>CM056601.1:23188382-24480882 GCA_029721355.1 Tegillarca granosa
TCCGGTATAGAAAAAAATACAACCTACATTTTACAATAATATTATACATTTTATTCCCATACTCGTATGTCGCAAGACATCTTGTAACTTGCAGCTCGGAATTTACATTAAACCACGGAATCTTTGGACTCGTTTTCTACTCAAATCATCCACAACTTACTTCCGTTATTCCAACTTCCTGTTTTCTTTTCCATATTGGATTGACATGATTAATTCTCTAATAATGATATGAATTTTCGTAAAAATGTTGTCAATTCACTACAAGTAAGTAGTTTTATTCACATTTCTTCACAAATAGACACCACGGGTAAATGTTTTAATAATTTACTTAGATTTTGTGATGGTTTTGACTAGTTACCGATGGTTTTGGCACCTGAAACCACTGATTTGCTAAGTAAGGGAAAATCCTCCGATCATGTTACCTGTCATTTTGGATGAATATTTAACAGATGAATTATTATTATTATTATTATTATTATTATTATTATTTTTATTTGTTATCGAACCATTAAAATAAAAAAGCATTATTTTAAACATTTTTAAAGATATTATAACTTAGAAACTTTATCAAACTGTACATTCGGAAATCAAAAGTTGTCAACCTGTAATATGAATATTTAATCACACTATCTGTTCAAATCATTTAATTTGTTCCTTTATATATTTCCAATCAAACCAGAGATGATAAATGTTGTTCTTATTATTTTTGCATTTTCTACAGAGCTCATATTTCTTTCGTTTTAAACAACAAAACTTGTTATAGCAACACAGCCAACAGGTTACAATTATAGGAAAAAGGATAAAAACCATTTTAAAATGGAAATATTGAGTTTTACCAATGTTTGCAGTCATCATGAAATAATTGTGACAGTCAGTAAAATTTGAGATCTTGTAATTACACTTAATTCTATGGCAGCCTATATAGGAGTGAAATCAACAACCAGATTTCATTGGTTATCATGTGATCATCTTTGTTTTTATTAAGAATCAAATAAAAAATCTTAACAAGAGTTGCTTGCTACAGATCAGTATCTCTCTTCCCTTTTGTCTCTCTTTTCATAGATTTGTTTAAATGTTATAAAATTTTTATAAAGATTATTATTATTATTATTATTATTATTATTATTATTAAACATTGTAAGGTACCATTTCTATTAAATAAAGTTTATTATTTCCGATATTTGACAATGATTTATCTGTAGCCATGAGATAATATTTAATCCAGGTACACCTTCCTCTTTCATAGACTGTTATTGTAAATGTATGATGACATTTTAGAGCTTCTGTATAGTAGTTTGGAACTAAGACACAATAAAATTCAATGAACCAATTATTTTGTTGTTAGCTACTCTTAGGAACAGATATTTAAGCTTTACTCTCTGATTTGAAGTTAGAATTGTGGATGATGGATTAGGTTTAAGAATTTTTATTTGTAAGGTTTTATGGGTAATTGACTAGGGTTTTTTAAATCTATTAAAGGAGATTAAGTATGTATATTATTGAAAATAAAGTTTAACCCTTCATATAGATGAGCTCTGCATCAGGGTGAAAATTCAAAAATCAAATATCCAAGCTTCCAGGGGTAATGGATACCATGACTATGTCAAATCTTAGAGTTTTTACAGTTTATTTTTTGCCTACTTCCTAACCAAACCATGTTGTGTTATTTAATTTGAAGATAAGGTCACTGGGACAAACTTATAATTTTTTACAGTGTATGCATGTGCTTGCTTACTTTTTATAGGTTTTTGATTTGAAAATCAATAAATTGTGCATCATGTCATTTGTCATTGTGACATATGGATTTTGTCACAACTAAAGAAACCAAACATACATAGTAACATGCAGTCTCCTTTGGAAGATAAAAGATAAAAGCTGTTTAAAATCTTTATGGGGATTTACTTGTTTCGTATTGTGAATTGAAACATTTGAACAAATCTATTTGCTTTGAAGCATTTCCTTCACAATTCATACTCATTGCTGAACAATGCAATTTTAAAATTGTAAGTATTTGTAAATGTGGGTCACCCAGTGGTTTTATTTTTTCCCTTGCCCGTTTGAGTATTGTAAAAAGTCAAGGTAGGATTTCCCTTCCCATATTTGACAACTAAATGACTCTTTAAGCACCATCACTAAAACATTTAAACTTAATAACATTGTAATTTTGCTAAGCTTTTGTAAGATCAAATTTTAATGTCAATTTTGTCCCCATGACTAATTAAACTACAGCATTCGTAATAAACAAAGTATATCTAGTGACTAAATTATAAATGTGGGCTTCAGTGGCCAAGTGGTCTAAAGCGCACTCTTACGTATCACAGCGCCTCTCACCTCCTGGGTTCAGATCCCACTAGGGACACAATCCTAGTGTGGGAAAGCTTTCAGCTTGCTGAAGGTCGGTGGTTTTCTCTGGGCACTCGGGTTTCCTCCACCATCCCAGAACTGACTGCCTCATAATAAGTGAAAGAATCTAAACTGGGGCGTAAAACACTATTATTCCATTCCACTCTACATTATAACTGTTGAGAGTCCTTCCTCTTCAGTTCTCATATCTGTTTGATGAAAGACGAGACAGTCTTAATTTGTTCAGGTGTTGATGGGTTTAGTAATATTGTTCATTATTGTGAAAATATAGATGGACATGTCTAAGGACATTAGTGTGTCCTGCACTCAAGACCTTATTTGATAGATTTTTTTAATCTGATTTACAGTGTCATGATCAACAAGACCTTGCACAGGTTTGAATTTAATTCATGTACCATCTTTTGAAAATCCCCCCTTTTAGGAAATGGATTTTTGGAGACAAAATCTTATGTAACATTAGTATTTAAATTGCAAGGGACTAAAGTAAATTATTTTTTAAAAAATTCATTGAAAAATGAGTTACATGTTTTTGCATTAAATTTGTGGAAATTTTTATGTGTTGATTGTTTACCTTTTTCTAAAACATCATGTTTGTAATTTGCTGATCAGATCAGCCTTTTACTTGCTTTAAACTGAATAATTCAATTTTCTGGATTCGAACAGTAATATATATTTAACGCTTCTTAAAGATTTTTTAAATGCTCTGTGTTTTAAATATCAACTAATATGATTTGTATACTATACTATATATTCTATATGATATGATGACAAATCATTGATTTTAATTTTTTATATACTCAAAACCACAGTAAACAACAATTACTTCTATAGAATAGGTGAATTACTCAGTAAATAGGAGATTATGGTATCTGAAAACTACCATTATCTTTCAACTTTAACATAGGAACAAGTAATGTACTGGTAATTGATTGCAAAATATGCTGTAAACTGATAAGACCATCAATACCTTCATCGACGATTACAGGTACAGCTTATTGCATAACCTTTACTAGAGTGGAGTGGAGTAAGGTTGTTTTAGGCCTTAGTCACGATTCTTTCACTTATATTGAGGTGGTCGGCTTCTCTGGAAAGGTGGAGGGGAGGAATCCAGAGTACCTAGTACCTAAAAACCCAACCTTCTGTAAGTGAACTAAGAAAACTTTCTCACATTAGGATCTGCCAGAATGTAATTTGAATGTAGGTAGAGAAAGGCACTGTGATCTGTAAGCACAAGATTAAGAGCACTTGGCTACTAAAGTCCCTACTGGTTAAAGGATTTGGATACCGACTTCATGATATTAGGCTGAAGTCAAGTCAGAGGTTTGGTTGCAGAATAATCTGGAATGCAAGATTACTGACTCTCAACATCTAGATTCCAGTACCTTCCAGCAGTTTCTAGTGTGTGTGGAAGGAATTTTGGTTTTTTTCCATTACAAAATACTAGTATTGACAGCTTCCATATAAAATAATTTTGACTTTTTAAAAACAACCAATTAATTTTTTAAAATTCAGACAAATTTAAGACTTATGGTAACATTGTTTTACCATGTAAAATTAATATAAACCCTTTTGCTGATGAATATTTGTTAGGTGTTGTAAAAGACAGGGTTTTGTTAACATGGTCTCATTAATGTGACTTCCTGGATTACCACTAAATTACAAATCATAAGGTTGTATTCTGCATGCAAATCTATATTTCTGTTTGTTCTTTTTATTCTTTAAATCTTTTAATATTATAGAATCTTGTAGCCATGGAGATGAGGTATCAGAATCAGTTTAACATATGGAGGCGACAGAGATTACGACAAGTTCATGCACAGGATATTCAGGTTGGAAGGGAAGCCAATGGGAAACCAAAGTATGAGGGAGTAAGTGTAGATGGGGACATCATCAGGTTAGTATAAAATACTAAAAATTTCTTTGCCATATTTATACATTATTATGTTTTCAAAAGGGACCTGTGCTATTGTAATCCCAAGACAATACTATAGTATACTTAGCACAGGTTCCATGGAAAAACGTGATAATTATTTTTTAGTGCATCACATGTCACTATAGGTTATAATACAGATAGCCGTTTTTGACGAATAAATAGACAAACTATTTCCATGGAAATAAAAATTCTATATATATATATATATATCAATATAGCAAAATCTTGCTCCTATCGTATCTTTATATTCCTATCTGCAAAACAAGATGTCATGTTATTTACAAATGGCAGAGCTCTTTAAGGTGGAGATAACAGTTTCTAAGGTGATACACTCTGGATAGTATGCATCTAGGAAAAACAATAGTACCATGCTGTGAAGGGCACTATTGTCGTTGTCAAGAAATGCCAGAAACTTTAGGAATGGAACTCATGTAGGTTACCAATCAGTATTGTGAAAATTATCATGTGATGTACTAAAATTATATAGTGATTTCTCAAATGGAAGTTATTACTTAGTGCCCCACATGAGTGATTAGACCATTAAAAGATACATTTACACTCCAGTCTTGATTATTTCCAGGAGACTAAACTGATGCCAGTTATATACCTATTTTTCCGGAGTCATACCTTTACATGTACATACGCCATTCTAAGTTAAAATGCATTGAAAGAAGTTGTTAGATTTTTTAATTTCAATGTTGAGCTAGGGTTATCATCTGTGTCCCACAGACACACTCTACATTTTAAAAAAGACATTTCCACTTACACAATGAGAGCAAACTTCTTTTCCAGTTTATACCTATGTTTGACAGAAACCGCTAAAAATTTTATCTGTTATAGCTGGAATTGTACTTTTCCCCTACCTGATCATCTGGCAAATTTAAGTACTGAATCATTTTTAATTCAATGATTCAAGGTTTTGTTCTGAAGATTTCTTTGAGCATATGGTATCTGTTTTCTTGTCAAGACACAAAAATCTTTATTTACAGTGCCAAAACAGATTATTTTGTTTTCACACAACTTTTTTTTCATGTTACCAGTAAGAGGTACCTTAAAGTTTAATGCTTAGAGTAAACACAAATCTGTTTTCTACAGTCACTTAAGTTTGGCCTCTGTGTCAATGTGAGTTAAATTATATTCATATATATCACAGCATCTCTCACAACCTAAATTTGAAACCACTCCCAACAAATCCTAGTGTGGGTATGTTTGTCAGTTTGTTTGCTGAAGGTTGCCGGTTTTTTCCAGGCACTCAGGATTTCTCCACCATCTAGTACCTCAATAATAGTAAAAACAACCTTGACTTGGGCCTATTATTTCATCACTCTATTCTATTGGTCCAAATACGAGTTTTTATATATTGCATATTGTATTTGTTACAGTTATGTTGCTAATGAACACAATAAGGTAGGTTTGTATCGGGCAGCAGAACCACTGAATGCTGAAGACAATTACTTTGAGGTGGAAATTTTGGACACAGGCAATCTTGGAACTATAGGTAAGTAATAAGATGAGTGTTGTTTAAATAAGAATTTGCTGGGAAAAAAGATCTTTTTGATTTGAAATTTTTATATTTTAATGAATTTTTTTTAATGGATTATTTTTTTGTCTGTAATCATCATTATCATTATATTATCCAACTTTATATTGTACAAAAACCAATTCTTTTATTTATGGTTTTATTTTCAAAGTAATATAACCAGATATATTTAACACAAAATTCTCACAAAAAGTTCTCAATTAGCTAATTTCATGTTTAAGTACATGTACCGGTAAATACCTGAAAGCTTAATATTTACAACAAGTTTTCCTCATTAAGAGGACCATTTAGATTCTTTTTTTCACAAAACCCATTTCCATTTAATTTCTCAAAATAAGTTTTTGTTGAGCCTGACATTGCCATGAGATGAGACATAGGTGTAACTTTTCTGGTGTTGTTGTAAGCTGTGGTGCAGCAAAATGTGAAAGTTTATGTTAAAGTAATGCATTTTCTACTTGATCAAAAACTAACCAGGCGACACATTTCAATCAATGGAATTCTTGTTTTTTTTAAAGACGTTATTTTGATGCGAGTGGATTTTGTGCACATGGGGTTTTGTCATTTCAAAACACAGTAAAATACACATGTTTATGTAAAAGGTTAAAATTGTACATGTACATGCGTCAGCTATACACGTATGTTACGATATAAATAAATATTTACCTATGTGTTGTAGGTGTTGGTCTGGTACCACAGAGGTATCCTATGGATTCACAGCCTGGATGGAGAGCCTTCTCTGTAGGTTATCATGCAGATGATGGAAAGTAAGTAGTCAAGTAAAATTATCTGTTTTAATTATAAAATGAATAAATAAATAAATAGTGACTGTTGGTAGATGGAGAAACAGTCACTTTCACAATCATTACTTAAGGTAACTAAGATTTTCCTTACCGGTAATTTAAATCTAGTAAATTTTGGCAATCTCTTTTGAATTACAAATAAACATTTATGAAAAAACTAAATAAAGTTGATACTAGATTAAAGTGAACTTCAAAATGACATTTTAAATTCGTAAATATCTAAAAAATAAACGAATTTATTAGAATTTCTTTGCCAAGTTTATGGAAAATCTTAGTTAAGGAATAATTGTGAAACTTGGACTAGGTGCTAAAGTTATTGAATTTAAAAAAATGCTTATAAATCAACCTTTTTGAACCTTTTTAAATGATGTACTTTTATGAATTTAGTTACTTATCAATTATATTACGAAAACGAATTTTGAATTGTATAAGTTAGTGGGCAAAACTTTTTTTATAAAAGGGGCAGTTTTCCAATTGTTGACAACTTGTAATATATTATATGAGCTGACTTTGAAGAATTATAAATTATCAATTTCAATATACATGTAGGTTGCTGTGACTGGGACATGACCTACATTCAAAATTAATTATGTTTCACATAAGAGGGGTCTGGCCTGGGTTTTGATAAGTTCATTTTTTTTCAGCAACAACAATAATTTCTATGCTGGGTACTTGCTATATAAAAATGTAAAACAGATGCTTAAATTTCACCAATTTCTCATCCATATGATGTACTTTTATGAATTTTTGTCATTTGTGAAAAGTAAAGCAGGTTGTGAATCTGTTTTGTTTTTAGCTCACCTGAGCCAAGGGCTCAAGTGAGCTTTTCTGATCAAAATTTGTCTGTCGTCGTCGTCGTAGTCGGCGACGTCGGCGTCCGCGGCCTAAACTTTTACATTTTCGACTTCTTTTCTGAAACAACAAGGTAGATTTCAATGAAACTTGGTCAGATGCATATATGGGCCAGTGCAATTTAGATTTGTTCGTGATGTTGTCCTGGCTCCCAAAACTAGGTCAAGGTGACCTATGGTTCCAAAAAACTTAAAAAATCTTCTTCTCCGAAAGCGATGATGGGAGAAAAAATCTGGTGTGATATTTGGCTTCTCTAGGGTATTAAGCTTATAAATTATTCATTTCGTGAAATTTGGTAAAAAATTAGGTAACACGTTTTTGGGTTTAATTTTAAAAATTTCGTAAAATGGATTCAAATTGTTATAACTTGACTATATGAATAGATATTGACGTGGGGTTTTCAGTTTTGACTTTTTCTTGAAATAACCTTCAAATAGGGGTCAAGGTCAAAGTTCAAGGTCATGACCTAATTTGTAATTTGTGCAGTTTTAGGCTGTTTTCTTTAAAATTTTAAGAGATATATAATATCAAAACATTGTTAAAATGTTCAGCATGACAAAATGTAAAAAGGTTCAAAGTTTCGTAACTGTATGATAATGCATGTAGGAGTTGTTGCCCCTGAAATATTATTTTTTTTGCTAATAAAAACTAAAATTGTGCATTAGCTTGAAAACTATAAACTTGTTGTATAGGCATGTATGTTAGAATATTGTAGGTACTGACATGATGAACATTTTGATATATGGCTCAAGGTCATACGTTCAAAGGTCAAGGTCATAGGTGCATAAAAAGACTGAAATTGTTAATTATCTTGGAAACTATTAACTTTTTGTATTGCATGTATATATGAATATTGTTGGAATTGATATGGCGATCATTCTGATATGAGCTATAAGGTCTTACATTTAAAGGTCAAGGTCATAGATGCATAAAAAGACTGAAATTGTTAATTATCTTGAAAACTATTAACTTTTTGCATAGGCATATATATAAGAATATTGTAAGTATTGATATGACAATCATTTAAATATGTGACTCAAGGTCATACATTCAAAGGTCAAGGTCATGGGTGCATAAAAAGACTGACATTGTTTATTATCTTGGAAACTATAAACTTTTTGTATTGGCATGTATATTAGAATATTGTAGGAATTAATATGGCAATTATTCTGATATAATATTCAAGGTCTTATGTTTAAAGGTCAAGGTCATAGATGCATAAAAAGACTCAAATTGTTAATTATTTCGAAAACTATTAACTTTTTTATAGGCATGTATATTAGAATAATTTATGTATTTTTGCAAATGATTTTGGATATATCCTCAGGTTGGCCATATCCTCAGGTGAGCGTTAAGGCCCATGGGCCTCTTGTTTTATTTAATGAAGGGTGAAAGATTACGATAATATTATTGCTTTTCAGGTTATATAAAGCCCATGGATTTGGAAAACCCTTTGGCTTTAAAAGTCAAGTGGGAGATAAAATTGGATGTGGTATAAAATTCCAGGCCCCAGAAGAAATGGGTGGGGCTCAGTCACAGACAGCTAAAGTCTTCTTTACACATAATGGCAAAGAGGTATTTATTTAATTTATACACCCATGAACTAGAAACAAACATGTCAACATGTATAATCATTAAACATATGTACATGTATTAGCAATTTTTTTTCCTAAAATTTTCTGATGATCTACAGAATTTTTTACAGCTTACACTAGTAATATGTTATTTTAGCCATTTTTTTAAAGGTATCAATTCTACAACAACTTAGTCAAAATGAATGATATACTTTGGAAAAATCCCTATTTAAAATTTTGTTTGGCACGGCTGACTAGGATTCCAATGGAAATTATTTGAAGATAAGGCCCTATAGAGCCTCCTTTTATGATTGATAAAACAAAATTGATAGAAACTGATATTCGGTAAAATCTCTTTAAGCCACATTGTTCTGTATTTTAAAATAATGATTTCTGATGATAGGTTGGTGCCTCAGTGATGCCTTTACTAGTCAGAGGACTTTTTCCTGCTGTTTTGTTACATACATCTTATAATTTTTGTTGATAGGTCGGTACTTCTATTATACCTATACCAGCCGGTGGACTTTATCCAGCTGTTGGCATGCACTCAGAAGGAGAAGAAGTTAAACTTAACTTAGATGCTGAATGGCAGTATGAAGATGTCATATCAATGGCTGTAGATAATGGAGAGGAAGATTGGTCTCGTTTACATGATGTTAGGTTGAATGGAATGGTATGTAAACAGAGATGAAATGAGTAATGGTGTTTAATGTTCCAGTCAAGAATATTTCACTTATATCGAGACATCACCAGTTTAGGCGAAAACGCAGAAATTTTGCTTCTTTGTTGCACAGCAGGGTTCTGTATCGTACCACACCTACTGTGACAGTTTATTTTAAGTTCCCATGTGAAAAAACCATGACTTTCATTTCTTAATGCTGAGTGCTTGGTGGAAGAACAGTCACTACCCACTTTCAAGTCTTGGGTCAGACCAGGTTGGGGTTCAAATCCATGACTTACGGAGCGAGCAGGTATGTAATGTATATATGTAATGTTATTTAGGCATTTATAAAAGTGGTTCCAATAAGCTTACAGTGATTATTGCATGCAAATTGTGTCCCCTACATAATGAAAAATTGATAAACAGATGAATATTTAAACCTATTTAAATGTACAATTTAAATTTCAGATGATAGAGTATAATGGAAGAGGGAAAAGTATACATGATGTAGGACTTGCTCAAGCAAGATATCCATTAGATACAACTTATCATTATTTTGAAATTGAAATCGTTGATCCAGGTGAAAACTGCTACATTGCCATTGGTGTGGCAAGAAGAGTAAGTATATTGTATGT
Source organism: Tegillarca granosa (assembly GCA_029721355.1). Lineage (NCBI taxonomy): Eukaryota > Metazoa > Mollusca > Bivalvia > Arcoida > Arcidae > Tegillarca > Tegillarca granosa. The sequence goes on from CM056601.1 coordinate 23,198,742, forward strand.
AATAAATATTCCAGTATAAATCACAATGTTACAAAAAAGGAGTACTGACTTGAATGAATGACCTTCCACATAACAATCAAAGGCTCTATGAATTGAGCTACTTGTCATTATGGATCTTTACTGTCTGATTTTTTTTCATTTTTGAAAGTATGTGCTCATTATATTTTCATTTGATTATATCCTAAATAACCCCCCCCCCCCCCAAAAAAAAAAAAGAAAAAAAAGAGTAAATTAGATTTGAATAGATTCTATCATTTTTCATTTAAACAAGTTACATCATCATTAAAAATGGATAATGAAGCACATTTACTTTGTAACCTACCATAGCAATACATGTACTTAGATTAACTGCATCATCCATAAAAAATAAACATCATTTGTATATGTACTTGTTTACATGGAAAATGACTTAAATCAATAAAACATTGGATTCTTGATGTATTTACATGTACATACACTGCTATTCATAAATCATTCACATGTTTAAAACTGGTCATATCATTATAAACTGAAAATCTTTATGAAATTAAAATGTTGAAAACATCATTCTGCTTAACCTGAGTGTTTTCAGCTTAAATAATTAATGTTTTTGTCTTCAAAATTATATTTTTCCACATTTATATTTTTCCTCAAAATTGCTTAGAAAAAACATTTCAAAAAATAACTTTATTGCAAACATTTACACCATAACGATGAAATATCACTTTCAAATACAGCTGTTCTCATTGTTTCAGTTTTATGAATAAAATCTTACATGATGATTGTAATATAAACCTGTGGCAAATAATATTTTGTAAAATTATTTACGTCTTTGTCTTTGGGACTTCAAGATACTGTTGTAATAGTGGAGTGGCAAAGTTATTTGGAGCCATTATAATGAGGTTTTATTATGATTTAACTCTAAAGTCTTTATAAAACAATATGTTGATGTATTTGTCTTTTTGTGCTTGATATTAAGGGTGGTGCAGTGGTTAGTATTATTACCTATCAAATTTTTGCCCAAGGTTCAATTCCCAGCATAAAATGTTTAAAAGGAATGGGGTCATCTGCTTAAACACGTGGGTTTTTCATCAAGTTCTCTGGTTTTCCAAAACTGGTGTTTTGCTTAAACATGTGGGATTTTCACCAAGTTCTCTGGTTTTCCTTACATTAGATTTGGAGGCCTCAGTGAGTTAAAAGTGCACATTTATTTATTGCAATGTCTTTCACTGCCTAGGTTAGAATCCCACTTAAGCAGATTGTAGAGTGAAAAAGTTTTTTGCTTGCCAAAAATTGGTTATTTTCTATGGACACTCTGGTTTCCTCTACCATCCAAACTACCTCATATTAAGTGGAAAACTCTTATTTGGGGTGTAAAACATCATTACTCAACTCAACTCACATAAGATTCCATATATACATTAATTTGCTCAATATTAATTTAATTTTTTAATTAAGTAAAAAGATCAATATAAGTTGTAATAACTTGTTTTTAAATCATTTTTAAAAGAGTTTTTTTTAAAAAAAAAAAAAAAAAATACACAATATATTAAAATTTATTATTGTAGAACTATCCCAAACATCGACACCCTGGCTGGAACAAAGGGTCCATAGCATATCATGCAGGTAACTGAATTTTTTTTATTATATTATGACTCAAAATTTGTCATATTACATATTTCTGATAAATTCAAAATTTAACACTATTAATGGTGGTTTGAAAATAGTTAGCACATTGTACAGTACATTTGTGTATTTTTCTGATGTAAAAAAAAAAAAAAAGTCTATAAAAACGGTATTTCGGATTCTAAGAAAAATGTAATATAAGAGGTTTCAGTTCTGTGTGTGACGCATTCAGTCTATTGAGTTAAAACTCGAATCACCAGACAATAGTTTATTATGGGTAAATTGAGTTGGACATTGTTAAATAGATACTGTTTATTGGTCAGATTTCTATTTTTCATTTATTTTTTGATAGTTGAAGATAACAAATTCCCCTGAGACAGTTAAAAAGGATTATTAGGTGCTTAGACTGATGCGTTCTTTTATTTCTTATTTCAGATGATGGAAAAATATTTGTTGGATCTGGTGTAGGAGATCCTTTTGGACCAAGATGTCATAAAGGTATTGCTGAATCATTTAAATTTAACCTTACACCAACAGATTGTCCTTAACCATGGGGTTATCAAAAAATAAATAAATAAATGGATACAGATGTGTCCATTTTTATTTGATTGAAGTTAAACTATGGTGTTAACACTCCTGGTTTGGTTATTAACACTAAAATTCATGTTCTCATTTCAAGAAACAGAAGTATTTGGAGAAAAAATATATTAATTTTATATAAAAGATATTTGCATACTAACTGGCACAAATTTGAATGCCATTTGAACATTTGTGGTGTCAGGTGTTAATATCTGCAAATTAGGGCTTTAGTTCACTTGGCCACCAACGTCCCTTCTTTAATTAGAGAGACATTTGTAACAATGCAGATTCAATGTACAGTGAGTCATATGAACTGGCAAATTGTATGATAAATTTTTGTCTTAGTTCTTTGTGATAAAATAATGATGGCTTGTGATAAAATGCTGATGGCTTCTTATGTAAGGTATTTTTTGTTAGCTAGGATAATATAATTTAATACATTGGATTTCAATATTTATTTTTGACATTTTAGTCCAGTGTTTTATTATGGAGGAATTTTTTGGAGCATACTTTTTGGATTAACAAAGGCTCATTACTTTTACATTTGCTGAAATAGAGATCCAATGTCATGTCACATATTCTGGTCATATTACCTTCCTTTTGACCTACAAAAGCGTAATGATTGTTACTTTGTCTAACACCTCAAATATCCAGTGTCATGTCAAATATTTTGTCCTTACTACCTCTCCTTGTACCCACACACATATGTTAATTACTTTGTTTTCAAACACTTCAAATATCCCTAATTTGCTGATTAAAGCTTTTTTTCAAATTAATGTGAATGATTTGTAAATTGATGTTAGTTGAACTAAAAGAGTTTTTTCAAATCTTATCATTTCCATTTTTTGGCAGTATTAATTTATTTGGTGACAACAATGTCTCCAATATGTCAAATGCATACACAATTCTATATTTAATTACTAAACACCATAAATTGTATTTTAGGAGATATTATGGGATGTGGTATCCTGTTTCCTCCAGACTATGACAGTGAAGCTGACAGCGACTTATCTCCAGACGACCTGGAATGTATCGATACTGCTGACGACTATCCCACCTCTGATTCCGATGATGAAGATCTTTATGGTGAAAGATTAAAACCAGGGTTTGATGACTCTGGGACTAAAGTTCAGGTTGGTTATTTGTAATATTTTTCTTAATTTAGATACTTCTTGTGATAAACAAAACCAGAATTTTGAAATATGCAAGTACTTAATATTTTCATAAAACTATCAAAAGATTGTGTGTGGTGAGAGAGAAAGAGAGAGAGTGTGTGTGTGTTTGGTAAAAGATGAAGGAAAATTTAGAGTATCTGAGAAATGGCCACTTGAAAACTTCATTAGTACTTTACAGTTTTTTGGGTTTTTTTTTGTTTTGTGAGTGAAGTGTTTGTTGATAATTTCAGTCCATGTCCAGAGTATTTTCCAGCAGATAAAAACTATTGATTTCCAAAAGTAAAGTATTTGAAATTAAATCCATGAATCATGACAAGGTCTTTTGCAAGGGTTTTTCAAATTGGAGATCTTGTGTAGCACAAGGTGTTTACATGATAAATAAGTCAATCCATTACATCCTTAGGCTAGCCAATGATATCAGAATGAGAATGAAGATAATCTTAATTTTATTTCTTCAGTTAATCATCAGGTTATCATTCAGTTCTCCTTTGTTTCATGCATTTTAATTGGTCGGACCTTTTCTTCTATATTTTGCATGAAATAATTTGCTCTTGATGTCATGTTGTCATCAAAAACAAATATTTGTATTACTATGCTGTAGCGATGTTAATAATACATGTATTACTCGTTAAAGTTTTAAAAGTATTAAATGCACTGATTTTTATTACAAAACTAATTTTAAATTGGATTAAAAGACATAAAATTTAATTTTTGTTAAATTTTTTTATTTATTTATTTATTTATTTTTTTTTTTTTGAAAATCAGTTTGAAAAATGTCACTTCTTATTTTTTGAAAAAAAATTCTAAATTAACTACTTAATTTTGTTTCAGGTATTTTTTACCAGAAATGGTAAAGTTATAGGTATGAAACAGATCTCAATACCGAAAGGCGGCTTTTATCCAACAGTCGGAATGTTAAGTAGTTGCGAAAGAGTGAAAGTGGACTTGAGGCCCTTAACAGGATAATGATAATGACTTTATTTCTTTGTTATTTGTTGATAGATTTATACAACAACATTAGTGTTATTTTATTATTGTTTATTTTTAAATGTTGATTTTCACACGTCTTGTTTATTTGTTTATTTATACTGACAAAAGTCTTGTCTATCTATCTATCTATCTATATACATGTATATATATATATATATATATATATATATATATATATATATATATACAAGTTAAACTGTATTCATTTTGTATCTATTAGTGCTTGGTGATATATAATAGTATATTTACCATTCAAATCAAGTTAATTTCTATGCTTGATTTACTGTCGAAAATTCTTAGGTATACCCAATGCAAAAAAATTACAATTTGTTTCCTCAGAAAGGAAACAGTGAACTCCTCAAACACACTGATTAGAGGAGTGTCTAATTATTTGTTGAGCCTGGCATGACATTATGCGAGACTTAGGTGTTACTTTTCTGGTGTCGGCAGTGACTGCAGCATGTCAAAATGTGAAAGTTTATGTTAAAGTAATGTATTTTCTACTTGATCAAAATCTTACCAGGTGAGACATTTAATTCTATGGAGTTCTTGTTTTCATGTTTAAGCTACAGCTAGCATAGGACATAAATAAGATGTCTGTTTATTCTGAAAATTCTATCTCATACCAGAATTGGACAAGGATTATTTTTCTCTCATTCATTTTCTTTTAAATTGTTAACTTTAGTGAATACATATTGCAGTATGAATCGTTTTTCACAACATGCCACAACTGATAAATGGCAAAGTATTTTCTGAATATGCATATTACTGGGTAACTTCTTTTTATAAAAAAAGTTAACCATTGTGTACATATTCTTTTAACTGTGCTTGTTATTTGCAGTAAAAAAAAAGCTATTTTTATTCTGATATTATTCAAAAACAACCTAATGAGCCTATAACTTTGGGACTTTTTAACTTTTAATGTTGATTAGTACTGGTAATTGCACCAATATTACCCAGATTGGCCAATTCAGGGTTAGGGGCTATCATTAGAGTTGTTTAAGTAGAACCTTTTTTAACTGACTACCTACTGACTACCTACTGACTACCTACTAATTAAAGCCATGAAATAATTTTCCAAATTCGTTTTGGGATGATAAAGACCAGGAATAAATCCCTCCAAATTATTCTGACCTGCCGGTAAAAGCAGGGAATGATTTCCCCCCCATTTCATTTTTATTATGATTTTGAACATGTCTTTAAAGGATGTTCTGACATGTTCTTTAAGATGTGCTGTATAAATAGGTTAGACTGTATAGATATATAGTAAAAATTGAAATTTATCAGTTGGATCTGTGAGAGTTGGCTAAAATCGTTAATTTGTACCCATATGCACAGCCTTCCATGAATATAATATTTTTAAACTGGTCATATCAGAAGTGTAAAAATCTTTAACTGAGGTTTAGAAAATATTGTTGAAGCTGAGCATTTTCAGCTAAAGTATTGGTTTTAATTTTTTTTTTTTTTGTTCGCAAATTTATATAATCACCCCTTAATTAAAAAAATTCCAAATTGTTATTTTTCAAGAAAAAAAATCATAGCATAAAATTTAGATCATTAGGTTAACATATCATGTTCAGTTATTGTAAAAAAAATTCAATATTTTTTATTCTATCAGTGAAATTTGACACGTTGATTTTAATATAAACCTTTGGTAAATATAAATTTGTATACTTATTTTTGAATGGCAATGTTTTAACACTGATGTTATGTCAAAAATGTGGATTGTTTCATGACTTCAAGTCATGCATTTTCTAACCATGCCTATTGTTTTACTCAGAAGTTGCAAATTTATGATAAGTTTATACCAGTCACATGATAAGTTTATGTCAGTCACATGATAAGTTTTTGTCAGTCACATGACAAGACTTACAAATCTAATAGTGGCAGGCTGGACACTTTTTGTTTTTTTAAAATAACAATTCTCATATAATTTCAGCTCAAAAGAAGGAATTTATGAAATGGTGGAGTTTTGAGTTACTAAGAATTTTGACCACTTTCATCAATTGAAAATTCAGGTGTTTTAAAAATACATGTATATTACTTGTTATTAAATTTTTGTGTTGCAGTTTTAACCCTTGTATTTTGATTGGGATCATAACCTTATGTAACCTCACAATTTAAATACACTGCTTATAGCGAGATTATCCTCATTACTGGTATTTTGAACACATTACTTTTTGAAAGATATTGTGTATTTTATATTGGGCTTTTTTCCTCTGATATATACACATGTACATGTATATAAACGACATGGTTACATATGCATGCTAATTATACTGTAGGCAAAAAGATATACATGTATAATTCTATTTTAACCTCATTATTAATTCATTGCTCTTATTTATTATTTATAAGAATTATTTAAACATACATGAATTAAATGTATCATTTTTTTGTATAAAATTTGATGATGTACAGTGTACATACTTTAAATCAAATAAGGTTTCAGTATGCTTTAATAAAAAAAAGATTATAAAGTGTGGTACATATCAATATACATTGTACCTACATGTATACAGTAAGTTCTAAATTGATTTAGTTTTGGTATGCTATGAGAAGAAAAAAAACTTCTAAAGTGTGGTAACCATATACATTAACCTTGCATTGATGAAGTTTTTGTATGTTTTGAGTTGAGTAATGGTGTTTTACTCCCCAGTCACGATTCTGTCACTTATATGAAGATGATCTGTTCTGGGATGGTGGAGAATACTGGAGTTCCTTAGAAAATCAAGTGACCTTCTAATAAGCAAACTGGCAAACTTTCTCACACTAGGTTCTGTCTAAGTGGGATTTGAACCATTGTGGTGAGAATACTGTAATCCATAAGTGTCCTTTAGCTCACTGAGCCACCAATACCCTAGTATGCTTTGTTAAGAAAAAATTAAAGTGTGATTGCTTGTATGTAATGTTCTTAATTAATTAAGTTTCATTATTCTAAGACAAGAAAATAATGCTAAAGTGTGATAGCAATATATGGTATGGTATGTTCTAAATTGTTTGGTATTACAGTATTAATTTCATCAAATCCATCCATTTTTTTTAACAGAATTAATGAAATTTGAATTTGATTATGTCATGAATGCTGGGCCTTGTTACATATCCATTTTTGATTTTGGTATTTTGATTATGTTTATGTTTAAAAATCACTTCAACAGCTGTAACTTATGATAAATTTAATTAATTGTAAGTTTGCATCAGTGAATTACAGTTGTGCATATAATCCTTTCAGTTATTTATTTCTGATTCATTGTTTATTGCAATGCAAATTAAATATGTAACTAAATGAACTTGTGACAAAGATCAGTAGATTGAGTGGGTTGCAGTTTTGCATTGTAAACACCTTTAAAATTGAATATACTAGTGTGATGGATAGAAATATATATTTACCCAAGGATTAGCAAGATTTCTACATGAACATTAAGAGGTATTGGTCATGTGATAGGAAGATGAATGCTATTATTCAGAAACAAATGCTGTAATCGATTAGTGGTTAATTTTTTTATTGGTAATAAATTTCACCATTGGTGAAATTGTATACTGTAAAATCATGGATGTTCTAGAAGGATTAAATTTCACTTTTTTCATGGTTTAGTGAAAATTAATTGTCATGAATTTTTTCTAATTACCAAGGCCCCTAAGGGGATTTATATTTATAAAAAAACTCCATTCCACGAAATTTTTCTCCAACAAAAATTTTTTACATTGCAAAACCTCGAAATTTTAATCCAATAAATATTAATGATTTTACAGTTTTTATTTATGAAGTCAATCAAATTCAGCCAGACCAAGCTATTGAAAATGTGCATATTATAATATCTTGTCTATTCTGATAAAAAATCTATAGAATAATTATGTCTTACTGCTGGTGTAATACTGGAGTTTACAACGAGTAGTTTATGAAAATTTTTCATTTTTTGATAAAGCAGTGTATCTTTGCATGGTATCCAATTTTATAAATATTTGGTTAATCTTTTTTTATTTGACAAAATGTGCTGTAAGCAAAATTGTTGCTTTGATATATATATATATATATATTATTTTTCTGATAAAAAATATCTGGTGTGCATTATGTGAAAATATTACATAAAAATGTTGAAGTTCTTGAAATTCATTTAATTGCACGTTATCTATTATGCTGGAAGATTTATAAAATTGTTTTTGGTTTAGGTAGTACATGTATCAGTGAATGTCACATAGTGTACTACTAACACCATACTCCAAAGTGAATAATGGTCTGTATAGTGAGTTGAAGGTGCATCAGCAATTTTGTTTTAGCTATTTGTGGATAGAGTCTGTTTATTGAATATCAATTCATAATCCTCCAACTATGTTTGTGGCCAGATTCTTCATTTCCATATTTTTAAATATTATGAAAGATAGTTAAATTCATTTCTTTTTAATTTCATTAATGAAATACCTAAATGTGAATCTTTTATAAAGATCTTTAATTTTGATTTTGCTGCCAGCATATTTTTATAGTTTCAGAAATGTGCTTTATTTTATAATGTACACACACACACACACACACACACACACACACACACACACACACACACACACACACACACACACACACATGCCTACACACAAGCCTGCACACACATACACACACATGCATGTACACACATACACATGCACATACACACAGACATGCCTACACACATGTACATACACACACACATGCACACACATACGTACACACACACACATACACGCACATGTACACACAGACATACACACATGTGTAATAAGTATTGTGTAATGGAATGTGAAATGGTGCAGATGATTTGTTGTTGTTTGCCTGTGATAAACTGTAAAAGTTTGAAGGATTTTTTGATAAAATTTTGTTTTTAAGATATGAGATACATATTATATGTAATGTTATGTAAGTGTTAAAAATAAGTGATACAAAAATAAAATTTATGCTTCAGACAAAAATGTTGTTTTGTCGCTTGCTCTACTCTCTTCTATATATTGAAGGTCAAGATTTCAGGTTGAACATGAAAGCTGAAACTTTAACCAAGTATTAAGGAAGTCCGCAAATGATTGTTGTAGTAAGGTTGTATAACATCACAACAATTGTTTTACCTATTTGCAAGCAATGTTATTAATCTCTAAGGATTAATCTAAGAAATAACTTGTGTATGCATGAGAAGTGTGAGTGTATATTATGGTCTGTCCTATACTAGTTTACACTTAGAGTAATCTTGTGTTGATAGGCTAGCCTGACCTAGTCAGTATGCTGCAGACAATCATACTATTCGCCAAGTCACATTACTGTATCCTTGCACTGGGTGAACTAATTGATAGCTGTCCTCGTAATGCAGAGCATCAAGCAAAGAACTACATAACAAATTTTTAAAGTCTTATGTATGTATGACCAGGCTGGGGTTTCAACCCCTGACCTCTCACTCTCATGGTTGGCTCCTCAAATATGACTTTGAAAACTGATGCCTTCAAGTCATAGTGGATATGGTAGAAAAACAGCTCCATCTGAGGTCAAGGTTTGAATCTACAAATTTGAACTCAATCTTTTATTGTATTCTGAAGACTTATCTTGTTTATTGAATTTACCTGTACTTCATTTAAATAATAAAGATGTAAAAGATCTTAAAAGCCAACAATATTTCCTGAATTGTGTTAAGTACGAAATACATTAAAACATTTCTGTTCATAATTACATTTTTTTATGTTCACCTTTAAGTTTTCAATACTAGTATAAATTGGAAATTTAAAATCACTGTTCACTAACAGAATATGATTTAGACAGTTCCATCACATATTCACATCAAAATTTTGATCAATCAATCCTAGATGTTTTCCTATCTAGATATTTTCAGGAAGTATAAAGATGTTTTAGAACAAGTACATAGTTACTTACTGTAAACTGGGAAATTTTCGCATCAGTTTATTTTTGTATCTGCATTTGAATTTATTCACTTATTTTTATTTTTGCATTGCTAGATAATAGTCATTGCAAATACAAGTGAAACATCAAAAAAAAAAAAAAAAAAATTGTGGATGTTTTATTGTTGTGTTTTGTTGCTATCATGCCAAAAATAAAACATGCAAAAATATTCTGATTTACAGTAGTAAAAGCATCTAGATAATTTTGAATATCATCTTTTCCCTTGTTTACAAGACTTCAAGATAATTTTTTATCAACATATCATTTTGAGCCCACCTGAGCACAAAGTGCTCAAGTGAGCTATTGTGATCAGTCTGTCGTCTGTTGTGTGTCGTTCGTCAACTTTTGCTTGTTAACACTCTAGGGGCCACAGTTTTAATCCAATTTACATCAAACTTGGCCACAGGGATCCTCTTGACCAAAGCCAAGTCAAGTTAAAACATGGGTCATGTTGGGTAAATAAATAGGTCACTAGGTCAAATCAAAGAAAAACCTTGTTAACACTCTAGAAGCCATAGTTTTTGATTAATATTCTTCAAACTTGCTCAGAAAGAAAACCTTGACCAAAGCTAAGTCAAGTTCGAATATTGGTCATTAAGTAGGTCACTAGATCAAATCATAGAAAAACCTTGTTAACACTCTAGAAGCCACAGTTTTTGATAAATTGTCTTCAAACTTGTTCACATTGAATAATCTTGACCTAAGCTAAGTTTGAATATGGGTCATGTTGGGTTAAAAAGTGGGTCACTAGGTCAAATCATGCAAAAACATTGTTAACACTCTAGAACACACAGTTTTTGATAAATCTTCTTTAAACTTGCCGAGATTCAACATCTTGACAAAAGCTTACTCAAGTTTGATTACGGGTCATGTTGGATCATTAAGTAGGTCACTAGGTCAAATCATAGAAAAACCTTGTTAACACTCTAGAAGCCAGTTTTTGATAAATTGTCTTTCAACTTGCTCACATTGAATATCATGAAAAAAGCTCAGTCAAGTTTGAATATGGGTCATGTTGGGTTAAAAAGTAGGTTACCAGGTGAAATCTTAGAAAAACCTTTTTTAACACTTTAGTACCCACAGTTTTTGATAAATCTCCTTCAAACTTGCTCAGAATGAAAACCTTGACCAAAGATAAGTGAAATTCGAATATCGGTCATGTTGGATAATTAAGTAGGTCACTAGGTCAAATATTAGAAAAACTTTGTTAACACTCTGAAAGCCACAGTTTTTGATAAATTGTCTTCAAACTTGCTCACATTGTATATCTTGACCGAAGCTAAATCAAGTTCAAACATGGGTATGTTTAATCAAGAAATAGGTCACTAGGTCAAATCATAGAAAAACCTTTTTAACACTCTAAAAGCCACAGGTTTTTGATTAATCTTCTTGAAACTTGTTCACATTGAATATCTTGACCAAAGCCAAGTCAAGTTTAAATAAGGGTCATGTTGGGTTAAAAAGTAGGTCACTAGGTCAAATCAGTACAATAACATTGTTAGCACTCTAGAACACACAGTTTTAGATAAATCTTCTTTAAACTTGCTGAGATTGAACATCTTGACTAAAGCTTACTGAAGTTGGAATAGGGAACTTGTTGGGTCATTAAGTAGGTCACTAGGTCAAATCATAGAAAAACCATTTTTAACACTCTGAAAGCAACAGATTTTGATAAATTGTCTTCAAACTTGCTCACATTGTATATCTTGACCAAAGCTAAGTAAAGTTTGAACATGGGTCATGTTGGGTCAATAAATAGGTCACTAGGTGAAATCATAGAAAAACCTTGTTAACACTGTAGAAGCCACAGTTTTTGATAAATTGTCTTCAAACTTGCTCACATTGTATATTTTGACCATAGCTAAATCAAGTTTAAATATGGGTCATGTTGGGTCATTAAGTAGGTCACTAGGTCAAATATTAGAAAAACCTTGTTAACACTCTAGAAGCCACAGTTTTTGATTAATCTTCTTCAAACTTGCTCAGAATGAAAACCTTGACCAAAGCAAAGTCAAGTTCGAAAATGGGTTATGTTGGGTCACTAAGTAGGTCACTAGGTTGAATCATAGAAAAAACTTTATTATCACTCTAGAAGCCACAGTTTTTGATTAATCTTTTTCAATTTTACTCAGAATGAAAACCTTGACCAAAGCTTAGTCAAGTTTGAATATGGGTCATGTTGGGTCATTAAGTAAGTCACTAGGTCAAATCATAGAAAAACCTTGTTAACACTCTTAAAGTCACCTTTGTAACAATTTAGGCAAATACTTTCAGTCCATTGTTCTTCACTTTTTATAAGAATGTTCCTTGCAACACAAGACAAGAAACAAATCCTATTTCTTGACAAAAGCCAAGTCAGATTCATACATAGGTCATGTTTGGTCTTGCACAAAATCATCATCTTTGTGTTAACTAGCCAATAAGCTGTTCATTTTGTTAAACTAATGAAGAACTCTGTTAGCCCTCTGTACATTTCATTATTGAAAAATTGCTCCAAATTCAAAATATTCTCAGGTGATCACCCAGGGCCTCATGGCCGTCTTGTTTCTTTTTAACTATTTTAAAAAAATTTACTTGATACTCAAAACCATTTTGATCTTTGTAAATACTGACTAGCTTCTCGAAAAAAGCATCTTATAAACAGTTTAGATAAAAACCATCATGAAGGACTCTCACAATTTTGTTATGAAATGCGATTCTTAACTTTAACTACAGACAGGCGATTTTTTACAGAGACCTTGGCATCTATAGGGCCTTGATGGCCGAGTGGTCTACGATGCATGCTTTTGAATCATAGTGTCTCTTACTGCCAAGGTTTGTATCCCACTCCAGCAGATCCTAGTTTGAGAAATTTTGCCAGTTCAATAACCAAATGTCATGGTTTCCTCCTGGCACTCCAGTTCCCTCCACTATCCCTGTTTGACCGTCTAGATATAAGCGAAAATTTTTGTTGACTGGCGTAAAAACACCATTACTCAACTCTTGGCATATAAATGGTCCAAAAGCACTCAATATTTCCATTTCATTGAAATCAGTCAGTTTTAAAGTCTCACATGATCCTACCCAACTTCCTTTGCCCAGTAGTCGAAGGTCCTATTGATCACACCAACTCTGGCCATCTACGTTTGATTCCCACCTTTGACAGATGAAAGAATGATTTTTTTTTTAAATTAAATTTTTGTCATTTAACTTGTTCGATGTCAATTGTTTTCCCAGGACACTTTGGTTCATCCCTGAACTGAACTAGTTGATAAAAGTCTGAGAATCTTGACTGGGGTATAAAGCTTTATTACCCCACTCCACTCCACATAAATGTAACAAGTATCATTTGTGTTACACTATTTTTTCTAATATTTTCAGAAAAACATTTTGTTTCGATATCCCTTTGACATCAAACCATGTGATTCATATGTATGAAGTTTGGACCCCAGTCAGGTCTGACCAAGACTTTAAAATAACTAGTGACTGTTCTTACACCAAGTTCTCAGTATTTAGAAATGAAAGTCACTGTCCTTTGGCGGGGACCTTAAAACTGATGTCCTATGTCAGGTAGGCATGGCATGCTAAAAACCCTCCCTGCACATTGCCCTAAACACTGCAAAGGTCAAAACTTCTACCTATAACTGGTGATATCATGATATAAGTGAAATATTCCTGACTGGGATGTAAAGCCCCATTTAATCCATCAATCAATCTGACTGAAATGGATTCAGTCCTAGATGGAATGAGCCACTGTGATCTGAAATCACTGTGTCCTTCGGTGTAGACCTTAAAAACTGATGTCCTTATGTTGGGTAGGCATGGCATGCTAAAAAAACCCTCCCACACATGGCCTTGAGTACACTGCAAAGGGCAAAATTGCTTCCACTTCACCTATAGTTGGTAAAGTCTTGATATAGGTGAAATATATTTGATTGGGACAGACATGAAACCCCATTTACTCGATCAGTCAACCATGTAATTCCATATCAGTGGAAATGGTGAACTGTAAAACATTGTTAGACCTTTGAAAATGTTTTACATGACTGAACTGTCTGTTAAGTTCTAAATAAAATATAAAAAGAAGACATGAAATGTGGCAAGGAATGAATTAATTTTTATTATTACTGACTGACTGACAGAACTTATCTAGACATGATGTACAGATGTGCACAGATCAAAACTTGTTGAGCAAACATTAACATCATCTAAAACTTAATATCATTGTGTAATACTGCAGTGAGCAAAATTCTGTTTTACCGGGAGATTCTATGTAAGTTAAACACTGTTAGCAGAGCATAGTTCATACAAACAAAGTATGTTACTATTGACAACAGTATTCGAAATTTACCAAGCTTCACACTGATCTGTCATGCTGTGACAATATGAAGCAATACTAGTTTAGGTTATATATAGATTTACAGTACATGTTCCATGATACCTTTCACATCTGTGGTTCTTTGGTACAACCCAAAATGACTGGAATGGGAGGTGCCAATCAATTATCAAAGGGGTGAAAGGTTTGATACAAATAATAAACTTACAACTGGTATATAAGTCTATGAATCATTCCTATATTATTTTTTTTTGTTGAAATTGTTAAGTTTTTCCTCTTCTGATGCTAGCACATTTAAGGTGAAACTTTTAAACAAATGAAAACAACCTTGCTTGAAATAAAATAATGAAATTAAGCAGTAAATGCTTGCCTTCTAAATTCTGTATGATGTTTTTGTACACTGTTACTTAATGAAAATTGAAATAACTTTTAAATTAAAACTGTATTAAAATACATTGTACTGAAAAAAATCACGCATGATTCAAATATCTCCCTCTGTAATTCAGGAAATTTAAATACCAGAAATTTCCACAACAAAAACTTTTCAATGCAGACTATTTAAAATTGAATGTTAAGCTTTAGAAAAAGCAATGTATTCAAGCTGGCTGGATGTGTAGTATCAGCTTTATGATGGTATTAACAGTCACAAAAATCAATTTAAAATAGACATCCAATATTCAAGCTATTCCTTTTTAAAACTGACTGTAATTTAGATAAATATAGGATATGAAATATTGATCCAAGCAATAAAAAATAATGTGTACATACACTCTGCATTATAATGTATAAATCTTATATACAAAATTCCCAATTAATCCATTAGGTCTATTACATACTTTATACAATGTATACTTTCCAGTAACTGCTTTTATAAATCAAGATCTATAACTCTTTATTCAAGAAAGATAACTCCCATGAATACAGTATTTATATTGTTGATTACATGCACTAATAATGCCATAGTAACTGCTTCTATAAATCAAGGTCTATAACTCTTTATTCAAGAAAGATAACTCCCATGAATACAGTATTTATATTGTTGATTACATACACTAATAATGCCATAGTAACTGCTATTATAAATCAAGATCTATAACTCTTTATTCAAGAAAGATAACTCCCATGAATACAGTATTTATATTGTTGATAACATACACTTATAATGCCATAGTAACTGCTTCTATAAATCAAGGTCTATAACTCTTTATTCAAGAAAGATAACTCCCATGAATACAGTATTTATATTGTTGATTACATACTTATAATGCCATAGTAACTGCTATTATAAATCAAGATCTATAACTCTTTATTCAAGAAAGATAACTCCCATGAATACAGTATTTATATTGTTGAGTACATACAATAATAATGCCACAGTATGCATATACATGTATAAAAAATTTCCGAGAATTACAAAAGATAACAATTTTGATATAACACGCTATAATATATAACTGTCAGTTTATTGAAATATGTATATAACAGCAGGTTCAATATAAATTTATAAATAACTAATTTAAGAATTTTACATAAATATCTTGTACCAAATAAAGTTATACTTTGGTAATACTGATATAAAAATCCTATATATATAACCAACTTATTGTCATTTTAATGCAAATTTCACCAATTTTTATATATTTTATTATAATGTTTTAAATTCAAATATCACTAATGTTCTTTCTTTCTTTTTTTGTGTCAAAAATCTAAAATCGAAATTATCTACAAGAATGGTCTTGTTTAACATATTTATTTTTCAGCAATTTTCTGACTAAATACAACATTATTGGAAGCTATTTAATATACTGTCCACATTGATTATTGTTATTAAATATACACATCCATTCATACCAAACTTTCCGCCTAAAATGACTAGTATAACATGATAACAAATAGATTTAATATTTTATTTATTATCAATAATATTATATATTTAGCTATTGTTACACCAATATTATTAACATGAATGAGTTACATTACTGATATTTTAAAACAATATTACATTTCCCTTTTTTTTTAAAACCTAAAATCATAAAATAAATGCAATACATTTGATAAAGCTCAGTATAACAAACAAATTTCCTAATATATATGTAACACTTGTTTTTATTCGTCAGTTTGATCTTTAAAAACTACCTACAACATATAAATAGTATTCTATTTTTAACTGACTATTTTAGAGATTTAGCTTGTATTAATTTTTTAAAATAAACTTTTGCCACACATCTAACACATACTATATATTACTAACTGTTTAGCTATACAATATATAATTATTTTTAACAGTACAAGTGGAACCCATCCATATTAATTCTTATTTTTCAATATACACTAAATAAAATTTTAAACTTTGTTTTTTTTTTTAAATGGATACCATGGTTTCAGGTAATGTGGAAAATTAACGAGTATAATGCTAAACATTAAAAGTCAACAAACAAACAAACAAACAAAACTGTTTATGTTCTGTCTGGCACTCAAAACACATTTACATTCATGACTAAAATATCTCTTTGGTTACCATTTTCAAAAATATCATCTTCCATAAAAATTCAAAAATTCTATACAAATGATAGTAAAATAAAAAATAAAACTGTCTGTCCCAAAGAAATAAATAAAAGGCTCCATCACATGCTGCACACAGGAAGAAGAGAGAATGATGGGATATACTTGGAATATTAGCCAATCAGAAGAGTTCAACTTTCAACTTCGACCTCAACTTCATCTTCACCCTCTCCACCTTTTTTTAAATTTTCACGCCAATCTGGTTGTTTATTTGTTGTCTGCAATAAAAAATGGTAAACTTTTGTTAATATATAAACATGTAAAAATATTCCACATTAAGTGGCAAATGTTACTAAAAGGAATCAGCAATTCACCCTCCCTTTAGTTAGGGATTAGGGTAATACATTTACTCTATTTTTCTTAAGTAGATCCATATGAAATCCAATAATAATAAAATTGACAGAATATTACAGAGACTTAAATTCAATGTTCACAGGAATTTAGCATCAACAATCTTTCTTGGATTAATAAAGCACTTATGAAAAGACACATCTAAACTGTTTCCAGAATAAGTCATCAACAAAAAAAATCACAAAAATAAAACCAAAAACAAATAAATAACATAAAATTCAATAAAATCAAGATTCATAGCATTTACTCTAGTGCCTATCAAAAGTCTGAAGTTTGAACATCAGTGGTCTAAATATGTTGATGTCCTTTACTTTTTTGTCTTATCTGGCTGTTTCTATAAGAAACTTGTATTGTGTGATGTTCCTGGCTGTGTTGGTTGTTGCAAAGTACATATTTTTGATTTACCCTAAATTAGGGTGTCTGAAAACATAGAGGGTCCTGAATACATAGAAGGATTATGGTACTTTTCTTTCTTCTATTTAAACAATAGTATGATCACTATTTTAACAATGCAGTGAGGCAGGATAGATATTTGCACAAATCCATACTTTTTAAAACTTCTGTAGAATAATGATACTGGTAGGTTTGTCCTATAAACTATCTACATATTTTCAAGCAATTTTTTTTCCAGTTAGGTTTTCAGATTACCTCATCTTGCCTATTTTATTTGATAAATTTCAAATTAATTTCAATGCTTTCACGATACATGATTTTGTTGGATTCATCTGAAATAGTTCATATTTTGAATAACTTAATAGGGTATTGTCTTTTCTTAGTTCAACCAACCAAATAAAATGCTTAATAAAGAAGTAAAAATGTACCAAGTTATTTGAAAGCAAAATGACCTGCTTAAGCAACCACCTCTATATGAAGGCCATCATGTCTATTATAAATAGCTATTTCAGGATCGCCAAGTAGTGTTACTCTCTACATTATATACACATACAGGGTCATAATTTGCTATTTATATACAGTATCTCTTGTACATTTCATTATTTCTCAATTTAGACTCAGAAAATAACATGACCTGAACTTGATGGAAGATATATTATGAACTATCACCTACTAAAGAGAAAGGATTGAAGGAAATAGAAAGATAAAGTACAGTTGGTTGCATATATAACGTAACTACGGTAACATACCTTAGGATGAACTATAATCTAGCTCTGAGGCCAGTCTCATTCCGTCTGAAAATATATATCTTACTCAAGAAATCGCAAATCTAACTGACAATCTATATATACTATCTTACTTAATATACAAGAACAATAAAGAACATTATTCATAACAAGTAACAACATAAGACATCATTTAAAGAGAAGGTCAAGGTTCAGGAAAGGTAAAAGGTTACAGAACATAACTGAAATGTTGTATCAGAGAAAAGAGGTCAAGGTTCAGGAAAGGTAAAAGGTTACATAACATGATTGAAATGTTGTATCAGAGAAAATAATATAAGAGATTGTAACAAAAAATACAGAACAGCTCATCATGTCCATCAAAATAAAATAAAATAAATAAATAAATATTGGACACAGATGTCATTAAATAGGACATAACATTTTTTATTAAGGTGAGCTTTGGGAAAGTTTGAAGAAATAAGCCTAGTGAAGCAATATGCTGTTAATATGACACTTTCACCTCAGTAACTTAATAAAATTACCATGGGACAAGAAATTCTCCACTGTAGATTCCAAAATAGTAAATACTTTGTATATACAGTCTACAATAAGACATCCAAAGCTCTGATACAACATTTCTGTAGAGGCAGGTAATATTAATCAACATTGACAAAAGGTATTGAAAATTCATTTTATTACAAATAATTAAAATTCACAGTAAGTATGCAGACTATCTATATAAACTGAGAAGCATGCAAAAGAAACAGAATAGAAAATGGTAATTTATGTGGTTATTAAATTTTTGCTCACAGTTTTGTCCTAATGCATCTTAAATTGCCATGGACAGTGACTGAAATTTAGTAATTGTTGTGGTTATATAATTTTTGCTTGCAGTTTTGTCCTAATACATCTCAAATTGTCACAGACCATGACTTAAGTTTGTTCTAACTGTTGTTTTTTGAATATGCTTGGTACTTCTACGACTCTCAAAAGAAATGTTTCATTTCTGGAATTTTTAGACATAAAACTAAAACCATAGAATTATCTTTGTAGGAAAAAACTACAAAAAAATTGTGGAAGTATCACATAAATTACCAGTTATTGGCTAGATGGCAATAAAAATTAGTGTGCAGGTAAAGTACATGAAAACAAAGCATGCAGCAGAAACAGAATAGACAATTGATGGCAGAAGTCTGTACAGGTACTAATATAGCAGGTGGGCAAAGGATGAAGAACTTCATCAATTATTTCTGATTTTAGCAATTCAATAAATCTCATTATTTCTAATTTTAGCAATTCAATAAATCTATCTTCTTCGTCATTTATTTCTAATTTTAGCAATTCAATAAATCTATCTTCTTCGTCATTTATTTCTAATTTTAGCAATTCAATAAATCTATCTTCTTCATCATTTATTTCTAATTTTAGCAATTCAATAAATCTATCTTAAAATATTTGAATACTGGCAAATATTTTTGATTAAAAATTTGAATAATGGAGTTTCTGAATGTTCTTTTTCATTTTTCATTGTACAATACAATTAATATTAAATGTAAGTGAAATTTCTTTTCTCTGTGTGTGTGTGTGTATGTGTGTGTGTGTGTGTAAAAATTGAATAAAGTGAAACATACTCTTTTCATTTTAAAATTTGACAGTTAAAAGAAGATAAATCAAAATAATGAATTTGCCACAAATCAAAACTGGAATAATCCCAATGATGAATTTATTTTTGATGCAGAAATTGTAGCACCAGTTTCCAATGAAAATATATGGTAGAAGCCATTTTAAGGAAAGGTCGGTGTGGTAGACATTGGGGTAGGGGGTTTAAAGGTGCAGTGGGATTACTGTCCAAGTATTCAGAGGTTGGTTTTAGGAATAAAAATTAAATACATCAATTAAGCAAGGATCAAGGGTTTAACTGGGTGTGTTAAATTAAAGGAAAGAATACACGGATGTTTTTTAACTCCAAAACAACTTATTTCTAAAAGGAAATAAACATTAAATTTTCCGGAATTTAAATACTTATTAAAACAATAGTTAATCTAAATTTAATTGTTGCTATAGTAATGTAATTAAATTGATATTTAATGAAGAATAGAAATGAAAAAAACCATTTTTAATTTGACTGTATCAATGAGAAAATGTTTCCCATTTAAAAGCCAGTTTTTTAAATATGACTATTAACATAGCTTGTTTACAGTTTGTTCACTTTAAAAGTACCAGTACTTTGTACATGTATGTATTTACAAGCTTAAAAAGATAATACTGCTTCTAAAATTTAAAAAAAAAAAGCAAAAAAAGTTAGCAACTCCAACCTACTCTTGTTGACCTCTAGATATGGAATTTCTGCTAGATTTTTCTCTCACTTGTAAGTCTTATCCGTCACAAATTTCTTTTTTTTTTTTTATCACAAATAATCCTAGTGATTGTGAGTACCATAGTTTCTAAATGATTCAGGAAGACACCCAACATCATTTTGACCTGCTTTGCACTAAGGCATAATGGTGACTTACTTTTTATTGACAGAAATTCGGTCATAGAAAAAAATGCAAAAAATCTATTTTCATCTAATACTGATCTCGAGTCATAACCAAATATGATACTCTTTTAATCATGTGATTAAGTAGAATAAAAATGATAAGAGGACTTGGATTTGAAAATAATATCCATGTTATCAATTCAAATTGTGTGTTGCCTTCTCATTGGTCTTGTACAGAAAGAATATCGACAGTTGGAAATTTGAAGCCATGGTCTTATCAAACCAAAGTAAATTTATCAAAGTAAATAGTTATCATATCTGAGTTAATGGGGGATCCATATTACTATACAGAAATTCCAAGTCTAGAGTCACCATCGACAGACAAAACAGAACTCGAGCAAAAGGTGAGAACTGGTGACTTTCCTACATATATATATTTATAAATATAATTTGTGCATAGGTTAAATCCTTATTGTTATCACTCGAAATTTATTATAATCTGTTATTTATGGCACATGCAAATTTATATCAAAAGGCTATTTTCATATTATATTATTAATATTAATAAATTAATAATCATAAAAATTAATATAGTAGTTAATATTGGATCAAGTGTCATGATATAAAGATGTATAAATATAAATGTATATATAAAAATTATATGCCTCTACTAGTAAAATGGACATGTGTTAAGAAAAGTTAATAAGGGGATCATTATGTATCATTCATTGCAAAAGTATGAATAAAAAAATTCAGTAAAGATTTTACAAAAATACAGCAATAATGTGAAAATTTATTTTTAAGAAAAAATATGCTCAAATATATGAAACCATTATTCAGTGTTAAAATATAAAATCTTGAAAAATAAATCATTTAACTTCATTTTATAGACATATATTTTTGAATTAAAAGTTATTCATATACATAGAATTGAAGTACATGTAGTTATAAAGTTAAAAATCTGAATG
The DNA here is from genome assembly GCA_029721355.1 of Tegillarca granosa. Classification (NCBI taxonomy): domain Eukaryota; kingdom Metazoa; phylum Mollusca; class Bivalvia; order Arcoida; family Arcidae; genus Tegillarca; species Tegillarca granosa. Next base: position 23,220,795 of record CM056601.1, read on the forward strand.
CAATATGAATATAAGATTATTTAAAAGCAGTGAGTAAGTGTGGCAGCATTAAGGAAGCTTCTATGTTAATATTTCAAACATCTATCATATTTTGATTGGGGGAACTAAATAGAATTAAATAAGCAATATTATGAAATAAAATTTTTATTTAAAATTAAAATATCAATAATTAGAGATTAAAATTTCTATTTTAATTGATCTAGGCTTTTTTTAAAAAAAAAAAAAAAAAAAAAAAAAAAAAAAATCGCCTAAGGAACAACTAACAAATTATTCTAAAAGCAAGAGAAGTAACTGTTTGGGTTAGACAAAGGTAGACAACTCTTTCAAATTATCTCCCTTTCAGTCTCCATTTCTCATCTATTGCCTATATACATTGCATGTCTACAACTGAATGCACAAATAAAATATAGCAGTACACAGTTACTACAGCTACAACCACTCAAACAAACCCCTTATGATTCATTTACAGTGAATCTGTGTCAGTTATAGTTTAGTACAAACCTTTTCCTCTTCTTCATCTAATGCAAATTTATTCTGTCCCGTTGATTTTAAATTTTCACGGAAATCAGCTTTATCTTTTTTCACTAGTTTTCCCAATCTAAAAATGAATAAAATCATTGTGTACTTTTTAAAATTTGATAATAATAACATAGGTGTGAAGGGAGCTCTATCATTAAGACTCAATAAACCATGTACATGCATATGCCAGCAGTAAAGATTCTTTTGGTCATTTACTGCAAAATTACATCTAAAGCCCGATATATAAATTAACTTAATATAAAAAAAACCTTATTTGATACAGTATCAGAGCTGTTTTTTTTTTACCTGCAGAAGTAAGAACTACTGATTTTTGTGGAAATCCGCTAATTTCCTCAGAATATTGAATATTGGTCCTTTCTAAAATATTATTATTTTTGTTATTATATATAAATTATGTATTTCACCATGTGTAAGACATTTATCTGAACTTATATATATATATATATACTTCATAGACATCAATATTCTATGTAGCTGTCATGCTACTTTTATAATTTTGCATAAAATTTTCCCAAGAAATAAAACTCTTTGCAGTTACACAACAAATCCTTTGTTTCCAACATGCAATACATGTACCACCTAATGTTATTACAATGTTAAATGTTATAGTTAATTATATCACTTACTTATTTTCAGTTTTATTTACTTTTCTCAATACTGGTTTTATGCTGAAAATAAAAGATAAATTTTTCAGATTTATAAAGATTTTTAAAAAAATTTAGGACTTATTACATACCGGTATATTATATTGTAAAATCTCTATATTTTACAGAGATCTGGAACATCAAAAATACATACATGTACCATGTAGTAAAAGAGGTGGAAAAGTTATTAGATAGTTGTTGACTAGGATAGGCTGTAGAAATAAAAAAAGGTTCATTACATAGAACTTTTAAAGTGTGAATTTACCACTTTGTAAGTGAATATTCTTATACTAGGGAGTATCTATTGTAACAGATTACATGTAGTTTGCACAGGTAGTGAATTTATCTGTTGTCACTGATTATTCTCATCAGGTAGTGAATTTGTCTCTTAAATCTTAATATTCTGATCAGGGACCGATTGTTCTCTTTTAACTCAATATTCTGATTAGGGATTGAATTTGTCCCTTGTTACTGAATATTCTGATCAGGAACTGAATTTGTCTCTTGTAACTGAATATTCTGAGCAGGGACAGAATTGATCTCTTTTAACTCAATATTCTGATTAGGGATTGAATTTGTCCTTTGTTACTGAGTATTCAGAGCAGAGACTGAATTTGTCTCTTGTTACTGAATATTCTGATCAGGGACTGAATTGATCTCTTGTAAATGAATATTCTGAGCAGGTAGCGAATTTGTCTCGTTATTTAATTTTGACCAAGGACTGAATTTGTCTCTTGTAACTGAATATTCTGTTGAGGGACTGAATTTGTTCCTTGTTACTTAATTTTCTGATCAGGAAGTTACTTTGTCCCATGTAACTGAATATTCAGATCAGGGAGTGATTCTGGCTCTTATAACTGAATATTCCTATCTAAAACTGAATTTTTCTTATGTAACCAAATAGCCTTCTCAGTGAGTAATTTTGTTCTTGTAAAACATTGGCTACCACAATGCTTTTAGAACCACACTTAATATAATTTTGTCATTTTATCATGTTACTGTCCAAAGCCAATGCTTTATATTTTCTTTTGTTTCTAATTTTTTTAATTGCTACGAAGGTAAGATCTAAATTTGAAACACAAATCCTACTGTGTAGTTTATGATTACTTAAACCCTTATATAACTTGAAGTCAAAATTGCATGTATTTTTACTTAACAAAGTTTCACTCAACTCCATACTGTTTTCCACATTCATCTACACTCTTAAATAATTAAAGTCAAAATCAAACTTCAATGTATTATGAGTTGTCAATTTCATGGTATTCCACTCTGTTATTTTACATTTTACTCTTTACTTTATTTATATTTGATACTCACAATTTTCCTTTAGAATCATTTACTTTTAATGCTAATTCATTTATCTGCAACAAAGAAAACACACATGTATAATATATCACAAGTAGTTTTGGTTTCCTTGGTCTTTAGTTGGTGTAGTAGGGATAAAAATGTAAAATACATGTATGTACATAAATATGCAAGTAACTGGACACCATTTTTTCCAATTTATCCAGTGCACAATTAAAATCAGGAGTGTTGGAATCAATGTTTATAATATGAGTTTATCAATGAAACTGAGTAATTTCACTCTTAAACCCCAAGTCATTTTTCCTTTATGCCAGTTTGCCCTGAGTCATATTGCCCTTATTTCTTTTTGCCCTAGGTCACTTCTCCCTTTTTTATATATTGATTTCATAAATAATCAGTTATTTGTGTTTTATATATAAAACAAATATTCATTAAAACAACCTATACAAGTTATCATTGTCTTGTTTCCTTTGTTTGTTTATTTCTTTTTGTTATGTTTTGTTTTTTGTTATGTTTGTTTTTTTTGTTTTTTTTTTTTTTTTTTGAATTTATTCAATTGCCTATTGCCAAGTAAATGGTCCTCAGCTTTTACATTTAGATTTTTCTGTAACAAAGGAGAAATGAAACATAAAAAAAATCACTTCCTCAGTGTCCCAACCCTTTTAGGTAATAATCAAGCACTCTACCACAAGGCTAAGGTCAGAAAGGTCATAAGTTCCCTCTATTATATGTACTAACACCACGAGAAGCTCAGCCCCTCTACATTTCATAACAATCCTATTGGTCCATTGCTTACCTCGAAATCTTGTTTACGTATTTTGACTTCCCAATCATAAACCTCTTCTTCTAGCTGTGCAACCTTGGCATGTAATTTTTTGCAGAGTTTCTGTAAATCAGCTGTAACAGGAACAAAATGATAAAACATAAATAACATTGAATGTTTAAATGCGAAGATAACAAAATATTTACATTTATGCTAAATATGAAAATATAGATAACTAATGAACTTGATGAGTTGAAAAAAAGACATTCTTGAAACAAAATTCATTCTTATCTAAAAGTGTTTAAAGTATATTTAGGAATTTTCTATTTTTTCTCAATCTTTGTGTGGCATAATATGACATTTATCGTTTTTGATTTTTGAAGATTACATGTAGTGAAATATATGCTTCAAAGGGAGATAATCATAACCAGTAAGTACTGGCACTAAATATGATTATTATGGTTGTTGTTGTTGCTATAACAATTAGAGTTATGGTATTAAGAAAAAGCTAATAAATTTTCTTGTTAATGGTAATCCATCTCTCATCTAAAAGTTGGTTCTGTATTAAATAAAAGAATTCCCTGAGAATTATCAGAAAATTATCAGAAATAGAAACAGACAAAATCAAAAATCCATGAGATGTTAAAATGAAAAACATAACAAAAACAACTACATGTAAATGGATATGTATCAGAAATAAATAAATAAATAATAATAAATAAATAAATTAAAATGAATAATGAATAAATAAATAATAAATAATAAATAAAATGAATAAATAAATAATAAATGAATAAATAAATAAATAAAAAGAAAAAATGTTGAACTGTATACAGCACTCAAGGATAATAAAAAAAATCTATTAAACCAAAAACATTATATAGAAGCTAATAAGAAACAAAGAACTCAGTATGAAAACTAATCCGAAAAGAAAATAACAAGAAAGGAAAACTTAAAAACTGCCCAAGGAAAGAAAAACTAATGAACTGCTTCAGTATTGTTAAAGACAATATCAAGAAAGCAAACAATATACAACAAAACTTCATCAAATCCACAGACAGAAAGTTAAAATCCTCCATAAGCTAGCTACCTTCACCAAGGACCAGTCAGCTTTAAGGGGTTCTACTCTTTCATTTATATATCTTTCTTTCTCTTCTGCTTTAGCTTTGGCTTCATTCTTCAGATCTTCTGCTGCTTTTTGCATAATAAGTTTCTACAACATTATAAGCAATTGTCAACACTTCATATTAAAGACACTTCTCTGCATGTCCATCTTCCAGAAGATTCTGAATATTTGGTTCAAATGCAGCAAGCACTTAGCATTCCAACATTAACAAACAAACGTTGTCTTAAGTACAGCAAATCAGAATCCAAGCATGCAACAGAAACAATATAGTTTCTACAACACAAATGCAAATGCATTTAATTTCTTCATCCAACAAACAATTCTGGATATCTACCTTCCAGAAAATTTTCTGACTTATTCAAATGAAGCAAGCACTGAGTTTATGCAAACAAACTATTGTTTCCAAAATGGATAACTAGGCATTCTCATGCATTAGAAACATTCTTGATCTGAAGAAGGCTAGTTGACACACAGTGCACATCTTTGTGGTTTGAAATAAAAAAACATTTGCAATACAAACAACTTGAACAACTGGTATGATGCAAAACTCACAATCAGGAAAAAAGTCAATTCAATGAGCAATCATGACATAAACAAAATCAGAATTAACCATGCAATATGTCAAAACATCAATCATATCAGACAAACAATATGACAAAAAGGCAGACAGACAGAGGATAAGAAAACGGAAGAAAAATGAAGAAGTTTTATTTAAAAAAAACATCCTGTGTAATATAGTGTCATGCAAAAGATCTTTAAAATATTAATTTAAAAAAAATGGAATAGAGAGTATAGACATGCCATAAAATGTAAAACTTGGTCAATTTGTCAAATTCCTATGGTATACACATGTATTAATTAATGACAATGAACTCAAATGAGCATAGGATTTTTTAACTATGAGGGTCAAATTTTATTTATTTTTTTTCATATTTTTCATTTATTATTTGATACTATCATTCTCTCTCTCTCTCTCTCTCTCTCTCTCTCTCTCTCTGATGCATTTTATTTTTATTAAATTTTTTCTATCTTTTATTCTTTTATTCATTATGTTAATTTTTTTTTGAATTCTATTTTATGCTTATTTATTATTTTTAATTATCAATTAGGATAAATCTAAGAACAAGTTTCTATATGTGTGAAGTGTGAGAGAGTGTAGTATGGTCTGCCTCGTACTAGCACATCACCCTAGCACTGGGTGATACAGTCAATACTCTGTCCCCTGTATATGAAAGCCTGGATTTGAGCACCTGACCTTCAAGATGCTCTACCACTGGGCCACTGTAGGGGTATATTTTACTAAAAATTTCAATTAAAAAAAATAAAAGATAACTGTATACTATCTGTTTAATTCTAAAGGGAGAGAACTTTGTACCTCTGCTCATGCTATCAAAGTCATCAGGTAATGGTGTAATACGCTCTTGTAAAGTCAGCCATTTTTCTTCATCAACAGAATCATCCTCAGTATATGTATGTCCATTAACTATTTTCATCATCTTCATAATTATCATCACCATGACTTTCTTTGTCATCATGTTCGTCATCATATTCATCAGAAATTTCATCCTCATCCTAACAAAATGCAGATTTTCATGCAATAAACAACATGTACATGCAAAAACAAACAAACGCATTACTGTGAAGTCATTACTTTTTGTTGAGTACAAAAAATCACTGTTTTCATGGACACTCAACTAAAAAATGAAATGTCTACTAAAAAGTTAACTGGTATTTTACAAACCTGCCTTAATTAGAAACCAGAAATACGAATTAACCAACCCTCCAAAATTTTTATTTTTTCCCCAAAGCCACAAAAAATTGAACCACAAAATTTAATTTACCTGTACTTAGTAAAAAATTTAATACAGAAGTGTTCACGAGCCATCCATTGTGTTATCAATCAAGAGCTGTTTTAAACCAATGGCTTGCCTGCACATCTAATTTATCCAAAAAGTTCTTCGAAAAACTTTCAATTGTATTCTAAAATTATTTAGCAATGCATATTTATTGTTCTGTTGGCTGATTTATTCATTTATTTTAAATGCAGTGGAGTAATGTAGTGTTTTTCCACATTCAACATTTTTTTCCCCTTTTTTTTTTTTTGGAAATTGTGGGGGATATTTGAGTGACCGAGGAAAACCAATCTCCTTTGACAAGTGAAATAACAAATCCTTTTCGCACCTAGATCTGCCTAAGTGGGATTCACCCCATGGTGATGAAAGAAATTATGATCGGTGAGCAGGTGCTTTAGACCAATCAGCCACCTAGTCCTCCTATTTTTGAATAATAACACAAAATATGTAAAAAAAAAAAGTATCCAATCTATTTCAAAATCTGAATAAAAAATATGGTAAACAGAATGGCATAATGATTGAAAGAAAACTACCAATAACCTCCATCATTTTAAAAACCACATTTTGTTTTCAAACTTGCCAAAAACAACAAAATAAAATCTCTTTTACAAATCTGTTTTAATTCTTCTATAATTAGACTATTAAACTTAAAAGCTGTACAAGAGCCGTGCATTAAACTGCAATTTATCTTCCATTAAAATGATGCAATACATCAAACTGATTTACGACGACGTTCATGCACAAGGCAGACTTCTAAGTCAAACACATATTAACATGCTTCCGGTAAACAACATGCCATTAATGTCTGCCAATGTGGCTGTTGCAATATCTTGTTCATTAGAAGAAGAAGTTTTAAACTTCAAATAACTTCTGCAGCCTGTCAAAGTCAAGTTCAAGTTTTTAAATTTTCAACAAGTAAACAAACCCATGCAATAAACAATTAACTTAAGAATTCCTCAAAGGCATTTAACAGGAAATAATTATCAATCAAGTAATCGTCTTCTAACTACACATGCACTTTACCAAATGAAAAAATATTTATACTTATATTTAACAATCTACTAAATACTGAAGTCATAAACATCAGTATTATTCCCAAATACTAAGCAAGTACAAGTAATTAACATAGGTAATAATCCCTAATACTGAAGAAGTAGAGAGTGGAGTGGAGTAATGGTGCTTTACACCCCAGTCAAGAATCTTTCACTTATTTCGAGACAGTCTGTTCTGGGATGGTAAAAGAAACCGGAGTATCCCAAGAATACCACTGACCTTCGGAAAGCGAACTGACAAACTTTCTCACATTCCCATAAATATTTTGGGTGCTTACCATTCTGCAAGAATAATCATTAGTCCAATGAGCATGCTTAGGACAGACTTTAAAATCTAAATAGTGATTTGAAATCAAGGTGGCCAGTTCTTAAAATAGTGGAGGAAACCTGGTTTCCTTGGTGAAAACCACTGACCTTTTGCAAAAGAACTTAAAAACTTTGGATACAATAGGATAAGCACACAAGTGGGATTTGAGCCTAAGCAGTGAAATGTGCTGTGATCCATGTGTTAGTGCTTAAGACCAGACCCCAGTTTTACAATTATTCACTCCATTAAGTGTAAATGCTTAACTTGAATTAGGGAATATTTTAATGTCAATTTATATGACATTACACAGTTAAAATTAAATATTTAATTTCATATTTTAATTGTTTAGTGTAGGTTAGTTGACCAAAACATTGTCTCTTAAAATCTATATTTTTTCAAATATTGATGAGAGAAAAATGGAAATATTTGAGCTGAGTGCACACTCAATTGAGTGAATGATTTTGAAACAGGAGCCAGGCTGACATGTAGGATCCTCTTATCCTCAGAAGATTACTGTAACTGACAATACCAGAAACCTACCTTTAACATTTTTTTCTTTTCAGGAGAGAGTCCTCCAAGACCCTTCCTCTTTCTCTTCTTTTTTTGTTCTTCTTCCATTCTTCTGGCTGCCTAGAAAATGAGACACCAAAACATTCTTAATAAATACTGAATATTAGGTTTTGATTCCCACTATATAGCTGACAGGATTCCTATATAAAATGACGATCAGGACAAAATGGAGATGTCCCAAATACTGAAAATATGAACACTTCCATCAAGTTGGAGTTGAAAGTTCATTTATGATTAAGTTTTTAAGAAAATTTTAATAAATACTAAATATTGTTTTAATTTCCTCAATCTGACAAATCTAAAGAAAAATTAAAGAATTAAAGATATCACGGTGACTAATAATATGAACACTTAGTTAGAGCTGAAAGTTCATCTGTAATAAAAATTCATAAGAAACTGTTGATAGGGGTAACTTATTTCTATTTCCTTCACTCTTTCATCATGACAGAATCTACTATTATTTTACTTACTTCTTCTCTTTCCCTCTCTTCTTCCTCTAACCTTTCACGTTCTCGTCTTTCTTCTTCTTCCTACAAATATTGTTTTGTCGTATTAAGACTCTGTACCATAGTAATAAATATATTTCATTTCCTATCACAAATGTCGTTATATCCAAATACAAATATATATTTGTAGTGCTTTATTTTATCAATAAATACTTTTAAAAATAACTTATAGTTACTTACAAAACCTTACAAATATTCTGAAGCAAATTTATATCTATAACAACTATTTTACCTCATTATGAATAAATAATTCAATGATTTTTGATGCTGTAAATGTCTTCAAATTTTTATTTTTGTTATGGGTAAGATGTTGAAAGATTTTAAATCATTTTTTCTTACTGAAACAATAAATTAATAATTAGTTTTTCAATCAAAATACCAAAGAACAAATTGGCCACTGTTCAGAGCTTGTTAAAATACATGTATAACATTGTATGCATTGAGCCATTTGTTCTTCATTAATAATGATGCCAATGAATCTGGAATGAAATACTATAAAATTTATAAGCTACAGATTTGAATAATTTGGTAGAATATTTCAACTCAAACAAGAAATAAGATAAATCATTACTGCATGCAATAAAAGTTTTCTTTTCTCAATTACATTGAAGTGTTTACATGCAACACATTTACTAAAATTGCATAATTATTTCTCATGTTCATTTCAATTTACATGTGAAAATTACATCTTGAAACACACCATGCGTTAAAATAATTTCATGCTAAAATACCATTTATATATGACGGAAATCTGAAATTTGAAATATTTAAAAATTATGTAGAGTAGAAAAGGACAAAAAAAAAAGAAAAAAAAAGAAAGAAAGATCACAATAATATCATTATTCAAATAGATTCAAATGCCATTTGCTTTAACAATATTTCTGGGCCAGTAATAAATAATAAAAGTTTTTTTTTAATTTTAGAAATATATTTTTTATTTGTTTTTGAAAACTCTGATAATAAACCAATAACTAAGAAAATTCAATTTGGGTTTTTCAAAAATACAGCTGACATTTTCAAGTTCTATCTCTGAAATAATCAATAGATTTAACGAAAAATCAAATTTAACTTCATCCAATTTTTTTATCTGGAAGGAAACAGGAAATAAAACGATCAAAAATTGCATTTCCTCAAAAAATATACATTGTATTTGAAATTTATTTCAATTTAATCATTTTTTAAGACAATGCTTTAATACTTAAATAAAGATTTTAAAGATTTCTTACACATGTTTCATTAATATCCTGTGTACTTGATGAATTTGAAATCTGTCGTCTTGGTGATGTTTTGGTTTCTGAAAACCTCCATCTTTCAGACACCTTTATTCCTGTAGAGATCATTTTAGTATCAACCATCCGTTTCTGTACTGGTGGTGATGACTGTTTGGGCTGCCACCTAGAGGCCACTTTTGGTAATGTTGCTGATTGTCTCTGTTGTTGTGCTTTGGTAGCACTACTGGTAGATGATGCGGGTTCATTTTGCTGCCACCTGGCAGAAACTGGTGTAATTGACTCCTCTTGGTTGTGTTGCCACTTGTCGAGCACACTTGACTGTCTAACTGATTTTGTATCTCTCTGTTTTTTATCAGATTTTGAATCTTTAAGTGATGTCGTTTTATTTGTGTCGTCCTCTGTGTGGTCAAACTTTGAGGCTATTGAGGATATTTTACCCACAGTTTTTAAGTTTGGATTGTTTTTATTCACAGTTGGTTTGTTAGTTTCTGGGGCAGGTTGCCACCTATTTAGCACCGCTGATTTCTCAGACTTTTTATGAACACTTCCCTATATTTACCATAGATAAACAAAGTAATAATAATAATAATAATAATAATAATAATAATAATGAAATCTAAAGAGATATAATACATCATTGTTTTGCAATTTCAAGTCTAAAAACACAAATTATGGGAAATTTTAACCAACTTTTATTTCTATTTATATCGCTGACTCTATATATATTATTATTATCAATAAGGAAATTATCACCTAACCAGATTCAGGGCTTAGTCTAATGAAAATTTAATTCCTAATTTTGAATTTATCTCCATTAGAAATTACCATGTTTTATTTGTTCTTGAAAACTTCAAAACCAAACTTTAGCCACAAGTAATTTGAAATCCAAATGTTTATATCTATTCATCTATTCTATTTTTATAAATTGTACCATAACATTTATTACATCACTATAAAACACCTTTTTAAGAGATTATTTTAGTTTCATGATGTCTTTTATAAAAATATAAGCAAATGTAATTCTGAATTTAAGAAATATAATATATAGAGAATGAAAATTCATGAAATTTAAATTTTTGAATTCAAAATTGAAAAAATATCAATGTTCTTAAATTACTGGTTTTGCAGTATGAATTCATAAAAACAATGTTAATTTTAATGTTTTTATCTTTCCCGTCACCTCAGTATATATTTATATTAAATGTTTATATATGTGTCTTACATTATGTTGAATTTCTTTAGCACCACTTTTGCCTTGATCACTACCACTTTGAGAAGAATCTACATCAAACTAAGAAAACCAGAAAATATACCTTTTCATTTTTTTGGAAAGTTTCCATGACAACCACAATAGACTTTAAATATACTTATCAATTTAATGTTTAATGAGTTTAATCTATTTAAGATAGATAGATAGATAGATAGATAGATAGATAGATAGATAGATAGATAGATAGACAATGATAGAAAGATAGATAGATAGATAGACACTGATAGAAAGATAGATAGATAGATAGATAGATAGATAGATAGATAGATAGACAACGATAGAAAGATAGATAGATAGATAGATAGACACCGATAGAAAGATAGATAGATAGATAGACACTGATAGGAAGATAGATAGATTAGATAGATAGATAGATAGATAAACACCAATAGAAAGATAGATAGATAGATAGACACCGATAGATATAGATAGATAGAGATACACAGACAGACAGACAGACAAATAGATAGATAGATGATCTGATCTGATTTGAATTGATCGATCGATTGATTATTTTTTAATTGATTGATTGATTGGGGTTTAAAGCCAAATTCTGAATTATTTCACTAACAAAATGAGATGTCAAAATCTGTAAAAAATGTTATACCTATGTCAAAGAGCAGTAATGCTTCTTTGAAGATATTGAGTGCTTGGTGAAAGAACAACCACTATGATAGCAATTCTCAAAGTATTGGCTGTCTTCTTGCCGGAAACTGAACCCCAACATCGCATTTGATATTTGAAACATGTTAAAATAATTTTATTTTTTGATTCTCTTTTTACTGCTATCTTACGATCTATATCCATCATTCATTTGTACATAAAAATGACAAATATTTGGCAACTTTAACAGGTTTGGAAATATTTGTTTTTCAGAAAAAGCTAGGTTTCTGTCAGACTGTATTATATGTTTAACATCTGAAAGTCATAGAAATGATAGGTTGGTAGAACATTAAAGTACTCTAGCAGTATTGTTACATTTTTACAGCTGATGTAAGTGTAGATAGGGACTAAACCACTCCCCTTTTTAATTAACTTCCTGTTATCTACAGTTAAAGCTGCTTATGTTTTACAATTTTTTGATTTTTTTTTTTTTTTTTTTTTCTAAAAATATATTTTTTTAAAAATAAATTTCCTCTAACCACGATCGTGAGATTCATTTTCTAAAATTTCATGTCTTTTAGCTGTAAATAAATGGAATCCTTTAACCAGTTGGTCAATGTTTTAATGATGATTATTATGAGCTTGGAGCCTGCGCACAGATGACAAATTGCAATAATTGTCTATCATTAATATCCAGATGTATTTGAAATGGTGTTATGTATCCCTTACTAAGTCACAAATGACAAAGTTCTGTGTTTAATTTGTTGTATTTCACTGTTGTGAAAGTAGTGTTTAAATGACCCGGGTTTTGATGACGTAACCATGTTCTAATATTAGATCCTAAATGCTGCATCTCTCTGGGTAATTACTGTAATTTCTGTATTTATTCAAGCTTTTATCATTAAACTAACTGTAACATTGTTCATTAGGAACATCATTAAATAAATTAGCACCGTTTTAATTTTTTCTTTGGAAAACTTAATGCAGCTTTATGTATGATATTTATTATCCGTTTTTTTTTTATATTTTGTATTTGTCTTACTTTTTTCTGAATATCTTTTAACTTGTCAGCTCCTGGGGACAGAATTGGTCTAGTAATCTTTCCAACCTGTTACAGTAAAATTTTATTATTTACCTTTAATTTCAAACATTGATTAAAATATATGCTGTCTGAAATTCAGTTAAAAAAAAACCCAGACAATTCATTGGTTAAAAAATGAAAAAATGGCATGTCAACATTCAATTTAATCTCTCTCTCTCTTCTCTCTCTGCCCCTCTCTCTCTCGTAGCAGAATGTCAATTTCTTGAGTTTCTTTTGGAGAACTATCCAAATATTCTTTTAAAAGCTAAAAAGCTTTGTTTGTGGATTAAATATGCCAATTTTATTACTTTCTTATCTGAGCACCTTGTTTATACAACATCAAAACACCATAACCATGCCATTAAAGTAATCCCTCTATTAAGCACCCTGTAATATTTGACTCCAAAAAGAACCCATTATACTGTATTACGAGATTATTAATTTTCTCATACCGAGTTCTGCCATCATAAATAATGAAGTCATATCTAAAGAGAAACTAAATTTTTATCCCAGCAGTAAACTAATCAAAATATTACATCTTTGTTTATTACATGTATATGTAAAATTTAAGAGTGTCATATCTCTACTACTTTTTATATTTATATTTACTTTTTATTTTTAATGAATCTTGTAATAGAATTTTCTTTTATTTTTCCTTTTTTTTTTTTTTTTTTTTTTTTTTTGGGGGGGGGGGTGTATCTATATACAGTAATACAACTGATACTGTAAATGTACTAATTTTAGTGTGTAAGTATTTTAGCACAATTTATTTTCTTGTTTAATTTCACATGGATTTTAATTAGTGCAAAACAACTTTTGAGAAACAGACTATACCTCAAAAAAATGTAAGTCATTATTTTAGTGGTGTATTTAAATTAATGCTATTGTCCTAGCACAAAAATTGCTAAAATTAATACACCACTTAAATTAGTAAGTTTACAGCATATGTATAAGAACAGTCATAAAGTTTTTATATCATAAATTTGCAATTAAAAAAGATGCCCTACACTTAGTACTTGGATCCTAAATTACCTTTTGATTATCTTCAACACTGGTTTGAAATTTAAGTACTCTATCTTGTACCTGATTGATCGCCTGATTGTCATCAATACTCGAAGAGGTACTTGAAGCAGACATAGACTACAAATATTATCAAAAATTTTAATCTTTTACCTTTAGATTATTTCTACTGGTTTTTGTTTTTAATAATCTAATATAAAATAAACAATTTTGAACATTTGCCAAATTCTAAATTAAAAAATGATTTTATTTTCATCATATAAAATGAAATATACATGTATTTGAAAATCAAAAACTGATAGCAGTTTACTTTCTATTACGAAATAAATCAAATTGAAAAATTAAGATGAAAGTCATTTTGAAGTATTTATGAGGTCTTACATAAATAAATCAAGAAACAGTTGATGTATTTTTAGATCTATAAGACAGTTTTAATAACTGGTACACAAGAAAAATTGCAGATTGAAATATGGTCGTTTAGGAAAAAGGTCAAATGTTAATTTGGAACTCAAATAGAAGGATAGTGTTTGATGTATTCAAATAAGTGCAAGTTGTAAAATATTCAAGTTATGAAGTTTACTTAATACTTTTAGATTCAAAATTTGAAAAAAAAAAAAAAAAAAATTGTAAAGGAGAATTACTCTGAAGTGTTTAAAACTTACTCGTGATTTTGATGTTTGTCGTTTAACAGGCTGGGGCGTTTGTTCTTTTGTTTTGTCCATTTCATCTTCAAAAAAGGATTTTAATCTACCACATTTCTCATTTTCAGATCTTTTTTTCCAATTTCCAGATTCTTCATTTTCCACAGAAATTTTATTTTTGTCGGAAATTTGAATTTCAATAGAAATTTCTTTCCCTACTTTTCCATGATACAAATTATCTCCCTTGTCAAGTTTTTTATTTTCTGTGGTATTTACTCTGTTGTCATGGGAAGCTCTCCAGCTTTCCTCATCAATAAAAAGTTCCAGATTTTCTGGACGTGAATCGTCCACTTTTTCCACTAACTGCTCTTTTTCTTCTTTTTCCAGTTGCTGTCTCCTGTATTCTTCTTCTTCCTATTAAGTTGTAAAACTCCCAAATACAAACACAAATTCATGCATGTCATGCAACATTTACAGTGAAGAATTAATTCATGATATTGAAAAAAAGCACACAGCAATATGATTAAGATTTACATAGGAAAACATCTTTTGCATTCAGGATAAAAGTTCATGCCTAAATTTAATGATTAAATTCAGTATTGGTTAAAAAATTATTGATCTTTTGTTTTTTTTCTTTTTGCAGAGTTAGGAAAGCAGACATGCTAACAAATCAATCTCATTATTATCTTTTAATGCAACCTATTTTTTAAGTCTAAATAAAATCTTAAATTTTTGATAACATACAAAAATCAAATCTTGCATACAGAAATTTTAAACATGTTAAAATTAAAATAACTGAAAAAACATGGAAATAAAAATTATAATCTACATCTATGTGACAAACTCAGGTGTGTGATTTTCATGCTTCGCAAATTTCTTTTCATTCCCGACTTACTGCTCTCCTTCTTTCTTCTTCTTCTTCCTGTCGCCTTCTTTCTTCTTGCTGTCTACGTCTTTCTTCTTCTTCCTCTCTGCGTCGGGCCTCCTCTTGTCTTTGACGTTCCTCTTCCTCTTCTTGTTCTCGTTGCTTACGTGCGGCCTCTTCTGGATCTTCTTGGGGTGCCGATTCTTCTGCTGCTGGTGCTGAGTAATCTACCTGGTCCTACAAATAAAATAATAATGAAAAAAGCACCACTTAGATCATTATGTTTCAGCCCTTTATTCATCAGTTATCTCCCTTTGGTATCATCCCTTATTCATCAGTTATCTCCCTTTGTACATGGAATTAGTTTCTCATATAATGACATGTAAAATGTCAAGTAAAAATCTTATTAATTTCACTTATTATGACAAACATTTACATCAACATATAAATGAAATCAAATGATGAAAGTTGGAACAACATATTCTTAATAAATAATTATTTAATTATGAATTAGAATATTTGATATTACAGATACATCAAATGGATATAAAAAATTCTAATAATTCACATTTTCTGCATTAAAATAATATCCAAAAAATATATATCAACAACAATTAATGAAACATATAATAATTTATGTAAGAACATAATGATTTGATGAATTTAAGTTACAACATCAATTAAGCATGTTAAAAACATCTGATTCTAAAATACAATTGGTGAAAATATCTCTGAAATTGAACTTTGAATTAATATGTATATAAACAATTTTGTAAGGTTTTTTAATTATTTACAATTAAGTGTATTTTTGTTTACTGTAACATAAAAGATTAAAACTCATATAAAATTAAGTAATAATACTTTTGAAATTTTATTATAAAAACAGTATTAAAGAACATGTATGCTGAAACTAATCTACTGCATATCACAAGATAACAGCATCTACAAAATAAAAATGATTACTTAGTAATGATACAGGCTTTTACATATACATGTAATGGTAAATTTAATCTAAAGTCAAATATAAATGTAGTTGCTTCACTTTCTTATTGGTAAAATGGATTTTTTTTCTAGGACTAGATTATTTCACTTATATTGAGACATTACCAGTTTGGATTAAAAGCTGTGGAAGTGCTTAATGATACAATCAAACAGTGAGATTTGATTATTGTGTCATGCATTTTTTGATATGTGATTCTCATGTCTGTATCATTCAATCCATATGACATGTGATTTTTTTTTTCTAAATACTATATGCTTGGTAAAATTAACAAAGCTTACCAGTACATGTGTACCTATTTTTATGTCTGGTCACTGAGAATAAGTCTAAGCTTGACCTTTCAGGTTGGTTCAGAGTTTGCAGTTTATAAACTGAACCAATGTAAATGTTTCCAGAATTACTTAAAGTATTTAAAAATTGAATAATGTGTAAATGTACAATGAATTTAATATAAAAGAAAGAAATCTGCAGCCGCTATCTGGCAAAAGTCAATGCAACCAATAAAAAGTACAGATACACTGTATCATAATATAGTATTAACAGATAATTGAGAAGAATTCAATGAGAAATGTGAAAATGTGTGAATTTTTTTTTTATTTAAATATTTTTTAAATATCAAATTGCAAATACTGTGAGGTTAAAGCTTCTAAAATTTTCTCAATGTAAGCTTATTTTGGCAATTATTGCTTCTGTGTCCTACAATATAGTGTATAAGACAATTGTATTCAACAAAAAGACATACCAAAACCTTTCATATGTTCATAAATAAGTGTTACTAGTGTGTGTGAATTTTAACCCAAGTAGATCTTCAATTTTGTATGAAATATATAATTTAAATGTAAAATAATCTACTCATATTTTCATGCTTTGTTGTGTATTTTCTATAAAATGTACTTTTTTCCCTGTTAAACTAAGATGCTTACTATCAACTGTTTTTTCAAAGGAAAGCAATAGTCTAACTTGTGGTTTGTTGCTGAATTACCGAGTATACAAATGTCAAGCATAACCAACATGGTTCAATAAAACTATTGGCTTTGATGTGTTGTTTCAAGAAGATAAGTTTCCATAGTGCCTATTTTATCAGCCAATATTTAGTGCCTTAAAGGTATGCAAAGGGCCTATTTAAATTAGAATACTTTTGTCCAAGGTAAATAAAAGTTCTGTTGCACTTGGCCTTATTTGTTGTCTGAAGTTTGCATATGGCCTTCGAACTCAAAGGAGTCACTTTAGAATGGTGAAAAATCTGTTTGAAAAAATAAAACTAACAACAGTCTTTCTATATGAGACAAACTTTCTTATTTCTTATTGAACAAGTGCAATTCAAATTTTGATTGTAAGCCATAGCTTAATTCTAAAGTTGTTGAGATGACACTTTATGTAATCCAAAAGTAAAATGTAAAAAAAATTTGGTTTTGTGTTTTTTTCTACAAGGTTGCAATATTATACAACAAAGATATTTAACATTCTAATACCTGAGTACTGCAGCAACAATTTATTGTGATACTGTGTTATTGGGAATTACCAGCATACTACATGATTGCAGCTCTGTGTACTAGTGTATAATTATTGTGACTTTTATAGTGCTAATTAATACATTTGCCAACAATTGTCAGCATACTACATTTTTGCAAAGCCATAATAACAATGGATGCAGAATAATATCAATTGGTGTTTTTCTGAATCACAAGTACATTGTACATTACTTTTCAGAGAATTTGAACTGAAATTTTAGAACATAGTTCATGTGTTATGTTGGCAAAGACCTCTATAAGCCATTGAATTTTTTATATGACCTTTTGTACAAAATGTTGACTTTTTCAGCAGTAAATAAACATAATGATGACATAAAAATAACTTTAAACTTGTCAGGTTGGTAGTGTTGCTGTGAGGTAATACAGCAATGAAAAGTCAATGACATCAGAGATAAATTTGTCAACCTTTTGTACAGAGAGGATTTACATGGTAACTAACTAAAAACTAACATAACTAAAAAGTGAAGCATAAAATAATCTGCAATAATAATTATAAACATTTGAATACATGATATAACAAGTGATACTTTATATTCTCATTTCATGTGTAACTGGAGTTATACATTTTATATAATAGTTTATATGACTGCACCATAGTAACCAACCTTTTTACGTATATATGATCTGACATCAGTATTCTTAATTCCAGAACTCTAAATAATCACAATAAACTAACATTACATAAAGACATTTTAGGAGTGTAACTTCAAGGGGAGATAATCTTGGTTTTCTTTTTAACAATATTCGAATTTTATGCCTAAGCATAAAGGGGAGATAATTTTTGTTTTATGGGATACTTAATTGGAGATCATGAATTAAAACCAATAAAAAATATTGAGAAATATTGAATGAAGATTTAATCTCTAAACATTGAATTTTTTATACAAGGGAGACTTGTTGTATTTAATGTTTCACATAAACAACTGTCAGAAAAACAGCCATAATAACTTGACTTCAAATCTAGGCCATTGAAAACTTTAACCCAAAACTTCAGTACTGGACTGTACTAACTCAGACACTCATATAAATTAACAAGTACATATATTTAGTGTATGTTCCTAGCTACTGTGTTCTTCCTAATGGTGAATTCATAATTTAACTTCTTTGTAAAATATGTCACAGAAAATAACTAGATGAACATCTCCAGTCAAACCAAAGATAATAAGCCATTTTTAATGTTTAAACCAGTAGTACCATGTTTGTTCAATAAGGAAAACTTTCTAATGATTCATCCTTTACTTTCTAAAAATTAAAGAATGTTGTAAATAAATTAAAACAACATCTGAAAAGAAAAGTGTAATTAGATTAACATAATCAATATGATTAGACTGAAGTAAATGCATGCTCTATATTGCATAACATATGCAGTACATTTATAATAACATGACAAAATAGTGCTTTTACTTAAAATAAGTTTTATTGACATTATTCCACTTTTACAGAAAACAATAAATCTTTCTATTTATAAAAATACCCATTGTATCAGCAATGTAGAGCATGAGTAAACTCCAATACAATCAGACAAGCATTACAGAAATAAATGTTTCTAATTTTAAACATTAAAATCTATACTTATAACATGAATTACAGTTTTGTGCTAAAATAAATTCTTTTTAAAAAAGAAAAAAAGAAAACTAACAGCTAAGCTACAAAATGATTAAATTAGAACTGAAAATAATGGAAATAACTTAAGACATTTATTACATAAGATATTATTGTATGTGCAGTCTATGTATAAGCAAAGAGATTGAAATACTGTATTCTACCAGACATTCACCATGATGATTCTAACACTATATTATATGGATGTTAGGAATGTTGGAATATTGACAGAAAATGTTTTACAATATCACATATAATTCATATAACACTGAAATGTGTTTGATTTAAATGAACTCAATTGCTTCGGTTACTATGGTAATTTGTACAAAAAATTTGCAAACTTTCTGGAACATTTACAAAATATTTTCTTCTGCTACAATCATACATACATCAGTCTGAAACTACGTATATGATATCAGTAAAAACAATTTAGTTTTTTTTCCTTTCCTTCTAAATGTACCGATATATTGAATTTGTACAGTGCTGTAACTTTCTATCCATTTTGTACTTAGTGAAATTTCTTTAAAACTTGTTTACATTAAGCACAAACCTAAGCTTACTGACCATGACAGAATAATGAAACTTTTACTTTGAAAGTCACAAAATTGTCTCAGCTACTAGAAATTTTAAGTGTACACCTTTTACTGTTTAGATAGGGCACCAGTCACTTCTGGAGTAAAGTCATATCCATGTTCCCTACTGCATAGAATCTACTGAGGAGCTGTATTTTAACCAGGATTTTACCATCTTTTGGTTAAATACTTGCTGTAACTGTGTAAAATTGCACAAATCTTTCACAGAACATATTTCAAATCAACCTTGAAAAAAGCCAAATGAACTCCACTGACAGAAGACAGACTTATTATTATTATTATTATTATTTTATTTTTTTTTGGGGGGGGGGGGTTCACAAAATGCCACACATAAAAACAATGGGAAGTTTTTCAGGGCTTATATTCTTCCCAGGTAAAAAATTTATGTAAAACTTGCACTGCATTCAAAAATGTAAGGGTAAACTCTCTGTGAGAATATGAGTTAGATAAAATCAGACCAATGACGGGGAGCTGGACTTGCGTCGTTTTTGTTGGGAAAACAAAAAGTACCGTACTGTGTCTTGTATGATCAGTAACAAAAAAAATGTCAGTTTTTCATTCAACAAAAGCTGTATATTAAATTATTATATTGAATTTTGAAAAAAAATTAAATATAATATCAGAATTTATATAGTTACTTGCAGAATGTGCTGTATTCATTTGGTTTATCATTTTAAGCCAAAAACCAAAAGAGCACATCACTTGCATGGATATAAAATTTTGTAGGTATATCAAAGTTGAAATACAGCTTTTTGTTCAAAGAAAAAACCGCCTCCAAAACTTTGTTCAGGTCAAGGGTGGATAATGGAAACAATTTGTCTAATTGTAGAAAATTTTACATAGGTCCACAGTGGACACTGAAATCATATCAAATACTTTTTTGTATTTTTGTGAAGGCTGAGTATTGTTAGTTCACAGTGTTACATTTACATTTTCATAATTATCTGAGCTTGTAGATTTCTCTTTAAGACAATTGATTTATAAAAATGAAAATCAAATAACTAGAATCAGAAATCTTGTATACCAATATATTTTATGCTTTTAATCCAAGCTAAAGATTAAGTAATTTGTTCATTTATACTACATGTACTAAAATTTACTAAATGTTTCTGAAAGAAGTCTAGAATCTTAAGATTAAATTAGTCACTTAAGCTTAAAATGGAAAAGAATTCTGTATGTTTTGAGAGTCTTCGTTACAGCTCAGACAAATATGACAATAAATATTTCTGACTACAAGACAGATATGTATATCTGTTACCTGGAAACTGAATACACTGAAAACACATAAAATGAATGCTCGGTCTTTTTATGCTTAAATTAGAATTAAATCTTGAAAGGGACAGTCCTTTTTAAAAGCGGTGTGGTTTGAAAATGGTGTATAAGCCCAAGTCAAGATTTTTTAACATAAACCAAGGCAGTTAGTTCAGAGATGGTGGAGGAAACCCAAGTACCTGAAAAAACCACTTGCCTAAGGCAAGGAAACGGATGAAATTTTCCCACACTAAGATCTGCTTGACCCCGGTACAAATCTAGAAACTGTGAGGCAACGTGATCTGTAAGAGTGTGTTTTGGACTGTTTGGTCAACAAGTTTCTATAGAGGAGTGGAGGAGGAGTGGAGTAATGGTGTGTTACGCCCCAGTCAAGATTCTTTCACTTATTTCAAAGTGGTCAGTTCTGGGTTGGTGGAAGAAACTGAAGTGCCCAGAAAAAACCATTGACAAGTGAACTGACAAACTTTCTAGAGAGGGAAGAGTCATACAATAGTAGGACTATTATACCATTAATTGACTTTTTAAGTTTTTTACGTGTATCATGGATCAGTATATCAGTTTCCAGGTTAAACATTAATGGCTGTTTGGTCAATCATCTTTTATACAATATACGCATATAAGGAAATAAAAAGGATTAGGCTGACTAAAACTGATGAAAAATGAAAGTTTTATAATGCCGTAACCATGACAACAAAAATTTACCTCGTCCTCGTCAAAACCTCGTCGTCTCCGAGATCTAAGACTTGGGGTTTCCTGTTAACAAATACATGTTGCAAAGAAAAATAAACCACATTTCTCCAAAACTAAATCTTATTGTGAGTTATGTTAAAAGTTAATTTTAATTTTTTGTTAGTCCTTTGTTATGTTAACTGTGTATTTAAAAAAAATCACTTTCGAAATTTTTAAATATTTAACAGAAACAAACCAATATTAAAAATAATAAATGTTTAATTAGCTTATGTTATGAACTTTTTAGTTTTGTTACAATTTCTGCTTTCACATATATCACATAAATCAGCAAAAAAAATGATATCAAATTACAATATCATAATTTTAATTTCTTGTTTACATTCTGTACGAGTGTCAATAACAAGTAAACATTTTAAAAATTGTAGAAATTCCATATATTGAAAATCAAATCCTGTTTTCCATAACTTTTAGTTGTTTTTACTTAAGTTATGCAAAACTCAAAAAGTTCAAAATACATACAACATCTCTTGAATAAAATAATTGAAATAATTTCCTTCCCCCCCCCCTTTCCATTTAGATTAATACAACAGATTTATCTCATTTTTCTCAAAAAAAACTTAAAATTGGAATGATTTCTACAACTTTTCTGTTTCTAGTAGTGTTTTAAGAAAAAAATGAATAATAAAATAAAAATTAAAAAAATAGCAGTAAAATCAAAAAGGAAAGTTTTCATTTCATTTGAAATATGTTCAAAATTATTCCATACAAATGAAAATCAAATACAAAAACAAATTGTAAAATTAGGTTTAAAAAATTATTTTTCAAAATAATATCAGTATTTTTTAGTTTTCAACAATTTAACAAGAACTATTATATTAATATTATTAATATAACAAGTTATGTGTGGAATAAGGGGAGGTAACTTACCTCTGTTGTTTCTGTGTCGTCTCCACCTCTATTCCGCCTACTTCTGCGGGAGGTAGTTTCTTCAGCAGCAGTGTCAGTTGAACCCCTAAATCAAAAACCAAATTTATATTTTAGTACAATAATTTTTTTCAGTGTTGAAAATATAAATATAGAAAAGATTGATAATAAAACAAAAATTCTGAATTTTGGTGATGAAGTAAAGAATTTCTGCTAATGTATATAACTAATTTTCAAGTCCATTCATGATGACAATTCTAATTTGTCTAACGTAAGAGTAAGAAATATCTTTAACTACTGTAATGAAAATCACACACTACTTTCTATATTACTTGAGAGAGAGAGTGGGTGTAAGTGTATGTTTGTGTGTCTGGTTTTTTTTCTTTCTTTTTTGTGTGTGTGTGTGTGTGTGTTTTTTGTTACAAAGTCGAAATGTGCATACAACTTGTAGTGTACACTTATATGTATTTTCATGTTATCATATTTTTATCTTTAACAGCATAGAGAAGAATTATTACTTTACTTATATTACTTATATTCAGACACTACCAGCTACAAATGAAGTTGCGATATTTTTAGTAGGTAGAAATATACAGTAATAACATCAGTGTTGGGGGTCATAGGTTATACTTTTTGGATTTCATAAAAAACTATTATTTTCAATTCTTAAAATATAAAAAGTGTATTGTGAGGAAAAAAATTTTTTGAGATTTTAGCCATGCCTGAATTCTGTGATCCTCTAAATTATACAGCATACATTCCGCAAGCTAAGTTATTCTTGATGTGTGAAGATGGACACTGATAAATGAGGAATCAAGCCCACAACCTCCCACTCAACAAGTTGGCATGCATTCTTCTTCCAAAAAAAAGCTATCCTTTTATTTTTAAAAATATTAGACACTGATTAATGGGAAGCCATTTAACTGTCTACCAGTAGATTATTATTTAGGTAATTTTTATGTATAATTTTTTTTAGAAGTTGTGTATAAATTTTTTTTAGAAGTTGTTAAGTGTCCAAAATTTAAAAGAAAATGAAAAATGGAAGACAGAAAAAAGCAGAGGTGTAGATAGAAATGAATGACAGAGAAGAAATAAGGGTTAAACTGTACTACAATAATCCATGATACCAATGATATTTATATTACTGTTATTACTAGTATGTCATTTCTATTGTTTAAGTATTACAATTAATAACTGTCTGGCATTTTGACAATAATGGTTGTACAATGACGCTGTTTACAAATCACTTACATCTACCATATCAGACTCGGCCAAAAATATACTTTGTCTCTTATGAATCTGGATTTATCATTAGATATATATTGTAAATATACATGTATATACATGTACATGTATATGTGTCTTGTAACATGATGAAAGATACACAGTGGAACCTGTCTAAACTGACCATGTTGAAACTGAACCCAAATAAACAAAAGGACTATTTTGTCAAGACATACAATTTATATTATTTAGCAAGTAAACCAAATATCAGCCTAATTCAAACATACCAGACCAGAAGAGATACAACTAAGCCATATATATACACACACATATGCATAATCTAAACATGAGTTTCCTTGTCCAAGTTGCTGTTTCCAGTGCTCATGCTTTTTGGATTTCAGTTTAGACCAGTTACACTGTATATACAAACTCATGTATATAGATAATAAAATCGTAAATATATTAGAGATATTTTAGTCCTTTTCTTGCCTGAGTCGCTGTTCTCTGCGCTCACGCCTTCTGATTTCAAGCTCATCCTCTCCATTTATTGAATTTAAACCCGCAGCTCTGTATTAGTGATGGAAAAAAACAAACACACTCCATTATATCAAACCAGGCAAAGAACATGAAAAAATGCAAAAACATAATAAATGATGTTTAAGGATAATTAATCATTCAAAGGTCAAAGGTCAAATCAAATCAAAATCAACCCAATTTAAAAAAGGTCAGAATAATATATTTCATCAATTTCAAAAAATGCAAGTGAATTTCATGACAATCTTTTAGATAATGTCATAAGTAAGAATATTATGAAAATGACAAATCGGTAATTTTTTCTTTTTACAAATGAATATATATATTTTTTTTCAAACTAAAACTAAAGTTATCTCCATTATATATATATATATATATATATATATATATATATATATATATATATATATATATATATATATATATATATATAATACACTGATTGGTGTATCTTTTTGATTGAAATATATTTTTCTTACAAATATTTTCCTGGTATAACATTGAAGTAAATAGAATTCTATAAAATTACAGACATAGATAATTGCAAAATTGCAAATTTTTGTTATTTCATGTGATAGATTTTTAAAAATGATTAAGAAAATTTTTTTTTTTTTTTTAAATCTACAGCATACAACCATCAAGTATACCAGGAAAATGAATAAAAATGTCATAATCAACACAGAAATAGTTTATTCTATATTAAAGATGTGTAAATAAAAACTGCAAAACTGCAAAAACCATTCTATACAAACTCTGTATCAATTATATAAATAATAATAATAATAATAATGATAATAATAAAAACAACTACATTTACTTCAAATAAAACATTACTGAATTACTAGCTTAATTTTATAACACTCAACAGAAATACTAAAAAAAAAAAATAAATTCTATGATTTAAAAAAAAAAAAAAATTAAATATGCAAATGATGTCTAAATTTAAGATTTATGATAAATAACATAATTATGACTTAATTAATGATAAGTAATGATGATTTAATATGATATAAAATATCTGTTAGTAGTGCTGCTACACTTGAAATGACATTGTAATATATGAAACATGTAAAGCAGAACATGCTATAAAAAGCACAAATAGATATATACAACACAGAATAAAGCCTTGGTTATATATATATATATATATATATATATATATATATATATATATATATATATATATATATACACTTGTATATAAACACAATTATACTGCAATGTGTACCCTTTTTACCCCAATGAAACTTGTGGTTAACACAATAAAAACTAGTAATAATGCCCTTAATAATTTGCCACCTTGCCTATTGCCACAATATTTAGAATTCTCGAATGACATTACTTCTTTATTTTTCTTTATTACCCTCCCCCTATTTATCAATAAACCTCTGTTATATGTACCAATGGAGGCAATAAATTAAAGTTTTACTGTTTATATATTTAAAGTTCAAATTGCAATACTAGTACCTTTCTGTAACCTGACAATTTTCTTGAGAAATATCCATGTTCACACCAACTTATCCAAAAATTCACAGAAATTTAAAAGCTTGTTCTGTAAATTACATAACTTGTTTTACTTTATAAATATAAATTTTTAGTCACATGTTGCACAAAATGAACATAAGAAAGACACATAATTGGACCCCTTAGTCACAGCAGTTTGGTGACAGAAACATAAATTTTCTGTTCTTTTTGTTGTAGCAAATAGTTATGAGTTTTTCAAGATGAATGAAACCATGTTCTTAAGATAGCTCTTAAAGTTAGTCATGTAAATGATCATATTACTGAAGAAGCTAAAAGTAAAGCAAATGTTGCTTGGTCACAACAAAGAGTATGGGAATTCTGTGAATTTTTGGCAATAAAAAAGAAAAAAGTATACTTTTCTTATTTCTACTATAGATACTTTAAAGTCAAAATATGGATGCAACACAGAACATTTTATGAACCAATTCTTCCTATTATTAAAATAAAGGCAAAACCTTAAACATTTTATGTACAAAGTATTCTCTATTAGGAAAATTCAGATGCAACCTTAAACACTTCATGGAAATATTATCCCGTATCTTGAAAAAACGGATGCAACCCAAAAAAATTTAATGGAAATTATCATAAAAAAATGGTTGCCAGCTTAAACCAATTATCCCCTGTCTGGAAAAAAAATGGATGCAACACAGAACATTTTATGGATAAATTATCCAATATCACAAAAATATGGATGTAACCCAAAACATTTTATGGCCAATTTATTACCATCACAAAAATACAAAGAATGTAACCTAAAACATTTTATGGACCAATTATTCCTCATCACAAAAATACAAAGAATGCAAGCCAAAATATTTTATGGACCAATTATTCCCCACTGCAAAAATACAAAGAATGCAACCCAAACATTCTTGGGACCAATTATTCCCAATCACAAAAATACAAAGAATGCAACCCAAACACTTTATGGACCAATTATCCCCATCATAAAAATACAAAGAATGCAACCCAAACATTCTTTGGACCAATTCTTCCCAATCACAAAAATACAAAGAATGCAACCCAAAATATTTTATGGACCAATGATTCCCCATGGTAAAAATATGCATGAAATCCGGAATATTTTATGGACCAGATATCCCTTATCAGGCCACCTAGGTTAAAAATCAGAATAAATGAATGATACCATTTCAAACATTCTTCTAAACAGTGCAGTCTAAACAAATAAGATATGAAGTTAATTTCAGCAAGAAAGATAAATGTAGATACAGATGATTCTTTAATAGAAATACCATGATCTTAAAATACCTCGGTGATGATAGATTTTAAACAAAAATTCTAAATTTGTAATCTTTATAGTTAAACAATGGAATACTAAAATGTGTCAGTTGAAGAATCAGATCTGTCATGTGATATTAGAATTAGCTGATGGATATGAAAATCTTATTGGTTGATTGGTTAAAAATAAATGAAAATATCTGATTGGTTCATAACTTTTCAAATACCATAATATGATTGGTTTATAACTATATAAATCATTAAATTGTAGACAAACTGTAGCTACAGAATGGAATAACTTTCTAAAAACTGTTCTTCACTTGTGCGCTAATAATTTTTTTGTTTACAGCTGAATCAGCAAAATTTACCAACCACCTCAATTCATTTATTTGAATCAATAAAGACACTTATTATGCCAATTTTTAAATTTATCAATATTTCAAACTGCAAAATGTGATAAATGACTTTCTTGTTTCATTTATTATCTTGCTATCTGCCGTGCAAAAAGGTCACGGATAATGGTAGTTATATTTTTATTGTTTTTCAACATGACTTGGTAAGTCATACTGTTTATAGGATCACTTTCCCCCGATGTAGGTACACACACTAATAATAAGTACTAATTGGTATTCCTTATATAAACCTACAACAGTAGCTGACTTCACAGTAAAGAACACTGCAGAAATTCCATAATATTAGCACACATGTAGATAATAAAAGAAGTCCCGATATCACATATTCCAGAAAGTCTGTTGTTACAAAAATAGATCCTACGCTGATGCTGCATTGCAGATAACTCCATCTTATCTTTCACTACACACAATCATAAACATTCCATAAGCAACACACGGAATAATCATATTTTTAGGCACAACACATGTAATAAACCAAGATCTCATCAGTGATCACGTCGTTCTCCTTCAGCAGATACCAAAATAAATCCTACTTTCATCTGATCTTAACTTTTTTTTCCACAAGAAAAATATATTTATACTTGTAGCTGAAAATAATGTCATTTTATATTCCCAACAAATTTAATCCAAATATACAAGTACTAGTATGTATTCCTTTGTAAACACCTTTTTCTTCTTTGTACTGTTTACCAAAATTTCTGTTTCACACTTCTCTAATTTAGCTTTATCACATTTTGCAGTAAAATTTAGCAAGAATGTTGCCAGGTTACATAAAAAAATTAACCAAACATTGACACCATCTGTTCCTTATGTTACAATTCTTCAATTTTATTTCACACATTTTGCAGTGAAATTTAATGAGTCCACTGTCCAGGTGACAAAATTTTCAAAACAAAAATTGAATTACAACACTGGTTCCATTTGTCACAAATTGCAAAATCTTGAATTCAACTTATCACATTTTGCAAAAAAATTCTGCTAAGTGATAAAAATTCACAAAGCATGACACATGATTATTTACATCAGATATATAATTTTATATAAATAAAATTATACATATATTATAATCAAATTCTAAGTATTAAAGATTTTTCATTACATATACAGTGTTAATTGATTTCAATCAGGGGTTAAAATGAAAAGATGCGAAAACAAAAAAAAAGAAAAAAGAAAAAAAAAAGAAAAGAAAAAAACTCAGTTCACTGAATTGTGAATGTTAATACCCCAAAATTCACAGGTTCACTGAAATTTGAGTATTGATACCCCAAAAACTATCTATTGAAATACCATGTATTACTGAAATGGAGTAATGGTAAATTGGTTTCAAGTGAAGAACTGGCAATCAATGACTGCAATTTACAGATTCGCAACAGAACAATATGACTACAGCTAGTTACTTAGAACGAAGAAGTGCAAACATATAGAAAACATATAATATGATCTAAACACTGAATAAATACAGTTGTATACATATTCATCTGTTTAACATACAGTAAAACCTTGTTACACCACCCCTCATAAACATTGTTACATGCCTCATTGCCAGGTTTTTTTGGTTTTTTTTTTTTAGGTTCCAAAGTTTAATTTTTTAACTGTTTTCTTTTCCTGAAAAACCTCCCTAAATTTCATGCCACACCCCTTTTACAATGCCAAAATCTAACTGAATAAAAGCTATGAATCAAGGTTTTACTGCATACATTAACAGACATTAAACAAAGACAAAGAAAACATTGGGCACTCTGGTGTTTCTCTTAATTTCTAATATCTCTTAACATCATTTAAATTAATAGTTTGATCATTTGAATAAAGCGAACTGAAAATATTTCAGGAATAAATATTGTTTCAATATCCATAAATATAAAAAACTAAGATATTCAATTAAACTTGAAAAAAAAAATTCATTTTAACTACAAACCTATCTTAATTTTATTTTATATTTGCTCTATAGGACATTATTGGATAATCTTCAATGCCACAAAAATGTATATAAATATAAACTACAGAAGATGTATAAGGAACCATTACTTTCAGTGCTCATGGAATCTTGCAAGATGAAATTTAAAAAAAAAATGGCACTGTTCAGAAAATTAGAGATGTAAAGGTCTTCATAAAATTGGATAGAAATAATAATTCCAAGTTAGAATGAATTAAGAACAGGTTGTAGTTTATGTTTCTAAATTAAAATTTGAATCAGAAATGTATAAAATTTGCTGTTACTAGTAAAGGCCATTTTAAAAGGGTTAATGCTTTCTTTGTCTTGTGTTAGATATCCATAGCAACAACATATTAACCTTTTACCATAGATATAATTGTGATATTAAAATCATTTTTTATATTGCATTGACATACATTCTCTGTAAACGAGCTTCTCTTTCTGCTCGACGTCGTGCAAGTCGGTCATCCAAGTCTGATGTTTCTGTTCCATTCAATTCTGATCTATTATCATGCAGTTAACATGCAAAAATGAACAAACACAGTTAATGTCAAATTAGCATACAAAGAAATAGCATCACTCATTAATACAGAATATCTTTGCATATCTTGTTTGAAATTATCTCAAAAAAAATATATATATAAATCTTAAAACTTGCTAGCAGTAAATTTAAGAAAAAAGAAAGTTTTTTTGACAAAGGGGTTTGAAAATAAATAACTGGCTTTTATTTTTCATACTTTTAGTTTTTTTTCATAAAACCTGAGATTTTATAATAATATGCTATATGTATGTATTGGTGTTTTCTATTAGCAGTTCTGAACAAGTGTTTAAATAAAATTCTAGTGTGACCTTGACCCTTATAAGATGCTTTTAATTTTTTTTTTTCATGACCAAATGATGTGTAAAGTTTAAAGTCAAAAGGATGAATGTGAAAGTAAATATGTGTTACTAAATGCTTTACACACATTTAAAGTAAAAATCTGCTCTTGAAGGTCAAGGTCAAATATAATATTTTGTATTTATGTTACAATTCACATTGAATCTGAATGTCTATATACTTGTGAATTCAAATGAATTCAAAGGTTTAACTGCATGATTAAATTTTAAAAAAAAATAAAAAAAATTGGGGGTGGAGTGGAGTTATGGGTTTTATACCCCAGTCAAGAGTATTTCACTTATACCAAGACCATCAGTTCTGAGAGGATTGGGGAAACCAGAGTGCCTTAAGAAAACCATCAACCATTGACAAGCAATTTTATAAACTCTAGAAAATTAGGATTTATTCAAGTAGAAATTGAACCTAAGCTGTGAGAGCTGCATTGTTTTAAAAGCCAACATACCATGGACTGCTCAACCATCAAGTTCTCTAATTAAAGCAACAAGTTGGTAGACATAATTACAATGTTTGCTTTATCATAAAAGAGAAAATTAAGAAAAGATAGAAACATATATCTTTTAAATAAAATTATGAATGGTCATAGATACAATGCAGCTGTTGTGCAAATAATCCTCGATTCTGGATGGTACTGATATAATTTTGCAAAACAAAAGTGCTCCCCTTAAGACCATGAACTCGCACACATGCATTAGATTATGATTCAATGTGTTATAGTATCAACATCTACTAAACAAGATGTTTATGATATTACCAAGTTTTTATTATTAATATTAATCAATCTCATATTTGAAGGTACAGCTATAACATGTAATATTGCACGTCTGCTCTTGTTTCATTGTAAGCTCACTGTTGGTAGATAATGCCTTGATATTTGTTTATTTATATATACTGACCAAATGAGAATTCATTACCTTTTCGTTGACTTGAATTTGATATGAATGATTAATTATAGTGTCATCTTTATGTCATAATGTGACATAAATGTTCTCAAAATCTCCATTTTTGTTTTTTGTTTTTTTGGGGTTTTTTAAAAAATCTTTTTTTTTATTTTTATTTAGGTTAAATTATTATTATTATTATATTATTATTATTATTGTTACGTTTATTATTATTTTAAATAAAAGTCTTTTTTTCAAAAATAAGTATATTAATTATCCTCTCGTTGAAAAAATATTGGATGTTAGGGGCCCTTAAATTATACTATAACAACACCATTGAACATTTAGTCCAGTAACTGTCCAAAGTGAGAAAATTTATAGTGGTCCAAATACATGTGTGCCTATTCTTGTCTCATCTTGTTTGGCTGTTTTAATATTTTATCATTTATCTATTTCTTGTCATGGATTGGCTATTTCCAAGTAGATGTACACGCTTTTTTAATTGCAAATTTCTTTCTTCTATTTTTGACTTTTTAATGACCCAAAATAAAAGTACATATGTATATACATTATTTAATATTTAGCCAGGTGAACTAAAAGTCATTAGGAACACTGAGGAGACATTTAGCCAGGTGAGCTAAAAATCATTAGGAACACTGAGAAGACATTTAGACAGGTAAGCTAAAAGTCATTAGGAACACCGAGGAGACATTTAACCAGGTGAGCTAAAAGTCATTAGGAACACTGAGGAGACATTTAACCAGGTGAGCTAAAAGTCATTAGGAACACTAAGGAAACAGTAAGTCATTTTATCTTATAACTGGTTACCACTAACATTGATTGATTATGTTTATATTTTACTATTTATCTTCACTGACATGATAAATACTAACTAACATCACCCCCTCCCCCCCCCCCCATTTCCCTCTTCAAAGTAATGGTCAGGTAAAGTGATTGATTACATTTGTTTTTAGTTTTGGATATTAAATTGAATTATTATTATTATTATTATTATTATTTTGTATACAGCTCTTAACTTCTGTATTTAATACACGTCATAGGCACTCTAAACAAAATTACCCCTTATGAGCCTCTTGATCATTTAATATGTATAGTGCAAAGGGTATGCATACTAATTTGGCAATGTGATACTGGATATTCCAGATGTGTGACCTCCTGTTGTCATGGATACTGAGAAACTCTGAGATAGAACACAGTTTTATTTATACTTATTGTACATACACTAATAGTACTCTACAAATAAATGATTTCATGTAAAATCTATCATGTACATTAATGAGGGATGCACTCCAATGATAAAAAAAACATTATTAATGTATGTTAGATAAAAAATTTTTCTGCCATTAAAAGTGGCACCATGTACTTTACATCATCCCACAAACAACATACTCTATAATGCACCTGTTGTCAAGTTTTTTGTACTCAAATCATCCAATGTTATCTTTTGATGAAAGTTTCCTTTTCATAACCAATATTTTCAATTCATAGAGATTTATCCGTGTAAGTCAAAAGTCCCGAGGGTTCAATCACTTTCATAACCATAATTTTTTATCTTTTACTATCCTATCAGTTTATAGAGTTTTCTCCCAGTAAGTCAAAAATTTTCAGTGTTCAATCCCTTTCATTACCAATATTTTCAATATTTTACTATGCTATCTCAGTTATCCTATAAATCAAAAGTCCCAAAGGTTCAATCCCCTAACTATTTAAACATTTTTTAATCATTTTATAAAAAGTTTTCTATGTCATAACCAGTCTTATTTTACTGTAGTAGCTCAGTTGGTAGAATGTTTTATCATGTCAGACAGATGCATGATCTGGTTCAATTAATAATCTAATATCATCATATATAAGTACCCCTTTACGCCAGTTTTTATATCTTAGTATGTCAGACATTAGTGTTAACTCTGTATGTTAAAATGGAGGAAAATGGATTAATGTTTTATGCCACAGTCAAGATTCTTTCATTTATATTGAGGAAGCCAGCTGTTAAACTTTAAACAATCAAACTAACAAACTCTAACACTCTAGGTTCTGACTGAAATGGTAAGTGCTCGCTTCCTATGTGGGATGTTGGGCGTTCAAACCCTGGGGTCTGTCCAAGACTTGCAAATAGGTAGTGACTGACTGTTCTTTCACCAAGCACTCAGCATTAAAAAATGAAAGTCATCAGGTCCTTCTGTGGAGACCTTAAAAACTGATGTCCCATGTCAAGGTAGGTGTGGCACATTAAAGAACCCTCTTTGTACATTGCCCTAAGCATACTGCAAAAGTCAAAATTTCTGCCACTTCACCTACGACTGGTGATGTCCTGATATAAGTGAAATATTCTTGACCAGTATGTAAACCCCATTAAATCAATCAATCAATCAATCTGACTGAAATAGATTCAGTCCTTGGTGGAATGGGCCACTGTAAGCAGACATGTTGACCCCTAGGCCACTCATGTATGTTGGCAATCTAAAGAAGAATACCTAAATGGACAATTAATCCAATATCATATGATAAATTTCAACTTTGCAACCAGTATGTTTTTTAACTATGATAAAAGCTTTCACAAATTTAAAATCATAAGTGGCCAAATTTAAAAAATTGGCAAAAATATAGTCCTTTTTAAATATTTTTTATTTATTTGCTAAAATAGGTTATTTTTTAAAAGAATTTCTCAGAAATAAGTAGTCAATGGCAATTGGCTACCATGAATGGAAACATAAAATAAGTCAGTGAAGGACGAAAGTTTAATCCCTTGCCTGATCACATGTTGCACCTTGTTATTGTCATCTGCCAATTTGTTGCTTTTTCCAGCTTATATAACATCATAAA
Source organism: Tegillarca granosa (assembly GCA_029721355.1). Lineage (NCBI taxonomy): Eukaryota > Metazoa > Mollusca > Bivalvia > Arcoida > Arcidae > Tegillarca > Tegillarca granosa. The sequence goes on from CM056601.1 coordinate 23,255,273, forward strand.
TCTATAGGTCTTTATTGGGATTATTATTTTTATTTAAAGCTCACAACTTTAGGAATATGGTCATCACAAATGGTAATCCCTTATAATAGTACTTTATCAGAAAGTCTAAATACAATACATTTTGCCTTCTAAAGACATGAATTCCTTGAAAAGGGAAACAACTACCAAGGAAATCTTAACATGTTAGCATCATAAAACCATACAGAGAATAAGATAAACACAACAGAATCATTTAGCACTGAATACATGTCTATTCAAAATGGGGCCTTAATAACCAAGTGGCCAAAAGCATGTGCTAAAAGATCACAGCAACTCTTACTAACTAGGCTGTAATCTTATTCAGGCATTTCCTCATGTGAGAAAGTTTGTCAGTGTGCTTACTCTGGGCACTCTGGTTTCCTCCACCATTCCTGAACTTAATACTTCAATATAAATGAAAGAAATTTTATTGGATGTAAAACACCATCACTAAACTCGTTTAAATAAGACAATTATGCTCAGAAAACAAGTTTGATATCTTTAACAATCATCCGACTGGCAGAAAGCTCCTTGTGGCCTTAATTTGTAACTAACATACATTTATTATACTCTAATGGGTATGCCGACAATATTCTCAGCATTAATAAATATCTTGATAAAGTAATCTTAGTTTTTAACCTAGACTCTACTTGAAAACTTGACACAGTTGGATACAGTAGACCCACAGTCCAAATCTTCTAAATATTTGTGCGGCTGACACCTTATTTTGAAGATATTTTATGTATCTCAAAATAAACAATTTCTTTTTGGTAAGTGTACTTGCAAAAGAAGGTTAAACCTTTTTTTATTTTCTTATTTTTATATGTGTTTGTATGGTTTTATTCAAGATGAGAAGATGTTATCTAACTAAATGCATAAATAATTTTACTTCAATAACATGTTTATTACAGAAAAGTGTGTATCATGGTTAGGTACAGGGTCTAATTCAACCATTTTGTTTAAAATTCCATATACAGATATAACTGGACACTCTCTAAAAAGACAAAAAATGATTTCTGAAACATCATTACAAAAACCATTCAAAAACTTAAGACAACTTTCACTGCTTAATGCCTTGCATCTCATTGGCAGCTATTAGGTATTTTTATATTCCATATGTCAGATTCAGCCAGAATCAGCCAAGCATTGAATACACAAACTTAAGGCTCTATAAACTTTGCTACCTTAGAAGTTATGCTTCAGTACAATATTACGCCTCTCAGTTTAATTGCCTTCTATTATCTCACACAGGTCATTGTCATAAAAAAAATAACTTAACCATTAATCCGAAAGGTAAATAAAGTGCATATAAAACAAAAAAGAGAACTTGTATTTAATAAATCAGTCCAAATCCAATTTCATTTACATGTGGCAACAAATGGCATGCTTGAAACCTGAAGCTGAGAATAGAGCACACAAGCATGCCAAATGATACCCATTAGACTTGAGCAAAAACAAATCATTTCAAATGGACATGGAAATGTTCAAGTTTATGTTTTTCCAAAAAAACAAAACTAATAAAATGATATTCCAGCATTTTATAAAGTAAACATTATTCAAAAGGTTCTTCACAAATACAATGTAACATTATGTTCAAGATTAGCATTTCAAACAACTGTCACACTGTCTGTCACATTGTCCACACACAAAAATCAACCATTAGAATACCAAGACAAGGAAACATCCCCCCTTTCCCATTTGGCTGTTTTAGAACAAGCCAACAGCAATTAGAGAACTTTTTTATCTGAAGATTTAGGCCATTACCACCAGAACACTCTCAGTAGCCTATCTAACAACAGAATTCTATACAGTGTGGGTAATGGAATATGTCCAAAACATTATAACAACATCAAAAGCTTTCATATTTTTTCAATTATAGACAACAAATAAATCTTACAATATCTCATGATGTTATGTTGTTAATTTTCCTTTTACCCATCAATTCTAAGGCTAACAGCAGAAGTTGGCAAAGAGCATGACCAGTGACCTTGACTTAGTTAAAGAGCATTCATATTGAAAATAGTTTCATATTAGAAGTATATTGTTATAATCTATCATGAATGGTACATAAAAAATCAACCTACTAATATATATATGTATGACTAAAATGTAGTAATTATTCAACATGTTTCAATATAAATGTTGGTAAGATGATTAATGAACCAGAGTAGTCTCCCTTTATAATCCGCAACAAATAAATTTCTTAATCACCATTAATAAATATACATAATATTTGATTATGCACTTTCTGTCTGATTAATTATAATGTCAATGATCACTTTTATTAAAATTACCACATCTACATTTAATAAATAAAATTTAATGATTGCATATTAATTAAAAATATTGTTAAATGTTAAAGAGAAATTTTTTTTTTAAAAAAGTCAAACTAACGAATCAAAAGTTGTCAATTTTATGTAAACAAAACATAAATCATGCTTTAAAGGAAGTATTCAGTTTTTAAAGCATTTTGATGAGAATAAAAAAGACATAAATATGTAAGTATATATTACCTGTGTCTATGAGGTCCACTTGATTGTAGAAGATCTCCACAAATAAGACCTTCCTTTAGAACACAAGCTTACTCGTTACACTTTGTTTACAAAGCAGTTTTTTCTGATTTAGTATATTAATGACAAATATGATTTTCCTTCACAAAAAAGCTAAGAGGATCTCGAGGGAGATTTTATCTTTTTTTTTCAAAATTCTTACAAAAAAGCTACCAAACATTCATCTGAAAATTATAATGTTTTCCGCAGAACCTTCATGAGTTGATTAAGCAAAATCACAAAACCATCAATTAAGAATTACGAAGGAGATATTTAACCAGGAAATGAATTTATTGATGTATTGATGTATAGAAGAGAGGCAACATTGTCCTAATGTGTACCCCCAGAAACTCTATATGATGCTTCCCATTGCCTATTTCAGGTATAGGGTAAATTGTCATGGAGTATTTGATTGGTTGTTTGTGAGGTTGACAAGGATACCAGAGATGTTAACTGGCAATCTTTCTGCTCCGTAATACCTCTTACATGCTCTCTCTTATTAAGATTCTGCTATCAGACAAGATAATAATAAGATATTGTCTACTAGTGTTAAGTAATAACAGCCAACTGTAATAAAATCTTCAGAAAAAATGAATTCTTAGTTATTAACATGTGGTTACTTTTACAACGACATCATGGAAATTTTCAGATACTAATATTATGTTTAATATTGTTTATTTTTCATTTTTTAAAAAAGAAAGTTAAGTCTAATAAGGGTATTTTAAAGAAGGATTTATTTGATTTTTTGAGAAAAAATTTAAACCAAGAAAAATAATGATTTTAAATACAAAAAAGCAAGTTTTTTTTAAAAAAAACAAAAAAAAAACAAAAAAAACTGCCATTGAAATTCATAAATTCATATGTTATATAATTATTTATACAAGATATGCAAAGGAAACAACAAATTAAATAACTAGATATATCTGCAGGGAAAACATTTAGTCATTTGGATCTATTACACCGGTAATTTTTTTTTTTTTTTTTTTTTTTTTTTTTGAAGAAAATTTTTTTCATTCTGACACTGGTCTTTTTTTAAATACAGTCATGCATTTTTGGAAAAAAAAATTATCCACTTGACAGTTAATGTCAAGCATTAAAAATATTTATTCCCAACAAATATTTCTTCTTCTACAATACTGACCAAATGCAAAATCAACTTCAAGTTATTAAAATTTAAAATACGATCAAGCAATTCAAGCAATTACAATCAAAAATTTTATCACTGCAATCAAAAGAATTTCAGTCATTCCAAAATTGAAATCAATCAAATTTGAATAACAATTGTCAAATACCATACTCACTATTCAATTCATTTGTTAATAGAACAAAATCAAATCAATCAATTTATACAAAATATATATCATTAATCAAAATTTAAAAAAAAATTTAATTAGTGGACATTTGTTTTACATCTATAAAAGCTGTAAAAACTCACTCTTCTTGCTGTCGTCTTCGCCTGCGGGCTTCACGTCTTTCTTCTAATGTGCTCATGATTTATGGAAATGTGTAATGTAACGAAAAATAAGACACCTGAAATATATTAAAATTTTCTTTTTAAAAAAAATAATGCATTAGGTTATGATTTATTTAAGATGCATTTTTATAATGTACTAATTAATATTTTCTGTATGTATGACTAATCTGAAAAAATGATTAAGTATGTGTATGATATATCTAACATATATCTAACTTTCACATCCTGATTTTTTAAATTTCTAATTTTGAAGTTCAGTGACACAATTAAAATTCTTATGCTTCCTAAACAAATGTTAAGATAGAGGTAAGCTCCTACATTCAAAATTTTACGAAAGTGATTGGATAAGATGGGTAGAACTTAAGAACTGTCAGAGTCACAGTAGAGCTTGTATGTACATTTCATTATTGGAACAAACAATTATTAACACTTTACACTGGTGATAACACTCATCTGAGGTATTACATAAAAATACTGATTAAGAATCATTTTTTGAGGCATTGTCTCCCCTGCTCTTCAATATACAGTACAACAAATGTACAAATCACTCTGTTAAGATACATGTATAACCCTGTCTTATTAAAAAATTTTGTTGTAATACTGTCTCTTATCATAGGTGAGAGAAATGGAAATCACATGAATTCTTTTATTTCAAAAATCTACAGAGAAAAAATTACTCAATTATCAGAAAGTCCAGGAATGGAATCTAACACTTCTTCAAATATTTACCTGCATACCATCAAGTATGCTTTTCTAAAAGCTATATATTTTTCATCCTGATAATTCATTTAAAATCAAACACAGACATACTGGTCCCCTTTTAAATCTCAGTCTCAAACTTTGAAAAATGGCAAATTATAATAAACACATGAATTTCAACTAGGGAAGTGAGACTGGGTGCTCTGTAAGGGTAAGCAAACACAGTAAATCCAAAAACATGTACTTAAACCCATTTCAAAATAAAGTTTTAAAGTTTTAGCAACCTCCCTTTATAAAACTGACAAGATTTAAAATAATTCAACTAGGAATCTTAAGGTTAATAAAGAATCAAGTAAAATAAAACATTTCAGGATAAAAGTGTTGTTGCAAGGACAGAATAGCTCACCTGCAAGACTTAATTTGTAAACTCATAATGGACACTAAATCCCAGTCTCTCATTAAGCTTTTTTACACCTGTACAGGTGAGCTAAACAAACACAATCTGGGAAAATATGAACTGTATGACGGATGTGTTAAAGAATATGAACCATTAATATCATATAATTCTGGATGTAATAATATGTTACACTTTTCAATCTAATATAAAATTTTTAATGAAGATAAGATGTATTGATTTATAGGAAGTGGTTTAAAATGATATATCTATACGATAAAAATGTAACAAATCTTATATAGGAAAATTATAAGTCAGTTATAAAGATAAAATATCTCACAAACTTATAGATTCCTTTAAATTTATTGGTTATCATAATTCTTGTAAAGTGCTGAAATGGCTTTTTATATTGTTGAAGTCGATATTTCTTTCTCCAATAAAAAAAACTATACATTTTTTGGCATAATGTAGATAAATAGTGAAGGGGAGAAAATTAAACCCTAGCAAGTTAATTGACAATCTTCCATGCAAGACGAGAATTTAAGATTCAAATCTTGATATCTTTTTTTAAACTGGATAATTCTATTACTAAGAATTAGGTTTCCCAATGTACCAACTTGATCAACCGTGTGTAATGTTTTTGAAAGTCCTTCTATTTCATTACAAATTCCCAGAAAAACATCATTTTGACAAGAAACTGTCATTTAATGCTATTTCTTATATAATAATCATGCACTGAAACCCTATTGTAACCCTTTTTACTTGAAAACATACCCTTGTTGCAATGAGTGAACTAGAGTTATCTACAGTTGTTTCTAACTGTCAAATGTATAATAGTTACCTACTCTTGTTGCTTATTGTAAAATACAAGGTTCTGTTTACTGAATACCTCACAACAACCCATATGAACATCTCCATTTCACACCAAGAAAACACTGTGTTTCAGTGTAAATATATATTTTTTCACTTTGTAAAATACCTTTCATATCAAAAATTAGTTCTTATCAGCCTGACCAGTTTTGTTTTTTCAGAAGCCTTTCACTTTGCTCTATATTTAAGAGAGTTTTGAGACCTGTATTTTTCTTTTTCTTTTTCTTTTTTTTTTTTTTTTTGTGTTTTCAGTTTGAATGATTTTTGCTCTATACATATTTTCTCAGTGACAAATTTATATGATCATATCATTATATAAGTACACATAACCTTGATCAGATCCATCAAGCATGACATCGGTGCAAAAAAGTCATGCTTCTTATTGACTACAATCATTATAAATTACATCCTGGCCATGTGGCGGACATTTTAATTGGCATTACTTTTACTAGAAAAAAAAAACTTAGCATGTTTCTCTCTCAGACATGTTACCAATAATGTAAGCCAATTTTAGATAAATAAGAACCTGTATATTATCCTTGGAATTTTTTTTTATCTTATATAAAAAAAAAAAATACGAGCAATGTGTGTCAGGTGTATAATATGATGTATGTTGGTATGTTGTTATAAGATAGAAATATAATGTAATAAAAAACATCTATAACATGGTCTGGTTATCAAGGATAATATAGTTGTTTATTTGTTGGTATGTATCTCAAGTATCTCAACATTCCTCAAACATCAGCCAGTTTTTTAATCCCTACATCCAAGTGTCATAAAATAATCCTTCCGATTATAACAATCTAGGGCACCTGGCATCAATTATCATATAAAAAAAATGTTTTATGTTTTTAATACAGGTTGAATACCTTGACCAATTTTCAATTCATTTCAGTGTGCAGATTGTCAGATTCATGTGATATCTAGTTCGATTTATAAGCATATCCAAAACCATTGAAAAACAACTGGGTTCCTTAAGAGGTTTCTGCAAGTCATATGCAAATCTTATCAACCACTCCATGTCATCATCTTTCAAGTTTATTGAATATTTTTCCATCCAGATTTACAACATGCTTCAGATGTCCTATGTAAGGCAAAAGAAATTACCAAACATGAATATCCACTTTTCTTCTTAAACATTTACTCTCCACCTTCAATCATTTAAACAAACTGGCCAGTACCTTTAGATTAATCTGTGATTACGAAGAAATATTGCTGACGTGACATTGAAAGCTTAACCATCAAAACAATGATGAACCAGTTCCATGTTCACAAGACCTACTTCATATCTCCCATTAGTGTTCTGCCACCTAGATTGTAACTAGAAGATAGAATAATAGTTGACCCACCTTTATAAAAGGTGAAAATGCTGGAAGATTTTCTTACAGCAACATGTACTAAGCTGACTCTTGCTTTGATCAATGTTGCTGAACATGATCATTAATGAAGAGTGTAAGTAACCTGTGGTTAAAGTTTTTTTCATATCTTATAAAAGAAGGTCCAATGTCATATCATTTAGCATGCGGTATTAAATAGCATATCTAAATCCAATAGAAAGTTTGCTTACATTAAAAAGTATTATGGGAAAAAATTAATTTTAAAAAATACATATAAAAAATAAAAAAGAAAAGATAACATAAAGAAAGAGAAATACAGAAGAAACAAATCAAAGGGATAAAAAACAGTAAATTGTAAAAACATTACATGAGGGAAATTGGACATTGTTATATGAAAGGGTAACCAGAAGTTCTACAGGACCCTAACAACTCCTCCCACTTATTTTACCATCATCAAAACAGTAATCTAACATCTATACTTCTCATAAGACCTAAAAATACCTGTATAACATAAGTAAATATATAAGTATATAAGGTATTGTGCACCAAGATGTTAGATTTCTACCATTTTGCAGACTTAGGGATGATTAATCATTCAACTGCTGGAACCTTGGCACCAAAATATTGTGATAATTCAGTAAACTACCATAAAACATATGAGGTTATATAACACATACACAAATATGAATATTATGTACACAAATATGATCATTATATACACAAACAGTACCTCCACTGTCTTCTTTATCAAATATCTCTATATATAAATAAATAAACATTGCTCTGAGGCAACCTAAAACTTCAAGTACAAATATCTTTATATTAAAACAAGGTTTAAATGTACTTTGTAATATAACATGTTATAAAATTCTTTTATCTTTTATTTTTATTTATTTATTTATTTTTTTTTTTTTGTAAAAAGTTTAAAATATCTCAAAATTCAACCTTGTTTAGTGCAATGATGGCTGCTGCAATTTTACCTACAGTAATGGTGCATCTTAGAATGAACAAATGGTGTTTCCTGTCACATTCAAAACTCTTTGCCATTGGAGTTAAAAAATGGATTAATGATGTCATTGAAACAAGATTCACAATGTACACTCAAACAAAATAGTGAAGCTTCATTTTTTTTTAATTTGACAAAAGTCTTTAGTTTTGGGCCAGACCATACTTTGAATTAAACCTTTCACCTTTTAAAACATGCTTGTATATCTTATAGCAACTCTCCTAGCTCAGTTGTAAATGCTAAAACACAGCATAAATGTCTCTATATATGATAAATGGTCTCTAAATATGGCAGTGCAATACAACTTCATATGAACAAGCTATGCTAAAAAAAAAGTGATAATAATTTTCTTCTGTGACAATGGAGTTTGCCAGCATACATGTGACCTATACATATACCTACATATATGTTATGTCACAGAGGTCTCGGTGATTGATTGGTCTAAATTGTGTATTTACAGATCAGTGCCCTCATCGCCCAAGTTTAAATCCTGCTAGGGGCAGATCTTTATGCAAGAAAATTTGTCAGTTCATTTGCCAAAGGTAAATGGTTTTCTCCAGGTATTCACATTTTTTTAACCATCCAAGAACTGGCAACCTCGATACAAGCAAAAGAATCTAAACAAGGGCATAAAATACCATAAGTCAACTCAAATCTTCATATCACAAATTCCAAAATAATGTCAACTTATGCCATATATTCTGTATCTAATGGAAATAATTGTTTTGTACAAATGTTTATGAGGTAACATGTAACACTCTGGTAAACTCTTTGAAAACTTCATGTTAATTTGCCAAGATGTTACTGAAAACATGAGGTACACCTTAAAGAACAACAGGTGTGTACAATGTAAAACATCAACAGTTAATGAGATGTTAATTAATGGAAGAATTTACAAATAACCTTACTGTAATAAATATAGCACAACAAAATTATATTGTCTGTACTAAGTAAAAAAAAAGTTTTATTTTGAATGAAAAAAAAATTAAACAAGAAAATCGAGATAATGTTGTATGTAGTACATTATTTTAACAATGTAATGTTCCTGCATTATGTAAACATTAACTGAAAACTATGTTCAAAACATTACAGTGAACTTGATTTGAGACCATAGCAACATGCCTTAGTAACACAACTTTTTTATGACTCCTTTCAAGTAAAACACCTGAAAGATATCACAGGGATCATAGTGTCAGTCATAACTGTCAAAGTTTGTGAAACATTTTTTTAAGAAATTGTGGCAAGAAAATTTATAAAAATGTCTAAGCAGTCTAAAAACTTCTTTTTTTACAAAATGTTTTGAACCTTTCTTAACCTTCTGTCACACCACAGGTTTTAAGCTATTTGATGAAAAAAACTTAAGCAATGCTATTGTATTTATTTGAGGTTTTAAGGATAAGAGATCTGTGGCTCACCTGTCTTGCCTATAAGCCCTGTTGATAAGTTATATGACCTTGACTCATTATCAAATTCATCCATAATCATTTCAGTGTTGCCAAGCATTTAAGAAAAAATAAGTTAAAAATGTTTTTACCAAAAAGTCTATCTGGAGGTAACAATGATTATGACTTCTACTGAAATGAAGCACTTCTTGGATTAAAAAAAAAATCATAAAGATATACCGAACCAGTACAGTAAGTTTAAGACATGCCATTAACTATTCTGATATAATATATGATAGATATACTATACATCATCATCATCATCATCATCATCATCACCGTTATAATGATCAATCCTGACTGTCTTTGTAAGTAACAATGATAGTATACAACAGAACTGTCAGAACAGATAGTAACACATCTGTGTTACACCTACAGTAAATACTAATGGACATAGTAGTATAAGAAAGTGTTAGGTAACAAACAGAGGTTATCAACCATATCAGTATAGTACAACCATATCAGATAACCAATCAGATGATACGACAATTAGACATTATTACTGCTTATCATGTACCCTTGGTGTTATTGTCAAAGTCTTATATATATAAATTACTTATGACTTTAAATGGAAATATCTGCTTAAATAAGCCTCCTTTATTTTGGAATTTAAAAAAAACAACAACATTTTTTCAATTTAATGTAACACTTTAAAATATAAAACCTATTTCTTTCAGAATTAACATACAGTTAAAATTTGATGCTTCAGATAGCAAAAATTTCTAAATTTGACTTCAATAAAACAATATACATGTATTTAGTAAAATAAAAATTAAAATTTTTACTGTATGTAAGTATACAATTTAGCTCCAGTAATAAAGAATATTTTATTATCTTAAAATCAAAATTATGTAATTTCTACATAATTTTCTTGATTTTTGTGTTTTCTTGGACTGTTTTACTTACTTTCAATATGAGTGAATAATTTCTGTGCTATTTAATGAAAGTGAAATATTTCTGGGCTGTTCAATATAAGTGAAATACTTTTGAGCTATTCAGAAAAGTTAACTATTTGTCAGTTATTCAATATACAATGTACGTAATTGAAATATTTATTTATCTACAGGTGTAGCTAGCTAGACAGGAGGTGCTTACCCTTCCCGAGCACCCTGGCCTCACTTCCTTGATGGAAGTTCATGTGTATAACATATTTTGCCAGTTTGCAAAGTTTTCACTTTGTTTTTTTGGATTGTGACTGATATGTTTGTTTTATTTTAATTCAATAAAGTGAACTATTTGTCAGTTATTCAATATAAGCTATTCCACAAAGTGAACTACGGTATTTGTCAGTTATCCAATATACCAGTAATCAAAACATTTATGAGCTATTCAATATAAGTGAAATATTTATTAGCTAGATACAACCCACCATGTTAAGTTTTCCATTTCATTCTTACATCATCATTTATAAAGCACTGCAAAATGTCAAAGTCTACAATTAATTGATGTGCAAAAAAAGTGTGAAAATGGCATTTTCTATAAGATGAAGATTCAGTAAGATAAATTATTAGTAGAATGATGATTCACTTGTATAATTTATGTTTCCTCTCTTTTAAGTTTGTAAACTTAAACCACTTACAAAAAATACCTATTTATTCCAAACATACAATAAATTCTCCTGAGGAACCAGAAAAATATAGCAATAACAAAGTGTACAAGCCACAAACACTCTGGAATATGTGAAAAAAAAAACTTTATAAATGTTATTTGAATTTGATTTGCATGCAGTCGTCCCATTCAGATTTTGACAATGAGTAATTTCATTGAATACCAATTTAAGATTAAAGATGGGCTGGTATATATCACTAAAGCTTTAGTTCCAGTATAATTATGATACATGTACTGACATAGACAATCACTCAATCTGTAGTCCTGACATACCGGTATTGTTCTGGCATACAATCATTCAAACCTTAGTCCCAGCATAGAGTACGGGCATACAGATACTATCACGCAAACCTTAGTACCAGATTTTAATTTTAGCAATTTTGCAATCTTTACACTTCATTTTTTCAGTACATATATTATGATACTGGCATGAAGACAATCACTTAAACCTTAGTTCCAGCATATAGTACTGGCATGTAGACAATCACTCAAACCTTAGTACCAGATTTTAATTTTAGCAATTTTGCAATCTTTACACTTTATTTTCAGTATTTATATTATGAAACTGGCATACAGATACAATCACTCAAACCTTAATCCCAGCATATAGTACTGGCATACAGATACAATCACTCAAACCTTAGTCCCAGTAAACCATACTGGCATACAGAATCACTCACACTTTAGGTTCTTGTGCTGTTTCCCCTAGATGTTTACTGATAGTCTTATCTTCACTCTCCATGTAGAACATACAATTAAAACATGTGTTTGTATTACAGAAACTGCCTAGGGTACTAATCTTCAATGAATGAAGTTGATCTGATTGTGAGAACCACATATGGCATATATCTAAATAAATCCCCTATGTTATTTAAGAAAACAGCTGTTATTATCAGACATTAGTCCAACTCTCCTGTCGATTACTATATCCAAGTACAAATGAACTTGAACTGTACATAAAACTAATTGTTTTAATAGATTTTGTTTGCACATATTACAAGCAATTATGTAATACTATCTGGATACCATGCAGCTGGCAAAAACTTGCTAAAATGAAACTTCATAGATAATGCCTCTAAATAAAATCTTATGGAAATAATTTTTATCTTTGAATTTCAATCACAATATTTATTCAAATTTATCAACTTTAAATATGCATTATTTCTTCATCTAGCCTACAAGTTCTAAAGTACTTCAACAAAATGTTACAAAAAAAAAAAAAAAAGCACACAATCAATTTGTATCATAATTTGAAATATCAATTTATTTTAAATTTGTCAGAATACAGAATCTTAAAAAAAAAAAAAAAAAAAAAAGAAAGAAAGAAAGAAAAAAAAAGGGAAAAAAAAAGAAAATAAAAAGAAATTATATGTACCATCAATTCAAAAATAAATTACAGGCATTAGTCATCTATAAAGTTAAATATTCCAGACTGGGTTAGTTATCTACTTTGGTAAAATGTTACAACAGGAAATACAAATCGTACAGACATATCATAATATAAAACCTCCAGGTATTTCCTAAAAGTAAATCAGAAAACAAGTCATGGGCCAGAGCTGTCTGAAGGGGGCCAATATTTTACATTATTATAGCTCATGGAAAATCCTTAATCTATTATTGGTCAATTTCTAATCACATGGTTTAAACAATTCACAATGTTTGAAGCAGCAGTCAACATTGCCATGGGATATTGCAATGTTCAACGCTAGGCACACAAACTTACAAATGTCCATCACGGAAACTACCGAGTAATGCTTTAAGATTACGCAGGCTATAGACTAGTAATGTCTACAGTTTTTTATCAGATGCAATTTTATGCATTCTACACAGGCTTTGTTGAAATAAAGGGTAAAAGAAATCACTTTTTGTTTGGTATAATAAAGTAAATAGTGCCTCTGGTTGAGGGAAATATGGAGGATTGTATCCCTGAGGGAAAATTATCTCCCGAGCCAACAGACCAATTCATGTCTACAGCACAGAAGACTAATGGACATACAGACAGATAAACAGCCCGACAATCAGATATATAATTAACAAAAACTAATTCATTTTTTGTAGAGAGTACACCCACTTTAAATGCTTTTTTCTCCATTTTTATCAAGGCAATACATCAGTTCAGGGATGGTTTAAGAATAATGTAAAACCTGGAGAAAAACACTGACCTTTGGCTACATCCTATCATTATAATTATTATCATCCTATGATCAAGAAGTATATCAAGTTAAAATATCTAGAACATCACTTTCAAATGAAGGTACCAGTATTATATGAATAGTTTTAGAGACTGGCCATCACTTTTATTTAAATTTTTCCGGATTGGTATATGTCGCACGTGTGATATCACCAAATTTGTACTATTTTAATGTGTAACACTGCTTCATAGGTACATTTTCAACTAGCAGCATTGCTTTCTGCTATATCATTATAGTCAAAATGGGGAAAATTCCGTTACATTCAGTTTTTTTTATATTGTCAGTTTGTTTTCCATTTAAGCAGTACATTTCAATAGAAAACGAAATTTCCCTCGTTTTAAACGCTAGTGATATAGTTGACCAAGCTATGGTTTCTCTTCAGTCAGTACTAATTGATCTCCTACCCATATAAAACTCATCTGTTACGAATTTTGTACCCAAAAATGACATATTGTTCCAGCAATTAAAAATGCATGATACATAATTTTTAACCCAAATATCAGAGAAAATAATGCTACTTACAAAAATAAATTTAGATTTTAAAAACTTAATTTTAAAAAAATTGTTAAAATATTATCTTTTCCATTATCAATTGTTTATAGTAACATTACACATTTGTATCACACAATGGATAAATGCCAATCTCAATAAACAATAAAGCATTCCATCATGTCTAATTAATCATATCCCAGAATTCTAAAGAAAAAATGGCTGTATGAGGTGCCTTTTTGCCATAATGGACTCAAAGTAACATTTGTAATGTGGACTATTACATAATAGCACTGTTTCTGTACAAAGTGACAATTAGGCACCCATTACCAATCAAAGATGGTATGATAATAAAAAGAATGGGAGATAAGCCAACATAACAAACATTAGATCATCTGGCTGCTCTGGTGGGATGATGTATATGTCATATCTAGATCAGTACAGATGTTAGTCATTATCACTCTGCCTGATTGAAATATGTTTAACCTGCCAATAATGAAGAAAGTAGGTATATATTGTAATAACTCTGGGTCTTATTTTCTAGTTTACTCTGAATCCTATTTTATAGCTAACTCTAGAAACTATCTTCCTTTGGTAGAAACTGAGAGGCAAACTGGCAATAAAATAAAAGCTAAACACTGACAAAGTCAATTATCCAATGCATAACATTGCACAGTTGCTACCTAATGGAAAGCTCCAAACACAAGCCAAATTATTTACAGCCAGGAATGGGGTTTAACATTTTTGTGCTGAAAAATTTTTTATGAAAATTTTAAACTCCCACCCAAGAATAAATAGAGTAGTTTCTTAATGGAGAAATGCAGACTCCATACTGAATGGAAATAGTAGCATTAAATAGAATCAAGTAAGCCAGAGCAAGAAAACTTGACTCAATCACAAACACTAGCATGGCTGAAAACTAAATGTTTATATAATTCAGATCACCTTGCACAGTAAACCAAAATACAAAACCACAAGTTTAAGTTAAAGAGTAAATGTATAGTTATTAGGTTCAATTCTGTAATTGTACCATTATACT
Source organism: Tegillarca granosa (assembly GCA_029721355.1). NCBI lineage: Eukaryota > Metazoa > Mollusca > Bivalvia > Arcoida > Arcidae > Tegillarca > Tegillarca granosa. Next base: position 23,270,390 of record CM056601.1, read on the forward strand.
GCTTTACCTATTATTGTTGAGCAGGACATTACGACAATCATTTACTTATATGATAGTTGGGTCACTATTCTTGAAGATAGACCTGTTCTCAATAAGAGTTTTAAATTCAGATAAGCATAGTTTTAAGCACCATTTGTCTAAGCAGTCAACCATATCCTCTGAGCTAGCTATCAGAATGAACGAATGAATGAATGAATGACAAATGAGAGAAGGAATGAACCAAACAACAAACAAATGATTGAATGAATATATGGACAGATGGATGTCTAAATGGATGTATAGATGAAAACCTTCATGGATGAAAAGAACATCATTTTACAACAGATGCATCATGTCCCCCCCCCCCCCCCCCCAATCCCAGAAGCACTGCAGCCGGCAAGTGCAAAATAATTTTGGATTCCAACAAATTAGTAGGAAAAAGAATTTACACAAACAAAAAAATAAATAACAAGTGTTAACAGTTTTGTGATAATCCTATAGCAGTCCTTCTGTTATCTCTGTTATCTTGTAGAATGGTAAATTAGTAAAACATCAGTAAGTACCTAATTCTTATTGGCTAAAGGTAATGAATAACATCAATTAGAGGTACACTACAAAAACAAGTCCATCAACAGTCTCATTATAACACACACACACACATATATATATATATATATATATATATATATATATATATATATATATATATATATATATAAAAGAGAGAGAGAGAGAAACAGAGACAGAGTGGAGTGAAGTAATGGTGTTTTTTACGATGCCCCAGTCATGATTCTTTCTTTTATCTTGAGGCAGTCAGTTCTGGGATGGTGGAGGAAACTGGAGTGCCCGACCTTCAGCAAGACAACTTACAAACTTTCTCACACTAGGATCTGTCTCAAGCGAGAGAGAGAGAGAGAGAGAGAGAGAGAGAGAGAGAGAGAGAGAGAGAGAGAGAGAGAGAGAGAGAGAGAGATTGTCCAAAGTTAATTCACAAAAAGTAGCCAAAGTTTATATATATATATGTATGTATGTTATACTTACAAGTATTGTGTTATAGATACTACTCTTAACATTGTTCCTGTTGATTTTTAAATCTAATTTGTTTATTTGTAGGAATCAATTATTATATATGTACTTTTTTGAGAGAAAAAACTCTTGGGTCTGATGAGTTTCAAACCCAATAGTTAGCCACTATTTTTCTCTTTCCCCCAAGCTTGAAGAAATGCCAAAGCACATTGGACAACTAAACCTTGTTTAAGTGTCCCTAGTCAACTTTGCCTCCCCTTTAATTGTTTCAGTATTTTAAGCCCCTAAGTTTTTTATGTTTTTCTTTAAAAGTCTCTTCAATTTATCATTAAACCCTTTAAAAATGCCAAAATCGGACTGAACAAATGATGGTAATCCATTGAGGTTTTACTGTATAAAAACATGTTATGATTAAAATATACTCTTGCATTAATTAAGTTGCAATTTTTTTTGTTTCATGGGTTTCAAGAATGAATAATCTTTGCTGTGTTTTATAAATACTGAATTCTGTAACTTTTAAATAAATGGTGTTTTGATATTTTTTCAAAAGTTCAGTTATTTATAATGTGTAAAGGTCAAGGTATTTTTTTTTACTGTAGTAACTTTCCTATATGTTAACATAAACTAGTCATTGATAAACATAAGGTAGAAACTGATACATTCCCTAACAATCTAATTGTCTTGCTTGATCAAAATCATAATTAATCTGTTAATGCAGAGCACCTGTCTATGACTACAGAATGAGGAATCTGCTGCCTAAATTATTCTTATCAGACATCCTGATACGGGCAATTTGTCAATAAATTTCATTGTGCCATTTTTTAACAAGTATGAAAATACAAACACGCCATTGATCTTGAAGTTAATTGCAAAAGAGGGAAAAAATATTCCAAACAAAACCACATTGTAGAAAAGGTTAACAGTCATGTTGAATAAAAGGAAACTTCTAACATCTGACATCGGAGAATTGTCAGAAAACAGAAAGATGAAGATAATATATAAAAGATAAGTTATTGTTTTATCATGGTAATGCACCTGCATCTTGGTACATATAAGTTAAGTCACTTTTATCTACGGTAACTCCATGGTGAACTTAATGCTCGCTATTATAACCCAGTAGCCATAAAATATAAGAGACTCAGTATCCTGCAAAATTAACATTGTTCTATTGTAGGTCATACAATTTCAAAGGAATAAAATACATGTAATATAATTTATATACCTAATCAATTCCCCTCATTGTTGAAAAACAAAATCTAGTTGCAGATAATTTTCTAAACTTTGAGCTATAGGTGTTTTCCATTTAAAATTTGGAAATGTTGTTGTTGTAATGGTGTTTAATGTCACATTAGCATTTTTTTGGATATTCACGATGAAAGCAGAGTTATTTTTTTTTTTTTTTTGTATTCATGAATTATCTCCAAACCAGGTATAATGCTAAAAACTGAACAAATGAAAATGTTGGATATATTTAAGGGTTTTACAGAAGAAATCCAGTCCAAAACAATATTTAGGACTTAAAATTATATCCATTGTAGCTGAAGAAACAAAGTTCCTGTTTCCATAGTTTTTTCTGTAGCAATATCAATTATTCTGAACTGGGAACTTTAAGCTATCTTAATTGATAACAAATACTTAAGGTATACATGTTATATATTATATATAGATGTAAAGTAATAGTAACCATTAATGTGGCTTCAAGTAACCAAGGTCTGATGTAGTTCTCAAGTTAGAGGCATAAGTTATATATGTCCTGTCTGCTTACAAAAATTAACCAGTCTTATCAAAAAATCCATTAAAAACAATTTAAATGATGATTATTCCTAAAGGTGTTCCATGTAGATAGCTAGCTGTCACTGTAAATACAACTCCAAATGGTTTACCTCAACAATAAATGTCTCGGCCTGGCTTTTGGTAATTGGCTTGAAGTCATACCACATATAACTTACAAAAGATATAGAAAACCTAATTACGCACACCTTACAATATCCAGGAGCCACTGAACTCAGATAAGTTGTCTGATGTATCAATCTATCTGATGGTTAATGATAGACTTCCAAAAAATAACAAACATAACAATATGATTAAATGCTTGAAATAAGTGTGAGTACAAATATAGATGGTCTGGAATTGCAAAAGAGGCAAAAAGTAATGAAGGCTACTTAATAAATTTGAAGATCTAGGTCAAAGAAGATTTAAACATTGGGTAAGCCAGTATGGTAAAAGAAAAGCATCACGTAAATAACCAACTAAAGATTAGAATTCAGAATGGCTAACAATCAGCCACAGGGGTTATCTGAACAGTCTTACCATAGACATTGAACCTAATATCCTTTAAACCACAATATGCCCCAAGACTTTTCAGCCCAGTTAAGACAGCTACATTATACAAGAATTCAGACAATTTGGTATAGCTACATTATACAAGAATTCAGACAATTTGGTACAGCTACATTATACAAGAATTCAGACAATTTGGTACAGCTACATTATACAAGAATTCAGACCAGTTAGTACAACTACATTTTACAAGAATTCAGACAGTTGGTACAGCTACATTATACAAGAATTCAGACCAGTTGGTACAGATACATTTTACAAGAATTCAGACCAGTTGGTACAGCTACATTTTACAAGAATTCAGACCAGTTGGTACAGCTTCATTTAACATGAATTCATACCACTTAAGACAGCTATGTTTTACAAAAATTCAGACAAGTTGGTATAGAAACATTTTATAAGAATTCAGACCAGTTGATAAATATACATTTTACAAGAATCCAATTACCTATGTATTAATATATTCAGTATGGTTAATCTTTTTAAATAAATTGAAATAATCAAATGTAACAGAAAAGGTTTTAAAGTTCAAGACAGATGGATTTTAATCCAAGACCTTAAAAAAACTAGCAGAATATTGTATCAAGCTTTCAAACAAACCGTTAGCAGACTACCAGTATCTCTTAAATCTGCTTTACATAAATCTAAGTCTAAAACAGATGATAAAAATATGTAAGAATTATCAAATAAATGACACGCATTCAAGTTGTTGAATGCTGTATAAAACACCCTATGTTACAATTACCTAAATCACTGATGTATATCTACTTAAAAAATTCTCATTAATCTGACCTTGATTTGAAGAACATTGCCAAGTTTATAAATATCAGGCGTGATGATAAGCTGCTTCTTTAGAGTGTTCTAAAACATGTGATCGAACTGTGAAAAAAAAGTTCACGAAAATATGTAATAAATGTTAGGAATTATATAAACCTCACCTGTAATCAATGAAATGACACTTAGCGACAGGTATAAAACTTAGCGATGGTTACTCCTCCTAAGGTGTCCGAAACTGACCAAAATATTTCAGCTGTTCCAAGAGGATTCCCTCAACCTTCCAATGGTTGTCTATAGAAAAGAGGTTAAATTGCTTATTATCTCACAAACAGAATTCTTCTAATATCAGATTCACCAATCAGATGTGGTCTTACTACTGAATGTAAAACCATGCAGCAGGAGCAACTAAGTGATGCAGAAGAAGATGGCTAGTATTAATGGGGGCACTACTATCTCTTCTTTGATGAAGAACAAATCAGTTCCACATGTAACGAGGTGAACGGGGAATTATTTTATCTATCATCCTATCAGTTATTACAGTATTAAATAACCAAATATCAAATTACTGCAACACATGTATATGTTGTATTAAGAAATATACAATTTTCTAATTTAAAAATTCCAATAAAATATCTTTTTTAAATTTTTTAAAAATTATTAAATACCTCTCTTGTGCCTCAACAGTAGTTGATATATGTACAATATGTTTACAAAGTGGCTTAGAAGTAACTTAACCCCAGGTCATCATTATGTCTAAGCCAATCAAATCAATATTTTGAAAACTTTACCACTTCTGGCATTTTGACTAAAAAGGCCCAAAGGGGAATTAAAATATCAAATAGAGATGCTAAAATGCATATCAAAGTATGATAATAAAAACAAACAAAAAAGTAATTGTTACAAGTTTTCAATTTCAACAAGAAAATTTAAAGAATTTAAAATACAATAACACACACAGTTAAAGAAACGTGATATGACCTGACTTTAAGTGAAGATTAAGAAATCTGAAACTGTTTAATCTGTGACTTCCAGTAGTCATGGCATCCTTAGATAAACAAGGCCCTAAGTAATGTTAGCATTTACTAAGTATCCACACAGTGGGATACCATGACAGGGGGGTCAGTGGTCACACTCCATACAATATTAACCTTATGAAATATTAGATATGATTACTTCAAACTTGAATATCAATTTCACTTTGAGACAGTCTGGTTTAGTTGTTATAGACTGTACTATCAGTTACATTACAAGAATGCTTTTACTCGGATATTTTTGTTACTGAGAACAAATGATAGTAGCAACGATCAAACCGAGATAATGTTAAGTGTTTCTACTGTACTTTTGACTAATTTGAGTGAGTTACTTTTAATGAAACACCTAATAAAATAAATTTAGTGTGATGGTCATTATCTTCTGGTGAATGTTACTTCTGAGATTAATTCTGAAGAAAGTTTGTGCCTGGGTAATAAATATAAATACCATAATTTAGGAACATGAGTGCCAACAAAAGGGAGTGAGAGACGGGGAAAGGGTTGAAAAAAGAAGAAGCATGAGAGAGAGAGAGAGAGAGAGAGAGAGAGAGAGAGAGAGAGAGTGAAGGAGAATTTTGATTTCTGAAAAAAATTCAATGCATGGACTAAGCAATCATAAATGAATTTATAAATTGTAAGCCACATAACTGATGCAGACATATTTTCAAAGAAAATCAGTTTTGTTACATTAACCCTATCATATTTAGAATTAGAATATTATGACATTATTCACACTTATAATCAGGATCTAATCTGCAGCTTACACAAGTCATCAGCCAGTAAAGTAAAGGTGTCAGAAAACATTATCAAGTAAGATTAAAAGTTATTTGATATATAATGATAATTTATATTCAAGACAAATTATGGAAAAGTAATTAATAATTTTTACAAAGTACATTTATTGGCTAGAAATCATATAAAACAGCGAATCTGGAAATGTAATCATTTAGTCATAATTTTGACTACCAGTAAATATGAGATTTTGCAATTAATTTTAACTACAAAAAAACTATGTTAAATGCTACCTCTTCACTGCTACAAAGCATGAGAATGTCTTTTATGTATAAACAATTATGGTAGCTCAGTTGGTTGAGTGCTCACTTTGTATGTGGGAGGTTGAGGGTTTGAAACTCGGCCAGATCTAACCAAGACTTGAAAATTGGCAGTGACTTTTCTTTCACCAAGCACTCAGCAAATGAAAGGAGAGTCACTGGTCCTTAAGACGAGACCTTAAAAACCAATGCCCCATGTCATGGCAGGTGTGGCATGTTAAAAGAACCATCCTTGCACATTGCCCTAAGCACACTTTACCTACAGCTGGTGAAGTCACAATATAAGTGAAATATTCTTGACTTGGATGTAAACCCCCATTAAAACAAACCTCTTATGTATCAATGTATAGAGTGTTATTTAATTTTTTATTTAAACGGGCTGATTGGTTGTAATGTTTTTTAACATTGCAGCAACAATTTTTCAGCTATTCGTGATGAGAGCAAGTATTTTCATCTCTTAGGATTAATCCAAGAACAAGTTTGTGTATGCCTGAGATGTGTGAGCATGTATATGTATTATAGTCTATCTTGTACCAATTCACAGAGTAAGTATGTTGCAGACAAACATTTTGACTTCCCAGTCACATTATCCTGGCACCGGGTGACCCAGTCAATTTTTATCCTTTTTATGCAAAGCACTAAATAAGCAGCACTGTCTCAAATCTTAGTCTTATGCGTGATTTAGCAGGGATTCAAGCCCCTGACCTTCTGCTCTCAAGGCAGATGCTCTACCTCTGAGCCACTGAGGCGGTCTTATATAAAGTGCATTAATGTGGGACCTGGCCAGGGCTGAAACTCCTGAGGTGGATGTTCTACCACTGAGCCATAGAGGTGGATTATTTAAAAGAGTACCTACTTTAAAACAAAAGAACTAAATATGTTACTATCAGAAGTCTTTACAGACATGCATGTTGAAATTTTTAAACTTAAGTTTGAAATAATTTATCAGAGCAATTTACTCTATACTGGTTAATAGAATCTTACTGGTGTAAGGTAATCCTTGTAGACAGATTTGACCTTTTCACACTTACCTATTGTTAGCCTGGCACTAGGACTAGGTAATCCTTGTAGACAGATTTGACCTTTTCACACTTACCTATTGTACGCCTGGCACTAGAACCTTATCAATCTGTGGTACTATAACACTAAACAGGTTGATAGACACATAGGAACCTCTCAATTGACTATATATAGACAGATTTGGCTTTTTTTACACTTACCTAATGTTAGCCTGGCAAAAGGACCTTACCAATCAGTGGCACAGAGATTGATAGACAGACAGTGCCCTACTTGAGGAAGATATAAACAGGTTTGACTTTTTCACACTTACCTATTGTTAGCCAGACAACAGGACTCAATTAATCTGTAGAACCATATAATGGTTAATTGTATTGACTATATAGGCAGACTTGACCTTTTCACACTTATCCATTGTTAGCCTGGCTGTGACAGACCAAATCAATCTGTAGTACCATATACTGGTAAAAGAGACTGACAGAATTCTTTTTGTGGACTACCTGTTTATAGACAGGCTTGGCCTTTTCAAACTTACCTACTGTAAGCCTGAAAATAGGACCCAAAGAATCTGTTGTACATGTACCATATACAGGCTAAAGAGACTGACAGGTCCCTATTTGTGGACTACATAGACAAATGTGACCTTTTCACACTTATGGTACATATTGTATGTCAGACTACAAGACTTTAACAATCTGTCATTCTGTGGTACCACATACAAGTTGGTCTTATGGACAAGTTTGATATTTTTACACTGGAATTTTAGTCAGACAGAAGAACCCTATCAATCTGTGGTACCATACACAAGATAATAGACTAACAGGAACCTCTTGGTGGTGTATATAAATAGCTTTAACTTTTTCACACTTACCTAGTCAAAATGAAACGAACCAATAGAGAATACAAAAATCTTACAATTTATACTACATTTGGTCTACATTACTAAGGAGTTACATCACTTCCCATGGATATAAATTTTTGTGGCTAGACCCAGCTAACAGACAACATGAATGAAAATGAACGTCTGCTGGTCTGCTGCCTTAATAAAAACATTTTATCAGATTTTACCTATAATATCACTACAAACGGCAGACTATTACACTTCATACCTGTTGTGGTTTTCTCAATATCTGATATTTAAATTTCTAACATCTTCAATGATAAAACAAGAGTTAGGGAAGATATCATGTGAATGACTCATAATTTACGGAATGTACAAAATATATACAACATGTATTTATGTATTTAGGAAATAAAAACAACTTATCCTCAAGCCATGTAAAGGTGCAGTTATCATACTGGCTATAATATATATATATATATATATATATATATATATATAAATTTTGCCTTTATTAGTCCCAAAGTTCTGAGTTACAGAAAAACTTTTTAACAATTAGATAAGTGTTTATATGTACATTCCACACGCTTTCTGTCTATATGAGAAATTTCTATCTTGCATTATATTCGCGGAGAAGCTGAATGATTGAAAAAAAAATCAACCCTGTTTTTTCCTACAATAAGTAGTCTAAAATTTGGGCGATGCTCATGTTGTCAAAATAATCTCGGATTCAGTAAGCATTGTTTTGGATTATAAGTATACAGAAAATCTTATTTTACTCATAGTGATGTAAGATTCTTCAAAACAAAGTCAGCAAGGACTTCCTTTTGTACCCTACACTCAAATTTAAATTTCAACTGCAAGTGCCTAAAAAAGATAAAATCATCCCTTTTTAAACATTTTTGTGAATATGTATATATATATTTTTTAAAAAAAAATACATAGAATTTAAATGATGGGGGTACAAGTAGGAAGGAAGGTACCGTAGGAAGTCCTACCCAAAGTATATATAGATGTTTTAATGGTAGCTATACAGTTATACATATCTCCTACATAAAATCATTTAAATTGCTTATTTTTCCATGAGTTTCAAAGTGTGATTTGCAGTACAAATACCTTGTCAAACATTGGTTTCCTCTAAAGTACCAATGAAAAATTAGTCCTATATTCTTTTTTGGTTCATGAAGTCATAACATGTATATTCATACAGTAAAACCTGTCTACAATGACAACTATTCAGTTTGCGTTGCCATAACAATGGTATGTTTTAACAAAATGGAGTTTGGACAGGTGTTTAGTTTTCAAATGTTTCAATAATATATATGATACAATAGTTGTGTTGTGCTTTAAATGCATCTCATCTATGACCAGGAGATGCAAAATCATCTTGATAAAGACACACAATTTGAAAACCAAATTACTGAATTTTAAAACCAGAATAAGTGACCTACCACTGGGCAATATAACTATCACTACAACTATTATATTATAAATCGGGTATAGTGATATATAAGTTTATTTATTAATACAGATGTTCTCTTTATTCATCAAGCAGAAAATTATGCATCTTTAAATAAATTTTCCGGCATTTCATGGTATAAAACTTAATACTTGTATATAAATTCATTCTTGTTGTTAAAATAGAAAATAAGTGTATAAGAATCTAGTGTTTGTATCGTAACTCTCCCTTAAAAATATTACCACTGGGTGGGCATCGTATATTTCTCAACTAATGGTGAATTTTGTATATACATGAAATTGATAATTAAATCTTGACAAGATATATTAAAACCATCACCTGACTCACCACACCTTATATATAACAGGTGAAACAACATAAAAATCTTACTTTTAACTTCATCATTTATATAAAATTAATTTATGTAAAACTATAGTTAGGCCAAATAAAAAATCTTGCAAATTTCCACTAACCCTTCCACAGACACCTAATACACAACAGGTGAGAAACAACACAAAAATCATACTTCTGACTTTTATCTTTCACATTAATTATTTAAAACTATAGTTAGGCCAAATAAAAAAAAACATGCATATTTCTACTTTGAAAATAGGCCAAAAGAAAAAAATTACATAAAACATAACCTTTATAATAAGATAAACAAACAATTTATTTGTTTAGGCCTAAAAGGAAATTATCTCAATAATACATACACACATACAAGAAAATTATCTCAATAATTCATACAAATTGCTATTCTTCAACACAAATTGAAAACTAGATAAATAGCCGTGTTGACAAAAATCAGATAGTGTTCACCATAGTGACAAGGGAGATAATTATGATGTAATACATTCACCATACTGACATATAGCTAATAATTAATGACATTAACACTCCTGTATATATTAATTAATGCCAACTGTTTTTATATATAGGATCTGCAGACTATGCACTACTTAGTCTTGTTAATTGTTTTTTCTTCTATCGTACTTTTCTGATTTATGTTGACCTATGGTTGTTAATCATAAACACATGCCTAACCAACTTACACAGACAGAACAACTACATTACATGTATGTAAATATACTATAGATCAATACTCTGATAACTGAATAAATGTTACATTCAGGGTAAATCGTCCACCCCATCCCCCACCCACCCACCCCAAAAGCAAAACCATTTTATAAAGCATTTTTTACTGTCCAATACTTTTTATCATTACCTCATTCATTGTTATATGTATGCCTTACTGTCCAAACTGAATGACAGACAATATAAACATTTAAAAACTCTGTGTAAAAAGGCACAAGTCAAATCAAAACAGAAAAAGCTCAAAAGGCAGAAGTTCTTTCAAAACAACAAACAGAAGTTCTGTCAAAATTGCAAATGTCCTTCAAAACAACAGAAGTTCTGTCAAAATTGCAAATGCCCTTCAAAACAACAGAAGTTATGTCAAAATTGCAAATGTCCTTCAAAACAACAGAAGTTCTGTCAAAGTGACAAATGTCCTTCAAAACAACAGAAGTTAATTCTGTCAAAATAGCAAATGTCCTTCAAAACAACAGGAGATATGTCAAAATAGCAAATGTCCTTCAAAACAACAGAAGTTCTGTCAAAATTGCAAAAGTCCTTCAAAACAACAGACGTTCTGTCAAATTAGCAAACATTTTGTCAAAACATAAAACATCAAGTCAAAATAGTAAAATTTTTGTTAAAACAGCATTCAATATTTTATCGGCCAAAGTGGAATTCAAATAAGGTGATGAGAAGCATGGTTTCAGTGCACATTTTAGACCACTCAGCCACCAAGCTCCCCAACATAGGTGATGAGAAGCATGGTTTTCGGTGCACATTTTAGACCACTCAGCCACCAAGCTCCCCAACACAGGTGATAAGAAGCATGGTTTTCAGTGCACATTTTAGACCACTCAGCCACAAAGCTCCCCAACTTAGGTGATAAGAAGCATGGTTTTCAGTGCACATTTTAGACCACTCAGCCACAAAGCCCCCAACATAGGTGATAAGGAGCATGGTTTTCAGTGCACATTTTAGACCAGTCAGCCACCAAGCTCCCCAACATAGGTGATGAGAAGCATGGTTTTCAGTGCATGTTTTAGACCACTCAGCAACCAAGCTCCCAGACTGTAATGCCATTACACAATCTTCATATTTTAGTGGTTTTTATGAAGTCAAAAGAATGTTCCTTATTTTTACTATAATTCTCTCAAAAAAGGTTTAGGAGTCTTGCAATAAAGTATTTTGTTGATGTATATTACAAAATGATGTAAACAAATTTACAATAAAATCAGCTGTTAAGATGAGTAAGGCAAACATTGAGTTAGACAATATGTCTTTAAATATAAACTTTTACATTCCATAAAGGTACAGTAGTAATTAAATAAATACCTTTATAACAGAATTGTTACTCAAGCATAAAAACTAATCCATTACATACATGTAAGTGAGAAAAGAAATGAAGTATCTGAGTATGTTACATGTTGCAGCCAAGAATATACAATGTATTAAATCTACACTTAATAAACTCAGTTAGTACAGTGACCACTCTAGGATTGATTTATTTATTAATGGGATTTTACATTCCAGTCAAGAATATTTCACTTATATCAAAGCATCACCAGCTATAGGTGAAGTGGCAGAAATTTTTGCAGTGTGCTTAGAGCATTGTGCAGGGAGAGTTCTTTAACATGCCATGCCTGACGCACTACTGGCAACTTAATAATCCCATACACAATTTTGAGCACTAGAGAGATATGACACACAAAATGGCTTCAATCACAACATGCTAAACGAATCATGTACACAACAAGGTTATTTTGATCAAAGTTTATGTGTTTATGCTTTCTGTAAAAGTTTACATAAAAAAACATCTTAAAGTGCTTATAATTCAACATTTTATGTAAGAATGTGTTTAGCATATTACTGTTTAATAAAATTATTACTTTTCATAGTGCTGCTTTCATTGGGTACCTCATCCATGAAACATTTTCATAATTCTGCAAGCAAGTCATTTACAGTCCTGGCCTAGTTTTAACTGAATTTTGATTGATTAAATTCCAACTCTGACCAAGGTGGTAAGAAAAACAGAATGGACTTTTTTTTTATCAAAGTTCTTCAAAACTTTGTTCAAAATTTTCATTCAAGTTTTAAAGGGTCTCAACAACTATCAAGTGACTTTGGTCAAAGATTTTGATCAAATTTTTTATAGAATAAACCTATCTTAAGTCATGATGACCAATTTTCTAATTTTTGTTAAACTGGTATTCTCCCTTTATCTCTGACTAGCAACTGGAAGATTATCATCACAACTATTTTTATACTTATGTGACAAATGTTATGACATTGCTGTTCTAACATTGTATAGAGGTAAAATGCAAAGGTGTCTGCTGTTTATGAGAATTAAATGGTCTTAGGTTTGATATCAATTCAAACAGCAGACTTGATTGGTCAAAGAACTGCCAAATGGTTCTTCGACCAACATTCACAATGATATGAAGATAGATCGTTCATTCTTGGAAATTACTGTGTGTTAACAAGTACAATCAATTTTAGATTGTTTGAAGATCAGTATAAATAAGTGGTAGCTGATTTCTGTCCTGCCTGTTATTCTTTGGTATCATTTCTGACTCCATTAAAGAATTAGTCATTTCTACAAATTCTACCACCCATTTTTTTTTTTTTACTTACACTTGAACTTACATTAATTCTTAAAAAATAATATTTATCTACATAAATGTGTTAATATTTAACAAACCACCAACATGAAATATGCATTCCAAAATAATTATGCAGCTTTTTGTCAGGTGAGCTTAATTCAAATATTTGGAATTTTAAAATACAACAATTGTTTAATGGACACAATATGTCAATTAGTTACCCAGTTTTTTGGATGTGGGTTTAAAATTTGTGATACAGGTATAAACATTTAAAACAATCAAACTTTAGATCTTCAGTCCCTCACTGAGGAATGTAACATATCTGTGTAGTCCAAAGTGGTAGGTCCCTATTGTCTCACTGAGGAATGTAGCTATTCTGTGTGGCAGCAAGGCCGTGATTTACACCAAGTACTTAATCTAAATAACCTATAACAATACTAAATACTTAACGGTATCAATAATTCTTTAAAACAGTGTCAGAAGTGTTTAAGATCAGATAATATCTGCCCATTAAAACTACAAACAAACAATAAATCTCCTTTTCTTCCTTTATCTGTTGATCACCTTCAAATCTCGGTAAATTATCTTACTGGCACTTTACTTAAACAGAACTACAATAAACTAGATAGACTTTAAACACAGTAAATAAATTACCTTACTACCAGCCTTCCTGAAAATACCTCTGCAATTTTTTTAAATACTTCACTGATATTTTTTTTTTTACCTGTCCTTAGAACTAATATACCTGACAAAACTGACAGGGCCGTTAATTTAGATTATTCAGTACCATTTTATTTTACAAAACTATGAACAATATCAAACATTTTAAACAGTATCTATTTGTTTGAATGGGACCTGATCATATTTCATTTTCATAAATCATAATAAGATACAGTTAGGGGTAATATAGTTAGGGTATTGTATACATCATGTAGATAATAAAATCTTTCAACTACCAGTTAAAGTATTGAGGTATTCCGATTTTAACTTCAAGGTAAACTGATTAATAGAATAAATATTGACCATATCCATTAACTGGTCAGTTGATTGATTGATTGATTGATTGACTGACTGATTGATTGGATTTTGATTGTCTCACTGATTAATTAAAGCTAAACAATTTTGTACAATGCCTTGTCCTCATTTTTTCTGTTCTGTGCTAGGTCACTAAAACACAATGACTCTGATATGACCATGATATTCCTCACAATAATTGAACTGACCTGTAGCTACAAGAGGTTAGTTTAAAACTTGGACAGAAGACTAAAAAATAAAATAAAATAAATAACCAATAGTTGCTATCCTATTTACAGAATTCTCGACACCAAAGATAAAGTGGCAGTAAATTAAACTACATGTACATGTAATATGACTTGGATTAACAATGAAGGTAGACTGTTCACAACAACATTATGAAAGTAATGTGACAAGTGTTTGGGAATAAGTGCCTACTGAACTTTACAGTGACAACTGTACTTTAAAAGAAAGTGGCATCAAACTCTCCTTCTTGTCACATTATAGTTTTACAGTGACAACTGTATCTTGAATAAGACAGTGACACCAAACTGGGAACAAGTGCCTACTGAACTATAGTGACAAATGTACTTCAAGACTGTGACATCAAACTCTCCTACTATATCAAACTATACAGAGACAACTGTATCTTAAATAAAACTGATTCTAAACTGGGAACAAATGCCTACTAAACTAAACAGTGACAACTGTATCTTAAATAAGAGTGTGATGCTAAACTGGGAACAAGTGCCTACTGAACTATAAAGTGACAACAGTACTTCTACAGACAGAGACATCAAACTCTCCTACTACATTAAACTATACAGTGACAACTGTATCTTGAATTAGACAGTGATGATAAACTGGAAACAAGTGCCTACTTAACTATAGAGTGACAACAGTACTTCTACAGACAGTGACATCAAATTCTCCTACTACATTAAAATATACAGTGACAACTGTATCTTGAATTAGACAGTGATGATAAACTGGGAACAAGAGCCTACTGAACTATAAAGTGACAACAGTACTTCTACAGACAGTGACATCAAATTCTCCTACTACATTAAACTATACAGTGACAACTGTATCTTAAATAAAACTGATTCTAAACTGGGAACAAATGCCTACTAAACTAAACAGTGACAACTGTATCTTAAATAAGAGTGTGATGCTAAACTGGAACAAGTGCCTACTGAACTATAGAGTGACAACTGTACTTCTACAGACAGTGACATCAAACTCTCCTACTACATGTATCTTGAATTAGACAGTGATGCTAAACTGGAAACAAGTGCCTGCTATACTAAACTTTACAATATCAATTGTTACTTAAATAGAATAGTCTTTTCAAACTGTATGCATGGAGACAGCTACATTTACATTGAACTTTTCAGTGACAACTGTACCTAGTCTAAATTTCTTCTGACCCTAACACACTTAATGCCTATAAAAATTGTTCTGACCCTACACACAGCCACCAGGCACAAAGTCTGTTCGGGTCAGAAGAAATTCAGACTAAACTGTACCTGAATAGAGAGACACAAAACTGGAATGAAGTGTCTTTTACATCCAATTTTACTTTGATTAAGACTTATACTATATGAGATATACTGGTAAGTGTCCACTACATTAAACAATTAGTGACAGTATCAATGAAGTGGAAAATATGTACATTCTCTTCTACAACAAATATTATAAACAGGAAACACCTGAAACATAGTTTTTGAAGAATAAAGTCACCAAACACACTCTCTCTCTCTCTCTCTCTCTCTCTCTCTCTCTCTCTCTCTCTCTCTCTCTCTCTCCAGTTATAAACACAGCAAGACAATTAAAAATTCCCAACTTTTCTATACATTTCCAAATTTCTCTATGCAGTGTAGTATCCATTATAACAAGTGATGACATTGTAAATCAAAATACGGAAGCTGCACATTTCTAAATAAATGCACTGGGCTCAAAAATTCAATTAAAATTGGAGAATAACTTTAACCATACCTGTTCTTGGACAAACTATTCTGATATATGAGACTTTCTATACATTATCATGATAAACAGCAAATATATATACAACCTATGTTTATCACATGACGTAGTTTTACACAAGCAACGAAAGTTTTAATATCAGCCAGGTTAAATACGGCCTACAGGTGAATACACAATATTTGCACACCTGTACGGAATATACCTTCTGCACCTGTTGATAACATCGATCTAAAATCAATGACAGTTGCAGTAAAAACCTACATCTTGGAATATAAACCTATTTCAGCTTAAATTACGATATATAAAATATTAAAGAAAAACTTACTAGATTTGAAAGGATGAAATCAACCCGCTTACAACCGTCTGTCAAAACTGTATCCTACTAACTGGTAATATGGGCGTGGTTTTGTAATCACATGATAACAACCGACGTAATTGGTTGGTTCCAAGATTGATGAGCTGAGATTTTTTTCATTCTTGTTTACAAATTCATTCATTCACAAATCACTATCTATCCAACATTGATCATCAATTAATCGTCTTTTGATGTCTATGTAATAGATAAAAAAAAATAATTACCTGTTTAAATTTCCTTGTTGTTTCAAAGTTTTCGGAAGTCAAGGAAACGTGACAAAAATTTAATTTCATTTAAAACTTATGATTCATATGCGGCTCCCGGGTATATCATTTTAACTTTTAAGAACAAAGGTTCAATCTTTTAGTTAGACAATCGGATAATCCTCTTATTACAAAAAAGATTAAAAAGAATTACTCACTTTAAGGGTGACTAAGTCATTACGGTGTAAAGATTGAATTCAACAGCTGGGAATAATGGTTAAATTTCAAGTTTCTTTTAAATGATATTGTCTTAAAGTTTTTTTCAGGGGAAAGACATGTGGAAAAGATAAAATTGTAGTATATTGACTGGTAAATCTCGTTTCGTTTTAACCACAAAAGTCTAGACTATTCTTAATTTTTAAATCTTAAAAAAAATAATGCAAGGGCGTTAGGTTTACTTTTAAGGAGACAATAATTTCTAAAAAAACAATTTAAATCTTTATTTTTGTTAGTTTGCTAGTTAATTTTGAATTTAATGTGGCATTTTAAAAATATTTAATGTGTAATTGAATTTATGTTTTGGTGTCAAACGTACGGTTTGTGGTATCCTTAAAGCAGGCTGACCATTCACTTTTATTAATTTTTCATGAGTGCTGAGTAATTGTTTAACGGTACACTTTTAACGTGGTGACACTGCTTCGTAGGTACATTTTTAACTAGCAGCATGGCCTTTCTGCTATATCATTAGTCAAAAAATGGGAAAATCCCGTTATATTTTCCATCCGGTTTTCCGTTTTACCGGTAGATTTCTGTCGAATTGATCAGCTGTTAAAAGACTAAACAAAATTGTCGAAGTTAAGGGGAACTTAGTTAAGGAATGATCATATACAACTGAAAGGTCTCCTAAAAACACTAGATTATCCAGCACAAGCACTTATTTACTGTAGACTAAAGTTGGTTGGTTGAATGTTGGTTTACGTCACATCAGCAATTTTTCAGCTATATGTGACTAGAGAATTTTTTTAATAATCTTGAGGATTAATTTAAACACAAGTTCATGTGATGCGTGAGTGTTTTTTATCTGCATTGTACTACAGTAGTGCTATCTATGGCGACCTTAAGGGTGTTAGTACACTTGCCCAAAATATCGCAAATAAACACCACAGACCACTCAGTTCATTCATACTGACACCGGGCCATCCACTATAGGCCTAAAACAAGCAAAATTTTTCTCCCGGCTTGCGGTCGACTGGGGTCGAACTAACAGCAGAGACGTCTTAGGTTTAAAGCACAGGCGCTTGTTTCGATATTTAAAAAAAATCCTTAAGGGTCAATGGGTTTTCTTATCTTCTTCTTCTTCTTCTTCTTCTTCTTCTTCTTATTATTATTATTATTATTATTATTATCGAAACAAGCGCCTGTGGTTTAAAGCTTTAAGCCTTTACAAATTGACTAATGCCGCCTAGGTAATTGACTAAAGTAGATAGTTAGGTAAAGTATAAAAGTTAAATCTAGGTAACTGTAACAACACACTCAGACAAAAGACAGATCTATCAGAAAAACAATACATGTATAAGGTCAGTACAACATTAGACAAGAAACACAAGAACGCTGTACTTTGAACGGGCAATGGACCAATTATTGTGGCTAAGAAAAACACGTACATCCACACGCGGAATATCATTATTAAATCTTTTCGTGATTCAAGTGAGAATAAAGTACATCAAGCAAAGTGTGTGGCTTAGGGAGGAAAAAAGTGTTTTACGCTTAAAAAATAGTTAAGATTTTGTCAAGACTAACCTCAGACATTATACAGGAAGACCTGAAATACTTGGCTCCGAACGGCTTTTTTTATCATACTGATGTTGCCGTTCCGAAACGACAACATCAGTAATAATAAAAAAAGCCGTTCGGAGCCATGTATTTCAGGTTTATGGTACAGGAAGCGAAAGTGCCGCGAGAAAAACCACCGTTCTTGATGCCAAGTAATTCATAGTAGTGATATATATCCAATAGATGTGTTGAACCTGGACTTTTTTCCAGATTAAAAAATTAACATAAAGTTTACAAGATATATTTCTAGTATTTCAGAGTTATTTATAATATATAGGTTATCCTAGCGCTAATTAATAATACATAAGCTATCAGGAAAGACGTTTAATATTAAACAAGCGCTAAGTGAAAAAAAGTTTAAAAAAGTTTCACATAAACTGACATGAATATGTAGTAATTTATGACATTTTGTAGTATTATCATTGTGAACTGAATGCCTATAAAAGACTCATGTTGCATTGGAAAGGTGTTTTTCTTGTTTTCTAGATCTATGGTACGGAAATTCAACTTAACATTGTATATAGATGAAAACAAAGGGACACAACTCGTTGTTAAGTACCACAGTGTGTATACATCAAACTCCAGACTTTCCAAATTTTACACGTCATTTCCCCGACTTAAAAAACATTATTGATAAATACCGGTAAACAATATTAAAGGCAAGTCATATTATAGCTTTAGTTAATAAGAATTGTTTCCAAAATTAATGACTAGTTGTGGAATGATTAGGACCTGATATCATTGCCATCATAAAAGGTCTATAGTTCAAGAGAAGTTTTAACATGTTTACCTTGTCTTGTATTCTTATTTCACTTAAATTCTAATTGTAAAAGTAAATGTGCCAATGTAGGCGAATGCCAATAAACATATTAACACCAATGAAGGCCAAACAACATACCCCATCAGGCCAAGTTGAATAAACATTTAGGAACAAATGATTTGGAAACTTCAGTCAATGCAAGGAGCATGTAGTAAATACAAAAAAGAAACCATCAGATCAAGCTACAGAAATTGATGTAACATAACTGATAAGGAACCTATACAACAAGTCATAAAATATGATAAAACACTGATTACTAATTATCAGGAAACTTCAATGCCAAGAAACAAATTGTCAAATCCAGCACATTGAAAAACAAAATACTTAGAAAATTCAGTCAATATAAATAAAATCGGTCATATAGCAACATCAATGATGCATCACCCAATGAAAAGCCACACAGGAATACCCAACAATTCAACAAGTTTATAAGAAAATACGTGAACAAATCTGAGAAATGCTCAGTCATTGCAAAAAATATGTAAGGATACTATTAATGAACATTCAGTCAATGGCAACAAAACAAATGAACACCAGTGGTGAACATATATGAATATACAATTGATAAACAACCAGCAATTGCAAGAAAATTCATAAACACAACTGACAAATGTCCAGTGATTGCCAAGAAACTTGTACAATCACAGCTGACAAATGTTTGGCGATTGCCAAGAAACTTGTAAGAACACAACTGACAAATATTCAGTGATTGTCAAGAAACTTGTTGGAATGCCACTGACAAATGTTTAATGATTGCCAAGAAACTTGTACAATCACAACTGACAAATTTTTGGTGATTGCCAAGAAACTTGTATGAACACAACTGACAAATGTTCAGTGATTTCCAAGAAACATGTAGCAATGCCACTGACAAACTGAAATCATTTCCAAGAAACATGAATGAAAACATCTAAGGAACATTCAGTCATTCATTAAGAAATGTGTACATATTCAATTGTTGAATATTCATTCAATGTCAAGAAACACATAAGGACACTGCAAGTGAACATACATGAATATAAATTTTTCATCAATTGGTCATTACAAAGTAACGCAACTTATGGGAATTAAAATCATTGTCAAGAAACATGAATAAACACAGCAAATGAACATTTAGTATTTAGTAAGAAAAAGAGTGTATGTAAGGACAAATTGATAAACATGCCAAGAAATTCACCAAACACTGAGAAACATATAGGGACATCATCAACAAAAATTTAAAAAATACTGAGAAACATACAAGGACATCATCAACAGATATTCAACCAATTCCAAAAAACAATGTGAAAACAACATTGTTGAAACTTTGGTCAGTTCAAGATAACTTCACTAAGTCAACTTTGAGCACTTCAAAGAACTATACAGGGTATGTTGGTTTCAATTAGTGCATTATTGATCATTACATAACAACATATGTACTGTAGTTTGTTGGAATGGGGTTTTAGCTATGTACAGCTAATATAAGATTATACCATTGTCATATGAAGTAGTTTATTCTGGAATGGTGGAGAATCCCTGAGTACCTAGATAAACTGACAATTTTTTCAGAAATATGATCTGTTTTATTTAGATTAAAGATACTGGTAAATGGATTTGTAAGTTAGGCTTTAAAATTTTGAAATTATTGCACATACATGTACATACCAATGAATGCACAACAAAAGCATAAAGTATGCCCATCCTCTATGTAATTAATGTATGGCCAGGTGCTCAAAAACAGATTTTTGATCAAGTGTTCTGAAGAAGTATGATCAGGATTCATAAAAACGAATATATGACTAACTTTTCTTAAACAGGTTTATGACCAGACACTCTTTAGAGTAAGTGTTTTGTTTGCAATAAACGTATGTAATTTAGACTCTTTAACTACAGTAATTGCAAAAAAACAACAAACTAAATTCATTCACAGAAACATTCAGTTTGTCAAGAAAATGAATGTAATAATGATCATAAGTCTTTAAAGGTTGAAGGTATAACCAATATATCATACAGAAATAGAAGCATGATACCTTTATTTTACCTTCAGACAAGAATGGTGCAAATGAAATATTTTTTGAATTTTTTTTTTTTTTAATTTCACTCTAGTCTAAATTAAATTCACCAGTGTTACAAATCATATAAGGTAACTTGATGCTTAGAAACAAAAAAACTCATTATACTTTGTATAGTACATTTATTAGTGATTCAATCTCAAATAATGATATATATTCAACAACCATAAAAACTTAACAAATAACAATGACTAGCAATATGATAGCCATAAGCAACAATATTTATTCAGGATTAAACTTCTGGTTTTTAACTTTATTTTGAGAAACCCAATAAATGTTATTCTATAAATGTAATGGGAATTAGCAACAATTTGTCCTTCACAAT
Organism: Tegillarca granosa; assembly: GCA_029721355.1. Taxonomy (NCBI): domain Eukaryota; kingdom Metazoa; phylum Mollusca; class Bivalvia; order Arcoida; family Arcidae; genus Tegillarca; species Tegillarca granosa. The sequence goes on from CM056601.1 coordinate 23,292,176, forward strand.
TCAATTGATGGTCTACAATATGGAAACTATATATATATATATATATATATATATATATATATATATATATATATATATATATATACTAAAACCACAAACCACAAAGGTAATTGTTAGGATCAACTGATTAATTCTTTGAATTTAATGTAACATTTAAATTTTTAAGTATTTCTTGGCAGTCCAAACATAGCAATTCATTTTATTTCAGCAAAGCACAAGTTCTCATCAAAAATCTGTTAATATAAAGCAGCAACATGTGTAAAAAGTTGACTTTCAAAAGAATAATGTCATTTAAACATCTGTATTATTCACAAAAAATATGAATGAGAATTGACAGTCAATAAAATCTAAATTGTCATTTTCTAAATAAGCAAATAAATGTCAATAAACAAATTATTGCTATTAAACAATTATGAAGTAAAAACAAAATATCAGAACCATTAGCTATCTGCTTTGTGAAGAACAGTAAATAAGAACACGAAACATGAAAGTAAAAGTTACATCTTAATACCATCATGTTGTTACCTTTTAGATAAACACATTTAACAACAAAAAATTGACAAAATGACATGTGTACAATGCAATAAAAACTCAGATCTTGAACACATGACTTATTCTGAAAAAAATGTTTAGTTTGGCAACACAGTATCTGCTAGAAGAAACAAAAGAGATTTATCTTTGCATGGCCTTATATGAGCTAATATTTCTGAAGAACTTTAGAATTTTTATTGGATACGACATATTTTCTAATTACATAACTTCGAGGAAAATATCAAATTATGCACTTCCATATTCAAAGAAAATAAAATTACAAAAAATGTTGGGATTTATCATATGGTCCAATTAATTCAAGCGAACAATCCTTTCCAGGTACAAAATCAAACATTTAAGATGAGAGTTCAACCTTTAACGCTTACATTGAATACATGTGTAAAGACTTAACAATGTTGTATTTTACAGAAGTTTCTGGGACAATGTTTGTAGATAAACACACACAAAATAATTCAACATTAATATAAACAAGTATTGTAAAATGATACCATGTAAACAATAATACCATAATAGTAATGCTATCATAATTCAAACCGGATCATCACTGGATTTCATCATGAATTCACGGACCATGAACTGGATGGTGATAAAAATTATGTACATGTATATAGAAATAAAAATTTCAAAATGCACCAAATTTTGCATCTGTTGAATTTGTCATTTGACAATGAGACTAAATTTATAATGTGTGGTCCCTTTTTGAGAAAATCAGTCTTTAAGAAATATAAAAATCATAGTATGGTCCAATTTGTTCTAAAGAACACTTACTTAAAACGGGCACCTGTTCACCTGTTTGATCACATGCAAATATAAAACTTTATAAAAGTGTTTGATTAAGTTTAATCAATAGATTTGTCAAAATTTGAATTTTGAATAATTTTATGTATGTTGTGAAATTAACATTGAATGTGTCGAAATCAAAAAAAAAAAAAAAAAAAAAAAAAAAAAAAAAAAAAAAAAAAAAAAAAATCATCAAATTAAAGAAACATTTCATAAAAGTATGGATTTATTTATGATATAATTCTATTAATGTTTTGAAAAGGTGTTAATCATTGAATAAACTTTTCATGCTTGGAAAAACTTTGTCCAGCTTTCCTAAAATTGCAAATCAGGACAGGCTCCAATTGGTTACTTTAATATCCTGGTTAAACCAATCTAAATATTAAATGAACAAATATTACCAGTAAAGAAAAATTTGATGCAGGTGGCATTTGTGTTGATCATGATTCACCAAACAACATGCCACTTATTTACGAAAAATATTCAATATAGTAAAAAAAATATTTTTTAAAACATGATCTGTACATATAAAACTCTATAAATTAAAAGAATTTAAATATTAGATAGCACTTGTTTACTGACCAAAAGTTAGTCCTTTTAAATATGTCATACATATATATAGAATTTATTACAATATAATGGTAGTTAATGTTTCCTTGTCACTTATCAGAATTGAAATTAAATGATCCAAAGTACATAATGAATGAAATATGAATGAAAATAAATAATCCTACAGAAAATAAACCTGTATCTCTCAAGTCTTAACGCACATCCAACAACCCCCATGACCTCTAGCAAAGCTTTTGACTCAAAATTTTTTTATATATAAATGAAATAATATTATCATGATGACAGGGTACCAAAACATTTTAAACATCAAATAATAAACACCAATAAGTAAAATGTATGAAATATATAATTTTTGTACACATCTTTTCCAAGAATTCAAACCAAAAGCTTTTATGTTATATTTCGTCCTTTAAAATTCTTTCTTGAAGTTTTATTTTCAGACATAATGTTTTTTTTTTAATTCATTGAAACATCTTGGATTCTTCAAAAATTAATTGTTCACAAAAAGATGTTTACATTATTCTTGGTAAATAATTTTTGCACTTAAAACAAACAAAATCTAATCCTCTAAAATGCTAAAGTTTTACAACCAAAATATTGGTTTTCAACCTATAAATATTAATGTGTTTTAAACATCACAACAAACATACTATTATTCACTAAGTGACACATTAACACATGTACCATGCAGTAAGTTCTAATAACCGGTATAAAGTAAAACTATGGAACTATTATAACTTATACTAATATACATATAAAACATACAATAACAATTAACAAAAAAAATACATATCTCAGACAAAATTTCCTATCTATATACTGTATTCTGAGTTTTTTTCGAGGGGTGCAAATTTTGGCATATTTGGACAACAGTATTAAAACAGCCCCAATAAAAAAAATTTGTATACTAGTTGTCCATGATTGAACTGTTTTAGATTGCCATAATAAACACACTAACATTATCAACTGACCTTTTCTTGTCACAATTGCCAAAATTTAGCCCCGCTAATATAACCCACTATACGGTACTAAATACAGTAAAGCACCATAACAATTTAACTTTTCGCACACAAATCTGTGCAATACTACTCATATGTGTGTGTGTGTGTGTGTGTGTGTGTGTGTGTGTGTGCGTGTGTGTGAATTACTGACGAGAATGAACATAAACTCTATACAGGATTAATTTAAATAACATGTAAATTTCTCTTCATATTGTTCTGTTGATCATTGTGCAATAGTTTTTGTTGATTATCTCTTTGTTTGTTTGTTTTTTATTTCCTAATTGCTTTTAGAAAAAAAAAAACAAGTATGCAATGCAGGACAGTATGCTATATAGCATAATTAAAAAATAGTTCAAATTTTTCATTTAGGGAAAAACATTTAAAGCTAAAAAATTACTTTCAGTTTGAGAATCTGCTACAGATGGCATGCCAGTTGCTTGCTCATGCTAGTTATTCTTATCTGGTTAAAAACAAATGGGGCAAGATACAAAAAATATATAACTGCAAATGTGGCTGGTAGGTAAGAAAATGTGTAGTTTTACAGATAAAATGTCACAAAATGTTAGCTTGAGGTGGCAGAATAATTCAAAACACAAGTGTTATTTATACAAATAAAAGTCACAATCCAAACAAAGTATTATTGCAAGATGGAAGTCTGTTGTTGCCATACCAACCAAGAAACCATGAACATAAGACATTGAACAGGATCACATTATATTTTACAAATAAGGTAATACATGTATAAGTTTCATGGATAATGACAATTTCAGAAGAAAAATACTGGGCAGATTGTGACAATAAATAAAATGGAATATCTACATGATGAAATGAATTTATAATTAAAGCTAACATAAATGAGCAACAATCTGAATATGTCATTTTAAATTACATGTATCTTAAAAGTTATGTATTACCCCTAAGATATTATCCTCATAGAGTCTCTTCTTTCTCAGCTTAAGATTAAAGATATCTCAGAAATTCTCCAGACAAGCTTGCTGAGATGGTTTAGCCATGTAGAGTGCAGTACAGGATGGATATCTAGGATCCATACAATGAATGTCACTGGTCTTTGGACCTCAGGTAGACCAAAAATGACCTGGGATGACCTAGTGAAATGAGACCATAAGTCCCTAAGAACGGATGATACTAATTTACTGGATTGCCAAGCATTGAAGAGGAGACTTTGATCTTGACAGCTAGGCCTCTTCCTTGTAAAAGGAATAATCAAAGGTCTGGATAATCTTAACAGGATGATGATGATGATGACGATGATGACGACAATGATGATGATGATGACGATGATGATGATGATGATGATGATGACGACGATGATGATGATGATAATGATGATGGTACAGTTTATCCTGTCAGCTACATGCTTAAACCCTACAATAGGATTCCACAGTGTACTTCATGATCAATACCCTTTTAACAACTGAGAAGAATGTACAATGTATTTAAAAACATTTACATCACAGAATATTAATTGAAATATTGTCTTTTTTTGTAGTAAAGTAATTCCGTATGCAAAAGAAAAAAAATTTCGACACTAACAATTACAGGTAACCTGTGTATGCTGGTGAATCCCATTTTAACTGCACACCTCATACAATTTTTACCATTTATATATTGGACTGAACGCCAAATATTAAAATGGAGGTCAATTATAATTATTTAATAGCACTTGTATAAGACATGTTTGTAGAATTTTAGATATTGCCTCATTTTTTTGTCAAATACAGGTCAAATCCACATTAATAATATACATAACTTAAAAAACTGGAATTAAAAATAAAATATAAATGAACCAACACAATAAATTATGCCACAAATGAATAACATGATAAAATGTTGCCAATTATCTCCCTTTGCTAATATTAGCCCAAACAGATATATTGCAGAAAAAATTGTCACAAAAAAAATGCCTATTATCGCTTGCAAATCATGCCACAAACTAAAGTCTCACTTAAGCAAATTAAAAAAATTTGCATCAGATGGTTCAAATTCTTAATTTCACTCAAAACCACCTACATCGATACAAGCTTACATATACATGTACATAAGTACAGAAAATCTTTTTAATTTCAGTTTATACAAGGTTCATTCAACAGAACCCAATTTAGTTTTTTTGTCAACAACATAAAAGAAATGAGTATGAGAGCTGTCTCAAATCAGATCATTAGAATTATACACATATATGAACTAAACATATATCACAGACAGAGATTTTTAAATATAAATAAAGTACCGGTACCTAAATAAAAGTGTTATACACTATATAGCACATATTTGTATATAAAATCCCTACCACAGCAGATGAAGGACATCCACTCATTTGTCTGTAGAACTACTGAACACATGTATTTTAACCTTGGGGCGACAGTACTCAAAACAATGACCAATCTGATAGTAACTGGTCTACAATCCCCGACAAATCTGATATAAATCAACTGTTCTACAGACAACAAAGTTTTCATGCTGTAACTCAGAGCCATGGAAATCAGTCTTGTAGATTCTCCACTGCAAATTTCAGCATTAGTCCAAGGTGTTAGATGTTAGAGGTAGAAACTTGGTCTTCTGACATCATAAAACAAAAATAAATCATTATCTATGTACATGTGTTGGGCATAAATAATTTTGTTTGTTAGCAATTCAAGAACATCTTCACCTTTGAATACAGCTTATATTATGCAGCTATTACGAGACAGTTTTATCACAGATAAAAAATAGAACATATTCCACAAGAAACTATATGAGTAGATTTCATTCATACCTCAATATTTTATGCTGACCTATTTTATTTTAAATTATGAAATACAATTTTTAGAAAACTAAGATACCAAAATATCTTAAATAAATCAAAATGTTTCCAAAAACTCTGTATCTAGATTTTTTTTTTGATAATTAAAATGATAAGAATAATTTATAAAAATTCAACATTCAAAATCTAATTGAGAAAAAAGACGAATTAATAGACTGATAAAATGTGTACATTAAATGGTTAAGTGACAAAAGATGAGACAAAAATGTGACAACATTTAAATGTGAACAACAGAAAAATGTTAAATGATTTTCAAAATATTTTACCGAATAAAGGAACTTAGCTTCACTTGGATGTCAGTTTTTGAGATATGAATGAGATCCACATAAAATCTTAAGTCAATAACAATAAATACATGTACATTGTATATATCTTCTAGACCTAAATCAACCATTCTGATTGGATATAACATTTTCGTCAGTACCATTTAACTTAAGCATTAAGGCAGTTGCATTTTCTGAAGTGGCTAGTATAAATTCATCTAACGTCCTTTCTGTACACTCGGCTATAAACCGTATAAATGGTCGTATATCACCTTCATTACCTAATTCTAGTGTTTCATAATATCTAAATCTTTCCTCTACTTTAACAGATACAGGTGGATATCCAGCCTGCATTAATATCAAATTCATCAATAATCGTGACGTCCGACCATTACCATCATAAAATGGATGTATAACCACAAGTTTGTAGTGTGCCAATGCGGCATATTCTATTGGATGTAACTTTAGTGCTTCTTCACTATTTAACCATTCCACAAACTCGTTCATTAAAACCGGGAGATCTAAGGCTGGAGGTGGTGTGAAGTCACCCACAAACACTTGTGTTACTCGTAATCTTCCTGCTTCTGTTGGATCAACATAACCTAACACTCTTTTATGTATTTCCAGGATGTCATTCAAAGTTAACGATCCAATTCTACCCATCAATGTGTTATTTAAGTATGACAAGGCTGAATCTAATCCTAAAACTTCATTTTGTTCCACTAAACTTTTGCCACCTATAGCTATCCTTGTTTCTACTATTGAACGTGTTTGTGACAATGTCAAAGTGTTACCCTCAATAGCATTTGTATGGTAAATATGAGAAAAATAAGCCTCCTTTTTAGCTCTCCTAAGACCAGGATGGCTCAATGGAACCCTAATAAAATGTTCTAATTTTTTATCAATTCTATTAAAACGTATATGATCAATTTCTTCTACAAGTGGAAGAATTCTCTGTCTATTTATTAAAGCTTTTGTATGATCTGGACAAATATGTAAAGCTTTTTTATACATATGATCAGCTTTTACAATGTCTTTGTCTTTCTCAAGAAATTCTCCATATGCAGTAAGAATATCTGCATGTGACGGATCAAGTGCTAATGCCTGTTGATAAAGTTTGGTTGCCTTGTCTCTTTTCCCTTGTGCTTCCATATCAAGAGCTAAATTCATTGCTGTTATGGCCTCTCTCTTTACATCTGTAAAACATTATCATGTAAAAATTTAAAACATTTCAAAATACATGTCACTTTAAAGCGTTAACTTCTGGAGTTAAGATGCCTTCAAAATGTATAAACATGCTGTTTAAAGATCAACGGGAAGAAAAAGCCTGCATATTTTTTCCTAACTTAAATATTTGATAATTTTGATAATTACAAATCAAGATGACATACATAACATAAAATCTATGAATATGAGTAAAAAATAGTTTTAAAAAGATAATCAAAAACTTGTAACCTCATTAATCAAAAGTTCTGTGACATGTCTTTCTCAAGAACTAATGTATACAATTTTACTATCATCATTATTATTATAATGATTGTACCTCCATCAACTGGTTGTCACATTCAGAACAACTTTAAAGGACGGAAGATAAAATTTGGTAAGTTAATTCTGTATACAATTTAAGTTAATGGAGACCACTGGCACAGTCTTTATATCACCGCTTATTAAATTATTGTACACCTCTTCTTACTGTTTAGTGTCTGCTATATTTGCCACATACCATGCCCATAATTCTTTTGAAACATTTGCGAGATGCAAAATTAAGAAAACCATGTTCTATCCATAACATGTAAGAAGCTCCTTTCCATCTCAACCTCGCACTTCCGTTTTTTTAAGGGATTGCTAAAAAGTCTTTTAGGGTTTAAAACTGCCACAGACTCAACATAACTCTATAACTGACTTTAAATAGGCCCCAGATGATAAAATGATTTGGGGCAGCACATTTTCAGCAGTACCTCGATTATAAGCACAGGGAGTAAATTAAGCCCAGGCTAAAGCCCAGGGAAGTTTCTCGCGCCCAGGAAATTTTGGGACAATGTAGAGATGTAAAATTCATATATTTATCAGAAATTATACTCTTGTTTATCATGCAAAAATTTTATATTGATCTATGCAAAAATAACGATGAAATTGATCATTGATTTATTTACCGATCGACAGGCTACGGCGATTGAAGGGAGATAACTCATGTAAGGCGACTTTTCAACATTATTAAGAAGATACCGTTATATAGATCCTATCAGAAGTCCATGAATTACTGTAATTCATGGACTTCTGATGCTATAGAAATAGCTAAATGCACTTGACAATTTAACATGTTAGACGACTTTTCAACATAATAAGGAAGATATCGTCATTTTCGTTTTAATCAAGAAAATATTGCAAGACTGTTGGGAAAGATGAATTTGTCTAATTACTTACATAATATTGCACAAACTGTGGATTTTGATAATAATGATAAAGAAACGAAGATTAGGTCGAAAGAAATGTCCAGAACAAAAGACATAGTCACAATTTAATTCTAAAAGACATACATTGTATTTTGTAATTAAAAATAATTAAACCTGGTTTTTTATATCTTTAAAATAATAATTTTTCTCTTTTATTTCTCTTAAAGCTGCATTAAGTTTACCAAATTTCTTAATTTTTTTTTGATTTTCTAAAAATATATTTTTTTTAAAGTAGATATCTTCTAACCACGATCCGTGACATTCATTTTCTAAAATTTCATTTCTTTTAGCTGTAAATAAACGGAATCCTCTAACCGGTTGGTCAGTGTTCTACGATGGTAATTATAAGCTTGGAGCATGCGCACGGATGTACGGAAAAGCCTAGAATTGAAAGTGAAACATGACAGATTGCATTAATTGGCCTTCATTAATATCCAGATGTATTTGAAATGGTGTTATTTTCCCTTACTAAGTCACAAATGACAAATTCAACGAAGTTCTGTGTTTAATTTATCGTATTTTAACATTTTGAAAGTTTTGTTTAAATGACCCGGGGTTTGATGACGTAACCAATACATATAGTATTTTTTCATCTGATATCAGAACAAAAATAGGTTTTGATTTTCCCGTTTATAAACTAACTTTTGGAACTGATGGAGAACAAGCTTTAATTAATGCAATTTATACAGCTTTTCCATCTGTAACACATATTCTCTGTACACATTTAAAAGAAAATGCAGCAAGACACAACGTCTAAGGGGATACATGAAATTAGAAGACAAGATTTTATTAATGAGGCCCATGAGGAACTAATATGATGCCTCATCTGCAATACATACCTTGAATTATTAAATTATGAATTTTCAGCAATTATCACGTTGTTATTATTATTATAATTATTAAAATTATAACAATTTATTGGTCCATTCATAGTTGAGGTATTATTTTTTTGTAAAATCTTTTAATAAACAAGGGCCGAAACTTTTCTGGTGCAGATGTATTGATAAAATATAAATTTGAATAACTATATATGCACTTGTAAAAAAATTTTCTTGTAAATTTATAATTTATTGATCCATCATTCCACAAAATTAAGACTCGATCTGTTTTATTTCATTTTTATTCCAAGTATATATATAAAAGTCATAGAGTAATCAACGCGAGTTATCTCCCTTCAATCGCCGTAGCCTGTCGATCGGTAAAAAAAATCAATGATCAATTTCTTCGTTTTTTTTGTATAGATCAATATAAAATTTTTACATGATGAACTTAAGTATAATCTCTGATAAATATGTGAATTTTACATCTCTACAGTGTCCCAAAACTTCCTGGGCGCGAGAAACTTCCCTGGGCTTTAGCCTGGGCTTAATTTACTCCCTTATAATCGAGGTACCCCATTTTCAGTAGGGCGGGGATGAAAATCTACCAATTAATTTGAATTGGTCTAACAAGCCATTGATTAACCCTTAATTAATTATTTCCAAATTATTTGATAGCAACAAATTTATTACATATAGTGTTACATTAATCATCATTTATATACAGTTCTTTTCGTGTAGAAAATATTCTCTACATGTAATGACATCTGCAGAACAGATGCAGTAATGTGCTTAACCAGATCTGGTCAATTATCTTACATCTCTATATAATATTTGGTGTTTACCTGGGTTGGGCGGAATCTGTTGCTGTCTCACCCTCAAAATAATAGATGTATCGTGTGCTGAATGTGCCGACAATCCAATTTGTTGATTACTTGCGAAAAACGAAAGTAGAAATGTCGGTAAAAATGTGACAAAGTAAGCAAAGGCTGCTCCCGACATGAACAATATAATGGCTAAGGTTGTCGCCGCCATTGGATAAGAATAGTATTTCCTCTGTATTATCTCATTTCTTATCTTGATAAAGAAAGAATCAGTGAGTCTTTTGCACCAATTTCTCATCGTTGATATCAACGTATGACATAAGTAAAGGTGAAGGATGTTAAAACCGGAAATACAATTTGTCAATTTTTCATTGGTCGATTTATAACCATATTGCAATATAACAAATGTCAGCGCCCATGTGCTTCCTGTTTATATGTGAAAAAGACAAGTATGGCATTATTTACAATTCAGAGGTAAGTTTATTTCGATAAACACCATGGTGTTGTAAAGTCAATGACTGACTGCAAAATCACCAGATTTGTCACATCAGGTTTTAAATTATTTTTATTTTTAAATGCTTTTAAAGAAAACAATTTTTTATCCCCTGTAATTAACTTTTTCAGTAGAACTGACAAGAGTCTTTAATTTCAAGTCTTACTTTTTCAGACCTTATCGACCAAGTTGGTGTCAAATAATTTTATTCTTAGCAAATTATGATATATTGCACATAGCAGTTTTAAATTTTGTATCTGCAAAGTGCATGCTCTTCTTTCAGTTCTTAAGGAACAAACATGGTAAATGTAAGTAGATTACAAAATGAACAAGCAGATTACAAAATGAACAAAGCAGATTACAAAATGAACAAAGCAGATTACAAAATGAACACAGACAACTCTGAGCAGACCATCAAAAATGTAGAACAAGAAAAAGATCTGGGAATTATCATCGATGACAAACTAAATTAAATCCACGAGCACATCGCCATGTCAGTTTAAAAGGCAAATCAGAAAGTTGGCTTGATTCGTAGGAGCTTCAAAACCATGGATAAAGAAATGTTTTTATCCCTATTTAAATCCATTGTAAGACCACATGTCGAATAAAGATCTAATGTATGGTACACCACACATAAAAAATTACGCAGTCGCTATCGAAAATGTACAGCGAAGGGCAACTAAGCTGGTGATATCTATAAAGGATCTATGTTATCAAGATAGACTGAAGTTCTTGGGCTTACCATCGCTAGAATACAGGCGTATTAGATCAGACATGGTAGATGTTTAAAAAATTTTAAATCAGATTGATGAAGTAGATACAAATCATTGTTTGAATCTAAATCAAAATCGAAACACCAGAGGCCATAGGTACAAACTACAGAAACAACGGGCAATACTTAACATAAGAAGATCTAGCTTCTGTCACCAAGTAATCAACAGCTGGAACAACTTGCCATCTGAAGTCGTTAATTCAACATCTTTAAACATATTCAAATCCAGACTGAACGAATACTGGAAGGACGTTGAAATCAAATTTGACCCCAGTTGTTACAAAACCGGACCGGAAGTGACAAGTATAGACAAGTTCAGATATGGAATTCATCAAATGGGTCAGAACTGGTAACTGGTAACTGGTGTCTAAGTGTGGATCATTGGACTCCAGATACAAGAATTATAGGGTTGAATACAGCTAAGGTATTTTGGAGACTTTACACTGTTGCCCAATTTTTTCTTCTGAGAGATGGTTTTTCTAATGGACATTTACCTCTTGTATAATTTTTTATGTAATTTAAACTTATAGGCTTTAAGAGAGTGTCTACAATGCTGAAAGCTTTCTTCTTTTTCTTCCTCCTTTTTTTTTTTTTTTTTTTTTTTTTTTTTTTGAGAAATCTTTATAATGGCCAGTTTTGGTAGTTGCTGAAACAAATTTTGTCATATTTTTTTTAAACACAAAAAAGAAGAGATACATGTATTAATTAAACAGCTTATTTTGAGGTCTTACAGTAGGATAAGAGTAGTATTACTGGTACATGTATATTACTAGTACATGTACATGTATATTACTGGTATTCTTTATTTTCACTATATCCTAATCCTCAGGTTAGCAGTTTAAGGTCTGTGAGCTTCATATTAATCCAGATTTTGCAGGCATTTTTTGTAAGTATATTAAATGATTTTGTTGACTTCTATTTTTTTTGTTTTTTTTTTTTTTTTTTTTTTGTTTTTTGTTTTTGGTGTAACATTGTTATGCGATGGAAGAAAAACTTTTTTGTGTGTGTTGTGGGGGCATGGGAGATAAATTTTGTGGATTGTTTGTAGATATATCATAGGAGATAAACTTGATTTTTTTTGTAGATATATCATTGGAGATAAACTTGATTTTCTGTAGGTATAGTATGGACAATAAACTTTGTTGATTTTTTGTAGGTATATGGGAGATGATGAAGATGTTGTAGAAGATCAAAAGAAATCTGCAATAAATATCCTTGAAAAAATAAAATCAGAGGCAAAGGCCAGAAAAAGTATCAAAGAGAAAAAATTACATACAGAAATCATAACAACAGAAAAAACTGAAAAGAAGAAGAAGAGAAAGAAGAAATCTAAAGATACATCAGATGAGGATGCTGAAGATACACAAGGTAAGTGGTATGAACATGGAAGGAAAATGAGTCTCTGGAGGCATAGTTGTTATGTCAACAGAGGAGACACAGTCACATTCAATCTTTCTGGCAATCAGTTGTTTAAAAGTCGGTCATATTGATCAAGATCAATGTGTCAGAACTTAGTAAAGATGAAAAGTCTTACCTTAACAAATATACATTTCCAAGTACATGTATTTATGTGTAGCAGGACTGAGCTAGTCGTGGTGTTTGTGTATAAAGTAGGGATAATAAGAGTGATTTACTGCCAGACTATCTGGTCTGGATCTTTTAGCCTTGTGGTAGATCACTCGCTTATCACCCGGAAGGGCCAGGTTTGATCCTCAGCCGGGGCACTCGGTGAGGATGTTATATTTCAGGTGTTTCCTCCCTCCCAGGCCTTCACAAACGCCAAATTTTTGGCAAAAAAAAAACGCCGATTCAAACTTAAAAAAGCCGATTGAAAAATATCCGAATCAGCTTTTTTCCTCATAATAGTAAGACAAAATATGATTAAAAATTCTTTAATACCGGCTTGTTAACATGGAAAGAGTACCAGTATTGATGAGCTGTCAGCAGAAATGTTTATCACTGCTGCCGAACTTTTATCTCCAGTTTTATGTAAATTATTTAATTATATCTTAACAACTTCCGAATTTCCCGAATTCTGGACTACTGGAATTGTTGTACCTGTACCCAAAAAAGGCTGTTCATCTGATCCTAACGACTACAGACCCATAACGTTAGTCAGTGTTTTTTCTAAAATATTTACAACTATGATTAATGAAAGGTTGTTAAAATGGGCTGAATCATCACATCTGTTGAATGATAACCAATTTGGATTCCGACCCGGAAAGTCTTCAGTCGACGCGATTTTTACACTTAATGGAATAATTTCAAATACTCTCAATGAAAAGGAAAAACTTTTTTGTGCATTTGTTGATTTCCGCAACGCTTTTGATCGGATAGATAGGCGATTTCTTTGGTATAAACTGATGAAAATGGGCTGTAGCAGTAGCATGATAAACATGCTTAAATCTATTTATCATAAAGTTAACATTGTTATTCGTTCGGGTGGGCAGTTCTCAAATTCTTTCCAAAATTTCGATCCTCAGCCAGGGCACTCGGTGAGGATGTGTTTTTTTTTCAGGTGCTTCCTCCCTCCTGTTACATATACAAGACATGGTTGAAGAATATATGTCAAAGATTTAAATTGCAGACAAACCAAGGAACAAATGGACAGACAAAAACCTACAAATATACCATCTACAAAATTACCTCTAAAATAAGCTGTTATTTTTCTTTTGTATCTTTAAGAAGGGGTTGTTTATGATTTAGTAATAGAAACAGCTTCATCTTTTAATCAAATGCATTGTAGATATAGATTCCTATGTGAGTGCTGAACAGAGAGATGACAAAGAAAAGAAATCTGCTGAACGACTGGGTTTGTCTGAAATAGAAAAGAAAGGAGAACTAAAACATGCAGTGTTATATGAAGAACCTGAATCTGAGCCACCAAAGAAGAAGAAAAAAGTCAAATCAGTGGAAATTCAGTCACCAATAGTTAATAAAGACAACAAAGATGACAGTGATAGCACAGAATCACCAGTAAAAACAAAGAAAAGAAAGAAAGAAAAAGGAATAAATGATAATGTTTTACTGAACACTCCTGGTAGTGATGGTAGTTTTATGACAGAGAAGCCTGTTTTATCTGTGTCGGATACAGAGGCATTTATAGGAGATCGAATAGGAAAGGAAAATGAGGATTTAAGTGAACCTGAAGATGACTGGATGGGAGAACAAATTAATGACACTATAGATGATGAAGATAAGAATTTAGATGGAACAAATGAAATTGGAGGGTTTACTGTAATAGGAGAAGTAAAGTCAAAAACACCACAAAAGGTACTTTGTTTAAATGAAATGAAACAATTTAAATAAAAATATAGAAAAGCACTATAAAAATGAATTTCTTCAGTGGCTTAGTGATTGAGTGGCTGTCTGAAATATTTTCATCCTTTTCTGGCACTCAAAATTCAGAGAACATACTTTTGACTGGTTAACCTGTTCTCTCTCTCTCTCTCTCTCTCTCTCTCTCTCTCTCTCTCTCTCCTCTCTCTCTCTCTCTCTCTCTCTCTCTCTCTCTCTCTTTCTTCTCTCTCTCTCTCTCTCTCTCTCTCTCTCTCTCTCTCTCTCTCTCTCTCTCTCTCTCTCTCTCTCTGTGTGTGTGTGGTGTGTGGGAGGGCGTGTGCAAGGCAGACCATAAAAAACACTCTCAACTTTCACACATATACAGACTTGTTTTAAGAGTAATCTCTAGAGATTAATAAACTCACACCCACAAAGCATTGCTAACTCACCAAGAATAGAATGGTTTTGATTAAGTTTTTTAGTGCCCCAGTCAAAATTACTTTTACCTATATTGAGGTAGTTATTTTTGGGATAGGTGGGAAAAGTGCCTAGAGAAAACCACCTGACCTTCCTCGAGTGAACTGGCAAACTTTCTCACACTGCGATCTGAGTGACAGAGTTAGATTCAAACCTAGGTGGTGAGAGGCGCTGTGTGCACTTAGACCACTTGGTCACTGAGGCCCCCTCTCACCAAGAATAGCTGAGAAATAGTTGATGCAATGTTAAACCAAATTGCAACACCTAAAGCCTGTAAAAAAGCTCTGATTTAAAAAACAGGGCTTAATTGTTTTTTTCTGTAGGTACAAAGAAAGTTACCTGATTGGTTGGCAAACCCTAGTATAATCACAGTAGACCTCAAACATCAGACACAGTCAGTGGGTGACATGAAAGGTTTAGATACAGATATTATAGAGAAGTTAAAAGAGAATGGTGTAACACATTTCTTCCCAGGTATTGCATATTTCATATGCATTTTTTTATCATTACCCTTGTTATGTACATGTACCATATTAAAATTTTCATCATTTCATTGTCTTTTTTATTTGGTATAAACATGTAAATTTGTATTTATTTAAAATAAATTACATGTGTGGCATGGTTTTAGTCATTTTTGATTGGTCTACAAAAATTTGACATCATAAAGACATTTTATTTCAGCATATCAAAATGCTTATATCTATCTATTAATGTATTTATGTTAATAGTTTGGAATGTGGGTAAAAATAATCCTGGAATTTTGAATTACTGTAAATTTGAAATTTTTTAAAATTTGTTACCTCAGTTTAAAATTAAAAGTATTATACATTTCAAGTCAGTTGGTCCTTTTTTTAACCCACCAGCTGTTGAATTCCATTTTTCTTATTTTTAGTACAATTTTTTGGTTTTTTTTTTTTTAATTTTTAGTACAAAGACAGGTTATTCCAGCTATATTAGATATAACACAGAATGGTTTTCAGGTTGGTAAAGGTGGATATAGGCCCAGTGATATGTGTATCTCAGCACCTACAGGAAGTGGGAAAACACTGGCATTTGTTTTACCCATAATTCAAGTGAGTACATGACATTATATTGTTTTAAAATATACCAATAATTCTATTAAGTGATTGAATGACTGATTCTGAAAGTAGAGTTGAATTATAATTGTAAATTTTTTATATAGTAACTGGTAAAAATGACTCAAAAAAATTAGTGTACAGAAACAGGTTTAGTCTTAAAAAAGTAACTTCCAATATAATGTGCATATAAGCATTAATGTTTGTAATAAGTATTTATCTTGAACATGGATCATATATTACACTAGGACAGTCATTGTAACTCTCATATATTATAATACATGTATAATTACAGTCTTTGAGGTCCAGAGTACCTGTCAGGTACGGGCTTTAGCCATATTACCTGTGAGAGATCTGGCTGTACAAGTCTTCAAGGTGTTTCAAACATACTGTAAGGGAACGAAACTGAAGGTATAAAAATATTGATTTTAGAAAAAAGTTTTTTATTATCAGGTTTTATGTTGCAGGTGCCTGTTATGGTTATTTTAATTTGAAAAAAAAAATGTGTAAGAAAATATTAAAGAGTTATATCTCTGTGGGAAAAATCAAGCAAAAATCATGTTCTTTTAAAAGTAGTTGACAGTGACAATAATTATGGGTTATCAAACTGGTGGAGTATTGGAGCGTGATGTGAATAATTTTGTCTATGCAGTTATAGACAATATAATACAACCTATCAGAAAATTTGATTTCTGCACAAATTTAATTATTTCCATGTTAGATTGCTTCTTTTCTAAAAATATTTTATCCATTAAAGTCTTTTTCAAATAAAATAATCTGAAATACACTTCATATACCTGTACTACATTTTGCATTAAAGTAGACAATAGTAGACAATGGTAGATGCATTGTAAAGCTATGTTTTGATTCTGTTATTATGCAGGTAGCTCTTATAACAGGGCAGAAGACATTCAGTAAAGAACAGCAATCCCTAGTTACATACAGGTAACATTTAACATTTTCTGACTATGATTTTGTTAATTTTACTTACTGATGGGCTTGGTGGACTAGTGGTATGAAGCACAGTGCTTTGAACTGCCTAGATTCAAAAACCTTTTGGTGAAGAACCCAGTGTGAAAACGACAAAATTTTTCAGTTCACTTGCTGAAGGTTGGTGGTTTACATTCAGAACTTCTGTTTCCTCTTCTAGACCTGACTTGACTTTCTTGATATAGAGGAAAAACATCAAATACATCTGGATATTAATGACTGCACAATTAATGCAATTTGTCATGTTTCACCTTCGATTCATGGGTATTTCCTGTACATCCGTGCGTATGTTCCAAGCTCATAATTACCATCGTTAAACATTAGACCAACCAGTCAGAGGATTCCGTTTTTTTACAGCTAAAAGGAATGGAATTTTAGAAAATGAATCTCATGGATCATGGTTAGAGGATATCTATTTTTAAAAAAAATATATTTAGAAAATCAAAAAAAAATTCAGAAAATTAAAAAAAAATTCATGCAGCTTTAATATACTGTTACTCAGCTTCTTCCTTCTTTTAATAGACATCAATACCTGTATTTATTAAAAGTTTACAAAATTTTTTTAGATATTGTATAGACATATTAAGACAACTTACTCATAAGTCAATATTGTTGGAGTGAAGTATTGGCTTTATCAGTAAAAAGTCATGAATTGAAATCGTGGCTCTGATTTAATATGTGAAAAACAAAATTAATTGTCTTTTCCATTATCACATACTAATGGTGTAAGTTTGCGATAGAGTCACTAATCATAAGTTTCATCTTTAACTTTTTATATGATCGATTTTTCATTTACCAGTACTTGAATTAACAATTTTGTAAAATAAATAACATGTGACACATAGGTTAAACATTGCATATTTATTTTACTGTAATACATATTAATTGAGGTGAGACTACATGCTTTGGAAGACTTAATGTCTACTATTTTTCACAGTGATTAAGTTACTTTAATTCCTTACTTTTTAAGATGACTTTCATTTTACTTTGAACTTTCCGACTGATCTATTATGAAGATAATATATAAATTACCAGTACTTTTTTTTTTCAAATACTTTTTACAGGTTAAATGGATATCAGAGCTTGGTAGATATAATTGTAGCTACACCAGGAAGACTGGTGGATCACATCAACAAGACAGAGGGATTTGATCTATCACAGCTTAGATTTCTGGTAACTTAAAGCAAACCCTTTTCTATTTTTTTTTTTTTTTTTTTTTTTTAGATATTTGCTAGTTTAGGTATTACTGTAGTTCTAACTTTTTGAATAAAAAACTAAAAAACAGTTTTGTCAGTTCTGCCTTTTATTAAGGTTGGTTACAGATCACAGTATCTATCATTGTCTAGGTTCTGCTCCTACTCAGATCAGATCCTAGTGTAAGATATTTTGTCAGCTTACTTGCCAAAGGTCCATTTATGTCTTATGGCACTCTACCTTCCTCCACCATCTCTTAACTGACTGCCTTTTTATAATTGAAGAAATTTTGACTAGGTTATACTCCTCTCCATAATCACTGGTTTTAAAAGTTTACCTTTTATTGTTCAATCTATAATACAGTGATTTGATATTTAAAATGATATAAATGCCTGCAAATTAAGTTGAAAGTTGAACCAGGCAGAACATAAAAAATTGAATTTTTTTCTATAAAGGCATACATAAAAATTTACAAATTATTATAGCCGACTAACTGAAACGTTACACATCTTATACATGTAGACTGGCCTGAACTTAGAGTAAGTGAATATTAGGATTTTTAATTTTTCCTGAATCATAAGAATATTTGGTTATAAAAAGATGATTTGTAGTGATCCGTTTTTGGAGGAAGTCTGTACATTGGATATGGTACAATAAAATTTTAAAAAGTTTCATTCTTACTGTAGGTTATTGATGAAGCTGATAGAATGATGGAAGAAATAAAGCAGGATTGGTTAACACATGTAGAAACTGCTGTTTACCATAAAAGTTTGGCTAGAGGACCACCAGGGGTACTGACTGCATATAGGTAAATATAAATTAAACAGGTTTGATTAACTGAAATTGTCAGGTCTTTGATGGTAAAGGGAAGCAGAGTCACTTGAGAAGTCCACTGACCTTCAGTTAGTAAACTGACAATCTTTCTCACACCAGAGCTTAACACTAGTAGAGGCTGCTGTTTACCATGATTGTCTGACAAAAGCACAACTGGGTGTACTGACTGCATGTAATTGAAAGAAATTAGATACCATAGTATTTCTTTTTGACCCAAAGATGGTCAGTACTGCAATTGTAGAGAAAACCAGAGTTTGACGATCTTTCACACACTGTCTGAGTGGGATTTTAACCTAGGTAGTGAGAGACCAAAAAATTAAGGATGTGCTGTTTTAACATACTATTACTTTTGGATTTCCATTAAAATTATACTATTCAATGTTGATCTACTGGCAAGAATTAAAAAAGTTTTCAGAAAATGTTCATAAATAGAACTTCAAGATTGCACTTGGTGAATGGAGTGAAGTAATTGTGTTTAGTAGCCAAATCAAGTTCTTATATTGAGGTGGACAGTTCTGCAATCATGGTAAAGGAAATGGGAGTACCCATAGAAAAACGCCATTCTTTAACAAACTTTCTCCTACTAGGATCTGCCAGGCAAGATTTAAATCTAGATGTTAAATGGACACTGTGAACTGTAAGTGTGAGCTATAGACTACTTGGCCACCAAGATCCCTGCACTTGGTGACACAGGTTAGATAGATACTTGGTGACACAGGTTAGATATGCACTTGGTAACACAGGTTAGACAGGCATTTGGTGACACAGGTTAGACAGGAACTTGGTGACACAGGTTAGATAGGCACTTGGTGACACAGGTTAGACAGGCACTTTGTGACACTGGTTAGATAGGCACTTGGTGACACAAGTTAGATAGGCACTTGGTGACACAGGTTAGACATGCACTTGGTGACACAGGTTAGACATGCACTTGGTGACAGAGGTTAGACAGGCACTTTGTGACACAGGTTAGATAGGCACTTGGTGACACAAGTTAGATAGGCACTTGGTGACACAGGTTAGATAGGCACTTGGTGACACAAGTTAGATAGGCACTTGGTGACACAGGTTAGACAGGCACTTGGTGACACAGGTTAGATAGGCACTTAGTGACACAAGTTAGATAGGCACTTAGTGACACAAGTTAGATAGGCACTTGGTGACACAGGTTAGACAGGCACTTGGTGACACAGGTTAGACATGCACTTGGTGACAGAGGTTAGACAGGCACTTGGTGACACAGGTTAGATACCGAGTGGTTTGGCAGGGATTATCTTTGATATAATATTTTTTAAGAGTACTTGTTATTTGTGTTGGTCTGTAGAATTTTCCAAGTTCTATAATAATTTAAAAGCATCTCTTTTTGTGTTGGAATATCACATAACATAAATGTACAATGTATATCCTTACAATGTTTTTTCATGTTTTTTATTTACATTTTCCAGTGCAGCTTCAATGGATATGCCTGTAAGTAGAGAATATAAAAAAACTAAAATGCTTTGATTACTGAACACATTTGAAGATTGATTTAAAAAAGCCTCATTGATTGTAGCAGATGGCATTCACAATGCTACTTGTAGTATAAGTAATTTTTGTTAATTTAACTTGATAAATTATTACAGTTACTTGTGTCCGTTAAACTTGATCATAGTACATGTACCTGCAATTGAATGAGGAAAGGAGTGGAGTGGAGTAATGGTGTTTTACGCCCCAGTCAAAATTCTTTCACTTATTTCAAGGCAGTCAGTTCTGGGATGGTGGAGGAAACCAGAATGCCTGGAGAAAAACAATGACCTTCAACAAGGGAACTGACAAACTTTCTTGCACTAGGATATGTCCCAAGTGGGATTTGAACCCAGGCAGTGAGAGGCACTGTGATCCGTAAGAGCGCGCTTTAGACCACTCGGCCACCGAGGCCCCGAATGAGGAAAGGTATGTGTGTCCAGTTTTGAAATGTTTCACTTTATCAGAAAATTTTTAGAGGACATTAACATAGAAAACATACCAACTCCTGCTGTTGTCAGGTACATGAAATAAGTAAATAAATATTGTTAGTGTTATAATACTGAAAAATTATTAGTATTAAATATAAAGTTTTGAGGTTTTGAAATTTAAAATGATTTTGTTGGGAGAAAATTTTGGGGAATTGTGTTTTGTAAAAATAAATCTCATTTGGGGCCTTGGTAATTAAAAATTATCATTAACATTAAATTTTGTGCTTAACCCATGAAGTTATTGAAATTAAATGTCATACAAATATTTGTTATTTTACAGTAAAATGTTCTGCAGTTAAATACAAAACTGGTTTTAAAAAATGCTTTTTGAAAGCTAGAGAGTAAGAAACAGATGTTAGTTCTAGCACAAAATAAGCATTAACCTTATTCAGGAGGCAATAAAGAACAGAGTTTTGAAAATTGGAAACTTAATACATGTACTTTGTACTTGTATATACATTTTGTATTTGTGCACAAGTTTATTTGATCAAGATTGTACAAAAATTAGTAAATTTTTTCTACTTTTTCAGCTACAGAAGTTGTTATTTTCTGCCACATTGTCTCAGAATCCAGAGAAGTTACAGATGTTAAATTTATTTCAACCAAAATTATTTACTTCTGTTGTGAAAGATGACAGAGGAAAGGTATACACCCAAAACACTGAACAAGTCACTGGTGAAGAGAAATTACAAAACAAAAACAGTGAGTTAACCTACTCATTGTATTTTTATTATCACCTTCTTATTATTATGGAAAATATTGATATATTTTTACTCATGAAAAAAAAAATCAGTATTTCCCACATTCAAAATTTAATGATAAAGAAATTGTGTATCCTAAGATATTGCTTGTTGTAAATTCTTCGTCTTGTGTAACGAATAGCAGGCAGTAATCTGTCAACTTCTTGTGATACCATTTTAATTTTATTTGACATGACAACGCATATTAGGGATCAGAAATGGCTTTCTATCTTATAAAGGAAAGATGCTTAAAATTTACTCATTGATGTGATTTTCCTTGGTTATGTGAATCAAAAGAATTTGATACCCATGTGTTTCCTAAGTGTTTTTAATTAAACTTGTGGAATACTTGTACTTGTACTAGTAATTTGTATATGCTGCCAGACCATGCCTTGATTAATAAATTTCATAATAAATACACATTTACATGCATGTAAAGTACATATGATAATAATTGTGCTCACTATGTGACAAGCACAAATTTGTAAAAATCAAGATCATTAAATATTATCCATAATGTATCATCTGGACCACTGTGGTTGTGTAGTTTGAATGCTGGCTAAAAGCGCCTCTCACTTTCTCAGCTTCTTTGGCAAAGATTGAGGGTTTTCTCTGGGTACTCCAGGTTCCTTTACCATCCTAAAACTGATGGCCTGAAAGAATATGAGTAAAAGAATCTTGACCTGATTGTAAAACACTGCTTTGTTCCTCTACATATTTACGTATCTAGGTTTTTCAATTGAAAGACCTCTTAAATCCTTGGCTGTAGGTTTGGTTACTTGCTTTGCATCACATCAGCAGTTTTTTAAGCTATTTATGGTAAGACAATTAGGATTAACATTAACAATAGTTCAATTGGTGTGTGAATATGCAAGTGTTTCTGTTCTACATTGTACAAGTGTGCCCTTATGGCAACCTTGAAAATGCTAGTACACCCACCCACAATGCTGCAGATAAACATTGCAGACCACTCATTCAATTATACTAGTAATGAGCAAACCATTGATGGTCTACAACAAGGAAAAACCTTGCGTAATTGCAGTTGACCAGGGTCAATGCCTTCACAACTCAGCCACTACATCCCCCTCTTAAAATCTATGCATATGCTTCAGTGTTGAATAGTTATGTATATGACCAGGAGTTTCTCTTTTATTCAAGTTTTATGCTAAGATTGCAAACTAACCATAGGGATTTTATCATGGCTAGCAAATATGGCTAGATTTGTGATTAAAATTATTTTTGTATTGTAGAAAATACCCCTGACACACAGACAGGAGAATTTGTTGGTAAATACACAACTCCAGAAGGATTAACTGTAAGATATTATTAATGTTGTACAATATGATGTATATGTTTTGTCAAAAAGAGATAACAGTTTTTTTTTTTACAATTGTTTGCTTATATAGCAGTTAAACTGTAACAATCATTCATATGCATTTATTAATTTTTTGTTTATTGGTTAATTGAAATATTTGTAGGAAAAAATATGTGTCCATTATTTTTTTTTCCTAGGAAAACTGCTAAAATTTCCATGAAATTGCAAAAGCATGATAATTGTTGAAACTTTTAAAAATCTTATGAAATTGCTTATAGAGGTTCAAGCAAATAAAAATTTTCTTTGTGAATATTATCATATGGTACATATATACATATATACATGTACAACTAATTTCATTTGTACAACTTGTACAATTTGTACCAACGAATCTCTTATATTGTCTATAAATATACAGGGGGAGGGGGGCACTATATGCTGTTTGGCTGAGGGATTTGAAACAAGTAAATCTAGCCCAGAACCTAAACACAATTTCTTTAACTAACTAAGAGGTATATATTTTACATACCCGGTACATCCTATTTTGTTATCATGTACATTTTAAATGCATCTGTTGTAGGAATATCAGATTGAGTGTACTTCAGCAGAGAAACCACTTATACTTCTACACCTACTACACAATATGAAATTTCGACATGTTCTATGTTTTACAAACTCAGTCGAATCTACCCACAGGTACCTATAAATCTTTCAAAAATTTTAGAATGTTGAGAAAGATATTCTATATCAACATGTATATAACCTTAATCTGTCATAATTTCTCATTTCAAGAAGTTTAATAGGATTTTCTATGTTTATTATTATTTCAATGTTTACATTATGTTACTATAGATATATCAGAAGAACTTGCTTTAGCAAGCTAGTCTTGTCCTAATGCCAGTCCATCATACAAAATATTTGAAAATAATGTACAATTAAGATGGAAATGTTATCTTGTGATTTTCGTTAAATAAAACTTTTTTCTATATTTAATTTTTTCGCCTAAAAAATTAAAATAACTTTGAACTATAAATTGCATGGACTCTTGCTTCTTCCAGTTTTACATGTATATGAAAAAAATCTCATTTAGATAAAATACTGAAAGGTTTGATTTTTTTAAAAAAAAGTTCTTTCGTTCTGATGAAATTGCTAGTTTATAAAATTGTTTGTTACTTTATTGTATACAATTAGGTTGTTCCATTTAATTAAATCTATTGGAGACATTGAAGTTAGAGAATTTTCATCACGATTACATGCAGCTAGGCGAAGTAAAATTGTCCAGCAGTTTACCAATGGAAAGATAGATATGTAAGTAAATGCTTCCATTAACAGTAAATCCTTAATTTTTTTTCCCTATTGAGTGAGACCTACAAAGAAAACTCATTGTACAGATAATATCTTGAAGAGAAAAAATTGATTTTGTAACACTTCTGATAGGCTAGACCTTATTAGGTCTGCTTTGAATGTACTTAATGTTAAAGCATTTATCATGCTTTTGCTAAAATGATTCCAATTTTCTTTAGTTTTCAAGCTGATTTACATTTTTAGCCTGGGATAAATAAAAATCAATATTTTGTTTCTGTTTCAGTTGATCTGTTATTACAGTTGCAAATACTATGGGTACAATGAATTTTATGATTTCAAGTTGTCAGTAAGGTTTGAGGCGTGTTCAAGTTACAGGTTGCTTTCCACTCGATCGCAAATACAATTTATATGTCTATTGAACGAAGGCGAGTACTCGCATTAAAAATAAGTCATCATAATCATGTAGATGTTTTAAAATAATCTCCCTTAGATTTGGACATCGACACTTGACTGGAGAGAAAATGTAAAAATATAAATTAAATCGGGGAACTGTACATAAATTTTAACTAATCCTATCATTCAAATCCCTTCCAGAAAGATACCATACACTTGCATTGAAATATAAATTGAAATACATGCTGGTTTCAGAATTTATTTAAGCTATTTCTTACAAACTTTGTCTGAGGGACGCCATCTTGAATCTGCGCTCACGTGAACATACATTACTGGACAACTTGAAGTCAATGCCCATGCATACATACACTATCATGAATGGGCCTATGGTGACAGTCTCTGCCTCCTGGTTTCCATGGTAAAATATGGTCTCATTTTTTTTTTTTACAGATTAATATGTTCAGATGCCATGGCACGTGGTATGGATGTAGACAATGTTAGATATGTGATATCGTATGATGTTCCAGCCTATATCAAGACTTATATACATCGTATAGGGAGAACCGCTAGAGCAGGAAAAGCAGGGACAGCCATAACTTTGTTACAAAACAAAGAGGTAGCATGTCCATATCAGTAATTTATATGTCATTTGTTGATGGTTTGATAAAAAGGTTTTACCTTCCATAATAGTTATACATGTATATATCACCAGATGTATACTAAGTCAAAGATATTGATAGCTTTATGCTTTCACGACAAAGAATAAATAATGTTTCACTCACACAAGATTGCTGTTTTTAAGTCATTAAATTGACCACAGATAAGCTTTTAACAATTTTCACTCAAGTCTTTAGTGTTAGTTCGGGATTGAATCATTAACTTTCCATTTATGGAATGACTAAGCAAATAAAGTCTACCAAAATGGTTTTAAATGCATACAATAAATCTTTCTTATAAGGCCTCTCGATAAATTTGCCATTTCACTAATTACCTAAGTATCATAATATATTATTTTCTTTATAAGCCTCTAGTGATTCATTTCAAAGTTTTTAAAAACAGAATCTGACTAAACAGAGGGGTAATATATTCGGGTATGTGTATTATTATTTTTCGCAAAAGCAAAGATTTCTAGCTGTCACAAGCAAAAACGCTTATCTCTAATCTATGTCTGTTGCAGAGATTAGCTGCCCCTCGTAGTTGTAACATGGTTATTGTTCATCAACATCATTTGAACATACAGTTCCATATAGATCATATACTAGTAGCTAGGTTCATGTATTATTGATTTTGCATTATTTTATGAGAGTAAGATTTGAAATTTTATTTTTACAGTTCTTTCATTTCAAAAAGATGACAAAAGAAGCAGGAAAGCCAAGGATAAAAGAATTAAAAATTGACAGAGAAGATTTAAATCCTATAATACCAGCTTTTGAAGAAGCCTTAAAAGAACTCCCACAGATTCTAAAGGTGCGACAATTTCTGTTTGTATTTAGTTCAGTAGAACTAAGATTTTATCTTCCTCTTTTACTTGTTCATGACTAGATAAATTGGTCTAGTTATTGACATAATTACAAGTATTAATCTCAATAACAATGACATTAACAGCATAGTATGAAAACTATTAAAAGGATTAATTGAATAAATATTAAAGGTCTGTCATTTTAGAATGTGGATTGTAGAAATGGTTTTTTACACCCCTCAAGATTTGTGCACTTGCATACTTTCAAGTTTTTGAAATGGGCTAGTCAAGCCTTGAGTGAGTGAAAGCGGTCCTGGCATCAGAGCTAGTATCAGTGGGGATTCCAGTTGTTCAAAATGATACCCATAACATTTGTGTAAAAATTTTTCTTCCACAAATATGAAAGTGTTATTTTGAATTTTCCTGTAAAAAACACTATTGGGGGATTTTGCAGTGTACACATTTTATGTAATATTTCACACAAAGTTTTGGGTTATCAGTCATATGGTACATTGGTAAACTCTACAACATGTATATGTACGTGTATATACTAGTTCATCAATAGTCAGCTGAAATGCTTTTACTGATTTTTATAAAGAGGTGGCCTTTAAGGCTCCCAACCTTCATTGTTTAATTGAAGTATTTTATGACAAGTTAAAACAACACTAGACTGTTTTAATTCTATATTTTAGGGTGAAAAAATAAAAAGAAAATCCAATGGATGATGGATTTAACATGTAACCATATTGATGGAGTTAGTTTCATGCAGAGGAACATTGTCAAGAGTAACATGATGAAATATATCACCATTAATAGCATCTCTTATGAGGTCCCAACAAGAAAGATAAAATTGTCAGAACTTTGCTTGTAATTAACTTTGCTGACAAAATAATACTGTTACTAGCCATGTGATAAAGTGATACAATCATGTTTATTTTAATGAATGGTGCTATGAGAGAGTTCATGTGCTTATAAGATGTGCTGTCTGAGTTACAAGTGGTTCTGTACTGAGACTGATATTGTATTTAAAAAGATGGTTACTATTCCATCGTGCAGTTATTTTATCAAGAAATATATCTGACTATGCAAAAATGAAATAAAATATTACATTATAATTTTCAGTTTATTTTATTCTGTACATTACATGGAAAACATTTATGCAAACACCTAAGCTATTTGTTGAGGGATCATTTTAATGAACAACTTATTCATTGTTAAATGGAGGATCACTTATTCAAAGCACCAAATCTAACTTACCAATGCATAATGCCTCTCAGCACCAAGGTTAAAATCCCATTTGGTTAGTTCCTAGTGTGAGAAAGTTTGTCAGTTAACTTGCTGAAGGTCAGTGGTTTTTCATCTGCCATTGCATTTTTCTCCACCAACCTGGAACTGACCGCTTCATAAAACACCATTACTTAACTAAGTTCCTAAACATCAAAATGGTTAGTGTTGTGTCCATTCCATGTCATTAAACTTGAAAGGTTCAATGTTTGATTAAGCTAAGGCCATACCTAACTGAGGTCAATGTGACAGAAATTATGTTGGTTTTGGGGTTAATAACTTTACAGAATACTGTAGAAAATCCAATACACAGTGATCGGCAAAACATTTTAACTAATTGACAAGTTTTTATTGGGCCAAGACTACGATCAAACCAGCAACCTTCCACTGAATGAAAAAGAAAAATGTTACATTTAAACCTCATTAACACCAAAAAACCAATCTTCAATGTTCACAATAATAAAAAGTGTAGTTGATGTACATCATATGGCAAATCTTCGAAAGTGAAAGTGAGACCTGGTCCTCAAATACCTTTAACTTGCTCCATAAGTGGAAGGTGGTTGGTTTGAACCCAGACTGGGTCTGACCCAAGACTTGAAAGTGGGTAGTGACTATTCTTTCGCCAAGCACTTGGCATTACGAAATGAAAGTCACAGTTCTTTCAGATTTGAACTTAAAAATAAACGAGGTCCCGTGTCATGGCAGGCGTTGTACAATAAAGAACCCTGCTGTATAATGCCATCAGCGCAGCACACAGGCAAAATTTCTGCACTTTTGCCTAGAGCTGGTGACGTCTCTCTGTGAAATATTCTGACTGGGACTTTGAACACAATTACTCGACTCAACTCAAATACCTTTAAACATTTTCACTTAATAAATCTGCATATGAATTGTCTGTGTTATTTTGTAAAGTATTTATTATCATGTAACAATCACTGAAAATTGAGAATCTCTTTCAGTGAAAAAGATGTCAGTCAACTTCAAGATTGTATATTAAATATAACTAATTACCCCGCCATAAAAAAGCCACTAAATTTGCCAAAATATGATCTGATGTTATAAATAAGGTAAAAGAATAAAAGAAGTCGTAAAAATAATTTTTATTCTGTGGTTTTCACGACTTGTTCATCATCTTGCTTAACTACAACAACAGTTGAATAACAAGGCCTAAACTCCACGTTCAGTCAAATGATGAGAAAATTACAAGTCTACATTCATGTTTAAAAACTGATTTTGACTAAAATCCACATGCACAATGAATCACTCTTCTTAAAATGCTTCGTAGTTCCATTTCCATATCCATTTGCTGTATGTAAGCATGACTATTCACTGAACAAATCAGTCTTTCCATGAATTAATCCCTTCAATGCAAATAAGGTTGTCAAATAAATATCCCTTTTTAAAAAAAATTCCTTGCTACATTCTTGTATTTTATTCTAAAGCTGAGGAATATGGAAAGAAATGCTATACTTCCTTCTCTGGAACTCTGCATATGTTTAATATATCTTACAACCTTCCTAATGTTTATCAGCATTTAACACTCCCGGTTTAAATATGGAAATACTTGTACATACACACTGATTGGACAATTTAATCTTTTTATGACACCACTTGCTTTCTTTAACCTTGTAAACTAATTAGATATGTTAGGTCCATAAACTTAACTTATAACAGAACATCATTTCTTTTTATATCGATACATTTTAACAGGTCTTAAATATGGATTATCAATAGAGTCATTATCAACAGTCTGATCGCCAGAACCTATACTTTCTCCGTCTAAATCCTGACGTCTTTTCTTCTTTTCAGTTATTTGTACTTCTGTTGGTTCCTGGGCATCTAAATCCTGATCTTTGGGTAATAAAGCATCTAAATATGGGAATGGTGATGGTTTTACTGCAATCACTGAAATAAAAAAAAGAAGACATTTTAACTGTAACATGACTATTGAAGAGTTCTTGCTACTAAAACTATGCAGATGTATAATTGAGTGTATATTTCTACTAGAGTAAAGATAAATAAAATTAAATACTATCTTGTAAACAAAGGGAAATACCTGAAATTAGATACATGGTACATGTCAAACTTGCTGCTACTAAATGCTTTACTAGACAGGTATTTAACAAGACTTGAGCACTTGCACTTTCCATGTAGACAATTTGCACATATCCTAATGAAAGCAAACAATAAAACTTAATAATAATCATGATCTTTATCAGTTTTCTTAGTTACTGATTTAGTCAAGGGGACTGACTGGAGTAAAAGTCACAAAAAAAAAAACAACTCATATTTGGCATCTGTATACAAGTTATCAATTTTATCAATCATACCCTGTTTAGAATGATATAATACACTTGCACTGATATATAAACAGAAATACATGATGGTTCCAGAACTTATCAAAACATCTTTCGAACTTAGGTCTTTTGGAGACTATCTTGAATCTAATGATAATGACTTCATATATATGTGTGAACAGTCATTGTTGAATAATATTTTCCCAAAAGTGAAGTACACAAACTTTAATGGGCTTCTGATGCAGTCAGAAAAGTTTTCATTTGAAGTTCTGAAAACACAAAGTTGTGTCAGTGTAAGGAAAAGATAAATCCTTAGAAAAACTCATGTAACTGAATAAAGTAAAGACAGACAATGGAATTTTAACATATACAGGTACTCACATGGGAATGCTCCTGTATCATCTTTAAACAGACTTTGTGTCTCTCCAGTTTTAGCTATAAACCTAGTCAGTGCTCTCTCTACATCACGTTTCTGTGATGCTGCCTTCTCTCTTATTATCTGATAATCTGTCACTGGTGCTTTCTGCGTCTATAACAATAAAACAAGAACAAGTTATATTTAAAGCTTTAAACATTTTTTCTTTCATTATCCATTGGTTACAACTTTACATAATTTTATACCTAAAATAACTTATTTGGTTTGTAATCTCAGATTTTAAAACATATATTTGCATCATTTATCCTGTTTTCTCAAAGCACTCCCATTTTCCTTTACCATTCATAAACTGACTATCTTGATATAAGCAATAGAATCTTGATTGGGACTTAAACTTTGTAACTCAACTCCACTCCATATCCATGTATTTTTTTTACAAAAAGAAATTTCATTTGTACACAGCTATCACCTTATCTTGTCATCATGCTTTGGTGATTTGGAAAATGTCTTTATGCTTTAACTAAAAGCATTTGCAATCATGTTCATAATTTAATATAAAATCTTGCAGTGTACAAAAAAAAAAGCTGAACTTAAAACTGATATTAATATCAAATGTAAATGTTTTCTTCGATACCAAGTAAGAGAATTTACAGGTTTGATTGTAATATTACAGATTTTAGGCTGGCAGACTGCCTTAATTTCAAACCTTTATAACAAGTATAATTATACCTGCTAATAAGTTAATTCAACACTTAACATAGTAAATGTTAAAATAACTAAATTTCATTTGCTCTGTGTGTTTTCTATTTCAATATATAGCACTTATATTTATAGATGCCATTTATCATATGATTGTGAGTGAATAAATAGGCTTTATATCTAACAATTATAAACAGTTTGTTGTGTAATCGTGTGGCATTTATAATGACTAACATACTACAATACAGAGGTGACAAGAAAAATATGTGTGCTCATGTGAAAGCTATTGCATAATCTATATCTAACAAAAATAGTGTGAGAGTTATCGCATGCTCACATAACTGTTTTTGTCTGCTCACATGAAAGTTGCATGCTC
Source organism: Tegillarca granosa (assembly GCA_029721355.1). Classification (NCBI taxonomy): domain Eukaryota; kingdom Metazoa; phylum Mollusca; class Bivalvia; order Arcoida; family Arcidae; genus Tegillarca; species Tegillarca granosa. Next base: position 23,323,611 of record CM056601.1, read on the forward strand.
ATGTAAAAGTTATCATCACCTTTGCATGCTTACACATAACTTTCGCATGCTCATGCAAAAATTTTCACATGAACATGGGATAACTTTCACGTAATTTGTGTTAAGATATAGATGTGAGCAGGCAAAAATTTCCATATGACCACACAATAATTTTCACGTAAAACATGCAAAAAATTCCCATGAGCACATGGTATAAAAAATATTTTTCATGTCACTTCTGTGCAGCCGTACGAACAACTCTTTAAAATCGGTTAAGTTGAAAATTATTGTTATCCCTAAAACTCTCATCCGATACATATATCTTGATACAAACAAACCAGAGAGTTAGGTTTATAAATCTCTGACTTACTGAACTTCTGATGTAAGTATGTGGATCTGGAAACTGGGGTAGATAATCAGGTACATGTGAAGGACGTTTCTGTTTATCTCCTGCTTGCAGTGTCTTCAGGGTGGGAGGCGCTGAACAATGGTTGGCTATAATAAAATAACAAGGGTTGCAAAAAAATTAGCTTACTTTTTTTAGTTTCATCATTACCTATCATCAATTAAATCAAGTCTAAAAGGTCTAGTAGCTCACTTGATTCATTTATTTTGGTTTATTTGTATGAAACTGTTGAATACATGTATGTAAATCATTCACTTATATTAGTGTTGCAGTATAATTACATGGCAATCACACAGTTTTTGTGCTGGTATTTATTATATGTACACATATTACTTTTGCACAAAGCTCAGTCGGTAGAATATCAGATTCTAAGTCTTAAGGGCTGTGAATTTGAATTGGGTCTGGGGCATGTTACAAGTTACTTTAAAGCTGCATTAAGTTTTCCAAAGAAAAAATTAAAACGGTGCTAATCTAATTAATGATGTTCCTAATGAACAATGTTACATTTGGTTCAATGATAAAAGCTCGGAATAAATACAGAAATTACAGTATTTACCATTTACCATGCAGCATTTGGGATCTAATATTAGAATATGGTTACGTCATCAAAACCCAGGGTCATTTAAACACAACTTTCAAAACGGTGAAATACGATAAATTAAACACAGAACTTTCAGTTGAAATGTCATTTGTGACTTAGTAAGGGATACATAACACCATTTCAAATACATCTGGATATCAATGAAGGGCAATTAATGCAATCTGTCATGTTTCACCTTCAATTCTAGGGTTTTCCGTACATCTGTGTGCATGCTCCAAGCTCATAACTACCATCGTAAAACACTGACCAACCGGTCAGAGGATTCCATTTATTTACAGCTAAAAGAAATGAAATTTTAGAAAATGAATGTCACGGATCGTGGTTAGAAAATATCTATTTTAAAAAAAAATATATTTTTAGAAAATGAAAAAAAATTCAGAAAATTGAAAAACTTAATGCAGCTTTAATACAAAATACTGATGGAAGCTAACTCCGCAACTGCTGTCTTGGTGGACTAGCACCTAAAAGTTGCTCTAAGTAAATACTTGTACAATACAGATACTAGTATATGCATAATACACACCTCAACTCATGGTGAAATCAAAGTTGCCAGATGTGGTCTGGCACAAGTACTAGAGTGCAAAGATTAATTTTTCCCAAGTACATTGCTTAAGACTTGTTCAAAATTGTCTGAAACAGTGAACATTGTAGTATACTTACGTGGTAATAACACAGATTTACTGCTTCTTTTAGCATGTGCTGGTATTGAATCTATTCTCTGACCTGTAATATAAAGATAAAAGTTTACTTTCATTCTGACATTGCAGACATGTTTTTTAGGGAAAAGGCTATTTTAGCTAATATAAAGTTACCATATTATCTTCACATTTTTCAAAAACCCTGAACAGTACTGGTACATAAATAAAATTTTGACAATGCCTTTCACTAAAATGGTTGGATGGGTGAAAACAATGGCATTACATAATAAATTTTATGTATTTTCTGCAGCAACAGATCAGTTTTCTTCTTCTGAAAATGCATCAAATATATTTATACTTAAACTATAAAATTTTACAAAATATGATATTTAACTATTGTAGGATTTTTCAACTCTCGTTGGTTTTTTCGAAGAATATATTTTTTCCAACTATTATTAGGATTTTCTCAAATGCTTTAACACTTTTCAACTCTGTAGGATTTTTCAACATTTCAACTTTTGTAGCTTATAATCTAACACCGATATTTATTACTACATGCAATAAAATAAGATGTTGTTTGAAGAACCAATACCATACTACAGCTAATTATGTGATCCAAAAATATTAACATATCTGAGTTATTCATCTAGTTGTAATCAGTCATATAATATACTTAACATAAAAACCAAATACATTTACATAATTTTTTATGATTTTATTACCCATTTCAATGAGAGACATAACCACATCTGTCATCATTCCTTCAGTTCTTCCAGCAAGCTCTGCAAATGCTCTAGAACTTTTTCCAACCTCTGAAAGAACTGTAATTAAAATCCCATATACATAACTACATACAAAAAAGGAGACATATAAAAAATAATATACCTCAGATACTTAATATTGTCAGGATAATGAACAACAAAAGCAGCTTTTTGGTAAGATAGCACCCTGGGCATGTGCTGGGCATCATGCCATATGCTGGTACACAAGAGACAAATGCAAAATTCCCCATCAAGACAAGACCACTTCAAAATTGTCAAGTGTATTTTGACAACATAGGAACTCAAAAATGACTGAGGAATAGTATCCCACCAGTAGATGCTTACTGCATTGAAAAATCCTCTCATATTGGGCTAAACATGTAAAAGCTAACATGGTGAGACACATAAAGTTTGGAAGCTTAAAAATTTTGTCATTTAACTACAGAGGTCTCAAAAAGCTCTGATTTTTTATTTTATCATTTCCTTGTGCTCTGTCAGTGCTGCTAATGTGACAGATCACAATAGACATTGTAGCCATAGTTGGTAGTGAGCAAGTGTATCATCTGACTGCTTTATAACTAGATCACTCGGAACCTGCTTCTCCACCAGTCCTTATACAAAGTACCGTATGAAATTCTATATTATGAATTTCATAATCTATAATGAATATTTCACAACATGCATGCACCTGCTTGGATTTGAACCTTAGGTCCTTTATCATTAATCATACTAATTCCCATGAAGAAACTGTCATGTAATTTGTGCAATGTGGACAGAAACTAAACAATACACCCACAGCTGTCATTGGAGCCTATTGCAATACAAGACAAACTGTGGATAAGAAATGAATTACACATTACTTATGGATATCAAGTTGGAGACCCCTGCTGTATTTAGTAACTTGCAGAGGCTTTGCTACATGTATGATAATCCCATAATACTTCATCATGAAAGTAAATAATAGTACAATATTCACTCATAAACATGCAATTTTATCGGGATTGTGAATATTTTTTGTATTTGTATATGCAAATTATGCATATTTCAATAATCAGGAAATATATATCATAAATAAAACTATTGCCAGGCTAAAAAAGGATAATAAATAAATAAATAATACCAATCTATGGATAATTTGCTCTTTCTATATCGACATTGATATTGCTTAAAGTATTTACGATTTCCAGGGGTACTTACAGCTTTGTAACATTTCTGTCAGTGTTTCAATTGCAGATTCTTCCGTTTTCTCAAACCCAACTTCAGCACACAAAGCTGCCACAGACACCTTCAACGCTTTACGCCGAGATATTGCATGCGTATCCGATTCCAGGGCCATTTTGATTCTGATATTTTCAAAACTATTAAGATTCAATATCTATCCATTTCAAAATTTACAGTTTCTGTTTTTTATCGCTTGTTGACTTGATCAGTACTAAAATTTGTGTTTATAATGGGCGCAGCCATATTCTGTTCTGTTCCGGTATCTTCCTCCGTTTCTTCGGAGCACTCCATTAAAATGGATTAAAATAAGTTTAAAAAAAAATATTATATATGAGTTAAATAACAAGTCACTACATTGTCTTTTCCTTAGAGTAAAAAAGAGGTACTTGTATTGACTCAAAAAAAAAAAAAAAAAAAAAAAAAAAAAAAAAAAAAAAAAAAAAAAAAAAACCTAGATCTATCATTAAATTTGATAAGATATTTGATTGCAATTAATATATTTAAAAGAATAGGTGATACTGATTTAAAAACTCCCTTTCTTAAAAGATATCAGTATTATTAAAAGAATAGATGGTAAGACTTTTCATCTACTATTATCTCATATGTCGATCCCCCTTTTGTAGGAGCACCCTTGAAAACCAATCTGTTATTAAAATTTACAGAAATATTAGATACTAGTAAGTTAAAATTATTTATCGTAATTCTGGTGTCTTTATGTCGGCTACTGAAAATGAATTTGTTAGTGGAAAACCTTTTACCAGGTAAATTACCAAAGCTTCCAAGTCACCCAGTCTTATCATGTTTTCATCAATGATATACAACAGATTAAAGATATCTGTTCTGGGTGAGGCTTACTAATAAAATAAATGACAATAATTATCAATATTGTTTAAATCTTGAAAGATAATACAATTTATTCTCAATTTTCTATGTTTTCAGCATATTCTTTCAGCTGAAAATAATCAATTCTAAACACTGTTTAAATTAGAATGATGACATTGGAATTTAATGACATTTATTTTAGATTTAAAACTGATATATTGGATCATCTCCAAAATATAAGAAATTCAGCAAATGAGCAATAGTATTAACAAGTCAAGTTTTTTTTCATTATTTTATTTTATTTATTTCATTTATTATTTGTTTTATTTTACTAATTCTAGGATACCACCAAAAGGCAAATGAATGAATCTCATAACCTCTCACTACAAGTTCAAATCCAACACTGATTTTCATGTGAGAAAGTTTGTCAGTTTACTTGCTGAAGGGACAATATGGTTTCCTCAACCATACCAGAACTTATTATAACTTTTTGGATAATAAGTAAAATAATTTTGACTGGGGTTTAACACACCATTCCTCAATTCCACTTTGACCTTGCCAGAAAATGTACCATATCTCCCCGCTTATTAATTGAGCTACTATATATATGTCTTTATGTGACAGATTACCACAAACATCATACTATTGATCAGCTGCATGTCAGAAGAAAAAAAGTTTCTAAATCATTTAGTTTTTTATCTCTTATTTATATATATACCTGTGTATAACAACATATATTAAAAGAAAAAAATTAGATATTATAAATTTAGACATGATGACATTTCTATAAACATATTGTCCCTCATATGTGTGAGGCTTGAACTATTTTCAATCTTTATTTTACACTAACTAGTCTTGCCTTTTAACAGAAAACCAATTCTGATCATTCTGTTAAACTCAATATCATTTTCATTTGATGCAATGCAGAAAAGCACCTACTATATATTTCTTATTAGCACTGTTGAGGTGCAACTCTAAGTTCTTTCTAATTTATGAAAAAAGAATAAATGTTATAAAAACCTCAAATTTATTGAATGATGTTGTTAATTGCAAGGTCTTCAAATTGCACCTTACAAAGTAAATAACAGGGTAGACATGATTTGAAAGTAGTGGTTTCTGATATGTGACAAATACATGTACATATATTTACCTTTAAGGCTAAACTTGAATTTCTTTTGAGAATCAAATACACCCCTCCTGCTCTGCTCCAAACATCTCCATTTAAACTTGTGACTTGACTTTTGTTCTTAAATGTTGTACACAACTTATTGCTTCACCCTGGTTTACATTTGTACCATGTTTGATCAAAAACCGCCCATATGTGTGTAAGTAATGGGGAGTGGACACAATTTTACCAAGGCAGACAGACAGACACACACACACATGGTGATTCCTATGTACCTCTTAACTATTTTTGTTGTTGGGGGGGGTATAACAATTTTAATATGATCAGGAGAATGTCCTTAATATATTTTCAAGCAAATAAATAACAAAAAAATATTGAATTTTTAAAATGCTTATGACTTTATTTTGCAACAGTTATCTATACATTACACAGAACAAAGAGGCAAAATCAAAACTATAGTGGACAGAACTTAATGAGATTGTGTGCTTAATTATCATATTTTGCATTTTCATTTTCACAAATTGACTGTGAAGGTAAAGCTTTGTACAGAATTTACATAACCGTCACACAACTTGTGGTGCCAAATAAATGCACAAATATTATATAGGTATTCTAATTAAAAGTAACCAAAAATCAACTTGAAGATAAATTAAACAGGATTTTGGAAAATTCTGAAGGAACCAAAAACGATTTTTTGTAAATATGATAATAGACACTTTTCAACAACATTCTGTATTTTAACATAATGAAAATATGTTAATGCCCTTACTATGTTTCAAAAATGAAATTTCAACAAGAAATCTTCCTCTCTTTCTAAAAAATACATACATAGTTTCATCTCTTTACACCCACACACACACACACACACACACACACTGCAATTTGCATGCACTGTTTTATAACTTCAGTGCCACTGATTGGTTCAAAATAAAATATCATTAATATCATGATTCTATTAAAGAAGCTACTTCACACATTGATTAATAACACTTACGATACACTAATTATAACTATAAGCAGCACCAATATATATTTGTATATATTTGTGTATGTTTATTAACTTAATGTATGTGTATGTATGCATGTATTACGGTATATGTGTGTATATGTACAAACACCCAATTACAATCATCTAAATTACTCAAATTTCAAATTAATATGTATGTACATTTTTTCAAACATTAAAACTCAATTTTACTTCATAAATGACATTTTCTTCAGAAAACACAAAATTATTACCATTCTGGGAAGTGGACAGATAAATGTTGAAGTCTCACATTTCACTTGGCACACATTAAAAACTGGAGAAAAACCAGTAACATTCACCAAGCAAAATGATAAATTATCTCAAGCTAAAATAAGCATGAATGTAATTTAAACCTAGGTGGTAAAAGCCACTGCGATCCATAATCCAGCACTTTAGACCACTAAGCCACTATAGGTCACCTAATGAAAAATGTCTCTGGATTAAGTAACTTACAAAATGTAAGCAACAAAATGATTGACAATCTTGTCATTATTAACAATATGGAATCAAAATAAAAAAATGATTGACACTTTAACAATCTTAACAATCTGGCACCAAAATAACAAAAATATCCAAATAAAAAAAAATTTAAAAAAAATCTACATAAAAATAAAAAAAACTTTAAAACTCAATAGTGGTTTGACAGTGTACAAGTACATTTGTATTTAAAATTGTATAAATTAAATACTAACATATACATGTATATATTATACTCTCCATTCACTCTATATTTCAAATAGAAAACAAAATTCGAAAGTGAGGCTTTGAAATATACTAAAACTACATGTACATGTTCTATAATAAAAACTGTTATGTGCTTAACTAAACCATAAAAACGATAAAATCAAAAATGTTTACAAAGAATTATTCAAATTGACCATGTTAATCCCACTAAATTTTGATCTAAAACAACAATGAATCACATTTTTGTAGTTTGTTGAATAACTCAAAATTTCGGATATTGTAATTACTGTTCTGTCAGAAATTAAGTGAAGGAACAGTCACAACAAATATCGAGTATATAAACAGTTACCGGGTATTATAAACACACTGTACAACCAGTACACTACATGGCACATTAAAGAACCCTCCCTGCACACTGCCTGCCCTCAGCACACTACAAAGGTCAAAATTTCTGCCACTTCACCTATAGCTGCTGAGGTCTCGATATAAGTGAAATATTCTTGACTGGGATGTAAAACCCCATTAATTCAAATTAAATCAATCCTTGAAGTACACATATACATATAATTTCATGGATATTTACCATCTATAACATATATACATGTAATTACATGTATTTTTACCATCTATTACACATATGCATGTAATAACCATGTATTTTTTACCATCTATTACACATATGCATGTAATTACATGTATTTTTTACCATCTATTACACATATACATGTAATAACCATGTATTTTTACCATCTATTACACATATACATGTAATAACATGTATTTATACCATCTATTACATATATACATGTAATTTCATGTATTTTTACCATCTATTACACATATACATGTAATAACATGTATTTATACCATCTATTACACATATACATGTAATTTCATGTATTTTTACCATCTATTACACATATACATGTAATAACATGTATTTATACCACCTATTACACATATACATGTAATTTCATGTATTTTTACCATCTATTACACATATACATGTAATAAGTTACTAATAACATGTATTTATACCATCTAATACACATATACATGTAATTTCATGTATTTATACCATCTATTACACATATACATGTAATAACATGTATTTATACCATCTATTACACATATACATGTAATAACATGTATTTATACCATCTATTACACATATACATGTAATAACATGTATTTTTACCATCTATTACACATATACATGTAACAACATGTATTTATACCATCTATTACACAAATACATGTAATAACATGTATTTATACCATCTATTACACATATACATGTAATTTCATGTATTTTTACCATCTATTACACATATACATGTAATTTCATGTATTTTTACCATCTATTACACATGTACATGTAATTTCATGTATTTTTACCATCTATTACACATGTACATGTAATTTCATGGTTTATCCTATGATTTTTCATATTACATGTATTTCCAAAAAAAAAAAAAAAAAAAAAAAAAAAAAACTTTGATAACTACAAAATTATTAACTGTATAGTGGACTGGAAAATGCATGAGAAGTGTAATTGTATTTGCATAAAATACTAATGAAATACAAACATATATACTTCAAAACACCTTTTAATTCCATGTGCATTTCAAAGACATATTATCTGAATCAAATGTAAAGAAATTTTTCTATTCTATGTGGATCTGTAAATATACCATAAAAAAAATGCATGCAAGACTTCATTAACACATATTTCAATCATAATTACACACTTTTTGGACAAGCAACCTTAACAACAATAAAAAGGATAATTACGATGTTTGGTAGGACATTTACCATCCATCATTTTACGGCAAGTTGCAGAAATGAGTTTATGAAAATTTCACTAAATGCAATCGAGATAACTGTTACTCCATCACACTTTTTGAAAAGAAAAAAAAAATTTTTTTCACAACTGTCACAATTTTTTTTCAAATTACATGTATCGAAATCCATGAATCCAATCATTTGCTTATCTACAATATATATACTGTATAAAATTTAAAACCATACATCTTCAACATTTTTAACATACCGGTGCTGAACCATAAATGATATTAGATATTTGTAGTACAACCGACAAATCACATGTTAATTATTCATTAGACAAGAAATTAATAAAAAGGTTCAGTTTTGTCTCAACTTCTTCACTCACTTCAAACCAGAACTGATGAATATTTGTTTTTGATTATACATGTAATATCATTTTTTTGATAAAAATATTTAGCAATTTAAAATATGAAATTTGATTATAATATCATTTTTTTGATAAAAATATTCAGCAATTTAAAATATGAAATTTTTGTTAACCTTTTGAGGTCCTTTTCTGTGAAACGACAAAAACAACTTTTATGTACAGATAGGCAAAAACAAATCATTTACTTCAGTGAACAGGAATTGGTATAATCTATATTACTCTGTAAATGTATCATGTGGATTGGCTAGTTTTCAGCATGCAATTTGAGATCATAATTCACAAAGTTTTCAAACTATACACAGTGAATTATAAATATCAAACTTTACATTTGTGGTTTTAACAATTGGACTGTAATATGTTTTTTCAAATATTTCAACTATATTTCTAATTTTTCTGAACTATTCAAGGTTACGCAATGTACAAATTAACAAGCTATGTGATATACATGTTCATGTGTGTACTGTTAATAGGCTTGCTACATGAACAACTCTTTGGATAACATTAGCACTTTTTTCAATTTTCAAATTAATATTTTATAACATCTATGCAAGTATTAGCGTTGTGAAAGCTATGGCATCTTCTTCATTAATCAACTTTAGCTAAAACAAATGCAGATCTACTGGGTATGTATACCTACAATAGAAAAAGTTAAAAAAAATGTTTTTTTTATATATTTACAGAGCAAATAATCCTATTGTTGGCAATGTAATACATGTACTCATTGCAGGATTTTTTTTCATACTATATACATTTAGTTTCAGGAACTTTTGACCAAATGAATCAAGAACATGATTGATCTTCACTTTATCATAATTTATCAAAATATAAAACCCGTATCATGATCACCCATGGAACATTAGAAATATGGACTTTATAGACAAGTAGTCTGTATAGAAAGGTTTATTTTGGTTGAAATATGAAGCAAATGTCTTGAAACATTGGTCTTCATGGTCGGGTGATATTTACAATGTATATAGGAGCGGTCACTATAGCAGGTTTTACTTCATACATTTATTGGTATTACAACCATCATAATCATTGCATGTATAAGCATACTAATTAAAGAATTTACCATTAATGAACACCGTCTTTCATCCCAGGGTTCATCTTTAGTAAAGAAATCTACATTATGGTCTAATCTCCTGTGTCCACCATATTGTTCTGCATCTGAATCTAAAACTATCTTGTATCTGATATTTTGTTAAGGTTAATATTCTAGACTTACAAACAGCTAGATGACTGAGAGTACAAACAGCTAGATGACTGAGAGTACAAACAGCTAGATGACTGAGAGTGAATTCACAATAATGTATTACATGTAATAGTAAAAGCAGAGGAAAAAATGTCATTACATTCTATGTTCTCAATTTGTTAATTATATTAATTACAGAGAATAAAATATTTTCTATTTACAAAAGTTTGTTAATCCCCGTTCATATAAAAAATATGACTGAGATTCAATATTACCCACCTCACACTAAAAAGACTGTTTACCCAACATATATATATTTACAGAAATACAAGTATATACCAAATTAACATGCCCAACATATATATTCTGAAAATGATCATGAGCATATCTACCAGGAACTTGTGTACCCCCCTCCCCACACCACCAAAAGGTAATGAGCATGACCACCATATATGTGTACCAAACTAAAGGTTCTGAACATACATAACCTGTACATGTATACCTTAAAGATGGCTATGAGTCACCATGTATGTGGGAAGTAGAGGGTTCAAACCCTGGCCAGGTCTGACCAATACGTAAACATTGTTAGTGACTGTTCTTTTACCAAGCACTCGGTTCAGGGTATTTTGGATGAGACCATAAAAAAACTGATGCTCTGTGTCATGGCAGGCGTGGCATGTTAAAGAACCTTCCCTGCACATTGCCCTTAGGGCAAAAATTTCTGCAACTTCACCTATACCTTTTTATGTCTCCATATAAGTGAAATATTCTTGACTGGGACGTAAAACTACATTAAATCAATCAATCAATCAATCTATGTACTTGTACACACTAAAACTGATAAAAGCATTTGCCACCCACACACATACTGATCTGATCATACCCTCAATGTCCATGTATACCTAGCAGATGATTATGCGTATATCCACAATGTATATAATATACAATAATAAAGGATACTTTCCTGGTACATTGACCCCTATTTTGTAGTCTGTATAACTCTGATTTGTATGAAAATTAAAAACAAACACCAGAATGTTTGCCCTGTCAAATACAACCACTTTATCTCCCTGATGTTTACGGCTGATATAATTCTGAAAAATATGTGAAATGACAAAAATATAAGTGACAACTAAAATAATATTATACACTGATTTAATTGGAATCTTCAAAATGTACAGTTAAACTTGTCTATTTATGCCTAGTACTAAAAACCCATGTGTTAATCCTTCATGGTTAGTTTATCTGTAAAAATACGTAAAGTTGGTATCACACGTGTAAGAACTGTAAATCTGCATTTGTTTTTAATATTTCTTCTTTTACTAAAAAAAAAAAATGGAAAGAAAAATTGTTGAAGCAAAATGCAGCCAGTCGAGAAGCTGTAGGATGTAAAGTTGGTATTACATGTATGAGAACTGGAAATCTGAATTTGTTTTTTATATTTCCTCTTTTAGTAAAAACATTTTGAAGGAAAAGAGTTGAGAGTAAATACAGACAGTCAAGAAGCTATAGGATCAGGCATAAAAATCAATAAACATCAATTTTGGGGTAAGTTATTTAACCAACTGTCTTAATGTCTGGGAACCATAAGAAAATGACTTCATAAAAAAATACAATCATAAAATACAATCAAATGTAATTAGGTACCTGTGGATTGCTAAGCCAATTATACCTCCTTTCAAGATGGATCATATCTCTGTCAAAGTTGTTTAGGTATTGATATTTCAGACTTTTATCGTCAACTAGATTAAACTGACGTCTACAGTAGTGATAACTTTCTTGGTTACCAATTCTTGGGAAATCCAACCACTCAGGATGACCAAATTCATTTCCTATACAGTACAAAATATTACAAATCTTCAACAAAGTTAATGGTAAATAAATGATCTAAACCTCCAAAGGAAAATAATACATAGAAATAAGCCAATTTTTTCTTTGGCAATTGACATTAAATTTATTTTACGAAACTATTCAAATATGCTGAAACCTTACTTGGATTTAGAAGTGTATGGGATTCGTAAATCTATAAAAGTGACAAAACCAAAAATAAACGATGTATTCTAATAATGAAATTAAAAGTAAATTCCTTAAACAAGGTCTGGTAACCATGGTAACCATAGCGTAATACTTGCCCATAAATGTTAAGTATCCCTCTCCTCCTAATCCAATAGTTATAAGTCTTATCATTTTGTGTAAAGCTATACCACGATCTATGATAAGACTTGGATCAGACAAGTTTGACATGTGAGTGTACATTTCTTTGTCCATTAACCAGAAAGCTATAGTTTTGTCGCCAACCAGAGCTTGGTCATGGCTCTCTGCGTATGCAATAGCTTTTTCTCCATAACGCCTATTAGTCATTTCATGGCAAATCTTTGACAGTTCCCAATCTTCATCTGAAACTGTCTTTAAAATCTACAAATATATTCATAGTGAGTTTAGCATTAGTACATAAGGTAAAATGAATTCAATGAATAAATTAAAACTTTTATTTTATAAATGGATGTTTAAACAGATTTATAAGCATGATAAGGTTAGTTTGAGAAAAATTTGGGACAATTTTCTACACTTCTTTAGTTGAACTGTAAATTGTACTGAACTTAAATTATATTTCCAGATGAAATAACAAATTTTACTTCTGTCTCTTTGTTAGCCTTGGTGGGAAAGCAGTATAAAGCACATGCCTTACTTATCGCAGCAATCCTCTCCACCTACGTCTGTATCCTCTGGTGAATCCTAGTGTAAGAAACTTTGCCAGTGTGCTTGCTAAAGGTCAACAGAGTATTGGCATTCCAGTTTCCTCCACCATCCCAGAACTGACCTTCCCCAAACCCCAAATAGATGTAAGAATCTTGACCAAGACATAATCGAACACTACTCGATCTAACTCTTTAGTAAGCATGCAATGTAATAAACCAGGGGTGTGCCTAATCAATTTAACTCATCAAGGGGCCGGAATTAATTTAACTTGTCAAGGGGCCGAAATGAAGTCTCATTTAAAAGAATTATACAGTTTCAAACTTAATGCAACCTGGTAACAGCTTGTGTGTAAGAATTCTAGCTGAGTGAAATTATAAGTAGTAATCTTGTTTACAAAATGATCAAAAACATATGCTGTTTCATAAACCCATAACTTTCATATCCATAACCTCTTAATAAAATCAAAACTTCAATGCATAATAAATACAAACAAATCACAAATAAAACAAGAGACCCATGGGCCTTAACGCTCACCTGAGGATATGTCCAAAATTGTTTGCAAAGTGCAAAAGACAATATATTAGGTAATAGGTACAGAAACTTTACAAGTTTTCTCAAGTTAAGAACTGCCACAAAACTTAATTAGAAATATATCCAGTCACATTTCATTTATAAGTAGCTTATATAATATGCATGAAGTAACTCTAATGCAATGAATAATTTCCAAATCATTAACAAATTTCAGTACTGTATACTTATACAGCTATGTCCTTGACCTTTGAACACATGACCTTGAACCATATATCAAAATGATCGTTGCTGCAATACCTACAATATTCTAATATATATATGCCTATACAAAAAGTTAACAGTTTTCAAGATAATTAGCAATTTAAGTCTTCTTTTGCAGTTGTGACCTTGACCTTTGAACATATGACTTTGTACCATATATCAAAATGATCGCCATATCAATTTCTACAATATTCTAATATACATGCCTATACAAAAAGATTATAGTTTTCAAGCTAACGCACAATTTTAGTATTTATAAGCCAAAAATAACATTTCAGGGGCAACAACTCCTACTTGAATTATCATATAGTTACAAAATTGGCACCTTTTTAAATTTTGTCATGCTGAACATTTTAACAATGTTTTGATTTCATATACATGTATCTCTTAATATTTGCAAGAAAATTGCCTAAAACTGCATGAATCACAAATTAGGTCATGACCTTGATTTGTGACCTTGACCCTAATTTAAAGGTCATTTCAAGAAAAAGTCAAAACCAAAAACCTCATGTCATTATCTGTTCAAATAGTCAAGTTATAACAATCTGAAGCCATTTTACGAAATTTTTTAAATTAAACGCAAAAACGCATAACCCATTTTTCAACCAAATTTCACGAAATGAACAAAATAAAGGCTTTAACACCCTAGAGAAGCCAAATATCACATCAGATTTTTTCTTCCATCATCGATTTCGGTAAAAGAAGATTTTTAAAGATTTTTGAAACACCTAGGTCACCTTGACTTAGTTTTGGTAGCCATAACAATGCCATGAACAAATCTGAATTGCACCTGCCCATATATGCTTCTGACTAAGTATCATTGAAATCTGTTCAGCAGTTTTTGAGGAGAAGTCGAAAATAGGTGTTAACTGAACGCACGCACGCACACACAAGCACACACTGCACATACACACGCTGTGCCATTCCATAAGCTCACATGACCTTTCGGTCAGGTGAGCTAAATAGAGATCAAATTACCTTAATCCACAAGTCTGGTATAGCCATAGCTAACCTGTAGTCAAATCCACCTCCTCCCTCTTCAATTGGTCGACATAATGCTGGCATTCCAGAAACTTCCTGTAAATATATATAACAAATGTTACTTCATGATAAATTAAATTAATCAAGCATAAATATAGACTAACAGATAAAAATCAACTTCTTAACAAAATACACAAAGAAATGATTAGAAACGAAAATGCAGAAACAAACACATACATGAGAGAGAGAGAGAAGAGAGAGAGAGAGAGAGAGAGAGAGAGAGAGAGAGAGAGAGAGAGAGAGAATGAGAGAGAGAGAGAGAGGGGAAGTGTGTGTGTGTTTGTGTGTGCGTGTGTGTCTGTGTTAAAATATATTTAAACAGTCATCATTGATAATAAACTACAACTCTATCCGAAAAAACCCAAATACATTCATTGAGTTTAGGTCAAAACATTTTTGCACATAAACAGTGAATTACAATTTGTTTGACCTGCAATAGAAACTGCAACTTTGTTATTTAAACATAGAAAAGGAGTATTTTGTGAATGAATATGAAAACTGGTCTTGACAGTGATGTTACTATTTTATCAGTCAATATATCATAAATGTAATCAATACACAAGTCAACTAATAAAGATTAAACTTGTTAAGTAAACCATCTCAACTAGGTGTCGTTTATATACATAACGGCAATTTTCTACAAATTCCTTGTGTGTAGTTTTCAAATTGTCCATTACCTATAAATACCCAATATGTAATCAGCTCTATGATGATATATAGGTTTTGATATTTACTCTATCCACTGCATCCCTGTATATCAAACACTATTCAGCTGATAAAAAATATATATGGTTTGTCTTTTTTAACTGTAATTCAAGAAACTTTTATACCATAAACATACATAATCGAAAAGAGTCGTGAATATGTAAATTAGTTTTTGACAGTCATTTTTCTCTGAAAATAATCAAAACAATATTATCTAATTAATGCCCAAACAATGTTAATAGGCTAAGTATCAGTTTATTACAGAAGTGTTGTCTGTAATCGCCATTATGATGGAAAGCAAAGCTTCATTGTTGTATTCAAACCACTGCATGCGATATTTCTGGCAATCTAGATTACCAGTTATATGCAAAGGGAATACAGAGATGGAAAATGTGTTGCTAGAGTTCTACTGTTGATGGTGAACTAGAGCAACTGTGACACCAAGTGGAGAAAGGGGTTAAGAATTGAGAGAGGTGCCCCCGTAAGAACTAGTGGTGGATCATTAGATCGCAATTATCAAGTCACCTTCCCATACCACATCCGAGACAGTGTTACCTTGATCCAGGTGATATTATCACAAGCAGACCAGCACAGAAAGGAATGATTTGATCATTAGGTGTTCGGTTGTTTTTATATACTATCATGAAATTTCATCAATGTGGTGTCTAAAACGGCGTTTTTCTATTTTATGCTTCAAAGCTATGTACCATTATTCCATTTTGATTATTATCAAATTTAGTATCAAGAAACATATTTTCTCTATATGGATTACTTGATTTTAATGTCATTATTCCATTCTTGAAATAAAACCCAAACAAATAACTGTCATTTTCATGAATGTCATCATGCAAAAAACATGTGAATAGTTAAATTGTCAATTCATTACAAAAAATCATATGTTTTTGTTTTTTGTTCATGACATGGGTTTTAAGGCTTAAAGATGTTTCACTACTTTATATTATATTATATTTCTTAAATTTTCAACAAAATGCAACCAGCTTACAATAATGCTTTGTCTAAAGAAGACCTGCATTGAAAACAAGTTTAAAGAGAAAAAATACATAGGTTTGAAAAGACAGGGTCAAATGTTATTTAAAAATTTTATACAAATGATATAATTCAATTTAATTCTCTAAGTTCAGTATCTGTGAGCAGGAAATGCAAAAGTAAAGGTAAGCTTTTAAGAAATCATATAAAATTTACCAAAAACTTGAAATTTCAGTGTCAGTGGCCCATGGCTGAGGAGGATTACATTAAATTGCCTGCGCTAAATGTGTGCATGCAAGATTGAAAAACAAAATTTTCTGTTCCATAAACACAGTGCCTTTTCTATATTACAACATGAATACCAGAGGCCCATTCAAGATAGTGTATGTACGCTTTCGCATTCTTTCTGAAACCAACATGCATTTCAATTTATATTTCAGTCCAAGTGTATGGTTTCTTTCTAGAAGGGATTTGAATGATAGGATTAGTCAAAACTTATGTACAGTTGCCCGATTTAATTTATATTTTGACATTTTCTCTCCAGTCGAGTGTCAGTGTCCAAAAAACATCTAGATGATTATAATGACTTACTTTCAACACAAGTACTCATGTTTGTTCAATAGACATAATTGTATTCGTGAGTACAGTGGAAAGCAACCAGTATCTTGAACACGCCTCTGTAGTTCACAATTGCGAAAAAAATATTGAAAGAACCAATAAACATATAAATAGACAAATGTCAAAAAAAAAAAAAAGAAAGAAAAGAAAAAGAACCACAGTATTGAAAGGAAAATGTAATTTTACCTCGGCGATAGTTATGGCGAAATCAGGATAAATTTCATGTATCATATGATTAGCTAACATTAGGTACACTAGTGATTCTGTATCTACGTTTAATCCAAAGTATTCATCATAATGTCCACTAAAACCATGACCTGTAAGTAAATATACAAATAAAAATTCAGCTTATTTATCAATGACCCGAATGAAAATCAGATTCAATTCTTATAATAAAATTTAAAAGACTATTTAATCAAATGAGAGAATAACTTTATGCAATTTCGCTATAAATAACTTTAAAACAAGGCAAAAGCAGTTTGTACTAGATTGCGTCACCATTAAACACTTTGGCACGTGAGTGGGCAAAGCTAATCTAAGTTCGAGTCATTTAGAAATGACCTGAACATAAAATTGTTTTCAACCAATGAAATCGTTAGAAAACTGTCAAATTTAATTACTGTTAATTGTAATAGGATTACTTTGTATTTAAAAACAGAATCAATCTTTGTCCAAACTAGGTCCTAAAATTGACTGAAAGAAACTGGTCCTAAAAAAGCACAAGGCACAACCATGACTTATTGTTCCTTTAAAAATTACAGAATATCCAACAATAATCTCCATGAAAACCATCTAGACAAGGATTAAAGTGGAGGAAGAAGAAGAAGAATCGCTGCAAAACTAATATAACCCATTTAATAATTATTATTTATTGTAACTTGCAATACCATAGATTTCTAAAAAAAAAAAATGTAAAGCCACTAAGATAATAACCAACCCCCTAATGAATATATCTCCTTGCATAGATGAAGAAATTATATATCAGGATGGGCTACAACGCAAGTCTCAAAGAACTTGCTTAGATAATGCATCAGATAAATCACAACTTAATTACACACAAAAGTGAAATAAATTCTCACAGAAGCAGTTACATAATGTTCTTACACTTCTTCATGTAAGGAATCGACCTACCCGCTGTATATTCTGTATGAAATGAAATAGAAGTGGATTAAACCACTTATGTACTTCTTTAAATTAAAGTTTTATATTGAGTTGATTGATTATATCTAAAAAATAATATTACCCATTCCATGTGTATGATAAATCATGGATGTGACTCCATCAAATCTGTATCCATCAAATTTATATTCTTCTATCCACCAACGACAGTTTGATAATAGAAACCTTAAAACTTCCCATCTGAAAATATAAAATATGAAAATCACAATTACTAACTAACATACAAACAGGAAATTGTCTACATCCACAGTAAAAATTGGATAAATGAAAAAAATGCAGCATATGTCAATAAAGGAATATATCACCATATATTTATTCATTTAATGGGTCACTGTCACTGTGATTACTTAATAATTCTCAAAGCATATAATTAAGTTTTTTTATAGAAATGGAACATTTTATAGTAATGGGGTTCGCCAGCGTACCACGTGATACCCCATAACGTTTGTGCGTAACTATTATTTCCAATGGAGATGGAATTGTATAAGTCGATGTTTTCCCGTAAAAACTACGTTATTCCGGGAAATTGTGACATAATCCTTTTCGAAAACATCCCGCACAAACGTTAAGGGTATTAATCATGTGGTACGCTGGCGAACCCCATTTTAGTCTTGTGGAATGGAGTGTAGTGATTAAATTTTATGCCCCAGTCTAGATTCTTTCACTTAAGATGGTCAGTTCAGAGAAGGTGAAGGAAACCACAGTGTCAAGAAAAAAACCTTTTGAAAGTGAACTGAAAAGCTTTCTCACATCAGGATCCTGAAAATGTACCCCCCAAAAAATCTTACTCTGTATAATTAAAGAGTCTAGAGTCCCATAGATCATGAGTACCACGTCCACCATCATGGAAATAACAGGAAGTAGTACCATCAAACAAGTTTAAACCATCTTCTACATTCTTAGATGCATGACTGTGAACTACATCTAATAACACTACAATACCACGGGAATGAGCTGTGTCTATAAGTTCTTTCAATTCTTCGGGTGTACCAAAACGACTGCAAAAAATAATGTTAATCTGATTATATATTGCATTACAGAAACATAACTGTTACAAATAATTTTTAATTCTAATAATAAACACATTACACCACTTAATTGTGATTAACAGACTGCAGGTTTAATTTACCGATTTGACAAGTTTCACCTTCTATTTCCGAGTCTTCTAGAATCACAGGTGTTGATTCCCCATAGTGTTTATATTCAATATACAATTTTAAACATATATATGCATATGTGTTTTCAAACTTAACTGTTATATAACAGAAATAATATCCATAATTAAACACTCTCCATGGCAAGTTTTGGAAATGATATAATGCTAAAACATTCTGCTTGCTATTTCATTGGCTAATTTAAATTTCCAAAAAATAAACCTCAAGTTTTTCCTAATCCAAAGAATGGTGGAACTCATAATGGAAATAAAATGATGTTACATACCTAGATGCAGCAAAAAAGCTTGTTACCTGGTAACCAAAACTGGCATAGTAAGCATGTTCCATAATTGCCATTAACTGTATGGCATTATATCCTGAAATATAAATAAGTTAAATTATACAAACCTCCAAACCTCATTTTCATAATGAGTTTCAGGATGAATGTTTTGGAAACTACCGGTATATATTATATATATTACACCAAAATTTGGTGTTTTTTTTTTTTTTTTGCTCATTGTTCTAATTTGACAAGATTAGAAAAAGGTAAATATTTATTTATTGCTAATATTTTTCCCTGAATGGCATAATGCAAGATCTATATAATATTCTGTGTGGTGTCAAAATTAACTTGACAAACCAAGAATAAACCTAGAATGCAGTCCAAAATAAAAAAGTAAAATCTTTTTATCCTTTTTACAAGGTCTACTTCCAGGTATTAAAATATATTAAAAATCAGTGAATTCACTGAAAATTTCCCTTGAAAGATTCATAGACTTTCATGAAAAAAATTTTTAATGGGAAATTTCCTACAAAAAATCATAAACTACTAACTGCAAAATAGAAAATTTCAGGGTAAATTTCCCACAAAACATTCTTATACTTCAATACAAGAATTTCAAGGATTTAATAAAAGAAGATTTTAGGGGAAATTTCCCCTGAAAACTCCTGGACTTTACATAGAACTGATTTCAGGGGAAATTTCCCCTGAAAACTCTTGGACTTTACATAGAACTGATATCCTTGGTTTAACATTCTGTGTAAACCAGATATCTTTAGATAACATTCTGTTTATGCCAGATATCCTCAAATAACATTCTGTTTATGCCAGATATTACATATCTTTCATTCAACATTCTGTTACATACCTTATCAGACATCCTTGCATAACATTCATTAACGTACCTAAATCTGCTATCCTTGGTATAACGTTCTGGGTAAACTGTTTATAAGTGGCAACTTTTCCTTCCCAAGAAGCAATACCAACATGAGATTCATAAATAGTAAGACTAGCAGGCTTTGCTGGATGTGGATGCTTAAACTGATATCTCTATACAAGAAAACAATAATATCTAAAGTGGAACCTGTCAATAATGAACAACTTTTACACTAAATATTTTTGGGTATAGACAGGTGCTAATTCATATATCTAGTATACACATGTTTATTTAAGATTATAAAGTAGTCTGGTTGTTAAGGCATGTTTGAGGGTTGAGTTTTCACAAGCTTAATTGAAAAAAAAAAACCTTTCAAAAGCATTTTACTATGTGAATAGCTAATACAAGAGATTGGTTGGTAACCTTTAGGAAACATTCAATGTTGTTCTGTTAAGTCTATTTTTAGGGTATTCATATTCTATATTTTAATTCTACTTTTAAAACACTGGGGTAGTGTTTAATATTTAGCCCTGGAAATGTGTATATGATAGGGGCTTAAAAAATTGTTTAAAGTCATTATTTTCAAGTTCATCAAATGATAATTTGTTTGGTGTTTTCATTTGACCCAGTTTCTAATCAAGCCTAATGTATCAATAAATTATAAACTTATGGCTTGCAGATCATATTTTGTTTAGGTTGAAACAGCTGTTTAAATTTAGGGTGAAGTAGGGAAGACAAAATGGTGGTTTATTCTGTAGTCAAGATTATTTCTATTGCATCAGAGAGCAGGTTCTAGACTATAGAAAACCACAAAACCTGAAAAAAATCACTGACTTTTCTCAAATCAGCTTACAAACTTTCTCACATCAGTGACTTTCCTGTGTTAGAATCAAAACTGGTCAGTCAGGTGCAACAAATCCTCTCTAAACAATACATAATAGATAAGATGAGATGCAATTTCATCCAGTTTAATTTAAAGCCAAGACCAAACAGATTATTTTTATTTTTCATTTAATGGGGTTTTCCTACTTTTAGTTTTAAATATTCTTATCATGGCAGAACAGAAGAAGTTTATATATTTTATTGCTAAGTCGACATAATTTTATTCAAAATAGATTCTATTGTGATGTTTGAACAAATTCTATTTCCTGTAAATGCTGTCAAGAATGCTGATTTTACACAATAACGATGTATATAATTCTAACAATGTCAAATTTCTACATGATATAAAATTTTATACCTCATTTGCAGGTGGATTCCAGAAAATTTGGTCAAATATTGTAATTTTTTCTTGGCGTTTAACATATCTGGCCCAGGGTGACAATCTGTTTACTAACTCTCCATTCTGTTTCTTTACTATAAGCTATAAAACATTGATAAGAGTATGATACATGTATATGTGTGAATCTGAATTCTACTTCCTCAAAGAAATGAAATCAAATCCCAGAATGATATTTACCGGAAAAATGTTTTACTTATATAAGGCCTTCCACTGTATAAAGTGGAATTCTGGATGTTGTCAAAAAATGTGCATAGATTATAAGAATAAGATTCATTATGATTTAATTGTGAAGAGTGGTTTACACTGTAATTTGATGTCATATTGGCACACATGACAAGTTCATGTACCGGTATTTATTGTAGATATCTTATTTAGTTTATTGTTTCTTCTTTTTTTTCACAAAATAATAGTGTTTGGTCATGAACAACCATTTTTAAGATAAGTATCAGTTATACAAGATTTAACTAAAGAGGATAAAACCTTTGGATGGTTATTTACGTAGTCTGCTTAACTGCATAAAATTTTCTGACCAAGAAAACTATGCAATAAAGCAGAATTTACTGTATTTCCTAACACATAAAACACAGAAATTTAATCCCTATGAACATTTGTGATAGTAAAACTTTCCTACTGCAACTGTATTGTATATTACCTTAATACGACTATCATGAGGTATTGGACAGGAACCATCGGGGTTTGGTGGTATCCTTAGTTCCCATTTCCCATAATCTATTTTAGTAAAACTATATTGTGTCTGCTCCCAATTATCTGAAGAAAAAAATGTGTCATTAATTAAATCCAAACAGTTAGGCTTTTTCTCAATAAATATGTAAGCAATTTTTAATGTTAGGTTTGATGCCAATAAAGTCTATACATAAATTAACCATTCTATACAAATATAAATGCTAAGTCTTGATGATGTAGTTCAGTTTAAACAGGTCTTTGGTTTAATGGGTGTTCAGTTATGAACTAGACAATGAAGAAATGAATGAATGAATGAATGAATGAATGAATGAATGAATGAAGGAATGAATGAATGAACAAACGAACAAATGAAATTATTGCTGGTCAAAAATGTTTCATACTTTTTCATCTTTATATTTGCATATCTAAAACACATTCATATTTAACCAAAACTGTGTGCTTGAATGGTGGTAGCAATATCAACAATACTTTATTACCATTGAGAGTTGAGTAATGGTGTTTTACACCTCGTTCAAAAACTTTTCACATATATCAATGGTCAGTTCTGGGATAATGGGGGACACCAGAGTGCCCAGAAAAAAACCACCAACCTTAGGCAAGGGAACTAACAAATTTTCTTATATTAGAATCTGTCCAATTGGGATTCAAACCACGGCAGTGAGGCACTGTATATGTGTATGGGTTTGATCACTCTACCACCAAGGCCCTTTATTACCAGAGCCTCTGTGGCCGAGTGGTCTAAAGCACACACTTATGGACCACAGCGCCTCTCACCACCTGGGTTCGAATCCTACTCAGGAAAGATCCTAGTGTGTTTGCTTGCTGAAGGTTGGTGGTTTTCTCCATGCACTCCAGTTTCCTCCACAATCTCAGAACTGAACACCTCAAAATAAGTGAATCTTGACTGTGAAATAAAACACATTACTCCATTCCACTCTGCTCCCTGTATTACCATCTGTCTAATTTATATTCTGAACACAGTACAAAATGTATAAAGTATTTGCATAGATACTGCAACAATTTTTTTGGATAAAAAATTCTTACTGAAATCTCCTCTTAAGAACAGTCCTGCAGCCCCTGGGGCCCATTCCTTCATATAGATACCATTATCATGCGTGACATGGATCCCAAAATGTTCGTATCCCCTAGTGAACTTCTCCAACCCTCCTTCATTGCGGTTTATAGAATCAACTATTTCTCTGAAGCACCCATATCTGCAATCATAAACAACATTTAAACATTTAATTTTAACAATATTTATAAAAATAAACAAGAGGCCCATGGGCCTTAATGCTCACCTGAAGATATGTCCAATATTGTTTGCAAAGTGCAATAGTACAGAAACTTGAAAAGTTTTCTCAAATTAAGAACTCCAAAAACTTAATCAGAAATATATCCACTCACATTTCATTTATAAGTTGCTAATATAATATGCATGAAGTAACTGTATTGTAATGAATAATTTCCAAATCATTAATCAATTTTAGTATACTAATGCAGCTATGTCCTTGACCTTTGAACATATATGACCTCGAACCATGTGATTGTCATGTCAATACCTACAATATTCTAATATACATGCCTTTACAAAAAGTTAACAGTTTTTAAGATAATTATATTCCTATGTTGATATGACCTTGACCTTTGAACATATAACCTTGTACCATATATCAAAATGATTGCCATGTCAATACCTACAATATTCTAATATACATGCCTAAACAAAAACTTAATAGTTTTCAAGATAATTAGCAATTTAAGTCTTCTTTTGCAGCTGTGACCTTGACCTTCAACATATGACCTTGTATTCATATATCAAAATGATCGTTGTGGCAGTACTTATACAATATTCTAATGTACATGCCTATACAAAAAGTTAATAGTTTTCAAGATTATTAGCAATTTAAGTCTTGTTTTGCAAGTGTGACCTTGACTTTTCAACATATGACCTTGAACCATATATCAAAATGATTGTCATGTCAATACCTACAATATCCTAATGTACATGCCTATACAAAAAGTTAATAGTTTTCAAGATAATTAGCAATTTAAGTCTTCTTTTGAAGCTGTGACCTTGACTTTTCAACATATGACCTTATACCATATATCAAAATGATCGTTGTCACAATACCTACAATATTTAAGAAATGACATTGTTTTGGGGGCACTTCATGCTAGTATGAAACCGGGTGTTCCGGGTACAAATTGCATGAAGAGCGAAGCTCTTCATGTAAAATTTGTACCCGGAACACCCGGTTTCATACTAGCATGAAGTGCCCCCAAAACAATGTCATTTCTTATATTTACAATTTATTTCTTACATCTTATCTGCTATGTCGACTTAAAACTATTACTGCATTTCATTTTTGTTAATTTACTACCTCCGTTTGTTTAAGTGCATCGTGGAACCCGTCTATAGCATCGCCATAAAGGATGACGTCATTGATGAGTGGGATGACGTCATTGATAAGTGGGATGACAGGTGAACCCGCCTACTTCCATTGATGAAAAAAAAAAAAACTAATCCGTTAAATGGAATACAGTTGTTTTAATGGCAGAATTAAACGATAAAATCTTGACAATATTTAACAGCTACATTTGCATATTTAAATTCAAAGTATAGTTTGAAATAGAAGAATTAGAAAATACACCAGAAGTGTGGGAACTTACTTGTCGTGTAAGGGTCTGTGACGTAATGTATTGGTGATTACACGGTACTGTTGGATCAGTTCAAAAAGGTCAAACATACGTTTTCATAGCCGTATGAAGCAAATTTTCGATAATGTTGAGAAATAGCTTTCATGGGCGGAAAGTGGGTGCTATTGTAAATATTCTAATATACATGCCTATACAAAAAGTTAATAGTTTTCAAGATAATTAGCAATTTAAGTCTTCTTTTGCAGCTGTGACCTTGACCTTTGAACATATGACCTTGAACCATATATCAAAATGACCGTCTTGTCAATTCCTACAATATTCTAATATACATGCCTATACAAAAAGTTAATAGTTTTCAAGATATAGTGACAAATATATAATTTTTAGCAATTTCCCCACTCAGTGCCTTACAATTTCCCCATTTTGAGCCCCATGGCTACCATTTGTGCAAATCTGAAAATAGATGACCTAAGGATGTTATAAATGAAACTACTAAGGTATATCTCTTGTAGATTCAGAGAAGAAGATTTTTAAAGTTTTTCACTTTTTCCCCCCTTATGGGGCCCCAAGGGGACATAACTCCTTCATTTGTGCAAATCTGAAAGGGCTTCACCCAGGCATGATGGTTACCAAGTTTCATTAAATTTGGCCCAGTGGTTTTGGAGGAGAAGATTAAAATGTAAGAAGTTTACGCACGATGCATGACTGACGAAGATGGATAGCAATAGCTCATCTGAGCTTTCAGCTCAAGTGAGCTAAAAAGTCATATATGAATCGTACAAAAACAGAAACATATATTCTCCCCCTAAAAGATGTCCATACCTCCTGAAAGTAGTTTAAAAGATAATTTTAGTAAATCAAAGAGCCTCTCCATGCTTTACATATCAAACATAATACTTACATCTATAAACTTAGTACATCTGAAATATCATGTCTGGCTTTTGTACATTTGTCAGATATCATTTGTGAAGAATTTACAGTCCCATCCTCTCCCAAGTTTTCAGTAGATATGTAAAAATTGAATTACTTGTACTAGGAATGCTACATCAAAAATATATTAGGTCTATTAATCATAAGCTCACTAAATGTGATTTTGAACTGTTTATGTGTCTTTCTAGTAAATGCTACATTTATCCCCATTTGTGCCCCAAATGCTAAGTTCTGTGCAAACTAAAGCCCCAAATGCAAAATTTGTGGAAATTAGAGCCCAAATGCCAAGTTTTGTACAAACTGTGTGCTACCTGTTCAAATAATACCACATGTAAGACATTTATGATCAAGCTATTCTACCTTTTTAAGATAGATATGTAAGGACCCGTAATCTACAGTTTCACATTTGGTGTCTCTATGCCAAGGTTTGTGCAAATTTACTACTACTTGTCGTAAGAATGCTACATCTTAAATATCTAAATTCAGGCTATAATAACTGTATGCTTGTTAAAAAATGATTTTTAAATAATGTATAAGTCCATTTACAGTGTCCACATTTTGAGCCAAACTGCAAATATTTTTGCAAATAAAACACAAGGGGGCAAGATATTTCTACATAATACAAATGCATAGTTATTTTCACATAGGAAACATTTATTTTAAAAAATGTTACTGTGCAATCCCTTTTTACACTTTAGACCACTGTAGAAGCTCAGTTGGTAGAGTGCTCGCTCCGTAAGTGGGAGGTTGTGTGTTCGAACACTGACCGGGTCTGACCCAAGATTTGAAAGTGGGTATTGGCTGTTCTTTAGCCAAGCACTCGGCATTACCAAATGAAAGTCACGGTTCTTTCGGATGGGAACTTAAAATAATCGAGGTCCCGTGTCATGGTAGGGATGGCAGGATAAAGAACCCTGCTGTATAATGCCATCAGTGCAACGCACAGGCAAAATTTCTGCACTTTCGCCTATAACTGGCGACGTCTCGATATAAGTGAAATATTCTTGACTGGGACGTTAAACACCATTACTCAACTCAACTCCTTTTTACACTTTGAAACTCCTATTAAAAATTGTTTGACTCTGCCATGTTTTCTGTGTAGACTAAGTGCACATTTCTTTTTAAAATCAGCAAAACACAATTCTGGAATTTGAGAATCTTTTAAAGCATGTTACTAAAGTGCTTTGTAATAATGTTTAAAAAATATTGTCCTTCAGCTTATGAATTTTAAATTAAATTGTAAAGCATTTCAAATCTTTAAAACCTAATAAACACTATCCTAGAATGGTAAATATCATATATCCATGGTAATTACCAATTTACCAAAAACAATACTACATCATGAAGTTTGCTTGTCTGAGTAACTTGAATCAATTTAATGTGTGTTTGGAATTTGACAATAAGAATGTTTTAATCCTATATGTACATAATTTGGAGAATTTTAGCATAATAAAAGATTTGTCATTTGGATGATAATAACAATTTTGTAAATCAACATTTGATGCAAGACCTACATACATTTTGTGGTTGTAATTATGTCATCATGTGTGTTTGACCCAAGTCAACTGCAAGTGAAAAGGGTTTTACTTAATTGCAGGTTGACTCAATACCAGTATAATTTTGGACAAAGTGTTCTACTATGTTTATGTGTGACATTGCGGGAGAGTGTCATAGGACTCTAAATGTTGCAATAGCTATGCACTAGTATAATGCAGATCAGACACACTTGAATAATCACAAAAACATAAACTTGTGTTGTAATAAATCCTTCAAAAATATTTTTTAAAAAAAAATCTTTTTCATCACAATAGCTGAAAAATTGCTGATGTGACATAAAACAACATGCGACACACAAACAGTTATATGTGTATGAATGTACATGTATATAAATGTAAATCTGCATGGGGTATTCTCTACTGTTAATCTCTGTATTTGGCTTTCCGATAGGTAATTATAATGGTGATGGTGATGGTGATGATTATTATTAACATTATTATTATTATTACAAATATTATTATATCCTCAATTCTCAATCTGAACCTTCCTTTTTTTCCTTTTTCATTATATATTAATATTTTAATTGGAAATTTGTAAGTATTATTAGTTACATATAAACAACATGTCATGATTAACGGTTGCTGCTTGATGTAGTGTAGCATGCATGCCGTATCTACTCTCATGTACCAGAAAATGCATGCATCCCGAATTTTGTAGAGTTATAAAACACCGAAAACTTACCTCCTTCTTATTTCACGCTGGTAATCATTTAGATAAGGATCTATCTCCAGCAATCTCTGGATTTGTGGGACGTCCACCTGCATCGAGTCTCCAGACATGTTGCAAGTAATAGTATCCTTGACCGAGGTTTGACCTTAAAAAATATCATGCAAATCAAGGTCGTAACGGTACGTGTTAAATGGCTGATCGGAAGATAAAAAATAAGAATTTATTAAATCAATTCTGCCGAGTATTCGTGAGTATTTTACAACCACAATAACTATGAAATAAACGGACCATCGACTTCTTTAATCGTGTCTTTGCTAGGGTTATAATTTAATGAGTGCACACGAGAATTATCTCCCCTATCAAACGAAACGGAAGTACATTTACTTTCGTTTTCGCACCGATAGGAAATTCCAAAATTTCAATCAGCGATGGATCCTGCAGACATTCGGAAAGATCAGTTGAATTCTTGTTTTAAAGAGTGTTATAATATTCTCGACATATTACTGAATAAATATCCAGATGAAGAAACTCTTGTTACTTCAGCAAAAGGTGTGTTAAGTAAAATTCAACAACTTGTAGAAGATCTGTTCCATTCACCCGAGATCTCTTATATAATCCCAGACGACATTTCAAAACCATGGAAAAGATTAGGAGAAGGACATTTTGGACAGGTTTTTGAAGCGAAGTACAGAGGTTCAACTGTTGCTGTCAAAGTTCTGAAAGAAAGGGCGAAGTCTAAATTCAGGGAATCAAATCTGCTTAGATATCTTAGCCATGAGAATATTATTGCATACAGAGGTATGGGCTATATTACTGAAGATGACATGGAAGGCATTGAGATTAGTGATGGAGATATGGATGGTACAGCCAAGATGTTTGTTGTCATGGAATATGTTCCAAATAATTTAATGGGATATATCAAAAGTTTGAGAACTTACGAGAATACAGGACTTCCAGCAAGTCAGACATGGGTTTTAGGACAGCAGGTTGCAAGTGCTTTGAGCTATTTACATTCTCTAGACATTGCACACAGAGATTTAAAACCAGACAACATTTTAATAGAGGTAGGACCAAAAAGGATGTTAGTGAAGGTAGCAGATTTTGGTCTTGCTTGGCACAGTAAATTGATCAGTATGCCAATAGCTTCAGAGGAGTTTAAAACAGTAAAACATGGTTATGTAAAACGTGATGAGCCTTCTAACATTGAAAGTGGAAGTTATACTTGGGGTCCATGGGGACCCCCTGAGTTCAGAGAGTCAAGTGAATCAGATGATGAAAGTTACAGAAAGCATACTCTAGTTGATTATGAGGCTGGGGATATATACTGCTTTGGACTTATTCTGGCTTTCACTCTTACAGGACAAAAGCCGAAATTACTTGCAACATCCAGTCAAGTTGGCATGGTCTCTTTGGATGATTTCCGCAGTGACATACAAAAAAACTTGTCTGGACCACTGTTTGATGTTCTTAATGGATGTCTGCAAGAGGTTCCAAAAAGGAGATTAAAAGCTGATGAACTTTTGAACAACTATTTTAGTACAAGTAAGAATCCTTACCAGATTGATCCATCTGAGGTGGAATTTTTCTCTTGTGGATTCATGGAGAAGACAGATATATTTGTAGCAGATTCATGTACAGATGAAATGGCTACTCAGATAGGGTTTTATGAATCCAAAACTAGACCATCAGGATATAGTCATGAAGATTTGAAGTGTAGAATTGAAATAGAGAAAGCTCCTTACAGAGACCGTGAAGACCTATGGGACAAAGAAGATATTTACTTCAGCCATTTACAAAAGTTCTTGAAAATGTCAAGGGAAAAAGAAATAGACAACAACCCAACCTGTTGCCCTCAAAAAATTAATTCTTGCACGCCCTGGTGATGAAGAATGTCAAACAGTGGAAGCAACCTTTAAAGAATCAGATTACTGTCATCACAGGTCCATGAGAGAAATATGGAGATCACTGTCAGAACAGAAGAGAAATGAAGAGATTCCTTGTAAAGGAGAAGTCCATCCATACTTCAGCACATCATTTGGTCTTCATGTTGCTGTTTTGACAAATGAAGGACCTAATGAACCACAAATGTTTGTTTTCCCACAAAGAGCAAATAGAAAAGGTATGTCAAGTCCCGGGACATTTACCTGTGGAGCAGTGGAAAGCTCCTCTAAACCAGATTACATAAAAGTTGGTGACAAAACATGTGTGGATTTAGTGAGAACAGCAGCAAGAGGTTTAAAGGAAGAGCTTGGTCTAGATTTGTCTGGGAATGATTTAGATGCTATCTGTCTAACAACATTTTATATGAAATTTGATTTTCATGAATGGGGTTTGTGTGGCTTTGTGGATTTAACAGATGAAAGAATAGCCCCTGAGCACCGTATAAATGCAGCAAGACTACAAGACAGATTCACAAGTGGACCAAAAGACAAATTTGAACACCAGAAACTGACATTTGTACCATTTCAGCTTGAACCTATGGTAAACTTTGTGTTTGAGAATCATGAAAATTTTGCAAGCTCTGCCAAATTGGTTGTTGTTAAAGTTTTACAAGCCTTTTTTGGATGGCAAAAAGTTCAGGAAGCATTTGAGATGAAAATTCCAAAAAAGTAAAAGAGTGAAATAGCTTAATTGTTGGTTTCAAAGAAGTGGTTCTGTAAATTTGTTAAACAAGATAAAAAATCTTTTTTTCATTTTTGATATATTTTACATCTAGAAATTACTGTAAATTTACTAATTTTAGCAGTGAAATAATTTTCATTATTTTTTGCATTAATTTAAATACACCACTAAAGTTATATTCTATTTCTTTTTCATTTCATTTCATTTCATTTAATTCAAAATGAATACCTCAGCCACTCGGGGAGTGGAACATGAGGACATGTTACAATTATGCAATAGCAATCTGGTAAGATACAATACATCTATATACAAGATAATATCTATAATACACAATATTATATCTATATTAAATTATGCTATATATACAACACCTATATAATGGAATCAAATTACTTAAACTGTTCTTGCATAAAATATATAAAAGTGGTCTCAAATGTTATTTTGCACTAAATTACATCTGTGCAAATTAGCTAACTTTTAGGAAGGAGAGAAAATATTTCTTGATTGGGATATAACATAATGTTAATCCCTTATTCACCATTTGAACATACTTCAACAAAAAGAAAAAAATATGGGTCAGACTAGGGATTGCACCTAAACATTCCAAACTTAGATAATAAACTAGACTTACTAGACTATAAGAATATTCCAGTTTTTAAAGATTTTCCAACAAAGTGTTTGATACTGGTATCTTGTACAATCAACTTTGTAAAAATGGTTCATACTGACCCCAATCTTGCACATAAGACAATTCAGGGTCCAACTGTAGACCAAACCTAGGATCTTCCACATTAAAAAAGAAGAAAGCTACCAAGATAAATTGTATTATATACTCATATATTGTTTGATCCTTTTTGCTTATACTCTCTCTCTCTTTCTCTCTTTATATATATATATATATATATATATATATATATATATATATATATATATATATATATATACATATATTATATATATTAGGAAATTGTCTCCCTTAACTGGAGCTTTCTTGGGTTTGTGCATTGTTATGGTTCATCAAAGATTTTTCGCTTTTCTTTCAAAAATTTCATATTGGTATACATACACATACATTTACTTTATATTTATTTTAGACATTTTTTTTTTTTTTGTTTTTTTTGTTTGTTCTTCTTAGTGCACTATTTACAACAACTATGTACTTCAACACTTCAATTTAAAACTTTATGCACAAAATTCACTTTGGGCTTTAACAGCTGATTATCATGAAATATCCAAAATAATGGGCTATAAAATGTAGATGTCTTATCATGGTATTTCAAAAAATTTTTCTTCCAGTCTAATGCTCAACTCTACCTATGACTCTTTTGACAGTCAAGGCATCATTGGCCATGTTGTCTAAATTGCACGCCAACAGTTCAATGCCTCTCACTGCCTAGGTTCAATAGCACTTGTATCAGTCAATGACTGTTTAAAACACTTAGGTTATCTTACTAATTACAAACATTATTCATTGCAGCTACATGTCATTCAAGTCAGCAAGTCAGGTCTCTAGTCAGGATTTTTTTTTCCACCAAGGGATTATTTTCCTCGAACATTCTAGACCAGACTAGCTCTGTATGAATTAAATAAACTTGAGAGGGGTGTAAAACTCCATTCCACATAGACCTTGACTTTAATCAGTATTCTTAACACCCAAGTGTTACTATCCTTGTATTTTGATACATCAAATTATTTTTAGTTCTACAGATTTTTTTGGAAAAAAAAGAGGTGAGCGAGCAGTTAAAAATTAAATTTTTTATATTCCAAAAAAATATTCCAAACACATTTCCTTCAGGCAAACACTATTTGAACCTGGATGAGCGAGTAAAAATAATTGCAGGAAAAGGCAAAAAAGTTTAAAAATAACTGATAAAAGCAAAGAATATGCTGTTCTTTGAAACTCCTTTCAATATAACAAATAATAAATCAACCATGAACTGTTTTAATAGTAAAACTACCAGGACATATGTTGCCCTGATATTGTTATATTTACACAGTTAATGCAGTCAAAGATTTTGCAAAAAATTATGCGGAATTTTACCTGAAAAATTTTATACAGGTAGAAAACAATTTGAAAATGAAATTAATTTTACTTTTAATTCTAAATTTTAAAGGCTGAGCGGGACCTGACAAACTACAAACAAATTTGCTCTGGCCTTAATATATTGTTTGTACTTGAATTATCAAATAGTTTTGATTTTGAATGTCTTAAGTGTTGTTGAATTCTATCTAATTATGCACTTGGTAACTGTGATATTCATGTGAATATGTAGGATCATTAATATTCATGGGTTTAAATTTTAGTGATTTTTTAATTTTAAAAAAATTCATCAGGAGAAAATTTTTTTGAATGGTGAATAGTGTTTTGGAAAAAAAAATCCCATTGTGGGACATGTTAATTAAAAATTTTCATTGCCTTTTTAACAGGTTTTATTTTGTTGCATTAAACAACTCCCCCAAATGGCAAAATTTAATCCTCTATGAACATTTGATTTTTCAATATATACTATAGTCATAGGTTTTATTATTACATGTATTATTATTTTATTGTTATAATCATCATCATCATTATTATTATCATCATCATTATTATTATTATGTATAATTTTTAAATCAGTAAGCAAGGATACATGATTATTATATTTGCTGTTCTTTTTATTTTACCAAGCTGTTATTTTGTTTTGTCTTCTTAAGAGCATTCGTCCACTTTTTTGCTAGAGATTAAAAATACAGTATTACTTTGTTATTTGCTTGAAGTTCAATGTAGTGGTGCTAGCCAGACTGGATACTTAACCCATAAACTCAACTTAGATATATTTTGCAATTTTCATAATACACCTGAAAACCACAAATTTCATATCTGAAAGGAAAAATAATTAGCATGAAATTTAGGTGATTTAGAGTTTATTTTTATTTAATTTTATCTTTGATTTATTTTATTTTATTTATGTATTTTTATTTATTTATGTATTTTGATTTATTTATGTATTTTTATTTATTTATTTGTATTATTATTATTATTGTACAAGTTTAATTTAACATCAGTCGATTTTACAGGTTTTTTATTTATTTATATATTTTTATTTATTGACTGATTTTACAGGTTTATATATTTATTTATTTATATATTTTTATCTAGTATTATTATTTTTGTACAAGTTCATTCATTACATCAGTCAAGTTTTTGTGTTTTATTCATACTCAAATCAGTTTAAAATGTTGCTGAAAATCTAAAAGTTTAAATTGAATATGATTACTGGTAAATAGATAATTAACTTTATGATGTACATGCTATTTTTATCACACTGTTGGTGCAAATTAATTTTATACATTATTTTAAATGTTAGCTAGTACTAGTATTTATTCCTGTTAAACAGTTATATAGTTACTGTTGAGTTAATGATGTTTTATACACAAAGATTTTTCCTTTATATTAAGCCAGTCAACTCTTGGATACTGGAGGAAACTTGAGTACCAGGAGATGGCTACCCACCTTATGCAAGTAAACTGACAAACTTTCTTTACTATGACCTGTAGGGTTTTGAGTCCGATTGATTTTAGACACTGTGATCAATAAGCACAGGCTTTAGACCACTTGGCCACCAAGGCCACTGTTGAAAAGAATATGTCATTAAATCATGTATCATTTGTGTAACATTGTCTATATTGTGTCATAAATTCCACACATTTGTCTTAAATGTTAATCTAAAGCACATGCTTCAACTGTGTCTCTCACAACCCAAGTTAGAATCCCACTCAGATTCTAGTGTAAGAAAGTTTATAAGTGCACTTACTGAAGTTTGGTGGCTTTTTCGGGGCAGTCTGAAAAAATGGCTACCAGGATATAAATGAAAGATCTTAACAGTGGCATAAAACACCTTTACTCCATTCCATTATATGCTAATCAGATAAGTTTTGTTATTACCTTATTACCTTTTGTATTTATAAATGTATGTTTTAAAATATAACAAATTAAACTTATAGATATATAAATGTGTTTGTTATATGTATTGCTTGACTTGCTAGGTGATCTAATAGCTAGGGTGGTAGAGCATCTTGTTGGTACTGGATGCTGCTCTTACACTAGCCTTACATTGACTTAAATGCATGTGTATTAATTTCTGCAACTTAGCTTGTAATACATTCATTCTCGTGTAAGTAAATGATTGTGATTTGAAAGTTTCTATTGGTTCACTCAATCTCATCTTGGAATGTCCAGTCTTCTCTCTTCCACTCTTTCTTTGTGTTGTTAGTGGGTCATAAACGAAGAAATACACATAAACATGATTAAACAAATATTAAAATTTATTTATACATGTAGTTATCAACAGGTACCTCTAGGTATGCATATTAAACAATCAGTCAAAAATACAATTAAAGCACCTGATTAAATTCATTAATATGAGTTAACAAAGTCACTTGTAAAATATTGATAAAATCTGAATTCAACAATGTTGTAAACACGAAAACAAAAATAAAATCAAGTAAATATATACAAAGTACTGCTCACACTAGTTGAATTCTAACTTTCTATGTACCAGTCCTATTATAATTCTATTGTTAAAGTCGAATTCAAATTTTTTACCATTCCTGTAATAATCCACGTGTTAAAGTTGAATTTTAATCTTTTACCATTCCTATAATAATCCATGTGTTGAAGTTGAATTTTAATCTTTTACCATTCCTATTACATTTATAATTCATGTGTTAAAAGTTTCCTGGCATCTTCAAGGTCCCCATTCTTTCGAAGGGATAAAACTACAATTACAAAATACATGTGAATGATATCAACTATGTACATTACCAATTGGCCTGTATACAAAATAATCATTGTTCTTATGAGATCTAGAAATGTTGTAATGTGACTCAAATATACAGTACCCGGTATGTAAATTTGTGATTTTCAGGTAGGTACAAGAACAATGGGTTTGGGAATACATGTCAAATAATGTTTGTCATTTGAAATTGCATGGGAACAGTTTTACATACGGATATACAAGAGTAATTGTTTTTGTAATGTTGTCTATTGTCATATCAGTGATTTTTCTGCTATTTGAGACAAAATCAAGGTTATCAATCTCAATGGATTAAACCAGGGACAAGTTTGAATGCCTAGGATGTGCAAACAATAGGCTTTAGACCAAAGCAAAACACAATGCCAGTTTGCCTTAAATCAATTTCAGAATTTATTTTAGATTCTTCAGTCAAAGTAGAATATTTTCTAGCAAAATGCAAAGTTCTAGTTTTTTTTTTTACAAGATATTTGCTCATTCTGCTATATTTTCAGTTTCAAAGGAAGCCATTTAAGTTCTAAGTTTAAAGTATCTGGAATTCAACTGATCTTGGTCAGACAGACAGTGCAGCAACAAAGTCTTCAAACATTTATGAAAAACTATAAAAATTGAAAACATTGTGCAATTTAAAAAAAAGCCAAGATATAGCATTGAAAAGGTAATTATAAATTCTTGGAAGTTTAACAAAAAAATGTGTAACCAATTTTTCAAAATTAATTAAATGACCAATAAAAAATCAAATTTCGAATAACCAATTACAAAGGTCCTGTCTAAAATGTGTAGACCTGAATAAAATGTGTACACCTATAAATCTTACTATGTCTACTGGTATGTGTTTACCTTAAAAAAAGCTCTACTTCTGATAAGTCCATAAGGCACAGACCCATATTCTCTAGAATCACTGGATTCTGCTTTATTATCACCTTCTAACCATACATGGCCACGTGGTACCTGAAAAAAAAAAATGAAGACTCTCTCATAAGTCACAAATACAAAGATTGAAAATTATTCACTAAATTATGCCATAATCATATATCTTCTGAGAAAAAGTAATTGATTTGTTTAATTCCTTTAAGACATTTACAATAAAATTTATCTTAAATTTATTTGATTTTGAAATTTAGACATAGGTTTCCAATAAATATTCACAGTAATATTGAAATCAAGATAATTGTCACACATATTCAAATGGTAATTTTTTTTCATTCATGAAGTAAAAACTTTCAATTATTTTCTCATAACGTCACAAAAACAAACAAGCAAATTAATAGAATTTATGTCCCCCACTTTCAAATGAGATAGACTTCTGTAATTGTAATAATATATGAGGGGTAATATGGACAGTCCTAGCATAAAATGCAAAGCGGGAATATATTGTTTGATTGTCTCCCTTTCAGTGAAAGCAGGGCACAAAAATCTTAAACGATTAACTTTAATGACCGGAAACTGATTTTCTATTTATAGTCACAGTGACCCTGACCTTTGGCCTAGTGACCCGAAAATCAATCCAAAGCCAGCTATTGTCATAAGCTATCTTTGTGCCAAGTTTCATTAAACAAGAGGCCCATGGGCCTTAACGCTCACCTGAAGATATTGTCCAAAGACAATATATTAAGTACAGAAACTTTAAAAGTTTTCTCAAGTTAAGAACTCCCACAAAACTTAATCAGAAATATATCCACTCACATTTCATTTATAAGTAGCTTATATAATATGCATGAAGTAACTGTAGTGCAATGTCAATACCTACAATATTCTAATATACATGCCTATACAAAAAGTTACTAGTTTTCAAGATAATTAGCAATTTATAGTCACAGTGACCTTGACCTTTGGCTTTAGTGACCTAAAAATTAATCCTTAACCAACTCTTGTCATAGGGTACCTCTGTGCCAAGTTTCATTAAAAAATCTTGAACGGTTGGTGGTTAACCTTTAAATGACCAGAAACCAATTTTCTATTTATAGTCACAGTGACCTTGACCTGTGGCCTAGTGACCCGAAAATTGATCCCAAGTGAGCTCTTGTCATAAGCTACCTCTGTGTCAAAATTCCTTTAAAAAATCTTGAATGGTTAACTTTTAAATGACCAGAAACCAATTTTCTATTTATAGTCACATTGACCTTGACCTTTGGCCTAGTGACCCAAAAATCGATCCCAAGTGAGCTCTTGTCATAAGCTACCTCTGTGTCAAGTTTCCTTTAGAAATCTTGAATGGTTAACTTTTAAATGACCAGAAACCAATTTTCTATTTATACTCACAGTGACCTTGACCTTTGGCCCAGTGACCCAAAAATCAATCCCAAGTGATCTCTTGTGTTAAGCTACCTCTGTGCCAAGTTTCATTAAATACCTTTAATTGTAACTGAAGTTATTGCACAGAAACCAAACGTGACGGACGGAATAATGGACAGACGGACGGACAGATAGACGGACAAACCCATCTTAATGCCCCCCCCCCTTTTCGGTGAAAGCAGGGGACAATAAGTATGGTGTTTGCTTGATATGGCACAAATAATTCATATTTTTCATGATATTTGTGATGTTCTGATAAATCACAAATAAGTATGCTAAAATGATGATTCATGCAGTAATTATCAGCTTGCTAAAATAAATATTATAACATACCCTTATATGTTTCCATGACGAGAACACTATGTCACCTTCCATTGCTACGATTCTTTTACAGATACACATATTAGGATTCTTTGGAGATCTTACAATAACTATATCACCTCTACAATAAAAACATTGTTTTTTTTTTTGGTTTTTTTTTGTTGTTATTTTGGAATGTTAATAGAATGAATTAACAAATAGTGCTTTATGTCCCTGTCAAGATTCATTTATATTGAGACAGTCATTTTAGAGATGGTGGAAAAAACCTGAGTGCCCAGAAAAAAATTCTCATTTAAACTGAGTTTTAAACCCATGCCAAAATTCTTGCACTTACTGGTATATCAAAGACACAGCAGTAAGATCTTGAATAGTAGAGAAAACCTGAGTACGGTACTTACCTTCAGCAAACAAACTGACAAACTTTACCACACTAGGATCTGTTTGTGTAGGATGCAATCCAAGACAATGAAAGGCACTCTGATCCATTAGAACACTCAGCCACCAAGGTTCCCTGAGGTTTTTATATATTAACTCTGAGACATCAGGCATAAAGATCAGCTTTACTGGTAACAAATGACATGTTCTATAAATATGTCAAATCAACTTCTTTCTATATTCTGTTCCCCTATCACCAAAATTTTCTATATCAATTTACTTCTACTAGTACCTCCCTCCTCTGTTGAGATAGCTGTTTTACCCATAATTACTTTGTAATGTACATAAGCAAAAATCCTAACAATAGTCCTTAATTATTGAAACTGTGGGTACCACTGCTGGTGGAGTAAAATTCCCCCAGGATATCCATAACTCTGAAGTCAGTACTTTGTGCTGTCATAAAATTTACCTTGTGGCAAAATTTTCAAATGTTAAATTTTTTTTAATTGATTTAAAACTAAGGTTTGTTCCCTCATGCAAAGCATTTCTTAGTTTGATTTGGATTTGTATAATATTAGAACTTTTGATTCATTAATTTTCAAATGTTTGGATTATCTTTTTTATCTATCAACTCTTTCGGCCTTGAGTGTCACTGATGAGGAATGAATTTTTCAAAATGTGCACAGCAAAATTAACAGGTAATTTTGTTAAATATTATCAGGAATTACATGTATTGAGATCAAGGGTTATTTCAGGTAAAGAGTATAACCAAATCTTATATCTTCTATTTTTAAAAAAGCTTAACTGAATGTCACTCATGTTTTGTAATACAGAAAAAAGCATCACTTACTGTTGAAAAATACTGAAATTTTTAAGGGTAAACATGCTAGTCAAATTCCCCTACCAATCGACACCTTTGCTATCATGTTGTGCCTCTCCCCTATTTCAAACTCTAGAATTACCCCTAAACTTACTTTTGTAAAGTGTTCCTCAAAACACTGATGCGTTCTGTAAGTACAATATCCCTTGTTACAAGTGTTGGTTTCATAGATGGTCCTTGACACTGTAAATGAGCAAACAATTTTTCAAGTCTTTGTTCTATAAGTTTGAATTTTTTTATCAAAAAAGTGTCTTGAACACAGGAAATTTTTCATAGTTTTATGCGTTTTATTACAGGGTTTTTTAATTTTTTTAATTTTTATTATTACTGTATTTATTATTCTTTTTTTTTTTTTTGTTAACAAGTTTGTAATACATGATTGAATTAAATAGCAGTATGTTTGATCTCAATTTTTTAATTTGCATATTATTTTTAAGATTCTAAAAAAAACCTGACACATTTTTTACCTTTAAAAACCTAGTCATTCAAAATCTGATGCTTAAGCCTAATCAACAAAGAGTTTATTTTACTGTTTCCACTTTTAAAAAAATTTGCATGTCAGTTAGAGTTAATGTAAATGAAATACACAGCCATGTAAATAGTGTAAACATTATGAAATACCATGTGATGGAGTGGAAAATCTAACTATTTTCATTGAAATACATGTATTGGTAATAGTTATAATGACAAAACCCATTTAATGTATGACTAAATTATTCTGAGTACTTACCATCACAAAACCCCCTCCATATTCAAGAAAACAGTGCAAAATACATCCAAACTGTACAACTTTACCAAAGCCAATCCTTTCAAATAACTTTGACATAATTTTATCTGATGATGCTACATCTGTTTAATACCAGTTTCATTTCATCCTGTAAACTGTAATAAAAAAATAAAGGCATCAATATTTTCTTTTATAAGATATGTTTAAACAAATAAATTAGAAATCATATAGCCAAAAAAGAACAAAATCAAACACAAACATAGCAGTCCATGTCCAGATCACAATCCCAAAAGCAAAGTAAAAACAATGAAAACTGGCATATTCAGTTGAACATGTGAACATGCACTAAGGAAGTGAGGCCAGGTGCTCAAGAAGGGTTGGCACCTCCGGTATAGCTAACTACACTTGCCATATGCAAAAACAAATTTGAGAATGAAAGGAACATGAACAAAATATTTACACTAATCAAATATGCCATGA
Organism: Tegillarca granosa; assembly: GCA_029721355.1. Taxonomy (NCBI): domain Eukaryota; kingdom Metazoa; phylum Mollusca; class Bivalvia; order Arcoida; family Arcidae; genus Tegillarca; species Tegillarca granosa. The sequence goes on from CM056601.1 coordinate 23,364,910, forward strand.
GATTCTGATATTTCAAGCATCACTTTCAGTGGTTTTGTTTGCCTAAAATTACTACCGAATAAAGGTAGTTTCCCCTTGAGAAATAAGACCAACATTTCCCAATTTGACAACTAAATTAATTCCCCAAAAGGCAACAGTGACACACAATCAAATAGTTTAAGTTAAATCCAGTTGTCCAAAACTGTTCTGACAGACAAAAAATGTTCGATATTGTCACAATATAAGATCTTTGCAATGAATTTCAAAATTCTGAGCGTAATATGTGACATAAAAAGGGTCCAAATTTTTCCAATCTGAAAGGTAGAAGGTAGTTTTTAAAAACCATAGCAAAATCAATGACTTTGCAGTGGATAAAGTAGTTGTAGCGGACAGTTTATAGTCTAAGCTGGTAACATCAAGAATTCCATGGAAAACTATACCAGGCCCCAGTTTCACAATCATTCACTCAATTGAGTGTACACTCAACTCAAATTGGGGAATATTTCAGTGTCAATTTTTAAGACATAACACAGTTAGAATTACATATCTAAATGTTATGTTCATTTGATTAGTTTAAGTTTGTTGAACAAAACAAAACATTGTCTTATAAAACTTAAATTTTTTAAAATATTGATGAGAGAAAAATGGGAATATTTGAGTTGAGTGTACACTCAGTTGAGTGAATGATTGTAAAACTGGGGACGATCTATTACTTTTTCTTGTCTATTGTAATTTAGGATATTTTTTACTTCAGTTTTTTTTATGAATATGAGAACATAATTTTCAACATTTTCATGTAATTTCATTTTCCAGTCTTTGTAGGTACATATGCAAATTAATATCAAAATTAAATATTTTTAAAAGTTTTACTTCAACATCTTTTTCCTTTTTCCAATTTAAATAAAAATGAAACAAACTTAGAGCTTTTCCATTTTATAGTATACTATTAACTACAAATCTTAGAAAGAATAAGAAAAGGGATATTGTAGTTGATCAACTAGGAGATGCCAGATTGAGTGACAGGATCTAGACACAATACAAGTGGGTGGAGGATGGATTAGTGAGCTTCAATCTTATACAATCATCAATAAGCAGAAAAACATCACCAACTTTAAATTTTGGGTTGAACATATGCAGTGTTTTGCTTGATAAATTGTTTGACATCACATACATATGTATGTAATAATGCCCAATATGGAATTTGTTAATCTTGTGTAAATTGACCCTTTTATCCTATCAGAGCTAAAACTTACATGGATTAATAAAATTGCATTCTGAAATGCTACATTGTGAATAAACCACATGGAGTCAGTAAAATGATAATTTTCCTTTTGGGGTGGGGGTGCACCCTTTTGGTTTGTCAATACAATGTAATACTACCAAGTGGAATGAGAAAGATAATGATTTTACTACGGGAGTAATCGTGTGTAATTATGTATCTGTGTGCAATATGTCCATCTAACTATCAAATTGTTTAGTTTTTTTTTTCCAATCCACAAACGACATTGACCTTGTCATTATATTATTAACCTTCAATAAGGTATATGCCATTAAAGTATAATAAATGAATCAAACAAGATCAATGCAGCTTTATTATGGTGATTAAATGTATGTTTTATTTGTAAATTTAGAAACATCTTTGTTAGTAAATAACAAAATGTTTGTGATTGCATCATAAATTTCTCTTCATCTGTAATGTCAGTTTATTTTGTATGTTTTTTTGCTAAATTAAAAATACTGAAACACTTGGCTCAGCTTTGACCATTTTTAGCCATGAAAGTTAATATCCCCTTTTAAAACATCGTTTTATAAATTTTTATTGGTGCTATACTCAATGACTCAAATGTTGTCTACGTGAAGATTTTCATTTTACTTATGTCAAATTGCATTATTACAGTGTAGTAACTTTGGATGCGATTTCATTAGAAGTTTAATTGGTTAAAGGTGACGAACGGGAGTAATAATGAAACCCCAATAGCTGTATACCGGTAATTTTATAAAAGCGTGAGCATACTCCATAATCAGATAATAGGGCATTTTTGTGGACCCGATTTAAACGCGCCAGTGATTTCTAATAATGCTGCAATCAGACCACAATTGTTGGTAATTAGCATCCACAGGTTGGTTCAAGTAATGACGTCAAGCAACTCTATCTTTTTAACTTACAGCCATTAATATCACTGTACTCCATCTCTTTCAGCACTACATACGGTTTTACATTAAATTTGTGCGGAAGAACTCTTACAAATGTAAAATATAAATTGGTAAGCGGTTTCAATTGATACGAAACCAAATCATCATCATCATCAGTTTCATTTAAAGTTACACAGTTGATCATTATATACGTAAGTCCGGTTTTAGTCCTGAAAATCATGACTCCTGACGGCTTTGCTATACGGATGATATATATATATTGTCGTTAAGTACAGCTGAAACAGCCACCATTCAAGCGCATACAATATATAGTGAGTGTATTGGGTTAGAGGAAATTCGGATGATTAGTTTTAATATATATGTGATAAAGTAACTACTAGTAACTTGTAATTTAGATTAACTTGAAAATTGCTGATTTAATGCGACGTTGAACATCATCATATCCAACCCATATGTCAAAAATCCCTGTCGTCAGTATACTTAAAAACTTTCAACGGTTAGAAAACAATTATTGAAGGGGCAATTAAGTGTTTTGGGTCTGACTTTGAATTTTAAAATTTTCTCAGATATTATCGCGCTATTTCAAATCGGAACCATGGGAATAAAATAAATGAGTTCGTGTTACATATTTTAAAAGACACAGACGCGTTATTCATTTTCATCTGTGTCATAGACTTTTAACCTTAGAATATTTTTTAATTTGATCATTATGATTTTACAGATTTGCAAGCAATTCTAAGCTGTGTAAATTTGAAATTGGATAGTTACAAATAATTTTCTTTCTACTTTGTTTTTACTGAATGATTTCAAACAAACCCCATTTCGAAGTACTGGGATCTATTTTCTTATTCAAAGTAATTGAATTATTCTTCGACAAGTTTTATTATTATTATTATTATTAAAATTATATATAAGTTTTGGTATAATATATTTAATATTATTAATATCCTGCAATAATTCAGTACAATTTAAATCATCTGATTTTTAAAAATAGTAATAGTAAACGAGTACCAAGAGAAATAAGATTTTCCATCTTTCATTCTTTAACAAGAGGTTTTTATCATAGTGAGTTGCCGTTTTACTATTTATTCAGTATTTAAGTTGTAATATCACTTATTCGAATTAGTGATATCACTAATTCTTTTTTTTTTTTTTTTTTTTTTTTTTTTGATATCACTAATTTGAATTAGTGGTATCATAAAATACTGAATAGATAGTAAAACGACACCTCATAGGTTTTGTTTCATCAGCGACATGCCAAGTATATTATACAGGCTTATTACATACACAGTTATCTGGTTTTAGTTTAGGACCTTAGTTTTCCCCGATTGTATAGGTTTTATTTATTTATTTATTTTTATCTCAGTAATCTTAATAATGGAACTCCGCAATAAGTATTTTTTATTCCGGTTAATGTACATTATTGAACGTAAATTAATGTACCTTTACTAAATTAAAAGTGACTCTGGCTCACATTAACGAAAAATCAATGGCAGAATTAGCGGAATTTCTACATAACGATCGTTAAAATGCATTATCGTTTGTAAATAAAAGTGATAACACTGATACAATTAAAGTAGTTTAAGCTGTATCGAGGTTCCTTAATAATATTTTTTGTGCAACTGCCACGCAGGCAAAGCGGAAGTTGATGCAACATCCAATAGAGTATAATGTTACATTTTACAGAAAACTTGCCTACGTAGCCGACTCGCCACGTTGACAAAATTTGATTGGACAATTCAGCATTCTTCTTACACTGATTGGTGCACTTCTAAAGGTCACGGGGTCATGTGTGAATGAAAACCTTACAACTGCATCTTCAGCTGTCAGATTCGTGGTGAGTGCTTTAAACAGAAAGTAGATATAATTATATTGTTTCTTAATTTATTTTGAATTTTTATTTAAATTTGAAAGTAGGAAGTTTCAAAACGATCACTAAACTTTACTCAAAGAAAATGGTAAGATTTGCATGCAGCATCACTTTCAATACTTTATTTGTTTATTTGCATTATAGTTTATTGTTTGACTGACCGATTTTAAAGTTTATTTTTGTATATTGAATTTAAAATATATTCTTACAATAAAGATTTTATTATTGCATCTCTTTTCTCAAGTACTGAAGATTCCGGACGACGTCTGTTTTGAAGGGGAGGTAATCAATTCTCCGCCTGTTAAATATTAAGGCCTTTCGTGACGTTTGTCTTTGTCCTAGAATCTACCGTCTTCGGTTTTGCATTTAGCTATATCAAATTACGAGCCATTCGACACCTTTTATCACTATACTGATTTTATTGCTGCAACATTTAATACCACATAATTTGTAATGATATGTTTACTTGCATCACCTACCATGATAGCAGTTCTAGTAGTTGCTTGACTGTTTGTCACAGCCAGGGGTACATATTTCATGTAGTTTGCAAATCCCACTGTATTGCAGTTACATATCTTGCATAATAACAATATCCAAAAAAAGATTTGTATTTCCTATTTTGGTCCAATTTAGTAATTATGTTTCCCTATGATTAAAGCTGCATTTATTTTTTTAATTTTCTGAATTTATTTGTTTATTTTTTTTATTTTATTTATTTATTTATTTTTTTTTTTTTGATTTTCTTAAAATATATACTTTTTTAAAATAGATAAATTCTAATCATGATCTGCAAGATTCATTTTCCAAAATTTCATTCTGATTAGCTTAAATAAACAGAATCCTCTCACAGGTTGGCCACTTGTTTAACAATGACTATTATACTGTTATAAGCTTAGAACATGCGCATTGGTGTACAGAGACTCGAAGGAATTAAAAGGGAAACCTTACAAATTGCATTAATTGTCCATCATTAATATCCAAATGTATTCGCAATGGTATTATTTATTCCACACAAAGTCACAAATGACAAATTTAATGAAATTCAGGGTTTAATTTATTGTCGTATTTCACCATTTTGTAAGTTGTGTTTAAACGACCTGGTTTTTATGACATAACCATGTTCTAAAATTAGTTCCCACAGGTCAACATCTCACTGGGAAATTACTGCTTTTTCTATATTTATTTGAGCTTTTATTCTTGAACCAAATGTAACATTGTTAATTGGAACATAATTAAGTAGATCAACACCATTTAAATTTTTTTCGTAGGAAAACTTAATGCAGTTTTAAGGATTGTCGGTCCATTGAATTTGGGGTCCAAAAAGGTTACCATACCTAATGTTCAAGACATTAAATATAATATTGGATGAATTTTTCCAGCTTGAAAAAATAAGTGCTAAATTGTTTCTTTACAATTATACTCTGTATTTTCTAATATATCTTTTACCTAAGTTGCATGAAACAACATTTTCCATTTGCAGGGACCCCTGGCTCATAATCCTAAAGGAGTGTGATGGCCCTGAAATTTGCATGAGGATCTTTGGTATTTGTTCCACAATGATGATAACATGTGTTGTGAAAACCATATACTGCATTAAAGTTTTATAATTCAAATTTTATATAATGTTATATTTTATATCCAAATAGAAGATGAGCCCTTCCTACTTTGAATAAATTTTTAGCATTTTCTTCTCCATGAATTTGAACTTTGCTATTTTTCAGCAATATATATTAAGAACAGTTCAATTGTGAAATCCGTAATTCAAATTGTACTAAAGCTATAGTTTTCGTATTTTATACAATGTGTATTTTACATCTGGTAAATGTGCATATTTTATTGTGGTTTTATTTGCACATTTTTACTATGAGTTTTCACATTAAAGTAAGATTTTTACAGCAAAAATACTATGTTCATTTTATAATTTGTTTGTTTTAATTAGAGGTCTACAACTAAAATTGATGTCAAATGCAAATACACTATGCTAATGTAAGCACCTTGCTATGTAGACAAAATACATACTGTAGAATCATCAATACTCCTTGGGTTAAAAATTGTATGGTTTTGGGATTTTAAAATAATTTGTTGGGAGACGATTCGTTGGATTGAGTTTTGTGAAAATAATTCCCATCGGGGGTCTTGGTAATTTTCAAATTTTCATTGACATCAAATCTGGTTGATTTTACTTACCTACAAAAATAGCAAATTTTAAACCACTATGAACACTGGTACATGTAATTTTACATTATGGGAGCAATACTAGCTTTGTAGCGACATCTGATGGTGACACTGATGCAGGCATTTAATCAGCTTTGTTATTATTCATTGAAACTAGCATGATACATGTAACAAATAAAAAACATGATTCAGTTGTTACATAACAGAAGCAATTAGTAAAGCAAGCTGCAAATCATATTGTTTTATTTTTCTTTTTCAGCTAACATACAAGAAAACCATGGAAATGTACACCTTTTACTTATTTTTCATCATGGTTGTATTAACCTCATGCTCAGCTATTCCTAAACCTGGAGAAAAAGACCACAAAGAAAGGGTTGTTGACAAGGTAAGCTTAATCAAATTTTCCCCATATTATGAATCTAAATGCTAAGGGCAGATAACTATGAATTACTCACTCCATTATACTGCTGTTTAGCAAATAATTGCAGGACAGTGACAATCTTTTTTTTCCACTTGCACTTGCATTTGCTGAAGGTCAAACCCACTGTGGTTATAAATGATTATAATTTGGAGATTTCTATGTACATTTCAGAGTTTTAAAAAAAAATATTCTACTAGCTTGTTTTTCACATTTTATAAAAGTCTGGATGATTTATATATAAGTTTGTGTCTAAAAGACTTGTATAATTTCCATTTATCACTGTAATGAAATGAAAAGTTATTGCTAATGTCATTATAAAATGAATGTTTCAGAAATTAAGTGAACAGGAGCACGGTGAAGATGATGATCACAATAATGAATATGACCATGAGGCTTTCCTTGGTAAAGAAGATGCTAAAACATTTGACCAACTCACACCAGAAGAAAGCAAAGAAAGATTAGGGTATGTATGTGTAAGTTGACAAATTGAAACATGTTCAGGTTTAAAATTTAGAGAAGAAAAGTTTATAAAAGACATTGCTTTGTTATTACATCTTCTTATAATAGTAATTACAGTAACACTTTGATCACTCGAACTGTGATACCTTGAATACCCTGGATAACTCAGTCATCTGTTGACCAATTTTCTATAATATCTTATGGTAATAAACCTTGATGACTCAAACATTATTTCTCGAACACCCTTGCTTGCTTAATTTTTTTTTTTTTTTTCAAAAATGCAAATTCAATGAAAATTAGATAAAAGCTTGGGTGGTTAGCACTGACTCAGCATTCTGAGCTGTAGTTCTGGTCTGTTTATTAGGAATAAATCTTGGAAGAAGCTAGCATTTGGCTTAACATTGTTACATGTGAGTTTTGACCATAAGAATAAAAGTTAAGGATGCTTAACTGTCTTAGAATTGGTTCTCCTGCTTTATGGTCTTAGAATTGGTTCTGGTTGATTTATCAGGAATACATCTTGAGGTAGTTTACATGTTGCTTAACATCCTAGATTGGTGTTTGGACCACCAGAATAAAAGTTAAGGATGGTAATCACATGCTTAACAGTCTTCGCATTGGTTCCGGTTGAATCATCAGCAAGACATCTTGAGGTAATGAGCATTTGGTTTTATATTGTTAGCAGTGATTCTGATAGATCAGTCAGAAATTAAACTTGAAGTGGTCATTACTTAACTTAATATTGTAAGTTGTGGTTGTGTAACATCAGAAAAGAACTTGGGTTGGGGGGGGGAGGGGGTTCAGCATCTTGCTTAAAATTGTTAGCTGGGGTCAGTACGATTAAACTTTCATAGAACCTTTTTATTCATTTCCATTTATAACTTATCAAAATGTTTTTATTATTTTCAGTATTATAGTTGATAAAATAGACAAAGATCACGATGGTTTTGTAACAGAAGCAGAATTAAAAGACTGGGTTCAGTATGTACAGAAACGTTATGTTCTCTCAGATACCGAGAGAATGTGGAAGGAACATGAAATCGATGACAAAGACACTTTAGAATGGAAATCTTATAAAAAACGTACATATGGATATGAAGATGGTAAGTCAAGAGTGAGAGTTGAAAGTTGTTGTTTTATGTGAACATTATCTTTGTTTTTTTGTCAAGCCTGTCATTGCCATAAGGTGAGACTTAGGTGTTACTTTTACAGTGTCGTCGTAGGCAGCGGCGGCTTGTCAAAATGTGAAAGTTTGTGTTAAAGTAATGTATTCTCTACTCATCAAAAACTAACCTGACGAGACATTTAAATCCGTTTATTTCTTGTTTATATATAATTTTTGTGAAAGGTTTCTTCTATGTGAAAAAGTATGCTTTTATTTCTCATGATAACGTTTTTTGTCCTGTTGTATATTTTATAAGCAGAGACTAAACTTTGTAGCTCTGTGTTATTTTTAGCTCACCTGAGCTATTGCTATCCATCTTCGCCCGTCGTGCGTCGTGCGCAAACTTTACATTTTTATCTTCTCCTCCAAAACCACTGGGCCAAATTTAATGAAACTTGGTAACCATCATGCCTGAGTGAAGCCCTTTCAGATTTGCACAAATGAAGGAGTTATGTCCCCTTGGGGCCCCATAAGGGGGGAAATAATGAAAAACTTAAAAAATCTTCTCCTCTGAATCTATAAGAGATATACCTTAGTTCTTTCATTTGTAACATCCTTAGGTCATGTAGTTTCAGATTTGCACAAATGGTAGCCATGGGGCTCAAAATGGGGAAATTGTAAGGCACTGAGTGGGGAAATTGCTAAAAATTATATATTTGTCACTATATCTTGAAAACTGTCAACTTTTTGTATAGGCATGTATATTAGAATATTGTAGGTATTGCAAAAACAATTATTTTGATATATGGTTCAAGGTCATATGTTGAAAGGTCAAGGTCACAGCTGCAAAAGAAGCCTTAAATTGCTAATTATCTTGAAAACTATTAACTTTTTGTATAGGCATGTATATTAGAATATTGTAGGTATTGACATAGCAATCATTTTGATATATGGTTCAAGGTCATATGTTTAAAGGTCGAGGTCACAGCTGCAAAAGAAGCCTTAAATTGCTAATTATCTTGAAAACTATTAACTTTTTGTATAGGCATGTATATTAGAATATTGTAGGTATTGCAACAACGATCATTTTGATATATGGTTCAAGGTCATATGTTGAAAGGTCAAGGTCACAGCTGCAAAAGAAGCCTTAAATTGCTAATTATCTTGAAAACCATTAACTTTTTGTATAGACATGTATATTAGAATATTGTAGGTATTGACATAGCAATCATTTTGATATATGGTTCAAGGTCATATGTTTAAAGGTCGAGGTCACAGCTGCAAAAGAAGCCTTAAATTGCTAATTATCTTGAAAACTATTAACTTTTTGTATAGGCATGTATATTAGAATATTGTAGGTATTGCAACAACGATCATTTTGATATATGGTTCAAGGTCATATGTTGAAAGGTCAAGGTCACAGCTGCAAAAGAAGCCTTAAATTGCTAATTATCTTGAAAACTATTAACTTTTTGTATAGACATGTATATTAGAATATTGTAGGTATTGACATAGCAATCATTTTGATATATGGTTCAAGGTCATATGTTTAAAGGTCGAGGTCACAGCTGCAAAAGAAGCCTTAAATTGCTAATTATCTTGAAAACTATTAACTTTTTGTATAGGCATGTATATTAGAATATTGTAGGTATTGCAACAACGATCATTTTGATATATGGTTCAAGGTCATATGTTGAAAGGTCAAGGTCACAGCTGCAAAAGAAGCCTTAAATTGCTAATTATCTTGAAAACCATTAACTTTTTGTATAGACATGTATATTAGAATATTGTAGGTATTGACATAGCAATCATTTTGATATATGGTTCAAGGTCATATGTTTAAAGGTCGAGGTCACAGCTGCAAAAGAAGCCTTAAATTGCTAATTATCTTGAAAACTATTAACTTTTTGTATAGGCATGTATATTAGAATATTGTAGGTATTGCAACAACGATCATTTTGATATATGGTTCAAGGTCATATGTTGAAAGGTCAAGGTCACAGCTGCAAAAGAAGCCTTAAATTGCTAATTATCTTGAAAACTATTAACTTTTTGTATAGACATGTATATTAGAATATTGTAGGTATTGACATAGCAATCATTTTGATATATGGTTCAAGGTCATATGTTTAAAGGTCAAGGTCACAGCTGCAAAAGAAGACAAACTTCTAATTATCTTGAAAACTATTAACTTTTTGTATAGGCATGTATATTAGAATAATGTAGGTATTGTGACAACGATCATTTTGATATATGGTTCAAGGTCATATGTTCAAAGGCCAAGGTCACAGCTGCAAAAGAAGACTTAAATTGCTAATTATCTTGAAAATTATTAACTTTTTGTATTGGCATGTAGATTAGAATATTGTAGGTATTGACATGGTAATCATTTTGATATATGATTCAAGGTCATATGTTGAAAGGTTGAGGTCACAGCTGCAAAAGAAGACTTAAATTGCTAATTATCTTGAAAATTATTAACTTTTTGTAAAGGCTTTGTATATTAGAATATTGTAGGTATTGACATGACGATCATAGGTTATATATGTTCAAAGGCCAAGAACATAGTTGCATAAGTATAGTGAAATTGGTTAATGATTTGGAAATTATTTATTGCACTACAGTTATTTCATGGATATTATATAAGCTACTTATAAATGAAATGTTACTGGTTATATTTCTGATTAAGTTTTGTTGCAGTTCTTAACTTGAAAATACTTGTAAAGGTTCTGTACTGAATATATTGTCTATTGTACTTAGTAATTAATTTTAAACATATCCTCAGGTGAGCGTTAAGGCCCATGGGCCTCTTGTTAATTGAATGTCAAGGGTGTTTTATGTTTTAAGTTTTATGACAATTTTTTATAATCTGTCCATACTGAAATATCTTGGTGATGACAAAACAAGACTTATAGTTTAGATATTTGTGATTCAACATGTTAAAATAATAGTTTTTATATGCCATCAGTCATAGAAAAGTTGCACAAAATTGTGCAGATTGTAAAACTAAACTTTTCATTAACCACATCTAGTATTTTCCCTTTATTATCTAATATATCTAATGTTATATAAAAGTATTTGAAATTGATTAACTAGCTATTTTGGTAAAAATTATTAAAATATTTTATATTACTGCAGATCAAAATGATGAAAATTCACCAAACTTCAGTTACAAAGATCAGATAAATAGAGACGAAAGAAGATGGAAAGCTGCAGATAAGAATAATGATGGACTTTTAAGTAAAGAAGAATTCTCAGACTTTTTACACCCCGAAGAAGCTGAACATATGAGGGATATTGTAGTACAAGTAGGTCAAATTTGTGTTCTTAAAATTTGTAACTTTAATAAAAGTTACCCAAACCCTAGGTTACAAGCTCTTTGGACTAGACTTGCCACAAATAGCTGGAAAATTGCTAATACTGCTTTAAACATCAACCCACTCACTTTTAAGGCTACAACCAACTCATAAACTCTTCGGGCTAGGGCTAACACATAAACTCTTAGGGCTAGGGCTAACTCGCTCACTCTTAGGGCTAGGGCTAACTCGCTCACTCTTAGGGCTAAGGCTAACTCACTTACCGTAAATCCCCGCATATAAGACGAGTTATTTTACCTTAAAATTTATTTTTTGAGAAGGGGGGTGGTCTTATAAGACGGTAAACAACTGAGGGGTTGAAATTCTTGAGAAAATGTTCACACTCGATCGTAATGTCCGCCATCTCTGTTGTTGTATATTGCATTTTCATAATGGTTGATATATTTTACAGATTCATAACATACAAGAAACGCGAATCACGTGCTTTGAAATTTTTGTAGTTGTGTATATTTAATGATCTTTTAATAAAATAAAGTTATAATAAATGATTAAAATAAGAAATAAAAAGAAATCATCAAGGTTTCGGTAAGTACAGTAATCAAGGAGGCGGGAAATATTCTGTACAATATTTTATTCTTTTTGTTTACTTTTAGTAACAATCTAGAAATTATATAAACCACACTCTGTCTGCTTCACACGTAAAGGGCATTATGTTTTGAGTATCAGGGTTCCTGTCTTCAACAGCTGATTGATAACCTAATAAACAATAACGAAATTTTTAAAATGTAGTTTATTGAATTTATTTAAAAACGGAACAGATATACGTCTTCATGATTACTGATGATGAGATGTTCTGGCATCTGATTTTATTTTTTACGTTTTCTGATTTATTCAAAATTAAACTAGAATCAAATGGCAAAGAAATTAATTTCACAAGTACGGTATTAAAAAACAATAGGCGAAAATTGGTGGAAAGTTTATGGTCTGATCGGTATCTTCAAATACCGGTACCAGTATGACCTTGTCTGAAAATCATGGTCGTCTTATAGGTGCAGTATCGCCAGAAATCATAAAAAATGACAGGGAAAATCCCACCCCGTCTTATAGGCGAAGTAGTCTTATATCTGGGGATTTACGGTACTCTTGGGGCTAGGGGTAAATTGCTCACTTTTGGGGCAAGGGCTTACTCACTCACTCTTAGGGCTAGGGCTAACTTGCTCACTTTTAGGGATATGGCTAACTCACTCTAAGGGCTAGGGCTAACTCACTCACCCTTAGGGATAGGGCTAACTCCCTCTTAGGACTAGGGCTAACTCACTTACTCTTATGGCTAGGGCTAACTCACTTACTCTTATGGCTAGGGCTAACTCACTCACTCTTATGGCTAGGGCTAACTCACTCACTCTTAGGGCTAAGGCTTACTCACTCTAAGGGCTAGGGCTAACTTGCTCACTCTTAGGGATAGGGCTAACTCACTCACTCTTATGGCTAGGGCTAACTCACTCACTCTTAGGGAAAAGGCTAACTCACTCTAAGGGCTAGGGCTAACTTGCTCACTCTTAGGGATAGGGCTAACTCACTTTTAGGATTAGGGCTAACTCACTCCTTCTTAGGGATAGGGCTAACTCCCTCTTAGGGCTAGGGCTAACTCACTCACTCTTATGGCTAGGGCTAACTAACTCACTCTTAGGCCTAGAACTTATCCCAGTTTTGATAATGCAAAGTTACCCAGAAATAAAAAGTGCCCAGGTGAGCTGTTGTGATGTCTGTTTTCTGATGTTTCATTGATAACATATAGACATAATTTAAGTGCATTTTTAACAAACTTAATATAATCAATGTGACAAAAGATAGGCTAAGAATTTTTATTGTTGAAATTGTTTCATGGTAAGCCTGTTTGCTTTAAATGAAATCAAAATTGGGAAATTTTTTGTAACAGTTGATGCTTAATAATTAGAATTAATTGTTTTTAGGAAACAATAGAAGATATAGATAAAGATAAAGATGGTTTTATAAGTTTAGAAGAATATATAGGTGGGTTTTAGCTTATATTTCCATTTTTGCAACTTTTCAGTCGGACATATCATTTTGTCTTAATTCTTTATTTGTCTGTGTATAAAGCGTTGGAATTTTTTAAAATGTGCATGTATATATATCAAACATAAAAATCCCCAAAACAAAGTAAAAACTAGTTAAACCTTTGAAGTTAGATCAGGGACACATTCCTGGGTTCTCTCTATACATGTGTGTGTGTGTGTGTGTGTGTGTGTGTGTGTGTGTGTGTGTGTGTGTGTGTGTGTTGGACTTGAAACTTCACTTAATTTCTAATTATAGTTTAAGTTAACATTCAACAAAAATATTTTCTGCACACTACATACAATATACCTATGTGATACAAAGCAGGAAATGGCAAAGCCTGCAAAAAAAACCTGTGTGTGTGGTCAGTAGAAATGGAGTTTAGTAATGGAGTTATACATCCCAGTCAAGATTCTTTCAGTTATATTTAGGTGGTTAAGTTCTTGGACCTTGGAGAAAATGGAGTTTTCAGAATAAACCAGTTGACTAAAAAAAAATTTCTTAAAACTTATCACAAGTGTTATTGTAACAGAGTTGGAGATCTGTAATCTGTAGACATGCATTGAAGACCTCTTTGGAATGAAACTCAGAATAACTGATAATCTGCAGTAAAGTTTATGTTGGAATTTCTAAGTTCTGTCATATCTTTTTATAAATGTGAATTGTTGAAAATTCTTCACTTATGTATGAAATGTAGCTGATGTTTATGATGAAGAAGATGATGATGATGATGACGAAGATGACGATGAACACCATGATAAAGAAAAGAAACATCATGAGTCCCCAGAATGGGTTAAAAGTGAAAAAGAACAGTTTGCCTCTGTACGAGATAAAAATCATGATGGGAAATTAGACAAAGAGGAAGTGAAAGAATGGATCATACCTGAAGATTTTGATCATAGTCAGGCAGAAGCTACACATCTGATGTATGAATCAGATACAGATAAGGTATGAAATGACCATGATTTAACCTATATAATATTTGAGCCTTGACCTTTGTAGGTGATATGTGGCCTAACAAAGATGGAGAGGAAGAACCAGAATGGGTTAAAAGTGAACGGGATCAATATAATAACTACAGAGATAAAAATGGCGATGGAAAAATGGATAGTGAAGAAGTTAAATCTTGGATTATCCCCTCTGACTATGATCATTCTGAAGCTGAAGCTAAACACTTAATTTATGAATCTGATTCAGACAAGGTTGGTAGCTTCATCTGATAACTTTTGGGATTTTGGAATTTTTTGCATATTTGCAGATATATAATGCTTTTAATGGAAACTGATGTAAATAGGCTTCATCTAACTGTAATAAACTTAACATACCATATAATATTCATTACCTTTAACACATACATCATAGTTTGTAAATAATTCCAACTAGAGTTCACTAGTGTGTACTGTGTTTTGAATTTTTTTTTTTTTTTTTTTTTTAAATTAAAACATCCTCCTTGCATTTTCCTGAAATAATTTCATTATTTTAGAATTTGTCAGTTTGTTAATATGGTGAAGTAATTTGGTCAAAGTAAAGGTTAGGGAATGGTGCCCTGGTGAATGTTTAATAGTTACCACTGCCATTTTTAACTTAGCTATCCTGCCTGTTAACACGAATCGCACATTGTCAGCACTAGTATTGCACTGCTTGCTCACACCTGGTCTTTTTTGCAACAGTTTCCATTTTATGGCATAAAATTTTAATATTTCAAAATTTTAATATTTTCTTTACAATTTGGTGTTTAGTCTTCATATTTAAATTATAAAGTGGTTTGTGGAACAATATTTTCCATTTTAGACTTTACCCTGACTTTGTTTATGAAAACTGAAATGCTGATAGACATAAAACAACAATTTAGGGTTACAGTTTGGAACCTTAGGCACAAGTAAAGTGTAATAAATGCATAGAATGCATTATGATAATGAGAATAAAAAATTGAATTCCCATAAAGCTTTTCTTGGTGGTTTCTAAATGGTGTTTAGTATTTTATGTTCAGTTGTTTTTTTATTTATAAAAAAAAATATTAAAATCAATGATTATTTTTTGTGTATTTTAATCTTATTTCCAAACATTTTCTTTGCAATTTATCAAAGATTTTCAGATAATTTTAGTCAACATTCTCTTTTCATATCAAAAGCGACAAAATTGCAGTTTGATTTTATGGGTTTGGAACATTTAAAATTTAGAATCAGGACATCTTTAAAGAATAAGAAAGCTCTGTGTAACCAATTTATAATTGTTCATTATTGGTTTATCAAGCTAGGGATTGGAGTACTTGTTTCTGTTTCAGTTACATGAAGCAAATGAGAAATGATAGACTCGTTTTTTGCTTGGAATTCTTCACTTTCCATTTTATCAGTTAATTATTAATTATCTTTGTCAAGAACTTGCATGTATATTGACAAAAATTCTTTGAATTTTTAAAATTTATTTTATATTGGTTTTAAATGTCCATAAAATTTAACTGTGGCTATTGTTTATTTAATTAAATACTAAACAGAATTTATCCAGATACAGAAACTGAACTCTCTCTCTCTCTCTCTCTCTCTCTCTCTCTCTCTCTCTCTCTCTCTCTCTCTCTCTCTCATATATATATATATGCACATGTGTGTGTGTGTGTGTGTGTGTGTGTGTGTGTGTGTGTGTGTGTGTGTGTGTAATTTCTGGTATCAAAAGCAATTTTAGCGGGTGAAATTTTTTCATTGCTTTGTATCTGATATTGATGAAAAAATATTATGCAGAATATGCATGTATGGTATTTTCAAAATTACTCTTACAATAGATTCTGCTTAACCACATATCCTGAATTATTAAAATTATGTAATTAAACAGAATATGCAAATAACCCAACATAACTGTGTACAAGCCAAAATTTTGAATGGGTTCGTGTCTGAACATTGGTAAAAAAAATGTATTTTTATTATTATTTTTTTATTCGCTAAAAAGCTTTCTATTTCTGCCCCATGGACCACACTTCATGGACATGCACAAAATTAAAAAGAAAACGCACTGAAAACAAGGAATGAATCTAAATATACATATACCATATACATATACATTCTTGTATGTGCCAGTGTACTGTAAATGAGATAGTTTTATAAATCTTTATGAGTAAGTATTTTTGAAAATTTGGTATGTTCAAATTAGAAAAATAAAAAAAATATTATTTATTACATAAAAGAGAGTTTCTCACAGTACTATATGTTTGTACGATGACTTATTGAGATTTATTTATTTATTATTCATTCAGTCATTTTTGCCTTTTGTAGGATGGAAAGTTATCAAAGGCAGAAATTTTGGATAAATATGATCTGTTTGTTGGTAGCCAAGCTACAGACTTTGGTGAGGCCTTGACAAGGCATGATGAATTTTAAAGACTTGAGAACATTTAATTTGATGAACAAATAGCAGTATTTTCTGAACAAGTTTTACGATGAGTTGCCATAAGAGATTTGATAGCATATTTAAACAGGGTTATAAAAGCCAAAGGTTAACAGAAATATGATGATGATATGAATATCATGCTATAGACATTGATATAGCTTTGTTATGTTATATGCTGTTTGTTTGCACAGTCAAGTTCATTTCAGGTAAAAGTGATATAGCACATTAGTCCCCAACACTATACGTCTGCACATGACTGAGATGAAACTCATGAGAAGAGAATTTTATAATCCAAATATTATCTTTATATTTTAAGTCTGTTCACAATATTTTGGCATAGTTTAAAAAATTGTCCATAGTAGATGGTTAAGTACAGAGTTATCTTCCTTTATTTTACTAATAAATCAGTTGAAATGGTAGTCCGCTATTTTAATGTAGACAATGTCCTGTTATAAAATTGGACCTCTAAATTCATTTTGCCAAAATACCTAAAACAAATTACCGGTATATTCAGTATTGACATTAAATTTTTCTGGCTAACTTATCTTATTCCAGCATTGTCTATCATAATGTGAAAACTGTATGTAAAGCACCAAATTGCAATTAAAAGCTTTGCTTTGTGCCTAACACAGGGCATTCAATGAGCAGTCAGAAACTGTAAACTGTATTTATATTTGGTGTGCAGTATTTTTTACTAAACTGAATACTAGAGTTGTCTATTATCTATTTCATAAATTGTTTGGGTGGACAAATTGTTTATGTTAAAACAAAACCTACTTCTAAAACACCTGGTTGTCAAGTAAAGGGTTCACCCTTGTGACATCATAGAGAACCAGTCAAGGAACACTTATTCAGTGAAAATACATTTATTGTAAAATACAAACGGGAAACAGGCAAATGCAGTTACAAGTTGTGAATCTGCAGGTCCTAGCTGTGACATTAAAATCTGATAATGATTATGGTGCTGTTAATTAAAAATATATATATATATATCTTCTCAGAATATTAATTCATTAATATATACTTCAGTTGTGTACAGATGTCATAGTGTAAATTCTAGAGTGATATCAGGAATCCGGTGTATAGAAATGTTTAAGTCAGTATATTATTATTATTAACTTATAAAAGTTCCTCTGACACTATATATTGCTTTATTTTACATGTCACATATACATGTCTAGGGTTGTCTTGTAAGCAATGCCACTACATATATACTTTTAAGACTTCTCAGATTTAAAAAAAAAAATTGAAATTCTTCCACATTTTGTTTGTCTTCCACTTTCAAAGGTTATCTGGTGCAGAAATAACCCACCATTATCCACTGACTGCTCAATATAGGGTAGTGTTTATATTGTAGAACAAAGTGTAACTTTTGTACAAATAATGGCCTTTAATTGTTATGTGCCTGGTTTTGTTGTCATTTTAAAAAGTCCATCCTTTTATAAAACAAGTAATTGATTACAATAGCAATAAATGAATGGCATCATGTATCATACAAAAATAACTGTTTGAAATATTATGTAATATAGAATGAAAAATTTTCACTCTGTAAAAATTCTTTTCTTGCAATAAATTCTCAACTAGTCTGGTCTAAGATGATATGATGCCATGTCCGACAATTTTTACAGCTGTGAAATAAAAACCTTATCCACCGATCATGTAGGATTGTAGAAACCGTTTTGTTTAAAATGTAGATAAGTGAAAAAAAATAACTTTTTATATAGCATTTCTATATCAGATCAAATCATATCACATTGAGAAGGATATTGTTATAGGGACAGAGAGTTGACAATTTTGTTGTCAGTTGTGACATATGTTTAGAGTTATATTTTCATAATGTTGAATTGTGTTGTTTTAATGAATTAGATTTTAGAGTTTATTGTTGATGAAATGAGGACTGTATTTTGGCTGTTGCCAGGGTTACCAAGAAACATAAGTTGACTTTTTCTAACTTGTTAAAGGAGGCCATTGTGCTTGTAACTAAACATTTCACATTATGATATTTGTTATTGCATAACTGTAAACCAACTTTTATTCACGGCTATTAACTTTCACGATTCTCTTACCAAAACTATTTCGCGACTATTAACTTTCGCGATATGGACTATAGCTGATTAACTTCTTCTGTAAACAAAGTGTTGCGTAAACAATAGTATATATTGGTATGAACCAAGCGATATTAATCCGATAACGAATTTAATAAACAAGTGATTTATACTCACTAGCATTTGGCGTTTTTGTATTGTTTAAGCTCATCACATTTCATTATTAATTGTGGTCTACTGTGGTGTGCAATAAAATCAAATTGATACTGATAGTATACAATTTTCTCTTGTCTCTGCTTTTGATTGTCACTTACGTTTTTCATTTTTTGTAATACCATTTTCGACAACAAGTTCGCAACGATTAACTTTCGCGATAATTTTGCTCTCGCGAAACGCTAAAGTTAATAGCACGCGAATAAAAGTTGGTTTACAGTAGTTCAATGCTTCATGCTTTTATGTATTGATTAAAGTAAAAATGTTAGTCAGTTTATCCAAAACTTGTGATTTAAATTATGGTTTGAAATCTACTTTTTTGTGCAGAAAATAGGAAGGAAAATGTCATACATCATGCTTGTCTATAAAAGATTTTTACTAAATTACTATTGTAATTTTTAAGTTTTTCACCATATTTTTTAAAAATTTTTTCATGTAACAGTTTACAGTATTTTAATTCTTCATTGTTAAAGAGACAAAACAAACAAATGTTTGTGTAAACATTACAGGTACTACCTCCTTATTTTAACAGTCAGTACAGGGCTGAAAAAAATTGCTAAGTCCTTGACATGTAACCTTTAGAATCTGCTGGTCCAACAAAAGTCCCAAAGCTCTGAACCAGTAACTTTTGCAAGTAACTTGCCTTTAAAAAATCCAAGCTTCTAGGTCTAGCAGATCTTTACAAATTTTTGCATTGACCGGTAGCAGGAAAAGTTACTAGTTCGAGGACCTAGGGCCAATAGTTAAAGGACAAAATGTGGTGGTCTCGGACCTGGTTAAATGGTAAAATGTGAATATCTCAAACTTAGGACCCTGGTTAAAGGAAAGGACCCTGGTTCAAGGAAAAATCTGGCAGTTTTGACCTGGGGACACTGGTTCTGACAATCTTTCTTGGACCCAAAGCCAGTGTATTTTATCTAGCCCTGTGGCATATCGTGTCAGAATTGTCCTTCAGTTCTTTGTTTTCCTTTGTAGATGTTTGCTTGCCTGTAATATTATGTTTTACAGCCAGTATACAAGGTTTTTTCTATAATAAAAGTAATATTAAGAATAAATGGTAGGTGATGATTAAATGTTTGCCAAAGATGTTCTTTTGATATTTTTTGTGTTGGTGCTTTTGAATTTTATCTAATAGTGCTTTCGTGCTTCTGACTTTTTTCCTTTCTTCCAAACTGGAACACAATTTGGATTTTAGGTTTGAGTTATATGCAATGCTCGGATTTGTTTTATAATGTATCACGGCTTTTTATCAATATGTATTATGTATTATAGTAAAAGAATTTTTATATACTTTGATGATGTGGTTCAAAACAAAAAAACGTTTTGATAATCTAAGCCATGCTGGTTACCTCATTAGTGTTCACTTTTGGTTCATACTGTCTATTTATGGCAAACATTTACTGCTAAATATTGTATTTGCAGTATTGTGTCATGTCTATTATCTATTTCTCTTATCACACAGATTAAAAACTTTACTCTTTTTCATTTTAAATACCCTGGGTTAAGGTAAATTTCTCATTCAGAAATTGTTGTGTTGGTTTTTTTTCTTTATATATATATTTCAATTTTTTTTTTTAAATTTAAGGAATTTCTTAATGATTATTATATTGAAGTTAAACTTCATTTTAAAAAAATCTCATAATATTTGAAGAGTCAAATATACTTAGATAAACTAGACGTTACTATATATTTAGTTAATGGTTTTGATGAATTACTTTTAATAGCATATCTGTTAACTTTTTTTGTATTTTGGGGTAGAGATGTCACCTAAGCATTTGTCTCCCCCTTTCTTGCTTTTGTTACAGGAAGCCACCTCATCCTAATTAAAGGATTATACAAAGCCCGTTATTTTGATAAGGTTGAATATTCATTTCTGGATAAATGACCATATAAGAGTGAGTAATGAAGCTTTAGTTAAGAAGTTGTGGTGACCCTGACCCAGATTTGTGATAAATAGGACATATTCCTCATTTTGAAATTTTCAAGATTTCACTATCAGTTTTGTATTTTATGTGTTTTTAGTATAAATTTTGCCAGTATTGAAAGATACTTGTGTACTTGTCTAGTCTGATTGAAGCATTAAGAGATACAGGGAAAAAGTACATCACACATGTTGTCTTAAAATAAAAGTTTTACGAAAGAAAAGGAGAAGATAAGAAAATTCTGAAAAGGATATAATAGGGACCAATATTTGGCCCTTAAAAAAGTTGAACTCATGATCAAACTTAAGTTTTCAATCATATTTTTACCATTGAATTATAAATAAGAGAAAGTGAGTGCTATGGTTGTTGGTATAGGGATTTACATGTATATGTGTTTAAAAAATACAACCTATACTTAAGTATCTACTTCTAAAAATTTGTGTTCTTTTTGTGATCCGGTTGTTTTGTTCACTCTTCAGTTTGTTAATGTCCCATTGTAAAACATTACAGTTATCTAGTAACAGAACAAGTAAAGTAACAATAAAAACAGTAATAATGTGTCTAGAAATGCCTATTGAATTATAGTAATAAACTATCATTAAAGAGCATATTCAAAAACACTTTTACATATTGTAGAAGAATAGTTTTAAGACAACATGTGTTGAACTTTTCAGACTGTGTCGTCTTGTGTACAGAATTGTAGCACTGTCTATAAATACCAAATACTTGTATTTGTTTGATATTTTTTTTACAGCAATAAAAATTTTAAATTTAAAACTTTAATCTTGTGTACATTTTTATTTTACTGTAAATGCAGGTAAACTCATGGAACCTGGTCCCAGTTTCGCAATCATTCACTCAATTGAGTGTACCATCAGCTGAAATTTGGGAATATTTCAGTGTCAATTTTTAAGACATTACACAGTTAACATTGAATATCTAATGTTATATTTAAATTGATAAGACAAACCATTGTCTCAAAAAACTTACAATTTTAAAAATATTGATGAGAGAAAAATGGGAATATTTGAGTCGAGTGTACACTCAATTTAATGAATGGTTGTGAAACTGGAACCCAATAAACACAATCTTTTAAAACTATTCTTTAAATGGTTTCCTTTTTGGTTTAAATTTGAAGCAAATGGACTATGAAACAGTCACTAAACTGAACAGGTGTCTTCATAAACAGAAGTTTGTCACAGCAGGTTTTCCTACACGTACTAAACAACCAATTTAAAATTGTCAGTTAAATCCTCCAATTTATTCTGGAATCAGTCAAACATCCTTTTAATGTCGCATAATAACTTTGCCACCTTGCTTATTGCTACACTATTTTGGATCTTTTATATGCCTCCCTCAGTATATCATAAAATCCTCCTATACTGTTTGTATCAACTATACGGAACAATGATTAGGTAATAGCTAAGTAAAGACATGTTTTCAGTAATTTCAGATTATAATGTCTAGAGGTTTCACAGTCATGTAGAATACATATATATGAACTGAAGTTAACTGACGTTAAAATGGGTTACAGTTACCCCTGTTATATAAAATAATACACTTATATCAGGATTTATTACTGCAATAGTGGCTAGAGTTTTATTCAGTACCATAATTGGCAGCTTTAGCTTTTAAACATGCACATGTATTGGGTCTTGCGCATTTGGCAAGTGACATTTTAATGGCGATATTACATGTTGTCACTTAACACCCAGCTGATCTCACATTCGAGCACCTTATCTCACTTCCTCTTCCTTGTGAGGTCGTGGGTTCGAACCCCGACCGGGTTCCGACCCAAGACTGAAAGTGGGTAGTGACTCGGTGCTCTTTCGCCAAGCACTCGGCATCACGAAATGAAAGTCACGGTTCTTTAGGATAGGAACTTAAAATAAACGAGGCCCAGTGTCACGACAGGCGTGGGACGATAAAGAACCTTGCTGTGTAATGCCATCAGTGCAACGCACAGGCAAAATTTCAGCACTTTCGCCTGTAGCTGGTGATGTCTCGATATAGGTGAAATATTCTTGACTGGGACGTTAAACACCATTACTTAACTCCTCTCCCATTTGCATTTTCAAGCACACGGTCTTACTCTTGTTACCGCATCTATCCTGGTTTCATTTCCAATCACATACTGCATCTTTTTCCTGGTGTCATGTTCGAGCGCCTTATTTTACTTCTTCCTCTGATGATATCTCTATTTTCATCTTATTTTTGAGCAAATGGTTTCACTTTTTACAGTATCAACTCTGTATACGGTTTCAAGCACATAATTTCACCTCCCTTATCGCACCTCCATCCCAGTCTCATTTGTGATGATGAATTCATGATCTCACTTTCTTCTGTTTCTGTATCTATATAACCATACTTCATATCTCTATTCTAATCTCATTTTCGAGCAATGATCTCTATTCATATTACTTTTTTCTTGACTTAAGTGGCCAGATGGTCTAAAGTGCACGCTTACGGATCACGGTACCTCTCACTGTCTAGGTTCGAATCACACTTGGGCAGATTTTTAATAGTGTGATGGTGTCATGTCGCTCGCCAAAGGTCGATAGTTTTCTCTGGACACTCTATTTTCCTTCACTATTTCAGAACTGACCGCCTCGGAAAAAATGAAAAAATATTGACTGGAGTGTAAAGCACTACTACTCCACTCACCACTCTTACTGTTGTTTCATCCAACACAAAATCTCACCACTCTTACTGTTGTTTCATCCAACACAAAATCTCACCACTCTTACTGTTGTTTCATCCAACACAAAATCTCGCCAATTAAATCAAGATGTTTTTTTATTTTTCAAATTATTATGAGATATCACTTGTTACAGAAACATTGGGCAGTTTATTTATTTTATTTTATTTTAATTTATTTTATTTTATTTTAATAATAATAATAATAATGATAATAATAACATTTACTTATTTATTTATTTATATTTACTTTTTTTTTTTTTTTTTGGATTTACAATATCTCTTCTTGTTAAAGACGATATCTTTAAATTTAAGCTCACTTACACAACTTGATATATTAAGTTGGAAAGTTTTATATTTTTTTTAATGCGTAACTCATAATAACACTCTGTAATTTAATTTGTTATGAAACAAAGTGTGGACATTTTTCTATTGTGCCACAAAATGTCTTGATAAATAAATAAAAGGTAGAGGTTTTTGTGTTTAAACATAAAAATCTATGTGTCCAATCAGATGTGACCAGGTGTGACATTTTACTGCAATTAAAGAATTCAAAGACAATTGAAAGTAAATAAACCAAGACAATATTCTGGACTCTTAAATAGCCTATGTGAAGAGAAAAACAATAGAAAATATACATGTAGTGAAATTATGGTCCGTAAATAATTTGTAGAGAAAATTTAATGTTTGTTTTCTAATCTACACCTAGTTTCAGAACATGACAAACACCAAAAACAGATAGAGATGGAGAGCGTTTGGTAAGTCTCTGTCATTTATCATATTATGTGTCTTGTTTTTTTTTTGTTTTTTTTGGTATCATTTATTGTTGCTAAGCACATGTTTTTCTTAGTTACAGATTTTCCTTTCAATTTATTTATTTATTTATTTATTTATTTATTTATTTATTTATTTATTTATTTATTTATTTATTTCAATTTTAATGATAACGTTTTATATTTGTTTTAGGAATTCATGGAATTTTGCTCCTCATGCAATGCTCAAGTTAATCAAAATGACATTATTTTGACTCACTATATTTTATCTTTGACAAATTAGAAAAAATACACAATGATACCTATGTACTTTTATAATTTTGGCTTTTGTAATATTTTTTAAAACTTTTCTCTTTCTTTGTATCATAAGTTATAATTCTCAGTTTGCAGCTATATAAAGCGAACATGTTGACAACATAAGCTATAAGCCCGTAACCAATAAATACAATATAAAATATATACATGTACACGTATGTATAAAAAACTTCTGGGAACCAACTAGACTTTATTGTATAAAATGATTCCCCGAGTGTATGTGTTTCGCCGTCGCGAAGACAGTAAAGTGCTGAATCAATTCGCTGTTTTTACTTATCTGACAAAGTTTGCATGTGAATTGCAGTATATGTTGTATAAACAATTTAAAAATGCAAGATTAATTATAAAATTTGCTGAACCTTTGTCAAAGTTTGTCTGATAAACCAATTTCAAGGATTGTCCATTTCCTCCTTCTCACATCTCTCAATAACTCACTAAGAATACCGAACAAATTACAAATCAAACTCGAACAAACCTTAATAAAGAAATTAATCAATTTCAGATGAAAATGGCAGCCGATAAAGAACGAGAAAACCACCAAAACAGAAATGGTATAAACACGGCATACAATAGTAACCTGAAATATATGCACAGGTCGCCATTAATAACGCCAAACTACGGAAAGAGGAACCAGAAAACATCTAGATCGAGCTTGGCTCGCGTACTGTTGTATGATAACGCCAATCAACAACATGTTCTCAAAAATAGATTATTACAAATCAAAACACAACAGGAAAAATCTCAACATTTTCTGGATATGAAGAAAAATTCTTTTCTCTTAAGACAAGTACGGCGTGTCCGTGAGCTAAAGGAAGAATCGAAAAAAGAAAAGAAATTTTTGCTACCCGACATTCGGAACAATCAACAAACAGGTGCGGGTGAATCCACTTTGACACCAGAACCTTCCACAGAACCAGGAAGCACCGAGGATCTGAGTCCTATAGCTGTAATTATAGAACACATAAAGCTACCGGAAATAGATCCAGACAGAGAAAAACGACATTTAGTGTTCAAACTAAAGGATCACTATGGCGACACCAAGATTTATCACACAGAAGATGAAGGAATCATGTCAGATATAATTCCACTTCATACTTTTTATTCAAAAACTATAGATGATCCACGGTTTTCTAGTTTAGAGAAAGTTTTGTTTCCAGCTAAGTCCATCCAATAAGTGACGAAACTAAACGATTTATTTTTGGATCTGTATTATTATTTTAAAAATAGATTTTTGCTAAACTATGCTTTACGTTTCCTATGCCTGGACATTGAACGGTTGTTGACATTAAATGTATAAATATTTATTTGGGTATGCAGTTTTAAATTTTGTGTTACAATTTTCCACAATTCAGTTAAACTGATAGGAGTTGCATGTATATACATAGTTTTTGATATGATCAAAGCAGGCGATCGTCTTTTGTTTCTACTTAAGGTGTCAGGCCCCAGTTTCACAATTATTTACTCCTTTGAGTGCACACAATTCAAATAAGGAAATATTTTATCGTCAATTTTTAAAGCATTAAACAGTTACAATTGAATATCTAATATTTAAATTGCTTTATATAGATTTGTTGAACAAAACAAACAATGTCTCATAAAATTTAATTTTTTTCATAATGATGAGAGAAAAGTGGGAATATTTGAATTGCAACATCAAAAGATACAATTTAAATATACTTTCTGTTAATGAATAAATGATCTAAAGCGCGCTTACGGATCATAGTGACCCTTATTATCTAGGTTCAAATCCCACTGGAGCAGATTTTTCTGTTCCCTTGTTGAAAGTTAGCAGTTTTCCTCATGCATTTCGGTTTCTCCACCATCTCAGAAATGACCGCCTCGATATACTAGAAAGTGAAAACAAATCCTGATTGGAGAAAAAACTAAATTACTCAACTTTACCCGTAACGCCCTGATCTGGGCTTGGTAACACATAATGTTCCGATCTGGGCTAGGTAATTACTCAACATCACCCGTAATGCCCCGATCTTGGCTTGGTTATTACTCAACTCACCCGTAACACCCGATCTGGCCTTTGTTATTACTCAACATCACCCGTAATGTTCCGATCTGGGCTTGGTAATTACTCAACTTCACCCGTTATGTCCCGATCTGGGCTTGGTAATTACTCAACATCACCCGTAATGCCCCGATCTTGGCTTGGTTATTACTCAACTCACCCGTAACACCCGATCTGGGCTTTGTAATTACTCAACATCACCCGTAATGTTCCGATCTGGGCTTGGTAATTACTCAACTTCACCCGTTATGTCCCGATCTGGGCTTGGTAATTACTCAACTTCACCCGTAATGTCCCGATCTGGGCTTGGTAATTACTCAACTTCATCCGTAACCACCCTATCTTGGCTTGGTATTTTCTCAAAATCACCCGTACTACCCGATCTGGGCTTTGTAACTCCTGAAATTAACACGTAACGACCCGATCTAGGCTTGGTAATTACTCAACTTCACCCCTTATGTCCCAATCTGGTCTTGGTAATTACTAAAAATCACCTGTAACGACCCGATCTGGGCTTGGTCATTACCCAACTTCACCCGTAACGACCCGATCTTGGCTTGGTTATTACTTAACTCACCGTAACGCCCCGATCTTGGCTTTGTAACTACTCAACATCCCTCGTAATGTTCCGATCTGGGCTTGGTAATTACTCAACACTCCGTAACAACCCGATCTGGGCTTGGTTATTACTCGATTTCACCCGTAACCACCCAAACTTGACTTGGTAATTACTCAAAATCACCCAAACACCCGATCTGTGCTTGGTTATTACCCAACTTCACCCGTAACGACCCGATCTGGTCTTGTTAATTACTCCACTTCACCCGTAACGCCCCTATCTGGGCTTGGTAATTACTCAACGTCACCAAAACACCCGATCTGGGTTTGGTAATTACCTAACTTCACCCGTAACGACCCGATCTGGGCTTGGTAATTACTCAACTTCACCCGTAACGCCCCGATCTGGGCTTGGCAATTACTCAACATCACCCGTAACAACCCGATCTGGTTTGGTTCCTCAAAGTTTACTGGTAAGATAGCTTCGAGCTAACAGTACTCAATTTTAACTTCGTCTTCTCTTCAAATAGTTTCTTGACAGTTAATTGATTTTCTCTTCGGCTCTTTAATACAATTACGATATAAGTACGTCCGAAAATGATCAGCCAGGGCTTAGCTGTTTCACAATTCTTCACTCAATTCAATGTACACTAAACTCAAATATTTTCATTTTTCTGTCCTCAATATTTTAAAAATTTTTAGTTTCATGAGACAATGTTTTGTTTTGTTAAACAAAACTGCACTAAACAATTTAAAAAGGAAATTAAATATTCAATGTAAACTGTATATTGCCTTAAAATGGACTTTGAAATATTCCAAATTAGAGTTGAGTGTACACTCAATAAAGTGAATGATTGTGAAACTTGGGCCAGGTACGTAAATGTTTTTATCAGCATACCGGGATATTAATCAGCTTTGAACAACTCATGATGACGAACAATAGAGATTAGTGCAATAGAGATGTTACAATTACGAACATGTACATATATGTATACAAAAATGATTTATACAATTTATGAGTGTATAAAATATTTCCTTCATTGTTATATTTTGAATAATGTTTTTATGACATAATGTGCAAACCCCCCCCTCTCTCTCTCTCTCTCTCTCTCTCTCTCTCTCTCTCTCTCTCTCTCTCTCTCTCTCTCTCTCTCTCTCTCTCTCTCTCTCCTAATTAAGTTCTGTAGTGTATATGTTTCAAGGATGCGTTTACAAATGATAAATAAAAAATACATGTAACAATATGATAAAATCGCAACTAAATGCAAACATTTTAATCCAATCAAGTGTACACACGTCATTGTCCAATATTTTGAGCACGGTAGTGAAGTAATGATGTTTTACATCCCAGTCAAGATTCTTTTACTTTGTCTAGGCGAGCATTTTTGAAATGGAGGAGAAAACTGGAGTACTCAAAGAAAATCAGATTCCTGTTTGTCCTTGCTACCATTTGTTCTGCGTTTCTCCTTGCTACCATTTGTTCTGCATTTCACTTTGCTACCATTTGTTCTGCATTTCACCTTGCTACCATTTGTTTTGCATTTATCAGATTCCTGTTTGTCCTTGCTACCATTTGTTCTGCGTTTCTCCTTGCTACCATTTGTTCTGCATTTCATTTTGCTACCATTTGTTCTGCATTTCATCTTGCTACCGATTGTTCTGCATTTCATCTTGCTATCATTTGTTCTGCATTTCATCTTGCTACCATTTGTTCTGCATTTCATCTTGCTATCATTTGTTCTGCATTTCATCTTGCTATCATTTGTTCTGCATTTCATCTTGCTACCATTTGTTCTGCATTTCACCTTGCTACCATTTGTTCTGCATTTCACCTTGCTACCATTTGTTTTGCATTTATCAGATTCCTGTTTGTCCTTGCTACCATTTGTTCTGCGTTTCTCCTTCTTACCATTTGTTCTGCATTTCACTTTGCTACCATTTTTTCTGCATTTCATCTTGCTACCGATTGTTCTGCATTTCATCTTGCTATCATTTGTTCTGCATTTCATCTTGCTACCATTTGTTCTGCATTTCATCTTGCTATCATTTGTTCTGCATTTCATCTTGCTACCATTTGTTCTGCATTTCATCTTGCTACCATTTGTTCTGCATTTCACCTTGCTACCATTTGTTTTGCATTCATCCTTGCTACAACTTGTTCTGCATTTCTCCTTGCTATTGATTGTTCTGCATTTCACCTTACGAACATTTGTTCTACATTTCTCCTTGCTACCATTTGTTCTGCATTTCTCCTTGCTACCATTTGTTCTGCATTTCATTTTGCTACCATTTGTTCTGCATTTCATCTTGCTACCGATTGTTCTGCATTTCATCTTGCTATCATTTGTTCTGCATTTCATCTTGCTACCATTTGTTCTGCATTTCATCTTGCTATCATTTGTTCTGCATTTCATCTTGCTATCATTTGTTCTGCATTTCATCTTGCTACCATTTGTTCTGCATTTCATCTTGCTACCATTTGTTCTGCATTTCACCTTGCTACCATTTGTTTTGCATTTATCAGATTCCTGTTTGTCCTTGCTACCATTTGTTCTGCGTTTCTCCTTCTTACCATTTGTTCTGCATTTCACTTTGCTACCATTTGTTCTGCATTTCATCTTGCTACCGATTGTTCTGCATTTCATCTTGCTATCATTTGTTCTGCATTTCATCTTGCTACCATTTGTTCTGCATTTCATCTTGCTATCATTTGTTCTGATTTCATCTTGCTACCATTTGTTCTGCATTTCATCTTGCTACCATTTGTTCTGCATTTCACCTTGCTACCATTTGTTTTGCATTTATCCTTGCTACAACTTGTTCTGCATTTCTCCTTGCGATTGATTGTTCTGCATTTCACCTTACGAACATTTGTTCTACATTTCTCCTTGCTACCATTTGTTCTGCATTTCTCCTTGCTACCATTTGTTCTACATTTCTCCTTGCTACCATTTGTTCTGCATTTCCCCTTGCTACCATTTGTTCTGCGTTTCTCCTTGCTACCATTTGTTCTACATTTTCTTTTTATCCATGAACAGTTTAGTTTGGTTTTGTTATTACTAGCATTTGGTTCCTTTTTGTCCCTGCCTCTGCCTCAATTAAGCCTGTATTTGTTTTTTGCTACCATATGGTGTCTATTTGACCTTGCTCTCATATGTTGTCCTTTTTCCTCGCTGCCTTATTGTATCTATTTTGCTTTACCATCATTAGTTTCTTTTTATCCATGGACAATTTAGTTTCTATTTGACATTACTAGCATTTATTTTCTATATGTCCCTGATACAACTTGGCCTGTATTTTGTCCTAGCTGTCATTCAGCTTCTATTAGCCCTTGCTGCAATATGGTCTCTAACTGCTTTAGTTACCATTAGGTCTGTAATTTCATTTCTTCTATTCTGTCTATATTTATGTTTGTAATAGTTTGGACTCAAATCGTGTGCTTAGAGTACCTTTGCAATTTGGTATGTATTAGTCCCTAATGCTATTTTGTGTGTATTAGTCCTCTACCATTTGGTCAGCATTTGTCATTATTATTTCGTCTCTCTTTGATATCGCAACCATCGGTTTCTGTTTTTCCACACAACAATTTAGATTATGAAAGTCATGTGGTTAAATTACTTAGAGTTAGCCAGTCTTTGTTACAATGCATATATGTCTTTTTATCTTTTGCTACCTCTTTGTACTTGTAACTGTATTTTCTTTAAATAAGTGTCATATCCTTTCATTTTTATTTGTTCTTGCTACTATTTGGTCTCTATCTGCCATTACTACTGTTAGATCTCTATTTGCCGTTGCTACATTTGTCCGTGCTACTGTAGGTTCTCTATTAAGTCTTGCTACAATGTGATCTCTTTTTGTCCTTGTTTTGATCACTATATGTCATTGTCATAGTTTGGTCTCCGTATGTCTTTTCTATCCTCTGTTATATGTATTTCTTCCTACAATGTGGTCTCTGTTTTACTACCGTCCAGTTTTAATTGTCTTTGCAACACTTTTGCCTGTATTTGTTCTTGCAACAATCTAGTTTGTATTTGTCCTTGCAACAATCTGGCCTGTATTTTTCCTTGCAACAATCTGGCTTGTATTTGCTCTTGCAACATGACTGTATATGTATTGTCCTTGCAACAATCTGGCCTGTATTTGTCCTTGCAACAATTTTGCCAATATGTCCTTGTAACGATTTGGCATACATTGTCCTTGCAACAATTTGACCAAAGGGTCATTTTCTTATTACAGCTGATTCCATAAGTAGACAGGCTGTGCATAATCTGTTCAGCATTTTTTGTTGAAGTCACTTTAACAGAGTTATCTCTGTATAATGTTAAGGAATAAATTTACCCAGCAAAAAAAAGGAGAGGGGGAAAGTAATAGTTTTTAAGCCCAGGTCAAGAATCTTTCAGTTCTTGGACGGTAGAGAAAACACCAGTACCAAAAGAAAACCAATCCTCCGCAAATACACTTACATACTTTCTTACACTTAAATCTTCCAGGTAGGGATTCAATACTAGGGGTCTAACAGTAGTAATGGCAGATAGACAGTGGGAGGTGCTGTAGTGGACTTTAATCCACTTGGTCAAAGAGGTCCCCAGCCTTCCTTTTGATCATTAATTTGTAATTGTCTTTACTGCTGACTTTGATCTAACTGATCACTGAAAAGCTTATTACAAATCCATTTATAAACAATATTCAAACATTTTTAAAGTGATTAATGTTTGCTTTACCAAATCTGACACACATATTTCAGAATCCCAAAAAGATTTCCAACTTTGGTTTTATTGGAAGCGTTCATTTAGTTGAGACCCTAAAATCTTCAAGTAAGCAACTAGATGCTTCTAAAACAAACAAAAAACCATAAAATTCATTTTTGTTCAACAATAAAAATTTTATTAAACAAATAATAAATTCTGAAACAGTCAGCCTAATAGGCTTGTATATCTTTGTTTATATACAGTAAATACAGCACATTAATGATTTAGACATAACTTAATTACAAAAAAACAATACCTCCTCAGATCTACTTTTACTTGCAGATTCTGAGTTTTGGCTTGAAAAAAAAAATGATCCCAAATTATTGGTATCTAATGTTAAAAAATTAAGATACCATCAAAGATTACATCAAGATGTGTTTTTCAAACACTTTGTCCAAAACAGACAATTATGGAAATTAGATCAAAAAGATGTGTTCAATTTAAAAAATCTAGGGTGTGCTGAAAAAGTTAAGTTAACAGAAATGCACTTGTTATAAATGGCAAAAGATAATGTTATGGACAACAATACTAAACAACAAACAAACAAACTAAAAGGTCAAAATAATTTGCATGCCATGACTATTTGATCTACACCATCAAAATATCATAACAAAGGAAACTATATTATCTTGATGTGTACATACATATACTAGTACAGTATATAGATTCCACTTATAAAAACTAAAAATAACTATTTTAATCACTTTTTAAAACTACATATGGTTAGTGCAGTAAGTCTTGCAAGTCTACTTAGTGCTCAACATGAATATGCTACTGCAAAATTGAGCAGAGTTTAATATCTCACTCAAAAATACTAGTATATTGACTATTTCTGGTTTTTAACCAGCTAAAGATGATGTGGCAGAAATTTTGTTGTCTGTAGAGCATTTGAGGCAATGTGTAGGGAAGGATATTTAGCATCTCATGCCTACCATGACTGGGACATTGGTTGTCACGGTATTTTCATAATGACCAATGATTTTCATTTCTAACTGAAAGAGCTTTGCAAAAGAACAGTCACTATAAATTATCACTTTTTAACCAGATCCAGCCATTGTTTAAACTCTAAGTTTTCACAATGGAGAAAGCACTGTATTGATTGAGATACAGTTGTTGTGCCAGTATGAGATTTATACTTTTAAGTGAAATTAAAAATTGTATTAAACAATGTCAGAGTTAGATATAACATATAGTGGACTTATTTTTAGACATCAAATTTAGTGGACACATTTTTAGACATCAAATTTAGTGGACACATTTTTAGACATCAAATTTAGTGGACGTATTTATAAACAATAAAAAGATTTTAAATAAGATTAAAAAACACTACAACTATAAATGATTAAAACTTAGCTATTATTATGCACCAAGACAATTAGCTATTATGCAGTAGGTTCTTTGCAGCACTGTTACAGTATTCTAGTTTTCTTTTCTATCAACTACTTTTTACACTGAATCTTAAAGCTGCATTAAGTTTTTCAATTTTCTGAATTTTTTTTTGATTTTCTAAAAATATATTTTTTTTAAAATGGATATCTTCTAACCAATATCCCTCACATTCATTTTCTAAAATTCCATTTCTTCTAGCTGTAAATAAACGGAATCCTCCGACTGGTTGGTCAGTGTTTCACGATGGTAATTATTAGCTTGGAGCATGCACACGCATGTATGGGAAAACCCTAGAATCGAAGGTGAAACATGACAGATTGCATTAATTGTACTTCATTAATATCCAAATGTATTTGAAATGGTGTTATGAATCCCTTACTAAGTCACAAATGACAAATTCAACAAAGTTCTGTGTTTAATTTAGCGTATTTCACCGTTTTGAAAGTTGTGTTTAAATGACCCGTGTTTTGATGACGTAACCATGTTCTAATATTAGATCCCAAATACTGCTTCTCGCTGGGTAAATACTGTAATTTCTGTATTTATTCGAGCTTTTATCGTTGAACCAAATGTAACATTGTTCATTAGGAACATCATTAATTAGATTAGCACTGTTTCAATTTTTTCTTTGGAAATTTTAATGCAGCTTTAAATCCAGCTGGTTATTCACACCTGTCTACAGATTTTTTAGAGGAATGCATGCTAGTGAATTGTGCTACAAATGGCTCCATAGTTCATTACCAATCGCATGTATATGCTTAAAAATCACATAAAAATTCATAGAGAATTCAATTTATTTATTATTATTATTTTTTAAGTTATTTATTTATTCTATTTTCATTTTATTTTTTATTATTAATTTTTTTTTTGGTGTGTGTGCGTGTGAATATCAAAATATCAGCAAAATATTTTAATTACCAAGGCCTCTTATGTGCTTTATTTTTACAAAGACACAATTCCATGAAAATTTCTCCTAACAATTTATTTTTTTTAAATTACAAAACCACAAAATTTTTAACATCATGAATATGAATGAATCTAAAGTAACAAAACACAACTACATCTAGACTGGCATCAACAAAATTATTATCAGAAAATTTTTGCAATTTTTATAACCCACTATATGGCAATATGTCTGCTGTTTATTATCTAAGAAAACTTTATAAGTCTGTGAGACAGAACTAGCACTGTTACATTAAAATATCACACTAATTTGTAAAATAAATAAATACTATTAAATAGATTTTTTACATCTTAGCGGTATTCGGACACAGATATTACATTTTATGTTGTGATTAGTGGAATTCTACTTTGTATAAGTCTACTTGGCTTACTTATAAATAACTTGATTAAAATATAACACCAAAAACCAACAACGAAAAACAAAAAATAGCACTGAATTAACCTATACATACTCTGGAAAATATAAACAATGATGACACATTAATTGCTAAATAAATTATAAAAAATAAATTCAAAACAATCCAAGTAAAGGAATAACCAACAATTTAAATAAAACAGGTGGTGAGACAGATCATTATAAACTGTAAAGAATAGATCTATAAATTAAATTATAATTTTGATCGGATGACAATATACACATAACCATTTATGGTTATCGGTAAATGTGCTTGAAAGTATAATGATGTCATCTCTATTACAAAATGAAGTATTACGCTCTTGTGTTTAAATAAAGATACATTGTTATTTATTAATATACTGTGCATGACTCTTTCATTTTAAACTTCAGACAATAATGAATCAAATGATTGTTTAACATTATGTAAGTGTGTTTTTTGTTCGTATGTTCGGCGGTTTTCACTGAGATCCTTCAACAGTAAAATCTATACAAGGTACCACAGAAAACTGAACCAACATTTACACTTGGATACACACTCATCTTTTGAAAACATTGTATAATAAATTAATAATAAAATATACATATGTTTGTGAAATATACATGTAAGAAAAATACACAGGTAAGAAAGACACAAATGTCAAAAATTACACATATGCAAGTAAAATACACATATGTTATTAAAATACACACATGTAAGTAAAATACACACATGTAAGTAAAATACACATTAAAATAC
The DNA here is from genome assembly GCA_029721355.1 of Tegillarca granosa. Taxonomy (NCBI): domain Eukaryota; kingdom Metazoa; phylum Mollusca; class Bivalvia; order Arcoida; family Arcidae; genus Tegillarca; species Tegillarca granosa. The sequence goes on from CM056601.1 coordinate 23,400,620, forward strand.
ACATGTAAGTAAAATACAAAGTGATTAAGTGTTTCTAAGATCCTGAACAGTAAAGGCTAGTCAGCATAACCAGAAAACATTAATCAGTACCAAAATAGAGATTAACTCCTCTGACACTTAACACGTAAAACATCAAAACTAATCATTGCAAATTTTCAGGCAACGTTCAATATTACATCTTGTAATGACCATAAAAACACATCTTCCAAATTGGACTTAACAAACAGATATAGCAAGCCTTTACTGGCCTATAATGTATAAATACACTTACAATGAACTAGCTTGCCTATTTAGTGATTTTGCCATGGTTGTATGGTTGTTGAAAACAGAAACTGTTTTTAAATGCTTAGAATTTGAAAGTTCTTTACAAAGATTTTATATTGTCACTTTATCTGACATTTTTTGTCAGCCAGAACAATTTTGGACGACTGGATTTAACCTAAACTTATTTGATTGCGATGCGAATCACTGTTGGCTTTTGGGGAATTTTAATGGTCAAATTCGGAAATTTTAGTCATATTTCTCCAAGGGAACTACCTTTAATTGGTAGTTATTTTAGGCAAATAAAACCACTGCCATTACAATTATAATGAACAAGCCAACCTTTGAGACAAGTTTAACTTTCAAAAAGGTCATTATTTATATTCATTTTTACAAAAATGGTATGAAAGTATCTCTTAAAATGTTATCAGATGTAGTATGAACATTATTGTGTACTTAATGTTACTGGTAAGTGTCATACTTTACATGTATACATGTAGGATGACTAACACAAAAACCTTTACTTTCCTGTGTGATCTTATTAGTTGGACCCAAGTAATCAAAGGGTGATTTCAAAAAGACCAGTTTGATTATCAGAATCGGAGAAAACTACAAAATAAATTGAACGTTTGTAATATTTTGGACCCTTTGTTTACAAAAAATGTGTTATGGCTTGTTACAATTGTTTGGTTAGTTATTGCTTAGTAAAAAATGTGTACCCTGGTTTGAAATATAAAATATTTAACAATCTGGTTTCTAACACTATAAAGAGTAAAATAAACTAAATCAGTAAGTTTACATATCATAATGTACACAGAACACTTCTGAATGCTCAATAAATGTATTAAATACCTTGTAAAAAGTAAAACACAAAAATCAAAACACAAGTGTTCTTTTCTACAAAAGTTTAAATGAGATGGAAGAATCAGTTTTTTTAAGAAAGTAGACAACTTCAGCAAGATAAAAAGTAAACTGTGCTCAAAATGTCAGTTACAAATACTAATCTTTGTACTTTACTTCATATGCTGCACAATCAGGGCTTCCATTAACCCTTGAACTTTACAGAAAAAATAGGGTGTCAAATGGGTACTAATCAATGTGAGTATTTAAAAAAAAATTATAAAACTGATAAATTTATATATTTATCTACATTTTTTTTTCTAAACTGGATTGTGCTAAAAACTGAACCTATTTAGTATACTGCTTAACAATTGTGCAAATCTTTCAAAAAAAAAAAAAAAAAGTGATCATAAGAAAACCACTAGATACATGTGTAACAGACCGATGGATGAACACACCTGTCAATAAATAAAGAGGGCGCTATGTGTGACTGTGGCTTTGTATAAAAAACACGAACACATAACTACTTCAGCCTTCTAGTCACACAATTTTGATTCAAATATAAACTGGAATACTGTAAACACATATAAAAAGGTACAATGTTAACAGCATTCTCATACAAATGCAGTCATAAGGTTCAAATGGAAGCCCTGGTAAATTAAACCAAACAGTGCTGTTAGTGTAACAAAAAAAAAAAAAAAAAAAAAAAAAAAAAAAAAAAAAAAAAAATATATATATATATATATATATATATTACAAAAGTGTTAACCTTTGTATAATGAATCTCAAACATAGCACCTTATCTCCACAAATGAATCCCATTTCAATACCTTGAATGGTTTGGTATAAAACAAAACCAAAACCAAAACCAAAAAACAAAAAGGCAGAAGTGAGATCCAGAGCAGAGGGGACAAAAATCATATATTCATATACCAAAATGCTTAGAACAAAAATAAATATATAAAAGTAATAAATATTGCATTATTGCACATTACTTTACTGCAAACCAGAAATATATACAACCTTACAAATACCGGAATCTGGCTGCTGATAGCTTCATCTCCATAATTATACAGTTAAACCTTGTTTTAATGCCCCTAAATACTGTAAATTTGAAAAATATTCAGGTGAGTTAATTTTTGCAACAAACATTGTTTCATAATATTCACAAACACGTATGCAATGTAGAATGATGATCAGTGTAAAGGTAAATGAAACATATTAAAATAAATTATGAGTAAAAACTCCAGTGAATTTATGCAAAAAATAAAACAAACAAACAAGAAAATTTCAGATCTACAGTATCTTTGCCATTTTATTTATCACCATATTATTCTGAAATCTCAAAATTTATTTCCTCTGATGTCTTTTGATAAGCCTTCCCCTGATTAATCACCAAACAAACCACTTTAAAATGCCAAATAGTGACAAGGAATCAAGGTTTTACTGTATTTTTTCCAGAGCTCATGCTGTTGCTTTAAATTAATGCATTACATGCAAGCATGCCAGTAATTCAAGCACTATAATAGATTTTATAAATTTTAAGCCCAGGTTTATTGTCAATTTGCTAATTTTTCTTAGAAATGTAATTTACAAAAAAAAAAAAAAAAAAAAAAAACATTAGTCATAAACATACTTTTTTCTTCAAACCCTAGCCACTTTACTGATTAAAATCATTACTCATTAAGATGTTACAACTAAAAGACTGATTGCTATAAATCGATAATTTGGTAATTTTTGCTTTACTAAAACAGATCAGTATACTAGGAAAATATATCTTCTGGCTTTCAGGTCTTAATGGTAAAAATTGCCATCAAACCAAAGAATTATTAAAACAAAAAGAACAAAAAAAAATATGGCAAGTTGTGGCAAATTGAATAAATAAGTAAGGTTACTGTTAAATTATATATAACACTGTTTTAAAAATAAATTTTAGAGAAACATAAATTAGGGCTTCCATTTAACCTTTGAAACTATATCTTTTTTTACCCTTTAAATTTGAGTTTGACTTCCAACTACATGTATTAGAAGGAAACAAGTTGTCTTTATATGTAGTGATGATTAGGATTTTAATGAAAGTTGCCTGAAACTCACTGATCAAATGGAAGCCCTGTACACTGACTATAATTGGGAATAATTCATAAAGTAAATGTAAAACATGCTTGTATGTGTGTAAGGTAACGACCATCAATATTTTGGCTTTTGCTTGTGAAGTAAAACCTTATACAAGTGTCCCTTGAGTATTCTGTCATCTTGGTTATCCATCAAAGTTTCAGCTCCAAATACATGCCTTCTTTATTCCTCTTCAGTAGTTTCCCTCTATATATTGCTGAACCTCTTGATAACATTAGGGGTTAACTTGAAAAGTATTGACAATGATTAATCCATGTGTTATTATTTATGACAAAAATAAATATAATAAATATAATATTAATTATTACCAAAGACAGTGATATGAATTAGCATGATTCACTCTGAGTTGTGAGAGGTGTGAAACATTGAGCTGAAAGCTTTTTCACAATAAAACTCCACAATGATAAAATCAACACCAATATAAATATAATGGCAGCAGTTATTTCTGTATCCAAATCTCCTATGGTTCTTCAGCAGAAATGTGAATCACTTTATATTCTACACTGTATAATATGATATATTATATCATTTGCCAGCTTCCATTTCAAGTTTGACCATAATCTATTCCAATATGAGATGGCAGGTATGCTAGTTTTCCTTATAAAAATGCAATCATATGGCAATAATACTATCATCCTTTCATCCACAACTGTCCGCCAAGTTGACCAGTAACTATAATAACAGTCTACTTTTTTAACAACTGTCAACCAGATAAAAAGTTAATGCCAATGATCTTGTTTTTCCACAATCGTCAACCAAGTTGACCAGTTTTCATACCAGTGTTCTCATTTTCAACAACTATCAACCAAATTGACCAGTTGTTATGTCAGTGAAGTAGTGTTTCAACAACTGTCAACCAAGCTGACAAGTTGCTTTGTCAGGAATCCATTTTTTCAAAACTGTCGACTTGGACAGGTTTCTATATCAATATCCTAGTTCTCATTTAAAGTTTTAGTTGTGTTACTTCTCTCATCGTTCAGGATATACACTAATACTTCTGATGTTGCTTTGTGAGTACTTGTATTGTGCACTTCACCAGTATTGTTCGTTGATGATGTTATTTTAGATGGATTGGTCCCATCATTATTGTTACCACAAAAAATTTGTGTGGCTGCTACCAATGTTATTACACTCAATGTTAATATGATGAGTATAGCCAGGAATAAACAGCACTTGGCTTTTCTTGAGCGTCGTTTGTCTTTCATAATTTTCATATCCATGTAGTTCTGTTGTAGCAGTGTGTGAAATTGGGGATGGTTAGGTTTTTCTTTCATGGCCTCTTTTTGTAATTCAGACTGTTCCAATTTTAGCAATGATGCTGATGAATTTACTGTGCTACCATTTAATTCTGAGGCTAAACAGGGTTCCACACCAGTTTCATCAATCAACCACAACTGGTCTGGTGTTTCATTGTCATTTACTTCTGGTGACATGATTTTCATATATATGTTCTCAGCTTTATTCACTATAGTCGGTGGTATAAGATGGATAAGCAGGGTGCCAATGTAACACTATTAACTTGTCATGTCATTGTAAATTCCGCCCTATAATATACAAAAGAAAATAATGTAAAATGTGTTAACTAAAGATAATCTAAAATAAAGATGATATCATGATATCAACAGTAGCATAACTTTAAAAATACAATTAAACTCAAAGTCTTTGCCAACATTTGTTTGATTATTAACACTGTAAAGTGTTAGGCTTAAAACAGAATGAGGTTCCTCAAGAAAATCGAAGCTTTGATTTAATTCATTTGATGGGGTTTTACGTCCCAGTCAAGAATATTTCACTTTAATCGAGATGTCACTAGCTACAGGTGAATTGGCAGAAATTTTGGCCTTTGCAGTGCACTAAGAGCAATAAGCAGGGAGGGTTCTTTAACCTGTCATAAGCAACAGTTTTATGGTCTCCCCAGAAGGATCCTGTGACTTTCATTTCTAAATGCAAAATGCTTGGAGAAAGAACATTCACTATCAATTTTTTAAGTCTTGGGCAGCCCCAGCCAGGGTTGATAATATGCCAGTAATAATTATAACAAAGCAATTTATAAATATATATTTAAAATTGTAATTTTGACTTCATCCTACAGTTGCAAATGATCAAACATGATGTTTCAATATCAAATGAAACCCTAATTGTTTCAAATGGTCACTAGGGTAAATAATATAGTAACCATAAAAATATTATGCACTATAAAAACAGACATCATATGAACATGTGTTTAGGTCTCAGAATTTATTACAAATAAGAACATGAAGGCCTTAAATGCTCACCTGAAAGTGATTTACATCTTGTTCAATTTGGGTAAAATATAACCTTAAGCTCAGCATGATTGATGTAAAATAGGACAAAGACATTATTTCCAGAGAGTTTACATGTATATGGTCTATGTTTTAACACCAATGCGGTTTCAGTTGGTAGAGTGCTCGCACCATAAGTGGAAGGTCGTGGGCTTGAACTCCGGCCGGGTCTGACCCAAGACTTGAAAGCGGGTAGTGGCTGTTCTTTTGCCAAGCACTCGGTATTACGAAATAAAAAGCCACGGTTCTGTCAGATGGGAACTTAAAATAAACGAGGTCCTGTGTCATGGCAGGTGTGGCATGATAAACCTGCTGTATTATGCCATCGCTGCAACACACGGGCAAAATTTCTGCACTTTTGCCTATGGCTGGTGAAGCCTTGTTATAAGTAAAATATTCTTGACTGGGACATTAAACACCATTACTCAACTTAACTCTATGTATTAACCTAGTGACCTAATTTTTCATCAAGCCTGTCTATATATGAACTTTACCCAAGTAATTTCAAGAAGACTGCTTCATAATGATTGTCCGAAAATGTGGCCTACAGTATGTAAACCAGATATTTTCTGTAATTTTACCTGATAGACTACTTTTTTACTTGAGAAGATTGAGCTAAAATTATGGTTTCCAGTGTTCAGAATATAATGTTCATTTAGTTAAGGGAGAAAAAAATTAGCAGAGTTTTATCTCAAATGTAGCACCATCTTACTTCTTTCTCAAATTTCTAGAAAATTGTTACAACTCAAGAGAGGAATGAGATGGTTTAATCAAACCTGCCTTGTTTATTTAATTTGGCTTTTTCAAATAAATTTTTCATGTTTGAAAACGTTTGAGTTGCATATTGACAATCCAGCAGTTACTTATAATCTAGATTGTCCCATAAACACTGAATAACTAAAAAGGGATACAGTTGTTTTCATACATAACAGAGCTTTTTATGGTATTCTTAAATAATCATGGCCAGGTCCAATCCCAATTCTTCATTTTACCTTTTCTTTGCCCATGCAACATTTGGTAAAACGGTCTATGTCCCAATAGAGTGAACATATTCAGCCAGTTCTGGAACGGTGCAAGTATCACTCTATGAACTTAATATTTAACGAACATTTACAAACAACATTTCGGGTAAAAATGGGCTCAAGTTGAGGGACTGCTCATTCACAACACATGTTAGTGTTAGCAAAGAACGGTGTTACCAGATTCAAAAAATTTTTCGGCGTGGTTTCAAATTGATAAACAATTTTGTCAGCGTTTTTTGGTTTTTTTTTTTTTTTTTTTTTTTTTGTTTTGTAGAGCGGGTGCGGGTATATTCGGACACTTAAGCGGTAATCAAAATTAACAACACAACGACTGTTGTTGTAAATACATAAATGCACAGGTCGATTTCTATTTATAACTGTGGGGTAACCCCAACACAAAAACTGTCGAGATACAGCGCCATCTAGTGAAAGGAGAATGCATTTGACACCGGTATCGTCGTGTGTAATCGGACACATTCTGGTCTGATCGGACAGGCTGTCGACACTAATCGGACACTTGTTGAATTTTTAAAAAAATAATCAAACCTAATGAACAATGATAAAACAACTTTTTTCAGTTAGTTTTTAAAACTCAGGGTGATAAAAAGGATGCGTTCGGTGTTTCACCTAAGTTAAAATTCGCCGTTTTTATGACTAGATATCAATAACTTACAGAACATGAACAAAAATAAGTGTTTCATTAATAGCTTTGTTGAATTAAAGAAATTAAAACTAGCAGTAATCGCATTCAAAGTACATCTCCTCAATTTCACTTTCACTTAGCGACAACAAGTCAATTGATGTGACACATGCCCTATGTAACCATCTTGGACATTTGTTACATCCGATCCAGTTGGAAGGCACATCATCATCAGGACCATCACATTTGAAACATTTTTCCCTGTTAATAATATGACTTTCAGTTTCATCGGTATCTGAGCCAATACTTGTGTTTAAAGAGTCAGAGTCAGAATCTGTGTCAATTTCTATTCTTGGACGCTTAGATTTTCTCCTTTCTTTAGATTTCTCTTTCTGATGGTCTTCTTCTTTTTTCTTTTGTTCTCTTTGTTTCCTTTTCTCCTCTTTCTCTTGTTGTTTTTTTAGTTTTTCTATTTCTTTTTTCTTTCTATTTTCTTCTCTAGCTTGTTTTCTTTTTTGTTTTGCTTTTTCTTCATCCTCTTTCTTTTGCTTCTTCTCCATTAGTATTTGTATAAATTTGTCTCCTGATATAGCTTTCGGTAGTGGTTGTCTCTTTATTGTTGTTTTGCGTTGCTTAATATGTGGCAATTTTAACACATCTTCAAATGCAGGTGAGACACTGTTTTGATCTCTTAATGGCTGCACTGCATTTGAAGATTGATAAGAAGTGAAAGTGTTAATTGGCGATAATACTGTATTTGAAGGTTTCTGATTGCTACTGATTTCCGACTCATTCTCTTTATTGTCATTACTAGTACACAGCTGTTCAGATTCTGTCTGGTTTGATGGTAACGTTGCTGTTGAGGTTGATGGTAATGTTATGGTTGAAGTTGACGGTAATGGTTCTGTTGAAGTTGATGGTAATGGTGCTGTTGTGGTTGATGGTAATGCTGTGGTTGAAGTTGATGGTAAAGGTGACGTTGAGGCTGGTGGTAATGGTGACGTTGAGGCTGGTGGCAATGGTGATGTTGAGGCTGATGGTAATGGTGATGCTGAAGATGACGGTAATAGACATTTCCCTACTTGTGCAGATCCTGGAATGGCTTCAGAAGTTGATGTAGGCTGTGCAGACTGTGTCCCAGAAAAAATCCTACTAGGTTCCATCTTTACGGTTTTTAAAACTTGAGATACATCAAATGGGAATAAACCACTGTCTCTAAAACCTTTTACAGCTATTTCAATATTGGAGGATTGCTCCCAAGCTTTTCTAAAAACACTGGCAAAAGTAGGCTTTGTTACTGTTTCACCTATGTGCTCAATCTGAAAGTCTCTCACGGCCTGCCTCCATTTCTCTTTTAAAGAACTAAACAGTTTTAGATCACACGGCTGCATCAAATGAGATGCATGCTCAAGAAGACAATATAGGATTATATCATTTTCTCTGCACAAGGTACTGACCTCCAATGACAAATGGGTAGAATGGCCGTCTACAAAAAGAACCAGAGGCTTCTTTACTCCTCTTATGTTGACTTCTGGTATGAAGATATCTCGCAGCCAGGTTGTAAATAGTTCCGAATCCATCCACCCTGTTTCAGATCGACCAAAAGCAGCATCTTCAAAACCATCTAAAGGATTATAGCTGAATCTTTGCCCTGGGAAAACAATCATGGGTTTAATATAGTGACCTGCTGCACTCATTGAAGCTAAAACAGTAATCTGAGTCTTATCTGAAGCCGAAAAACTATAAACATTGGACTGTCCTCTTGGTGCCAATACTTTCCCACTTTTAGGGCACATAGGAAACCCGCTTTCATCTGCATTATACCATCTTGTAGGGTCTTTAAATATACTATCATCCTTAACTTCTTCATCCATGTACTTCTTGAAATTGTTGAACCAATGGTTAACCTTTTCTGGAGATATAATGGCCCTTTCCTTGGCTAGTTGCATTGTCGTTCTCATGGATAACTCTGGGTGCCTCTTTACAAACGCATAATACCAATCTTTGCCCGGCCTGTTATCAGTGAAAGGATTGGGTCTACCGTCCTTGTCCAGAATATTTTTGACAGTGGTGAGCAGTTCCTGTTTAGTTCGACCAAATCCAATACGGGACATTTCACTTATCCACCCAACTAATCGAGTTTCTTCTGCTTCTGTTAAAATTGTTCTTTTAGATGGTTTAATTGGCGTTTTGTAATTCACTTTATCACTAAGTGTAGATCGAGGAATTCCAATACTTTAGATGCTTTTCTTAATGATATCTGTTGTGCCTGTATCATCTGGACAGCAAGTTCAACTCTACTCTGTGAATAATTCCTTTTCAGGGACAGTTGCCGACTCATTTTCCTCCTATCATAAATAAAATACAGGTAGATAACTATTTTATTAATGCAATTTTCGTAGAATATTTGTCAACTTTCCTTAGATTCGGTTCAAAGAACTCTAGCACTCCAGATCTAAATAGCATTCATTTTTTTTTCAACTGACCTATGGATACTCCATTGTGAATTATCAATAAATATAGCTTTTATTTGGTATATGACATGCATTTTGTTGTAAATAATTTTCATTGTTTATTATATTATGGGAGAAATGTAAAAAATAATTCTTTGTCCGATTACGCCAGAAAACCCATTTTATTGTCGGCACAATTCGGACACCCTCATTACTACAATGGTATATCTCCGAACGCAACCTTTATTTATCTGAATGTGACCTTCCATTCAAGAGGATTGTGCTATATTTAAATAACTACGTCATAAATATATCCTGTGATATTATTGGCTTAAATAGCAACTAGTCATCACTTAGCGCATGCGTAAGCTAAACTTGAAGGAATGCACTTGATGAAATAAACATAGAAATACTCACGTTGTATGGTTCTCAAGCATCGGTAAAGGCGGTCAAACGAGAAAGGAAGTACATCGCTCCATTACCTGCGCATGCTGCACCAGATCTCTGCAGCAACCATGTCATAATTTTATTGGATATAAAGTGTCCGGTTACCCCCGATAGTCCGAATATACCCGCACCCGCTCTAGTGAAATATGTAATCATGTGTTTTTGTTTTTAAGCCATGCACTTTTTCTTACCGGTCGTTGACACCTAAATGGTCGCTTTTCCAATGTCACATCATCTATCAAATTAAGCAAATTATCATACTCTAACCAGCTGGTCTTTTAGCTACAGCCGGATCAAACTGGATCGAACAAAACGAAACAAGACCATGTGACTAATAATACAGTCTGTTCTTATATTTCATAATACCGCAATAGTTTCAAGAAAATACTGTTAAAATAATATTTTATCTTCTTTAAACAACAGGAATGAATCGAACCAAAGTCCACACAGTGATAAATGTTACAATATAAATTGTAATTAAGTAGAAATACACCGGGCATGATATTCATAGTATAGATTATCTTTCTATTGAAATAGACTATAAAAAGTAGTTTCTACGGATTTATTGACGCCTTCTAGTAGACCCGACTCGGTTATTTTTTAACTGATGCGCAACTTTAAAAATTCCGTTAAATCAGCGATATTTAAAACAGATTTAAGTGTCGCTTGTTAAATATAAGTAAATTAATTGGAATTCGCGCGCGTGTTTTAAAAACCACAGCCATGATCGCCGTTTAAATCGTTCATTCATTGGTTCTGCGACCTATTAAATATTTTTTAAAATTTACATGAAGACTAAAAGTATGCATTGGCGGTAGACCTGAAATACATAGCTCCGAATGGTTTTTTTTTTTTTTTTTTTTTTTTTTTTTTTGATTATTTGAAACTAAGGTTTGAGGTTTGTTACCCCAGGCAAAGCATTCCTTAGCTGGATTTGGATTCATATAATTTTGGAACTTTGGATTCATCAATTTTCAACTAATTGGCTTATGTTTTTTATCTATCAAACTTTTTGAACAGTCTTAGTGTCACTGATGAGGAATGAATTTCCGATATGTGCACATCTGGCACAACAAAATTTAACTGGCATTTTTGTTATGTATTAAAACAACATGCAACAATATAACAAAATAAGACATATTAAAAGAAACTCAGTAGTTAACACACTCGGAATATTGAAATTTATCAAAGTTTAAAAGCAAACAAAAGAAAGCCAATACAACAAATTTCAAAATACAAAATAAAGAATAAACGGTTAGAAAAATTAAACGATAATATTAAAAGAAATAAATTAACACAGGATATAGATAGAATAACAAAACTAAAAATGACGCATATACCGGAATCAAACTAAAAAACAAAATAAGATTACTAAATGAAAAATAAAATTAAGCACATATAGAACACTTTTACACATAGCCATTATATGATTACATCAGAGCACAAAAGTGTGAAAATTTGACTCTGTTCCGATGTCTGTAGGTAAGCTGAATGTGGGAGCAGCGTACCCGTGAAATTTATTTAGTACATCTGCATATAACAGTGAGTAATAAGCTCTAATGCAACACGTCCCGTGAGCTTCAGGTATAAGAAGTTGTTAGTTTTTTGTCTCTGTCTTAAAATATCTTTCACGTCATCTGCCTTAAAAGCCAACTCGTACCAGCGACATCTAAATTTTTTAAATGTCGCTGATCGTACCGACAATTGATATTTAAACATTTGGAGGTATTAAAATATTACTTCAATCAATAAGATTCCTACTAAACCATTCGATATCTTCATTTCAAACCAATTCCGATTTATTCCACAAGCGTATGTACTTATAGGATTTTACGATAAGTTGTTAAGGCTGAAACAAAAGTCATTGTCAACCATCACACTACACCGAAATCTTCCATGCAGAACTCTGATACTATGATGCCAATAATTTTCAATGGTGGGCCATACAGTCGTAAGAGCTTCCATAAACTTTCCTTATACACCATCAAAGGCCTTGTCAAAGTCTACAAAGTTGAGGTAAAAAGAAGACTGTCGTTTTATTGACTGCTCTATGATGTTTCATAATACAAAAATCTGGTCGCATCTTTCTGGTCTATAAACCCTGTCTGCTCCTTTCTCAGTTGTTTATCAACCTGTTGTTGTACTCTTTCTAATAGCACTCTGGTGCACACTAAAAACTTTATACTTATTGTGGGTAAAAGTGTAAATTCCACACTAGTTGTTGCACTCTGTTTTACCTCCCTTTTTGGTAGATTTATAACAATTCAACCTTTCCATTCTGTTTGCACCATGTTGGTTCTCCAAATGTCCTGGAACAGATTAAGTATAACATTTGATGTTGCTTCAATGTCTGCTTTTAGTATCTTTGCTGGGATGTCATCTTCCCCTACAGCTCGGTTGTCCTTCATCTTTCTGATGGTCTTCTGTATTTCCTCTACACTTATTCCCCACCCCACTTCACCCCACCCCACGTTGATGTCAAGTTTTGCAGTGTTGTTGTCATCGATTTCTATATCCGGTGATTGACTTGGATTTCCTCTGTTCAGAACCCATCTAAAATGTTCTGCCCATCTTTCCATGATGTCTCGGTCCTTGGAAACGAAGTTGCCATGCTGATCTTTTACAACATTTGAATTGTTGGTAAATTTACCGGACATCAGTTTGGTGATCTAATAGCTAGACTTCTTGAATGCTGCCTCCTCGGCTCTACTTGCACTGTCTTCTAAACGCTTTGGCTTGTCTCGCCTCGCACTCCTCTTGATCTCTCTATCTTGAACTTGTGTGACTTTGATAAGGATGTTTCCTTGCACCATCATTGCAACACCACCCTGGTGTTCTTTATCCTTGTCTGGGTTTGTAATGGTTTCACCACTATTACAAGTCATTTTTCCAACGCGCTTCGTTTATACCAAGAATGTTGAGGTAATAATGTCTCATCTCTTTAGCAATCTGTTCTGTTCTGTTAATTTATGGTCCTCACATTCTACACTGCTATGTTAAAGTTGGTGTTTGACTTCTCAGTCCTCAGTCTCAGTGGTTTCAATAGAAGCCAGCAGCCAGCAAAACCTGTCATCTACTTTGGTATTTTTACTCTTTGTCTGCTGCCTACTTTCATTCTATAGACATCTATTAGTATTACATTTATATAAAATTACAACTGAATTTGCTGTCTACTTCAAAAAACGTGCTGGCTACTTTAAAATCTGTTGAAAGGGCTGCAGTCTAGAGTTCCCTTATGGTTTTCTGACTGGACTTCATGTTTTCGTTCCCGATGTTACCCACTGGTGAGCCAGGCCAGTGATACGTTTCTCTGTGTGACTCAGTGTTTCACCACAGAGGGGTGACTGCCCCCATGCTGCAGGCGTAGCCCCGTTAGTCGACATAACCCAGCCCGGCACTTCCTACAACAGCGACTTGGAACTAAGACTTTAGAAGGCAATAATAATAATAATAATAATGTTAAAATGTTGTTGTTGTTGTTGTTGTTATTATTATTATTATTATTATTATTATTATTATTATTATTATTATTATTATTATTATTATTATTATTATTATTATTATTCCCTGAGGGAAAACAACTCTCAAGTATATCCAGAACTTGATACGTGTCAATCTTCGATTTTATTAGATCTGTTAGCCAAGTCAGATAAATTTCAGGTGGATAAATTCAGAAGATTTTAAAGCCATATAGTTATCTCCATTTGATTAATTACATTTCGTTTAGAACCATCTGTGGGTGTGCAGATAGTAAGATAAAATGTTGCAAGAATAACACGTGTGCTTATACACGTCCGTTTGAATTATTATTATTATTATTATTATTATTATTATTATTATATTGTCTATTTATTTATTTATTTTTTTTTTTGACACATTGATATGATATAACTGTTTCCGAGATTTTTTCAAAACAACAATAAACACTGCATTTATCGACAATCTTTTCTGTTGTAGACATAAGTAAAATTCACTTTGTGATCCACGCATGTGAAGACAATATTACAAGCACAAGTATCTTCCGGGAACCTGTCGAAAGCGCCATCTAATCTATATCCGGTATTTTGTAAACAAGCATGGCAGACTTTACAAAAGGTTCAATAATTTCTATCTCCCTTCTCTTTCTTTTTACTTTCTGGGTTAAATAATTTAATGCCTTCTTTCTTTATAGTTTCTTTAGTTTTTGAATTTTGCTTCTTAAAGATTGTCATTGAAGAGTTGATCAATTCATTTTTAACCGTTTTTTTTTTTACCAAAGCTGATTTCATCGGATTTATATTTTTGTAGAATCTAGGTCCTTTGCCCTTAAAGCGTTCGCCCCTTAAGTTGTTTTGCCTTAATGGCTGTTTGCCCGGGGTCATTTCGCCCAAATTCCAATTTGCCCCTATCATGTCTAATTAGGCATTGTATATCAGTATATACTAGTATACGTTTAAAAGCAAAATGGCACGAAAAAATTATCCATTTGAATTTAAATATGTGAATGCAATTTTCACCATTTTATTTTTTAAGATAAAAAATGGGGAAAAAAGAAAATTGAAAAAGAGGATCTCCTAGAGGTTCCAGAAGGATGGAAAGAGCCAGGAATTTCAAAAGAAGATAACCCACATGGAATGTTAGCAGAAAGTTCATTTGCTACACTTTTTCCAAAATACAGAGAGAAATATCTACGAGAATGTTGGCCACTTGTGAAAAAAGTTCTTGGAGATTATGTAATTAATTACATAATTATTTGATTATTTGATTTGTTGTAGAATTTAGATGATAATTTTAACTGATAAATATTTATTTTCCACTTTTGAAATTATTATTGATTTAGTTTTGGTCACTTGCAGTCATGGAGATGTTGCAATCAAATTCTTTTTGAAAGCAGTTTTCATGATAGTCAAAATAACATGATGGTTGTATTGTTTTGTAATAATTGATATTCATGTAATTAGTCGGTACATAGTTGTCCATCACTTTAACTGATATTTTATACTGATCCTGTTTTTTTTTTTTTTTTTTTTTTTTTTAATCTTCATAATTTGTTTTATTATCCAGATATTCAGTAACTGAAGGTGTCATTTTGAAGATCACTTCAAACTTTAAACATCTGCATTAGTTTTATAAAAAAAAATGTTTATTTGCAATTAAAATAGAGATTGTAAAAATTTGCTAAATTTAAGTTAAGGAAAATCTTAGTTAAAGAATGATTGTGAAACTAGGGCCTGATGCTGAATTTTAACATTTTGAAAAACTTTTTTCAAATACCGGTACTTTACTTTTTTAAACTCTTTTCTTTATGTATAGTATTTACAAAAATACAGTATTATAATAAAATTGTTATCTGTTTTCTTGTAACATATTTCAGTCCTTAAAGGCTGAACTTGATGTAGTAGAAGGAAGTATGTCAGTGGCTACGACAAGGAAAACTTGGGATCCATATATTATAGTAAAAGCAAGGGACTTAATTAAATTACTAGCACGAAGTGTTCCATATGAACAGGTAAATTAGTATAGAGTTTTTTAAATAATTTTTTATTTGTTCGGACTTAATCAATTTATGCCTGAGTTGGGTTTATTTATAAAAAATATTACAGAGTGTAGACCACATTTAAATTCTTAAACTATAGACAGACAAGCATTGACTTTATTTAATATAAATACAAGGTATATATAAGTAACTTTATTCTTATTACTATTTAGAACTATTTTTTCTAATTTCCAGAAATTGTTTATTTAAATAGATGTTTTTTTTAAATTTCCTTAATTTTTCCCGATAACAGTTAATGTCTGGTCTTTTATAGCCTTTACATTGTTTTAATGTTAATTAAAACTATATTTAATCAATAGCCTGTTGTAAGGGAGGCTATCCATAAATCTAGCAAGACAGGTTTGGTGGATTCTCTCCCTTAGACCATTAAGGATCTGTAAAAATCACACCATAACCCTAAATGAGGCTTTAAATGGTTTCAAGTCTGAGATTTAAGATTGTGTGTGAAAAGTGATCCAGAATTTCCTCTGACCCTTACATACTTCATGCCTGCTGGCTGTGTGTAGGGTCAAAAACAATTTCAACAATATCAAAAACCCAGTGTGGGAAGGGCACCACCTCATTTTGCTTCAGACTGAAATCATAAGTGGAACTTTAGAAAACCTCAATTGTCAGATAAATGATTTGGCTTCCAAAATATTTGAATATGAGAGTTTTTCAAGGTCACATAGCTTGTTTCAAAAATGGAAGAAGATATCATCAAACATCATCATGATTCAAATTCTCAAACCAGCAACAATGACAACTTGGAAAAAAAAATTGGAAGACAAATCATTCACCTATTGTTTGAAGTTCGTAAATTTTCTATAGTTCTTCTAGTATTTTCAATTTGAAGCCAAATGAAGGTGCCATTATGACACCAGTGGATAATAAAAAAAGTAAAGTATTTTTTACATTTAAATTGTTCTGACCCTACACAGAGCTGCCAGGCATGAAGTGTGTTAGGGGCAGAGGAAATTTGGACTAGTGATAAATAGTCTAGTAGCAAGTAATAAGATGATTATATAAGAAAGAAGACAAAGTAGCCATAGAAGTGCACTTTTAATACTTATGTTACTTTTACATCTACCTCTTCATATATGAACTTTAGACATAATTTTAATTTTTTTTAGCTCAACTGGCTATAGCCAGCTGAGCTTATGGCATGGAAAAGTGTGTGTGCTTGCGTAAACTTCAATCTTCGTCTCCGAAACCACATGATCAAATGAAACCAAATTTAGCTTGGAAGGTCCCTAGGTGGAGTAGATTAAAGTTTGTGATTTTCAGCCCGATTCTAAAACCCAAGTGGCAGCTGTTACTATAAATAGAAAAAACAGGAAAATGACTACAACATATTTATTTGTTGATCAATTTGGTTCAAATTTGGTATATGGAATGTAGAACTCTGTTCATTCAATATATTTGACGGGGTTTTCCGTAATTATTTTCATTGCCTTGTTATTGGAAATTTGATGTGGGAGGACCCTGGGTTGGCTAGGTTTTTTTTTTTTCTGTTGTTGTAGTTGTTGTTTTGTTTTTGTTTTGTTTTGTTTTGTTTTTTTTTTTGTTGCCTTGTTTGGCCTGCCAGTTGAGCAGCACAGGCCCTCTTGGGCCTCTTGTTTACATTTTCACAGGGTGCAAAATGATGTGTTTCTTATAGCATCACCATACTGGAAGTCTTTTTATATTGATTATTTCAACAGGAACACAAACATATAAATGTAGTTTTTTTATCTGGCTAATTAAATGTGGTATCTGATCCATTAAAATAATGTACAGCTGCTAAAAGTAATACCTGGTCCATTTCAAATTTCTTGTACATTAACTAAATGTTGTATCAACTACCTGTACAGCGTTTAATTTTTGCTAACCTATCCGTTTAAAACTACTGTACTGTAAATCCAACAGAAAAAAGTATTTTTGATGTTTGTGTTTTCTTTTTTAGGCTATTAGAGTACTTGAAGATGACGTGGCATGTGATATCATTAAAATTGCGTCACTTGTGAGAAACAAAGAAAGATTTGTAAAACGAAGGCAGAGATTAATAGGACCCAATGGATCAACTCTTAAGGTATGCCTCAACTCTTGAGGTATGTTACGGCTCTTGAGATACATTATATTTTTAATTTAATGGAGGTTTGAATGTCAGATATCAAGGTTGTAGAAATATTGAATTATATGTACCTTGTATTTTATGTAGAAATCTGTAATTTGGGGATAATAAACATGTATCTAATATAATCATAATAATTATTTCAAAGAATTTAGTTGAGTAATGGTGTTTAATGTCCTATTCAGGAATATTTCACTTATAACAAGATGTCGCCAGTTATAGACAAAACTGCAGAAATTTTGCCTGTGCATTCCACTGATGGCATTATACAGCAGGGTTTTTATCATGCCACACCTATCATGTCACAGGACCTCATTTATTTTAAGTTTCCTTCCGAAAGAAGCGTAATGCTAAGTGCTTGGCAAAAGAACAGTCACTATCACTTTAAAGTCTTGGGTCAGAACTGGTCAGGGTATGAACCCACGACATCCACTTACGGAGCAAGCACTCTACCAACTGAGCTACCACAGTGGTGAATGATTATTTCACAGAGGTACATGTATTAAAAATTTCTTTTTTTTTTTTTTCTATACCATAACCACACCCCTGAACGTTCACTCAGTGCTAATCCCAAGTTGAGATTTTATACTCAGTGGTCTCAGAATGTTTTTCTATTTTTTGTCCTCTTTGGCTGTTTTATCATTTTTTTATCATGTTGTTGATTGTATTGACTGTTGCCATTTACAGGTTTTGAGTTGTAAATTTCTTTATTCTTTGATAAATGCATGACTACTATTGCTTGCCCAACTGACTATTTCTCTATATACAATAGCTATGTCAAACCTCAAGGTTAGGTACTTCTCATTTCAGAGCCTTGTATCTATGAACATTCATACCAGCAAATATGATACCCATTAAATATACAATAGCTATTTCAAGCCTAAAGGTGAGGTACTGCTTTCTTAAACCTTGCATATTTGATGAACATTCATACCAACATGGTACTGTATAAATGTATTTGTGAAATTGTCCTTTTTTGTAGTCTTAAGTGGAGTCATAGTTTTTTGCTGTGCAATTAAGCAGATATTTTTACAAGCAAAATATGGGAAATAGTTATGGATTGTAAAATCCTATGGGATTATTTGAATTGCTTATACTTGGGTTTGACTGCAACTTAATAGGTGTGTTTTTTTTTTTTTTTTTTTTTTTTTTTTTTTTTTTTTTTGTATTATTCAGGCTATAGAATTATTAACTGGCTGTTATGTCATGGTTCAAGGTAACACAGTATCAGCATTAGGACCATACAAAGGATTAAGAGAAGTAAGTAAATCTATACAGCAAGGACAGAAGATAACAGTAGAATTTCAATCTATTTAGCTATTGGCAACAAAACAGATTTATTTATCCATTGAGGATTAATATACAAAAAGGTTCTAATGGTGTGTGATTAAGTTTATGTTACTGTTACTATGCCTGGTAAGATGGGGGCCTCAGTAACCCATAGGTTTAAAGTGCTGGCTTTCAGGTCGAGAGTGTTTCTCACAGGAATCCTACTTAGACAAATTCTAGTGTGAGAATATTTAGATTGGTGGATTCTTCAGGTACTCCAGTTTCCTCCACAATTTCAAAACTGACTGCCTTGTTATAGAATCTTGACTAGGGCACTTTATATCATAACACTAAAAAAAAAATATAAACTTCTCATGCATTTTGTTGATGTTTAACTCGGATGAAGCCCTCGGATGAAGCCCACAGCACTGATATGACATTGGTTTGAAGCCTAATTCTTTATCCAGCAGGGTATTTGGTGGCCAAGTGGTCTAATATACATGCTTATGGTGTCATTGCTTCTCACAGTATGATTAATCCCACTTGAACAGATCTTTGTGTGAAAAAGTTTGTCAGTTTGCTTGCCAAATGTTAGTGTTTTTCTCAAGTGGCTTCAGTTTAATATGCTATCCAAGAACTCATTGTCTCAAGTTAGTGAGTGAATGAGTTATTGTTTAAAGCCGTATCAGTGTTATTGCAGCTATTCACTGCTATAAATGGTAAAAATATAAATATATATGAAACATGTAACCATTGAAAAATAAAATTTTATAGAAAATTTAAAAAAAAAAAAGCTTTACTGATATAAACCAGTGATATAACAGAAACATTATAAACAAGAGGCCCAATAGGGCCTGTATCGCTCACCTGGAATACCCTTATTTTGTTCTTTGCTTTTTCTTTTTAAATATATCCAATCAGTAAAATGTGAACAAACTCACTAGCGATATCCTTATTTTCTATTATTTCAAGCACTATTTATCATAAATTTCCTTTCAATTGGCCATGTATTTTCAGAAGATTTCGGCTAAAAAATAAACCTTATTTGCATATTACGTAATTATTGCACAAACAAAAAATCATACGGAAAAACCTGTTATATATGTTTTATCCCCCGACATCTATTTTCTATGTTTCAAATTTAAACAAAATCGGTACATAAATAAACCCATAATGGCCATTTTTCGATTTTTGCTATTTATAGTAACTGCAGCCATCTTAGATTTATGACAGACATGTCGGATATAATTTTGAATCTAAACCACCCAAGGACCTTCCACACTCAATATCCTTTTAATTGGCCATGTACTTTCAGAGAAGAAGATTTTCAAAGATTTCGGCTAAAAATGAACCTTATTTGCATATGACGTAATTATTACACAAACAAAAAATCGTACGGAAAAACCCGTAATATATGTTTTTTCCCCCCGACATCTATTTTCTATGTTTCAAATTTCAACAAAATCGGAACATAAATAAACCCATAATGGCCATTTATAGGTTTTTGCTATTTATAGTAACGGCAGCCATCTTGGATTTCCGACAGACATGTCGGATACAATTTTGAATCTATACCACACAAGGACCTTCCACACTGGATATCATTTCAATTGGCCATGTACTTTCAGAGAAGAAGATTTTCAAAGATTTCAGCTAAAAATGAACCTTATTTGCATATTACGTAATTATTGCACAAACGAAAAATCATACGGAAAAACCCGTTACATATGTTTTATCCCCCGACATTTATTTTCTATGTTTCAAATTTCAACAAAATCGGAACATAAATAAACCCATAATGGCCATTTATAGGTTTTTGCTATTTATAGTAACGGCAGCCATCTTGGATTTCCGACAGACATGTCGGATACAATTTTGAATCTATACCACCCAAGGACCTTCCACACTCGATATCATTTCAATTGGCCATGTACTTTCAGAGAAGAAGATTTTCAAAGATTTCAGCTAAAAATGAACCTTATTTGCATATTACGTAATTATTGCACAAACGAAAAATCATACGGAAAAACCCGTTACATATGTTTTTTCCCCCCGACATTTATTTTCTATGTTTCAAATTTCAACAAAATCGGAACATAAATAAACCCATAATGGCCATTTATAGGTTTTTGCTATTTATAGTAACGGCAGCCATCTTGGATTTCCGACAGACATGTCGGATACAATTTTGAATCTATACCACCCAAGGACCTTCCACACTCGATATCATTTCAATTGGCCATGTACTTTCAGAGAAGAAGATTTTCAAAGATTTCAGCTAAAAATGAACCTTATTTGCATATTACGTAATTATTGCACAAACGAAAAATCATACGGAAAAACCCGTTACATATGTTTTATCCCCCGACATCTATTTTCTATGTTTCAAATTTTAACAAAATCCGTACATAAATAAACCCATAATGGCCATTTTAGATTTTTGCTATTTATAGTAACAGCAGCCATCTTGGATTTCCGACAGACATGTCGGATACAATTTTGAATCTATACCACCCAAGGACCTTCCACACTTGATATCATTTCAATTGGCCATGTACTTTCAGAGAAGAAGATTTTCAAAGATTTCAGCTAAAAATGAACCTTATTTGCATTTTACGTAATTATTGCACAAACGAAAAATAATACGGAAAAACCTGTTATATATGTTTTATCCCCGACTTCTATTTTCTATGTTTCAAATTTCAACAAATCAGGACATAAATAAACCCATAATGGCCATTTTTCGATTTTTGCTGTTTATAGTAATGGCAGCCATCTTGGATTTCCGACAGACATGTCGGACACAATTTTGAATCTATACCACACAAGGACCTTCCACACTCTATATCATTTCAATTGGCCATGTACTTTCAGAGAAGAAGATTTTCAAAGCTAAAAATAGACCTTATTTGCATATTACGTACTTATTGCAAAAACTAAAAATCGTACAGCAAAACCCGTTATATATGTTTAATCCCCCAATATCTATTTTCTATGTTTCAAATTTCAACAAAATCGGTACATAAATAAACCTGTAATGGCCATTTATAGGTTTTTGCTGTTTATAGTAATGGCAGCCATCTTGGATTTAGGACGGACATGTCGGATACAATTTTTAATCTATAGCAACTAAGGACCTTTCATACCAAATTTCATTTGAATTGGCCTATTGGTTTCAGAGAAGAAGATTAAAGTTTACGGACGCACGCACGCACGCATGCTTTACCATTCCATAAGCTCACCCTGGCCTTGCCAGGTGAGCTAAAAAGGACTGGATTATATAAGATTATGATAAAAATTATTATTTTTTAACAAATTTATTTCTTGAAGAAAGTTTAAAATTTGATGTCCATGGACATTATAAAAAAGCTCCAGCATCAATGATGCTGAAAAAAATGTATTTGTTGTAGGAGCAAAGTCGAAACAATGCAGCAAAATATGCTAAATAGCCTCAATTTAGTGAAAGAATCGTGACTGAGGTGTAAAGCACCATTAATCCAGCCCAGTTCTTAACCGCCTAATAAATGTTGTTTTATGTTTATAGTTTATAGTAGAACAGGAGAGCTTTATAAATTATATTTTATGTTTCACTTGTATATTTCTTATGAAACTATTTTTGGTTATTTCAGGTAAGAAAAATTGTAGAAGATACAATGAAAAATATTCACCCTATATATAATATAAAGGTGAGTTATCTATCATTAGAATATAATATCATGTTTTTGTGGGCTTGTTTGATCAGAGTTACAAGGTATAAAACCAATAAAAAAGACAAAATATTAGAGAAGTTTTGTAATATTTTGATTGGCTGCCTGTGTTGATGTCTAAAAGTATGATCGAGGATCTGATATGTTCAGAACAGTTCCTAGATAATCAAATTTATAACAGTCAAAATCTGGTGATGAGATCTGGATGAGTGTTCTTGTATAAAAAAATTGATTTTTTCATTAGAAAAATAATTGTCAGACATCAATTTTTATGATTGACATAGTACATCAGTGAGCTTGCATTATGAAATTAGCTTAGCCATCTTTATAGCAGATAAATACAAAGTCAAATATGATGTTTAATTATTTACTAAACATATTCTTCAAACAGTGCAGAAGATAATTGCGACAAAGTAGAGATTTGCAAGTAACCTGCAAAGTTAAAGGTTGTGTGTTCAAACCTTAGCACTGCATGTAAATCCATTTCACTCACTCAGTCGGATGTACTTGTCTGTCTGTGTTACAGTCTGACAGATTGACATTTATAAAAACACTTTGAATTTTTTTTTATTATTTTGATCAGTTTAATTTTCCTTCTGTTTTTTTTCCAGACATTAATGATTAAAAGAGAGTTAGCTAAAGATCCAGAATTAAAAAATGAAAGCTGGGAAAGATTTCTACCTAAATTTAAATCGAAAAATATCAGTAGAAGAAAACAACCTAAAAAGAAAAAGATTAAAAAAGAATATACACCATTTCCACCTCCACAACCAGAGAGTAAGGTGGGTAATATAAATGCTAAATCTGGAGCCTGTTCAACAGTGTGTACATGTGCTTTCACATTGGGAAACTTACCCACAGCAGTGACTGATTGCTCAATAGCACATATACAAATGCATTCAGTTTCATAATGTTCTTCGTCATTGTTGCAAGATAAGGGCCATTGTGCTAAAGAGATAGTTTTGAAACAATTCTGAAACCAACATGCTAATCTGTTTATTTGTCAGTGCAAGTGTCTTCTATTTTTCTCAACAGGATATAAATTATGAAAGTCCTAAAACTTCTTGTACTGATGCCTAGTATGAGTTATCTTTCTTATTTGTGCTCCAGTCAGAGCTTTTGTCTGGCAAAATCATGTAAATAACCATTAAAGGTTTATTTATTAACTGATTTTATTGGAAGTTTTAAATAAAGAAAAAAAAACTTATACAGTTTTTTGTTTGTACAATATTTATACAATACTTATTTACAATATTTCTCTCTAGATTGTCAATTTGTTTGAGGATACAGCTCTCTTTCTTTCTTTTTCTTTTGAAAGAAAATTTTCAGATATGTATATGAATCTGTAGTTTCTAAAACTAAAAAAAAATTAATTACTTTAATAATTTTACTATTATTTGTAGATTGATAAAGAGTTGGCCTCTGGTGAATATTTCCTTAAATCTAGTCATAAAAAGGCAAGAGTAGAAGCTGAGAAAAAGGTAAGGGATGTAGAATATTTAGTACAAAAAATCTTTTTATTTATTTATTTATTTTATATCTATGACTTAATCTTGTACCATAAAAATTATCAAAAAACAATTTTAAGCTGAAAGTCTAGATTTTGAAAGAGAGATGAAGAAACTGAGATTTCTTAAAAAATTGATAAGTTCAGTTGTATATGTATTTGTAATTTTAACTGTAATACATTGTATCAGATTTTTTGGGTATAAACTGATCAGCACCTCTAGATTAATTTGTTTTTAATATCAAAAGCCCTGCCATAAGCAAGGTTATAAAAACATGTACCTTAGCAAAGTCTTCAATGAGTAAGGTGGAGTAGAGTAAAGTTGTTTTATGCCCTGGTCAAGATTCTTTAACTTCTATTAAGGTTGTCAGTTCTTGGATGGTGGAGGAAACCAGAGTATCTGTAGAAAACCATGGACCTTCGAAAAGCAAACTGAAAAACTTTTTCACTATAGGGTCTGCCTGAGTGGGATACAAATTTACGCAGTGATATACGTTACAAAAATGGTCGACACATACACATAGGCTTTTAAAATTTTCAAATGTCCGAATACATAGAAGGATTACGGTATATGCTGTGCTTGGTACTGTGATCCATAAAAGCACACTTTAGACCACCCGACCACAGAGACCCCAAGTGGTCAACAATATAGTACATGTATTTAGAGATCTTCTTGATATTTAAACTTGAATACAGAACATGAGGATTAACAAGTATTTGAAATTTTAATAACTTCAGATTTTGACTGACATTAAATATTTTTATGACTAATACTTATGTAACATGAAAAATTGGTATTTGTCATTCATACATAGCGTTATGATATGTTTTGTTTTTCAATTAAAAGGAAAAACAGAAATTAAAAGAAGAAAAGAGAAAAGAAAAGAGATCACAGTCATTTGTTCCACCTAAAGAATCTTCAGTGGTACCAAAGAAAAAGTTAAAAACTTCAGGTAAATATATTGATTTTTTTATAAAACACCTGGTTACGATCTGATGACAGAGTGTTTATCAACACAAATGAGTCTGAACTAAATAAACAGGTAATAATACATCATTGTCATTTGTAAATATAAATTATTATGCTATATTTGATATAGCAACCCTATTACCACATAGCGGGTTATTACAGTGGTACTAAATTTTGATGATTTTGACAAAAAAAAGGTTAGTTGAATATTGTATTTTAATTTTTTTTGTGATCTAAAACAACTTGCTCATGGCGACTGGTGATTTTAATACTACCTTCAAGTGCCAAAATTTACACCCCCAAAATATAACCCACTATACAGTATTAAAACAAGGTTTTCCGTGTCGCACAAAAAGTTTGGTTTTGTTGCATAATTACTCAAAATTTCCCATAAATAAATTTCCAGTGCAGGCACAGTGACGCAAGTATGATACCAATCTAGTCTCCTTGTCTAAATCAGATCATATTTATTGTCTTTGACAGTTTCTCCTAAGGGAGCACTCTTAAAATACAAAATTAAGTAAAATGGCTTATAATGTAAGTTCATAATTTAGTTTTGATAATGCTAAGCTAAAGCTAAATGGAAAGTGAAGATAATAAGCTTAAAAAAGATCTATATCAAATTCTTTTATTTTGTTTATATGATGATGAATCATGAATACAGTATAGTATGTGTCATATCTGTCACTAAAGATAGATTCAGTTGTAAGTAAATAGTTGACTAAACATGCACATGTACCAGTTTTCTTGCAAGATAATGCACCTAAATTAACCTTTCCAGTCTAAAATTTTGCAGAGACCTATGCCTGTTATAAGTGATTTGTCCAGTCAGAGCAATTCAGTTCTTAACAGAATTTATGTTCATCAGACAAATATAATGTGTGTGATTTAAAAGTGATTAATTTTGCTACCAGTTATAACAAATTATTTCTGATATGTTTAAGTATAGAACTTTGTTTTTACATATAAATAAAAAGATAAACCTTTTTATTACATATTACAGATGACAGCAAAGTGAATGTAGAAGAATTGAAAAAGAAAATAAAGAAAGCACAGGTAAGTGAATTCCCTGTGGAAAGTGCCATGATAAAGGTCTGGTTAATGCATCCCTGAGGATAGTTATAATAAGGTGTTATATGGGTTAGGGACTTCCAGTAGTACATGTATTATAACCACACCAGTGGACATTAACTCTAGTGCTTGTCCATGATCTGGAATTTCACATTCATTGGTCCCATTATGATTGTGTTGTCTGTTGCTAAGTGTCAGTTTTCAGTTACAAATTCCTTTCCTCTATTCTGTTGTCTGGTTTGCTAGCTAAAGCATATATAATGTATAACAATTCAAAAGTTCAGAATACAAGTTTAGATCCAGCAATGCATTACTGATACATAAATTTCTAAAAAGAAACTTTTTTTTTAACTAAGTTTTATCATCAAGAACTTTACCAAGTAAGGGCTTTTACCAAGCTTTGCAATTATATATATACATTCATAAATTTTCTCTTTAAAATAAAGAGACTTTGATGGCCAAGTAGTCTAAGGCATGGGCAAAAAGATTACAGTGTCTCTAACCACCTTGGTTTGAATCCTGCTTGGGGCAGATTCTAGTGTGATAAAATTTGTCATTTGGTTTGCCAAAAATCAGTGGCTGTCACTGGGTACTCTGGTTTCCTCCACAATCCCAGAATTGACTACCTCAATATAAGTGAAAGATTCTTGATTAATTTGACACCATTACTCCACTCAACTCTTTTTTAATTAATATAAAGCAGACAAACTGTTTTACAACCTTTATTCACGATTTTAAGATTTATTTCAAGATGTTTTCATTACAGAAAAAGAAGATTGGTCAGTCAAGTAAACCATCATGAGATTGGACATATCCTGTGATAATTTTATTCTGGCAGTTTTCTACACATTTAAAAGTCATATTGGAAGAAAGAATGTTGTGATGTATTTTTCTATCTTAGAAGATAAAATGTACTACTGTACAACATATTGATGGATGTGAGATATCTTGTTTGTACAGTTTAAAAACTGACAATGGCTCTGTTCCAACCATCTAAATGCCATCAAAGTGAAAGAAAGAAAGAAAGAGATCTAATGATGTGTATCTCACCTTAAAGTTTTGTTTTTTCTTTGTGAAAAATTGATATGCATTTATGTTTATATGAAGAACTTTACTTATTAATTTCATTGACAATGGCTTTGCTGTTTGGAGTTAAGTATGTTGTTGTCTTGGTAACAGAATATTTGTCAAAATTGTTAGAATTTGAGTTTGGGTTATTCAATGAAGAATAATTATCAGGTTATTCTAAATTGAAAAATTATAAAAATTTATGTTGTTTCTGAAAAAGTTTAGAAATATGGGTGTTACACTAAAGTTGGCTAATTTCCGGTGTTGGTCTGTATTTTTATGGTGATGGGGTCTCATTTCTTTTGAAACATATAAAAATATCAAATGAAAATGATAAAAGGAATTATAGTCATGTTGTCTGGGAGAAGGAACTGTTTATGTTAGAAATACAAAAGCATGTGCATACAATTTTAACAGATATTTTGAAATAAAATAAGATTAATACATGTTATTTGTTTATGATTTATAAAATTGATGAAAATGTTTTATAAAAAAAAAAAAAAAATTTATAAAATTTTTTTGTAAAGGTCTTGTGCTTTTTTTTTAGAATAATTTTTGCAATAATACTAAGACAAAAAGAGAGTTCTGTCATATGGATTATTATTATTATTATAATTTTTGGTGAATCTTTTATAAAAAATTATCCCTTAACATCCATTTTCTTACTTTGACAAAATAATGACCATTGTCGTTACTGGTTACCTAAAATTATGATATCATCTTATTTTGTTTGCCCTAAAAAATATGGTCTTTAAATAAGTTTATTCAGATTCCAGGATATACATGTAACTTAGGCATAATTACACACCACAATTTTGCATATAGACCAGTAACTCCTGGAAGGTATAGTCTAGTTTTGCTGATAACTCTTGTCATTTGACCGTGATTAACATTAGTAACAATAAGTACAATATGTCCACATGTATAGAGAGCAGAATTAATAAAATGAAAAGAAAAAAACATGTTCAAAATAAAAGTAAATATATTCTGAAAAATGATCTCAGCATAACTTATCACAAAAATATAGCTATTATCTTCTCCAGTTTGATTGGAAATGTTCATCCAATCATGATGAAGCCTTCAAAATAGTACAGAGGTGTCTTTCACAACAACTGACTAGAAACGTCCTAGTTTTAGAAGTTTTTAGAAAAGATAGATTGAAGTTTACAGGTTTTAGATGCTTTCTGAACATAGGAGTACATAATAATGCTTCCAAGACAAAAATGCTGAAGAAGAATTATCATTCAGGGTTGAACATGAACTTCAGACTAATTGAAGACTTAACAGCCAAGGTCTTTCTTAAAGATAAATAAATAAATAAATATTTTTAAAAAACCCAAACAAACAAATTGTAAACATTTGAAAATTTTAAAAGCCTATGTGTATGTGTCGACCATTTTTGTAACACAATATTATTAAGATGGTAACTCTAGCCGTTTTCAAAAATAATTTTTTTTAAACTTAAAACAAAAAAAGATTGTTTTTGTTGGAGCAAAGTTTGAAATGCAAAATGATAATAAATCAGAAAGGGTTTAAGGATGATTCAAGATTCTTAATTTATGAATTTGTAATACCATATAAACTGAGAACATCGGTGATGAGATGTAAAACAACAACCGTTCCAGAAAGACCTTTTTTTTAAAATAATCAATGGTATCAATATGTGTGTATCTGGTCTTAATCCTTTCTATGGTCGTTGTGTGTTCTTAGTTGTATTTGTTGTTGTAAAGTATTGTAAATTTAACAACTTCTTATTACTTACTTTATTGCATTTTTTAACAATTGACTTAAAAATTTTGAAAGGGTCGTTTGACAATGTTTTCCGAAAATTTTGTTCAAAATACAAAATCGTGTAAAAATTTACAAATTTATGTCCTACAAATATGGTCTAAATTCTCAAAGTCGGTCGCCAGTCACTGTTTCTACACATATAAAAATACTTGATATAAAGATGAGACAATATTGGTTTATCAGCGCCAACAATTGGAAAAGTTTTGACTAAATAGGTAACATATATTCATAAACACAAATTTTACCTCTGATCCATTTATGTGATTAACGTGTCTTAGCGATCCAAATTTTATTTTCATTTTCTTATCTTGTTTGTTAATTTTTGTTGTTTTCAACTTAAGTCGCAGTTTGTATTTTCTGTTTATGTTTTTAATTGCTTTTTTCTCTCTTATGAAACTTAAAAATTACAAATCTTAGTACGTTAAAATTAAGGAAATGCAATGCAAGGAACATTTAGACACACCACTGATGAAACAGCAACCAAAATATGAAACATACAGACACGCTACTGATGAATTTGCAAAATTCAAAAAAAGATACAGACATGCCACTGATGAAACAGCAACCTATGCCTAGAAATATACAGACAAGCCACTGATGAAACGGCAACCAATGAAGAAAAACATAAAGACGCACAACTAATGAAACAGAATCCAATGCAAAGAAACGGACACGTCACTGATAAAACTGCAACAGATGCAAAGAAACATACAGACACGCCACTGATGAAACAGCAACCAGTGCAAAGAAACATACACACATGCCACTGATGAAACTGCAACTAATACAAAAAAGAATAAAGACACGTTACTGATAGAACAGCAACCAATACAAAGAAACATAGAAACAGAAACCAATACAAAAAATTAAGACACACCACTGATTAAATAGCAAAATGCAAAAAAAGCCATACAGACAAGCCACAATTGAAACTTCAACCAATGCGAATAAACATGCAGATAAGCCACAATTGAAACTGCAACAAATGCGAATAAACATGCAGACAAGCCACAATTAAAACTGCAACCAATGCGAATAAACATCCAGATAAGCCACAATTGAAATTGTAACCCATGCGAATAAACATGCAGACAAGCCACAATTAAAACTGCAACCAATGCGAATAAACTTGCAGATAAGCCACAATTGAAACTGCAACCAATGCAAATAAACACACGGACAGGCCACAATTGAAAACTGCAACCAATGCAAAGAACATACAGACACGCCTCTAATAACCAGCGTTTAGTGTAGAGAAACAAACAGGACGCAACTAATGGAACAGAAACCAATTCAAAGAAGCATAAAGACACACCTTTGATGAAACTGCAACCAGTGCTGAGAAACATAAAGACACACCACTGATGAAATAGCAAAATGCAAAGAAACATACAGAGACGTCACCGATGAAACAGCATTCAATGTAGAGAAACATGCAGACAAGCCATAATTGAAGCTGCAACCTATGCGAAGAAACATGCAGACAAGCCCCTGTTGAAACTGCACCAATGCAAAGATTAAAAAGACACGCCACGAATGACACTGCAACCAATGTAGAAAAACATACAGACACACAATTGACGAAACAGCAACCAATGCAAGGAAACATAGACACGCCACTAATGAAACAACAACCAATGCAAAGAAACATACAGACATGCCACTGATAAAATTGCAACCAGTAAAAAGAAACATACAGATAACCACGAAAGAAACTGCAACCAAAACATGAAATATACAGACAAGCCGCTGATGAAACTGCAAACAATGCAAAGAAACACACAGACACGCCATTGATGAAACAGCAAACAATGCAAAGAAACAAACAGCCACGCCTCTGATGAAACAGTAAACAATGCAAAAAACACACAGGCACGCCACTGTAAAACAGAAACCAGTGCAAAGAAACATACAGACATTCCACTAATGAAACAGCAACGAATGCAAAAGATTTTACAGACACGCCACTGATAAAACTGAAACCAATGTAATGAAACGTATGGACACGCTACTCATGAAACAGCAACTAATGCAAAGAAACAAACATTCATGCCTGATAAACTTTAACTGTTTTTTTTTTTAAGAAAGCTTAATTCGACAACTGTTTTGAAACAGCATTCATAGATTATATAAATTTCACACAACAAACTAAAAATGCTTATAAACATTATGTATGATTAGTATGTTGTGTAAAGAGTTGAATCTTTTAAACACTTTGTCTTATTAGAATGCCCTTGAAGTCTTGAGGGTAATTTTCTTACGTATTTTTAAAAGCTTTTAAAGACAATAATCACTATTATTTTGGGTGTAGACCTACTTTAATATTTCAAATCCGGGATGTTAGTCAGTACTTGACTTGTGATCGAAGTGACAAGTACTTTGTTGGTCATTTTCAACATCCGACTTTATAAGTATGTACTATGACCTAGTTAACAGCATTAAAATGTTCTGAGTACAAGTACATTCATTGTTCAGACAAGACGGGTAAGTATGTAACTCTTATGAAACTATTGTTTACCTAAAATATTCCAAAAATCAAAAATAAATAAATAAATAAATAAATAAATAAATAAATTAATTAAATAATTTAAAAAAATAAAATTAATTACAAAGGACAACTTACTGACACAGTGGTTCAGATAAAAAAAAACAGTATAACAAAATTTATTCAACCAAGACTCATTGTCTAAAACTTCAAATACTAGTATTCGCTCTATGTATAAACATGGTGTGGGGAACAGCATTAAATAAAAAAATAGCAAGCTACAAATTTTATTTAATTAATTAAATAATTGATTGATTAATTAATTAAAAAATTGTTTAATTAATTTGTTTATTTATTCGCTCTGTGTATAAACAAAGTGTGGGGAACAGAAAGAAATGGAAATAGTAAGTTACATTTTATTTTAATTAATTAAATAAATAATTAATTGATTGATTAATTAATTAATCTATTTATTTATTTATTTATTGTTCGCACATGATTTGAAATTTGGTTTAGATTTTGTCCTGGTAGTACATAATTAGCATTGTTTTTACCTTCATTCATAGTGAGTGTTTTCTCTTCATTTTATACCTTCAATTCCTTCACTGTCCGTCAAAAGTCGGGGATTTTTTAATCATTGATCTAATCATGTATTCTTGTTTTTTTTTTTTTACTTATTTGATGAAATTTAATTGTTTTGCCATACATTATCGTGTGTTTTATTTACGAATTATCTATAATACTATATACGTTATTATTAGTTCAGATTTTTTTATTCTTCTCTTTAGATTAATATTTGTTTGTTGTTTCATTGATACCGTGTGACATGTGCAGAATTTTGAATATTATTTTTTGTAAAAATTTAAAATTACACATGACTTATGTTATCTTTTATATTTTCTAGTCGCAAAGAACTGAAATAATTTGAATACATCCTAAACAATAATTCACTCACTCTTTTACTCTTCTCTTGATGTAATGAAGTCATTTACTTGTATTGTTTGGTGTTCTAAGTGACAAGTTGTTGTTGTTGTTGTTGTTGTTTTTACTTGCAAATAACTTCACTTTGTTATAACATCCAAGAGGTGTTAACTTTTGATGTCATGCCTTGTTTGGCTGTTTTATCATTTCATTTATTTCGTGTTCTTTGTCGCAATGATTTTTTTATCATTTACTTTTGTTATTTCGTGTTTTTGGTTTCATCGAATGTTTTATCGTTGACTTGTGTCATGTTCTTGGTTGCGTTGGCTGTTTTATCATTGACTTTTACTGTATCGTGTTTCTGGTTGCGTTGGCTGTTTTTATCAATGACTTGTATTGTGTTATGTTCTTGGTTGCGTTGGCTGTTTTATCATTGACTTTTATTCTATCGTGTTTCTGGTTGCGTTGGCTGTTTTATCATTGACTTGTACTGTGTCATGTTCTTGGTTGCGTTGGCTGTTTTATCATTGACTTTTATTGTTTCGTGTTCTTGGTTGCGTTGGTTGTTTTTTATCATTGACTTGTATTGTGTTATGTTCTTGGTTGCGTTGGCTGTTTTATCATTGACTTGTATTGTGTTATGTTCTTGGTTGCGTTGGTTGTTTTATCATTGATTTTTATTGTACCGTGTTTCTGGTTGCGTTGGTTGTTTTTATCATTGACTTGTATTGTGTCATGTTCTTGGTTGCGTTGGCTGTTTTTATCATTGGCTTGTATTGTGTCATGTTCTTGGTTGCGTTGGTTGTTTTTATCATTGACTTGTATTGTGTTACACATGTTCTTGGTTTCGTTGGCTGTTTTTATCAATGTCGTTTATTTGTCGGTTTTTGGTTGCGTTGGCTGTTTTAGCATTGTCGTTTATTGTGTCATATTCTTGGTTGCGTTGGGTGTTTTATTATTTACTTGTATTGTTTCGTGTTTTTGGTTGCGTTGGCTTTTTTTTTCATTGACGTATTTTGTGTTCATGATTTCGTGTTTTAAGTTGTGTTGGCTGTCAACACGTTTATTTTATTAAAGATTTTCTTTATAATTAACTAGTATGTATTGACTTCTGATGACATGTCTCGTTTGGCTGTTTTAAATAGCGCTCGTCCCGAATACGCGAAAAATGCAACGTTAAACAAAATTGCAACAATTAAAACAACAGCTGGTTTATCATTTCATTTGTATTGTTTTGTGTCTTTGGTTGTGTTGGCTGTTGCCAACCAAGTACGCGTATTTATTTGTAACATACATGTGTACATACATTTTTATTTTTATCTATTTCACTTGGTTACAAAAGAAGATCTAAACATCACAGCAAAGGTCTTCAACGGTGTAATTACAAAATTAGTAATTTTGGCTAGAATCCACACCCCACTTACGTCCCAACAATCGTATTTAAACACAGATCATAACATTTAGCTAAAAGTATGACACAATGTTGTTTTATTTCAGATCAGGAATTATAATGAAGTTTGCAGTTTTCTGGATGATTTATTTGTGTACCGTTCGCGAAGTCTTCACGTCGTTGTCAGGTGATAATGTCGTAACTAAGATTATAAGGTAATTTATCAATATTTTTATGTTGAAATTATTATTATTGTTATTATTATTTTTATATCGGCGTCAATCAGAGTTAACAGTAGGCCAAATAGAGGTAGACCTAAAAGTATACCAGTCACAAAGAAAACGTCGAAGGATTAGGAGGCACTTCACCTACACGTGCTCTCAACATCCCGGATATCTCGAGTATAATTTAAAATAATGATGATAATTATTATTATCGTTATTATTATTATTATTATTATTATTATTTAACTACTTATTATACAACTACAATTTTTAAAGTTTTATTTTAAATTCTACAACATTAAAGTGATGTCACGTGCTTTTTTTTAATTAAATTGGCAACTGATAATTTTAATTCCCTTATAAAATGAGACATTTATGGTAGTGAGGCAACAAAATCAGTGACCTAACATTAATAATGCCAGTAAGAATGATATTTCCAATTTAATTGACCAAGTGTAATGTTATTGGTAAATAAGACGTTTAAATAACAGTTGATCTATAACTGGAGTGGCACAATTCATTATTAAATGTATTATTCTTTTTCTCCTTTTTTTAAAAATTTTTTCCCCGAAAAAAATATTGAGAGATTTACCAAGAAAACCACTATGATCTAAACATATGGAAAAATGTCTTTCAACTTCAACTATTATATAAACGTGTCTACGATATGAAAAATGTTAAATTTATAGGACATTTTTATTTTTGTAACTTATTTTAATAGGACTTTTTTGTAACTTATTTTAGCAAATTAATAGTAAAGACAAGAACAAGAATAATTTCCGAAAAACAATGTCAAAATGGTGTATGTAAAACGTAAGTAACATTTCTCTCTCTCTCTCTCTCTCTCTCTCTCTCTCTCTCTCTCTCTCTCTCTCTCTCTCAAACGAAAAATGAAGTTAATTTTAATGTGTACATAGCAATATCAATGCGTGCAAAGCAATATCTGGAGCCAGCTGTGACACCAATAACGAGTAGAGCGGAGTACTGGAGTTTTACGCCCCAGTCAAGATTTTTTCACTTATAATATCAAATAATAGTATAGTTATGGCATAGTGGAGGAAACCAGAATGCCCGGAAAAAACCCACAAACCTTCGTCAAGTGAATTGGCAAACTTTCTCACACTAGGATTTGCCTGAGTAGAAATCGAACAAAGGCGGTAAGAGTCTTCGGATCTGTAAGTATGCGCTTTGTTATTCTCGGTAGCCATAAAGATGTTTAATTACTCCGATTTGACAGTTGTGTACAAGTAACTAGAGTTATTTTGAACGTATTTAGGTAAATGTTTTTAAAAAACTACTTTTTTATTTTTGTTTTTAATAATTAAAGAAATTATTAAACTCCCTCGTATAACCACGATATTTCTGAAATAATCAATGTTTGTCAAAACACGCACTTTCCATATCAAATTTGTTATTTCAGGGTTTACAGAACGAAATTAGTATTGATGCCCGTGTTAATATACCAACAAATTCAAGTATGCAGAGATGGTTTTATAGAGGAAAATGATCGGTGTATACCGGGTAAGTGTAGAATTTAGAAGGTAGTGATGATGCCCATTCTACTAAAGTAGCGATGATGCCCCATTCTACTTAGGAAATGATGATGCCCATTCTACTTTATCAACCAACTACCAACTACTTAAACTACTGCATGTAGTTTGTATCATTGCCGTGATATTTTTACATATAATTATTGGTAATGTCACATTTTCCGAAGAGCAGCAAAGATTTGTATCTCTTGTTTCGGTATCCAATGAGTTAGAAGGTAGGCACTTTGGTAAGTGTTAAACTAGTTCATTATCGGACTCGAGTTATTGAAAACCACATTGGATAATTAATTGATATTTACATTTATACACATGTGCATAAAATGTGCAACTACATATATATATATATATATATATATATATATATATATATATATATATATATATATATATATATATATTACAGAATTTACTACAGCAATAACAATGGTTACAGAATCAGAGGTTACAACATTCCTAATTGAACCAGGTTTCACGGATGAGGTTGCAGAATCCATAGGCGATCCAGAAACTATTAATTCGACACCATTTATTTTAACTGGTGTCATAGTGGCGTCTTCACTGGCTGTTATCGTAATTGCATCTGTCCTGTGTCTAAGAAAGAAGAAACGGAATATTTTTGGGAGCAAAAGGTAGAGAAATAAAGAAAATTATGAAAAAAGACTAAAAAAATTTTTATATATATTAAAAATTCCTGCCAGGTTTGTAAAGTTGCAATGTGCTTTTTTAGAACTTCTATCAAGGTTTAGTGATATCTCATCAGATATTAACTTTGTGGCATATAAACACCTCCGGCCGATATTTTGGTGTCGTTAATTCTCTTCCCAGTAGATTTTACACGCGTTTTTTGTTACCAAATGTGTTGTAACAATGCATTCTAAAGTAGCACATTACATTAATGAAAATTAAAAAGCAGTTTATGACTTTAATACTATTGTGTAATTTCAAAATGATTAATTTCTATGGCTGATCTTTTTTTTCATCTCCTGTCTGAACATCTGTACCAGGTCAGTAAATGTTTATATTCTGGCTACCTATGTCTGGTTGTAGTGAACTTAGAGATTTAATTGATGAGAAAATCATTAACCGTGTTTGTGTAAACTATTTTATTGATTGAAAAATATACGCAATTGTTCCAAAATTTGTTTATTGATTTATATGTATTTATTAAATATTGCTTATATTTCATATTATGAAGTATTTTCTTGAAAGTTTTTGTTTGCATAACTTTTTTTATTTCATGTATTGCTTTGGTTACAATATTTAACACTTTTTGTCTTTTTACACCATTAATAGTTTTACTTATTGTTTATTTACAGAGTTTATGTTTGTTTGTTTGTTTGTGAAAATGATATATTATTTTTAATTATTTTTCCCCATAATTTATCATTATTTATTGTTTATCTAGGTTATTGGTTTCAAATCTTTCAACCGGAAGTACAGCAGCTTCTGGTAAGTACAACATTACTAGACACAATCAGATTTTCTCGAAATCTACTGATGTTCAGAATAACCTTTGACATGACAAGCTTACTAAAGCAGTTATTAAAGATTGTATAACTTATTTTGATCTTTATATATTAACTCCAACACGAGTTTCAAATTTTGATATCCGGTCGGATGCACATTTTCTGTATGCATAATCATTGTATGAGTAGCATAAGAAACATATGTAGAACGCGCTGTCTTTTATCAGTACAAAAAATAGAAATGATGAGGGTTTTTTTTTCATCCTGAAACTTTTTCAGAATGTTTTGTATGATATTCATAAAAATAAAGTTCTGTAGTTTCTTATATTTGAATAACACTCTGACTTTCTGCTTAAACAAAATGGTAAATAAAAAATACTTTAAAAACCACACACATTGGACGTAATACAATCTTATAGCCAGTAATACAACTGCTTTATTTGATCAATACTACAAAGAATATAGTCCACAATTAATTATTATCCTTTGTATTATTGGAGGCGTCCCTCTAAACGGTCTACTTAACAACATTTTGTTTTATTTACAGAAGAATATAATGACCCAGAGAAAGTACAATCTTTACATGTTAATCCAGGAAAGGTTGGCGACAAAAACGCATTAACAAAAAAGCAGAAAAATAGTAAAACTAAAGTGATACAAACAGCAAAACCGGATAATCCTGAGGATTATGAGAATACAAGAAATATAAAGAGCTATTCAGAACAAAGTGTAAAATCACAGAATTTCAAAGAACCAATGAAGCTTAGTGTTAAACAATTATCAAATGTGAACGATCCACCTAGTTATCAAAATACTGGATTTATGAAACATAACCAAAAATCAGTCCAGAAATTACAGAATACCTCACAACCTGAAAAAATAAAACATTTAACAACACCTAATTATTCAAACAGTTATGTAAATGCAGGGGTTTCTAATTCGAAGAGAAAGGAGAAGCAAGTCCATCAATTACACGATGCCACGTTAGACGGATACGAGGATTTGATCCGAGAAGCCGAGGTGTCTGATCATTATTATGATTCAGTTAGTTGATCGTTTTTTAATTAACGGACTTTTTGCTTGTTCTACGTAAACATAGTGTGTTTAATTTCACAAAGACCTAGTCTTCTGATCGTTTTATTTTGAAAAATATGAAGAAACACAGAAGATGCTGGAAGCATATAGTTACAAATATTTTCTTATGAAAAAACCTTCAATAATATTTTATATTGTATATGTTGCAATTCTTTCTTCAGTTTCTTTAGGTTACAATACGTTGTTACAACAATTTTTGTCCCTACAATCATGACAATGGTCGCATATTAAGTTGGCATTGTGCATTGGACATTAAGATAATTGATAGTACACTACCATGATGAATTTTATATATTCGTGTATGATATAATTTTGATACTACAATTCGTAGTACGAAGTCCAATGTGAAAAAAAGTCGATTACTGATGTTAAATACTTTTAAATTGCAATTTTAGTTAAGTAAAAAATTAATTGAATTTTCTTTGTTAATAAATACAATCCTGTTATATTAAACTTATCGTTTGTTTTAGCCTAGGCTAATTCATTCAGACCATCGTTCGGCCTCACGAGGTACGACGGAAAAGGCCGAGGGATGTTCAGATTGAGACATAAGAAACAAGTATTGAGACGCATTTTAAAGTTCTTGACTTTGCATCAGCTGATTACAAGACGGTAGTCACAGTAATTTGGAAACCCATGTCCATTAAATGGTTTTTAACCAGGTTTTCGTAGAAACCTGGTTCTTAGATTACCGAATGTAGGCGGGCGGGCGGGCGGGCGTCAAAAAATGGTTTCCGGATGATAACTTGAAAAGTAAATGACATTTTTGAAAGAAACTTGGCACATACATGTATTTTGATATGATCTTGGTTGGCATAGCTTTTGGGATTAATATATCAAAGGTCAAGGTCACAGTTGCTTGGTCATTTCACAAAATAAGCAACCTCTAGCTATATCTTGGCGATATGTAAAGATAATGACATGGGGTTTTCAGTTTTCATATTTTCTAGCAATGCTGATGAAAATAAAGCCAAAATCAAAGGTCAAGGTCATGACCTACATTTTGACCTTTGTGTTTTCTGCACTAAAATGGCTATTGTTGCATGAAATTTACAATTTTTGGTATGAAATTGGCTATTTTTGATGATATTTAGACGTAGAATTCACTATTTATGGAATTTTAGATTTGTAAAATGATTATGGTGGCAAAATATTTTGATGTTGACTATTTTTGCATTAAATTGGA
Source organism: Tegillarca granosa (assembly GCA_029721355.1). NCBI lineage: Eukaryota > Metazoa > Mollusca > Bivalvia > Arcoida > Arcidae > Tegillarca > Tegillarca granosa. The sequence goes on from CM056601.1 coordinate 23,440,047, forward strand.
TATTTCCGAATATATTTAGGTGCAGATGCCACTATGGATCATTTCTTAAATAAAATTATATTGAAATGAAGACACAACATTCAGATTTCTAAATAATTTGTCATAATTGCAATCTTTTAACATGTTCTGATGTATGATGCTTATATATATATATGCACTTATGCAAGTTTAAAACTATATATATATATATATATATATATATATATATATATATATATATATATATATATATATATATATATTAATATACATGATATATTAAATCTTTACCCATTACGGCTATCCCTGCGAGACACATGATCACCCATAATATTATTGTTAACTAGGTACCATTTCTCTCTGAACCTTCTCCGAAATACGAAAACTTGGTTTTCACGGAGTTTCCGTGACTCTTGTTTTATATCTTTTTAACAAGATGCAACATAATTTTATTAAATAGTACAAATTAAAAGTAACACATAACAAATTTATCATGGGCTATTTCTGAATTATTTTATTTCATAAAAATAGTAAATGAGATTTTTTGTCGTATGCTAATTCTAAATTGTAATATTTTATAATTTTATGACACTTGTTAACTCAAATTAACACTTAACAAAATGTAATCTTTTAAAACCGAAACACGATTCGGTCTTGGCGTTTCCTCACACATATTGAGAGCACTGATTTCAAAATCCTAGAACTTGATATAACGACAAAACTTTTCTAGTGATTTAGTTGATGTAATGTTTGATACCATTTTGCCAACATATCAGTGCATCCTGTATCATCTACATTTCTTCAAAATCAGCAAACAAAAAGGTCAACATCTCCTAGGCTAACAAAAGAGACTGGATATTGCAACATCCTTTTTATTCGACGTGTCTCAAAATTACAATTTAATTTCTTACATAATATAATTATTTAAAGTCAAAATCTTCTGTACCGCCTTTTAATATAATTTATAAAGAGGGATTTAGTTCAATTGTGTAGAAAGATGAATGTGTTGGCATGCTGGTTTTTAAAGAAAAAAAGGAGCAGAAGATTTGAAAATTTCTCTTTTTAAGTTTAAAGTTGACAGTTAACAATTCTAACAAGCAAGGGAAACCATTTTGTTGGCACAAGATGGCCTATACCAACATATTTATTAAATTTTAATCAAGATTTAGTTTAATCAATTTTGTTTCTGTCAAAGGTAAAGTGTCAAGTTGACCGTGACAAAAGAAATTCATTTCAGAAAAACATGTGCCATGGTTGCTTGGCAACAGTCAAAAAAACCTGGAAAAAATGACATAGTGTTAACGATTAAACGGTTAGATAAAAGATGTGAAAAAAGACCAACACCTAATGGAACAAAAGAATAAAAATGTCCGGCTAAGGACTGTTATTGAAGTAAATTTCTTGTGCCGTGGATATGATACTTTTTGAGGCACAATTAATACAACTTATTTTAAACTGAAGAAGTGAAAATCAAAATTACTAAACAATGAAACAACAATCCTGTTTATATCATCTAAAAATATAAAATAAATAAATAAATAAATAAATAAATAAAAAATAGAAATTACTAAACAATGAAAACAACAACCCTGTATATATCATCTAAAAATAAATAATAAATAAATAAATAGATAAATAAAAAAATAAATCAATCAATCAATCAAAATTACTAAACAATGAAACAACAACCCTGTATAAATAAATAAATAAATAAATAAATAAATAAATAAATAAATAAATTTCAAAAATATGTATATTTTATTAATATTTTAGAGAAACATAAGTTGAATAATATACTGATGAAAAGTACTATGTTTCAAGAAATTAATATAAACGTTTTAATATCCAGTGTGTCTAGAAACTCTTGAGTAACCCTTGATCATGTTTATTATTTATTTAAGACCAATTACAATTGTTTGATTTCTGATCCATAATTTTATGTTTAAATAAATATTTAAGAACAAATTGTTAAAATAAAAACACCAGATGTTATATTCCCTCATTTTTATAATACTGTGTAGCTTAAAGTTGAGATTTGGTTGATTTACTTTCCAAAACTAATTACTTTTCATCAATAATTAATTATTTTTCTAAACGATTTACCTTTTAGGCTTTTCATCTTTAACTGATGTTTAAATGATTAAATTTTTGGTGAATATGTATTCTTCCAGTTTTTCATAGTTCAGTAACATTTTAGAATATTATATTTTCTAACGATTTTTTAAATAATTAAAAAACTGACCAATCCGACATTGGTTTTTTCCTGTTTATAAAAACTGGATTTAATTCATAATCAAATTTAAAATAACATACTAGCAATGTTAAAGTGGACAGATGAAAAAAAATGAGAATGTTCAGTAATAAAAAAAAATTCAAAAAATAAAATTAAACTGTAATACGAAAACTATAGAAAGAGGTGATACAAGTGATATGGTTTACTGAAACGAGGAATAGAACAAAAAATCAAAAGAAATTGTTAATATGCTTCCATACAGAAACCAGGAATAAATAAGTGATTCAAGTGATACCGCCTCACAATAACCAGGCTATAAAGACGCAAAAAAGACTTAGTGATATACCGTCTACAATAACCAGGCTATAGAGACGTGATAAAGACTTAATGATATTGTCTCACAAAAACCAGGCTATAAAGACGTGATAAAGACTTAGTGATACCGTTTCACAATAACAAGGCTATAAAGACGTGATAAAGACTTAGTGATATACCGTCTCACAATAACCAGGCTATAAAGACGAGATAAAGACTTAGTGATATTGTCTCACAAAAACCAGGCTATAAAGACGTGATAAAGACTTAGTGATACCGTCTTACAATAACCAGGCTATAAAGACGTGATAAAGACTTAGTGATACCGTTTCACAATAACAAGGCTATAAAGACGTGATAAAGACTTAGTGATATACCGTCTCACAATAACCAGGCTATAAAGACGAGATAAAGACTTAGTGATATTGTCTCACAAAAACCAGGCTATAAAGACGTGATAAAGACTTAGTGATACCGTCTTACAATAACCAGGCTATAAAGACGTGATAAAGACTTGATGATACCGTCTCACAATAACCAGGCTATAAAGACGTGATAAAGACTTAGTGATATTGTCTCACAAAAACCAGGCTATAAAGACGTGATAAAGACTTAGTGATACCGTCTTACAATAACCAGGCTATAAAGACGTGATAAAGACTTGGTGATACCGTCTCACAATAACCAGGCTATAAAGACGTAATAAAGACTTAGTGATACCGTCTTACAATAACCAGGCTATAAAGACGTGATAAAGACTTAGTGATACCGCCTCACAATAACCAGGCTATAAAGACGTAATAAAGACTTAGTGATACCGTCTTACAATAACCAGGCTATAAAGACGTGATAAAGACTAAGTGATACCGTCTCACAATAACCAGGCTATAAAGACGTGATAAAGACTTAGTGATATTGTCTACAATAACCAGGCTATAAAGACGTAATAAAGACTTAGTGATACCGTCTTACAATAACCAGGCTATAAAGACGTGATAAAGACTAAGTGATACCGTCTCACAATAACCAGGCTATAAAGACGTGATAAAGACTAAGTGATATTGTCTCACAATAACCCCGCTATAAAGACGTGATAAAAACTTAATGATACCGTCTTACAATAACCAGGCTATAAAGACGCGATAAAGACTGAGTGGTACCGTCTCACAATAACCAGGCTATAAAGACGTGATAAAGACTTAGTGATATTGTCTCACAATAACCCCGCTATAAAGACATGATAAAGACTTCGTGATACCGTCTTAAAATAACCAGGCTATAAAGACGTGATAAAGACTTAGTGATACTATCTCACAATAACCAGGCTATAAAGACGTGATAAAAACTAAGTGATACCGTCTCACAATAACCAAGCTATAAAGACGTGATAAAGACTAAGTGATATTGTCTCACAATAACCCGCTATAAAGACGTGATAAAGACTAAGTGATACCGTCTCACAATAACCAAGCTATAAAGACGTGATAAAGACTAAGTGATATTCTCTCACAATAACCAAGCTATAAAGACATGATAAAGACTTAGTGATATTGTCTCATAAAGATTACAAACAGTTTTATATCAAAAAGCAAGTAAAACGAAATCCGACCAAAAATAAATTGGGATTGGCCAAGATGTTATATTTTTTGCTTTTATGCTACATTATCTGTAGCTTACCAGGTAAGTCATCCGGTTATTCTGTGGTATGTGTTGTACAGAAATAACTTAGCAATGGTTTTAAGATTGAATTTATATGTCATAAAATGCATGTATGTTATTTTCGTTAATAAAAAGCAGCAACACCATTTTAGCAGCTAACATTTGGATTGAATTCGAAAAAAGACATTTTTTGCAACTCTGACTGCTTTTAAAACCCTTTTTAAACAATTGTCTTAACATTAACAATTCACAAACAATCCGTATTATTTTTGCAAATCTTTTCACAGTGCACATAAAGCCATTACGTCAAATTTCGGCGATAATACGGGTGTTTAGGGAATTTGATTCTCAATAATTTTCAAAAATATTTGCCCAATTACGATACGATAATTTTTTTTACCAATTGATGTTCTTTATATTAAAGAAGCCCGAGCTTGTCCAGGAGGGGCAAGTTTCTACGAGGGACCAGGTTACAGCATATGTTACTGGTTACGTAATGTATATCAAAACCCCGACCAACACAACGCTGGGTGTGTCGCTGATGGAGGGGTTCTGGCATTTATCCCAGACCAGGGAGCACAGACTGTTGTAGATGACATAATCAGTTTAAATTCCGTGTAAGAACACTATAACTTAATGTTTTATTTCATTTTACTTTTTACCCTCATACGTATATTTGTGTTTTTTAATTAAATTTATTAATTAATTTATTTATTTATATTTATTTATTTATTTATTTATTTATTTATTTATTTATTTAGGCTTGATGTATGGTTTCATTTTACTTTTTACTCTCGCATGTGTGTTTTGATTTTATTTATTTATTTATCTATTTATTTATTTATTTAGGCTTGATGTCTGGTTTCATTTTACTTTTTACTCTCGCGTGTGTGTTTTGATTTTATTTATTTATCTTTTATTTATTTATTTACTTATTTATATGTGTATACAACACATTTGCACTTTGTGTCTTCTCTTGGCTATTGCTATGAATGGTTTAGTTCGTCTGATTTTGAAGTTGTTTTATTGACGTCTAAATCAGTTTTGGCATTAAAAATTAAACTACTTTTTGTGCACTATTGAAATGATAAATGTTTAGAGAAAAATAACTGAAGGTTCAGAACCATAAAGATATAACAATGAAGAATTTTAAAAAGTTTAATAAAAAAATATCGTAAGTTCGTCTAGCATGTGTTCTATATTCAGCAACTAGACAACCCATAGGCAAAATAATAATAATAATAATAATAATAATAATAATAATAATAATAATAAGTGTGTTTAACACTTCCATTTAAGAAACTTCTAACGAGGCACATAACACATAACTTTTTTTACAGATCGACGGCTTTTATTGGATATATAAGATATGGTGGTGGAACCTTCGTGACCTGGACAGGAGCTTCTATATCGTACACAAACTGGGAACCGGCTGGTACATATCCACAACAACCTGACGGACAAAACTGTGTTCAGATGTTCAATGGATATTGGCACGATACAAATTGTCAGGATAACCGACTCGGGATTTGCTCTAAATACGGTAACAACAATACAACATTATTGATTCTCAATCATTCTTGACTTTTGTCGTGCTGTAGCTTTGAAGAACACACACAAACACACACACACACACACACACACACACACACACACACACACACACACACACACACACACACACACACACACCGTGACTGATCAATAACGTGTGCTTAACTATATTTTGTTTTAAATATTACTGTATCAGTAACAGTTTAATTGTTTCTAGATTTCTAGAAACTCTGTGTGCTTAATGATCATGAATTATGAATAGAGTGAACACATGAACTACAAAAAATTCATATGTATATTCTTTTAAAGAGATTGTACTTTAACTAAGCGGTTTATGTTGTTATATGTTTGTCAAGCCGTTGTAGTTTTAATTTTTGAAAAATAAAAATGATTAACTAACGGTTCCATAACAGAAAGGGGAAAATTTCAGGGTCTTACCAGGAATCAAACCAGAGACTTCCCGCATTATAGGCGATTGCTGAGCTACTGAGCAACTGAGCTACACGAATGACGACCAGGCGCGGGATCAGGAACATAACCTAGTTTTGGAACTTAAATTTTAGTTTTTTTTTTCTTAAATCCTAAATTATACCTGAAATACATGCCTTTGAATGGCTTTTTTATAATACTGGGGACAGGTTTATGAAACCATCCTATGTTATAAGACATGTCCTAGGACATATCTTACGGCCAACATAAGATAATCTTATGACATGTCATATCTTGTAAATCAAAAGTATCTTATGTTTATCTTAGTAAGGATATCATTACGATATCTTAATATCATCTTAACTTTAAAATATAAAATAGCTACAAATATTTTTCTCAGCTAAAGAGAAATTAAAAAAATTAAATTAAATATGAAAAATTAGAATTTAATTAAATTATAAAAAAATAATATATATATAGTATATTCTCAGAATTTGTATTATTTTATTTATTTATACTTTTGATTTCGTTTTGTGTGACATATTTTAAAAACTAGATTCGACCAATCACGGGTTAAAGGGTAAAATTGTGCTTTGAACACTCAATAGTATATAAAAGCTCGCGTGAACTTCACGGTTTGAAAATAAGTAGGAAAAGAAATCCAATTTTTTCAGAGACTGAAATTCAAACTTAAGTTGCTGAAGTTGAAAAATTAGGAGTGTTGAAAAATTTGCAAGAAATAGACCGCCTATGCGAGCACAACAAAGAAGAAAGTTTCGTTAAATAGACGCGAGGCACGAAAGACGGATGGTGGTCCACTTCCAGAACAAATTTCTTCATTTGAGGGTAAAGTTGTGGGTATCATAGGCGATAATGTTATTAAAGGTTTAGAAGGAAAAACAGATATCGGAATCGATGAGGAAGATGATACTGGCATGTGGTACTTTTGAATTTTTATAAAATAATACAATTAAAAGTAGCACATGACAAAACGACGGCCAAATCTACAAATCAAACCTCATCATCCCTAAAAAGTTAGTGTGCTCATTGCATTACCTGAATATACTCATGTCCCTGTCATGTGAATTATTTTTAATACTGCATGTTTTAAATTATTTGAAACAAGAGACACGATTACACAATTATGAACCAAAGTGAAACAAAGAGACACTAATAAATTAAAAAGTAATAATAACAGTAGATGTAGCTTAAATATGTATTTCGAAATTTAAATATTAATTAAACTGCTAAGAGAAAACCCACTATTTTAAAAACACACCAAGACCAATAACGTTTGTATGTATTTATATAGTTTTTAAATACTGCCCAGTTTTCACAGGATCTAATTGTCCCTCAATCATTACATAAACCTTAAGGTTTGTTTTATTGTTGAGATTTAATGGAATTCTGATGATATGATACGTAATATGCATATCTAAAAATACGCATAAAATGTAAAATTTAAATGTAGATGAACTCAACTTATAAAGTATAAATGACAAATTAAACGTTACAAAAATGAATGAAACTGATGCATTTAATTATTACAAATTTGAAAATGAGCTGTGTCAAAAAATATGTTACAATTATCTTAAGATTGTCTTAAGACACCTAACTCGCTGTCGTAAATTTAGGATAGATTTTAAGACATGTCGCAAATTAAGATACCGTTGTAAACATGACTTAAGACTAAGATATGTCGTAAGACCATCATAAGATATATCTTAGTCCTAGGACACTTTTATAAACATGCCCCATGATGTTTGATGTTGCCGTTTGGAGCCATGTTTTCAGGTGTAATCCGAAAATTTAATCCATAAAACTTAAAAGAAAACGGATCAACAAAAAAAAAAAAAAAAAAAAAAAAAAAAAAAAAAAAAAAAAAAAAAAAAAAAAAAAAACCAACCCAAGTTATTTTAATACTTAAATTTAAGTATAAACTTAACTATTCTAAGACAAGTACGTGCCAGTCTTAAATGTTTAAGTCCGAAATTAAAACGACTCAAAAAGGTTGTCGTTCTTCGTCTTTTGGAACGCCTCGATCTCATTGAGCCTAACAGAAACGTTCGAAGAGAGTATTTTGGATAGTGAAAACCCAATGGAATACTTGAGCGATTATGACATTTTCGCCCGATATTGTTTTTGCCGTCATATCTTTTGGAACATAGCATACTATTAGGTTTCCAAATTAGTGGCGATCGGCTTGGAAGAATTATATTTACGTTACCGAAATGTTGTAACTATAGAGACAAAATTTGATTATTCAATAGTTATTTAGCTATGCATAAAAATCATAAGGCTACCATTTCTTGTTTCAATTTTACTGCTGGTGGTGTAAAACTCCCCGAGGATATCCATAACTCAGTCGGCAGTACTTTGTGTCGTCAGACAATATACCTTTTCGCAAAATTTTCAGTCGTCTTGATTTTCAAAATTCATTTAAAACTAAAGTTTGTTCTCTCATGCAAAGCATTCCTAAGCTGGACTCGGAATCATATAATTTTGGAATTTTGGATTCATTAATTTTCAAATGTTTAGATTATCTATTTTTATCTATCATTTTTTCTGCCCTTATCGTCACTAATGAGGAATGAATTACCGAAATGTGCACATATGGCACAGCAAAATTAAACATGTATTTTTGTTAAATATTCAATTATATTCAGATAAATGGTAGCAATATTGACAATTTTATAGAGCTTAGAGGCTATTGGTTTAATTGCATTCATTAAATTTTTTTTTATATTTTTAAGCGAAGTAACCGATATGTTGGTACTCATTTTAATGTTGCTTTTATTTAACACTTCTTTCAGAGGAAGTTACAACAACAACAACAACTACTACTACTACAACTACTGTTGCTGCTACCACTACGGACAGTATTACAACTGCTGGGTCAGCAAGTATGTACTGTGTGTGTGTGTGTGTGTGTGTGTGTGTGTGTGTGTGAGAGAGAGAGAGAGAGAGAGAGAGAGAGAGAGAGAGAGAGAGAGAGAGAGAGAGAGAGAGGCGACATAAATTTTGTAGTAAAAAGTATAAAATATAATTTTAAAAAATTAAAAAAAAAAGAAAAAGAAATAAATAAATTATGAAAAAATAAAAGGGATTTAAGACACTATGGATTGATCAGATACCGATAGTGGGTGTGGAAAATTCAACAAAAACGCTTGGTCTTTGTGAAACTCGTATTTTTGTTTAACGAATTGGAACTTTTATGGATAAAATTAGAAATTGTATTGACAGGATATTATTTTTGCATTATAACTTCTATTTAACCAATTGAATTATATGGAAATCTTTTATTCAACAATTAAGAAAGTAAGATTAATGCAAGTCTATTTTGGTACAGAAACATGTGTTTTTGTCAAATGCAAAATTTTACTTCTCTGACCAAAATGATCAGTTTTCCATTGAAAATCCTAAAAAGAAGATTCTAAAAATGCTTGATAGACCAGAACTTTGATATTAACAAATACTTTTTATCTTTAGTTTGTTTAGAGTTATTTGTTAAGTCAGTGTATTCCACAGTAAGCGTCTAGTCACCCCCTAGCGGTAACAACGTTTGATCCATTTTTTGGTACTTTTTCATCTAGGTGAAGATTATTTGCGGTATTTTACATTCGAGATGAAGGGATACCAGACGACTAACCTAATACCTGTAATCACCGACTTTACAGCCAGATCTGGCATTGAATGTGCTTGGCGTTGTTCAGCAGCCAACGACCAATCATGTTTCTCCTTCGATTACGAGCCGGAAACGAACAGATGTTACTTGTATTCTGGTTTAGCACTAGCAGTGGAGAACTCTGGACCATATGTTTATTATGAGAAAGGTATCTAAGAATTCGCATTTTAATTAGCTTTTTTCAGTGAGGTGGTATGCAATTTTTTTTAATGTCTTATTTTTAGACGATAACTTATGTGATTTTGTTAGATGAAACATAGTTGAATTTTACTTCCCTTATAAAGGTCTACATATGCTTGTTCTGGTTACTTATGATGGTTGTTTAAGAATCAAATCTGTTCTAAGAAACTGCTTTTGAGGTTTCTACTTTATACATGTACTAACAAATGCAGCTGGAAGAGACATTATTGGTCTTGTATCATAATGTCGTTTAATGGTAGTTTAGATTCAATTATACATTGCAATGCCGTAATTGGTTGTTTTGCAACATGTGTGAAAATGCTTCATTTGATGAAATTCTAAACGAACATTTTAAATCACAACGGAGGTTATGAAGTTTAAAAGACCTTATGGACAATCTGTTAAGAAAAGTTTCAAGATGATTAATTTTGTAATCAATATCTGGGTGTATGTTTCACAGGAGCTTGTTTCGATAATTAAAAATATAATATAGGGTCAAGGGGTTTTATTATTATTTTTTTTTTTTTTGAAATATCGAAACAAGCGCCTGTGGTTTGTTTGGTCTTAACCATAAAAATATTCAAATTCTTTTATTATAAACATTATTATTCTTATTGCAGTGTTTGCAAAGTTAGGTGGACGATAGGAACTGGTAATTGCCATAGATGTAATTTTTTATTGATTTGTATCTTGTATTGTCATTTTAATTTTATTGCAATCAAGGCTATCCTGATATACTGCAAAACATCTTTTTATCATTATAAGTTAAAATATCTACTTTCAATTATTCTTTATAAGATAAATAATGCCAATTCTAAAAACAAATTTTCATTAGAACAAAAATTATCTTTATATTATAAATAGTAAATAAAATACATGCACTTTTATCAAAGAAACTTACCTGGACTTATTTTTTCATGAGTACAAATGTCTTTATATTTTAAAAAGTAAAGAAAAAAGTTTTTAACAACACAAATTATTTGGACGGAATAATTGACCAGCCTAAATTTGCAATTTCCAGGTAAAACACAATACACGTCAGTTCTATGTCAATATTTCGGCTATACAGCCTTTATCAAAACAATATTTAAAAAAATTATTTCTGTAATGCTTGTACAAGTGAATGGATTCATGTAGTGGAGTTCTAAATTATTAGCATCTTGATAAAGGCTGTATAGCGGAAATATTGACATACAGCTGACATTATATTGTTATCTTAAAATTGATTAACCTCTCAGGGAATAATATAAAGAAAGTTATTTAAAAAAAAAAACGAAAAACAAAAAACATTATTACAATCAACACCAAATGATTTTATCAAACAACTGTTCATTAAACATAACTAACAGCAATGCATGTTTTCTGATACCATAATGGGTGAAACGCTTTCATATCAGACTTCAAAAGAGACTGACAGACTCTTTTGGTTTGTAATATATAACACACATTGTTTTTATAAAAATAAGGTCAAGTATTTAAAATTTCTGAAAGAACAAACTTGTTGTAGTTTACCAAAACTAATTTTGCAATATATTATCTGAGTTACACATGAGTAACGTGTTATTTGACAGAAGTAAGTGTCACCAAAAACTTAATGCAAAACAAAACACAAAATAAGCAATATGTAATGAATATAAAAATCTAAACCTTGGAAATCTTACATGTATAATAGTTTACAATGGTTTGATGGGTTCAAGAACCCTTAACCTTGGATTGACACAGGAATTGATGTAATGGTACCCAAAAGAGTGGTGGATTGAAAATAATCTAAACCTTCTTGAGATAGGAAATGATAAAATGGTGTCTAATTTGGGGTTCAAGGGTTCTGAACTGTTCTGAACAGTCACATGGTAATGATAATGGTGTCCAATGGTGACCTCAGTAACTCTAAACCTTGGACAATCACGGGAATGATACAATGAAGTCAATCACAGGTTATACCTTAACAGTGTATAACAGTGGGTTAAAAAAAAACTTCCAACTTTGGAACCACTGAAACCTTTTTAAGCTTCGACAATTACAGGAAGTAATAGAATGTTGTTAAATGATACTGTTTCCCAAATTTAGCAATTCCACTTATTGCTTATTGATTGTTTGTGAAAACAAAGTAAACTTATGATTTTCCATTCAGAATGTACGTTTAAAAATAAATTCACAAAAGACACATGAAGAAGTAATAGTATTTATTCTGAAGGTATTTTATACAAAATTACAAAAAACAAGAAACATCTACAAGCAAAGAATTAATATACAATCTCATAAATACATGTATAAATAAACTGTTACAGCAAATATAAATACAGTGTACTGTCCATTTACTCAAATCGTTCAATTTTCTTGTAATTTTCTTTAGATACATGTATTTATTTGTTCACAACATTGAAATATTTTATAAATGAGCAAATTTGAAGCACGGTTAAATAAAAATGGAACTTGAAAGTGCATCATGTGACCAATACATCTTAACATTTGTGCAGAATGAGATAGATAACGTTTCCGTCAAAAAACATCGTTATTCAGAAAACATCACTTTATGCGATTCCATAGCCAATGGAAATAATTGTCCCGCAGAAACACGTGTAGCTCTGGGAAATTTCATTGTCATGAAGAAAACTTTAGTTTGCTTGTCCATATAATCTATCAAAAAACTTTATATGTTGATACATGTATTCAGTTTTTACCACACTTAACGCTTGGGGTTAGGAGTTCAAACTTGGGACATAAACTCTATCTGTAGTATCTGTGTGTTAATGTGCTGTAAATTATACACTATGTGCCAACAGAAACTTAATTTGTGAAACAAGTTATGGGAGAGTACAATTCTTCCCAGGAACACCATACTAAACATTTGACTAGAAAAAGAAATCTTTGGTTGCCTGGTAGTCATTTTAATAGAGAGAAAAAAAAAAAATACATCAATCATGCAATAACATCCCAAATGCAAGAACAATGAAAACAGGTTGATCTTTAATCACATTTATTTCTTAAATTAAAAACGGACCAAATTTTTGAAGGGATGGGTATTGGATGTGATAAGATTTAAAATTTCTCATTTCAAGAATAATTGTTGTCATATTAACACAGGTGAAAATATGAAAGAAAAAAGTTCAATAAAATACAAGCCTCATAGACATTTTCCTAGTTTTTTAGATGTTTAACTAATTCATAAAAAAGGAAAAATGCTGAACAATGGCAGTAGAAATGTTCATAAATACATTTTGTTCTATAGCTATGGAGAAACATGTTTTATATACTGATTTAAAAATTCAACACAAAATAAAATTTCGATTTTTTTGACGAGTAAATCTCATGAAAAATTAATTCTGAAAAAATTAATCCCCATATTAGTAAAGTAATTGTTAATCACAGTAAATTTGAGATATGATCAACTTCATTTTCATAAATCATTTTTCCTTATTTGGATTATACCCTTTACCATACATTTGAAACATAATGATTTCAATTCTTTGGTCAATGTCTGATTCTCTGTAAACAAACATTAGTTACCATGGAAACATTTACAACAGTAAATATTGTAAATTGTTATTGTAAAATAACAACATATTAGTTAACTAACAGGTAATCACATTAAATCTATGACATGATCCATTTCATTTTCATAGATTTTTTTTTCAATATTTATATTTTTCTATTAACCCTGCATTCAAAATACAATGATTTAAAAAAAAAAATTGAGATACAATTTTATTTCATCACACATCATGTAGTTACCATGAGAACATCAAACAATAAATCAACAAAATAATGTTTCCCTCTTCATAACCTTATTTAGTAAAAATTGAAAAATTTAAGGCACAAAAGGGTTGTTTATTTATGAATAAAAACCTTCATGGTAATAACAATACATTTATGACAAGTGAAATCAAAAATCAAAAACAAAAATGCATTGTGAACAATTTGAATAATAACAAAATAATCCACATGGATAACAATCTACCTTCCATCTAGTGAAACAGTTTTAAAAATCAGTACAAATTAAATTTATTTGGTAAATCAATTTTTTTGCTACAGGAAAAAACTCTATTTCCATAATTTTTTTTTACAACAGCAAATGAATGACATATAAGTTTGATTCAAACTTAAAAGCTCAAGAAGAACCAGTCTGTATAACACATTATCAAAATAGCATTATATCAGAAATTTACATATCAAACACGTAGCAAAAAATGATACTGCCATGTTCTTTAGCTTGAAACAAATAAAAGAAACCATTTTATACTCTTCTGAAATACCAATTTTATGAATTTTATCGAAATTCAACAAGAACAAAGCAGCAGGTAGTGGTTTAGTGTAAAGGCCATATGGTGAATTTCATTTTAAATAAACTTAACAAAAATATACAGCATCATAACAGAATAAATAAAATAATCAACAAATATCATGTTTCCTAAATATCTACAAATAAAAGTAAAAATGTTCCAAAACTACCACTGGACTCAGCCAAACTCAGCCTTATAACTACCTCAAAACTTGCCTGGGCTACTCTGAGAGTCAACTGAACTCAAACCTGCCTCCACTTCCTCAAGATTCAGCCAAACTCAATGAAAATCTTTTATTAACCATGAGTACCTCAAAACTTGCTCAACTTTCTTCATGAGTCAACCAAACTCAAATTCTGTCTTAACTACCCCTGAGTTCGCTATACTCATTGATAACGGAACTTATGATAACATTGTTTCCATGACTTCAGGTAGAAAACATATTCAAATTTAGTGGTGAGTTCTGCTTTGTCAGTTTTACTCAAATTAAAAAAAAGTTCATTGCATTTAAAGAAGTGTTACTACCAGCTCTGCAAAAGTATGTCCCTCAATTACATGAAGATGATATAATAAACTTATCTATAAAAACAATCAATAATGGACACAGTAATCAATTTGCTTCTAATTAGACCATCAGGCACCTTATGACCTAAGGTGATTAAATTTGTTTTCCAAAAAACAATAAATATTGAACCAAACAATTTGTTTCTAAATTTGATTTGGGTCTAAAGCTGAGTGAAGTTTCAGTAATAATTATTTATAAATATTTATTTAAAACAATTTGTTCTTTGGATAAAATAGACATATAAACATTTTAATACTGAAAAGATTATTCAAATGAAAGCAACTAATGGACTACAGTAATTACATTTATAATCACAAAAAAAAAAAAAAAAAAAAAAAAAAAAAAAAACCAAACTGTTTTTAATTTTTTTTTAAATTGAAGGCTGATATTCAGCAAATAACCACCTTAAGAGTAAACAATGGTAACATTTATAGAGAATATCAATTACCAGTAATGAAAAAAAAAGAAGCCTTCACTGTTTTACATGCGAACTGAGTACATGTATATTGCACCAAAAGAAATTCAATCTTTTATTTGAAGAAAAAAATTAATAAATTTATATTGTAGTGTATGAACAAATTCTAAAAGCATGTAAGCTACATCTAGAGAAAAAATCAGTTCAATGCAATCTAATTAAATTTTAAGAAGTATTACATTTAGTGTGACTATGGTTTAAATTAACATTCTCTTGGTTTACATTTTACACGAAGTTTTACATTTTTACACAATGTCTAAGACTTACAGCGTTTCATTAATACATGTTCATGTATGTACATAAATAAAGTGCACTTGTACTCAACTTTTTCTATTTCTAATAAACAATGTCATCTATAAAATATCATTCATTTTTAAAGCTGGCCATATTTCCCCATTTTAACATTTTCCCCAAAATTCCACAAATCTGAAGAAAAAAAATTTAATTGTATAAATTTAGTTCATTAAGTTTAGATACTGCTTTTGAACAGTGCAAAAGTTTCATATAATCAGTTAAAGCTGCATTAAGTTTTCCAAGGAAAAAAAATTAAAACTGTGCTGATCTATTAATGATGTTCCTAATCAACAATGTTACATTTGGTTCAACGATAAAAGCTCAAATAAATACAGAAACAACAATGATTTCTCAGAGAGATGTAGTATGTGGGATCTAATATTAGAACATGCTTACATCATGAAAAACCGGGTCATTTAAACACAACTTACAAAACGGTGAAATACGATAAATTAAACACAGAACTTTGTTGAATTTGTCATTTGTGACTTAGTGAGGGATACATAACACCATTGCGAATACATCTGGATATTAATGACGGACAATTCATACAATTTGTCAGGTTTCACTTTTAATTTACTGGAGTTTCCGTACATCCATGCGCATGCTCCCAGCTCATAATTTAATCATCAAAAAACATTGACCAACCGGTTAGAGGATTCCGTTCATTTACAGCTAAAAGGAATGAAATTTTAGAAAATGAATCTCACGGATCGTGATTAGAAGCTATCTTTTTTTTTAAAAAAAAAAAAAATTTTAGAAAACCAAAAAAATTCAGAAAATTGAAAAACTTTAATTTGTTTCAAGATAACTAGCAATTGAAGTCTTCTTCTGCAGCTGTGAACTTTACTTTTCAACTTATGACCTGGAACCATATATCAAAATGATCGTCATGTCAATACCTAAAATGCAGCTTTATATGAGAGAAATTTGACATGATAATATAACAGAAAAACCTATGGTAAATATAAATTTGTATTTTTATATAAGGATGGCAGTGTATAACAACAGATAGACATAAATAAAAATCTTATTCACAATTACATTGAAAATAAGTTAAAAAATTACTACAAGTTTCAGAATACATGTACTGAAAAATCTAAAATTCTAAAACATTTCTAGGTAAATGTGATATAACAATACAATAGGCTCCATATACCCTCTGTTTCATTATTAAGCTAACTGTTTCAAAATCAAAAGCTACATATTGAAAATAAAAATATTTTTGTTCCCCTAATCAAAGGGTACTTTTACCACCTTATGAAATGTCGCAATAAGTTAGTACTGAGGCCCGTTCATGATACACTATGTAGGCTTGCACATTGACTTCAAGCTGTTCAGGAATGACTGTATGCACGAGCACAAGTGAGTGACCACTATCAATATTTTAAGGTTGTTCCCCTTAGATTCAAGATGGCGTCCCTCGAACAAAGTTTGTAAGAAATAGCCTAAATAAATTCTGAAACCAGCATGCATTTCAATTTATATTTCAGTCCAAGGATATGGTTTCTTTCTAGAAGGGATTTGAATGATAGGATTAGTTAAAACTTATGTACAGTTGCCCGATTTAATTTATATTTGGACATTTTCTTTCCAGTCGAGTGTCGCTGTCTAAATCTAAGGAAAGGTTATTTTTAAAACATCTAGATGATTATGATGAGTTACTTTCAACGCAAGTACTCGCCTCTATTCAATAGACATAAAATTGGGTTTGTGAGTGCAGTGGAAAGCAACCAGTAACTTGAACACGCCTCTAGTCTATATACCTAGTCTATATACATGTATCAGATATAATAGTATGTTAAAGTTTGTCTAAAAATACAAGCTGAATGGGTTAGTGTTTATCTTGGTTTTCATGCTGTAAACAGACTGTGTTTACAAGAAACACAAATCTCTTGATGGGCCATCAGTTCATAATTCAACCTAGCCCAGCATTTCTACCATTACATATTCATTTTATCGGGTGACTGGACAGCAGCAATCTAAAATTAAATACTTTCATCATGTACATGTACCATACAACACAACCATAGCTGGGACTGAACTAACAACCTCTGAATTACCCGAGTGTGTGACTCTAACCACATAGCCTTTCTATACAGCCAATTGTTTTAACCTTTTCAGCTGTTAGTAGACTATATGTATCAGCAGAACTTTTTTAAAGCACCATTAGCAATCCCATGAACACAAATACATAATTTCATAGTACTAAATACACTGTGTAGGTTATATTTTAGCTTTACATTGGGATTTAGACCAAGTCAGATTAGTTAAAAATGAAAGGTTGTAAATAGAAAAAAAACAATGTTAAATGAAAACAATTTGTCCTTACTTGGTTGTTTTGTAGCTAAGTTTACTAAGTTTCAAAATTTTCTATTTTGAGACTGTTAAAAAAAGTAAGTTTTTTTTCTTTTTCTTTCCTTTTTTTTCACAAAAGTGACCACTCTTGGAGTGCAGAAAAACTGGGCATTATTTCTAACACTTATACACTATTTCTAACACTTATACACTGACTTTGAAACTGCAGGGAAGAAAGATGAAGAAAAAACTTTTCTTCCACTCATTGCCAGCTAAACATTAAAAACATGAGATATCCAGATCTATGCTTTGGGAGTGAATTAATGGATTTTTAAACTCCAGTCAAGATTCTTTCACTTATATCAAGTCAGTAAATACAGAGATGGTGGAATGGAGTAGAGTAATGGTATTTTATGCCCCAGTTAAGAATCTTTCACTTATTTGGAGGGGGTCAGTTCTGGGATGGTGGAGGAAACCAGAGTGCCCGAAGTAAACCACAGACCTTCGGCAAGCGAACTGACAAACTTTCTCACAATAGGATCTGTCCCGAGTGGGATTCAAACCCAGGCGGTGAGAGGCACTGTGATCCGTAAACACGCGCTTTAGACCACTCGGCCACTGAGGCCCTACAGAGATGGTGGAGTAAACTAGAGTGTATACATGGAAGTAACACATCAATAGCTAAGTATAAGTACACTTTCGGGATGAAATAAAGGACTACTAGGACAAAACATGTCATGTTACCCAAACATTTAACTTTGGCTCTGAACAAATATTCCTGGATTTCACATACATAAATATCAACAACTCTCAACAATAAAGCATATCATGTGTCACTATATAACAAATAAGGCTTCACACAAACTGGTAATTCTCTCTAGAGACATTAAATTGCATCTTTTTCTGTGTTTCTTGTTCCCCTGGTAACTGAAAAAGGTGTAACCAATCAACTTTGTTAGGTCGCAGTAATCCACAACAACGGAAATCCAGTACATCTATCAAATTCTTCAGTACACCACGACTATAAAAAGACATAAAACAGTTGAAATATTATTAATTAAAGCATTTTACACCCCAGTAATGAGTACTTACTTAAATCAAAAAAGTTAGTAAAAGAACGGTGGAGAAAACCTTAGTTCCTGGAGATAATTTCCCACTCGGGCAAGCCAACTGATAAATTTTCTCATACTATGATCTGCCAGAGTGGGATTTGATGAGGGATTGGAGATGTGCCGGGATTCATAAGATGGGGGCGTTAGACCACTCGGCCTCAAAGGCCTATTACAGATTAAGTAGATAAATCTGGCGAGTGAGTGAGTAAGTGTGTGAGAAAGTAATGTTGTTTTACTCCAAAGTCAATTTTCTTCCATTTATATCAAGGTGGTCAGTTTTGGAATGGTGAAGAAAACCGTAGAGTCCAGAAGAAACAACCGACCTTGGATAATAAAACTGACAAGAGATATACCAAATCATGATTCAAACCTACAGAGTGAGAGGCACTTTGATCTGTAAGCACAGATGTTAGACCATTCGGCCACGGAGGCCCAAGATAAATCTGGTGATCATGTAATGTAAATTTAATAATTCAATCACTTACTGGAAGGGATTGTTAATTTTACCACGCTGTTTTTTAATATTGTGTTCTAATTCAGATGTGTTGACATCATGAAATGTTTCCTGTAAATACTTGTATTTCACAGCATTTAATCTTTCATTGGTTGTCATACCAAGCCACATTATCTGTCAAATAAAGAAAAGATTACAAAATGTTAACAAGATGCCCAATAATTCCATCCAATTATATTTAGAGTAAATACCAAACCTTGAAGTGCAGGGAACCTTGATAATAAATTCTGAGTTATCAAGGACCTTGACGTTTTCAATCCCA
This sequence comes from Tegillarca granosa, assembly GCA_029721355.1. Lineage (NCBI taxonomy): Eukaryota > Metazoa > Mollusca > Bivalvia > Arcoida > Arcidae > Tegillarca > Tegillarca granosa. The sequence goes on from CM056601.1 coordinate 23,459,881, forward strand.
AAATAATAAATTCCAAGTTATCAAGGAATTTGAGTTTTTGATTCCAAAATGATAAATTCTGAGTTATCAAGGAATTTGAATTTTGAATTCCAAAATAATAAAATTTGAGTTATCAAGGAATTTGAGTTTTTGAATTCTTAAATAATAAATTCTGAGTTATCAAGGAATTTGAGTTTTTGAATTCTTAAATAATAAATTCTGAGTTATCAGGGAATTTGAGTTTTTGAATTCCAAAGTAATAAATTCTGAGTTATCCAGGAATTTGAGTTTTTGAATTCCAAAATAATAAATTCTGAGTTAACAAGGAGTTTGGGTTTTTGAATTCCAAAATAATAAAATTTGAGTTATCAAGGAATTTGAGTTTTTGAATTCCAAAATAATAAATTCCGAGTTAACAAGGAGTTTGAGTTTTTGAATTCCAAAATAATAAATTCCGAGTTATCAAGGAGTTTGGGTTTTTGAATTCCAAAATAATAAATTCCGAGTTATCAAGGAGTATGGGTTTTTGAATTCCGAAAATAATAAATTCCAAGTTATCAAGGAATTTGAGTTTTTGAATTCCAAATACTAACAAACAACATTGCATATTAGTTATCCAAAGTGTTTGAGAAATTACATATATATTTTTTAAATTATAATTTATTGAATTATACTGTATATTCATTAAAAAGAAACAAAGAAAATCATACAGATCTAAACCTTAGAACATATTCCAAAATAAACATCATACAGTCATACAAAGTGAAATGGAACTTTTTTTTTTTTTGAAAGATTCAAATTCTACACACAAAAATAATTGTCACATATTATTTTGTCTGTTTACTTATATTTTTTGTAATACATGTATTCACACTTTGACACTTAAAAGATCAAAAAGTGACAACGATATAATATTCATCCAATACGTCAGAAGAAAACCTTTTTGTCACCATTTTGAGCTTTTCTGTCCCAGTCAATATGTAACTGGTATACTATTTTGTTATGCATTTTCTTTTTGTCATATATTTATTTAATAGACAATATTAAAATTCAATTTCACCTGAAATAAATATCATAACTTACCTGATAAAGCTGACAGAGAAGGAGAATTCCGACCCATACAGAGTGTATCATAGCATTTAAGGAGATCCAAAACACCCAAGGTGAGGATTTTAGTACCTTGTACACAACACCTGTAATACCATCTTCATAAATGTCAAACGGACAATTATGTTCCCAATCTGAAAATTAAAGAAAAATAAACTTATGCAATTCAAATTCAGTAACTGTACATGATATTAATCACGAAATATGATAAAACTTACTCCAGCACAATGAGCAGGTACACGTATTTCAAATTTTTTAAATAATTAGGTTTTCCTTTGTTTTTTTGTATTCTGATTACTGTAAATCGGGAAATTTTTGTAATTTTTTTAATTTTTGCCTTCATTTGCGAGATAAACTAAACATGAAAGTAAAACTACCACTAGTATAAAAGTGAATATATTTTGTGCTGGCAGTCACCAGATTTTGCGAGTAGATGTCCATGTTGTCTTTCACGAATATTAACTGACACAAAAATTTCCCAATTTACATTATTCAAACCTCTTCTATTATTTCCAAATTAAAAAAGTCTTTGACCTCTTCTTGTCATAGAAAACACACACAAACATTATAGTCCTCCGCCATATTGATGAATTTTTTACTCAATAAATTTGTAAAAGTATTAAATGTGATGATTAAATATTTTAAAAAGAATTTAAGTTTTTCTTTTTGTTATGAAAAAATTAAAAAAGACATTTTGCACAGGTTACGTAATTATTCTAGTGAATTATTCATTTTATCAATTAATTTGGTTACCATAGCTACTTACATGAGAAACATCCATGGAGACACCAACAAATCATACCAAACAGGAAGAACAAATAACCAACAAAGTATTTATGGTTGTAAGCACCTGAAAGAAGGTAATAAATAAGAAGGTTTTTTAAAACATTCAAAGAATTAACAGTTATAAAACGTTCATTCAAATAAAACAACAAACTGCACATATCTCAATATCAGAACTGCTATTAATTTTAACATACATGTATTTTAAAGTGTCATTATCTTTTGCATTGCCAAATTTGTTATAAATTATTTATGTCAGACAATGTGCCACCACTGACCATCATTCATTCAGATTTTCTTAAACACGAAGTGGTCTGGGTAGCTCAGTTGGTAGAGCACTCGCCTATAGTGCGGGAGGTCCTGGGTTCAATACCCAGTCAGACCCTGTTTTTTTCTCCCTCCTGTTACAAACATGAGAAACTTCTGAATGGACAGCTACATTAATATCCTGCTATACTAAGAGAGTATACTGCACCGAAAATATCCATTATTCATCCAGACTGCAATAAAACTTGATATTTAAAGAAAAAAAACTTTTCTTGTAAGAGTACAAGAAAAGAACATATCTTATCCTACTTACCAACACAGTTATCTACCCATGGACAATGGTGGTCAAATTTAGCTACACATCTTTTACAAACAGAACAATGCTTTGATCTGATTGGTCGTCTTATCAAACATGTTGTACAAAAGTGTTCCAATCTCAATGTTTGAGTCTCTGCCAGATCTAGAATAGTCTTCAAAAATAAAATAAAATTTTACTACATCTTCAAAATACATGTACTAAATAAATAAAGAAATTCATGTAAGAATATTTTCTTGGGTTTTCTCAGAAAAGAACTAAAATACAATAAAGAAGATTCAATTTACTGCCAACCTTCTGATAGTTGAGTCTAATGTAAGTATGTTCACTTTTCAATCAAATGTATCAGGTTTAAACTTCAGATGTGCTTTCTTTGAGGCAGTGAATTTTCATTCTTTTCTATTTTGATGGCAAGTCTACGTTCACATGTGTTGAAATAACATATTTATGCAAGAAACCAACTAAACACTTTTTGCAACATGCATGTACCAACAATTTATATTTACATAAAACCATCTTAATACTTTTCGCAGCTCCCCTATTAGCTACAAGGCTATGTTTGTTTGTAATAAGGCTTGTGATCTGTTAGTTAAGATTCTGGTTTTTGATTGGTTGCTTTCACATTATTAACTATCACATTAGCAATTTTTCAGGTATTTCCAGAAAGGCAACTTATTTTGACATTCTCAAGTTAAGCAATTTCTTAAACAAATAGCCCCATCCCCAACATCATTAATAAGGTGAAATCTAACATTCAACTTTTAGCTCTTGACCTTTGAGTCTTTGACCTACATAAATGAGTTTCATATGTGATGCATCACCTCATGCCAGTGTATATTCATGCTAAATCTGATCAAAACCCCAAGATGTGAATGATATGGTGCTGGTATGATAATGAAATGAACGACAAATGTACAGACTGATGAGTGATTCTTATTTTTGCATATCCAACTAAACATCACTAACATGGGTTAAACAAGAAGTTAATACAACAAGTAATTACCTTTATCTGGTCTTCTCTGTTGGTTTTAATAAAGCCAGGATCAGTCTTCCAAGCTTTCCAAAAGTTATAACTTAACAATACTGTATTAATGGTAAAAAATATACTTTTCTTTAATGTTCCAACATCTGATTTAAAGGGTTAAAGAAGTAATGAAAAGATATGTTTTCATGCTATTATGAATGAAATGATTTATATGTACTCTAGATGCCTATCTTGAAATTTTAATTCTAAAAGTTATGTGTGTTGCAATTTCATTTAAAACAAAATATGAATCACTTCCCTATCTAAATGAGTTGAACAAGTGCTCTGTACAATGGTATATTATACACCTGTGATCTACTTCGTTTACAAGCAGACTTGCCATGTATAAATACATATAACTGTCGTAGTTTTACAGTAATTGTTAACAATTCATTTATGAGTTGTAAAGCAGATGAGGAAATGTATATTACCTAGGCCTTAGACCCAAACCTCCTTGTACTGCACTATGCACAGCTTTTTAAATCACAAACATTTATGATGTCATTAAAATTCTTTAGACTGTTTAAGGGTTTATAAAGCAGACATGGAATTTGAAGAGAAAATACCTATATTACGTTTTTTGCATATTGTGTCCTTCTCCTTAAACCTGGACTTCAATACAGTGCACTCTGCATATCTTGTGCAATTGATAAACATTCATAGAAAGTTTAATTAAAATTCTTTACACCATTCAAGTGTTTTGAAGTGGGACACTTTTTTTAATAGTTATCTGCAGGCAGAGACCTTGACCTTTGACCTGGACATCCATGCACTGTGCTTTGAATATCTTTTTTATATTATAAACCAAAGGCTTTGCACTGAATGTTAAACCTAGCTTATACAATGTCAAGTTAATATACATGTACATGTAATTTTCTTCACTGACTGCGATACGACAAGAACTGCTTCTGTATTTTATTATTTATAAAGGATACATGGTAGACAATAAGCAAACCAGGTATAATACATCCAGAATTTTGTAGCAAGATACAAAGGTAAAGGCATCACATTCATGAGAGTATCATCAAAGAAAAAGCTGAAATACAAAAAAAAAAAAAAAAAAAAAAAATAAATAAATAAATAAAATAAATCAATAAAATAAATTAAAGAAAGCTCATATGAAATAACGTAATTAACTGTATCATACTTTTATTTATCTACTGAAGCCAAGGTTATCTAAAATGAAAAAGACTCTAAACACTTTTTGGGGTATCCTGCAAATCACTCATTTTCATTAGCATACGTCAGTAATTATTTCAGTTACTCCGGTTTCCTCTGCCATTCCCGAAATGGCAACCTACATAAAGTGAAACAATCTAGACTTCAGGCAAAACACCGTCTCACTTGCTCACATTCTATGTTGACATTTTTCAGGGAAAAGTTTTATCAAAAACAATTTTTGACATGAGATTTTTCCCAATAGCAAATCCTTGGTGCAAAGGCTCATTACATTACTAAAATCAAGATGATCAACAGTATATTCTGTGTCCACTATTCAATAACATATGTTTGAATTACTTGATAGTTAAAATGTTAATGCTATAACTCAAATCTCTAAATTGATATGAAGAATAATTTTCAAATATGTTTTACCTCCTTTTTACCTTTTTCTGAACAAATGTGAAATAAGTGGAGGTGAGTAATGGTGTTTTATGCCCGTCAAGATTATTTCACTTATTTCAAGGCAGTCAGTTCTGGGATGGTTGAGGAAACTGGAGTGCCCCAGAGAAAACCACCAAAATTTTGGCAAGCGAACTGACAAACTTTTTCACACTAGTATCTGTTCCAAGTGGGATTCAAACCCAGGTAGTGAGAGGCACTGTGATAATCATGAAATGAAATGCATGTATTGTCGCTTTTTTCCACACTTAAAAAATATAAACAAGGTTGGATTGGATTCGATACAGTCAGTTTTGGGATGGTGGAAGAAACCAGTGTACCCAATGCAAATCAGGTACCTTTGGCAAGCAAACTGAAAAACTTTCTCACTCTAGGATCTGTGGAGAGAGGTATTCAAACCTAGATATTAGAGGTATTTTGATTCATAAATGTGCACTTTAAACACTCTGCAGACAGGGTCCCCACAAGGACGCAATCTCAACATAAAAATTGTTCATTTCTGATTCTACAACAGGATTTATAAATTGATTCTAAATTAACTGTAAGTGACTATGGCTCATCAGACCAAAGCTGATCCCACATTCATTTAATCATGTAGATGACTGGCTGGAACATTGTTTCAAGTTCCTAAGAAATGTTACCATAGCAACACAGTATAAATTGTACTTACTTGCTTATAAATTTGTAAATAAGGAATGCTAAGACAGCCAGTGTTACTTTGACATACCAGACTGCTGACATTTCTGGTATATACCCAATAACAAATAGAGCTATAAATGGAAACCACCACATCACTTTTTGGCGTAAATTCTGAAAAAAATAATTATTGATTATAAAACTGTAGCTAGTTAACTTTTTCGTTACATAGTAATTTTTTATTAAATAGCAATATATTTTTTACATAGAAAAAAAAAAAAGAAGATATATTCTGAGGTGTAACCCTCTAATAAATATGATATTTGCATGCAAATTTTGTTCTGGTCCGTGGTCTCTCAAATCCATTTTTCATATTGCACACTTTGTCATGTGACACTGTCATTTGAATCATGACTGAAGAGGATATTTTTTCCAAAAATGATATTGCACTAGTGGGATGCAAATGAAATATATTTTGCTATTATAATAAAAGGATAATTAAACTGATATTATGAAATACTGTCCCTCCTTGACTCGACATTTGCACTCGAGTCAACAAGAGACTTTTTTTTTTACAATATCAGTTTAATAACTCTATACATGTAATATGAAATCTAGTCTATAAAATACATGTACATATCTTAACATTTTCATTTTTACATGTATACTAGGATATTGATGAAATATGCGTAATTAGCTAAATAACTAATTTTGGCAATTAAAGAGTGACTATTTACATGATGTATGAATACGAGACAGTTAATCCTTGCGAAATTACAAGTTAATACATCTCTCAGGATTTAAAAAGTAATCTACAGTAACCATTTGGACAGAGATCTTCATACTGTAAACAGACTAATTTTAGCATGTACTTACATGTACTTTAGCACAATTTACATTCTTGACTAAGGGCTATTCCATTAAAATTTACCACCCGGGGGTGGAACTCCTTTTTTTTTGCATAGTCCACCAAGAGAAATTTCTTAATTTTTTACCCCCTACCAATGATTTTTCTTTTTGACAAAAGCCCCCCACCAACAGAAAAAAAATTATTTATAGTCTTGCAAAATGATGATACCAGGAATAAGCTTTGGACAAGATCTAATCAATATATAAATATATTAAGCAAAAGTAAGTATCCAAATGTGTCTTGTGGGCAGTTCTTTGAAAATTAATTGAATGATGAAATCAATTTTAAATTTAATATTTTTGAATATTTTTTTATTGCTTTTAATAAATACCTGGTTGGTAACTTTTAATCTCAAGAAAACTGAATTGATGATTATTTCAAGACTTCAATCCCCTGTGTCCCACCATTTTGACACCTCGGACTTTTCCGTTATCAGTTTGCTTTCGTGGTTCCTTGGGCGTTATCGACCCAATTTGATTAGCTCCCTTGTACACCATGCAGTATTTGTTTGTCTGGTGTGGTCTATTATTCGGGTTAAACGTAGTCAAAACATAAACACAGATTTTTTTCCTGGCGTTCAGATTTAATTTTTATTTCTGATAAAACGCAACAAAAAATGCGGTATTTACCAATCTGATGGTAGAGAAAATGTGCAGATTTTACCCCCCACCACAGTAAAATATATTATCAAAATAGCCCCAACCAATGTAAAAAAAATCAACATTACCCCCCCACCCGTGAGAAAAAAAATGAGCGTGTTCCACCCCCAAGATGTCGATTTAAATGGAATAGCCCTAATTCCTGAGGATTTAAATTAGCACAAAACAACTTTTGAGAAACAAACTACAACTCAAATATGTAATTTAGCTGTGTACTTAAATTAGAGCTACTGCCCTAGTGTGAAAATCGGTAAAAATTAATACATGGCTAAAAAATTTAATAGTAGGTTTACAGTATCTTTTTGTAGAGTTTCTACTGGAACCCTCACTGCTTAGTAGTTCTCTATAACAATTTGACAATTTAATTTTCATAAATTTACCTTATCTGTAGAATATCTGTATATAAAACTTTGTGAGTCTAACCCTCTCTCTGCCCGCACTTCTCTCAGCTTTCTGACAACCTGTACATGTTTTTGTTCAATAGCTACATCCATGACAGTCTGGCCCTGTTAAATGTTGAAACATAAAAGAATAAAATGCATCACTGTTAATGCTAATGTTTAACAAACATGTATAACTTGCATTTATGTGCAATTCATTAATAAAATAGAAAATATAATAAGAATTACAGCTTTTCCATGAGATTTGAATCCATGTTGTAAGGAAAATAATCTCCTAGTGTGCATTCAAACAACAACAAAAATGTTACTGGTATTAATTTACCTTTAGAATTAGTTGTGCATGCTTGTACTGCCAAGGACTGTGAGCTCAATACAATTATGGTCATTTGTGATTGCTGTAAATTCCCAAAAAAGACTAAATCCATCTATATAAAATGTAGTCTTTACTCTATGTCCTGGATAAAAATTATACATCCATTTCTAAGCAATAACAAAAATGTTTGTTACTTACTTTGGCATTTAATGCATCCATACTAGCTGTTGTTTTAAGTAACATGGCTATAACACATGTGTTACCCGTGAAGCATGCCCAGTGTAGTGGGGTGTTACCATGGACTTTGTCTGCCTTGTTAGTTGAGGCTCCAAATGTCATTAAAAGTCTACTTGGGTCATACCTACAAGAATATACATGTAAATGAAGTATTTTAATTCATTTTAGGTAAAGCCTTTATTTTTCCACATGAATTCAACCACATACTTCATATATTTCTTTTAATTTATCGTTCTAAATTTTAACCAATTCAACATTTATTCAAAAACAGAACAAAATGAAAACATTATAACTTCAAACAAAATACTTGTAACATTGTTAGAGCAAAACTTATCCAGTATGGTAACATAATGTCACCGTCTTATACAATATATTACTTCAAACACCAAGTTTTTTTTGTTTTTATTTTCTTTCTCATAAAATATATTACTTCAAATACCAAGTTATTTTTCTTCACTAAAACAAAATTTGAAACAGTCACCAATACAATCTAAGAACTTAAAAAGGTCACTATAAGTGGGCACTAGTACAAAGCAGATCAGAAATACTGGCACAAACTCACGCATCACATGAACTTGTATAAATTTAGATTGATACTTGAGATTAAGAAGAAAAACAGTCTCGACTCTCAGCTGAAAAATTGTTGGAAAAATACAGCAATGATCTGTTTTAAAAATGTCTACCTGTTCATTCAAATAAGAAAAATTCAAGGGAAAAAATATGTATGCTTTAGACTTTGGGAATGGAACATTTTTTTTGCCCCAAACTGTACAGATTGGCAGTCTTGGTGTCCTTGGGCAATATATTCAATTTCACATTACTCCAGTCCACCCAGCTATTAAATAAATGGGTATTACCAAATTTTCCCATCCAAAGAGGGAAGCACTGTATTATCAGTCACTTGGCCATTAAGCACTGGCCCGGACAGCCAATAGGCAAGGAGGGACCTTAACTTAAAACAGGAAAAATTTTACATAAATCTTTAAATTATAAATATGACTGTTCTTACAACACAATGTACTGTATATTAAAATCTCAATTCAATCAAATTTTGGCAAAATAAAGCAGTTTGGAAATAAATCAGGGGAGATTTATAAAGAAAAACATTGAAGAAATCAATTTCCAGACCTCAAAAAGTGTGACAATGAGCAAGGTGGCAAAATTATATAGGGTCATTATGACAATGTTTTAATGCACCTATCAAATATTAAAACTGTGCCAGTTAAAATTTGAAATATGTCAACCCTAAAGTTATTAATATTCTTGTACTTACCCAAATACTCTGTAAGAAGAATACATTAAGGCAGTCATTCCATTTTTATCTAACATATCTACATCTTGTCCTTTAGCTATAAGATATGCTACGATAGACGTGTGGCCAAACTGAGCTGCTAGATGTATACAGCTACAACCTACAAAACATTATGTGTATATATGTTAAAGTAAATACATGTAATTAGGAATTACATGTATTTACTAAAAATCAGTTAATTCATGAAATCCCCTGTGTTGATAGTTATTACGTTTTTCCTAAATTGTCTCAGTTAATACTTGTAATTACTGAATTTTTTCTTGACTTTTACACATATTTCCTGACACAAGAAAGACAATAAAGTTAAGGTTTAAGGTAGTACACGGGTCAGCAACGGTCCTACTGAAAACATGTTAAATTTTTTAAAAGGGGTATGAATCCTAAACAAACCCAAAACATGAGACAATTCTTTGTGACCATCTTAAAATATTTTATTTTTTCTCAATTTTCTCCCTATATATCCAGGATTTTTCCCTTTTTGTACTAAAATGTCTTTATTTATTTTGAATTATTTTTCATACCTGTACCCATGCATTACCTTAAATAGTCAGCTAATTTGTGAGCTACTAATCAGCTGAACAGAATTTAATAAACAATGTTTAAAACAAAATATTACAATAAGTTCTTTATTTTAACAAAGACACTTTTAAGCAGTGGCTGGAATTGACCAAAAGGAGATAAATTTCACATCAGAACTTTTTGAAACTTTTAATAACAAATCAGATAAGCTGTTATTACCAATAGAAAAAGTGAATGAAATCATAACCAAGCTGGAGGTTTTAAATCAAGAAAATCGGAAGAAAAAGACTAGGGGCGAATATTACTACTGGCTATCAAGGTAAGATTGTGATTTTGATGTTGTCTGTCCATATGTCTGTATGTCTGTTAGTAGGTTGCTTTGGATGACTTCAAGCTGCTTATATTAAACAAGAGGCCCAATAGGCCTATATCGCTCACCTGGCTCATTAGGCATACTGATTAATCAGACTTTGTGGCATGAAACCCTGTAATATATGTTAAATGGCTAGCTCTATACTTTCTATGTTTGAATTTGACAGTGGAAAATAAATAAATTTAAATTTGCCCTGTATAAAAATAAATAACAAGAGCCTGGATGGTGATTTTACTTGCCAAATTAGGAAAAAATCATGGCTTACTTTAACATAAAAGGCTAATTAATGTTTCTGATTCCTACATTTTTTTTACTTTCAGATATAAAGTCTTAAGAATCGGTGATGTTGTAAAACTAGTGAAAAAGCGACAGACGGAAGATGAACCAATTCGTTATTCTGTTTCCATTGAAGATACATATGATATTATTAAAAGATCACATATGGCCTTGAATCATGCTCGACTTGATAAAATGCAAAAAGAACTGTGTGAGGAATGTCAGCTTAGAAGGAAAAATCCAAGTAAAGGGATTGTTGTCAAACCAATCCTGTCTAAGGACCAACTCAAGAGGACAAGTGGACCTTATTGATATGCAGAGTATGCCTGATGGAAATTTTAAATTTATTATGAACTATCAGGATCAGGATTTTCACATTTTTCAATACCAAGAGTGTGTTGTTTGCACCAAAGAAAATCTATTTGTTTTGTTATTTGCACCAAATAAAATATATTTGTTTATTTTTGAAGTTCTGATGTTTGACCAGTAAATATGTGTAAAATTAATAAAAAAAATCAGTAAATACGTGAATTTCCTGGTAATCTCAGTAAATACATAAAAAAACTAAAATTGCTAGTAAATACACGTATTTACTGAACATCCAAGGAAATACGAGTAATTACTGATTACACATATTTACTTTAACATTTATATATATATATATATATATATATATATTATATATATAGTGGATGAAATCTGTGAAAACTGAATACCTCAAACTGATACACTGAAAACATGCCGAAACTGATTTTGTTTTAGGACGTAACAATAATATTGTTTGTATAATCAACCTGTTTAAACCTAGCGCTTGTCTAATCCACACATCTTTGTATTGAATAGCGTTCTGTTCTTCACCATCAACTTTTATGTTATATATTTATACAATGAGCAATTGATTTTTTTTTATAAAAAATAATATCAATTGCTTTCCAAATCAAGGGTTGTGGATTAAAACCCCAGCATTATTTTAAAAGTTTATCTTAGGTGTGTTGCTAAGATACTGATTTCTATAACCTCACTTTTAGCTGGTGATGTCTCAATATAACTGAAATAATCTTACCTTTTTTAACCTGTTATGATCTACAACTTACTTAGTGATATGTTTAATCTGTACAAATTTGTTTTAAGACAAGCCTTATGTATCGTTAAGACAACTTCACTTTCAGCTAGCAACGTCTTAATATAAGTAAAATAGTCTTGACATAGAGAAAATCCTGTTTTGCAAACTAACTCATATGATGTATCACAGAAACAGGTGTCAACAAACTAAAATGAGTACTTAAATTGACAAAATTATCTACTTACCAATTATAACAATAATACAATTACATGTATATTGTTGGTTTAAAATCGTAAAAATGAATCAACATAAAATAAACAAAATATTTTGAGTCACATACCTTCAGGTGCCGACAAAAATATTGGAAACTAAAATGAATCTTACATCATGACACAATTTTATCCATTTACAAATTATAACCATAATACAAGTACATGCACATCACTGGTTTAAAACCGCAAATATGAATCAAAGAAAATACACAAAATATTTTGCAGTCACATACCTTCACCATCCCTCAGTGATGGATCTGCAGACATGGACATCAGTAATACAACAGTAGCAAGGTGGCCTTGTCTATAATATATACAATAACATTATATATGATACATGTGAATTAAAAAATAATAGAGACAAACAAGATATTATGTAGGAAAAACAGTGGCATTTAAAATGCGTCAGAAAAAACATTACCAGTGAACAAAATTATACCCTAGTTTAATAAATTTTGAGAAATATATATATACTGGTATATATGGAAAATTGAAAATTCCAAAGTGTATCAAGTCAGCCATTGGCATGTGTATACAAAACAACAGGAGGCTCCTAATAAGGCCCGTTCCACTCAACTAGCCAGGTGGTTTCAGAGTAGATTTTCAAATAATCCGCTGATAATACATCATTCGCATAATTTATGAAAATGTGAGTCAGCAAAGATATCTCTGAAAAAGTGTAAATGACATCTACTTTTGATAAATCAAATTTGATTTGAATTGATACTTTAATGTACATCTTTAATGGAAATTGATTGGTTTATGCTTATTAAAGTTATAGCAGCCATGTCATCTTGATTTTCACACAGCCATGCAGGATAAAGTTTTAATCAAGATCAATTGTTGTGAGCACCTTTCACATCATATTTGACTTGAACTGAATAAGTGATATCAAAGGAAAAGATCAAATTTTATGCATGCCAAGACAGATGCATGAATTGTCTTTAGCCAGAGGAGTTAAAAAATTCAAATCAACATAATAGAATTTAAAGTTTTTTTTCAAATCTCATTCATGAGCAAACAATTCAAAATCCAATTGCTATTGGTAGCATTATTAAAGTTCATTAGTTTTTAACAAATAATAATCATAAATGTTTACAGCATTTTAACATATACTTTATGATGTACAAGATTGATTATCTGTAACTTACCTTGTGGCCCAGTGGAGAGGTGTGGAGTTCAAATCTCCACCAAACCTGTCAACAACTGCTCCTACACTGACATAATACCTGTAAAAAAAACAATGTACAAAGTCTAAATTACCTTACATACACAAAAAAGACCCATTCTATCAATGTTAGGCTAGCATATATCAAATATTATTTTATATCTAAAAAAAAACGTTATCTCTACAATGGTAACTGTATTAGAAAAATACCACAGTATATAAATGTACTTTTGATCTGTAATTAATTTAATTCTTTTGTAAATGGAAGCCTAGTTAAGACTGACTTACTAAACCCAAAACTGTTGTAAAATTGATGCCAGGTTAAGCCCGACTTACTTCATTAACTCAATCCTATTGTTAATGGAAGGCCGGTTAAGACCGACTTCCTTAATTAACTCAATCCTATAGTCAATGAATGCCCAGTTAAAATGGACCTACATAATTAACTCAATCCTATTGTTAATAAATGCCAAGTTAAGATTGATTTACTTAATTAAATCAATCCTATTGTTAATGGATGCCCAGTTAAAAATTACCTATATAATTAACTCAATCCTATTGTAAATGGATGCCCAGTTAAAAATGACCTATATAATTAACTCAATCTTATTGTTAATAGATGCTCATTTAAGAACGACTTATATAATTAACTCAATCCTATTGTTAATGGATGCCCAGTTAAAAATGACCTATATAATAAACTCAATCCTATTGTAAATGGATGCCCAGTTAAAAATGACCTATATAATTAACTCAATCCTATTGTTAATGGATGCCCAGTTAAGAACGACCTATATAATTAACTCAATCCTATTGCTAATGGATGCTCAGTTAAAAATGACCTGTGTAATTAACTCAATTTTATTGTTAATGGATGCCCAGTTAAAAATGACCTATATAATTAACTCAATCCTATTGTTAATGGATGCTCAGTTAAAAATGACCTGTGTAATTAACTCAATCTTATTGTTAATGGATGCCCAGTTAAGAATGACCTATATAATTAACTCAATCCTATTGTTAATGGATGCCCAGTTAAAAATGACCTATATAATTAACTCAATCCTATTGTAAATGGATGCCCCGTTAAAAATGACCTATATAATTAACTCAATCCTATTGTTAATGGATTCCCAGTTAAAAATGACCTATATAATTAACTCAATCCTATTGTAAATGGATGCCCAGTTAAAAATGACCTATATAATTAACTCAATCCTATTGTTAATGGCTGCTCAGTTAAGAACGACCTATATAATTAACTCAATCCTATTGCTAATGGATGCTCAGTTAAAAATGACCTGTGTAATTAACTCAATTTTATTGTTAATGGATGCCCAGTTAAAAATTACCTATATAATTAACTCAATACATTGTTAATGGATGCTCAGTTAAAAATGACCTGTGTAATTAACTCAATCTTTTTGTTAATGGATGCCCAGTAAGACAGACCTATATAATTAACTCAATCTTATTGTTAATGGATGCAAAGTTAAGACTGACCTATAAAATTAACTCAATTGTTATTAACAGATGACTGTTAAGACTGACTTACTTAATTAACTCAATCCTGTTGTTAATGGATGCCCAGTTAAGAACGACCTATATAATTAACTCAATCCTATTGCTAATGGATGCCCAGTTAAAAATGACCTATATAATTAACTCAATCCTATTGTAAATGGATGCACAGTTAAAAATGACCTATATAATTAACTCAATCCTATTGTTAATGGATGCCCAGTTAAGACTGACTTAAATTATAAACTCAATCGGGTTGTTAATGGATGCCCAGTTAAGACATAACTATATAATAAACTCAATCCTGTTGTTAATGGATGCCCAGTTAAGACTGACTTACTTAATAAACTCAATCTGGTTGTTAATGGATGCCCAGTTAAGACATAACTATATAATAAACTCAATCCTGTTGTTAATGGAAGCCCAGTTAAATCAGACCCATATGATAAGCTCAATCCTGTTGTTAATGGATGCCCAGTAAGACAGACCTATATAATTAACTCAATCTTATTGTTAATGGATGCAAAGTTAAGACTGACCTATAAAATTAACTCAATCCTGTTATTAACAGATGACTGTTAAGACTGACTTACTTAATTAACTCAATCCTGTTGTTAATGGATGCCCAGTGAAGAAGACTAACATTCTCTCTATCCATTTGATTTACATCATATCCTGCTTCAATAAGCTCTTTACATCTTTCAAACACACCATATTGTGTTGCTCTTACTATGTCGAAATTTTTGTAATCATCTTGTGATGGTTGTAATGGTACTGATACTTGATCTGTTTTTACTTCATTTTGATTCATTGTTTTGTTTGTGTCTTCTTCTGCTGGTAGTAATTCCTAAAATAATTTTATTAAAATAAAGAAATAATGAACATTTTATGTTTATATTGTAGCAATTACCTTGTAATAACATTTTTTTCATATGAATTTTTTAAAATTTATATCGTTTTGAAATGTGTGTGTGTGTGTGTGTGTGTGTGAGAGAGAGAGAGAGAGAGAGAGAGAGAGAGAGAGAGAGAGAGAGAGAGAGAGACTAGATTTGTAATTTATATTTGAATCAAATTTTTATTTGACCATCGACTTCTGGGCTTATGGGCAATTACTCTTCACCTTGAAACCCTAGTGAACAACCTTCAACAAAGCAACAGCATCGTAACTGATCGTAATTGCTAAACACTGAAAGTCATTGCACTCTGACACCCCCCCCCCCCCCCCCCCCCCGTTTACACATTCCTATGTATTGCCCGTTGCTATGGTTTTAACCCTGGTTTATTAATTTCCATTAAATCTCCAACTTGTCAGTATTGTAAAACAAACTATTACCTTTTCAAGCAGAGGCTGCATTGGGTTACATGTTGGGTCTCGTTCTTCCATTTTTTGACATCGGAATCTAGGGGACGGTGGCTAAATTCAAAAGCGGATATGAGTTAACCGTTACCTCGGAAAGGACATTCGTCTGGTGACATTTTTAACCGTTTTAAATCTCTCTGTTCTGTACTTATATTTAAATCAATTGCATTTGAACAGTTAATTGGTAAAAATAATTCTACTAATGTCCTTCATTACAATAAATTTTGGTATTTTTTTAATTGTAGTAAAAAACCATAGGTGTGAACAGCGACATTTAAACGTTATAAATCAGTCGCTGGTGTGAAGAAATAAAATTTCGAAGTAAAAAGGCTCTAAATAAACTGGATGACTTGTTAAGTTTATTTCATGGTTTGCAAATAAACATATAACGAGAATTTAAGAGGATAAAAAACGATAAAAACACTGAAGCATCGTAAAATCAGTTATGCCAACTGTTTGCGAACATAAATAAATAAATAAATAAATAAATAAAAACACTTTGGATAGAGAACACTTTTTCGACTGGTTTTGGAAAAGGCAAGTTGAATAAAATAGCATACAGTCAAGATAAAAGATATACTGAAAAAAATACACGAGGAAGAAAATGCAAGGGAACCAAGTATTGTAAAGCAACACCAGGAAAGTGTAACGGGTAATTTTACGGGTAATTTCCAGAATCATCAGGTATAAATAGGGAAGTATGGTCAGTCGTGGTAATTTTAATCTACCGTTCTTCTTCTTTTTCTCTGTTGTAATCATGTTGAATTAAAGAGGAAATAATAATTTTTTTAACTAGAGAAAACTTCAAATGCGTTAAAGACTTTGTGTTATCTTTTAACCTTTGGTAGAATGTAGGTTGTTGTTGTTGCTTAAAATTGTTTTTACTATATAAAAAAATACAAATTTCTGAGAGGAATTAAGGTCGATGTATGAAGAATTTGTCAGAAATTGTGTCAAAAATTACCAGCTGGTTATGTAAAGGTCTTTAAAAGGGCTTGGATTCAGGTTAGCGAATAATTATACTAACTGGAGTGTGAAATTGTTTGTCCATTGGATGTATTTTCTTATACGCTGGAACTACTTCAGTGCCTTTGAGTCTTAATAAATTGCCATTGGTTTTGCTTGTATAAATTTACGGTAGTTGTAATAATTTTGCGTGTAATTTAACATTTTGGAGATTTTCCATCTATACCTCGTCTACTTCTTTTGTTATTTTTTATGGATATTATTGTTACAACAGGTGAGTAGTTAAAATCTAATACCTTGGAATTTTTGCAGTCACAAAATATATTCTCAGAAAGAAAATGTCCAGCCAGTTACAACAAGGCCTTCAATGAGGACAAGATAAAAACGGCTGTCCAAAGCGAGACAACTCTTGCTGGTTTATTGGTTTATTTTAGGGCCGTGTGCAAACAGGTGCGCTCTACATTTAAAGCGGGCGGGAGTTCGTAGCCTATACAGCTACCGGAAAATTTAAACTACCGGGGTAGGTGAAAATTATATAGGTTATTGTCTAATGACACCTGTTATGATCGGAAGCCAGTGAATGTGTTGTTGTTTATGTTTTTGTTTATAATCAACAGTTGACGTGTTGTTGTTGTCGTTGTAAATTTAATACGCATTCTTGGCATAATTTGTCTATTGAATTTAAATGATTTGAATTCCAGTTAAAAATCGTACCCAAATAAGGTAACGGTATTATTTTTTAAATTAACTAGTCATGGTTTTAAATAGGGTTGGGTAATAGATTTTATTTGATTAAATTCCTGATTCAATAATCGCCATATGTAAAACCCGAGGCCAGTAGTAGTTTGAAGACACACAGGTAAAAATTACAGGTAAATTATTGTATTTCAGATGTTAGTAGATACATAACACTGTGACTGTCAGCTGATATGCCTTTCTTGTAAAATGAAGGTTATGTAGATCTGCGTTTCATCTTTTTATTTTGATAGAAAGAAAGCCTACCTAAGCATTTTTAGAATTTAGACAATTTTAATTATTCAAAATTTATAAATCTTTTTATTGGATGAAAAATCATGCTGTGTACTTACTTAAGTATTCAGTTTTTGTTAATTTATATTGCAGAAATTATTGTAATTATTATACATGTGTTTTTTTTGTTTGTTTGTTTTTTAATTTGTCATCATGATTTTAAAAGCAGGTCTTAATAGAATAGATATCTTACCTGTTTTAACACTATTTTATTTTTAAACGTCCATTTAATTACAACTTTGGATGGCGTGACATTTCACATATAAGATTTATTGCTTAATTAGACTCCCTGCTGTTGTATTTAGAATTGTCTGTGTGTTTGGGGATTAAAGCTTACATATACTGATATAAAAAAGACTTCATTGTAATGAGAAGTGAAAAATTTCGAGTAGTCTTGATGTTTTGAGCTTAAATACATGTGAAGAGGAACCCCTAAGTGTGCTAAAACCCAGTCCAATCCATAACTAAAATACTGATAGGACATTATCTCTAGTCTATACTGCTTCTGCCGCTCAGAGATAGAGCATCTGCCTTAAGAATAGGAGGTTTTGGGTTCAAACTCTGTCTGGATCATACATGAGATTTACAGATTTTGGCATTTAAAGGACAGATATTGACTGGTCCACCTGGTGTCAGATTAATGTTGTGGGGTGAGGGGGGCTTGTCTGCATCCTACTAACTGTGAGCTAGTATCATGTTGAAAGTCACCATGAGTGTGTGCTGGTACAGGGCAGATCACAAAACACACTTGCAAATCCCATGCTTACATGGACTTGTTCATAGATTTTAAAATTCTTAGAGATATGGTAAATTAACTTGCAAATTGCTAAAAAAATGGTGAGGAAATGTTAAACAGCATTTCAACCAACAAGTCTTCCAGTTTCAGTTATTTGCAGGTAACCAGTAAATTACCACATATCAGTTGATCATTGATGAACATTAAAGTTATTACCCTGTAATCTGAAAAGGAAATACTAAGGTGTTCTGATTAAAATCTACCATATAAGGAAAATATTGAAAAAAAAACAAGAACAACAACAATAACTTGTTGGTTACAAGCAATGCATATTGGGCTTTCACTAAGTCTTTTTTCGAGAGTCAAATTCGAGAAATTGTGCCCTACTCCAAATACCAAAAGGGAGATTTTTTTCAAGTTTAGTTGTTTTTCAATTCAAATATTCCCTTTAACTGACATGTAAAAAATTCAAAAGTTTGTTTTCAATGTAACATCACATGTATACTTGAATATAAGGAATAACTGTTTAAAATGAATTTTATGATTAATACAGCTTAGAATACAATTTTTTTTTTTTTTGAGTAAAAATGTCTTTTTTTTCTTGATTATAACATTGAACCATGTTTTGGGGGGGGAAAAAAAAAACAAAAAAAAAAACTCAGGTGTGAATACCACAATTTTTGTTGGTGTGAACTACAATGAGTTCACTGATATAAGGTATTTTGATCTATATTAAAAACTCTAGATGATTTTAATGATAAAATTCTAACTAAGGATGGTAGAAATGTTCTCTTGTGGCTTGTTCTTTGCTATAATTACATTATAACACACATATATTCCTCAGGGTTTATTGTATTAACCAATGTCATTATAAACATTAACATACTATATATCCTAGGGGTACAAGATTGCTAGTTGTTTAGACCTTATAACATGTATTTACAAACATAGGAGGATGTTAAACATATATATTTATTCTCTCTCTCTCTCTCTCTCTCTCTCTCTCTCTCTCTCTCTCTCTCTCTCTCCTCTCTCTCTCTCTCTCTCTCTCTCTCTCTCTCTCTCTCTCTCTCTCTCTCTCTCTCTCTCTCTCTCTCTCTCTCTCTATCTCTCTCTCCCCTCTCTCTCTCTCTCTCTCTCTCTCTCTCTCTCTCTTCTCTTCTCTCTCTCTATCTATCTGTTTGTTCCTTGGGTATTTTGGAGTAGACCTTTAAATCAATGCCCATGTCACAGTAGGCATAAACTGCTAATTCTCTCTCTCCCTCTCTCTCTCACTTTCTCTCTCTTTCTGAACCTTTGGAGGAGACCTTTAAATTAATGCTCTGTGTCAACAGTAGACATAACACACTAAAGATTCCTCCCTGTATATTGCCACAAGTGCATTGCAAAGGTAAAAATTTCTACCACTTCTATAGATGGTGACATCTTGATATAAGTGGCATATTCTTGACTTGGACATAAAACTGCATTTAATCAATCAATCATCAATCTCTCTTTCTTTAGTAAGCACCAAATTGCATCTGCGACATCCACTCTCTCTCTCTAATGTAAATGCACTATGGTGTATTTAACATCTTTTGGATATTTGATCATGTTACATTACATAATTGTAAATAATTAATATCTTGATAACATGTCATACGACACACAGTCTGTTTTATTTTTTAAGTTTGTCAATTAATGTCATTCCTTAATTATAAATTCAAATGTATTCATTTGTTAGCCTTAAGGGATAATTTTTAAAAGAAATTACTCTTGTTTTGGTAAAACACATTGTCATCCAAACGTATCATATTAATACTGTTTGCATTATTTACTAAACAATTATATCATGATCAGGACTGACAATCTACTGAATTTGATGTAGGAAATGAGCCTATTCCCAAAATTCAAAACCAGTAATGAGTATTTTTCCCGAACAATTTATCGTCACTATTTTTTTTCTATTTTATAAGTTAAGTAAAAAACTGTAAGTTTTGTGGTATTTCTGTTATAAATTTTCGCATGAGATTTTTCCTGAAATTGCAAGCAGTGATGTTTATTTTCCCTTGATTTGAAGGAGTCGGGACCCTAATACCTTATAAGAGTGTGACAGTCCTGATTAATAGAATCTGTCACCTGTTCGTGACCGATACTGGATGATCTCTAGTTGAGGGTGGTGTGATGTAACATATCCCAATCGAGGTTGTGCTGTTACATCACATCACCCTTGACTGAGATCAACAGGTTTCGGTCATAAACAGGTGACAGATTCTATTCTCGTACCATTAACATGTTTATAACTGCGATACGTACAAAACAAAACACCCGTATGGGACCCCTTGCATTCCTTTGGACACTTTATGCATTGTAAAAATCTGCCCTTTGAAAATAATCCCATCCACAACACTTTCAAAAGTTTAAGATATCAAAGATTTGTATTCAATGCAAATATTAAACAACTTTGACAATAAAATATTTTGACAAGAAACAATAAAAACACATATTTGAAAAATAAATAAATAAACCTATTGTTTTGATGACGTCAAGCACAATGATCAGATACGTCATCCTGAGATCATCAACACCGTCAATTGTCATGTAAGGCTGTACCAGATAAACTAGACAAGACAGAAAAATCTAGCACTGTTGTATGCTTGGGATTTTTCTGTTCGAGAAACTGTATACTTGTGAAATGTATAATATTAATGATTAAGGACCTTGATGACTGAGTGGATTTAAGCACCAGGTTTCATTTCACTTGCTAAAGGTTGGTAGTTTTTTTTTGGGCAATCCAGTTTTCTCTATCTGAGAAGGAGTAGATTATTGTAATTATATACATGTACATGTAATTATAAATTACTATCAGTCCATAATTGTTTGTCATATGCATATTTGGAAAACAAATTTCCATATTTAAACAAAATCATTTAAAAATATAAAAAATCCATGTAAAATTTACTGACCTAATTGGGAAAAATAACCAGACTTATTCAAAAAGTTTCTTTTATTCTGTTCATATAATGTTTTAATGTTTTAATGTTTGCAACAAAATAACAAAGTCACTATGTCCAAAGTATCTCTTATGCACATTCCTAGTTTACCATATACACGTATAAGATATGGTGTCATGATTTAAATATTCATGATGATCACCCCTTGAAAAACCCGAACAACAATAACACCCAATTATTAAATTATGGCTCTTTCCTTCATTTTTCTAATTGAAAAAAAAAATTAAAACTTTTAAACCATAATCTTTTACATCTTTGGACATCACTTTCTTTTAAATTCGACACCATGTAGTAAGGAAATGTGATTTGCATAGTAATTCATTTGACCTTTATTAACCTTAGAATACCCTGATGTAATCTTTGGTGAGGCCCAATTGAAGTCATTAAATTTCAGCTTTTTTCTGAAATCTGCTCTATGTACAGAAGAATTCAGAGAAGATTTTTTACTTTAAAAATAGAATTTGGTTAGGTCAATATTTTTTAAATCAATCTTATGGTTATTTTTATGAGAAAAGTTTTAAATGAAAGAAAAAACCATGTGACAAACAATTATGGATCAATAGTAACTACAGTTATAAGTTATGGGTGTGTTTATGGGAACTGACTTCTACAGACCACAGTAGTCAGTTCTAATAAAGATGCAGTTAATCAGTATTCACCTATTGTTACATTAATTTTGCATACTTGTAGCAATATACATGGTACCATATTGACCTTTGATGAGGTCATTCTGCTACTTTTAGTACATGTAGTAAATATGCTTTTGTTTATTTTTTTCTCTTGAGAATCAGTTTTTTTTTATTTAAAAAAAGAAAGAAAAAAAAAAAAAACAACCCCACCGTGGTTTTATGTGTGATGTTTAAGATTTGAAATAAAGTTGAATACCAAACTTATACTACAATGTTTGCGATATTAAAAAATAACACATTTATCTTATTAGGCATAATACACACATACCCTCTCTCTCTCTCTTCCCCCCTCTCTCTCTTTCTCTCTCTCTATCTATCTATCTATCTATACATATATATATCTACAAACAAATATTAAAAAAAAATATTGAGTTCATTGATAAAGTCACATTGATGTAAGATAGTATAATATGTATGATATTTGCATTGACACACCTGTATAGAATGACAGGTAAAAATTATCTTGTCATATAGAAAACTAATATTACAGTGATAATAAGTAGTGTGATATTGATTTAATAGAAGAAGGAAGCTTGTTAAATAGAAAATAGTAACTGATGATTTTTATACTATAGTAGGTCATACCATAGATATTTTATTGTATTTTATATTTGATTCTGTTGATTTAAGTACCAGTAGCTGTAATTTGTGAAAAAAAATCGGGGAAAAAAGGGAGTGGCATATATGTATGTACAATGTATACATGTTTATGTAGGAAGAGAGTGGCACATTCTGAGTATATATTTTTTGTAGGAATTTTTTTCATTTTATTTTTATTTATGTTATTATTATATTATATAAACTGAAAAATGATTATTTGGCAGATTTGGAATATGTCTTGGGAACTTTTGACAGAGTTGGAAAATATCAACCACAACAACCCTTTTTTAACATACTGTTTATCTGTTTATTGATTGGAATTATAATTTTTTGCACAATTTAACAAGCAGAATTTTTTAAAGTGATTATGCAGACTTTTTTTTTGATCTAAAATAGTATTTACTTATGTATATAGTAAAAAATCACTTATTAAGTCAAAAGGACATGTGTAAAATCTAATCCTTATTGAGGAAATAACACTGAAGTATTAAATTAAGTAACAGAGTTATTTTTATACTGTTTAATAATCACATGATCCAATTTACAATTACATTTGAATTTATTTTTCAGATCTATTTAGTTGTGTTTAAAAGAGGATTTAAAGGCTGTAACAATGTCTGACAATTGTCCGAGATGTGGTAAACAGGTATACTTTGCAGAGAAAATAAGAGTGTTTGGAACCAGCTGGCATAAGCTTTGCTTAAAATGTGGTAAGTGGCATAATTTAATAACTGTCTTTGTGCATGTTTGAATGCTTTTTACCTGTGCCATATTGTTCAGATGAACTATTGTGACAGTTACTACCTGTTTTTGTTGATTCTAAACTGTACAATTTTTTTGTGGTCTGCCAAAACAATTGGGCAAAATTTGTTAAAAATTAGGCATGTTTAAAGAACCAGATTTGCTTATTTGAAAGGGGTCTCCTCAGAGAAATAAGAACTATACATGATAATTTAGGAGACAAGAAGTATTTAAATACTTGTAACGTGTAAAGTTTGTCCATTCGCTTGCTGAAGGTCAGTGGTTTTCTCCAGGCACTCTGGTTTCCTCCACCATCCCTGAACTGACCATCTTGTTTCAAGTCAAAGAATTTTGACTGAGTGTAAAACACCATTAATCCAATTTCAACCCATGTGGGACAAGCTACATGTGTCTTATGACACTGCTCCACAAATATCTTTTATTTATATATCTTTTAAAAATTGAGAAGGTTTGTCAGTTTCTTTGCTAAAGGTCAGTGGCTTCCTCCAGTATCCCAGAACACCTTGTTACAAGTGAAAGAATCTTGACTTGGTGTAAAACACCATTAATCCAATCTTAACCCTCCTGGGAAAGGTCACATATTATTAATAAATAGTTTAATTGGCTACGTGTGTTTGAAGACGAAGTCGCGTATAGCTTTCATTTATAACAGACATAAAACTTATTTCTTGTCGCATGTTGTCTAGGCATTGCAAGTCAGATTTGTTGTAAAAATGTTGTAAAACACTGAAATGTACATGCTTTATATAAGAGAAAAATGACCAATCATCCAATCATCTTTTTGTTTGAGAAAAAGAAATCTCCAATTTTTGTGTAATGATTTGTGTTGGTAATAGATTCTTTTCGAATATATGCATCAGGTTTTAACATCAACACTTTTGTAGTCATATTATTCATTATTTCATCTTTCTGTTTGTCAATTATATTTTTTCAGAGCAATTGTAATTTGCTTTTTTTCTTCTTTAACTTATTTAAATGCTGCTTTAAAATTAATCATGATAAAATACAGATCAAGTTTGAATTTCCATTTAAAAAAAAAAGCTGTTATGTACTAAATTATCTAACAAAACTAAACCTTTTTGAGGTATTAACATGTATTGGTCATTGATTATAGTCATTCCTTAAAGTTAGATAATCGTGCAGTATGTCATAACATAGTGAAGTTATAACCCTGATGCTATCAGTGACTTCATACACCACCAGGAGATATAATGAAGGTACACCAGGTTGCACTAGGTAACATTTTACCTTACACAGTCACTGAATTCTTTCTGTTTTTGATATGATTGAATTTTCACAGCAAATTGTAACAAGCTACTGGATAGCAGTAATGCTCAGGAACATGAAGGAGAGGCATTCTGTAAATCTTGTTATGGGAAATTGTTTGGGCCTAAAGGATATGGGTTTTCTGGAGGAGCAGCTGGTCTGTCCATGGATGCCGGAAAATATGGTGATGTTACAAGAGAGTAAGCGTAATTTGTTGGAATTTCATTACATGTGTTCCTTACAAACATCTTGAATGCTTGATTGATTTAATGGGGTTTTACATTCTAGTCAAGAATATGTCACTTATATTGAGACATTACCAGCTGTATGTGAAGTGGACAGAAATTATAACCTTTGCAGTTTGCTCAGGGCAATGTGCAGGGAGGATTCTTCATCGTGCCATGCCTGTCATGACATGGGACATCTGTTTTTAAGGTCTCCTCTGAAAGGACCTTGTGCTTCATTTTTTAATGCAGAGTGCTTGGCAAAAGAACATTCACTACCAATTTTCAAGTCTTCACCAGACCTGACTGGGGTTAGAACCTCAACCTCCCACATATGAAGTGAGCACTCTACCAACTGAGCTACCGTAATTGTATACAAAGATCTTTGTACATTAAAGTTAATAAGACCTATATATTAACTTAAAATTTTTCTTGTTTATGCAGTATATTCCGTATTGATTAATTTATACCCGAACTTTCTATAGCTGGCTTAGCTTATAGCATGGTGAAGCTAAATCTGTTTTCCTTTGCCACCATGTTTGTTTATGTAAATCTTAATCTTCAGCTATGAGGCTGAGTAGTACTGAATATTTGAGGACCTGATTTTCAGGGACTATGCAGATAAGATGTTATTTAAAAACTCTTTAAAAATCATTTAATCTGAAACCACTAAATGATCAAAACCAAATTTGGTGAGGAAGATTCATGGTTAATGCATTTGAAAATTTGGTCATGCCAGTCTTTTTAAAAAACTAAATGGCCTCTATTTCTATCTAGTAAATAGAAAAACAAATAAGGCAATTAAATACTTTTTAAGGACTGATTTAATTCCAATTTAATATATTGAAATAAGATGTAGTATATATATCCTTTAAATGTGTATTGATGTTTTTATCAAGAATTTTTTTGTTGACCCAGTTTTCACAGAACTGTGTCAGATTAACAGATGTATGTATTTCAACAATCTCTGTGAAACCAAATGGACTGTGTCAGGTTAAAAAAAACTATTGATGCATTTACAAAATATTGTAAAAAGTTTGAAATGTAAAAAAGTTCCTGTTACTGTAAGTGATACATCATAGGGCCTTTTGCTTAAGCTTTTTTCTTATTCAGAACTGTTACAGCATTGTGTTTTGATTGCTTTCACTTCTGTTTTTGTATCATATAAGCCTTTTAATACTTCTGATTTATTAAAATGTTTTCATTCTATATTTATTGATTTAGAGTAAACAATATGATTTATCGATTTTTAGTAACATTTCTCACCTGGCTAAGGCTCAGGTGCCCCCAAGTGGAGGTGAAGGTCAGTCTAAATGGGGTGGAGCAGATGGCTGTCCTAGGTGTGGAAAACCAGTTTACTTTGCAGAGGAATGTAGAGCTTTAGGAGCTAAATTTCATAAAATGTGTTTAGCTTGTGGTAAGTGGCCCAATATCATACATAATATGTGGTATGCTTGTGGTAAGTATCTGAATTTAAGATGTGCTAAGCTTATGATAAGTGTCTGAATATCAAAAGGTGTGCTTAGCCTGTTGTAAGTGTCTGAATATTGTAATACTTGTATGTGGATATTTTTTGTCAAGTGTTTAAATGTAAGATGTTTTTAGGTTGTGATACATGTCTAAATGTCATTAAGATGTGATTGTCTTGTTATAAGTGTATGAGATTATTGTAAATTGCTTAGTCTGTGTTAAGTGTAAGAATATAAGATGTGCTTAGTTTGTCCTAAGTGTGAGAATATCACAACACTTAATTTGTGTTGAATATCACAAGATATTCACACATAGCTTGTGCTAAGTGTCATATTTTCATTTTTTTTGTGAAAAATTCCAATTTCTAAAAATAATTTTTATGTTTTTCAGTTATAAAGGTACTTGCAAATTTTAGAAATTTTTATAATGATAACATGTTATTATTTAATTACAATTATGATGAAACCTTCATTATTTCTAATTTTTAGTCAAGTCTTGGCATTTTAAAGAAGGCTTTTGATTATAAATGTAGAAAAAGAGACTTAACAATTTGTATAATATAGAAGAAAAAGAAAAGTTACTTTAAGTTATAAGCTATTGTGTATGTAGTTTTACACCCCTCAGTGGCTCAGTGGTTCAAAAGCAATGAGTTTGATGGTTTGAACCCTGAGCTGGGCCATACATAAGATTTGACAATGATACTGCTGCCTGGCCTGGAGATCAGAATTAGAAGGACAGAGTATCAACTGTTTCACTATGGTGCTAGGATAATGTTGCTGGAGGGTTGTATGCTTGTCTATGGCATACTGATTCAGTGAGCTAGCACCTTGAGTGTGCACTAGTTAAGGGACAGACCATAATACACACACACACACACACACACACACACACACACACACACACACACACACACACACTTGGTCTTAGATTAATCCTTAGAAATTAATTACATTGCTCTTGTCGGAAATAGAGACATAGTGTCCAAGTGGTCTAAAACACACGCTTACAGATTGCAGCGCCTGGGTTTGAATCCATCTCTGGACAGATCCTATTGTGAGAAAGTTTGTCAGTTTCGCTTGCCAAAGGTTGGTGGTTTTCTCCAGCCACTCGGGTTTCCTCCTAGAATCCTGGAACTGAACGCCTGAAAATAGTGAAAGAATCATGTCTGGGTTGTAAATTACCAATATTCCACTCTATTTAGTCTAAAATAGCTGAAAGATAGCTGATGTGACATTAAAAATGTTACAGTCAACCAGTATAATATGGTTTAATGGTTTAACTAAATAATTTTATATAGTAGCTATACTTAATCAACAACTCTTGTTTGTAGCTTTCATTTTTTTATGATTTATGTTAATACATATTTCACTATATTTTTTTCAGTAAAATGTAACAAGCTGTTAGACAGTACAACATGTAATGATCATGATGGTGAAATCTTCTGTAAGAACTGCTATTCCAAATCATTTGGACCTAAAGGTTATGGATTTGCAGGTGGAGCATCTGGACTCTCCATGGATACTGGTAGAAGAAATGATGTTACGACGGAGTAAGTGTGTGTAATTACGAATAAACAAACCTAAAATGTTACAGTTAAAAGACTACAAAATAATTCACAAATCAAAATTCATACATTCTTCCTTGTCTAAAACATTCTTTAATAACTTATATATGCAGAGACAAGGTCATCCAACCGTTTTTGCCTGAAAAGAGCTGTAGAAATTTTTTAATACATAATGAACATGAACTTTAAAATGGAAACTGATCACCTGTAACTGAAGAGTATTTGTAACATACATCAGTGGTTTTGTTTGCCTAAAATTACTACTGAATAAAGGTAGTTGCCCCTTGAGAAATAAGACTAAAATTTCCCAATTTCACATCTAAAATTTCCCAAAAGGCAACAGTGACACACAATCAAATAGTTTAAGTTAAATCCAGTTGTCCAAAACTGTTCTAACAGACAAAAAATGTTAGATATTATCACAATATAAGATCTTTGCAATGAATTTCAAAATTCTGAGTGTGATATATGACATAAAAAAGGGTCCAAATTTTCCCAATCTGAAAGGTAGAAGGCAGTTTTTAAAAACCATAGCAAAATCACTGTACATGTATTACATGATTTGACAGCTTATTAATACTTGAAGGGGCCTTGGTGGCCAAGTGAACTAAAGTTCTTACTTACAGATCACAGTGCCTCTCACCACTTAGGTTCAAATTATGCTCTGTCAGATCCTACTGTGAGAAAGTTTGTCAGTTTGCTTGCCATACGTGTGGTTTTCTCAGGGCACTGGTTTCTTTCATTATTCCAGAACTGACCCACCTCAAAAAATGTGAAAGAATCTTGATTGGGGCATAAAACACCATTAATATATTCCACTAATATCACTTGCATTGTTTTTATAGGAATGTCTCATATTTGGCACAAGCTCAGGCTGCACCTGCGCTTAATGATGGAAAGAGTGGAAAATTTGGTGGAGGTGAAGGTTGTCCTCGCTGTGGTAAAGCTGTGTACTTTGCTGAAGAAATTAGAGCTTTGAATAAGAAATTCCACAAGCTCTGTCTGAGATGTGGTATGTAACAAAACAGTTTTACCTTTTAAACCTTCTAATTTATGTATATTGGTTGATTGTTTGAATATGGTTTTACGCCCTGGTCAAGAATATTTCACTTATATTGAGATGATAACACTTGCAGGTGAAGTGGCAGAAATCTGCACACAGAGTAATGTGCAGGTAGGGTTCTTTAGCAAGTCTCTTCAACTGTGACTGTGACAAAGGGCATTGATATTGGTTCTTAATGTCTGCTCCAAAGGTCTGAGAGACTTTCTAAATGATGAATGCTTGGTGAAAAGGCATTTGTTAACTATTTCAAGTCTTGGTCAGACCCAGCTAGCGTTTAAACCTTGACCTCTACATACATAATGAGTACTCTACTAACTGTGCTACCATAGTGGTTAATTTATATATACAGTAGGTGAAACCATTAGTCTAGAGAACCTAATTCATCTCAAAAAATTAACTGTAGCAAATTTTGAGTATTATACTGATATTTTTTACTGAAAAGTTATCTTTTCAAATCTTCAGCTCCCTACCCTAATGATAATCTTACTTCTTATATGCAGTAGTTTTAAATTGCTTTGTTTTTGTAATTTCTCTTTTCATAGTTACAGTGGCATATTGAATGTTAACCTTTGAAGAATTTGACTTTGGTTTCGATTTTCACAAACTTTCATTTAGATAGATATGGTGTTCACCTTTCATTTTTGATATCTGCTTATTATTTGAGTAAAAGTAAGGTATATATTTCATATACATGTATTAACTTTTTCTTGAAGACCATTGAATTAGGAGTGGTTCCATTTTTGACATAAGAATTGTACAGGAAAAGAATTCTCAGGTTTTATTGCAGACTATAATGGAACTTTGATTGTGTTTGTTATTTGTCACATTATTTTATAATTGTGTATTTTTGAAATCTGCCGAAGTTTGTTGTTTGTCAAATGATTTTATTCGTGTGTGCTTTCTTTTAATACACAATAAATCAGAATCCCTACCCGGTTTTTCCCCCATTATATCAAATTCAGAAATGGTCTAAGTGTCAAATTGTGTACAGATTTTCTTTATCATTTTTCAAAAAAGTGTAACACCTAGAAAATGGAAGCTAAATACACTCCCAGATATGAATGAAGTTTCACCTTATTTTTTCTACTTACAGGTAATTGTAACAAAATGTTGGATAGCACAACATGCACTGACCATGGAGATGAGATATATTGTAAGGCTTGTTATGGAAAGTTGTATGGACCTAAGGGATATGGATTTGCTGGTGGGGCTTCTGGACTTTCCATGGATACCGGAAATCCCAATGAAGTTACAAGAGAGTAAGTCTTAAAAATTGACAATTTATGATTCAAGACATCAGCATTTTATTAGTATCATCATCTCCATAATTGTAGAAGATAAGTACATTAAACTTTTCTATGCAAAAATGTGAATACATTGAATTTATAGGTACTTGTCAGAATAAAAAGAATATAAAAAATTTAGTTCCATGTATATATTTTTCTTCTCAAAATAACTCCAATCAGGAAACTTTCATTTCGACTGGAATTTTGTAAACTGTAAAAGCCTATAGATGGTAACCAGTAAATTTTCAGTGGAAAAATAATTTTTCAAAAGTTTTTCATATAATTTAGTGACTCAATTGCCGGTTTTAATTTGTTTAGGATTTAGACACAGAGCATAACTGCTACAGAAATTCCTTGTCTTGAATTTCATTAAGCTCTTGATGTTTTTTTTTAATTTTTAAAAAAAAATATATTTTAAACCTTTTTCTATGTCAATTTTTATTGTTAGAAGCATGTAAATTACAGGTTTATTTCATGTTATTAAAACTTCTGGTTTTCTAACTTAAAAAAAAACATAAGTTTAACGTAATTTCTAAGAAAGTTTTATGGAATGATTTAATATACATGTTTAATGCATTTAAAACATTTTTACTAAGTTTAACTTTGTCTAATAATGAAAATTTCATATAAAGAATGAATTGATTTAATAAAATTGATTTAAAACGGAAAGTAATTGAAAATTTTGGTAATGTGAAAGTCTTTGATATGGTATTGTACATATTATAAAGCATATCTAACACAGTTGTTTGTCAGGGGGATAGTAAAATAGCAGTATGAAGCAACTTGTGCAATAAATTCTAAATTACTTTTACAGGAATGTTTCTGAATATTCTAAAGCCCAAGCAGCTCCGTCATTAATGGAGAATGGAAATGCTTCAAAATTTGGTGGAGCAGAAATTTGTGGAAGATGTGGGAAAGCTGTGTATTTTGCAGAAAAAGTTGTTGGTGGTGGAAATGTATGTCCTTTTATAATACAAGAATTTATCAAATTTCAATTTCTGAAAGTTGATTATTTGCCTTGACAGATTTTTAACTCAATCCGATTCAATTTTGTTGATTACGGGAGACATATATTTTCACAAGATTCAGCATGCAGAGCTAGAAAAATTTAGTAAAGAAATTGAGTTTTACTCCCCATTCAAGGTTTTTTGTATTTGTTTTGAGGCAGTCAGTTCTGGGATTTCGGAAACAAAACCAGAGTGCCCAGATAAAATCAGTGACTTTAAGCAAGCAAAGTGACAAGCTAAGATATGCCTGGATGAAATCTGAACCTAAGCAGTAGTAGGCATTTTGATCTGTAAACTGGGTGCTTTAGACCACTTGGCAGTTGTGGCCTCATGTATTATATGTGGCATTTTGCTGTTAATGCACTGATAATGTACATGTACATAAAATTAGAACTGTGTTTTAAAATTGAGCTGCGATAGCCAGAATTACCCATACTTAGAAATAAACATTAAAAGGATTGCATGTATGTTAGTTTTAATAAGGTTTACTGCTTATTGCATGCAGCACTTCACAACCACTGTTAATAGTTAATAAACTTCATCAATACAAAAACAAGATATTGTTTATTACTTCATATTTGATCTTTTTTAGACTTATCACAAAAGCTGCTTTAAATGTACCTCTTGCGGTAAGAATCTTGACTCTACAACATTGACACAAGCAGAAGGGGAAATTTTCTGTAAAGGTAAGTATCTACTATCTAGTATTTTGTTTATCTTTGTTAAAAGTCAAACATATCTTTTTGATGGCATTTATATAGTTCATGTACTCTTGTTTGTTAACACAAGAGGGTTGCATAAATGACCTCTGTACTATACAACACATAAGAGTGAAGTGGAGTAATGTTGTTTTAAGCCCCAGTCAAGATTCTTTCACTTATTTTGAGGTGGTCAGTTCTGGGATATGGAGGAAACCTGAGTGCCCAGAGAAAACCAAATGACCTTTGGCAAGCAAACTGACAAACTTTCTTCCACTAGGATCTGTCCTGAGTGGGATTCAAACCCAGGGGGTGATTCATAAGTGCACGCTTTAGACCACTTCGCCACCAAGGCTCCTACAATACATAAGAGTTATACATTGTATATAACTCTCCCCCTACCATCCCCATTCAAATGCATATCAAAAGAGAATTTAAAAAACTAGATTAGGAATATCAGTTTGTGTCTTAAATGACAGGATAAGATAGGATAACTTGTGTTTCATGCTTCAGTCAAGTTTCTTTCACTGATGTCAAGGCAGTCAGTTCAGTCCTTTCAGGAATATCAGTCAAAATGGGATTCAAACCTAAGCAGTAAGAGGTGCTGTTTTCTGTTAGCTGGTCACTGTTTAACAATCATTCCTTAACAAAGGTTTTCATCAGACAAATATGATAACATTTTTATTATGTTTTGTCAAAAGAATTTTATCCATAGTTCCAAAAAAGATTGCTGAAATTTGCCAAATTTAGGTAAAGAAATGATTGTGATATTTGGAACTGGTTGCTTTAAACCAACAAGTGAGATAGCAGTTTAAAAATCTACATTGTACATGTTTATGAAACTAATGATTTGACACACAATGAAAATTGAAAAAAAAACATAATCATTTCAATACTACTTTATAAATTTTTTAATATTCTCTTGTTATTAAAATAATTTCATAAAGGTTTTTTTGGAAGGTTTAGGTTGAATTTTAAATATTTTTAATCTGTTAAGGGTCTGCCTGATAAGAATAACAAATTGTTCTTTTGACTTCATGTTTAGATTAAGACACATCTTGAAAGTCTTTATATCTGTAAGGTTTTTAAGTGTTCATGTAATATTTGTACTTGTAGCCTGTTATGGAAAACATTTTGGACCAAAAGGGTTTGGATTTGGTCAAGCTTTACAACATACAAATTAAAATAAAGACATTGTTCGTGTTTGGTAAAGCATGTAGAAATGACAGAAATTCATCAAGGTGTGTTTTAACCTGAAATGGCAGTCAAAGTGAAAGTATGCCGGAAACCTACATATATGAATGTTTTTGAAATACATGTACAACCCCTGTTTTGATTGAAAGTGTTTTGGGCATTAACAGCTATTTACTGTACAGAATTGGTAATTAAGATATTTTCACGGTGAGCATGTATAGACGATACAGATTTGAACGATGTTGTTTTCCTTATTAAAATCTTTTTTCTGTGTCATAGTTTCAGTTTATTTGTGGTAAACCAAATGATATTTTTATTAAATACTTCATGTAACTTAGTGACCTCACAAGTAATTTTTTTTTATATAAAATAAATAATTATTTGATTTTTGATGTTGTTTGATTTAGCATTGATTAGAAATAGTAAACACGCTTTGGTGGAAAAAATGAAAACATTGTATGCTTTTCTAGAATGACTTTTTGGTGCATTTTTGTAGAAGTGTTTACATATATAGGGTATGCTTTTTGTGAATATTTACATAGGTTAAGGTGTTATCTATGCAGTGTTATAGCTTCAATCTGCCTTTTTTGTGTTTTAAATATCGAGACATTAGCAAGATGATCATGCAAGTGTATTGCATAATAATTACAATAAAATCTGATATACAGGTAGATTCAAAACATTGGAGGACAGAATACATCGAAAAACTGAATTTTTTAAAGATCAAAACAATAAGTTTGAGATTTACAAGTTTTGAAATTTACTTAGAAATGTTAAGCTTTGTTGCTAGTAGACTGGGATGGAGTTCGATGTACATGGGGTTAATGTTTATACAGGGTGTCGTTTAAACTAAAATTGAAGAGTTTGTTAAATAATAACATGTATATCAAACTTGGAATTTTGTAGTGTAATCTAAAAAAGTGCATGATAAAATAATTTTTATTTTGTGGAAGACTCTCAGCTGCTATGGAGTTCACCTAAAGATTTGCTATAAACACAATAGATAACACATTTTCTGCTGTTATATCTTTAGCAGCCATGTTGAGTCTTGTCATTTTTTGCTGATACAAAATATTTGTATGCCTTATACTGTGTCTTCAAGTTTACATACATGTGTTGATATGTAGAAAAAAGCTTTATTAACAAACCATACACTGGGATGCAGTTGATAAGGTAAATTTTTTGGTTCATGACAGAGAGGTATAAAATTGTAAATTTGGGGTAAATTTGAGGTAATACATGTAGATTTAGATGTAAAATTTAGTTTAGTGATTAGTTAAATATAAGCTTAGTTTAGCTTACAATTCTATTAAATGATGTGACTCGGTGATTTTTTAAAGTATTATTCCTGTACACAATTATTTTAGATTATTCACTTTACGTGTATATGTAAAAATTTCTTAGGTCTGTTTAATAGTGGCAAGTGCATGTACATTTGTGCTTTGATAAAAGGCATGATTTGAAATACATAATAAAATTCTAATGCAAAAGCAACTCTGAGTGACATAGAGATTTTAAATTGAGTAATGGTGTTTTACGCCCCAGTATATCTTTCACTTATATCGAGACGTCGCCAGCTATAGATGAAAGTGCAGAAATTTTGCCTGTGCGTTGTGCTGATGGCATTATAAAGCAGGGTTCTTTTGCCCTGCCGTGACACTGGACCTCATTTATTTTAATTTCCCATCCAAAAGAACTGTGATTATTATTTTGTAATGCTGAGTGCTTGGCAAAAGAACCGTCACTATCTGCTTTTAAGTCTTTGGTCAGACCCGGCCGGGGATCAAACCCATGACCTTCCACTTATGGAGCGAGCACTCTATTTACTGAGCTACAACAGTTTGGAGGAACTGGAG
Organism: Tegillarca granosa; assembly: GCA_029721355.1. Classification (NCBI taxonomy): domain Eukaryota; kingdom Metazoa; phylum Mollusca; class Bivalvia; order Arcoida; family Arcidae; genus Tegillarca; species Tegillarca granosa. The sequence continues at coordinate 23,495,400 of CM056601.1, forward strand.
AACATTTAGAAAACTGACAAGTAAACTGACAAAATGCCTAAAACTAAGGTCTGCTCAAGTGTGATCAGAACTTCAGAGATGAGAGTTCCTGTAAGCATGATTAGAGAATAGTGTACATGTAAGTCAGTTCAGATATGAAAGATTTAACTTGTTAGATGGAAGCAATCAACGAGAAGTAGTTAAAATAGTTTCACAAATCAAAAATACCAATTTGTTTCAAAATTCTTTTGTGTGTCATTGTTTTATGGGTTGAAAAAAAGATGATTCACTTTCAGTCAATCTCTTACTTATTCACTCACAAACATACATGTGTACATTATTGACTTGACATATCACACATGACCAAAGTCAGCCAATTAGTGAACACTTGTTTCAGTCAGCCACTATTGAACAAGCCAATGGATTTACAATATTTTTTCAACCTAAGGGAAAAAGAGAGTTACAAATGTAACTAATATGCCAGATTTATGAATTGAAATTATTCAAAAGTTTTTCTTTTTTCCATGACACATACCATATATTTTCTTACTGGTTAGTATAATAAACTAAGTATATTTTTAATATTATAAATGTTATGTGATGTTGACTTTTTTTATATACAGTCAAACCTGTCTATAAGGGCCACCCATGGGAAACAATAAAAGTGGCCTTTATGGACAGGTGGCCTTTGTATACAAGTTCAAATAATATAGACAAATCACAACTGGGATTGAATTTTATTGGCTTTTACAAGCAGGTGGCCCTTATAGAGAGATGGCCTTAAAGGCAGGTTTGACTGTATACAAAATACAAAAATGTATTTTTATGTGGATTATTCTGGATAACAATAAGGGACCATTTTTATTTACAAAAACAAACAAACAAATATTAAAAGCATCTATCTCGAATGTTTTAAAGAGTGATGACTTGTTTATACTAGTTTTAGAGAGGGTGGGACAAGACTGGAAAATAAGACTGAACTCGTTAGATATGTCAGGTTTTGATCATGATTGAATTAGCAAATCTTATAAAGATTTTAATATATCTACAAATCTTTCTATGACCATTACCCTGGTAAAACTTACATTAAATTTATATTTAAGATTGTAACAGGGGTACTGTAACAGGGATCAAATTATTCAGACTATATATTGAAAACTGTATTCATTATTTGGTTTTGCAGAATACGCTTTGTCTGTAATCATTATTAAAGAAAATTGATCACTAATAAGTAAGCTTGAAAATTTTTGAGTGTTGCTTTTATTATAAAAATCCATGATTTTATCAATAAATATACCAATTTGTTGTTTATACAATATTGTTTGTTTGTACACTTTGTATTTTGTAATGTACATCTATTTAATTTTGATATTTTGTATACGTAATTATATACAATGTACATAGTTTTTAATGTTTTATGTCATTGTGATGACTTAAATGTTTGGTTCAATATCTAAATTTTAAATACATGTTATTTGAATTTGCATTGAAATTATTCTTCCTCTAACCCTTGTCGAGGTAATTTTATTTAAAGGAGAAAAAGTTTTTTGTCTTAAAGACCACACACACACACACACACACACACACACACACACACACACACACACTTATGCATCCATTATATATTTTATTAGTTACTCATTTATTGAATGTACATGTACATGTACATGAATATAGGGCATATATGACTTGTAAATGTACATATAGACAGGATTTACATAAAGCCTACAAATTTTTGTACTTTTCTTTTTTGTGTTCAGTCATTTTTAGCTCACCTGAGCTGAAAGCTCAGATGAGCTATTGCGATGGTTCACCATCCGTCGTCTGTCGTGCGTCGTTCGTCGTGCGTTAACTTTTTACATTTTAATCTTCTCCTCCAAAACCACTGGGCCAAATTTAATGAAACTTGGTAACCATTATGCCTGGGTGAAGCCCTTTCAGATTTGCACAAATGAAGGAGTTATGTCCCCTTGGGGCCCCATAAAGGGGGAAAGGGTGAAAAACTTTGAAAATCTTCTTCTCTGAATCTACAAGAGATATACCTTAGTTATTTCATTTATAACATCCTTAGGTCATCTATTTTCAGATTTGCACAAATGGTAGCCATGGGGCTCAAAATGGGGAAATTGTAAGGCACTGAGTGGGGAAATTGCTAAAAATTATATATTTGTCACTATATCTTGAAAACTATTAACTTTTTGTATAGGCATGTATATTAGAATACTGTAGGTATTGCAACAACGATCATTTTGATATATGGTTCAAGGTCATATGTTGAAAGGTCAAGGTCACAGCTGCAAAAGAAGACTGAAATTACTAATTATCTTGAAAACTAATAACTTTTTGTATAGGCATGTATATTAGAATATTGTAGGTATTATGACAATGGTCATTTTGATATATGGTTCAAGGTTATATGTTCAAAGGTCAAGGTCATATCAACATAGGAATACTAAGATTATTAATTATCTTAAAAGCTATTAATTTCATGCATAGGCATGTATATTAGAATATTATAGGTATTGACATGACAATCATATATGGTTCAAGGTCATATATGTTGAAAGGTCAAGGGCATAGCTGCATTAGTATACTGAAATTGATTAATGATTTGGAAATTATTTATTGCACTACAGTTACTTCATGCATTTTATATAAGCTACTTGTGAATGAAATGTGAGTGGATATATTTCTGATTAAGTTTTGTGGGAGTTCTTAACTTGAGAAAACTTTTAAAGTTTCTGTACGTAATATATTGTCTACTGCACTTTGCAAACAATATTGGACATATCTTCAGGTGAGCGTTAAGGTCCATGGGCCTCTTGTTATGTGTTGTGTGCAGGCTTTTTTGTTTTTGTTGTATATGGCAATTTTTTGTTTTTATATGTTAATATGAAAGTGTTTTTGACATTGTTTTATGAAAGCGTAATGAAGTTATACAAGTTTTACTTTAGTTATACACCGTATATTTCACTTTTATGCAGCTGCCCATTTTTCAGGTTTTTGGCATAGATGAACCAAGTGGATTTTTTTTTTTTTTTTTTTTACATACAATGTGTTAAAAGTCCAAAAACTTAGACTACAATTTGTTTGATTTAAAGAATTTTGAATTTGCACATTTAAGTGGTCTATGACTAGCTGTCTGAAAAAAAAACCTTAGCTCTTAGCTGATTTTTTTGTTTTTCAACCACTGTAATATAATGTACATGCATTACAATATATATATGTACATGAAATTGTGTAAGTGTGTGTCATAATTAGTTAAACATTTCTATTTCTTTAAATTTGTCAGATTATATTTAAAGCTGCATTAAGTTTTTCAATTTTCTGAATTTTTGTTATTTTCTAAAAACATATTTTTTATAAAAAAAAAAACTACTAATCACGATCCGTGAGATTTATTTTCCAAAATTTCATTCCTATTACCTGTTAATAAACAGAATTCTCTAACACGTGGGACACATTTTTAATGATGATTATTATTAGCTTTGAGCATTCACACTGATATATGGAGACTCAAATAAATCAAAGGGGAAACCTTACATAAATTGCATTAATTGTCCATCATTTATATCCAAAAATATCTGCAATGATGTTATTTATCATTTACAAAGTTACAAATGACAAATTTAAATGAAATTCTGTGTTTAATTTATCATATTACACCATTTTGTAAGTTGTGTTTACATGACTCTTTTTTTTTTTTTATAATGTAACCATGTTCTAAAATTAGATTCCACAGTTCTACATCTCACTGGGAAATTACTCTTATTTCTATATTTATTCGAGCTTTTATCATTGAACCAGATGTAACATTGTTCATTAGAAACATCATTAAGTTAATCGGTTTTTTCCTAGGAAAACTTAATGCAGATTTAACATTTTAAGTACTGGAAAACTATGAAAACTTTCTGCAAAAGAATAAGGAATATTTAGTAACATTTATTTACATAGGTATTTGTCCATTTTATGATATAATTATAGTATAATTGACATGCATACATGGATTTATTTGTAGTCATAATAAAATGGTGCTTATAACATACTATTAAATGTTTTTATTTGGGGTTTAAGTGAAGAAAAAATCTCATAATAAAGCTATGACTAGTATTTACACATCAACAGGTGTTGTGGAATTTATTTTTAATTTAAATACAAAGTGAAGGGTATCAGTACATTATCATGGCATTTTCGATGTTAATATAGTTTTCTGTATTCTGAATTTTTTTTCATTTCAGTATGAATACACAGTTATTTTATTAGTACATGTACTTGTACATTATTAATGGAATTCTATAAGTTATACATGTATCTTTCAAAGTTGAGATTTGAAAAAATACTTAAAAAGAGCTTTATTGTTTTTGACAAGATTATTTAACTGACTAGTCATAATTTATGAATTGTAATACACATTTTTTAATAGTGTAAAGTATGTACATCAGTGTTATATTTATGTTGTCATGGCAGGGTAAACATGTACATGTATATTGTCATATATAACCAGTTTCTCACCGTGTTTTTACTACATGTAGTATATACATGTAGTACATTTCTTCTGTTGCATGTATAAACAGCAGCTAAATTTTTCATGCATTTCTGAGCATTTTCAAAAGTTTTTTTTTTGAAATTCTGAAAGTATGTTCTTGCAAGTCTCGATTTTAAAACATGCTGAAAGTTTCAAGGATACTGTGGCTTCCCTTTCATTGTGGTGTAAAATTAAACAAAAATGTAGACGCCATCATCTTGTTCATGACCAGAATACACTGTTCTGATCTAGGAAATATTATAAACCTACATCAAAATATAACTGAATTTTTGTTTGTTTGAAAGGGGTTTTATATCCCAGTCAAGAATTTTCACGTATATTGAGACGTTACCATCTATTGATAAAGAGGCAGAAATTTTTACCTTTGCAGTGCATTTAGGTCAATGTGCAGGGAGGGTTCTTTAGCATGCCTCGCCTGGCATGACACAGGGTATCGGTTTTGCTGTCTCCTCTGAAGGACTCTGTGACCTTCATTTCTAAATGCTGAGTGCTTGGTTAAACATTCACTACCTTTTTTTTAAGTCTTGGTCAGATCCTGCTGGGTTTGAAACCTGACCTTCCACATACAAAGCGAGCACAACTGTCTGAATAGATCTCTTGAAATTAAAAAAAGTGCTTAAACTAGTACAAGCAGTTCATTTATAAATGTATTTAAGTAGCATCTAAATAAGCTTTTTGTTTAAATAATTACACATTTTTATTTAAATAATTACACATTTTTATTTAAATATTTCATTTGGAAAAAAAATTAGGAAAAGGATAATTCATTTTGTATTTTGTATTACTATTTATCATAATTTTTTTCTCTATTTAAACTGAATTTTGAGAGCTCTGATGACAAAAAATCTTAACTAACTTAAAGTTTTAAATTATTATTTTTTGATCATAAAATATTAATTTTACATATTTTTATTAATTTATTCTGAATAAACAAAATTTATAGTCAATATGAATGCATATTAAAAATGGCAAAACATAATACAAATAGCTGCAAATAAAAGTTTGGGTCGTATGTTTACTTATTTGACAATGTGTCTTCATCATTATACGACAATGTGTCTTCAACATTTCACGACAATGTGTCTTCATCATTACACGACAGTGTGTCTTCATCATTACACCACAATTGTCTTCATCATTACACAACAGTTTGTCTTCATCATTACATAACAATGTGTCTTCATCATTACACGACAATGTGTCTTCAACATTTCACGACAATGTGTCTTCATCATTACACGACAGTGTGTCTTCATCATTACATGACAATTGTCTTCATCATTACACGACAGTGTGTCTTCATCATTACATAACAATGTGTCTTCATCATTACACGACAATTGTCTTCATCATTATTGTCATCTTCATCATTACACGACAATGTGTCTTCATCATTACACGACAGTGTGTCTTCATCAATACATGACAATGTGTCTTCTTCATTATACGACAATGTGTCTTCATCATGACACAACAATGTGTCTTCATCAATACATGACGATGTGTCCTCATCATTACACGACAATCTGTCTTCATCAGTACATGACAATGTGTCTTCATCAGTACATGACAGTGTGTCTTCATCAAAACACGACAGTGTGTCTTCATCAATACACAACAGTGTGTATTCATCATTACATGACAGTGTGTCTTCATCAATACACAGGGACCATATTTATGTTTTGTATTTATTAATGATACTGTTATTAGTGGGATGTTCTATTAATAAGTTAAACAGATTACTTTTGTTTTTATAACTGGAATTATAACTAAACAAAAGATTTGGTGCAGGGATTTCAGGGATATTAGGTACATTGTGATAAATTATTTCGGTGGGGTGTTTGGTCAATCATATACATGTTACATTGTTCATAAAAGTTTATATTTGTGAATCTTAATGATTTTTTTTTAGATATGTACAAGATAAAAGTGTTACATTTTGACATCATTGGCTTATTTTACTATATACTTGTATTTATTTTTTAGAGAATCTTAGAGCACATACATGTCACCTATGGGCAAAAATGATTTTACGAGAGTGTTAAAGGAATCGATTACATTTGACTCCAAAATAGTGCTAAAACCATCCTAAAAGTTTGAGAACTGTCTGCAAATTTCAACATTTTCTACAAATTTGTATCACTTTTTTTTCTAGCCTGTTAATTTATTGGTGTTAATTCTTTGACTTAGAAAAAAATTATACACATCTGTATTTTTTAATAGGTAAATTTTAAATAGATTCTTTAATTTCATTCAGAAAATTACTGAAAAATACAACATAGTGTATACATGTACTTTAACATATTGACAAAAAGTTTGATGGTCTCCTATGTGGTTTATGGCTGTTTTTATTGGCATCAAGACTTTTATCAGGCTTGTGCTTATAACAACATATTTTTTATAGAATCGATTCTATATACCGGTAATGGTGTTAACTAGCATTTGTTCTGTAGAGTTTATTCTATATAATGGTCTTAACCAGCACATGTTCTATTGAGTTGATTCTATATAATGGTGTTAACCAGTACATGTTCTATTGAGTTGATTCTATATAATGGTGTTAACCAGTACATGTTCTATTGAGTTGATTCTATATAATGGTGTTAACCAGCACATATTTTATTCTATAGAATTCTATATAATGGTGTTAACCAGCACATGTTCCATAGAGTTGATTCTATATAATGGTGTTAACCAGCACATGTTCCATAGAGTTGATTCTATATAATGGTGTTAACCAGCACATGTTCTATAGAGTTGATTCTATATAATGGTGTTAACCAGCACATGTTCCATAGAGTTGATTCTATATAATGGTGTTAACCAGCACATGTTCCATAGAGTTGATTCTATATAATGGTGTTAACCAGTACATGTTCTATAGAGTTGATTCTATATAATGGTGTTAACCAGCACATGTTCCATAGAGTTGATTCTATGTAATGGTGTTAACCAGCACATATTCTATTCTATAGAATTCTTTATAATGGTGTTAACCAGCACATGTTCTATAGAGTTGATTCTATATAATGGTGTTAACCAGCACATGTTCCATAGAGTTGATTCTATATAATGGTGTTAACCAGCACATGTTCCATAGAGTTGATTCTATATAATGGTGTTAACCAGTACATGTTCTATAGAGTTGATTCTATATAATGGTGTTAACCAGTACATGTTCTATAGAGTTGATTCTATATAATGGTGTTAACCAGCACATATTCTATTCTATAGAATTCTTTATAATGGTGTTAACCAGCACATGTTCTATAGAGTTGATTCTATATAATGGTGTTAACCAGCACATATTCTATTCTATCGAATTCTTTATAATGATGTTAACTAGCATTTGTTCTATAGATTTGATTCTATATAATGGTGTTAACCAGCATTTGTTCTACAGAGTTGATTCTATATAATGGTGGTAACCAAAATACTGCATAAACCTTATAAAGTTTGTACAAAACAATCAAATTCATTGGATAAGGAATCACTCCAGTTAATAGTTTTTCTTTTATATGGACATTTTTCAGAAAATTTTAAAATGAAATATTTTCCATTTTATTTGGCAAAAAGGTTAATTAGAATAAATTGCACTGTACCTTGCTTAATTCTTTTCTTCATTGATTTTTAGCTATATTTAGCAAGGTATAAGAAAGGCTTGGATTATTAATTTTAGGTTTCATTTGTGGTTTGACTTGGATTGATGACAATCTGTATTTTACTGATAAGTGCCAGAGAGACTTGATAACTAACTAAAACATTTTTACTTTGTAATCTTCATGATAACTGTTTGATTGTTGGGTATTTAATGAAGACGTTTGGATTTTTTTTTTACTATGTAAGCCTTTTAACATTCTGTGGTTATAACTACATTCTTGTTGTTGTTAGGGAATGCCTGTTATATATTAATGCATTGTTAAATTTTGTATAATTATTAGTTAGAGACCACATTAAACATAAAGCATGAAAAACTTGTTTGTTCTTTTACTCTTAGTGGTGTAAAGCAAGCACTTGCGGATCACAGTCTCTTACATTCTAGGTTTTAATCCCACTCTAGCTGGATCTAGGTACAAATTAGAAAGTTTGCCATTATGGTTGCTGAAGGTAAGTAGTTTTCTTCAGATTTTCCTGTTTCTTCAACCATTCCAGAAATGACTGCTTGGATGTACAAGTAATAGAATTTACTGGAGTATAAAACACCATTACCCCCTCTCTATCTTAGCTGCCAGTGGGCCTCTAGCCATGTCCAATTAGCAAGAGCATGAAACAAAACAGATCTCATTGCCTAGATTCTAATTCCACTTTGGCAGATTATGTTTATGTTTTGTTGAATTGAGCACACTCAAGGTGGGGTGGAGTCTTGGTGTTTTACACCCCAATCAAGATTCTTCAATTATATCCAAGCAGAAACTTTTTGGATGGTAGGGAAAAAATGTCTAGAGAATACCTTCTACCTTTTCGAAGTAAATTAATAAAAACTTTCTCACACTAGGATCTGCTCGAGTCGCATTTCAATATAGACAGTGAGAAATGCTGTAATCTCTTAATTCATGCTTCAGTTTATTCACCAAAGAGGTCCAATGTAGAGTAAAAAATAAGTGACAACACATGTACAAACATATTTTTTATTTTCAAACAGCTATCATAACTTCAACATTGCTTCATACATTCAAATACCATATTACAATAACACATATAATTTAGTAATTAATACATATATCATTACTAGCAATAAGTTCTCTGATGCACACAAGACATAAGATTTTTATTTGTTACGTCATTTAATACACATATAAGATAGATAGACATATTATACTTGTAGCATGTGTGTGTGTATATATATATAAAATATTACCATACATTCAGGGTTTGATTTTTCAAGAAATAAATAAAAAAACATGTATAATGATTCTTGGGTTACTTACTTGTAGTCAAGTACAAAACATGAGGAAAGGATTTCACAAAAAAATTATAATTTTTACATAAATTATCATAAGCATTACTAAACCTGAACAAGCAAAACTGCTGATAAAATGAAAGTGAGTTGGTGAGTAGGACTTTATGTCACAATGAAATATAAAACATGTACAACATGTAGTTATTGAAATAAGACAAAAAGATTGATAGCAGCCACTCACATTTCATCAGGCCACATCACAAATGTGACAAAAAATTATTAAGTAACACAATTTCTACGAGAAATGGGATATTAAAAAAAAAGAAGCTTCAAGAAGACAACTGTAAATATGTGTAATATGAAGTAAATATTTTTGAGAATCAAAGTGTAGTTTGGTGTAATAAAGAACATATTTAGTTCAATGAAATATCCCAAAATAATCTGACAAAGTATTTATCACTAAAGAACAATAGTCTAACAAATAAGATAAAGGCGCGTATGAATTCTGCAGAAGCAAACAACAAAATTGTGTATGAGTAATATTATTCAAAGCATAGTGTTAATTAGTGTTTTATAAGAAAAAGGTAACCAATTTAAAAAAAAAAAAAAAAAAAAAAAAAAAAAAGTAAAATCAATATTTAGATGTCAAAGTAATGTGGAATACCAGTAACAAAATGCATAAATATGAAAATTAATTAGTCTTTGACAACTATGTATATAATCATAATATAAAAATGAAAGTAAGTTGAAGAAAAGACAAAAGCAAGCAAAACCTTGAACTCACATACAAATAACTAATATTTAAATGACAATACATGTACACCTTTATAATTTCAACTGCTTTAAGCTAGACTATTAGGAAGTATTTCAAAAAATTATTTTATTGTTTAATTAAAATTCAAAAGAATCAAACACAAGATGTTTGACATCAGAGTTTTTTTAGTGGGTTATTTAAAAGAAATGTCCACAACAATACAACGAATTAATTTGCTCTGTTCAAAATGGCTCTAAACTTGCCTATAAAGTTGGAATATACTTCAATTGTGGGGTTATGAGTGTGTCCAAATATTTCTTTTATACCATTAAAATCATAAATACATATATATCATTGCTTTAGTTTATAAAAGGTGGGATTTTCTATCACTTATTCAAGATCACTCAGAGATTTTATTTCCCTACCAACAACGGGAAGAAATTATTCAATCTAAAGTATATTTGTTAAAATTACAGATACACGTTTTACAGAAAAGTCTTTTATAACATGTGTCAATATTTCTGTCCTGATTAACCCAAGTTTAGAACCAAGTAACTAGATCTGCATCTCTGTTTATAAAAAATTAAATCTAGTTTTAACATTTTTGTTAACATCAGTAGTTAAAAACACTGAAAATAGTTGAACAAGCACTTTAGATTCAGCACATATATATAGAATAAATACAAAAGACAATTACTAATATCAGCACCAACTGTTCATATACATGTTACATTACAACCACTCTCTCTTACAGTAAATACATACATTATTCCAAAATAAAAGAAGTGTTGATGATACTGTGTGTGAACGGCTTTTTACCACTACTGTACTAGTAAATACCAACCAATTTTAAATTTTTTTTACAGAAGTTTTCTGTCTGAATTCCTTTGTTTAAAATGTACATGTATTACAAATATTTATTGAAATAACTGCCAGTAATATAAATCTAATGAACATCAATTTATAGATTCATTTTTTTTCCTAAAATACTGATTTACCAAGATGGTTTGTGATTCATACTGCTTTAGTATGAAATCTCTTTCTCTCTGCTCTGAGAGAGAGAGAGAGAGAGAGAGAGAGAGAGAGAGAGAGAGAGAGAGAGAGAGAGAGAGAGAGAGAGAGATCCTTTCCCATAGCTATCCAAGATTACATATAAATGTACTTGTCTGTATAGAAATTAAGAAGCTAGTTTAAAAGTCATCTTTATCTATAATCTGCAGAAACATTAAAAAATTATTCTGATATTAATTATATAAATACACTGTCACATTGGATAGGTTCAAAAACGGACATGTATTTAAAAATGTACATGAAGGATAAATCAACAATAAAATAAAGCATGAAGATAAATTATTGCTCTATGGATGACAAATATAATGAAAAAATAAATAATAGTTTGATAATACAATAATCATACATGTATAAATATCATGTACAAGCTATAAGTCCTGAACCATCATTAGTAAATCAAGTTTAAAACTGTCACTAGTTATCTCTCTTGATGAGTATACAATATATCTGTGTCTGTTCATAAAAACTAGTGTATAGAGCCACTTCAGCATTGATACAACTATTTATAACAAATGTTCTATAAGTTAACTAACTTTTTTTTAAGAAGGATGAAGCCCATATATATTTTACCATGTCTCGTGCAACCAGTTCTTGGCTAAAGGGTTCAATTTTATAAGATGTAATCAAAGCATTTGATCAATAAACATTAATGCAATTCTAAAGATAAAATGGAGGCTGCAGGTTATACTGTAATCCAAGAAAAATGTTGAAAATGTAGAATACCTACTGAACAAACATGAAGATATATATGTCAGTACTCTTTATATCAAAGAATACGTAATTTGTAACTTCCAATTTCCATCTTGTACATGTAATTGATAAGATTAAGTGAAAAAATTATGTTTTGTACAGTACTTAGATTACTGGTATACTCAGCTTAAAAGCAAATTAAACAGTGAAGAATTCAGAGATTATATCCAGCTTATAAACTAATATAACTGAAGATAATATCTGAATAAATATCAATGCTCTACTGACATACTAGTACATGAAATAAAGACTTAGGTAACAAAATAAGGATACAGGCAAATGTTAGATAAATATATGTATAAGGATAACAGAACAATTATCCTGATCATTAATTAAGGTCACACAATACACTGAAAGATTTGTCTAAAATTAAAAGTTTTTGGGTTCTGACATCAATTACTTTTTGGTAAAATTTGACAAATATTAAATGCATACAAGGAAATAAATGGTTGAAGGTAGCTAAACTGTTCTATTCTGAAAGTATATGTATATAATTTAAAGCTGCATAAAGTTTACCCATTATTGAAAAAAATAAATATTTTTGTTATCAATATTAATTGGTTAAAATTATGATCTATGCCATTTTCTTACATTGATGATTCACTCTTATTAGCCTATAATAAAAAATCCTAAAAGCTTGGGACAACTTGATAATGTGTTGATTATCAACTTGGAGCACGAGCAAAAGTCCCACGTGTAAGTTAAATGATGTCGACAGAAAGAAAACATGGTCTTGCAAAAACAACTACAGAATAAAGAGCCAACTGGGACAAACTGAATGCAATAGTGTCATTTATCCCTTCATGAATTCACAAATGAAATATTAAATCAACTTGTGTGTTAATTTACCATATCACTGCTTCCATTTTCCAAATCATGCTTCTTTGCTGTGTTTTTTTTTATGGTGCCTCGTTTTCAATAAAGAATCATGTGGCAAATGTTCTAAAATATGATGTTTAGTAGATCAAACTAGTAGTAGGTTTCCCCGCGAATTTCAACATACATGTACATAAAATTTTTATCATCAAACCAAGTGTTACATTTTTATGAGAGGCATAGTTAAGAAAAAAATATGTTGCTTATGTATTATGCATAGGAAAACTTGATGCAGCTTTAAGTTAAGAGTGTTGGAGTGTACTGTAAGTCCTTAAAAACAAAATCAATACTGGTACATCTTTTTTTCAAGACTGTAACAATATCAAATCATATATTGACCAGCATAAACTGGTCAAAGGCAATCCAGGGATAATAAACACACAATCATTGATGGCAGATCACCTGTAGTAAAACCTTGAGTAAACAGATTTTTAAAATTAGTTCCATATTCCATGTATTTAAATTTATTCCATATTCCATATATCAATACAGTATATCCAATGAGATATCTGGCTATCTGAATAAACCTAACCAAGAGTATATCTTGGTCAAATTTTTCACTCAACAAGGCATTATATTAATAACTACAACAATCATTGTTATTATCACTGTCATATATCATATCATATATCCAGAATTTTAACATCTTTAAAACGTAACCTATTTTAAACATCTATCAAAATACACAGAACCTATATATCCCCCTCTCATAGATTTTGTAACATTTTGTTCAAATAAACGTCTGTTGTTTTGTAAAACTTCTGCCGCTTCTTTATTTAATGGATCTTCCGGGTTAGGTTCCTAAAAGTACACAGTAAAACAAAATACAGAAATCAAATCAAATTAATATAGTTATAAAGAAGGGTCATGTGTACATGTAGTGAAACAGAACTGACTTCTCTTCATTCATCTCTCACTTTGTATGTGGGAGGTTGTATTCGAATCCAGGTATGGGTCTCACCAAGACTTGAAAATTGGTAGTGACTGTTCTTTTGGCATACACTTGAAATTTAGAAATGAAAGCCATGGGATCCTCTGGAAAACTAATGCCCCATGTCACAGCAGGTGTGACATGCTAAAAAACCTCCCTGCACATTGCCCTAGGCACACTGCAAAGATCAAAATTTCTGTCACAGTGTCACTTCACCTATTGATGGTTAAGTTTGGGTATAAGCGAAATATTCTGAAATCAAATCAAATTTTAATTCCTCTAAAAAAGTTATGATGTGAATGTGTTGGTAGATCATCTTGCTAGTACATGTATTGTGATTGCCCTAGTCTGAATCCAAGCTTGAAGACAGCATTTCCCATTACACGTCTACTTATTTAGCAGTAATTTGGTTTTTAATAAAATTTATGATGCAAAACAACATGAGATTAAGGTTCTATCTCCCTGAGTCAGCATGCAAAACACAAACATACCATTCCCCCCAGAGACATTTTCCTGACCTAACATATGGTGAAACCAATCCTTGCTCTTTCCCCTTAATGCCATTTCGAAATGGAGAAGCAATATCTCAAATTTTTGAGTCTCATGTATGAAGCAGTCAGGGTACAAACCTCTGACCTCACCTCTGGAGATGGACTCTCTACAACTGATTCACCAAGAGAGTTAAGTTTAAAATGGGTACCATTAAGAAAAGTCAAACAGAATTTTTAATACTCTAAACTTAATGTTCTTAGAATCAGCATGCTGTATTATATTTAACTGATCATGTATTGGACTCCGTGGAAAGAGTCCTCAGTACTCTACTAAATGGGTATATGGTTACAAAAATGTCAAACTTACCAAAAATAAATACTGTAATCCATAGACTATAGAGTTAACTGTAAGGACAGGTTTCCAATCTTCTCTGTAAAAATAATTAAACATTCTTAATTAGTGTGTGTGTGTGTGTGTGTGTGTGTGTGTGTGTGTGTGTGTGTGTGTAAAAATAAAATGTTTATGCGATATTGTTATCTACAGATAAGCGTTTGAAGTTTCTTTTTAGGTTTTTACCTTCATACTGACAACCATTTCTATATGAGTGGAGTAATGTGGAATAATGGTGTTTTACACCCGATCAAGATCTTTTCGCTTACACAGAGTCAATTTTTGAATGGTGGAGAAAACCAGAGTAAATGGAGAAAACCATCAATCTTCATCAAGCCGAAAGGCAAATTTTCTCATCAAAAATTTTATCTATAAGGCAATTAAATTAAGTGTTTTACTTGGAGATTTGTTTAGATAAAAAAAACTTACCTCAATATATTAAGACAAACATTTCCTTCCAAATCAATATTTGGATGATAAACCATTGTTTCACATTTAACTTTAGGTGGGTCATGAGGATAACCTTGACCTACTTTAAAACTGAATACAAATCTTCCTCCTCTATAAAAACCCTAAAACATGGAAAAAATAGTTAATCGTTAAATAAATAATCTGAAAATATCAACAAGGTAATGCACATCTAAAACATAAAATAACAAAAATTTTTAAAAAAAATTATAAATTGTATTTGCAACATCCTTGGATGCTCAACTCTAGGTTGTGATAAAAAGAGTAATGTTAACTACCGGTAATTTAAAAATTTAAAACTGTACAATAGGAATCTAAATACATGTATATTGAAAAAGTTATTCAATAGAAAAAAGTTGAAGGAAAGAGAAAGCTTAAGTCACTAGTATTGGTAACTCATTTTTGTAGATAATCCAAACTCTAAATTAAACATCATGCCTATCTCATATTTACATTAGTGAACATGCAAAAATTTTGGTGTATTAATTCATTTCTGATGCTAAACAACAGAATTTTTCAGACTGAGATAAATGCTTATATTTCATATATAAAGTTGATTCATTTTGACTTACCTCATCTGGACAAATATTTAATTTAAAGTTGAGCAGGTCATCAGGATCTGGGAAGTCTACTTGACAAGTTTTTGGTAAATTTAACTCATTTATATCTGAAAAGTAACAAAGTCAACAAACCAGTTAGTCATTAAGCTATTAGCTAATTATGAATAGAATTTTTATTGCCATAAGTAAAAAATAAATAAAAAAAATAAAAAAAAAAAATCAGCAAAAATTAAGATATGATGATTGTGGGGAAGAGCTCCACCCACTCGACATACGGTTATACAAAAGATATTGGATATATACTCAAGATGTCATCATGCATAGTCAAGGTGATCTAGTACATTTTGCCAGATGTTGTACATAATTAGAATTGTCTCTATGTGGGACTTATACCCCTTACTCTGAAATTGTAATCCCAAATTCTGTATACATTTTGTAATCTTTACCTTCAAAGTATGGTGTTGTTCATGAAAATACATATTACTTCTATTACTAATGAAGGCTTCGAACCTTTTAAGATATGATCTTGGATCAAGGTCATGAATCATCTAAAGGATCCTTGAACCATACATATGATTTGCGCGAAGTTTCATTAAATCTCTCCAGAGCAGCGATGAGCTATGGCCTGGACATAGTTATGTTTATACTGAATATCATTCAAAGGAAGCGAAGAAGTACATCCTTGCATACACTAAAATTCAAATAGGTGACTCAAAGGTTAAACTTTTCAGTTTAAAGTTTGAAAATTTTAAAATATGCTTTAAATTGGTAAGAATATAATTAGTTACATAGTTATTTGGGGATCTAATGTGTTTAACAGGGTCAGTGAAATCCATATTGGGCAAGGCTCAAGCCCAGCTATGGATTTAACTGACCCTATATAAACCATTTTAGGCCACCAATACACTGTGTAACAGATATATCCTAAATATCACCCAAAAGAACCACTGTTAGCAAGTGCTCAAGTAGGTGAAGCAGAAAATTTAACAGGAAAATGAAAAATTGCAGCAGCCAAATCTTCCCAATACTAGCAGGATCCTCTACCGACCAAGCTACCTAGCCAACTATCAAGCCCAGTCTGCTACATTTCTCCCTTCCTTTTTTTCAATTCTACTACCCTGAATAGAAACCACCAGGTTCTATGCTGGGACCAACCTGTTGGTTAGCCACTTCCCAGGTTCAGATGAAGGAAAAATGCAGTTGCCAAACTGGGACTGGAACTCAGGACTTTCCCATTGGGTTTTCTATTATACAAAGCAAAGTATGGCACGGTCATACCATGCTGAAGCTTAGGGTTATGCAAAAGAAAGTGTAAAATCAGATTCCAAACAACAGTTTAACAGCTAAAATTTATAATAATAACAATAATAATAATAAAAATAAAATAATAATACATTAATAAACAAACAAAATATGCACTTTACTTGTTCACTATACTGGTAAGGGAATTTACACAATCACAACTGCTTGTTACATGATAAAGATTAAAGTTCCAGGAAAAAAATTGGAAATAATTGCAAAATTCATCATTCCAGTGTAATGTGAATTGCATTAAAAATAGAATCTTTGGTATGTTAGAACAGAATGCAAAACAATGTGTCATCAGCAATACAAACATGAATAAACTCCATCTCTAGTCCACTGAATCTTACACTGAAAAGCTTTGAACAATTACGATGATACATAACTGCACATTTATTTGATGGTAAACTGTAACAAATACTTGACTTTCACAATAGTTAGGAATGAAACTTGTGATAATGAGATAAGGGTCATTAGGATGGCAATGGAGAGAGAGAGAGAGAGAGAGAGAGAGAGAGAGAGAGAGAGAGAGAGAGAGAGAGAGAGAGAGAGTAACTAAACATATTGATATATAAAGAAGTAACCATTATCCTTTAAATTTTTCTGCTATCAAAATCATGATGTCATTTGCTATTTTTGTCCTCCTTCATTGGGAAAAAACAAAGACATGTCAATATTTTTCACCTTTTTGAATTCTTAACTGTGCTGCAGATGCTTTTTTCTGACTTCCCGATTTTTCTCCAACATCCGTTCCATCTTTCTTTTGTTGTTTTAAAGAGAAAAGCTTGATCATATTGAAATGAAATATTTCAACAACAGTCAAGACTAGGAATATGGACGCACAGACAGACTAATGTAAAGATGAGAAATATTTAATAAAATTTCGTATTCGATAAACGACAAAAATATTGATTCATTCAATTCAGTTTATTAATAATTATCAATGTAAGGTAAAATTTGTAGACGTAAATAACTAAATTAATACGACATGCGGCTAATTTCTCACGTGGACTTCCGGTGGTGTGATCAGTGTCCAATGTTTATCATGATCATTTACACATGCTTTTATCGGTTTTATATCAAATACAGGTAGCAGTGGACGCGGCATGATTGTTAAAGTGTTAATGGAAAAAATAACTGTTTTGTTATTGATGTTGTATTGGTAAGTAGTGCTTTTATACAATGACATATTGGCATGGAATCTCGACTAGCAACCTGTCAAATATTTGTTTACAATAATTTGTTAAGAAAAACAAAGATACTTTTTTGGCTTTTGTGTGGTCAAATTTGATTTTTCACTGATGAAATATGCTAAATTATTGCAAGTGATTACTTCATAACAAGTTTTTCATAATTTAATCATTAAATAACACCAAATTAATCCAGTTGTTTTACTTGAATTTCCATATGTGTAAGGCATAGCAACTGTTGATTTTTGTGACATTATCTCATATCATATACATTTAGACACTGTTTATAGGATATCAGTAAGAAAAAGAAATAAAGTTATGCCACCTTCAAATACTTACAATTGGATGAAAGGCTCAAATGTCCAGATTTTCGAATTGGATAATTGGGTAAAACATCAATAGCCATTATGTCAATTTGTTAATATCAGACATCAAAAAGTTGAGAAATCAAAACTAAATATTTTTTTATTGCAACTTTTGATTTTGCTTAAACTGCAGAATTATGCAGAAATATCTAAATTATTAGAAACCAATAATTCTGCTTCTAACTTTGAAAATTTTATCCAAATTTGTCTTGAAAATGTTAAGGGTTAATGTAATAAACCTAAAATACTGCATTTTACATAGAAATAATAGCTTAAATGTTAAAAATTGTGGCTTTTGAGTTAACTGTGAACTTGCTGTATTTGTTGCCAATAAACAAATTGTACTTTAGCCTTTAGGCTTTATGGTATGGTAGACTATAACTACTAACTACATATAAAACTATATATAAAATTGAATTATACTGAAAAATAAAGGTCTCTTGCAACTTAATGTACCAGGTAGGTATTTTTCAAGTTATGATGAAAAATACCCAAGTTAACAGAAAATGAAACTTGATAAAAAGAGTTTAGTAAATCTTCTTAATTTTTATTTGCAGAATCTGTAAAAGTTTTAAAAGCTGTTATATAGTGCTAGTGTTATAAAAATCCACAAATAATGGCATCTGTAAATAATAATACACATGAAGTATATCGTCTTCATAGTTCAACAGCACATGACTGGGAAGAAGACAAAAATCGTAAAAAAGATATCTGGGACGATGGATCTATGTCATTTTTCTGGTAAGATGTGCACATTATATATATGTATTTCATTAGTGATTCAGCATTGTTATTTTAATCCTTTGCTTACCTGTATGAAGTGCTAAGAATAGAGTGCAGTAATGGAGTTTTATTGCTTAGTCAAAATTCTTTAACTTGCTGGTATTTCAGTTCTGGGATGGTGGGGAAAACCAGAAATACCCTAGAAAACCACTGTTAAGTGAAAATTAATTAATTTCGTACTTTAGCATTATAGATACAGTCAAATCTTATAGCCAGCACAGAATTCTTCATTTAGACTGTTTTGTTTTTTGCCTTTTCTGCTTCACTCTATGTCATTCCTCTCTCCCAAAGTTCAATTTCTTTATTTTTGACCAGGTGAGCTTTAACTAAATTATTGGTCCTGAAGTTGTGAATCAGAACTAGTCTATGGATTTTTATCCTAAAACGTCCCTAGCTTTCTTAATCCTC
The DNA here is from genome assembly GCA_029721355.1 of Tegillarca granosa. Taxonomy (NCBI): domain Eukaryota; kingdom Metazoa; phylum Mollusca; class Bivalvia; order Arcoida; family Arcidae; genus Tegillarca; species Tegillarca granosa. The sequence goes on from CM056601.1 coordinate 23,515,165, forward strand.
TTTAATTATTTTATTAAATTTACAGTTGGATTAAGTTTAAACTTAGGTGTCCAATATTGAATTTTCAGATAAAGTTTTTTTTTCTCAGTCATATTACATGTGTTATGTCAGTTTGACCATAGGTCATCTGTGATCTTTCAAATTATTCATTCAGATTGCTAATATGTGGTAAGAGTATCTCATTAGGCATGTGGTCTAAAGCACATGTTGTAAACACCATGGTTCCAATACTGCTCAGGCAGATAAAAATGTTAGCAAGATTACCTGCACCCTGAAGGTTTGTGGTTTTCTCCAGACACTTTGGTTTTCTCCACCATTTCATACTGACTACTCTGCTGTAAGTGAAAGAATCTTAACTGAATGTAAAACAACATTACTCAATTTAATTTGTGGTAATCTGGCACATTTATATGCAAATTTTTAATATGTCTAGTAAATATGGGGCCTCTGTGGCCGAGTGGTCTAAAGCGCATGCTTACGAATCAAAGTGCCTCTCACCTCCTGGGTTCGAATCCCACTTGGGACAGATCCTAGTGTGAGAAAGTTCGCTTACCGAAAATTGGTGGTTTACTCCTTGTACTCTGGTTTTCTCCACCATCCCAGAACTGACCGCCTCGAAATAAGTGAAAAAATCTTGACCAGGGCGTAAAACACCATTACTCCATTCCACTCTCCATTCCAGTAAATTTTTCAAATAAGATTAAAGAGACTAATCTCTTAGTAGCACCATCCATACAATATTTATAACCCTCTTTAGGCATCTGTTCAAGTTGAATCATGCAAGAATAGAAGTGTCAAAGCTCCATTTAAGGTCAGGTGTCAGTGGTTTTGTTTGCCTAAAAGTACTACCAAATAAAGGTAGTTTCCCCTAGACTGAAATTTCCCAATTTGACAACTAAAATTCCCAAAAAGGCAACAGTGACACCCAGTAAATAGTTTAGGTTAAATCCAGTTGTCCAAAACTGTTCTCACTGACAAAAAATGTTAGATATTGTCACAATATAAAATTTTTTCAATGAATTTCAAAATTCTGAGCATAATATGTGTCATAAAAAGGGTCCAAAGTTTCCCAATCTGAAAGGTGGAAGGTAGTTTTTAAAAACCATAGCAAAATCACTGGGTGTGATAACAACCATTTTAACTAAGTAGCAGAAATAACAATTTGTTTTAATGATTTTGTTACCATCTGTTGCATATATTAAGCTGAGATGTAGTAATTGTATTACGTACATCATCTGGTAATTGTCATTGCTATCATTGTTATCATTTAGAGTAAATATATCAGATATAGATAGGCACTGATAAATGTCATTCAATAATCTCAGGTGTAAGGTCGGAAAAAGATAATTAACGTGAGGGAAAATTTCCATTAACATTTCAAATAATTCCTGAATTGTTCTGGGCAAAGATCAGATCTTTTTTATGAATAAAATTAATTTTATTTAGATGGTGGAAAAGTTTTTTTGTATACCTTAATAATGTACAATAGTAAAACAAAATAGAACTGATGAAATGAAATAGTGAAGTTATATGAGTTAAAAAAAAAACTATTGCATTGACCATGTGTTTGTATTGGTGGACTTTGTTAAAGTTTCAATATCCAAATAATAAAGATATGATAAAAAAACATATATTCCAAAAAAAAAAAAAAAAAAAATACTTATAATAAAAAAAATAATAATATAAGAAAAGAAAGAAAAAAAAAAATAATAATAAAAATTAAATAATTATAAAATTTAAAAAAGCAAAACAAATTTATGATAACATAATAAACAGTTCACTAAACACTGAATTTTTTATTTACTAGAATGACATTTAGATATACTGAGAGGTTAATTGCAAAAACAAAAAATTGTATATTAATACACATGGAGTGTGTAACCAGTATAATTCTGTCTGATTTCGGTAAAATGTAAAATTTATATTATACACTTTGCAAATATAAAAACTTTCTGATTGGTTGAAATATTTCATCTTTACCCTAAAGATAAATTCTCCAGATCATGGTGGGGTGGTTTTAAAAAATGTACATGTTGTCAATGTCATTAACTGTGATGTCATAAAAAATCAAACAGATAATCTTGATTTGCGGAAAACATCATTTAAAATTTGCGGTTTTGAAGCAAATTTTTACTTCATAAAGTAACAGAATAGATATTAATTTATTTTCTATAAATTTTTTATTTTAATTATAAGAATTGACTCAAAAAATCTTTTTATCTATGCAGAAATAATTGAAAGTTTTTTATGCATGCTTTTCCATTTCCTGCTTTGTATCACATAGGTGTGTTGTGTGCTGAAAATAATTTTGTTTATATCCTTATGGAAGGAAAAATTTTTAGGGCCGGTTCATAAATGTTAAACTTGAATTATACATACACTGTAGAAATTAATTACATTTTTTTTTCAGTCAAACAAATTATTGCATAATATAATAATACACACTAAGTACAACTGATACATATTTATAGTACTTATTCCCAAAAATATGTTGGTTTTTTTAATTTTTTATTTTTTTGTCCTTGTCATGATTCCACTGGTAATTTTATTCTGATATGATAAACAACCTAGTGGAAAGATCTGTACTAGTGAATTATTTATGTTTTTCATTTACTGAAAAATCTATACTAGGAAAGAATTTACACTTACAGTAGTAAGTTTTTGAAGTCAAGTTGTTTTAATGATGATTTGTGTGTTTTTCAATTGATAAAAAAAGCAGGTGTCACTGTATTTTATTTATTTATTTATATTACCACAAAGTTTCATAATATAAAAAGCTAAAGTAATTTATACAACAACTTTATTTGTAATCTGTCAGACATACGAAAAAACTTTTTCCTACCAATATGATTGTTACAAAAAAGTAAATTTTAAATCTCATCAAAAGAATTCCAGCAATAAAAACTAGACCTGTTGTGAAGTTTGTAAAATGAATTCAACAAAGATTTCCTGACAGGAAAAGATAACAAAAAACAGGAAACTATGGCAAGCTGATAATGTAGTGATAACAATACACATATAAGCATGGGATGTAACACTGACAGGTGTGTTTCTATAAAAAACAGATGCACAGACTGATAGTATACTTGAGATTAAAAAGTGATACCTTATTACATGGTCTAATAGGGTGGTGGTGGTGGTGGTGGTGGTGTGGTGGTGGTGTGTATGTGGGGGGGGGGGTTTGATGGGTTGTCATTTTAATAAATTGGACTTTTTACCACATCACATTCAGCTTGTGACATCTCAAAATAAATGAAATATTCTTAACTGGGATGAATGAATGAATGAATCAATCAATCAATACAGTAAAAAACCTATCTGGAACTCAAACAAAAAACTATTTGAATTGTGTGTCTGCATTCTTATTCAACCACTTGTCTGTATTATATGAAAAATGCTAACAATAACTATTTTAAGATGTGAAACATTAATTTCAGTCAATGATTATTGTCCATAAAATAAAATTCTCAATATTGTTTTTTTTTTTTTTTTTTTAATTTTAGGAGAGCACACACGATTACAGTTCTGTTTGTGTTCAGTTGTATATTGGTGTATGTTACATTATTTGAAGAACCAATGGATAACTCTGATTATAACATGAAAAGGTAAGAGCTCACGATAACTCTGATTATAGCATGAAAAGGTAAGATCTCATTATAACTCTGATTATAACATGAAAAGGTAAGATCTCATGATAACTTTGATTATAACATGAAAAGGTAAGATCTCATGATAACTTTGATTATAACATGAAAAGGTAAGATCTCATGATAACTCTGATTATAACATGAAAAGGTAAGATCTCATGATAACTCTGATTATAACATGAAAAGGTAAGATCTCATGATAACTTTGATTATAACATGAAAAGGTAAGATCTCATGATAACTCTGATTATAACATGAAAAGGTAAGATCTCATGATAATTTATTATAACATGAAAAGGTAAGATCTCACGATAACTCTGATTATAACATGAAAAGGTAAGATCTCATGATAACTCTGATTATAACACGAAAAGGTAAGATCTCACGATAACTCTGATTATAACATGAAAATGTAAGATCTCATGATAATTTATTATAACATGAAAAGGTAAGATCTCATGATAACTCTGATTATAACATGAAAAGGTAAGATCTCACGATAACTCTGATTATAACATGAAAAGGTAAGATATCATGATAACTCTGATTATAACATGAAAAGGTGAGATCTCATGATAACTCTGATTATAACACGAAAAGGTAAGATCTCACGATAACTCTGATTATAACATGAAAAGGTAAGATCTCATGATAATTTATTATAACATGAAAAGGTAAGATCTCACGATAACTCTGATTATAACATGAAAAGGTAAGATCTCATGATAACTCTGATTATAACACGAAAAGGTAAGATCTCACGATAACTCTGATTATAACATGAAAAGGTAAGATCTCACGATAACTCTGATTATAACATGAAAAGGTAAGATCTCACGATAACTCTGATTATAACATGAAAAGGTAAAATATCATGATAACTCTGATTATAACACGAAAAGGTAAGATCTCACGATAAATTTGATTATAACCTGAAAAGGTAAAATATCATGATAACTCTGATTATAACATGAAAAGGAAAGATCTCACGATAACTCTGATTATAACATGAAAATGTAAGATCTCATGATAACTCTGATTATAACATGAAAAGGTAAAATATCATGATAATTTATTATAACATGAAAGGTAAGATCTCACAATAACTCTGATTATAACATGAAAAGGTAAGATCTCATGATAACTCTGATTATAACACGAAAAGGTAAGATCTCACGATAACTCTGATTATAACATGAAAAGGTAAGATCTTTTGATAACTCTGATTATAACATAAAAGGTAAGATATCATGATAACTCTGATTATAACATAAAAGGTAAGATCTCATGATAATTTATTATAACATGAAAAGGTAAGTTCTCACGATAACTCTGATTATAACATGAAAAGGTAAGATCTCATGATAACTCTGATTATAACACGAAAAGGTAAGATCTCACGATAACTCTGATTATAACATGAAAAGGTAAGATCTCACGATAACTCTGATTATAACATGAAAAGGTAAGATCTCACGATAACTCTGATTATAACATGAAAAGGTAAAATATCATGATAATTTATTATAACATGAAAAGGTAAGATCTCACGATAACTCTGATTATAACATGAAAAGGTAAGATCTCACGATAACTCTGATTATAACATGAAAAGGTAAGATCTCACGATAACTCTGATTATAACATGAAAAGGTAAGATCTCATGATAATTTATTATAACATGAAAAGGTAAGATCTCACGATAACTCTGATTATAACATGAAAAGGTAAGATCTCATGATAACTCTGATTATAACATAAAAGGTAAGATATCATGATAACTCTGATTATAACATAAAAGGTAAGATCTCATGATAACTCTGATTATAACATGAAAAGGTAAGATCTCATGATAACTCTGATTATAACATGAAAAGGTAAGATCTCATGATAATTTATTATAACATGAAAAGGTAAGATCTCATGATAACTCTGATAACATGAAAAGGTAAGATCTCATGATAACTCTGATTATAACACGAAAAGGCAAGAAAAATGAATCTCAAGCTTTTAAACTGAGATTAAGGAAAGTTATAGACATGCTAGTATGTCTTTTACACTAAGTAAACCCACAATAAACAAAAACTGAAAATCAGATGTTTATAGGGGCAGGGTTAATTACGTTAGGGTTAAAATTTCTATTTTGACATGATTTATAAGTAAATGCTACAAAATTTTATGTAACTGAAAAGTTGTACTTGCAAAGCCTTCCCCACCTGTATGAAATTTATTTTCCAACAAATTCTCTCTACCAATCTTTAAAAATATTTAAAGTTCCACAGTTATTATTGGCTTTGTCAATAAAGCTAACTTGTGTAAGAATTCAGAATTATTCTGTCCAAGAAGTGTTTATTAAAAATTTAAAATAAAATTATGATAAAAAAGTTTTAACTGAAGTAGAAAATAAAATTGAGACATAATGTTATTCCAAATTACTGCTTGCTACTTATAATATCTATGTACAACTGGTACATGTTATATTGTTATTTTTGGTTACTGACATGTGCAACATTTGTCTTATTGCCATATATCATAAAAAATTAAGTAAGGCTGAATTATTTATCAGACAATACACTGATTATAATTACTTATGTAATTAAATTTTTTGTAGCTGTAGAGATGTAAAAGAACATATGTCTAGACATTTGTTTGTTTGTTTTTTTTTTTTTTTTTGTTTGTTTTTTTTGGTTTGTTTGTTTGTTTTTTTTTTTTTTTTTGTTTTTTTTTTCTTTGAAAACACAAATTACATTTACACATAGAGTAAATGTATTTCAACTTTGTGAAAGTGTGTACATGTAACTTGTTTGTGAAATTATTTAAGTAATTTTGTTGTATATTGGTAAAAAGCCTATCGTGAAGAATTGAATAATATGGCTTAATACCCTAGTCATGATTATTTCACTTATATGGAGGTGGTTATATTTGGAATGTAGAGGAAACCAGAGTGCCCACAGAAAACAACTGACCTGGCCAGCAAACTTACAAACTTTCTCACATTAGAATTTGTCAGAATATGATTTGAACCTAGGCAGTAAGAGTTGCTGTGATACGGAAGCTGGCACTTTATACCACTAAGATACTGAGACCCCACCTTCCATGAAGATGTAAATCAAATTGTATATTCTATTTTAGAGGGATTATTGCAATGGTATTGACATTTCTATTATTTGGTGTAACACAGACCCCTGATGGTGCATTCGTTCGACCTCATCCAGGTAAGTTTGATCACTGCTACTTTACTGATTATTTGTAATAAATTTATATGTTACATTCATAGACCGACCTGTGAAATACAATAAAGCTCTTGCATACAGCCATCATTTCTTTAGTAAAAATTTAGCCATTTTGGATTGGTTTCTGTTTAAGCATTATCTTGAAGCTTGATATGAAGAAAAACATGAAGAAATGATATTTCTGATTTAATGAAACTATTGATGATGATAGGTAAAGTAGAGAAATGGAGTTTTACGTCTTTTATGTAATATTGAGTGGTCAGTCCTAGGATGGAGGAGGAAACCAGAATGCCCAGAGACAACCACAGACCTTATGTTGAAAACTGACAACTAAGAATCTATGTCAAATGATTTCCAACCTAGATGGTAAGATGTGCTTTGATATTTACACACACACTTTTGAGTACTTAGTACTTTGTTAGGCCTCAGGTAATGATAAGTGTTATGACAAAATAATCAGAAATCATAATATTGAGGTGTTCATTGTATTCTTTAACCAGGAAGCAAATATGACTATACATCGCTTAAAAGACAGATTCATACGTACTTCTGGACATTGATATGATGAATATTTTATTAAGTTCACAGAATATGTTTTGTTTGTATTAATCTCAAAATACTTTATTTGTCAGCATTCTGGAGGTTAATTCTGTGCCTTAGTATTGTATATGAGTTGGCCTTAGTGTATGTCTTGTTTCAGGTAAGTACATGTACTATCATATATTACAAAAATATATTAATGTCTTTTACATTGGAATCCACACTGCCATTTTGCTAGTTTGAAACAACAATTAGCATGTAAAATATTAAAAGATGTGAAGTTGTAAATAACTGTAAGTTCCATGGTTACCAGTAAATGTATCTTCAGCATTAAATGTAAAACTTCATCACTATCTTCAAATGTTAATGGATAGAAAATTATATTTAAAAAAAGGAAATACCTATAAGCACATGAAATTTCATCAAGCGAACACGATAAACAGAGATTTTTTTATGATGTCCTATTTGTTTTCTGTAGCCAAGCAAAATTTACTGCAATGATATTTACTTTTCAAATACCGGTAGATTATTTTTATTGTTACAGAATTAATATTTTTGTTACAGTCTGTCCATGATGCTCGTCAACTTTTAACACATTTTGATGGAAGCCTGGGAAAACCACTCCCAGAAAAAAGTTATGGTGGATCTTGTTACATTTACGATCCCAAACAGACAGATGTTTTTGCTAATTTATGGGTATGTACATAAATAATTAATCTTCACTGAAAAGTAAAAACAAAAATTTTGAAAAAATAAAAAAAGACAATGATTGTTAATGTGTTATAGACTAAATACATAAAGCGTTTTGAATTTTTTTTAAAGCAGTTCTTGCAAAGCAAAGCAGATTTCTTGCCAGAAATGTAAAAGAATCTTGTTTTACACCCAATAAAAATAATTATGGATATAGTAAGATAGAAGGCAGTTCAAACTCAATTTTTCCAGAAAAAAGTTAATGTAAACTGGCAAAACTAACACCTCACACTAGATTGTTTCTGCAATCAATAAGCTGTCTGCTTTGAGGACTTTTGAGTACTTTGATTTTCAAATACTGGGCCTCTTTGACCAAGTTGTCTAAAGTGTTCTTATGAATCACAACAGCCTTTGTAGCCTAAATAGGGAATAACCTTTGCCAGTTTGCTTGTCCAAGCACTTTGGGTACTTCATCACTCTCCATCATCCCATAACTAACAGCCTCAAAAATGTGAAAAATCTTTACTGGGGAATAAAACACTCTTTCAATTTTGAAAAGTAGCTATTATTGTTACATGCTTTTTATAGGTTAGATGGGTTTTATCTCAAAAGAAATAAATTAAGTTATAGTCCTTCTCTGCTTTGAATGTATATTCCATTGCTAAAGAAATTTTTTAACTAGTCTGCATGAAAGACAAAAAAGCTTTTGCTTTTGTCATACCCCTGAAGCTGTTGTCATGTTAGCATCATTTTAATTGTCCAGTGTTAGGTCTAAAGGGTAACTTCTGGAAAATGATGTATTCATGTGAGTTATCAGGTGTCAACAGATAAGTTATAAGGGGTAATGGTGTTTTACACCCCAGTAAAATTTGTTTTACCGATATTGAGGTGATTAGTTCATGGATAGCAGAGGAAACCAAAGTACTTAGAGAAAACTGTTGACCTTCAGGCAGTTTAACTGACTAATTTTCTCTTGTTGATATCTGCTTGGATGGAATTTGAGCATGGGCAATGAAAAGCACTGTGATCTGTAAAGGTACAACACAGATTTCTTATACCCTTTATGAAATGATGATGAGTGTTAATAGTTAATATCAGATAGTTCTGAAGATAAGTTTATATTTAATTTACAGGATAAAATGGACGGTTTTGTTCCTACACATTTCTTCGGTTGGTGGCTCAAGGTATGTATGTAAAGCATAAATCATCAGAGACAATTTTAATACATATATCCTTTTAAAAAAACTGTGTCTGCCTTTATTTCTTTCTCTCTATGTAATGGTTACCTGATGTTACATCTGTTTTTCATAAGTTCAGCCTATCATAGCCATAATCATCATCAATAAAATATCTTCCTATACACTAACAAAAAATTATTTTAAAGCCCAAACTTATCACAATTAAGATATTTTTATGACCTTGTTGCATATTTTACTTTTGCTCAGATTGGTGTCTTTTATGGACCACATGCCACTTAATCTAATTTAATTTGTGTAAAATAATAAAAAAACAAAACAAAACAAAAAAAACTTACTGTATCTAGTATAGCCACATATTCTAGAACAATGTCATTTGTCAGATGCCAAAAATACATACAGCACCCATTGGAACAATATGCTATATTTGTGTATCAATTGGTACACACATGGTACATACATGGTACACACATGGTACTCACATGGTACACACATGGTACTCACATGGTACTCACATGGTACTCACACGGTACACACATGGTACTCACATGGTACTCGCATGGTACACACATGGTACTCACATGGTACTCAGTCAAACATAAGCATACTGATCCTTGTTTAATAGCAATCCAAAACTATGAAAACTGGCAAACTCAGTTTAACATGTGCCCTGGAAGAGTAAGCAACTCCTGTCTAGCTAGCTACACCCACATCGACATAAGATTGACATATTAAAATTTGCTGTGTACATATATCTAAGATTTACTAGACCCCCTTTATAAATTAAACTGTTTCTATGATGTCAGCATTATGTTTCTAATTTTAGACATTGATATTACGTGATTGGTGGCTTTGTATGGTGTTAAGTATTATGTTTGAACTGTTGGAGTATACACTGGAACATCAATTACCAAATTTTAGTGAATGCTGGTGGGATCATGTGAGTATAAAATTATATTTATGTTTTCTTTCCAAACTACATATTTTGGTGACATGTGCCTGGTATTTTGGAGTTGGGAAAATGTGCACTATATTTTGTACAATATATAGAAAATATAAAAAAAAAACTATAAAAAGATGTTAAAAATTATATCAACAAGATTTTTAAATTACAATTAGTTATATTAAATAAAGTTTAATTTAAATACAAAATTGTGGAACTTTTTTCCTTTGGAAATTAAATGGGAAAGAAACCAATTTTTTTTAAATGCACGTTATTTTTTGCATTGAGGATTAGATCCAACTTTGGCACCAACATAGCCACAATTAAGGCAATATCAGAAGTTACAATGACATTGTTAATGTCATACCACCTACATGAGATTTCTCACAACGTTATGAGTCAATATAAAGAAATGGTCCTCAACACTGGAGTGACAGGATAGTAAGACTTTTATTTGTCTACATGTTTTGGCAGCTAAGCTGCCATCATCAGGACTGAAATTTACATTGACAGATGTGAGCTAAGGTATAAAAGTTGGTGCCAATTTTAATCACATGATTTAATTGTTCTTTGTTGTTGGTTAACATTGTTGCTACGGAGTTGAGGTTAGAACATGAAATAAGAATAAATAACAAACATTATGAATTGTAAGTTTTTAGTGTGCACATGTATTATCTCCCCTGTACAAACAACAACGGAGATGTTGTAAATCAAGTATGATCAAGACTTAGCTTCAGTGTTCAGTGTTAAAGGATTATTATCTGCAACTAATGGTTATTTGTGAATCTTCTGAAACATTAGGTTAATTTGACTGGTTGTTTCAGTTATTTACATTATGGGTTTGATGACAATTTGTTTGGGGGTAGGTTAAATGCTTTGAAATGGATTTTATTGGAATGAAGGATAGGCCTTGTAGCAATAAATCTTGTATCAAAGTAGGTTGAATTTTATTATTTGTGTGTAAGTCATTTTATTTTTCCTTTTTTTTTCAGTGGATAATGGATGCCTTAGTGTGTAATGGATTAGGAATATATTTAGGAATGAAAACATTAAAATATTTATCTATGAAACCATATCACTGGAGAAGTATGTGGAATATACCAACATACAGGTATTGTATTTATACTATGTTTGTGACTTTTTCAGTTTTCAGAAGCATTGCAAGAGCACATACACATGACAATTTAAATAAAAATGTCTGAAATCAGAAAAAGATACCAACAAAACCAACATTGGGTTTTATGTAAACTTAGGGTCTTCCACATGAATATAAAAACTCTATGCTATTCTTTCAATTTCAAGGTTCAAGTTAGTGCAATATAGACCAGGAAGCAAAGGATTACGTCCAAGATTGAATTTAAACAGTCATGATATTGATTGTATTGAAGATTTTGATATTGACAGACTTGATGAACATTTCAGGGTGAAAAAAAAAAAAAAAGTGGATTGTAATCTTTTTGGATTACATAATATGGGTCTGTCTGAAAACCATACCCTGACCTGCTGGGAGAAAAAACGAAATTTTGTCTAGACTGAAATATTTTATTAAAACATACTATTAATATTACTTGTAAAATGGATCAATGTTAACCAAAAGTTGCCTAATCTGAACCAAATCTTCCATTCAGAAAGTGTTTGTTGAAGACAAGTTCCATAGTATCTGTTTATTTCTTTCTCAGATTTTTGCAAAACCTTTTTTTCAGTATTTCTTATTTTTACAGACAAACAGTAAAAACTAAAAAGTTTTAGTTACATCATATTTATTTGTAATTGCAAAGTTTCAGTCATCGTTTATTGATACAAAAATTTTCTAATTTTTTGTATTCAACAGAGGAAAAATGAAGAGGTTTGCCTTACAGTTTACACCACATAGCTGGACAGACTTTGACTGGAAGCCAACATCTAGTCTAAAAAGATGGTTTGCTATGTTAGGTGTTATAGCAGTGGTGAGTAATCTGTCTTCTTGTTATAATTTCAAATTTTACATAGACAGTGAGTAAATTGTATTATAAAGTAATATCATTTTGTTGCTGATTGACAATTCTATGAATTGGACAAAACAGTTTTATAGGATAGGCCACTTTTTAACATGGCATCTGTTGAATGAGGGTTATATGAAACCTTTTAGTAACTTGGATTTCCACATTCACACTTCAGTTTTCCCCTAATAGGTTGTACATTTTACTTGGCCCTATACAACCAGTAATGTTGTACTAAGTCTGTTTTAAGCATTTCTGTCTCGCCTGCAGTTTGTTATACAGAGGAGTTCAGGACAGCTTCAAGGCATTTACTTTAAATTCATTATTTTGTTTTTCTTTTAGTACTGCTTGATTTGCGAGGGGGCATCTAGTTGCTTTCTATGGAAAGCGCTTTATATATTGGCATAGTGACAGACTAGATGAACATAAGTATATGTAATTATGATCTAACTGGAAATAGTAAACTATTTGGTGTATTTACACAATTAGCTATTTTTCTTATCTGTATAGTATTTCCAGAACCCTCTTTCTTAATTATTCATATTACATAACCATTAGTCTGAGTTTACCTGTAAAAAGTACAGAAGATTTTTCATCACACCCCCTGGGGTAAGCTTTTGACAACTTAAAGTTTTTATGAATTCAACAGATCAGTATGCTACACTATTTTTCTTATGGCCAATGTTCTCTTGACCTGCAAGACTGATTTTAAAATAAATTGCTTGTATTTTAGAGAGGAAATAATATAAATTTGAATATTTACATGTATATCATGAGTCAAACCTGCAAACTTGGTGAATTTTACAGTAAATGTGCATGATTTCTCTTGTGCAGTGTAATAGTTTGGTTTGCAGAGAGTTATTTCCCCTTGAACACAGAATTTTCCCATTTACATTATATTTTGTCTAATGGTTCTACTCATTGTTATCATAAGTTAATATAACCTCTCCTTTATATACTGTATGTATTAATGTTGATTAGTTTGGAAATAACAATATCATAGCATAAACTGTCTATTAAAATATCCCAAGGGGAAGTAAGAATAAAACTGATGGTTTATATAGTTATAAAATTTGAAGCGTATACATTTTATTCATACTTAAAATATTTTGAATTTATTGGAGAGTCCTCAATCACATCATTAAACATGTATTTTGTTAATTTTTTTCTCAAGTTTATCTTAATTTTTCTGATACTGCATGGTCAAATTAGATATAATTTCATGTACATGTTCACCAACTTTAGTAGATTTATTGCATGAAATTTTAGTAGTATGATGTTGAGGTCAAGGTCTGAATTTGAGGTCAGATGTCAAGATGGGTAGTTGACAACTACTGCTTTGGTGTATCTGTTCACAAACACATCGTGGATATTTGTAAAAAATCCTGTTTAAATTTTAGTTCTTTTTTTTTTTTTTTTTGAAATTAAAAGTTAATTTTAGATCTTTATTAAAAAATGATTTAATTAGAAAATCTAATTTTATATGATTTATATGATGTCGTAATATGAATGCATTATTTTTTTTTTTTTTTTTTTAAAAAAAGTCTTCACAGTCACAATTCATTTTTTCTTCAATTTTGTGCACTTTTCAGTTTTTGTTAGCAGAACTGAACACTTTTTACCTTAAGTTTGTGCTATGGGTTCCTCCAGAACACTATCTTAACCTTAGTAGATTGGTGTTTTTCTTATTCATGGGTGCCATGGGAATGAGAGAAACATTTCAGTATTTAGATGATCCGTAAGTAATATATTATATTAGTTTTTTGTTTTGGTTATGAAGATACAGATATCGATATTAGTTTTCATTTTAATTTTGATGTTTCAGATATCATTAAACTCTATAGAGAATGTATTAATTTTACCTTGGTGTGCATCTGCATGTGTTATATATTAAATGGAAAGATGTATGTTTTATATGTTTGAGTGTCAGTTTTAGCATGTAGATGTGTAAAACATGTACCATTACTGTATACTGTATTCACATACAGCAGGCAAATTTGCATGTTAAATATCACATTTTTTGCAAATTAAAACACATTATGACTCCAAGTTGTCCAGGATTTTTATGAAAATATTTCAACAATTAGTTCAAGTTCTATCATATGTACAAATGATAGAGAGAGAGAGAGAGAGAGAGAGAGATGTCACAGATGCAGTTTGGTGCTTACTAAAGAGAGAGAAAGAGAGAGAGAGAGTTTGAGAGTTTTGAAAGAAAACCGTATCTCATTCATTCATTGACTAAAGATTTCATTTTACAAAGCAAGTTCAGCGTTTTAAGATTTTGTAATAGTAGATTATTTATTCAATGCAGTATTTTTAATCATAGTCAGGATCAGAGGGGGTACAAAGAACATTATAATAATAGTTGGTCATTTTACATCATTAACGTCATGAAACAAAATGATACTAATTATAGTTTTAGTAAACAGTAGTCTGGGGTAGTTTAGTTTAGAAATCAGATTGTATTTGTTTCTAGTAGTAAATTTGTGGAAGTTGATGATATTGTCATTTCAGTATTTAGACGTTGTAACATATAATAATGAAAGTGTGTTGAAAACATAAATAGGTGAACTTCTTAAATCTTACTTATATGATTTATAATGTGAAATGATACAGAATCTGAAGGACATGCATTTTATTCAATAGAAAACAAATGATCAGATTTTGTTTTTTTATTTTGAGTGGAGTGTAGTAATGGTGTTTTACGCCCCAGTCACGGTTTTTTCACTAATTTTGAGGCAGTCAGTTCTGGAATGGTGGAGGAAACCAGAGTGCCCAGAGAAAACCACCGACCTTCGGCAAGCCAACTTACAAACTTTCTCACATTAGGCTCTGTCCTGATTGGGATTCGAACCCAGGCGGTGAGAGGCGCTGTGATCTGTAAGTGCGCACTTTAGACCACTTGGCCACCGAGGCCCCCTTTTATTTTGAAAGACAAATATTATAAAATGTTTTTTTTTACCTGAATTTCCACTGGTGGTTTTTCTCCTTGTACTTAGATTGACTCCATTATGATCCCAAAATTGATCATCTTGATGTAAATAAAAGAATCTTGACTGGAGTATTAAACTTACCGATATTTTACTAAACTTTATTCAAATATTATATATCACTAATTCATGCCTCTTTTTTATCTTATTATAGAAATTGTAAAAAGTTTGGAAGACAGTCCTCTATTATTGTAGCTATAATTGTCACAGAATTTCTAATAACGGTGAAATTTGATTGGGCGACCATTAGTAAGCCACTACCAAGACATATAGCTGTATTCTGGATTTTAGGCTGTCTGGGTCTTGTTTTGTATACAGTTTGGAAATTTTATTACTTCAAAGATGTCAAAAGTGATTTACCAAAAGAAAAGTTGGAAGTATTAGCCAAGAGCAACGGCCATACAAGTTCTGAAAGTTATAAAGCTAAGGGTGAAGGTCATCTGAGGTCAAGGTCAAATAAAGGATCATCCAGTAATTCCAAAGAAGAATAATAATGCATTCATAGTGATATATATACATATATATATATATATATATTTATTATTATATTTTTGTCATCATATGCCAGCCATGAATTAACTTTCTTATCCCTTTACCAATAATGGCACAACCTGCATTTACAGACTGGTATAGGCCATTTATGATTTAGAGGGATGAAAAAGTGAAATATATTCAACAATGCATCCTGCCAAGATTATTATTTTTTACATATAATTTGTAAATACTGGTGACTATTTATATTGAATTTTACATGGATATCGATGAATCGAGAAATCATGAATCATGAAAAATGTAACAGAACACATACTTAGGTTGAGGATCTAGTTTTCTCTTTTAATGTAACATTGGTGTTAAAGTGTTTTCCAAAATTAAGAAAGAATTGTTAAGAATTTAAAGGAATTTTTGTTAGTTTTTGATATGAATAGGAAAAAAAGTTAAGAATTTAAAAAAGATAGTTTTGATTTTGATGTTATATGATGTTTTTAAAGCTGCATTAAGTTTACCAAATTTCTGAATTTTTTTTGATTTTCTTAAAATATATTTTTTTAAAAGTAGATATCTTCTAACCACAATCCGTGACATTCATTTTCTAAAATTTCATTTCGTTGTAGCTGTAAATAACAGAATCCTCTGACCGGTTGGTCAGTGTTTTACGATGGTAATTATGAGCTTGGAGCATGTGCACGTATGTACGGAAAAGCCTAGAATCGAAAGTGAAACATGACAGATTGCATTAATTGTCCTTCATTAATATCCAGATGTATTTGAAATGCTGTTATTGTCATACTAAGTCACAAATGACAAATTCAACGAAGTTCTGTGTTTAATTTATCGTATTTCAACATTTTGAAAGTTGTGTTTAAATGACCCGGGTTTTGATGACGTAACTATGTTCTAATATTTAGATCCCAAATGCTGCATCTCGCTGGGTAAATACTGTAATTTCTGTATTTATTTGAGCTTTTATCGTTGAACCAAATGTAACATTGTTCATTAGGAACATCATTTATTAGATTAGCACCGTTTTATTTTTTTTCTTTGGAAAACTTAATGCAGCTTTAAGAGAATTTAGCATGAGGATTGCATTATATTGTTATAATTTTTTAATGGTAGATTTTATATAGAAATAGAAAAACCACTTATTTAGCCATGACTTAAAGAAATAATGGATTTCTCATTGGCCTTTGCTCAATTTCATGTTGCCATTGTTAATATGAAACAATACAAACAGGCAAATCTGTATATAATTTAGTATATAAAAAAAAGGAAAACCAACACACCTTTGGTACAAAATATGTTGCTGTTTTTTTTTTTTTTTACAGTTGATACTATATTGCTATTCAAGAGAGTTTCATATCATGAATAATAAATAACTGAATAAGCGGTTATCATCATTAAATGAAACATCTGTGTTAAGACATTATCTGGTTTACATGTTTCAGTAGCTATGCTACTGTCATCAGAAGTGTATATTATTTATATGCAGACTTTTTTTTTTTAATTTTGACATTTTTGAAAGCATTGATCCAACTTAAAAGACCATATGAAAGTTTTTTAACCAAATTTTTTCCTTTTCTAGCATCTATGATGCCATCTTCTAGACACATCATTTTTTGAATCTGAGGAAATAATGAAACATAGTATTTTACCTTTTGATTTCATGAAACAAGATATTAAGAATAAATTACCTGTGAAAAATTTTTTTATATTTCATTGTTTTTTTGTTTTTTTTTTTAATTTTTAATTTTTTTTTTTTTTTTTGACAAAAACTACCTTATCAATTGAGTTAGCAATATACACATATATAGTGTACTTAAGTGTTTAATTAATTTTTAATTTTTTCTTTTTTTTTTTATTCATTCTTTGCATATTGTTTTTTTTATTTCACCCTTTGCATATTGTATATGCTTTTTTTGATGGCTTATATCAATTAATTTTACTCTTTAGGTAAACTTATAACTTCTCTAACCTGAATTCATTAATAATTTATTTGCATATTGTATATGCTTTATCAACATTTTTTCTGCTGTTTATTCCAGTAAAGTATTTTGCATATTATACAAAGGTATATGTACAGTACCATTTGCCATTTTTCCCAATTCAATAATTTCTGGAAAAAAAATTATATAATTATATCATAAAGATTTTGAATTGTGTTTAAATTGTGATTTTTCCAAAGCATCAAATTGAGCAAAAGATTTGAAATTACTTGAAAAAAAAAAAATGAATTTGATTCTGCATTCATTAAGGAAAACTTTATTGAAATTTATTATAAAAATTTTAAAATCTGTTCAGGAAAATTTTTAAGGTAAAATTGATTTAGCATAAAAAGCATTTGGAAAACTTTAAAATGTGAAAGATATTTTGCAAGATACTGTATGACAATTTATAGTAATCTTATAAACACACAACTGGTGTGTCCTTACCAATTTGTTCATTGGTCAAAATGTGTTCAAGAGTGCTTTTAAAATTGATCTTATATTGCATATTAATTTATTTGCATATTTTGTGAAAATGTCAACTGTTTATAAGTCAAGACCTAGGCTTTATTAAGAGCCAGTCTGCTGGGTTCAGGCTTTATGTAAAGCTAGTCTTCTGTGTGTAGGCTTTATGTAAAGCCAGTCTGCTGTGTGTAGGCTTTATGTAAAGCCAGTCTACTGTGTGTAGGCTTTATGTAAAGCCAGTCTACTGTGTGTATGCTTTATGTAAAGCCAGTCTGCTGTGTGTAGGCTTTATGTAAAGCCAGTCTGCTGTGTGTAGGCTTTATGTAAAGCCAGTCTACTGTGTGTAGGCTTTATGTAAAGCCAGTCTACTGTGTGTAGGCTTTATGTAAAGCCAGTCTACTGTGTGTAGGCTTTATGTAAAGCCAGTCTGCTGTGTGTAGGCTTTATGTAAAGCCAGTCTACTGAGTGTAGGCTTTATGTAAAGCCAGTCTACTGTGTTTAGGCTTTATGTAAAGCCAGTCTACTGTGTGTAGGCTTTATGTAAAGCTAGTCTACTGAGTTTAAGTTTTATATATTCTTTATCAGTTTATGTTTGACTAAGGAATCATTGTGTTCATTACCTTTTAAAATTCTGTTGGTTAGTTCATTTGTGTGCTCTTTTAGCATGTTTGTTTTTTTTTTTAACTCATATCTTATTTAAAGTTTGTCTACAGCAAGAGAAAAATAAAAACAAAGTGCTAGAAAATGATAAAGAAGATTGATAAAGAGTCTGTAAGTTTTGTTATGTGACCTGCATGAATTTGCAATATCCAGGGAAACAAGATCAATCATTGTGATTAGCAACCTCAGAAAATTTGTCACATATTTATTCTTCTTTTGACTTACCTGATGATAAAGTTTTTATCTGAAATCAAATGGCAGTAAACATTTTTATATACAGGTACAAAATCAGAGATTTTTTAAAAGTTTTACAGACCAACTTTTGCTTGATGAAAGTGCTCCAGCCCCAATTTTATAAAAGATTTAGATATTGTTGTTTTGTTTTTTTAACATGTAATCTAAGAACATTTTAGTCAGAAGTAGATTCATTTACAGTTGTGTTATATATTTGTTTAATGACAGACACATTTTTAGGTATAATTTGTTAAATTTAAATGAAATTATACAAAACCAAATCACAGTGTAAGCATAAAGTTGATTTCTGGATATTTTTATACATAAATCAACACATACTCACCCACCCAACCACCCAAAATATTAAATGAAAAAAAAAAGTTTGATACAAGTTTTCCAGGTGTAATAAATCCAAGTCAAATTTTCCATATTTCACTGCTGAAAAAGTAGAAGTGAAATATGGAAAACCGGACTTGTAAAAAAAGGTCCATTTTAACCTCTATTTTGAAACCGTAAGCCCCAGTAACTTGCGTTATTTTAGGATGGTTTTGGTGCATTAAATTTTCCACTGAAGAAATCTTGAGATTCAAAGTAGTTTAAGAAGACAGTACAAACATTGTCCCTCAGTCATAATAATTTGTAACAAGCACCTGCTATAAGTTATTACTATTAATTGGCATTGCCATAAGGTGAGACTTAGTTGTTACTTTTCCGGTGTTGCCATAGGCGGCGGCGTGTCCAAATGTGAAAGTTTATGTTCAAGTAATGTATTTTCTACCCAATCAAAAACTAGCCAGGCGAGACATTTAATTTCGTTGAATTCTTGTTTTCTTGTTTCTAAAACTTTTTTTATTTTTTGTTACATAATTAATAATCAGAATATATATAAAAACATACTAATACATATGTAGTTAAATACTAGCATAAAACTGAATATACATCGTGTAATTTGCGAATTAAATGTTGGCCATGTATCATATATATATGGATACAGATAATTTTATCCTATTGGACATTTTGTACTGGGCCATTCAAAGACTTCTCAACTTGCATATTATAAGTTGTAGTTTCTGAGAAACTTTTGACCCTATTTGACATAATTTTTTTTTCAATTTCAATTGCTAAATGTTGGTGATACTCCAGTTTTCTCCACCATCCCAGAACTGACCATTTTGTTATAAGGAAAATAAATCTTGACTTAAGCCTAAATGAGAATACCTCACTCAGCTTCATATTCGGTCTGAACAGAAATTTTTAAAGAAAATTTTGGTGGTCACATTCTTGTATTTATTTGCAGTCACTAAATTAATAATGATTTAGTTATACGACAATAATAGTTTTTAAGGAATCAGTAAAAACTCACGTTTTAGTCATGCATAGTTAAAGGTACCGACCAATAATGTTAAAGTTAAAGATACCGACCAATAATGTTAAAGTTAAAGGTACCGACCAATCATGTTAAAGTTAAAGGTACCGACCAATAATGTTAAAGTTAAAGGTACCGACCAATCATGTTAAAGTTAAAGGTACCGACCAATCATGTTAAAGTTAAAGGTACCGACCAATCATGTTAAAGTTAAAGGTACCGACCAATAATCTTAACACAATAAAAAACTATTATATTGACACTGCTCAGTTTGAATTTAAAGATAACAAGTTTTTTTTTTTTTTTATTTCTGTTTTTTTTTTTTTTTGGGGGGGGGGGGCATGATAGAATTGTGCAGATCATAAGATAAAAAAGTCATGAACTGTGATATAAAACATTTTAAATATGGCACAAGTTGGCATGATACAAAATGTTCGTTAGGATGACTTATAACTATAAAATCCACATATATATTTGGTATAACATGTATTTTGACTTTTGATATCAGATATTTCCCAGTTTTTGATTTTATTGTATTTGAATTTAATTTTTTTTTTTTTTAACAAAAAAAAAAAAAAAAAACCAACAAAAAAAACCCTTTTATTTAGGCTTAAGAATTAAAGTTATTTATAATGCGAAAATTCACAAAAAAACTAAAATGCGGTTTTTATGTTTTTTTAGATGATAGGCAAGTTTCTAGTATTTGACTAGTGTTTCAATGAAATAAATAAGAGGTTGTAGCAGATACAAAACATTTAATTGGTAAATAATCTGTATTTAGTAATTTGCTCATTAATATCGGATTCTCAGGTTGTGTATTGTGTATTTTGTTTTTAACATAATTGTGATATATTAAACTATTAATAATTATTATAGGATCGCATGCAATGCTGCCTTATAGTATATACCCCATATATATATTTTACTACAGACATGGGGTGATGGTGATGATATTAGCCATGTTGCCTTGTATATTTGCAAATGACTTATAAAACCATAAATATTTGTGTAAATCAATTTATCAATTTATTAGCTTATAATATATATATATATATATATATATATATATATATATATATATATATATATATATATATATATATATATATATATATTGTTTTTGCTTATTAAATCATACTTTTGTAGCCTGCATAAGTCTGACATAAACTAAGCCTTGCCTGGCTTCTTTTATTGATTTTGCTGAAATTCTCAGACGGAAATGTATATTTATTATCAAAACTTATAGAGGAAACTAAAATTATATTATTAAAAATTGTTTATTAAGTTTGAAACCAATTGAACACAGTCCTTGTATACATTCATTTTACCATTATTTTGCCAAGAGAATACATCGTGAATATTTGATAGAATATAATTTGATTTTTCAAAAAAAATTTCTGTAAATTCAATATTAGACCATAAATAGCAGGGAGAAATGTATGTATTATTTTTTTTTTTAGAAACTTTAGTTCCATTGAATTATGGCGATTTTAAAAATGATTAAACAGCCTTGTAAATAATTTAAAATTGTTTTGCCACATTGACTATAATCAAATAGGTTAACTGGTCATTGCTGGTCACTGCCTTGGTTTAAATGATGGAACAAATTTGATTATCTGATGTTCAATCTTTGTTTAATTGTTTCATAATATATTTTGAGTATCATATTAAGCTTTACAAAGTACTCTGGTTTACTCCACCATCAGCAGAATTTGTCACCTAAATAAGTGAAAAATCTTTGACTGGTTCGAAAAAAAAAAATTATTTGAATGAGGAAATATTTTTTTAATATGATTGTTTAATTTTTTTCATTTGGAGATCTTCGAGTAATTATATATTGTAATTTGAAGGTTCCTTTTGGACAATGCAAAACGAATGCAATAATCTGGTTTTACACATCAGTTGGATCCTGCGGTGTACATATGAATTAGATTTGAAAACTCTTTAGTCTCTGACTCGCAGTATTTCTTACTGCTCTGACAGATCTTACCAGGAGAAATATATTTAACTAGGATTTAAATCCCTATTCCAACCAGTAACTTGTACATGTTTGTGCTCTTTTACATGTATTTGTAATGAGAAGATATGATAGTCAGAATTGACAGGGTTTAAATTGAGAATGATGTTATATGATATTCAAAGTAGACAGGGTTTGAATTTAGAATGGTGTATTTGGGTAATTGTAGAAATAGTTACCATATATATATAAGCAATGTAGGTATGCTAACATGTTGCTAACTTATAGCAGGATCAACAATGAATGTTATAATCTTTTGGTATAAGCATTAACATACCAGATAGGTATGCATGTATTTTTTTTTTACAACTGGAAAATATTTACATATTTCATAGTCTCATATCATACAGGGTAAATGTTATAACTTTTGACCTCACTTACTGTCCAAGGACAAATTTTGTCTTTGCTCCTATTGGAACTGTAAAAAACTCAGTAGAATATGTCTCACGACTCAAAACTGAGGTCCTACACCTTACTGCTTACTAGGGACATCTGTAGGATAAGAAAAATGATAGGCCACCCATGACTGCTTCAGGAGATGCTATCCACAGTTACTACAAGTGACTAAACAGGCCAAGCAGAATAAAATCATTGGTTTTCAGTAAAAGATAGTTTTGGCATTGTATATACTGGTTGATCCAAACATTAATCAGCATTTGTTGGGGCTTCAGTAGCCAAGTGGTCTAAAGCATGAGCTTATATTCACAGCGTCTTTCACCAGCTGGGTTCCAAATCCCATTTGGGCTGATCCTAGTATGAGGAAGTTTGTCAGTTCTGCTGAAGGTAGATGTTTTCTCTGGGTTCTCTAGTTTCCTCTACCATTCCAGAACTGTCTACCTGAGTGATAAAATCTTGACCGGAGCATTTAACACCATTACTACTGTCCGACCTACTCATCAACTTCATGCAGTTGAAACATTCTGTCAAGTTTAAAGTCTGTCTAACATTTTAAAATATTTCTGAATTAAGCATTTGTTAAAGATGTTTTGTCATTTACAGTTGTGAAGATAAAATTTCTGTTCTTTTATAATGAACGTTAATCCTCCTTGAAAATGTGTTCTATCTGAAGCAGGTATGATAAATACTAGTACAGGTATTTTGTTTTGTTTATTTTTGTTTTGTTTGCCAACCAATTTGGTCCTCACAGTGTCGGCAAAATGCACTGTATTGTCATCAAAAATAGTCTTTGTATGTTGAAAACTGAACAGTATTTCCCAGTCAAATCCTGGTGCTACAGAAAATTAACCAGTGTTATAAATTTTAATTGCATACCAGCAAACTGCACTGTTTTGGCAAATAAATGAATAAGTTGTAAAATTGACATATTGCTGTATTGTCATCAAATATAGTCTTTGTATGTTGAAAACTGTCCCAGTCAAATCCTGGTGCTACAGAAAATATTCAAGTGTTATGAACTTTATTAGCTAACTGTCTCTTATTTTAAACAAAGTAATGGGATTTACTGGTATTTATTTTGTTTAAGGTGATTACACCAGTTGTAAATGAATATAAATCTTTACTTATCTTAAGAATGGAAGTAAAATCGTGAATTCTGATGACTTCATTTTTTTTCTTTCTTTTAAAAGTATTAAAGCATTTCATTATCATTTTTAGATTTAATACTTTAAAAGCTCATGTTTTTCTTATAATAAGTCAATTTTGTTTAATAATTTCAAAATCACAACATTGTGCAACACACACACATTTTATTTCAAGATACAGTTAATGGAATAATGAAAAATTAGCATAATTTAAAAAAAAAAAATTTTAAGAAACCAAGAATTTTAAATAAGTTATAGTCTTAACTTTTGGTTTTTCTATAATACAGGGAAAATTAATCATTTTTGATATCTACTAATTTGTATAAAAATATTGTGATTAGCTAGAATATCATTACTGTAAAAATAGAAGTAACCTTAATCTTTTTACCGGTAATAGTTATTAAATACTGATATATGAGTTGTTGTTTTTTTTTCTAGTTTTTAAATTTCCGTTTATAATTGAAAGTCATTTAAATTTGATATTTCATGAATATGTAATTTTTTTTAAAATTATCTAATACCAATATTTTTATTTATTTATTCATTTATTTTGTACAAGGAAAAAATGAAGTAGGAAAATACATTTATTTAACTCATTTGCTATTTTCAAATTCTATCATTTAAATCTTTTTTTTTTCTTGCTTATTCATGTATTTAATGTTATTTAATTTTCTTTATGCAGAATTTATTTTTGTCTTTCATTTATTGTTAATTAATTACTTTTAGAAGATGTTCCAACTTTAGCGAAAATTAAGGGCCAATGTTTAATTTGATTGAGCAAGAATAGATGATTTTTTCTCTCTCCTTTTTTTTTTTTTTAATTTTTTTTTGGGGTTTTTTTTTTTTTTTTTTTTGTAATTTTTATTTGATAGAGCAAGAATAGATGATTTTTTCTCTGTCTCTCTCTTTTTTTTTTTTTTTTTTTTTTTTTTTTTGGGGGGGGGGTTTTTTGAAATTTTTATTTGATAGAGCAAGAATAGATGTTTTTTTTTTGTATTTCAGTAAGGTAAATATAATTATCACAATAGATGGAAATACCGTAGTTCACTTCCTTTCTTCATCCATTTATGTACTTAAGCAACTGACACATCCACTTTCTTGTTTATTAATTCAAAAATTTCATTTCAAAAACAACAAAAATATTATATCAAAACCGGTAATTATAAAATCGCCTTGGCTACTAAAAAATGATAGCTGATAAATAACCTTACTTTAAACCTCAAAAAATACAAGTTATTATCACAGATATACTGTCATTATGGTTATTTGTTCTGTGCTTTATTACAAAACTACTGTCAGTTACCTTATTTAGGCATTGTTTTATCACAAAATTAATGTCAATCTTGATATTTACGTGATTCTTTTTATTATTTATTTATTTTTTTTTTTGGATAATGTTACATAATGCATTAAATTGATTTTTAATAACATATTTACAGGTGAAAATTCATTGTAAGATGTTGAACCTTTACGTCACACAAAAGAAATGTATATAGAGAAAAATTATAATTTTGGACATTATTTAAATAGAAAATTATAATTTTGGACTTTATTTAAAGAGAAAAATTATAATGTTGGACATTATTCAAAGAGAAAATTATAAATTTGGGCATTATTTACAGAAAAAATTATAAATTTGGGCATTATTAAAAGAGAAAATTAATTATAATTTTGGACATTATTTTCACAGTAATAGTGAAATAGACAAGTCCATTTTATTGTTGTATGTACATATATTTTGTATGGTTAAACTTAGATTAACTGCCACTATTTTTGTCCATTCATTAAAGGTTCTGTTAATAAATAAAGGTAGACATTTTGTATAAGTAAATTAAAGATGAAGTTGGCCTCACAAACACTTAAAAAAAACTTTGGCAATAAATAAGATGGCTAATTTAGTGAAATGGATTTTACAAGATTTTACTTAGTTTTAAGAATAGTGTTTTTTCAAGACTATGGTATTCTAAAATAATTTACATTGTATGAATTTATATAATTGTATACTATCTCATCAATGAGTCATTCTACTATAGTTATTTATTGAAAACATAAATAATTTTTTTTTCATTTTCTTGTAAAAAATTCAATTATTTATTTTCTATAGAAATCCCTATTTTGATGCTCGCAATCCAAGTTTTGCTTTTTTGTTTAGGCTTCTTATACATATCTAGTATTTAATTTTAATTTATTGCTATAAATTTTTGTATACTCCCATGTGTGAACATTGTCCGCTTTCATTGGTTTTTTATGAATAATCTATTTCATAAGTATCACAATGCACTGCTGGTTTCAGTTCCCAGTATATATAATGTACTGGTATTTGAAAAAAACGGTATACAAATAAATATATATCTATATATGGTATATCTTCACAAGGTATTTTGTTTCACTTCAGTAGTCATTATGTTTGCATATTGTAAAAGCTTTTTATATGATATATATGTTTTTAATGTTAGTGCCTTTTTAAAAGTTATTTTGTGTTATGGTATATATTTTTGTGATATAATACAAGATATGATAAAGGATAAAAGGATTTTTTTTTAAATAGACCTACAGATGGATAGATTTGCATACTAGTATTTATTGGATTTTTCTCATAAAAAGCAATGGAAATTCAAATCTTTAAGGATTGTAGTTAGAAGAATTTGCTGTGATTCAACATCATGATCTTGTGATGCTCTATAACTGTTGATATATATAGAGTACTAGCATTTACCTTTGACCTTGACATTTTATCAGGGCAAAGCTGTTGGAAGTTCCTAGAATTTTCCTTTGACTTTGACATTCAATCAGGGCCAAGCTGCTTCAAGTTCCTAGCTTTTTCCTTTGACCTTGACATTTAAATAGAGCCAAGTTGTTGGAAGTTCCTAGCATTTTCCTGTTGACCTTGACATTTAATTAAGGCCAAGTTGTTCAGATTTCTGTTAGCTAAATCAGATGATTAGTGAAAATTTGTGACTTATTGAAAATAATAATTTTGAAATGTTTTGCTAATGGTCAGTGTAGAAAATTACAACATAAATCAGAAACATTGTAAGCCATCAGTTTGTATAAATGACCTCATTTAAGATTTTAATATAATTTTGAATTTTACTTACCATGCCATTAAGCTAATGGATCCTTGAATAGATGGACCTTTGTGTTCAATAGCTGCACATTTAAAAAAGGCATATATATATTTTCATTTTTGAGTTGTCAACGCAAATGACACTGCTTATGCAGTAAACATCACAAGTAATCCTTTTTTATAAAAAAATAAAAAAACTGCTGAAAGAATTTTCCAGCAGATTATTATTTGATTAAAATTAAGTCACCCATATCAAACTCTCTGATTGTAATATTGATTAAAGTGAACTGCCTTAATATTCATATTGTTGAATGAGTAAAACTGGATATACTCATTAAAGAAATGCCTGCTACTTGACCTTTTTCTGTCTAGAGCCTTTTTGAGAAAATAATTCATGGGTTACTATAAGGTCAAGGTCATCAGAATAGCTGATGCAAAGGTACTTATGTTGAATCATGCATAGTTGTATTTGATGTATGTTTTAAAATGCTGAAACGGAATTGCAGATGTAAAAAGTAATAATTTTTAAGATAAGGAAATGTGAAAATATAAAACATCACTTATTCATTAATTGATAGAAACATTTTTCCACAGAAACCAAAATTTTCATAATGACTGATTAGAAATAAGGATTATTATCATGTTTTTAAATGAAAAACACACAAAATTATTACTTTCCATCAAAGAGTGAGCTCATAATGGCTGGATTTCCAGAAACAAAAGAAGAAACCACACATTGAACAAATTCATTTGTCATCCATATAGTTAAGATAAATTTATCCAATATTCATTTCAATATCACCTGTCACTACCTTAAAATGTTAGAAATTAGTGTAAATGAATTAACTGAAATAAATGACATGTAATTAAAATTTGTGCATCAGAAGAATGTAGAATTGAAATTTAGAAATATTTACAATGTTACATGACCATTATTTTTATAAATGTATGATTAAATATTAAATAAGACTGTGATTTAATATTGAACTATGGTTTTAAAATTTGAAAGGAAAAAATATAACATCATGGATTTGATGTGGTCAATGTAGTTTTTATATTGAAAAGAATTATAGTTGAGTAAAGTTTATATATTTGTAATTCTTTATCATTAATGATTATATTCCAAAATAAGAAAATAAATCATGTTAATTTTTCTTTAATTTACTGTCTTTTAGTTTTTACTTTCATTCTTACACTTGGTGTGTTGTCCTAATGTGTTAGCTCACCTGAGCCAAATCATTCTTACACTTGTTGGTATGTTGTCCTAATGTGTTAGCTCACCTGAGCCAAAGACCCATCTATAGTGACCTACCACAAAAATCTTTTCTTCTGTCCAGAACCAGTGAATTCCTGGGTAATGGCAGCAAAATTTCACAAAGATGTTCTTTAGTTCAAACACTCAAATTTGCAAAATCACATCACCTTGACATATATTTTAGGTCTTAATTAACCTTTTATTATAAAATGAACTTTTAATACACATTTATTCATGTCATGAACGGAAATGCTTAGAAGCTTGAACATGGGTATCGGTTCATAAAAGGCTTCAAACTTTGAGATGTTGGTTGACCTTCAACTTTATTTAAGGTCACAGTGCCCTTCATTAATAAAACAACTAAACAATTTGCTATGAAGTAAAAGGCCAAGAAGCTGGAAACATAGTTAACATCAGTGAAGGAGGACTACATAAATTATTGTAATGGGTTTAGTTTAAGATAATTGCTCCAGGCAGAATAGATGCAATTAACAGCAAATAATATGACCATTTGGTGGTAATAATATAAGCTGAAATTGTGTCATACAAAAACTTTAGATTTGAGATACCAGTTCACCCAGTGCCAGGATGTGTTCTGGGGAGTGGTATGTACTGACTCGGTGATTACCCTGATGAAAATTTCTATACACACAACACACACACACATCTCATGCATACAAGAAGATGATAATTTGTCGCAAATAGTTTCAAATGTTTTTGATGCCCAATTGTTGCAACTGTTTAAGTCATTTTGGTAAAAGACTACTTTTGTCCATTTGAACAGAATTCATCCTTATTAGCTCATCTGAGCAAGAGTTTGTAAAAAGGATGAGAAACTCGAAACAGTGTTCGGATGTCAATATGGATAAAATAAAAAATAATAAAGCTGAGAGACATCGAGGAATTCAAGTGCAACAGAACTTGACGTATAATTAGCGAATATTTTTCATGACAGCTTTAAAGAATGATGGTTTCGAATTTTTAGCCAGACACATTGAAATCGATTCAGGTGAGCACCAATCGTTATTTAAAACAAAAAAGGATAGTTAGTTGATTTAATAGAAGGATCACAGTTGTTACATTTTTTTTTTACAATTTTGATAATGTTCAGAAAAATCCAGTATCACCAAGTAAACTGATAAATTAACTGAAATATACCAACCCCAAGATACCTCTCGCAATAAGAACCGTTCTGAGTGGAAATGAATTGTTAATACAACTGTTTAAGTTGAATTTAGTAAATTTGTCATACTGTAGCCAAATGTATATAAAGCATAGTGAAAGTTAAAGTATATGATAAACAGAAAATAACATAGGGAAATCCGTAAAAACAATAAGACGACTGACTGTCTCTCTCTTGTTGTCTTGGGCTAATTCGTGAACTTTACTTCTGTAATGGTATTTAGCATTGACATTTAAGTCAAAGATACCGTCTTCAAGTCTTTCTAGGTCAAAGTAAATGTTTATAAAAATCTACAGAACGTGTACTTGATTCAATGTAACATAAAAAAGAAAAAAGGGACAAGCGCAAGATTGGTGGTGTGGTACAGTCACACGATTTTAGGTTTTGTACAAGCACAAGATTGGTGATATTGTATAGTACAAGTTTGGTGGTGTGCTATAAACTCGAGAATTGGGATGTGGTAAAAGCTTAACATTTTTAATGTGTTAAAAAGTCAAGATTTGTTGAGTGGTACAAGCACTTTATTGGAGATTCTGCGCAAGGACAAGATCGGAAATATTGTCAAACTCGGGATTTTGGGTGTGATATAAGCTCAAAATTGGTAATTTGTTACAATGTCAAGAATCTTGGTGTGGGACAAGTTCAAGAATGGAGGTGTGGTACAAGCTAAAGATCTATTGTGTGGTACAAATTTAAGATATATTATGTGGTAAAACCTTGTGTGATGAGCGAGGGTGTATTACGACCTGCCGGTGTACTAGCACGCACTTAGGCAACTTTTTGGTAAAGTGCTAGCTCACCGAGTCAGTATTCCAATCCCCCGGTCATTTATCCTGGCGGCGGCCGATCCAGTCAATACCCTATCCTTCTAACACCGAGCGCCAGGCGAGGAAGCAATATATCAAAGTTTTAAAATCTTATGTAGACCTGGCCGTGGCTCGAACCAACGACCTCCCGACCTTTTAGGCTGGGTATAGTGGTTATAGTCTACAAGTATATTAAACTGTTAGGTGTCATAAATGTGACATAATGGAGTGGATTGGGATAATGATGATATACTACACAGAGAAGTATATAAGAGGCGGTCAGTTCTTGAATAGTGGGAGAAAACCGGAATGCCCATAGAAAACCATGAACAAGCGATCTGACAAATTTTCTTTCACCAGGATAAGAATTTTACCTGATGACTAAAGGCGCTATGGTTTTTAAACGCGTAGCTATATGTAACTAAGATTCATTAAAATGGGAGCACATGCTTTAACCTTTTTGATTGGTTTCCTCACAACAAACGATACCGAACCTTGTACAGCATGATAAAGCTAGGTCCACCATGTCATATTTCAAACTGAATTTTGCGCTAAAATTACCAACGATTCTGTTTATTATTTCATTTCTATATATATATGGCTGCTTGCATGGTAAAAAAATACAGCATCAAACATTAAAATAATGTTTTGCTTAGTTTATCATAATGAATATTTAACGTTCTTTGAAACTGCAAGAGAATGTCACATGATCAACAATGACTCCATCTCCTTGATGACGTCATTTAGATTTGACACGGAAACATTTGTCCGAAAGTATTTCGGGAAATCTCCTCCACAACGGTTTTAGTTAACAGTAATATTATTATATTGTTGACAACATGGGCTGCCATTACTCAAAGACCGCAGTTGTAGAGCTAACATCGGATGTTTCAGGAGCCAATGTTGATGCAGAAAATGAGCCAGTAGTGCAAGAATTCAACTCATCTAATAAGACAAACAAAAAGCGCCAAAGACCACTAGCAGCGAAAGGTAAACGATCTATCCAGTCAGTTCTTGGGATTATTGTCTACCCGGTGAAATAATAGGAAACCGGCCGCTACATTTCGGTGTTAATTTTGAAGAGGATCGTTCCATGAGAGATTGGATGCATAGGCTAAATGTAATGGACAACAGAAACTGAATTTATTTTTGCCGTTGGTTTTTCTTGAAAGAACATTGGACTGAACTGTTTTTTTTATAGTAAATGGATTTAAGTCAAACATGGGCATAATTTTAAATCGCGCCTAGATTTCTTGTAAAATATTTTGTTAGAAAAGGACACATTAGTAAAGACTGCAATAATTTACTCATTAAAAAGGTTGCTTTCTTAGGATCTTTATTAATTTTGGTTTTGGATATCCTTCATGGATAACAAGCCGATGTTTTGCATTTTCAAAGCAACGAAATAACGTTTAAGAAGATATTGGAAGAGTTTTGTCTCTCCAAGGCACTTGGACCTTATACGAAATGTTTAAGAAGATATTGGAGGAGTTGCATACAAGTTCCAATAGACTAATCATGGTATTGCAAGTGGAAAATGTTGGTGCATATAAACCCTGTGGATGGAACTTCCGGGACTAGTGATGACTTGGAATCCACTTGACTCTTTGAGCATACAGATCCGAGAATCTGAGGAAAAAATCGGACGGTTCTTCTGGATTCCATGGGATACGGAGTATGAGGTGTGTTTTATTACTTTTTCTTTGTGATCATTTCTAAATCAATCAGTGAAGTTGCAAATTAATTTTCCTAAATTTTGTAGTTTATGTGGATTATTTATGAAGTTTAATGAGTCGATTCGTTCAATTTTGTAATATCGAACCGTCAGGGTCGGTTTATCGAGAAATAACAGAAATGTTCCGATTTGCCCAATAGTTACAGTGATAAAGTTTCCTCATTCGTGAAATAAAGTAATTGGACATCTCTTAAAAGCCAGTTTACATAGACTTTAATTACTTTCATTATATTTTAATACATTTCTCCTTATTTCAGGGTGTATTTTTAAATATATGATAGTTTTGGATGAAGAACCCTTCCTCTGGAGATAATGGATACAGCAGTACAGGAAAGCAAAATCAATCAAATTAGTTTGAATGCGCTTTATGAGACACCGAGTTCACAGTTTAACCTTTCACCTTCCCGGGACTTGTTACCCAAATTGAAAAAAACTTAATAGTTTTGAAGATAATTATATCGAAAAGTGAATTTCAAGTAAATTTCAGCAACTAAAGATTAAGTACCATGTCATTTCCCCATTTAGAGCCCCACGTCCTGTAGATTTAAAACTATATAGACTATAGCTACATATGACATATCTAAGGTATATCTCTTGTATGTTCAAAGGAGAACTTTTTTTAAAAAAAATATTTTCACTATTTCCCCTTATTGGACCCCAAATTTATTTGTGTAAATGTTTCAGCCTTTCGAAAATAATCATGAAGTTTCGTCAGATTTGGCCAATTTGGTTAAAAGGAGATGATTACATCTTAAAAAGTTAACGAATTAAGAGTGCAAATCCAAGTACATGCTATTCAGCTTGAAATTTCTTCACTTCATATAAAAAATTAAAATTTAAAAAAAAATTAAAATTAAATATGTCTAGTTATTTAATTTAAGAATAAGAGATTCCATGCAGGTCAAAATCTACAGGACATATTAACGTCAAACACAATTTAAATCCAATTTTATACATGTTTCAATGTATCTTCAGCCTAAAATTGTATTAATCCACTCCAAAATTGAAGCAAACTTTCCAAATGAAATAATTTCGAAAACGAAAATAACTCTTTAATTCACAGAATCCGGTCACTTTGGTTACTGTAATCAATTTCCATGATACGTCAATTTCAATTCGATTTCTTACAACGATTCCAGGCTCAATGTTTTGTCCATTATTAAGTTTTTAAGTAAGAATCAATATAAAACTAAAGTCTTCTTGAATTTAAAAAAAGCTGCCCACTTGATTCACAGATAAAATCTTTCTTTTCATTTTATCTAACCCATTTCTGTTAGGAATATAAATTGTTTGTAATAAAAGAAGTGACAGTCCATATCCTCCTATACAATCGATGCCTTGTAACATTCAATTGAAATTTCTGTTAAAATGAAACAAATATCTGTGGATTAATTGAATTAAATTATCGCAAATCCTGCTTTAATTATCGAAATTTACACACGTGGGATGCAGAAATTTTTTTTTTTTTTTATAAAATCCAAAATGGAACCATAAACACAAACAATGAAAACGAGGCACGGAAGCAGAGAAATCTACTGTTTTTTGAAAAAATAAAACACCTTGTTGACTTCGTCTGTATGCTTAAATAGCATTTATTTATTTTGCAGGGTTTTGATGATGGATCTCCATTTTCTTTTCCGGACTTGCAGCACTTGTTATCCAGTCATACATATCCGCTATGGATGAATGTTCTTTCGTTTGGCAATTAAAATAATGGTTCCATTTACAACGTCTTTTCCGGAAAATGGAGAACAATGATTTGTAATTAAACTTTAGAACATTTCCTTTACAAAAGCAGCAATTATACCCAGATCATACCAGAAATGGGTGTTTTAAACACAAAATTCCAATGATAATAAAATCTTTCAATTTTATATTATGTTGCTGTTTTAATCTTGGATAATAAAACAACACATCTCGGTTATAAAACATAATAACATCTCAGATATAAAACATAACATCTCGGTTATAAAACATAACATCTCGGTTATAAAACATAACATCTCAGATATAAAACATAACATCTCGGTTAGAAAACATAACATTTCAGATATAAACATAACATCTCGGATATAAAACATAACATCTCGGTTATAAAACATAACATCTCGGTTATAAAACATAACATCTCAGATATAAAACATAACATCTCAGATATAAACATAACATCTCGGTTATAAAACATAACATCTCAGATATAAACATAACATCTCGGTTATAAAACATAACATCTCAGATATAAAACATAACATCTCGGTTAGAAAACATAACATCTCGGATATAAAACATAACATCTCAGATATAAAACATAACATCTCAGATATAAAACATAACATCTCAGATATAAACATAACATCTCGGTTATAAAACATAACATCTCAGATATAAACATAACATCTCGGTTAGAAAACATAACATTTCAGATATAAACATAACATCTCAGATATAAAACATAACATCTCGGTTATAAAACATAACATCTCAGATATAAAACATAACATGTCAGATATAAAACATAACATCTCAGATATAAACATAACATCTCAGATATAAAACATAACATCTCGGTTATAAAACATAACATCTCAGATATAAAACATAACATGTCAGATATAAAACATAACATCTCAGATATAAACATAACATCTCGGTTATAAAACATAACATCTCAGATATAAACATAACATCTCGGTGAGAAAACATAACATCTCAGATATAAACATAACATCTCGGTTATAAAACATAACATCTCAGATATAAACATAACATCTCGGTGAGAAAACATAACATCTCAGATATAAAACATAACATCTCGGTTATAAAACATAACATCTCAGATATAAAACATAACATCTCGGTTATAAAACATAACATCTCGGATATAAAACATAACATCTCGGTTAAAAAACATAACATCTCGGTTATAAAACATAACATCTCGGTTTTAAAACATAACATCTCGGATATAAAACATAACATCTCAGATATAAAACATAACATCTCAGATATAAACATAACATCTCGGTTATAAAACATAACATCTCGGTTATAAAACATAACATCTCGGATATAAAACATAACATCTCAGATATAAAACATAACATCTCGGATATAAAACATAACATCTCAGATATAAAACATAACATCTCGGTTATAAAACATAACATTCGGAATTGAAAACAATATGATCACGGATATTAAATATAATATCTCGGATATAATATATAAAATGGCGAAATAAAAAAACAACAAAATACCTCGTACATATAACGTTTAACATTTTGTATATCAAACATAACATTTTTTATTTTAAAAATATCATTTTGGACATAAAACATAGCATTTCGGATAACACAACATCGCTGATTTAAAACATAACATATCGAATAAAAGACATAACAACGCGGATTTTAAACATAACATCGCAGAAATAAAACATATATAACGTCTTGAATTCAGAAATAACAAAGCGGATCCTTTAACATAACATCAGGGGAAATAAAATATAACATAGCGGATTCAAACACATAATGACTTCAAAGATTTTAAGGCACGGGATTGGTGCATATATTATTATTTTTTTAAAATCCATATTGTTATGTTTTGTATTAAAGATGTTCGTGTTTTATTTACGAAATTTTACACACATTTATCAAATACTTAGTAATAAATACATTATTTCTACATTCCTTGATACGGTTAAATTCGTGTCAACAATATCACCAGCCACACGTGCCCGGTCGGAACAAATTTGTCCTTTCGAAACTCCTCGGATTCATTTAAAGGTTCCGCCCAGCCATCGTGCGTCTAACTCTTGTGTTAACTTTTTTATATTTCAAGATTTTTCTCTAAAATTATTGGTCAAAATTTGTTGAAATTAATAGAAATCATGCCTGGTTAAGACCTTTCAGATTTGCACAAATAAAGGAGTTATGTCCCTTTTGGCCCCATTAAGGGGAAATAGTAAAAAAAATAAATTAAAAATCTTTTCCTGTGATTGTCTTAGTCATTTCATGTTTTATATAACTAGGTTATCATATTTTAGATTCGCACAGATAGTAGCTGTTAATGTTTTGTAGAGGTATGTTTATTGAGGGTATCGATATTATGATCATTTTAATATTTGGTTCAAGGTCATAGATTCAAAGTTCAAGGTCACAGCTGCTTAAGAATACTTAAGTTTAGAATTACATTGTAAACTATTTACTTTTTATATACACATGTTTATTAAAATATTGTCGGTATTGACATCATTTTGATTTATGGTTCAAAGGCCATAGGTTCAAAGGACAAGCCCATAGTTGCAAATGTACTGAAAAGGTTAATCATCTTGAAATGATCCTTTGTAATTTAGTTTCCACATGCATATTAGCTATTAATAAATAAACTGTAATGAGATATTCCTAAGAAAGTATTGTTGCAATTCCACACTTGAAGTTACCTAAATTACAGTTATCGTCTATTTTACTTTTCAAACAGTTTTTGAACTATCCTTAAGTGACTAGTAAGGCCTCTTGTTATAGGTGGTGTGGTTGTTAAGAAGATAAACAGTGGCCGAGAGATTTAGGCGTCAGTCTTTAAACTCAAAGAGCTTCACGCTGTGGGTTCGAACCTATTTGACCGTAAGTGAGAAAGGATTTTTCTTGTCGTAGGCCTTACTGGTTGGCTCGATACCAGTAAAATGGAGAGAGTGGTCTGCGATGTTTTTCTGCAACATTGCAGGTGAATGTACTAGCACCCATAAGGTCGCAATAAGTGCGCAAAAGTACTATGCAGATGAAAAACACTTGCACAGTCAGGCACATCATTTATTTGAATTAGGATTGATCCTTGAGATTAAAAAAAGTTGCCTTGTCACGAATTGCTGAAAAATAACCAATACGATGTAAAACAAAATTCAACCAACCAATCTCAATTTAAGACTTGGTATTCAAAACAATCAATTTGACAAATTTATCAATAATTCAAGACTAACATTAACCGAGTTGCCTGTAATTAAATTACCCCATAAAAATTTTAAATTTAGTATTTGGCGTTCCATATGACTTCCTTCATCCCGGAATGATATGTTTTTCTGATTTAGTTGTAATATTTTATTTTTGGTTTGAATTAAATTTAGTTACAATATTTTTATCATATTGAAATTCTTCCAGCAAAAAAAAAAAAAAAAAAAAAAAAAAAAAAAAAAAAAAATCGAGAAACAGCTGCAAAAGTGACACAAATGACACAAAAATAAAATTCAACCTCGTTTGAATACTCTTATGTTTTAAAATTTAAAATCTTTTACAAAGTAACCATTGTTTTTGTTAAAAGTCATTGTACTTTAGAAGTTTGTTAATAGATATATTGTAACAAACCATGTGATTTTGTTTAAATACGCAATAAAGTTATTATTATCAAAAGTTATCCGCAATAAATCTGATGCGGCTTTAAACAAAAACTTATTCATTTTTTATAAAACCTTATTTCCTTTTTATGACTACTTCTTAAGCCAATATAGCTCGTTCAGAAATACCTCCAGACAGTGATTTCACAGTTACAAATGAAGGAGTTATGTCCCTCTAGGTCCCATTAAGGGGAAATGGTAAAAAACTTTAAAAATCTTCTCCTATGACTGTCTTAGTCTTAGTGAAAAAAGGAAGTTTGAAGCAGATACAAAGTTTGTTTTTAACGACTAAAATATCACAGAAAAAAGACACCCCCCCCAAAAAAATGAAGAAAACACACTAAAAGAAGAAAAAATAAATAATTAAATAAAAACTAATAAATAAATAGAGACAAGTGATCGCGAGCACTTTAATCATAATAGACCATTTGCCAATTAAATGTTCCGAGTCATCGTGAATCATTTTCCTATTTAGATATTACAATGACGGGGAACAAAACCTCTGAAATTTCGGGTTTTTTCGTACAAAAGCACTGTTTTTTTCAAGTGTAATTTATATGTTGTCATTTTATTTAAAAAGTTTACCAGACAAGCCTAAATACATTTGAGACATTATTTGCAAAATAAAATGGTTTAAAAGATGAAAATCTTATTTTAGCTTTTTGTTTGCCAAGAGAAGTCATGTTTTATGTAACGAAAAACCCCGAGAACTGTCCGGTCAAGTTGTAAAACCTTAATAGAAAACCGATTCGTATTTTCGGTCGGAATTTTAATTGGCAAATCCAGTATTGAGGCCTTCAAAACCTCCAACGTGACAATTTGTAAGGGAATTTCTCTGCCCAGGCCCCGGTTTCACAATCATTCCTTAACTAAGATTTTTTTTTAAATTTAAATCTGTCAATTTTGTAATCTTAATAATTTTGTTAATTGTTGGTTATTTAAGGTATCATTTTGAAAATCACTTTAAGCTTATAACATCTGCATTAAGTTTTTCCAAAAATGTTTATTTGTAATTAAAAAGAGACTGCTAAAATTTGCTAAATTTATGTTGAGAAAAATATCTTAATTATAGAGAGATTGAAAAACCGGGGCCTAATACATTGGTATAAATTGATTTGTAGTATGTACCACTTTTAAATTTTATAAAATAATACATTGTCAAAGAGAAAAAAAAACAAAACAAAACGACAAAAATAAATCAAATGAAAATAGTTTTTTATAAAACGTTTTTACTTTTATGAACACTGGAAACAATGACAAATACATCCAGGATGTGGTTCAATTACACTTTGGTGATCTTTTCATGCATTACATGCGACACTGAATTTCCCAGCATGCATCCTTATTGCGATGAATATTCGGTTTACCATTGTTACTTTAAACCCCCCCCCCTCTCTCTCTCTCTGTTTGTGTGTATGTGTGTATTAAAGAAGACAATGGTAAACCGAATTTCATTGCAATGAGGATTGCATGTCAAAATTAAAATTAAAAGACGCTTTATATTTTCAATTATATAAAACTAAATTTTAAAAAATATAATAAAATTAAATAAAATTAATTAAAATTAAATGTGTTTCACATAGATAGTAAATAATCTGCTCACATCACAATATAACATCGACCGAATTATTTTGTTGCTAGGTAGCAGTAAACAATATCAAAAGTAATAACTTAATTAGTTTAATATAAATTACAAATGACACGGTTAAATCTTTGATTTCTGGCATTATTAAAATTCGGTCATGGATATTTTGATAAGAATTATTGATTAATGATAAGATTACAGAGCTTGTTATTATTTTTGAAACATAACTGTCTATTAAATAAGCTAGTTTCACAAAAGTTTAAACAACGTATCAAAACTATTTTGTGCGATGCTATGAATCCTTGATCTCTAAGCGTACGTTTGTATTAGAAAGCAAGGTAGTGAAAATTTTCATAATGTTAAAATCAGTGTTAAATAAACGAGGACGTTAAAGATCTTGATACCATTTTCACGTTTATAATGCGCGATGTCCAAACTGAAAAAAATGTTAGTCTCATAATTAATAGTACTGTCATGTGCAAAATTTGAATGTTTACAAAAAGAAATATTCAAAATTCTGCACACGACAGTACTAGTAATAATAGTCTGCTTTTCAAAACTGGCCTTTGGATCAGTGTGCTACCCACGAATCCCACTCGGGTTAGATTCTAGTGTGAGAATGTTTTTCATTTCGCTTGTCGAAAATGGCTGGTTTTCTCCGGGCACTCCGGTCTTCCTTACCATCCAGAATTGGCCGCTTTTATGTAATTAAAAAGAAAAAAACATAAAACACTATTTAACTGTAGCTAGGCAAATAAGGAACGCTACGAAAAAATGCATTTAAAGAACGCTTCTAGAAAAAGTTAGGTGTAATTTACTGTAGCTAGGCAAATAAGAACGTTACGAAAATATGTATTTAAAGAACGCTTCTAGAAAAGGTAAGGTGTAATTAACTGTAGTTAGGCAAATAAGGAACGCTACGAAAAAATGCATTTAAAGAACGCTTCTTGAAAAGGTTAGGTGTAATTTACTGTAGCTAGGCAAATAAGAACGTTACGAAAAAATGCATTTAAAGAACGCTTCTAGAAAAAGTTAGGTGTAATTTACTGTAGCTAGGCAAATAAGGAACGCTACGAAAAAATGCATTTAAAGAACGCTTCTTGAAAAGGTTAGGTGTAATTAAAAGTAGCTAGGCAAATAAGGAACGCTACGAAAAAGTGTATTTAAAGAACGCTTCTAGAAAAGGTTAGGTGTAATTAGCTGTAGCTAGGCAAATAAGGAACGCTACGAAAAAATGTATTTAAAGAACGCTTCTAGAAAGGTTAGGTGTAATAAGCTGTAGCTAGACAAATATGGAACGCTTAAAAACTTAGATGTAATTAACTGTAGCTAGGCAAATAAGGAACGTTACAAAAACTTTTTTGTAAAAACGCTTCTAGAAATGGTTAGTTGTAATTCACTGTGGCTGGGCAAAGAAACTAAGTTAAAAAACGATTCAAAAACGTATAGGTAATAACGCTTCTAGAAAAGGTTAGGTGTAATTTACTGTAGCTATGTAAATAAGGAACGCTTAAAAAACTCAGATGAAAATAATGTAGATGAACAAATCTGGAACACTTCAAAAGCTTAGTTGTAAAAACGCTTCTAGAAAATGTTAGATATATAACAAATACTTGCTAAATTGTGATGTGCCAGATGTGCACAATTCGGAAAAAATTATCTGTAGCTGGGAAAATAAGGATTGCTTTAAAACACTTAAAAGTTGTGTATTAAACCGTTGCCAAGCAAGATAGAAACGCTTCAAGAAAAAGTTGCATGCTAGCAATGGTTGTATCAAATCTAAATACATCTTGATAGAATAAGATAAATGGAATGCTAATGTTGATGCGGTACCTTTAAACTTCATTTGAAAAGAAAGTAAAACATTTATCAACTTAATGAGTCCTCATAATGTTGACCTTGTACAATTAAGTACTTTTGTATTACAAACAACTTATTTCATCCAAAAGATTAAACGAAATAAAAACACATGTTAAAAATAAATGCTTAATGATTGAAAGAAAAATAGTAAGGAAACGATTCCGTCGATGAGATATGGGAAATGGATAGTTTCCTGACAAAAATCTTTCCTTTTCTTCAGAAATTAAAATTAATTATTCACAATAACTGCTGGGTTATTTATTCGTTTAAAATAAAACAAATGGTTTAAAGAAATTAATCTATGGATTTTTTCTAAATATCAAACAGAGTGAGGAATCAATAATGGGTTTGTTTCGGATTTAAATCACAACCTCTTTAAAATAAAGAAGAAATTCAAGAACAATTTTTAAAAAAAATCTTTGGGTGGTATTAAAAGATACTATTAACCTTTTCATTGTAGTGCTTCATTTTTTTCTGAACGCATTATGGACTCTTATTCCGTATAACAAGATCATTTTTATATTAAATGACACAAATAAAATGATTTCGATGAACAAAAAAGTCGATCAAATGTCGTTAATAATTAATAATGAAAAAAAAAAAAAAAAAAAAAAAAAAAAAAAAAATTCTCATCAATTCCAAAATGTTTGAATTTACATTGTTAACATATATGACAAAACAAAATTTAATATGCAGTTAAATAACCAGTCACCAAGAAAATACACGCTGCAACAAATCAGGAAGGGTTGAAGTCAAAGCAATAAAAAAAAGTACGTTGTAAAGAAAAAACATAAATCAAGTTATATGTTATTTTAATTATTCGTTCAAACAGGCTAACTTTTAATTTGTACGTTCGATTTAGCTTATTCGTGCACGCGATTTACAAATTCGTTTTTCCACACCGCCATAATGAACACACGCTGAATAAAACGACAAATACAGCATCATCAAGACCATTGATGTTGGTTACCTACTTTTGGGCTCAAACGGGTGACGTTTTTGTAACTGTTATATACTATTTTGAATTTATCATAAAATACATTCAAAAATGGTTTATGACATATCTTATACTGACAAATTAAGTCAATTTTTGAGGCAATTTTGTAAAGCATGCTGAAACAAATTTTTTTTGTTACTTTTTGTAGAAATGATTTCTTATATAGATTTACACATTAAGTTATTTACTTTTTGTAGTTGGTTTAATTACTTTTTGTAGTTGGGTTTGTTATTTTTTTGTTGTTGTTTTTGTTACTTTTTGTAGTTGGTTTTGATACTTTTTGTAGTTTGTTTTGTTACTTTTTGTTATTGGTTTTGTTACTTTTTGTAGTTGGTTTTGTTACTTTTTGTAGTTGGTTTTGTTACTTTTTGTAGTTGGGTTTGTAACTTTTTGTAGTTGGGTTTGTAACTTTTTGTAGTTGATTTTGTTACTTTTTGTTATTGGTTTTGTTACTTTTGTAGTTGGTTTTGTTACTTTTTGTTATTGGTTTTGTTACTTTTTGTAGTTTGTTTTGTTACTTTTTGTAGTTGGTTTCGTTATTTTTTGTAGTTGGTTGTGTCACTTTTTGAAGTTGGTTTTGTTACTTTTTGTTGTTGGTTTTGT
The DNA here is from genome assembly GCA_029721355.1 of Tegillarca granosa. Taxonomy (NCBI): domain Eukaryota; kingdom Metazoa; phylum Mollusca; class Bivalvia; order Arcoida; family Arcidae; genus Tegillarca; species Tegillarca granosa. Next base: position 23,557,623 of record CM056601.1, read on the forward strand.
TACTTTTTGTAGTTGGTTTTGTCACTTTTTGTAGTTTGTTTTGTTACTTTTTGTAGTTGGTTTCGTTATTTTTTGTAGTTGGTTTTATTACTTTTTGTTGTTGGTTGTGTCACTTTTTGTAGTTGGTTTTGTTACTTTTTGTAGTTGGTTTTGTTACTTTTTGTTATTGGTTTTGTTACTTTTTGTAGTTGGTTTTGTCACTTTTTGTAGTTGGTTTTGTTACTTTTTGTAGTTGGTTTTGATACTTTTTGTATTTGGTTGTGTCACTTTTTGTAGTTGGTTTTGTTACTTTTTGTAGTTGGTTTTGTTACTTTTTGTTGTTGGTTTTGATACTTTTTGTAGTTGGTTGCGTCACTTTTTGTATTTGGGTTTGTTACTTTTTGTAGTTGGTTTTGTTACTTTTTGTAGTTGTTTTGTTACTTTTTGTAGTTGGTTTTGATACTTTTTGTTGTTGGTTTTGATACTTTTTGTAGTTGGCTGTGTCACTTTTTGTAGTTGGTTTTGTTACTTTTTGTAGTTGGTTTTGATACTTTTTGTAGTTTGTTTTGTTACTTTTTGTTATTGGTTTTGTTACTTTTTGTAGTTGGTTTTGTTACTTTTTGTTATTGGTTTTGTTACTTTTTGAAGTTGGGTTTGTAACTTTTTGTAGTTGATTTTGTTACTTTTTGTTATTGGTTTTGTTACTTTTGTAGTTGGTTTTGTTACTTTTTGTTATTGGTTTTGTTACTTTTTGTTATTGGTTTTGTTACTTTTTGTAGTTGGTTTTGTTATTTTTTTGTAGTTGGGTTTGTAACTTTTTGTAGTTTGTTTTGTTACTTTTTGTTATTGGTTTTGTTACTTTTTGTAGTTTGTTTTGTTACTTTTTGTAGTTGGTTTCGTTATTTTTTGTAGTTGGTTTCATTACTTTTTGTTGTTGGTTGTGACACTTTTTGAAGTTGGTTTTATTACTTTTTGTTGTTGGTTTTGTTACTTTTTGTAGTTGGTTTTGTCACTTTTTGTAGTTTGTTTTGTTACTTTTTGTAGTTGGTTTCGTTATTTTTTGTAGTTGGTTTCGTTACTTTTTGTTGTTGGTTGTGTCACTTTTTGTAGTTGGTTTTGTTACTTTTTGTAGTTGGTTTTGTTACTTTTTGTTATTGGTTTTGTTACTTTTTGTAGTTGGTTTTGTTACTTTTTGTAGTTGTTTTGTTACTTTTTGTAGTTGGGTTTGTAACTTTTTGTAGTTGATTTTGTTACTTTTTGTTATTGGTTTTGTTACTTTTGTAGTTGGTTTTGTTACTTTTTGTAGTTGGTTTTGTTATTTTTTTGTAGTTGGGTTTGTAACTTTTTGTAGTTTGTTTTGTTACTTTTTGTTATTGGTTTTGTTACTTTTTGTAGTTTGTTTTGTTACTTTTTGTAGTTGGTTTCGTTATTTTTTGTAGTTGGTTTCATTACTTTTTGTTGTTGGTTGTGACACTTTTTGAAGTTGGTTTTATTACTTTTTGTTGTTGGTTTTGTTACTTTTTGTAGTTGGTTTTGTCACTTTTTGTAGTTTGTTTTGTTACTTTTTGTAGTTGGTTTCGTTATTTTTTGTAGTTGGTTTCGTTACTTTTTGTTGTTGGTTGTGTCACTTTTTGTAGTTGGTTTTGTTACTTTTTGTAGTTGGTTTTGTTACTTTTTGTTATTGGTTTTGTTACTTTTTGTAGTTGGTTTTGTTACTTTTTGTAGTTGTTTTGTTACTTTTTGTAGTTGGGTTTGTAACTTTTTGTAGTTGATTTTGTTACTTTTTGTTATTGGTTTTGTTACTTTTGTAGTTGGTTTTGTTACTTTTTGTTATTGGTTTTGTTACTTTTTGTAGTTTGTTTTGTTACTTTTTGTAGTTGGTTTCGTTATTTTTTGTAGTTGGTTTCGTTACTTTTTGTTGTTGGTTGTGTCACTTTTTGAAGTTGGTTTTGTTACTTTTTGTTGTTGGTTTTGTTACTTTTTGTAGTTGGTTTTGTCACTTTTTGTAGTTTGTTTTGTTACTTTTTGTAGTTGGTTTCGTTATTTTTTGTAGTTGGTTTCGTTACTTTTTGTTGTTGGTTGTGTCACTTTTTGTAGTTGGTTTTGTTACTTTTTGTAGTTGGTTTTGTTACTTTTTGTTATTGGTTTTGTTACTTTTTGTAGTTGGTTTTGTCACTTTTTGTAGTTGGTTTTGTTACTTTTTGTAGTTGGTTTTGATACTTTTTGTATTTGGTTGTGTCACTTTTTGTAGTTGGTTTTGTTACTTTTTGTAGTTGGTTTTGTTACTTTTTGTTGTTGGTTTTGATACTTTTTGTAGTTGGTTGCGTCACTTTTTGTATTTGGGTTTGTTACTTTTTGTAGTTGGTTTTGTTACTTTTTGTAGTTGTTTTGTTACTTTTTGTAGTTGGTTTTGATACTTTTTGTTGTTGGTTTTGATACTTTTTGTAGTTGGTTGTGTCACTTTTTGTAGTTGGTTTTGTTACTTTTTGTAGTTGGTTTTGATACTTTTTGTAGTTTGTTTTGTTACTTTTTGTTATTGGTTTTGTTACTTTTTGTAGTTGGTTTTGTTACTTTTTGTTATTGGTTTTGTTACTTTTTGAAGTTGGGTTTGTAACTTTTTGTAGTTGATTTTGTTACTTTTTGTTATTGGTTTTGTTACTTTTGTAGTTGGTTTTGTTACTTTTTGTTATTGGTTTTGTTACTTTTTGTTATTGGTTTTGTTACTTTTTGTAGTTGGTTTTGTTATTTTTTTGTAGTTGGGTTTGTAACTTTTTGTAGTTTGTTTTGTTACTTTTTGTTATTGGTTTTGTTACTTTTTGTAGTTTGTTTTGTTACTTTTTGTAGTTGGTTTCGTTATTTTTTGTAGTTGGTTTCATTACTTTTTGTTGTTGGTTGTGACACTTTTTGAAGTTGGTTTTGTTACTTTTTGTTGTTGGTTTTGTTACTTTTTGTAGTTGGTTTTGTCACTTTTTGTAGTTTGTTTTGTTACTTTTTGTAGTTGGTTTCGTTATTTTTTGTAGTTGGTTTCGTTACTTTTTGTTGTTGGTTGTGTCACTTTTTGTAGTTGGTTTTGTTACTTTTTGTAGTTGGTTTTGTTACTTTTTGTTATTGGTTTTGTTACTTTTTGTAGTTGGTTTTGTCACTTTTTGTGGTTGGTTTTGTTACTTTTTGTAGTTGGTTTTGATACTTTTTGTATTTGGTTGTGTCACTTTTTGTAGTTGGTTTTGTTACTTTTTGTAGTTGGTTTTGTTACTTTTTGTTGTTGGTTTTGATACTTTTCTAGTTGGTTGCGTCACTTTTCGTATTTGGGTTTGTTACTTTTTGTAGTTGGTTTTGTTACTTTTTGTAGTTGTTTTGTTACTTTTTGTAGTTGGTTTTGATACTTTTTGTTGTTGGTTTTGATACTTTTTGTAGTTGGTTGTGTCACTTTTTGTAGTTGGTTTTGTTACTTTTTGTAGTTGGTTTCGTCACTTTTTGTAGTTTGTTGTGTCACTTTTTGTAGTTGGTTGTGTCACTTTTTGTAGTTGAGTTGTTACTTATTGTATTTTGTTTCGTTATTTTATGTAGTTGGTTTCGTTACTTTTTGTAGTTAGTTTTGTTACTTTTTGTTGTTGGGTTTGTTACTTTTTGTTGTTGGGTTTGTTACTTTTTGTAGTTTATTTTGTCACTTTTTGTTGTTGGGTTTGTTACTTTTTGTTGTTGGGTTTGTTACTTTTTTTGGTTGGGTTTGTTACCTTAACTAGTTTTGTTATTTTTTTGCAGTAAGGATTTCTTTTGTACATATGCATTTAAAGTTTGTTTCTTTTTACGCCATATTTAGATGTCAAGCATTTCCCCTTTACAAGAAAGCCAATTCAGTTTTTCATCCATAACGCCTGTAATGCCGTATGCTGACGTCATTTGTTAATAACTTACATTAAGGAGCAATATCGATAGGAAAAAAAAAAAAAAAAAAAAAAAAAAAAACAAAGAAGGTTTTGCTCATGAAAATAAATTCCCTAAGGCTTAAAGCTGCATTAAGTTCTTCAATTTTCTGATTTTTTTTTTTTTTTTTTTTTTTTGGATTTTCTAAAAATATATATTTTTAAAAATAGATATCTTCTAACAACGATCCGTGAAATTCATTTTCTTAAATTTCATTTCTTTTAGCTGTAAAAAAACGGAATCCTCTGACCCGTTGGTCAGTGTTTTACGATGCTTATTATAAGCATGGAGCATGCGCACGGATGTACGGAAACACCCTAGAATCGAAGGTGAAACATGACAGATTGCATTAATTGTCATTAATACAGATGTATTTGAAATGGTGTTATGTATCCCTTAATAAGTCACAAATGACAAATTCAACCAAGTTCTGTGTTTAATTTATCGTATTTTACCGTTTTGAAAGTTGTGTTCAAATAACCCGGGTTTTAATGACGTAACCATGTTCTATATTAGATCCCAAAATGCTGCATCTCGCTGGGTAAATATTGTAATTTCTGTATTTATTCGAGCTTTTATCGTTGAACCAAATGTAACATTGTTCATTAGGAACACCATTAATTAGATTAGCACCGTTTTAATTTTTTCTTTGGAAAAACTTAATGCAGCTTTAAATGGACAAGTTTAAATGAATAATCTACGGATTGTACCACTGAATTTTTTGGTCTTTGATACAATCTTTCTGTGTTCTTAAAATCCTTCAAGGTTAGATGCACCAGCTATGCTATTGTTTACATTGAAGACCTGTATTCAATCTATCATTCCTAATCAGCCGATTGTCACAGCTAATCAAATGGATAGATTTTAGTTAAAGTCAACATGCAATCACTTAATACTGCCTAAAATAAAAGAACTTCAAGTGGATTATTGAATTAAGAACCTGCTTTTATTGAATTAAAAACACGTTAAGGCAATTACAAATGTTCGAACAAATAATAAGGTTACATCTGTGGGAAAACTAGAGTTAAAACGGTTCCAATTTGTTTGATACCTCAATCATTTTATCTTGATCCGGTCGTTTGCTTCTGTGATTAAAGCTGAGGAATGAATGCTTCCATGACTAATGCAGAGGAACTGTGTTACAAAACATACGCAATGTAGCTCTTTATCAGTAGGGCAAATGAAACTGAGTTTGAGAAAACATTAATTATTAATTGTATTTCAGAATACGGGTAATTTTATTCCATCTTTCCACTTATCAAAGCGATTAATTTTGATATAATTACTAGTATATTTTGGTTTTAAGAAAGAAACACCACAACGCAAAACTTTATATATATATATATATATATATATATATATATATATATATATATATATATATATATATATATATATATATATATATATATATATATAAAATTGGAATTGATATTTCTCACAACAAAGTTCCCACAACACGAAATTCTACCTTTACGTTGTCTTTATAAAAGCGACAACACTTTGAACTAGAACCGATTTTTGGCGTAAAAAGTGTAACAAATATGTAATCATTTTGTAAATAATCAGCTGAAAGTCTAAGAAAATTTTGTCCGATTCAATGACTTTAATGAGATAAACTCCTTCTCAGCTAAAGAAAAATCATGATTCTTGCACAGAAGCAGTTGTAACTTGTTGACACAGTTAAAGTGTAAACTCGTGTTTGCTGTCTAGTGCCCTTTGTAGTTGGCATGCGCAGTGGGCAAAATTTTGAATTTTTATTTTATCCGGCGTTATCAAGGAAACCAATAGGGTGTGTTGAATGAAAACAAGAAAGGCAAAAACAACAACAGCAACAACAACATTAATAATAATAATAATAATAATAATGATAATAATAATAATTATTATTATTATAATAATAAACTGCAAAATAAATTCATTTTTGACGCAACAATAGTTATAAAACCTTCAATCAAACGACCACTTAACCCAGATATAGAGTGGTGGTTCAAGTACTGTGGCGGAAGCTAAACCATTACATTAATATATTTAGTTTGGTATACTACTTGTCTTTAAACAAATAAACATTCGATTATTTAATATAAAATACAGGCCAAACAATAGGTATGTATTACACATTAGCAGTAGGTGGTAAAAGTAGAACGCAAATATATATATATATAAACTCTACAATCAAATTTATATATCCATTATGAGAATTGATAATACTATCAGTTTAATAAGTCCATATTAGGTAATCTACTTGTTAAGAAGCCTACTTCCTACTGTGTATGGCTTAATTAGTAACAGTTTCCGCTTCCCGGAATATTTACTAGCAGCTAGGTGTGGATTGTAAATATTAACACAAACCGAAGTCCGGAAAATACCTGAATTAATATCCCGGAAAGCTGCCATAATGTAACCGTCCGATTGAATGAACTTTATCAAACATTACAAATTAAAATAATTCAAGCATGTTACGATAAACATCAGCGATAGTGTTATTTTTAATTTATTTGTTTATCAATATTTGTTTTAATTTATATGTGGATTGTGGTCTACAGACGGATTTGTGTATTAATTTTATGAAAAAAAGCGGAAAGAAAGAGCTTAATATGACATTTGTTTATCATTGGGACAAACCTTTAAAATCAATAAAATGAAAATAAGTGCATAATTTTGATATCTTTGTGATACTTAAATCTATTAATGAAATGTTAAGTATTTGTAATTGGAGTAAACTTGTTTCCATAAACCTATTTGATATCGCTATCATTTAATCGCGTTTGAATATACTAGGGGTCAGGACTTCCGATTACGTAATGTTTAATTATGTGTCGTATCCAATAACGTGATGCATTTTTTTTTAAAATTTGTTAATATTCCAATCTAAGACGCAGACCCGTATTCGGAGAGGGGTTGCAAGGGCTGCAAACGCACCCCTTTTGAAAACCATTTAACCCTAAAATCATTTTGAAAAAATTCAATTTTGAAATTCAAACAAGAAAAATGGAACTCTAAAACATCAAAATTGACTTTAATTGTTCGTTCACCATATACTCCAAAATGCACCATTTTGTGTTTTATTTTCAAAAGTTTTCTGGGTGCGTTCGCCAACATTCATAAAAATCGCACCCCTTTTCTAAAATACCTGCCTACGGGCCTGGATGATGTCATTGACATCCGTATTTTGGGAAAATTACTGTTTCAGCGTATTCATGTCAGAATCTTAGAAACAGAATTTTGGTTGCGAGAACTTTAAATTTCATATTCATGATTGTAAATATAAAAAGAAATCGACTTTCTTTCTAAATTTATTCTATCGGTATTATGAATGAGAGTCAGAAATAGCAAATTTAATATGAACTGCTTCGTGATTCATTCAATTTGCTTTTCCTGAAACTCATTCATAATAAACTCAAATAGAATATTATTTCTTAACCAATTTAAATAATATTATTGACACCAGAAGCATGGACACTTTTGTGCAAGATTATGACGCAAAAACTACTTTCTTCAAATAATTTTAAGAGGCAACATATTGCCTTTTTTTCTGAATATATCATGTTATATCCAATTAGCAAAATGAATAATATGTTGTTTTCACTATTAATTAAAGTAATTTATAACTTAAAGCTAATATATACATCCAAGGAATCACGATTTTATATCACGATTTTGTATCACGATTTAAATAAAAGGGGAAAGTTTTTTATATCATGGAACAAGACAGTTTACAAGTTAATTAAGTAATGGTTGCATAAAAGAAGGTGAAAAAATGCTTGGTAATAGACAATGCAACTGAGTTAATAAATAAATAAATAAATAAATAAATAACTGTAACAAGAGAAAAGACATTCTAGGAGCATTGATTATAAAACTGCCGAATTTTAAAAGGAAACTGCATAATACTTTTGGAAGACCAGAACCATTCCATGTAGTTTACCAGTGGTAATAATTTTCACCTATAAAAGTAAAATTAAGTCTTATATTGTGAGACAAGGTGAACACGTATTTTGGACCAATTATTATAATTTACTTTGAATACACACTGGTTTTAATGTTAAATTAAAATTCAGTGGTGTGGTAATATTGTAATATAAGACAAGCAACCATCTGTTTAAACGCCTCTAGTGCGGACCAAACAAATTTCTAGTAATGTGTACGCACAATGTACACACTTTGTGCTATACCATAAGCTCACATGCAGCACTCACGATTGTTATGTTATCAATTAATAACTTGTCTCATACAAATATATATATACGACATAATTAGTTCATAAATTAAATAATTTTATGTGTCTTTGGAAAGAAAATCTGTAAAATCATACTCAAGTTTAGATACATTCTATATGATTTTAGGAGCCATTTTGTCCGCCATATTGATAATGGCGGCCATGATAGAATTTTTGGATGGCCCCAAATCTGAAAAAAATCTTTATTATTATCACTATTTTATATCTTATATTCTCAAAAAAACATTATGTTAATGAACCGTTCTTGTAAAATCTCGTAAATGCGCTTTTTAACCTTGAAAAGGGGGGGGGGGGTGATTACAACTTGCGTGTTTGTTCTATAAACTTTTACCGTGTCTAATGTCATGTATCAGTATTTGAACCATCCTCCTCCTTTTTTTGAATAAATTGTCAAATAATTAAATTATCAGATATGATAACTTTTTTGATTTCATATGTTTTAAACAGTCCTGACCTTGATTAGCTATTAATCGTCCATTAATACATTAAAGAAATGAAGTCGAGTTAAAAGCATGACAACTTCCGGAAACGTCACAACATTCATAACAACACTTTAAGGAAAATTAACGTCTGCTGGTGCATATCCTGATTCAGTATTTGTTTGCAAGATTGTTTAAAAACCAGAATAATTATGAGTTGCAGTTTAATTAAAAGTTTAATTTTGTTATTTTCTAAAATGTAATGGAGAATTAAAAGTTTTAGAAACTAAATTATAACATTCAGAACGTGCAGTAAATATAAATGGAGCTTTTTTGTTTCATTACTTGACGCTTTAATCATTAGAATAATCATTGCAGAAGAGAGAGAGAGAGAGAGAGAGAGAGAGAGAGAGAGAGAGAGAGAGAGAGAGAGAGAGAGAGATTATGTTAAACAGATCCCCCAACTTAAGTACACAAAAACAATAACAAAACAAAAAACAAAACAAAAAATAATAATTAATTAAAAAATAAATAAATATATAAATAAGAAAAGTATCAATCGTACGGGAGCCAATAGATGCCACCTACAAAAAATAAATTAAGTCGTAATTACGAGTTAGTAGTCGTCACAATAACGATTCTGCAAAAGAAACACTTTTACGTAAAAGAGAGTGACATACTGTGAAAACAACACTAAAGCATCATGTTAGCTGTTCTTCATCTACAAAAGCTTACTAGTAGAAGGATTGCAAACAGCAATTGGTTCCGTAGGTAAAGTCAAATGATCTGCTGAGCCCGGATGTTTAAAACTTAGTTAGATTGAACAAAGTGCTAATAAAATCAAATACGTTTAAAATTGACAAAATGTTGAACTTAAATTGTTTACGTTTAATAATAACAATTACATACATCCGCTTTTGACCATAAATTTTAAAAATTTTGAATGCACAAAATGCAAAAATTTAATGAAGCTTTAAACAACTGGACCCAGCTGTTTAGTTATGTTATGTGAAGTGGTTGTAATCATGTCGATTTCCTTCGCACCCAAAAAATCGGAAATACGTGCTAACAGACTTCAGATCATATTCCAATCCTAAATTCCTAGATCATTTTACAAGAGTAAGTATGATTCAATAAGTATGAGGGATTAAAGCTTTACTATTTCTGACCTGTCTGTGGACGTGACAAGATAAATGGGGATATTTGAAATATGGAACGTTTCTCTTATTTTGTTATGTCTAAAGGAAATATAATTATTTTCTGTATATAAAATTTACCTCATCTTTATCTGTCGGCAGTAATCAAACACAGAGTGATAAGTACAAAATTGACATTATATATTATTAATAAGTTCTTAAGTTATTATAAATAATTTAGTTGATTTTCGGTTTCGAAAATATAGTTATTTTTCAGAAAATAGAAAATACATTATTTTGTCACCTTTGTTTACAAGCAAGTACATTAGTGCTAAAAGCAAAAGTATAAGTAAAGCCTACTTTGTTCGCACTTAACATTCATTTAGGCTAGCTAAGGAAAGTCACATAATAATATAAATTCATCATTAAATTTTTAAAAAAAGAGGCAGTGGGAATTTATTTCATTTTTTGGATTCAAAAAAATTTAAATGCCTCACTCTAGGCCGAAAGGGGGAACCTAAACACGTCGAGTTGTTGTATAAAGTTAACACTGCAAAGAAACGAACGAAATAAGAAAAAATATGGAGCTATTTAAGATCGGTAAGTTAGCAACTAGTAGCTTACTTTTCCTCAACAAGTAGCCAGTTACTAGTTGCTAATTTTTCTACTACAAGTAACTGGCTAGTAGTAGCTTTCTTTACTTCTACAGGTTGCCAGTTACTAGTAGCTAACTTTTCTTTTACAAGTAACTGGCTACTAGAAGCTTACTTTTCTTCTACAAGTAGCCAGTTACTAGTAGCTAACTTTTCTTAAATAAGGAACTGGCTACTAGAAGCTAATTTTTCTTCTACAAGAAACTGGCTACTAGAAGATAACTTTTCTCCAATAAGTAACTGGCTACTAGTAGCCAACTTTCCTTCTATAAGTAGCCAGTTACTAGTAGCTAACTTTCCTTTTATAAGTAGCCAGTTACTAGTAGCTAACTTTACCGATCTGGGTTATTTAACTGATATAATGGAATTCAAAACTTCCACTTTGTTTTGTGTAATATCACATCGTGTTATAGTTTATAAAATACTAATAAATTGAAAAATAATATAAAAAAGTTTTGTGGTAAGATATTTTGAAAAATTACCTTGTAGTCCAATATAATAATAATAATAATAATAATAATAATAATAATAATAAAATAAAATAAAATAAATAAATAAATAAATATAATAATAATAATTAATAATAATAATAATAATAATAATAATAATAATAATAATAATAATAATGTATAATGAAAATAAAAAACAAAATCAAAGTCACAATATTTTTTTTAAAAAAATTACAATTAAACTACATGAAGATTACAAACGAAATTTTATCATATTTACAATATCGCAGAGAAAGAAAATTTTTATGGTTAGTTATGTTCACTTTCAGCAGTTCGAATGACATTCAATAAATGAACCCAATTCAAGGAAAAGAACTTCCATTTGTCACACTAAGACTTGATGTCTTGATGTCTGTATGTAAGTGGATATATTAGAATATGTCAAATATCGGAGAGGACGTTTCGTACAGTGCTAACGATAGTGTGGAAAGCTGGGGAAATGGTCATTGACAATTTGTTCACTTAGTCCCTTTGTTAAGCAGACGATCATATTCCACTACTATAAAATCATTAAACACTTTATTGAAAGATGAGAACATTTATTTCAGTTACTTTCTTTCTGTCTTTCTTTACTTGATGTCTGTCAAATCTTATCTAACAATCGAGTTATACGCCTCTGTTAAAAGCTGCCAATTTCTACAACTGATGTAAAATTCTTCAGATTTGATGTGACACCAAGTAAAAAAAGCTTATTTTCCAAAATACCACTAGCTATTTATATTAGCTTGATACAATGCTTGATGTATGTTTCAGTGGAAAAAATCACACGACTAAGAATAAAACATGCTGAAGATGGATGCGTCGTAAAATTTCATGTAACACATGTTCAAAATTATGGGATATATATATATATATATATATATATATATATATATATATATATATATATATATATATATATATATATATATATGTGTGTGTGTGTGTGTGTGTGTGTGTGTGTGTGTGTGTGTGTGTGTGTGTAAAGGTAGATAGAAATTGGTATTCATGCCGTAAACAAAATGCAACCGTTTTGAAAAATTGTTTCATGTCAACTGATAGGGTCAAAATGAGACATTGTTGCATAGTATTCAAAATTGAGTATTGAAATATCATTCTTGCTATTTGGGCAAAAACGTATTTTGGAAATCTTTTAATAGTTGTTTCCTTTTTGTTTTTATTTAATCTTGTGTTCTTTTGTGTAGCTAAGCCATGTTTCTTTCGTTAAATAGATACTCTGTGATCAATCCGAACAAATAGATACCAACGCCATTTCAAAACATGACTGTGAGAGAAAAAAAAAAGACCATAAAATCTTTAAAAGTTGGTTGTTTTTATTCTTTGTTGTCGCTCACAGACCGAACATTGATAATAAACCAAATTCAAACTTGGAAACACATAGCGCAATGTTACTACATGTATACCCGGTTCACTTCTTTGTGTAATCAATGGATTCTATTACACTTCCAATCTCCAGCGAAAAACATCTCCCAAAGGTTCCAGAAATGTGATATTATTAAAGTTTTATGAAAAAATGAAAAACTTTAACAAATTTAGATAATCAACAAAGAGTTTTGTATTTATTTAACACTTTAGCATGTAAAATGAATGACAAAAGGTGACATAATTGAAATATTAAATAAAAAAAAAAAAAAAAAAAAAAAAAAAAAAAAAAAAAAGTTTTCATGTTGCTTAGCGTAATATTGCATCATTATCATTATTATGGAAATGGCAATGAAACAAGAATGAAACTTTTAACAAATTCTTATCTACTAGTAAAGTTCGTCTCTAGACATTCTTGAACATTTATATTTCATACAACAGGTGCCGGGGCCGATGAACGAAACGTTGACCGATCATTCTTTTATTCATTTAGTTCTAGTAGTTAACAGCCATATATTGCAACCTCTGATTAAAAACGAATATTTAAAAAATAAGATTTCAGACCAGTATTGGAAACGGAGGTAATTTGAACTATTTTCCATCTCTGAAAGAGTACATGTTTTTAAAATGGCGAACCCGCAAGTCGAATTTAAATTCATCTTAGCTTCTCCATTTAAAAAAGTCGGAAAGGTGACGGAAAACGTGACTGAGATCTGTATTTCATTATATAATACAAGACTTCTAATCGAATGTTATATATTGTAATTAAGTTTCGTTTTGGAATTATCCCAAAATAATGCTTTGTCCCAACTACTGATACATATTGATCGCATGGAGATAGTTAAGAATCCATTTCATTTTAGTGCTTTATGCATAACTATGTTGCAATCACATTTGTCTTCTTGATAAGGTACATTGAATATATCCCAAATCTAATATATACACTTGAATCAATAGCTTACAATATTGTTATCAAAATTTTTGACATTGAAAAATAAGAAATATCGATAGTCATAATACGATTTGGAACTTACTTTTTTGGTATTTCGAGAGGATGTTATATAATCTGTCATAAACAGATAACTGTTTTTTATAGTGAAGCACATGACTTTTTGAGTGAGTGGATAAGATTAGTATCACCTTGTCTTGTGCTATCAATTGAATATCAATACAACTAGGATCTATAATTCTGTATTTTAGATAAAGTAGCAAAGCTTCATTCATAAAACCCATCTATCGAAGACGAATTTTAAGATTGATATTTAATGGAAATTTACATGTAATAAGAAACGGATGGAATTGATTAATTGATTGATTAAAGCATTTTCACGTTACTTATAATGTTGTAATGTTTTAGTAATGTGCAGGGAGGGTTCTTAAACGTGAAACGCCTTGCCCTGACAGGGGGGCATCGGGTTTAAAAGGTGCCCCCTGAAGGACCCCGTGACTGTCACTTCTAAATGCTGAGTGTTTGGCTAAAGAACAGTCACTATTTTAAAATCTTGATCGGATCCGGCCGGGGTTCTAACGCCGATTTCCCAAATACAAAACCAGGATTCACCTGAAAATCTGAATCCGACGAAGATCACATGACGAAAATCACAGATCTAGTTCTATATTATATATACAAAAAATTCGGTAACAAATGTAAGCGTACTTTTAAATAATGTCGTTAAACCGGCTTCTCGAAAAAAAAACCACAGTTGAATGTTATAAATATTATTTTTTGTGGAATGAGCATCGCCTTCGAGATAAATATAAAAAATTGCCGCTGAATAATATGCGTTGCAATTGACACGATAATAAATAAATAAAAAAAAAATAAAAAATAAATAAATAATTGAATAAATGAACGAATAAATATTTTTGTTTTGGCTTCATGACATACCATAATACAGCAATATATTTTGACCAATGATATGACTTCATGTAGTCTAATGTTCCTGAAAAAAATTATAAGAGAAATTAATCTACATTTAACTCGTTTTATTGTCCAATAATACACAGTCTGTGGGGACAAACGTAAGTCATTGGACGGCTTTTTCATCGAGTAATTAATAAAAAATACTTAATGTGCAAAAATGGAATTTTGGCTGAATCATAAAAAATCATTGACGTTATTGAGAATGACATGAAACAGTGGAACAGCTATGTATTATCGTTTTTAGACACGATTCTTTCTTCTCTCAGATGAAAAAAAATCGTAAGTCATGTCATAACTGCGCAAGATCCAACACAAAATAAAAGTCTAGCACTTGTTGTAATGAAAAAGGTATTCATTCATTCTAGTCGTACCTTAACACGCAATTAAAAACAACAAAAATTGGCCTTTTTAATACAAAACATTGAACCAGCAAACCAGAAAGTACATAGTACATCTAAATTATCAATTTATAATTTTATTATTATTTTTACTTCCACGCATTAGCAAGGTAAAAACTGAGTTTAACTTAATTACACAATTTGAAAAATTGTATTTGGATTCTAAACAAAATTGATGATCTATATATATGCTCTATTCCATTGTGTATCAATAAGACATGTAGGCTTTACATATCATACATCCAATTATACTTTAACACCTTAGTTTTACCATGGTAAAATTATGCCTTTTAATGGCGCAGATTTATTAAAAAAACACGTCATTGGCGTAAATTCATGACAGTCAAGCCCATTGAGCTTTTGTTGATGTTTCATACAAGAGACCACAGAAAACTATAAATAGAATAAAGCTTTTTAGAAAATGAAAACATCAGTTAACCCACCGTCTAAAATTACGTAGTTCAACACTGACCTTGATGTAAAAAGTTGGACTTGGTCGATTGAACTTTATTCAACTCCACTGAGAAGCCATTCGAACAAAATACTCAGTATAAAAACTTTAATTTGATGTGTTGAAATTTATTAAAGCTCCACTGGGAAGTCATATCAACAAAATACATATAGCTTCAAAGTTGGTTGGTTGAATTATTTTAGCTTCACCGAGAAGCTATTCCAACAAAATCCATCGAGTTTGGTTTATAAGCTTAAAGTCTGTTGATTCAATTTTAATTTCAGCTCCACTGAGAAGCCATTCGCAATAAAATACATTTTTATCAATACAAGAGTATGCGGTGCGTATTTGAGATGTTTTATACTAATACGCATTCGTGACAACTTTAGAGTACCGTTTCATTGCCCACTGTGCCTCAGATAAGTATATTGAACGAAAGGGTAGTGACATTTCATCTATTTTCACTTAGACTGTCTGCCAAAATAATATACTCTTAAAATGTATCAAATAATCATTCATGTAAATACAAGATACTCCCAATGATGTTTAAACTTCCGTGCATGTCCTAGATTCGTACTTCAAAATGTGATACGGCCCTTTAATAGATTAAAATGTAATATACATGTTTTAAAGTTTCGAAATACGAAATAGCTTTAAAGGATTTTATATTCTCTAAGGAGTATATTATCAATTTATTTTTTTATACTCAAAACTCTCAGCTGCCTGTCAACGACTGAATTTTTGTGATAAAGTAAAACTGAATGGAGAAATGGTGTTTTACGCCTCAGTCAAGATTCTGTTACTGATACCGAGTTCGTCAGTTTTGGGATGGAAGAGGAAATCAGAGTACCCGGGGCAAACTAGCCTATTTCGGCCATTTGAGATGACAAAATTTCTTACACTCAGATATACTCCGCTGGGATTCTAACCTAGGTGGAGAGAGGCGAGTTAGACCACTCAGCCACTGAACTTTTCCTTTGTTAATTACCTCAAAACAGATCCAATTTAAATTGATTTTGCTTTTTACTAAGAACCTACACATCAAGGTTGAAATTACGATGTAAAGTAAAACTATTTCGCTATGTATGTCAGTTTTTGTGTAATTTCGTTATCCGTCCTCATTTATAAAAATAGTAAACGCCCTAATTTTACATCTAGACACGCGGCATGATATTTGGAACATTGTTTTTCAAAACAAACTCGCTCTTTGACGACATCCTTTTATCAGCCGTGACTTTGTATTTAAAGTGTACTAAACTTGTTAGGAGATATTGGCATTTACATAAAACTCATGATTTACTTAAACTAGAATTTACAAAATTTGTAACGATTTTATATAGCCTATAGGATATTTTTATATAATCGGATGATTATTAGTTGTTTACCAAAAACGGAAGTTCAAACTTATGAAATTTCCATTTTCTGTCTTGTGAAAAAACATTGACAATCCGTTTGAGTAACTTAATTAAAGTGTTATGTTACTAAATTTAATTCTAAACATAAAAATACGTAAAACATTAAACTATGCGAGATTGCACGTCTTCACCATAAAACCTAGTTCTTGATATCAAACAATTCATCCTTGATATCAAACAATTCAAATACGTATCAGCTTCTGCAACACAAAAAATCCATAAACGCTTGTGTGAATATATGGTTATAGTCTACTAATGCAATATATCACAATATGATATAGAAATTGACATCTGAAATACACAACTTTGATTAATCTTTTGATAAGTTCACAAAATAAATTATCTTATTTCTTAGGATTTTATTTATTATTTATTTATTTATTTATTTATTGTTTATTTATTTATTTATTTATTTACTTATTTACTTATTTATTTATTTATTATTAATATATTATTTTTTAAGTTTGCTATAATGCATAGCACTCCATTAAAATGAAAAAAAAAATAAATCAAAGTTATTAATATTTTTATCTGTGTATAATTGTCTTATTTAAAATTATCTAAATAATGTAAATCCTAATTCATTTGATTTTATGATTTGTTTTTAAAATTTAAAATATAAAGCGTAAAGTTTTGATTAAACATGACTGATGCTTTGATTAAGTTAACAGAGACCTTTACAATTTCATGAGGAATTTTTCTATATTTTACTCCCTAACTTAAGAACTGAAACGACCAAATAGCTTGTACGAACTACCAATAGTCTGCTTCGTAAGATCATAAACAATAAAACCAATTCGTTGTCGTCTGGTTTAATTGTCATCAATAACTAATATTGTTGACCTTCTACTTAACGTGAAGTCATCTGTTCACAACGATTGGTTCCATACTCTCAGAGTTAACAGTAATCGTGGTTACCGGCTAATCATCTAATTAATTCATCTCCGACAAGTCAACGCCGTTATATTATCAATAACCACACAATAGGAAAACAAAACTCGTCACGTGACGTCATTGGCCTCTTGGAGGTTGAGTCAAATTTGAATAGCTCGTATCTTTTATCAGTGGGTGATGTTTTATGATTTGCTTGGATACCCGTGATAAGAATTTTGGGATGACAGATGGATAAAATTTTGTATTCGTGAAACCATTCCCAAAACTAAAACAAACTTCACACCAATCGAGTAATATTTGCTTATTTATATTGATAAATTAGTTTTAACTTTTGCCGAGGTTCATTTACGTGGGAACTTTGGAATAAAAAGACGCTCAGAACTCCACGTTGGCCATTTTTTACATTTCGGAAACTTTGAATTAATACAGAAGTTAAAAGAAGAGACGAAAACAAAGACAATTATAAAGGTAATATCTTGTTATTTTTATTTATTTATTTATTTATTTATTTATTTATTTATTTATTTATTTATTGTTCTAAAATGTTAGGTAAATGTATGATGTATTATTTTTTTTTTAAATTTTACTAGCTTACTTTTATTTATTGTTTTAAAATGTTAAAATGTTAGGTAAATGTATGATGTAATTGCTTTTTTTTAAAAATTTAGGTACATCTATTTGTGCAAAATTTTGTATTTTATCTTTTATTGTTTTGATCTGATCGAGATACACGTAATGTCAATTTGTGTGAGTAATATCAAACAAAAATCGTTTTAAATGGGATTTCAAACGTGGGAATTAAGCTCATCAATATTTAACAAACATTGTTCGGTATAAAATTTGACACAAGATTTAGGGTCAAAAAGTTATTTATAATTCATATTTATCTTATAAATATTAAAATGCGATATTTGTCTTTTATTGAAACTTTTATTATGTCACTTGGACAAAGAAATGGTTCCATTGTTGTAACTGTTCATAATCATCATTGGTTTAGTTATCATGGTCTGTAGCTGACTTTACTGTGAAGAGCTCAACCATTTATAGGATTATTTTACTTGTGGATTCTATGCTACATTAATAACAGTTTAAACAAGCTGCTAAAAATATAAAATAACGAATATAAAAGTGTGAAGTCTTAATCTTTAAAGTAAAATGGCTTCAAAATTGTAAACTTACAATGTTCATTTTTCATGTAGATATCCATGCTGCCGCTACAACTTATTCCTCTAACATATCCGATTTTAAACCAAAGGTAGCAATTATTTTATTTTCTTACATTGTTCGTTTCGCAGATCCAAAAAATTTCGATTACATCCACAATAATTAATACTGATTTGACAGTTTATTTTAATTTTATAACTTACTATAATGTAGTTCAGAAAACTTTACATTTTTGTCGCCGTTAACTAACTAATATATGTTTCTCAAAAATTCTTAACACATCCTTTTAACTGAAAATCCATGTTTGTGTATTTTTCTCTCCATTTCCTCTAATTTAATAACACACCTATCAAAACATTGGAGAGATGAGTTCGAAAAAGAAATCAAGTTGACAATTTTCATTCCGAGTAATAACAACGTACTGAATTAATACACATCACAAGAAGGCCCTAAGTAACCAAATTATGATTCTCTATACACGATGAAATCTCCGATCTGATGAAATGTTAATCCTTATTAAAGAGTAAATAATTTACGATAATTTTGTTAACACGTTTAAATGTCACTCATGTGAAGATTAACTTTTTATTGATAAAAAATCGAACTTTCCATATACTAGTATATAACCTATGGCCAAACATGTTATATCTCTTGCTGTTAGAAAAATGTATTAGTGAATTATTAAACACATTGAAAGAAAATGACAGATTTTAATATTAATAAAATTTCAGATACAAATTGGTTATTTTTTTTTTTTACTTTTCTATAAAACATTATTCATTGTGACAAACTGGTCAAGAGATTCGAGAAGAAAGCTCTTTTTCATCTAAAACTAACTGTCTACTTTGTTAACCTATGTGTTTTGAAAACACTTACACCACATATAGAACACTCCTTTTGAAGAACTCGGAAAAATGACAGCAAAAATGATGTTATATGATATGCTTCTCTGAAAGAATTAAACAAAGTAAAAGCAGACATCTAAAATGTTGTTATATGATAAGCTCTTTGGAACTAAGCTAGGAAAAATGACAGCAGACCTCTCAAATAATGTTAGATGATATGCTTCTCGGAAAAAATTTAACAAAGTAAAAACAGACATCTAAAATGGGGTTATATTATAAGCTTCTTGGAAAAAGCTCGGAAAAATGACAGCAGACATATTATTTAGTGTTTCATAGGAGTTCACGCTTTATTTTTATTTGACAGTGAACAGACCGCGGTTTTAACCTAAAACGGCAAATTTAAAATCTTAATAATAATAATAATAATAATAATAATAATTTAGATATTCCGAAAATTAAGGTGTTATTTTAAAGATCATTTCAAGCTTTTAAATATCTGTATTAAGTTTTTACAAAAAATGTTTTTGTGCAATTCCAGAAAAAATTGACCTATTTGCTAACTTCTAGTAAAGGAAAATTTTAGTAAAGGAATGATTATGAAACTAAGACCAGCTAGATGCTCTGGAAATAGTGTTGTTTATATATATATATATATATATATATATATATATATATATATATATATATATATATATATATATATATTTCTTGATTCTATGATTTATCTTGTAGAAATGACTATAAGATTCCTTTACTTTTGTAGTATAAATATAACATTTATAAACGTGTTATATATTTGGTTTTAACTACCTTGGGTTTCTGAGGTCTACAATTTTTTCAGTGTTTTGACAATATAAGATGTTAAATTTAACCTATATTGTGACACATGATGGACAAAACACAATGATAATTAATTTTAAGTAGAAAAAAGCAGTGAATGATACGTACACACTGACAATGGTAACTACCATCTCAAAAAAATAGTTAAATTATCGCACAACACACTGTATCGACACAGTCTATCGTGTTTCTTCTCTTTATGGAAAGACTAAGTGATCGAATGGTCGCGCTAACGGATCAGAGCGTTCCTGGCCATTAAGGTTTAACTTGGACAGATGTGAGTTTCTCGATTCACTTCCCGAAGTTGCCGAATTTAAATGTTTTGCACCTGGTACTGAGGCATATACTAAATTCCAGTATTAAAATTTTAAATGCATTAAAGTTTTCAAATTTTGAAAGCCCGGATGTCGTTTTCTCACAAGATCATCTTTTGTTTCTTACAGAATATTAATAGGTATTTTTATTCCCTAGCATAGTGTCAGATTACCAGGTTACAATTTTACCCTAAATTACAGGTTTAACCTGTGATGGGATTAGGTGTTCTCACCCTAACCCAGGTTCAACCTGTAATGGAATTAGGTATTCCCACCCTAACCCAGCTTTAAACCTCTTATGGAATTAGGTGTTCTCACCCTAACCCAGGTTCAACCTGTAATGGAATTAGGTATTTTCACCCTTACCTAGGCTAAACCTGTGATGGGATTAGGTATTCTCACCCTAACCTAGGTTCAACCTGTAATGGGATTAGGTATTTTCACCATAACCCAGGTTCAACTTGTAATGGAATTAGGTATTCGCACTCTAACCCAAGTTCAACCTGTAATGGAATTAGGTATTCTCACCCTAACCCAAGTTCAAGCTGTAATGGAATTAAGTATTATCACCCTAACCCAAGTTCAACCTGTAATGGGATTAGGTATTCTCACCTTAACCCAGGTTCAACCTGTTATGGAATTAGGTGTTCCCATCCTATCCCAGGTTCAATCTGTGGTGGGATAGATATTCTCACCCTGATCCAGGTTCAACCTTTATGGGATAAGGTCCACTGAGTTTTATAGAATTATTAATCATTTTAGTTGATATTTTTTTCAAGAAAAACCATGTTTCGATGTGCTTTTGGATCAAGAAAGGGATGAAAGTCATTTTTCACACGATAATGTTGTTATTCAGTAACAAATGATTGAACAAGGAAACAATTTATATCTCTAAAACAACTAAATCAAATTAAATAGTTTAACATTGAAACACGAAAACATTTTGCGTATTTTTTTTTAACTTTTTACAAATCAGAAAGCACTAAAACGTGTATTGTTTTGCATTTCATCGAAACATTATTCCTGTTACATAACTATAGAGAAATAACAATTCTTTCCCACTCAATAAGGTGTGAACATTCCAGAAATCAATGTGTATTGTGTAAAAACGCGCATCAAAATAATTTACATCAAGACTCATAAAAGTTTAAGTAAAAGTGTCTTTTATCTGCTGTTTTCATCTCCTTTATGACATTTTGATAAAAAGACAGAAACATCCTAACTGGATAACGCTATCGGAGATTATTGATGCGATATTTATCAGTGCTAGGTAAGCAATTAAAATTAAGCGACTATTAAGTAAAATAAAGTTATATCGCCATGTTAAAATTGCAGTTACGTATTATGTTAACTGATGGGAATATTTAATTAAAGAAGTGTAGCATTTTTAAGTTACTTTTCTCCTGTTTTTTAATAACAAACATCTATTTGTATTGACAATATTGTTTTATGAATATTTCAATTTAGCATGGAAATACTTTACAAAGGTTACTAAATATTTAACAAATATACCTGTTTAATTTTGATGCGCCATATGTGCACATTTCGGAAATTCATTTCTCAGTAGTGAAACTAGGGGCCTAAAAGGTAAATAGCGAAAACTATAATCCAGACATTTGAAAATCCAAATCCAAAGTTCCAAAATTACATGAATTCAAATCCAGCTAAAGAATGTTTTGTATAAGAGAACAACCCTTAGTTTTAAGTAAATTTTAAAAATTAAGACGGCTAAAATTTTTGCAACAAGTTACATTTTCTGATAGCAAAAAGTACTGCCCACTGCGTTATGGATATCCTCGGGAAGATTAAGTACACAGCAGCGGTACCCCGCCTATGAATAGTGAAAAATCATATTATTTGTACAGCTGATATTCTTTTTACAAATGTTCTTTTCGCAAGTGTTCATAGGCCACCTTGATGTAAAATAAAAGGAATTTTAAAGAAACATACAAAACATTTAAACTGCACCGTTTTATATATTTATGTCATTAAATACAGTACACAAAGTAAACAATGTTATAGTCAAAATCAGTATGCATATATCTTTGTTGCTTGTTCGTTTTCTGTTTTGTGTGTTAGATTGCATTTGATTGATGTCAAGTTACAGTTTACTGTTTCCGATACCAATGGTCAATAGATAAAACAGAAAAGTGTTAATTATCACAGATATGTACAGCAAATCATTTCAGTGCAGGGACTTTGACTTAAAAAAAATATCTATATCATTGATAATTGACAGGAAACATGATTTATTTTGAATATGTTCTCGGTAAAAATCAAGAAATTCGATTTTCTTCTGTTGTCTATATGTAATAAGCAAGACCAAAACATGAAATCATATAAAAGAAGAAGAGATTTTATAAGATTTGATAAAGCTTCATTGTAATGGTTATAATGGAATATATAATTTAATGTCTGAGGTGTTCCGATTTAGCTTCGTACCTTTTGTTACCTCTTCACATCATCGGTGCAAACCTTTTTCGCAATGCCATTGTACAATAAATTGTTAGATTTAAACCTGAAATCATATAAGGTACAAGTTATTTTGTTAGATTTGAAAAGCTTTGTATAATGTTTATAATGGAATTTGATGATTAGTGTCTGAGGCGTTCCGCATTTAGTTTCGTACCTTACAGTACCTTTTCGCATCATCGGTGCAAAATCTTTTTATTAATGTCATTGGACACTAAATTTTAAGATTAAAACCAGAAATCATATTAAGGTACAAGAGATTTTTTAGATTTTATAATGCTTCTTTACAATGTTTATAATGGAATAAGATGTTTAGTGTCTGAGGCGTTCCGCATTTAGTTTCGCACCTCGCAGTCTTTTTTGCATCATCGATACATTTTTTTTTGTTTTTAAGTCATTAGATCCTAAATTTTAAGCTGCCTTTAGGAAATAAACTTGTTAAATTAAGTTTAATTGTTTTATCATATACATGTATCTTTAGTGTTTTAGTTGCATCTTATTTTTCATTTATCAGTTAAGCTTTAGTTTTACAATCTTCTATTTTATTAAGTTTTACAATATTTTAAAGTTTGATCAATCATAGTGTATATTTAAAATTTTTAGTCAATAGAAATAATGCTGATGCGACTTTAAACAATAACTCATTTACTCCTCTAAGTAACTTTTTCAAAATAATGCATCCTTTTAAGATTTTGAGCACATTTATTTATGTCCTTTATAATATAAATTAAATCTGTTAGCAATAACAAAAACACGAAAATAGATTTACACAACAAACTTATAAAAAAATATTTATAAAACTCTGGACCTTGGACTGTACTTGGTATAATGAGAAAACAGTGTTTAGTGGCGTTGTTAAAATAATTGTGCAGCCATCACACTTCCTTCATAAACGCCTGTACATTCACAGGCATATTTTAAAAACTAAAACTGTATCAGATGAAATTTTCTCGTGAAAAGTAGATGAAGTCTTCAAATAATAATATCAGAATTCTCGAGAGCAAATTATAAAATATAAGCCACTGATTTTAACTTCCTTTAATTCGTGCATCGATTGGAGCATTTTCGCTATACTTCAACCGTCACCTTTACTAAAAACGAGAATAAACGATTTTTTTGACAGAAAAATTTAAAGAAATAAATAAAAAACGACAAAAAGGATAGGTTTCTAACGAACATAATCGAAATGAATTACATTGTTATTATAACTGAAACCCGTCTAAAGGCGGAAGTTTTTATAATTAGTGTTGTCATCAATTCGTGTTTATCGTTTTTAACAATTTGTTGTAACATGTTCTTGATAACATTGACTGTAAAGTACACATGTCTATATTTCAATAAAATACCAGAAAGTTCACCATTATCTCATCATGAAATCTTATACCCCGTTTTTACCATATGTCCAACTTAATTTTGTTTTTCATTTTAAATTATAACTTTGTTTAAACTATAAATTAACAAACAATGTTAAAATTGCAAAGTAACATAATTTTGTTTTTCATTTTAGATTTTAACTTTGTTTAAAATATAAATTTAAAAGTAATTTTGTCTGGTTAAACTACAAAGTAACGTTTTCTTTCATTCAACAAAACGTTTTTATTTACGCTTTATGTATAGACACCTACTCATTCACTCTATATTTTTGTCATTTACAAAAAAGTTGTTAAACAAGAGTTATACTTTAATGATATAGATTACAAAACACTACAGATAACAAGAAGTTAAATTTAAATTACAATGATGTTTCCTAATAACAATCGTCCCGTGATTACAAAGCTAAAGATAAAAAACTTCGCACCTGAAGGCACGAATGCTCTAATTCGTGTTTTACATTTTCTGTAATATACTTAGATATTTTTATGTAAATACTTTAAAAAATTTTGATAGTTTCATAATGCCGAATATTTGATAAACAGTAAGTAAAAGGTAAAGTAAATATGAGCTCAAAAGTAAAGTTTCCTATCTATTAACGCAAACAGGTTGCCTAAAAGTCTCGAATTTTATTTTCTAGCATGCGTTAAAGCAAAGGTAGACAAAATGTAATATTAATATCATACATAAATATATAACACAAATACCAGTCAAATTTTGATGTGCCAGATGTGCACATTTCGGAAATTCATTCCTCATCAGTGACACTAGGACCGAAAAGTTTGATAGATAAAAAACGTAAGCCAGACAGTTGAAAATTAATGATTCTAAAGTTCCTAAAATATATAAATCCAAATCCAGCTAAGGAATGCTTTGCACGAGGGAACAAACCTTAGTTTTAAATTTCAAAATTTAAGACGGCTGAATTTTTTTCTAAATAATAAGAAACGAATAAGTATATTCAATCGGTACCTCTAAAAACGAATTTAAGCAATCTCTAAAATAGGTAAACGATGGTAGTAAGAGAAGGGTTTCGATTCCGATCAACATATTTTCTGAACCGTTAAACGACCAGTTCCTTATGTTGATATGTTGCAATTTTGTTCGTCTTGTTGTTACAAGTTTTTGGTTTATTAGTTTTGTCTTTTCTAGTATCATACCTTATAATGACACATTGCCTTTTATCTAGTGCTATCTAATATGTTCTTAACAAAGTAGGAAAGAATTATGGTAACACGATTTTGCTCTAAATAACTTTTTAAAAACAAATTGAATAAAATGCACGTCTAATTTTCTTAGAACTAGGGTACACAGTATATGCTTCTAATTCAATCTTAACATGCTTTGAGAAAATATCATTTTAAATCAGTTTCAAAACAAAGTTAGATTTTCGTTATTTAGTCAATTTTACAAACGCATTTGTTACATGTTGAATAATTGTGCAGCTGTGAATCACTTTGAAAACGGTGTTAATTTGAATTAATAAAAGATATATATGCCTTCGGAAGAGCCTTGAATTTATACAATTTTGCAATTGATGTAATTTTATATAATAGAGAGAAACATAAAAAATATATAATATAACATAATCAATATCACAATTTTGAAAGGTTGTACAAACTTAAAGTCTTAAAAACTTAAAAAAAAGGGTATTTTTTGAGATCTTGAAAAAATCCATATTTTAAATCATGTAGATGGGAAAAAAATTAACGGAAATCGATAAAAAAAGAATAATGAAACTCTATTTATTCCAAATGTACATTTTAAAGTATTATTGATGTGAAGTACATTTTGTGTCATATTAAAGACATCATTATAAATGACGTAATAAACATGGCCAATCAAACAGGAGATTGTAAAGATTTCGGGCTTAATTAACACTGTTGTCAACATAATTTAATTGTCTTTAATCGTGTTTAATTTTATTCCTGATCTCCCTATTCACTGGTGTTCTGTGTCATTTCTTTATTTGTTCCGTGATGGCTACGTTTCTGGTTATCACATACAAGTTTTTTATTGTAAAGAGTCATCAAACATATTTTTTTGGTTGTGATTAAGTAACATTACATTTACAAATTTAGGAGAATTAAAAACATTTTGCATGATAAAAAAGATATTAAAATCGATTTATTTTAAAGTACAAAAGAAAACAAAGTAAAGTTCATAAATGGTTTAGAAAAGATGCAATGGAAACGCCTAAAATAATAAATTACTATAAAACGATGCATTTTTTGGAGTATAACGTTAACGTTATACTTTAAAAACAAATTGTGTTTAAACATGCTTACCAAATATAAGTTTTTTGTGCCATTTCTTATTTTATTTCTAATAACTTTTTCTCATTATCGAAGTAAATTCATTCAAGAAAGTATTTTTGTCTGATAAAATGGAGCATTTCGCATAAAGAAAAAATACCATGTTTTTATCATCAATGTTGTTAATATTTTATCACACTAAAATGAGATCAGTTATCTGAAATAAATATACCCTGTCATTCATCACGTTATCAAATAGACATATATATATATATATATATATATATATATATATATATATAATACAAATACTAGTTAAATTTTGATGTGCCAGATGTGCACATTTCGGAAATTCATTCCTCATCAGTGACACTAAGACTGAAAAGTTTGATACATAAGAAATATAAGCCAAACAGTTGAAAATATTGAATCTAAAGTTTCAAAATTATATAAATCCAAATCCAGCCAAGGAATGCTGTGCATGAGGGAACAAACCTTAGTTTTTAAATTAATTCCAAATTTTAAACGACTGAAAATTTTGCTCAATGGTACATTTTCTGACAACACAAAGTACTGCCTACTGAGTTATGGATACCCTCGGGAAGTTTTACTCCACCAGCAGCGGTACCCGCTCAGGGGTAGTAAATATATAATACAAATACCAGTTAAATTTTTATGTGCCAGATGTGCACATTTCGGAAATTCATCCTCATCAGTGACACTAAGACCGAAAAGTTTGATACATAAAAAATATAAGCCAAAAAATTGAAAATAATGAATCTAAAGTTTCAAAATTATATAAATCCAAATCCAGCTAAGGAATGCTGTGCATGAGGTAACAAACCTTAGTTTTTAAATTAATTTCAAATTTTAGACGACTGAAAATTTTGCTAAATGGTACATTTTTGACAGCACAAAGTACTGCCTACTGAGTTATGGATACCCTCGGGGAGTTTTTCTCCGCTAGCAGCGGTACCCGCTCAGGGGTAGTAAATATATAATACAAATACCAGTTAAATTTTTATGTGCCAGATGTGCACATTTCGGAAATTCATTCCTCATCAGTGACACTAAGACCGAAAAGTTTGATACATAAAAAATATAAGCCAAACAGTTGAAAATAATGAATCTAAAGTTTCAAAAATATATAAATCCAAATCCAGCTAAGGAATGCTGTACATGAGGGAACAAACCTTAGTTTTTAAATTAATTCTAAATTTTAAACGACTGAAAATTTTGCTAAATGGTATTTTTTCTGACAGCACAAAGTACTGCCTACTGAGTTATGGACACCCTCGGGGAGTTTTACTCCACCAGCAGCGCTACCCGCTCAGGGGTAGTAAATATATAATACAAATACCAGTTAAATTTTGATGTGCCAGATGTGCACATTTCGGAAATTCATTCCTCATCAGTGACCAGTGACACTAAGACCGAAAAGTTTGATACATAAAAAATATAAGCCAAAAAATTGAAAATAATGAATCTAAAGTTTCAAAATTATATAAATCCAAATCCAGCTAAGGAATGCTGTGCATGAGGGAACAAACCTTAGTTTTTAAATTAATTTCAAATTTTAGACGACTGAAAATTTTGCTAAATGGTACATTTTTTGACAGCACAAAGTACTGCCTACTTAGTTATGGATACCCTCAGGGCAGTTTTTCTCCGCTAGCAGCGGTACCCGCTCAGGGGTAGTAAATATATAATACAAATACCAGTTAAATTTTGATGTGCTAGATGTGCACATTTCGGAAATTCATTCCTCATCAGTGACACTAAGACCTGAAAAGTTTGATACATAAAAATATAAGCCAAACAGTTGAAAATAATGAATCTAAAGTTTCAAAATTATATAAATCCAAATCCAGCTAAGGAATGCTGTGAATTGTTGCATATATACTGAATGATGTGGCTAATTATTTACTGTGTCTGCAAATAAAATAAATGATATTACTATTTCAAATATCCTACAGGAGGATTATATGTATTCGTCAGAATGGTCTAAAAAGTTTGTCAATATGCCGAACTAGTATTAATTACTATTATACTCAACTTCAGTTAATTTGTTCATCAGAAAATCATAAATTGAGCGCTAAATACTCTTTATAAAAACATCCTTTTCACTATCTATTGCATCTTTTATGAAATACATTTATGAATACATTTGTACTTATTTAGAAATAGTAGTGGCTTCTTTGATTTTTTCATATTTTTTTCAATTAAGGTAATTTTAATGAAAGTTTTGCTTTTTCTCATTTTTGGTTACATTTTAATTGTGTATTTTGAATTGTACGTCCCATTAAGTTCTAAAGGGTTAAGAAAAGTCCTTGTCTCCAGTAATGGTTGGCTCTCAAATTGTTGCTGTTTTGTTTAAACTTGTTCATTTTACATGTAAAGCACGTGCCTGTTGCCAGACAATGCTTTGGAAATGTGTAGTTAAATATAAATTGAAAAATTTTGCACGATTTGCGTAATTAAATCGATTGAACTGAAGGATTCAATACACATAAATCATTGTGACAGCTGTGAATCACCTTAAAAGATTTTGTAAAATAAAACATTAAAATAGTGGTATATTATAGTAATTTCTCAATTCTTAATGCACACATTTTGGCAGAATCAAGTAAAATCATGAAAATAAGGGATAATCGATATTCATTGAAT
Source organism: Tegillarca granosa (assembly GCA_029721355.1). Classification (NCBI taxonomy): domain Eukaryota; kingdom Metazoa; phylum Mollusca; class Bivalvia; order Arcoida; family Arcidae; genus Tegillarca; species Tegillarca granosa. The sequence goes on from CM056601.1 coordinate 23,586,855, forward strand.
TTAAATTAAATCTATATTTTATAATTTTTTACTTTGTCCTAAAATTAAATAACATTATAAAATTTAATCTAACTGTGTTATCATGTATGTTTTATTTGTTTATACCAAAGATTTATCTTTGAAACATACAGCCTCTTATTGTCTAGGTTCGAATCTTGCTTGGGCAAATTGTAGTCTTAAAAATTTGTTAAATTGTTTGTCGTTATTTAGAAAAAGGTAATTTTTAAATTTTAGTTCTGTAAAGTACAATGAAGTACAAATATATAATATTTTTGATAAATTTACCTGTGTTGGTAATTTTATAATTCTAAAGTTATAGTTATAGTAATTGTAGTTATTTCTCCGATTCTGTGCATTTCACACTCTCAACGACTTGTTGTTTGATTCTCTTCATATCATAATGGAAATTGATATTCATGTAATAGAGCATATTGCCATCTCTTATTAAGAAATATTTCACATCACTTGATTGATTGTTTTCTTGAAAGGTGAAAATAATGGAACAGAAGCAAAAGCTTTATTTGTTTAACCAATGATATAAAACAGCTGCTTTGTCGATTAAATTTTTTCTTTATGAGAAAAAGAAATCTTTCTACCCAAAAAGTAGATAAAAGGATCGTCATAAACTACGTGGGATTAGCCGTTTATTAATTTTCCATTTATATAGATTTTTACTTTATTTTTCTGTATTAAATATTTTACTTACATTTAGTACATATTAACTATACTAATCGTATTTTCATATCTTCTTCATACAGATGGCCTTTTCCTCATGTATTTGATGTGTGTGTGTATATGTGTGGTTTCGCGTGAGAGAGAGAGAGAGAGAGAGAGAGAGAGAGAGAGAGCGAGAGAGCGATATTTTTTAAATAACTTAAAATCTTTTTAATTGACTTCTGAAAAATATTAAGAAATATAACGCAAACATACAAGTTCATGTCCAAATCACAATCCTAAAAAAGTAAAAACTTTGAATTTATTATTTTAATGAATGAATAAATGGTGTTTACTTATCGCATTATCGGCACTCTACATGATAAATATTGTTTGCCAGACCCCAGTTAATTGAATCAGGAGCCATCCAATACATAATATGTAATTATATCAAATATACAATATGTAATTATATATAAAATGTATATAAATCCATTTATGTCTAGGAGTTCCAATATCTGTCGCATAAGTGGTGAATAGGTTATAGTATTAACCACCAAATGAATAAGAGTAATCAGATTGAAGTGTAGATAAAACTATGTGACCAGATCAGTAATTAAATCTACCTTTGATCCAAATCATGACAAGTTTCGTAGAAATGTAAATAATTAAGACAAAGTGTGATTAATTTTAAACCGATGACCATCTTAAAATTAAAAATTACGTTTAGAAAGGCAGAAACATTAGACAGTCCATCCTAGTGTCTTCTACTGCTCGAAACTTTTAACTTTTAACAAATTAGATTATTACCATTCCTAAACCCTTTTTCAGACGTCGTAAAACTGCTAAACAATATACTTTGATAGAATCTGTTGCATTACGACGATATTGATTCAAAAAATGAATACATTTAAACTAGTATATGTTTCTTTTTAAAACCATTTGGGTTGTTTTGATGTAGTTGGTGTAAAGCTTACGTCTTGGTATTGTTTAGTGTTGAAAAAATGGAAAAGGGTTTATAACAATGTTTCCACTATTGGGACTTTCTACAACGAAACAAACTGCTTAGAATTAAATTGTTGACCCCAGGAAATTGCAAACCTAGACTAATCAATCCCTTAAAAGTTTTATGGCGGCCATCACAATATTGTTGATGAGTATGGAGTCACTGTTTCCAAACGTATACTGGATATATTTGACTCATCATAGATTCTTGTTCCTTTCATTATCAAAATTGAATTAACACGTGACGGGTTTAGCTAGCTACACAAGACAGGAGGTGCTTACCCATCAGGAGCACCCGTCCTCACTTCCTTGATGGAAATTCACGTGTATCACTAAATTGGCCAGTTTTTACTTCGGTATTTTTTTTTTTTGGGAGGGGGGGGGGTGATTTGGACATAGATTTGTATGTTTGTGTTTTGTTTATTACTAAAACAATTATTTTAAATCATTTTTTAATTATAAGTCTTAGAAATAATATCAGTATCTTTTACTTTTGGTCGTCAATTTTTTGTACAGAGCGACATCTTTCACTAAAAACAATTTATCCAGCTTGTTTATTTGTTATTTAGGAATTTCAACTAATTAAAGATTTAAAAAAACTCATTTCCTCAAGGTTTATTACTATTTTAGTAACTGTTAGTAATTGTTATGAAATGTATAAATTTTTTATGCTTTCTCCTTACATAAATGTATTGATTAGCTAAAACTGAATATAGTACGAAATTATTAAAGCAGTTATACAATTGTACCATATCATCAAGATTTTCAACAGTCAGATCTTTTATTTTATTAGTCTAATGACGAAAGAAACATTAATGACACCAAATTAGAAAACAGGTCAAATCTGCCTTGTTTTTTAAAAGACTATATGAAATACAGTGTACAATGATTTTAAAAAATATGGCTGTTAAGATTTGTTAAATCTGCTTCTTTCAAAAGATTTTATTTTCTTATGAATCTTTTTTAATTAATTGATCTTGTAAGGATACCAATAAGTAAGTAAACGTTACGATTGTATTTTTTTTATTATGCACGTTGTCCGTTAGAGGTTTTATGATAGTAATTAGTTCATTGTTTTAGCCTTCTTAAGTATTTACTTTTCTACTTTCTTTTTGTTTCCTTTTTTACGACATCAGACAACGACTATTGCTATAATCAACTGTGTAGAGTAATTAACCACAAAGTGAATTTGTTGATATCAACACTGTTATTACCTTTCGCCCCAAGTAGTGTTCGATCCGAAAACACAGGCTTTAGACCACTCGTGCACTGAGACCCCCATTGTTTTTATGATTATAAAACAAGCAGTCCATGATATGGGATTTTGACTTCTTCTAGTTTAACCTTTCATCATTACGTTATAAAAATATAGCTTCTTTTTTATATGATCAATAAATATATAAAACAAATATATTTTGATGTGTCATATGTGCACTTTCGAAAAATCATTCCTCATCAGTGACAAGTTTGATAGATAAAAAACATAAACCAACAGTTAAAAATTCAGTAATCTAAAGTTCCAAAATTATATGAATCCATTTCCAGCTACGGAATGCTTGCATAAGGGATGAAACCTTAGTTTTAAATAAATTACAAAAATGAAATTTTGCTAAATGAAGGAATATTTGATTGTTGGTCTACCTTTATCTTGTATTGACCGAGCAATTTTAAAATTCAGGCGTTCGTTTTCTTTATGGTTCATTTAACAAGTTGCATTGTTTTTTGTTCTTTGATGCAACAATGAGTGAAGGGTTAGTATCACATAAATTAAATTTAAAATATTGCTATTATAAAATTATATTATTATTAATAAAATTAAAGCATTTTTCATGTCTATGCAGACAAAGGCTCAATGTCAGTGTATATAATTTGACACTATTTTAATATTTTATACAATTAGTTTATTGTGTCGAAATAATTGCATTTTCTCTTTCTTAAATTAAGTACACGAAACAAAACCGGTTGTGATGACTATGTTTTATTAAAACAAAATTATTTCGCTAATCACGCGACTTTTCCATTGAAATTTGCATCAAATTTCTTTGATTTACATTTAGTTATTTATGATTTAACAGTTTGCAATGTTCCTATAAAACGATTTTTAGTATACGTTGACCCATACCAAGGAAGTTGTAGGAGAGTGATATAATAAATACCTTTCAAGTCTTGATTAGAAATCACTTAGACAAAGCTCTCGAGAACATTACAATAAAACTAAGGGCGATTAGACGCTTGATTGGATCTGATGCAATCAAAACACATGTAAATGTATGTGAACAACTAAAGATCAAAGTAATAACAATGTTTATGTTATTTTGTCAGACTTTTGATAGCTGTGTTCTTATCTAATGTAGAATCTGATATTTATCTCTATAGCTTTTATGTAAAAATATTCAAGTTAAGCTTATAAATAATTAGAATGCAATAATTTTAAAAAGTCAAGTATTTGTTACTTCAAATAACGCCCTTCTTTTTTGATTATTTAAGGATGTGAAAAGTAACACGAAAAAAACTTGCACGATGCAATTATATATTAATATCGAATGAAAGTACAAAAAGATATAATCTTATACATCACATTTTGTTTACATCAAGGGTTACCAAGTGTATTTAAACAGCGGCTTTGACATTTTGTACGTTAATGCGAATGAAGCTTCAGTCTTAAAAATCACAATGTAGTTTGTCTTTCCTCCCATTTTGCTTTAGTATATAGTGATCTTTCGTTCTGTAATTAATGTATGTTGATTTATCATTCTAGCATTGATAAAACAATTTTCTTGAAAGAAGTTATACAGTTATTTCTTGCGACAAAACATAGTTTGATTAGCAAAGGGATATAACAATAAATTTTGATCATTTCATTTATTGCTGAATACAATGAGACATAAAGATTATTTTCTGATATATTGTAGTAAAACATAACACATGTTTGATAGTTCTTTCAACACACACACACACACACACACACACACACACACACACACACATATATATATATATATATATATATATATATATATATATATATATATATATATATATATATACATACGTTCTCGGATGATGACATGACATTTAACAAATGTTGTGTTAAAAATTATAATTTTCTGCACAGTCTTTAGTTCTTGAGTCTATGCATTATTCACTATTTTTTATATTTTATAAATCAACTGAATTTGGAAATTATATAGATTTATTAGTTATTTACATTTTAAAATCAATAAAATGACCTAAAATGTCTGTTACTTGACGTGCCATAATTTCTAACTTTTAACAGCTTATTCCAATCGAATAATTTCTGAATATGTAGATCTAAAAATTAGGTAAAGTTCACATGTAGATATAAAAATAAGGTAAAGTTCACATGTACATATTTATACCAATTTACAAACCCAAAAGACGATGTTATGTTGCATTTACTTTTATGCCTCGTTAATAATCTGTCTTGATAAAAACAAAACGCTAGGCTAGACCAAAAACATTAATGTTTTTACCGGGCAATTGGACAATATAGCCATAAAAATTCAAATTGTATTGGTGATAAAATTACTGTCTAATATTTTTGTTAAAGTTTTTAACAAACGAAGCATAAGTGATGCCTAGTCTTACTTAAAAAGTCATTGAATCTTATTAAGTCTTGTATTCTTAAACAAAACTTGAAAAGATAACTTTTTTTCCGTCTGGCATTTTATTCAGGCAGGTGGTCAATATTTATCATGAAGTATAATTGGCCACAATAAAACTATCGTATCTTTCTGAGTCATAAATGTCCGTTTTATGTTTAACTTTTAACAAATAACTAGTGCCGATAGACATAAAACCTGATTACACATTGGTCATTTTTGCAGTTTGACAGTTGATGTTTGTAAAATCGATTCTTTATTGCATCTTTTTCAATTTGTTACAGGGTTAATTACCTTTTTTGAATGAAAAAAAAAGATTTAATATGTTATTTACTTTTTGGTTAAGCAAGGAAATAATGAAGACAATGTATTTTTATTCACAATTTAAATATGATTTTATCTTAAATCATTTTTTAAATTGTTACAATAAATGGAGGAAACTGTGTCAAAACAAACGTTTACAACAAAAATTTCTGCGGCTAGGGTCTGTTATTGGTAACTAAAGATGATATCAAACATTTATTGACTTTATTTGAGGCAGAAAATGAGTGATTAATCTGACAGAAGTATATTACTTAGCCTTACTTTGATAAGCTTTTTTTTTACCAACAATGAAGCAATATGTTTTTTTTAGGTTTGGTTATATTCGTCTTTTATGCCTGTATATATCGATTGATAATTAAGGTATAAATTACTTTTTATACGCCCGTCAAAGACGGGGCGTATTATGGGATCACCCTTGGCGGGCGGGCGGGCGTCCGGGCGGGCGGATGGGCGGGCGGGCGTACTGGCGGCGGGTTTGTCCGGCCCATAACTCTGACATCTATGGTCAGAATGACTTGAAACTTGGTATGCTTACTTACCACGATGATGCGAAGTGCAGTGCTCAGGAACCGTAACTCTAGCTTCCTTAATTTTTGAGTTATTCCCCTTTGAATGCTGTTAGCATGTTTTTCCGGATCATAACTTTGACATCTATGTTCAGAATGACTTGAAACTTGGTATGCTTACTTACCACGATGATGCCAAGTGCAGTGCACAGGAACCGTAACTCTATCTTCCTTAATTTTTGAGTTGTTCCCCTTTGTGTGCTGCCAGAGTACGCGGCGGGTTTGTCTGGCCCATAACTCTGACATCTATGGTCAGAATGACTTGAAACTTGGTATGCTTACTTACCACGATGATCCGAAGTGCAGTGCTAAGGAACCGTAACTCTAGCTTCCTTAATTTATTCTACCAGGGAGCAGATACACATAGAGTTGTAGGCTGAAGTACTTGCTGTCTTTGAAACAACCCAGTATACTAGAGATTACCTCAATTTTGTGATGAAGGTTACAAGAACATGATGGTAAAATTATATAAATGGTGTGGCTGGTGGTAAGTCTATTTTGTTACTGAAAATAATACCAAAATCTCAATAATTACTATTGTTTTTTATTGTACTTGTTGACTTGTGCACTGCATTTTGTATCATTGTGATGAATAATTGAATTGACTTATTGATTATGAACAGCTCATATGAACTGTATAAGTCCCTTTACAGTTCATAATAAACAAAATATCCACATAAATGACTTGCAGATTTGACGGGCGTATCATGCTCTGCCATGCGGAACTCTTGTTACCTAGTATAAACAATTAAGAAAGAAGATTTAGAGCCAAGCGAAATGTACAACCCCAAGTGTTGGGTAAAAGAGGTTTTATAATTTTAAACAAAAATAAAATAATTATAGGATTAGCTAATGCTTTTATTAGCCAAACAGTTTTCAGAGGATTGAAAAAACCACAGATTTACTTGTTTCCCAATCAAGTTAAAATCAGAAGAGGAACTTAAAAAATAAAATCCTTAATTAATTTAGTTTTAACTGGAAATATAATAAATTTTTTTTATCGATGTCTTAAAACAACAGCTTAGTTAGTACTGTAAGAACATAAGTAGCGAAAGCACTCGATGTAACAGTAATTTCTGAAAACTAAAAGTATCGTCGCTTCATTCGTTATAGATTTGGCAATCATCTACTGTCGTTAGCACTCTAAATATTTACGAATGACCAGAATGAAAGATATTGATAACAAAACAAAAAAATCACAATAAAAAAAATTTTTTTTGAATTAATTCTTATTACAAAAAAGCAAACTTTCACTTTATCTTATTAATTCAACAAATGTTGTAAAACTTTAACAGTAGAAATGCTTCATATATTTCAAGCATTGATCTGTTTCTGTTCTTATGATGTAATCCTATTATACAATTTTCTAAAAACATTAGGAAAAATAAATCCTCAAGTTCATCCATAAACTAATTCATTAACCAATCCAATGTCTATAAAAAATTAAAAGTAAGACAAAAATTTGGGAATCTGTCATCCAAAGTGAATAACTGCGTTGTCCTGAAAAGACAATAAGATTTACTTAGTGGAAACGTCAGACTTTTTATTAGTTTATCTAGACGATATTATTATATTATCAAATCTTCATTTGTTCTAACGTGATTGTACTGTGATGAAACGACACTTCAAAATCTTGACTATATTCATAAATAAACAAATTTTCAGTTTGAATTTTGTATATAATTTCTGGTATCTCTCATTACCGCATGATACTTAAAATCCAGAATCACGATAAAGTAGCAATCAACGTCTAAAGTCAAGTGATCTAAGAGCCATAATTGCTTCCTTTTTCCTCGTCAATGTAGTGTATAACGTTTCTTCCATCCTTTTTTAACCATGTTCTTAATTCAAAGCTGTGTTGAGTACATGGTCAATATTTTGTGTACTTTCTGTTTCAACTTACCCGAGTTTGATTGCTTTTTTATATGAAATATATTTTATATAGCTCACGAGAATACTATTTAGTTTGTAATTTAATTGGTTATTTGAATGCCTTGACCATGAAGGAGTAAAAGTCATTCATCCTAAAGTTATTTTTATGTCCTACTTCTTCGAAGCCTTGCGTAATTGCTTCTTTATCGTTCAAAGAAAGGGAAACAATTCTTGTAAAGGTGTTTGTTTACATACAAGGATGACAAAACAGACATGACGAACTGCCTTCAAATCCATCAAAAGACGAATCATGCGACAACCAATGTGGGTTTTCTCGCCTTTCTTGAGTTTCATTAAAATTATTTTTACTGATTAAACCTATTTGAAACTCACTTTTGACCACAGTATTTCTTAGTCTTTACGTTTTGCTCTGATTATTACCATTTACCAAATTTTAATAGCAATTTTCTAAGTTGTTTTTGGCGTCATAAAGAAAAAGGAACGTCATGTGTTTAAGAAAACCCACAATTTACATGAATAAGATCATAATGAGATGGCGTATTAAGAATGATATAAAACTTGCGTTTTAAAAATACTACTCTTTATGTGTCACTACTTAAGGTTTTTAATGACCCTATCTTAAGAAGGTTGCAGATTAAAAAAAAATACAGTATATCAATGCAATACCCCAATTTTACATCATTACCTTATTTGAACAGTTCTGTATATAATAAAAATATATATATTTGTTTATGCTTCTATGCAGAAGTATACGGTTAAAACTTGGATTTCTAATTGTAAAGTCCGCTTTCTAATACAGTTACGGCTACTTCATGGTGGCGACTTCTTCCTGTGAAAAAAGAGGGTTTCTATCGATTAAACCTTTTGAGTACTTACGAATTATGATCCGAGTTAAATAATTTTACTACCGATAGAGAATATTCTGTAGGTTAAGGGATGTCCTCATTTATGTAGTCAGGCTTTTTGATGGAATAGCTTAGTATTTATAAACTATTTGTGCCAAATTTTCCTGAAAGTAAAAAAAAGCGATGAAGAAAGAAAATTAAATTTAACTGCAAGTTTCAACGCAAAGGAAAAATAACACAATGAAAAGGTGGATAAAACCTCTTCTTACGCACGTTTGCATACAATCGCAGTTCACAAACTAAAACCTTGATTAACTGGAAAAGACTTTTATAAATATTGATTGATATTTCCATGTCCTTATCGTTTAAATTTTGAATTATATATGTGTTATATTTGGTCTGGATTTTCTCCATTACTATAAATATTTGCTCCATATCAACAAGATGACGTTATGTTACAGACTCTGAATTTTAAAGAGGTATTTACTCCGTTTTATTACCTACTTATCTAACCAAGTGTATTAAGGCACTCCATATTAAAATCATTAAATAAATTGTAGACTGAAACAATCAGCTCATTATCATGGGAAACATTTCAATTTTTATGCTGATTTTTATTTCCCGAACCTGATTCAAATCTCGTGTTAAACGATATTGTCTACGTGGCTAATTGAGACCACCATACCGGACAGGCTCTACGTGGACGACATCATAGACAGTAACTTAGAAATTATTCCTAGAAGTCACGAGCTTACTTTTTTAATTAATTAATTATCGATCAAACAAAATTACTCCAATGACGTTTCTCTCAGTTTAATGTTAACCTTGAACAACTGTCACGTTGCTTAATATATCTCATAAGTTTTTATTGTATTTCGTTCATGGGTCGGGTAAATTGTCGTTAGGTTGTTGCACGGAAACTTCTAAGTAGTAGACATTACTGGGGCCCTCATTAACAAGACAGCAAACAGAGTTGATTTGAACACTTACTAGGTTATAGAATATTTTTCATTTACAATTGGTCCAGATTTATAGCCCTGCTCACTTACTAAGCAACTGTTTATTATAATCACAATATAAATTATTATTGAATCAAGACTCGTAAATTTCCCTCTGCCTTGTTTGAGTTCGATGTAAACATTGTTGTGTGAAAAACCTGTTATAATTGTAAATTCCTTATCGAAATCAATTTTACGTTTATGTTGTCATAATTATGGCATAAATAAGTTTGTCGTATTTTTTTCCATGTGGTCATAATTTAATAAAAGAAAACACAAACTGTCTCATCATGTATTTTTCTTCGGTCAAAAAAAAATTACACGTAAATTATTTTTTTTAATATTTCAGAAGAAATGCTTTGTATGTCCATCAAATACATATTTTTGTGAAACCAGAATCTTGAAAATAAGAAAAAAAAAAAAAAAAAAAAAAAAAAAAAAAAAAAAAAAAGAAAGAAAAAAGGAATTTGACCATTTTTTTTGTTGCGGAATTTTTGATCACCCAATTCTTGATAAGAGAACAAATAACAATTTTAAAAAGTCAGTCTAAATTATTTCGCGTGAAAAATAGATCTAGTGGGATTTCTGTATCGAAATACAACTGCCTAATTTAAGAAAATGTTTGGTAACAATTTTAAAATTAATCTGGCCTAAAGCAAAATATTTCTTTAAAAATGAAAAAGGAAAATGTGTTACAATCGTCAGCTCGACATGTAGATAATCGATCATCCAGTTAAGGAAGATATTTTACTATCTTATCCTTTGTCGTATCTTATTATACCAATAAAACAAATATATAGCTCCTAAGGGAAATAACTGTCATCTCAATTATTTTTGTTATATTTCCTACGCGGGTAGTAAAAAATTGTGATATAAGTAAAACAATATATTTTATTAGGCATTTTCTGTAAATAAAGTTGTACATCATTGTTCCATGTGCCCAGGAAAAAAACTTCCCTAATAAACATGATGCAACATTAAATTTTTTTTATTAATTTTTATGCAAATTTTATTCTTTCTGTTTTCCATATGGTCACGAGGGCCTTTGTAATGCGAATTATATTGTCGGTTTCATTGTTATTAACAATTGTCTGTAATGAAATCGTTATGATCCGTCTACGTTTAACAATCGTCTTTTAAAACTTTTCGTCGAAAAAAGTCGACTTGGGTAGAAAACAGTTGTAATATAAATAAAATAATATTTTTAAAAAGGCATTATCTGTAAATAAGGTTGTTCAATTTTTTCAGAAAAAAACCTTACCTGATAAGTATTATACAGTAATGAACTTTTTAATTTATTTTAGTGCGAGTTTTATTCATTCTGTTTTCAATATTGTCATGACGGACACCTTTGACATGTGAATTATATTTTCATTTTTTTTTTTTTGTTTTTTCAACAACTATTCATGTGAAATCGTTGTGATACCTTTTTCACGTTTTACAGTAATCATTTCCAATGTGTCGTCGAAAAAGGGGCAACATAACACTTTACATATCTGTTTTAAAACAATTCTCGGATTCCAAATTTAGTGTCAAATAATGATTTAATAAATTTTCTAAAATGAATAAAATTTTATGACACTTATACGTCAGTTGGTGTGAAATCTTCAATTCAACACACATGCTACGAATAAACAACCCTACAACGTTAACTTACCTCTTTCTTTTATCAATTCTATATGAAAATCCGATTTTTAAAAAAAATCTCTTGAAGTGTTGTTAATTTCCCTGAAGACTGCATAGTTTAAAAACCGAAACATTTGATTAGAAAAATACGTAGCTAAATGCGAGAAAATTATTTGTCAGGAATACATTTAATTAAACTCCATATTGGTAAGCTATATTAATTGTCCAAAACCCAAATGAATTAATCATTGAATCTGATTTTTATTCGAGTCAGAAAATTGTACCAAGAACACAATGCCAAGTAAAAAATTTTCGAGTCCTCAACGATAGACCGATTGCCATCTCGGGTGATAAAAGAAATACGTAATATCAATTTGGCAACATAAATAATACGTTTCTTAAAAGCCAAATTCCAAATATCGCTCAAATATCACCTATCATACCAAACGTTAGCGCGACTTGTTTGGTCTCAATAACGTCACAATTAGCAGGTCGGATTGTGTGGGTAACTAGCATTGGGGTCATTCAGAAACGATTTTATTTATTCTTCATCTTATTCACCTTTTAACTAATAAAATCGTATGTTATTTGTCACATTTAATTATTGATTTTTTTTACTTTATACAACAACAAAGAAAAAAAATATGCTTGTACAGTACTGCTTGTCCTTTAATAGCATCGTTTTCAGTTTTTCTATATTTATTTTTGGTCGCAAAAAAGAAAATTTATACTTTAAGTAATAAATAAATAAATAAATAAATAAATATCTTTGTAAGACATTTGCAAATGACAATCTATTCACAAGTAAATATTTTCTATTCAAAATTATATGATATAATACCATGTTATGTAAGTTTGTTTTTAATATATTTACTCAAATCTCGATTTCAAACACTTTAAACTGCGTAAAACTTAGATTTCTAAGGTGAAGAGCAAAACGGTGTTGTAAATAGTACGTTTTGTCAGATATACGATTGCCTCGTGGACTATTTTCAAAGCATCCATACTTATTTCAAAAGATGTTGTTTTTAAAACAAATTTAAACAGTGTATAGTTGACTGATCCTAAATATGTTTTCTTTTTAGTTTCATGCCTGATAAATTTCATTTTGTTGAAACAATATTATGTTTTTGCTTAGTAATGTTTAATACTAAATCAAATTTTGAATACTTTTTACGTTCACCATATTTAGCTTATTTCGAAAATGTTGCGAAAAGCAGAAATGATTGAATTGTTAGTAATTCACTACAAGTCTTTAAAACAAATATTAATATATAGACAAAGACAAAAAACAAATAAACTTATTATATTTAGTTTTGTTTAACCACGTGTTGCGATATTTTTATAATTTGCTGAATATATATATATATATATATATATATATATATATATATATATATATATATATATATATATATATATATATATATATTCATTATTTTCTTCTTCTTAATGTTATATTATATTATGTTTGGAACACAAAAGGGCAGTGAAGTGGTACCATCTACATGTAGCAGTAATTCACTGTAGGAAACCAGTACTTATACAAAAGTGGTTATTTTACTTATAAAACTTTCATTTCAAAAGGAAAGGTTTAATTCATGATGACAATGCAAGGTTTTAATGATCTAAATGTGAAAGATGGAAAATGTGTTTTTAAGTTGCCTGGCTTCCTAAAAGGAAGTATTTCTACAAAATACGCAAAGTGATATTTTGAATGGTTTCTTTTAAAGATTTATTAAAGTGCTCATCAAAGAAAAAGAACTTTAAATCAAAACTTGTCGAATTCCTTTTCAGAATTATGAAATGTCAGAGAAAAAATATGCTTGGTGTCAGCTACCTTTTATGAACGCAAAAAATACGAGTAAATAAAAGTTAATAAAGGAGGCAAGAAAGAAAACATCAAATTACGGCAACTTATTCAAAAATCTTAACTTTTGATGGAAACTAGATTTAATGTCCTCAATATATAACAAATTTTTATAGTTCATTTTTGATTAATTAAAGAGAGTCACATACGATTTGCAATGAATGATCTGAAATATAAATATATATATAATTGTGGAACTTTTGATTTATTGATTGTTAATGTTTGGCTTGCTTAAGTTTTTTAATAAAGAAAAGTGAGTTAAACAAGAAAATGTAACAAAAATGTCAACGAAAACCTTTTACGATGTTCTTCTAGTTGGTCATGAGAAAATTTTCATTTCAAAGTGCCTTTCATTACAAGTGACTAGACGTCGCCTAACACTGTATTTTAAGTTTTTTAAAGAAAGTAAAACGAATTTTACAGTCGTTTTTCTTTTCTGAACGTCACTGTACAATGAACTTCTGAAAAAGAATCGGTGCACAGTCAGAGGCTAGATTTCACAACTTAGCGCAAGTTTTATGTAACGCTGTATGTTCTTATTTTACAAAGTGTGTAACCAATTTCCCTTTAGATTTAAAGGTGTAAGAACAAAAAATTTTAATACCTAGAATCCAATCGCTTTAATTGTTTTATCAGATTAAAATGTAACAAACTGTTCATCGATCGTTTTGCGTCTGAACGTCTAAATATTAATATGATTTACCTAGCTTCCTCAAGTTAACTGCACTCGTGTTTGAACTTCTAAACAATGCAATCAATTTCCCTGTGGCATTTTAGAGGTGAAATACATTTGATTTAATTGTGCATTGTATTTTAGAATAACAAAAAATAAAGTTTACAATAAGTAAAAGCATACATATCGTAGATATAGATTAACATCACTAAGAAATGCAAATTTTATACATTTACCTGAAATAAGTGGGTATATTATCAAACATTCAGTAAACTTCAGTAATTAACACGCGTTATTTACTTTTCTTCCAAGGTAAAGCTTATAGTTAAAGTAAAATGTTGAACCACCACAATTTTATCATTATACCCTTTGTTACTCGCTTGTGATAAATCACTTAATTAAAATTGAGTTTTTGTGTATTTTGTATTTTTATTTTCACACCATTAACTTTGTTGCTTTAGTTATTGTGAAGAACAGGTTGATTTTTTGTTTAATTCTGTTAGCGAAGATTCACATACATCCGAAATTGAGATATATTTATAATTATATATTATTTTAATTTTAAAAATATATGTGTTAATATATGTGTACAAATTAAGAACCACAAAAAGAAATTTGAGAGGTTGCTTTTAATGAGTTTTTTTTTTTCACTGATAAATATAAAACAAAAATACCTGTCAAATTTTTATGTTCCATATGTGCACATTTCTGAAAATTATTGCTCATCAGTGACACTAGGGGCCGAAAATTTTGATAGATAAAGAAAAAAAGCCTAGCAGTTAAAAATTAGTGAATTCAAAGTTTCAAAATTATTTAAATCCAAAACCAGCTAAGGAATGCTTTACATGAGGGAATATATCTAAATTTTAAATAAATTTCGATGATATTTTATCGTTACGGCATTGTTTATCAAAAATCAGCAATCCAGTTTAATTAATATTCATGGAAACCAATAAGATGCCAAAAATACTTTTCAGAAAATAAACACAAAGAAATATGCGTTTGGCGGCAATAAAATCTCCTTTTTTTTTGCCTCGGAAAAATGTTGAATGAATAAATTCCTTAACAAAATGGAAATAGACACCCACCATAAGTGACAAACGGTATAATCCCATTACAGATTGCTCAGACAGAAATTAAATTCTGTATTCTAACCCCCTACTGTGAATGATCTTTCATGATCTTTCGTTTTAATGTACTAGAATTAATCTATCTAATAAGTAACGTAAATGTTCTATAAGACAACAATAAGACGCCTTATACATTACTTTATTGACCAAAAATCCTCAAATACTTATTGACAGTTATAGTTGTTAGAAGGATGCTTCAACAACAACCCATGTGGCCAAACTCGAGGAGGCAGAATTAAGGTCAATATACATCGAAGACATGTTTTAATTTGTTCAAGTAATCGTTATTAATGTACGTTGTCTAATAAATTCTTTTATACACAGTTTCTTAGTACACTGGCTTCCTACTTTGCAAAAGGTGCAGGAAATGATCAGGCATTGTTACTACCGAATTCAATTTGCTTTCAAATCACTTAATGAAAATTGTAGTTGACTTTTTTGTCATGTGTTTTTATCAATGGTCTTGAATAAGAGTTGTAGGTAGTTAAATGGACCTTTTCATCCATATATTGGTTTTTCCAATACGAATGCATTACAGTTATTTCTTCAAACAAAGGTGGAAATATTTTAATTGCACTGACATTTATATAGGGAATTACAGGAACAAGGTGACCTTATAATACAGGTATGATATTTTTTTCAATTTATATTTAATCATAAATTAGTCCTTGTATTAAGATAATTGTATTAAATATTCAAAAATCTAGTTTTATTTAGATTTCTGATAATTGTTATTTTATTAATCATAATGAAAAAGAAAAGAAAAGAAAAGAAAAATGAAAATTACGCATATGATTTGAATGTTTTGCTGCAGAGTTCAAACTATACATTAATACAATCGAATTAACAATTTTTAATTGACAATTACAATGCACTTATGAAGGTTCATTTTAATAACTGCACTTCTATAGGTTCACATTTAATAAGTGCATTTCTATAAAAATTGTATTAAAACCAGTGACAAAAGAAGACATACAGCCTTTCATATGAAAAGCTTTAAAACTATTTTACAAACAAATATCAGGGTCTAAGTTCGTCCAAAATTTATAATCAAGTCGAAAACACGTCCATAAAATGCATTGCTTTAAATTTTTTGTTTGAAAAAATACGCATATGATTGGATTCCTTTTTACTAAGCTCAAAATATTCATGAATACAGTAAGATTAACAATATAATTTAAGGCAGAACAATTAAACTGTACTTCAATAGGGTCAATTTTAAAAAGCGCACTTCTAAAGCATTGAAATAAACCAGAGACAATAGAAGACATACAGTTTTTCATAAGACTAGCATTTAAACTTTTTTACAATCAAAAATTAGGGTTTAGTTTGTCGAAAATTTATATACATGTCGAAAACACGTCCATAAGATTTATTGTTTTAAAATTTTTGTTTCATGATACCATTTTGTCAAGAAATTTGGAAGTCAATGTCTGCATAGGGTATATTCATTCTTAACCAAAACAGAAACAATAACATCAATTGAAAACAACGATAACAATAATAACAAAAATCATCATCATCATCATCATTATTGTCATCTTCATCATCATCATCATCATCATCATAATCATCATCATCATTATCAATATCATTATGGATTTATACTTTACTCTACAAGGTCATGTCTTTTACAACATACATCATCTACATTTAGAATAGAAGCGTATAGAAATTCCACGAACCAGAAGCACAATTACTCCTTTATATTCCATATTCCCCATTAATAGTGTTATAAGTTAAATAGGACAATATTTTTGTGAAAAAAGACACCAAGCCATTTATATTAACCATTAAACGTCCGCATCTATGGTGGCTTATTTCTTACATCGACATAATTTTAGTGAACATAAAATGATCTCACGATGTCGACTTGATATCTTGACATGTCGACTTAATATCTTAACGAGTCCAGATAATATCATGAAAAGTTGGAATAAATAACACGACATACCGCGATACTTACTTATGTTGATCAGTTGTGATAATTATCTCGATATCGCGACTAATTTTTTGTAACTAATGGAACATAAGTATCGCGGCATGTCGTGTCATTTATCTCAACTTTTTATTTTGGTATCACAACTTTTCATGATATTATCTCGAGTCGTCAAGATATTAAATCGACATGTTGAGATAATTTTATGTCGGCTCAAATTAAGTCGATGTCAGAAATCTGCCACCATACTGCTGACATTAGTACACATTTTAAAATTCAGCAATTTCGTGTTACACAAAATGTCACTTTGCATTGTGACGTAACTTTCATTTAAAAACCCATTTTCACATTGAAGATTTTTCACGCCGATGAAAGATATTGCCATCTTGTGATTTTTTTTCCGCCAAATATGAGCTTCGGTTCGTACTCTATCGGACAATTAAACTTACAGAAATGAAATGTTGATTATATCTGAAATGAATTGCTTTTCTTAATTTTCATCCTATTTTGAATAAAACAACTAAAGAAAGAAAAATGGGGATCTGTTTTAATTCAAAGGGTTTAATTTCGTACTTTAAAGCTGTTTCATATTGTTTGCTTTTTTTCAAAATTACTGTAAAGGTCATAGTTTTTATTTAACGAAAAATACCTTCTGTGATCGTAATAACGTTAATGCATAATTTGTTCGTTTCTGTTGTGTTAGAAGTGTTACACATCAAAGTATGGTTTTCAGTATCCCATTACATGTGCACGACAAAACACTATTTGAAACAATCACATGTTCTCCGATGTCGTGGAGAGTCTTTTTTAAAACCATCACCGATATTTAATCAACTCCTAAAAAGGATAGGGGTGATAAAATAAATTTGTATAAATTGACTTTAATTAGAGTATTTGGGGTTTTTTCTTTGATCGTATTTCAATTTGTGGCAAGAAAAATGATTGGAAATTCAAAAATGAATAGATTTTACAAACCAATTCATTTGAAAGGTTATCGTCCTCTCTTTTTCGTAGTAATATATTAAATTGGTTTTTGTGATCCAAGGAACCGATGTGGACATATTTAATTAATAAAATGATATAAAATAGAAAAAGTCGATTTAGACTTTAAAAAATCATGTAATTCGTAATACATTATGCAACATAAGGGCAAAAACAACTTAGGATCAAAAGACAAGATAAAATTATTTGGGACGCGTTAGTTGACTAGCACGGAATCTAATGACAATGTCACATGCAACATACGGGCTAAAACAGCTTAAGATCAAAAGATAAAATAAAACTATCTGGAACTCGTGTTAGGTAACTTGCACGGAAGCTAATGACAAAACACTGACGAATAGAAATATCTTAATTTTGACTTTACAATAATAGCAAAGTGAAATTGAAAATGTACCTTATCCGGTTTTCAGGAGATATCGTTTTAGCCAATATGTTTTTCGATGGCGCACTTGCAAAGGGTTTGTTTTTGTGAGTAACAAGAGTCTTGAAGAAATGATATTAAATACCATCCAATATGTTTTGTATATCACAACACTAGCCGTTCAGATTTAGATTAGGTACCTTAAAAAAAAACTTGTATGAAAATTATCTGCTGATCCTGTGTTTTCTTTAATCCTTTTTGTCTTGCCTGTAATACATCATAAGAAAGTGTTCAGAAAAACTTTAAAACAACAAAAATTATTTTTACTTCCAAGACAGCTACAATTATTTTGTTCTTTTTTCGCTTCCTATGGAATGCCCTTAGGTGTATTTAGAATTTTAGAATTCAGTTTAAACAAAATTTTATTCGTCAAAAAGGTAAACATTGTTACAATTACATACATATATAATGTGAAATGGATTCGGGGACAAGACCTAGGTTTTTTATAAACTCGTCTTCACAGGATTTGATAGTGACTGACCAGATTAACATTAACTTATCCGTTCAAACAGGACAATCTATTTAGTATACGTGATTAGCTCCATCTATAGCACATGAACCTTTTGTCAGAACCTACTTTTTCTTATTAATTTAATCAAAATACCAATGTCACAATAAAGACTAAGATATATGCATACTTGTATCCCATCTTTCCTCATTACAGTCATTTAAACACAGATTTATAGTCAAATAATTATTAATTTATTATATTATTTTTTACATGGAGTGATTTGTTTATTTACCATGTGCCGTCACCTGACTTAAAGAAAATGAATTTATGACGTGTAAAGGTGATTTGTTCTCGCTTCTATGGTTCATTATCTCTTTATCTTTTTTTTTTTTTTACATCTTATTGAGTGATCAAGATTTATGTATCATTTCAGTGTCAATCAAATTTACATGAAATTAACAAGTATGTCAATCAAACATAGTTTTCATCCTGGCAATAGAGACAGCAACCAAATAAAATAAACCACTCCATTTCTGTTCATATTGCCACAGTGTTCAATCGAAAAGGTGCTGTTGTTTCATTGCCCCAAAATGGAAATTAAGACCCCAAAAATCCTTAAAAAACAAGAAACTAGAGAAATAAGAAAACAAAAGATGATAAAAAAGTGTTAAGACCTTACAAATCCCGACTTTTGATGAGCAATCCATTTACTCCTATAGATGTCTGTTATACTTGATAGGGTTGTAAACGATTTACTGATATAAAAGTAACCAAAGGTTTCCCGAATTCTTTCTTTGTTGTTTTAATTGTACCTGGATACTTATTGGATATTTATTGGTAAAGAATAATTTTTAATAAACTATGGCACCCGCCAATTGAATTTAAATTTGAAATTTGTTATAATCATATTTAGATTCAATAATTTTTAAATTGTTTAGCATATGCTTTTTATGTATCAAACTTTTCAGTCTTAGTGTCACTGATTAGGAATGAATTTCCGAAATGGGTACATCTGGCACATCAAAATTTAACTGGTACTTGTGTTATATATTTATTTATTATGATAATAAGATGGTAGAAAAAAATGGCTGGGAATGTTATGGAAATAACCAGTTTTTCTATTCATAAAAATAAAATACAATTATCTTCATAATTTGTCTACAAAATCTTCAGTATTCTATCCTGGGTTTGCTGGTATTCAGGAATAAAGATAAAAAACAAATAAACCCCCAAATCGCCTCAAACAATGTACAGACTTGTATTAGTATTAGTTATCGTGAGTTTGGCTCAGTGGTAAAACATACGGAATGATAATGATTGCGATTTTTTTTTTACTTTTATGTCCTTCCGTCCAGTTTTGTTTAGTTCAGTACAGTTAGTGTATGTAACAATATAGTGTTCTTTTTTCAGGACAATTCTTCTCTCTCTCTCTCTCTCTCTCTCTCTCTCTCTCTCTCTCTCTCTCTCTCTCTCTCTCTCTCTCTATATATATATATATATATATATATATATATGTATGTATGTATGTATATGAATTCTTATTGTAAATATATAAAACAACATTCTAAAGTGTTTAATCTTTTATCTATTATCAATGCAATGATGTAGGCGTCGTATTAGTCAAGAAAAAAATCAGTTGATTATACTTTTTTTTCAATTATTAGTCATAATAATGAGAAAGATAACAAAAGATACATTTTTTTACATTTAGTATTCTTTGCCTTTTAACATTTATAAGATACTTTTAAAACGCATTTCGTATTTTTATTGAAGTAAATACATAGAAGCATGAGACATTGATTTATATATATTTATCCTCGAACGCATAAAGAAGTCTCCCAATCAATATGTCATACAATAAATGACATCATTATGTCATACGAAAAATGTCATACAATAAATGACACCAACATGTCATGAAAAAAAAAAACCAAAAATGTCATGCAATAAAAGACACCAAAATGTCATACAATACATGGCATCAATATGTCATACAATAAATGGCATCAATATGTCATACAATAGATGACATCAATATGTCATACATTGAATGACATCAATATGACATACAATAAATGACACTAATAAATCATACAATAAACGACATTAATATTTATATCTTTAATCATTTACCGGATATGAAATTGAGTTGATGTTAGAGAAAAGACGTTGGCATTTTTTGCATGCAATGAACCACCGTTTTGTGACGTAATTCGACGCGGTTTTTAACCATCTCTGTTGTTCAAGTACCCGGAAATCGCGATTCTCTCCGGTCACATGATGAGAATTATATAATAATTTAAAACAAAGAAATCTATAAAAAAAATGAAATTGACACACTATTACACAAACTTCTAAGGAAATAAAATAGGAGAGAACAAAACGCGTCATACAGCTCTAATAATGAAAAAAGTAACAACAACAATATCATTATCAACAACAAAAACAAAAAAACAGTTAAAGTTAGATAGTGTTTTACGCCCCTGTTAAGAATATTTCACTTATATCGACCTTTGACAAGCGAACTGAAAAACTTTCTCACACTTGGATCTGCCCGAGTGGGATTCGAACCTAAGCGGTGGGAGGCACTGTGATCCGTAAGCGTACAAGCGGACACCACACAATGACCACCAACTGAAAAGGTTAAAAAATGAATAACGAAGTGCAGTATGGTAGTTAGTCTATCATGATTTAAAGAAATAGTTACACTGAAGTGTAACTGCTCATTATATCTCTTCATCTAGTCTGTCACATCAATTAAGAAACAAAACATTTTACTCAAATTACTCTCTAAAGATTGAGACCAATAACTATTAGTCTATATGTTCATTAAATCGGAGGTTACTGTACTTAGCGATGCAAGTAAATTAGAAATGATTGTTAAGTTTATCTCGAGTCAAATAAAGCTACAGAAATTATCATATCAAAATTCCCATTGTGGTATTATAACAAATTATTGTCGCCCCATTAAAGTAGTCATCGAAAGTTTAAGTAAGGTAACTTTATATCTAATGGATTAATGTCTTGGTCATTTACCTTCACGAACAATTCCAGGAATACGCCTTCGCAAGTTGGTACAAATTGATTTCATCCGATATTTAAATGTTTTATTTCAGTTCACGATAAACATGTTTAAAATATAGAAAAGAAAGTAAATAATCTCAAAATTTGAAATAATGAAATAATCCATTCCCATGAGCCTTCGTTAAATGTCATACTGTACTTTTTAATTTTCTGAAGAAAAAAATGGAATAGGTGTGTGTGTGTGTGTGTGTGTGTGTGTGTGTGTGTGTGTGTTTTCTTTCATTTTCTTCTTCTTCTTTGAAGGGCTTCAATTATTCCACTTGTGCTACATAATCAACTATTCATAAACAAGCATATTCAAAATTAGAAAAAGTTGAATACAAACCAATACTATACATTCAATATATGTAGTGATTTTTTAAATTAAAAAATTAACATAATTAACATAATTATTCACTGTGATACTTGTTGCCGACTAACTAATGAAAGTAACAAGGCATCTAGCGTTTATATTCCTATAAGGCCAATTAACATGTCAGGATACAAACATGATTTTTCTCAACAGTGTACTGTGATTATTAAGATAAACGATACTTGTCAAACATAAGTTTGGTCGTGACTGAAACAGTATGTCTGCTGTGTACTAGCGTACTCTTAGAGCGACCTTTTGGTAAGGTGATAGCTCACCGAGTTATGATGCCGCAGAAAAGCAAAATACCCCCCCCCAGTCAATTAATGTTGAACACCAGTCGAGGAAGCAATTTCTTAAAGTTTAAAGTCATATGTATGACCCGACAAGGGTTCAAATTCATGATGTTTTCAGGATCTTGTGATAAAATTATATATTCTTATCTCAGTAAAAAAAAATATATTCAGCACACGATTGTTAAAAAGCAATTTACAGTATCGAGGGCATTCTTTATGTCGCGGAAGAGCAAATGTACTGCAATAAACAACAATAAAAATTATTTATTTTAGAACATTTTATTGATATTCTCGAAAACTCTATTTTCTTTTACAATGAAACAACAAAGATATTATTTCAGGAAACCTTTTATTTATATTGTAGAACATTCTCGATGCATTGCAATAACTTTACAGAACAATTGATGTTAGCGAATGAAAAGCCAATTAGACGTCTGTTTCTCAATTCTTCCTTGATGTTATTTTATTCATTGCGTTAGTTGTTATCAAAAGTAACATACAATTTATTAATCTCAATTTATTTCTATTTGAGACTATTGCCTATAAAGCAGTTACAAACTTTGTAGATTACTTGACACAGCAGTAATTAAACAATTACTTTGTGTTATAAATGTTTATTAAGTAATATAGACTTGTGTTTGAACATGGTTAAATCGAACAGTAAAACGTATGATCAAGGACCATCTGTGTATAAGGACCACTTGCTTACAAAGGTCATTATTAGGTCATTCGTTTTTGATATCATTCCTTCTTGGGCTACCAGTATGTCACTTGCACATATAACAACCACGAGAGCGGGTTCAGAAGAGTCAAACCTCGGCCGGGTCATACATAAGACTGTTAAAAATTAAAATACTGCTTCCTCGTCTGATGGGTCGGCGATGTATCAAGGGACAATGTATCGACCCGGTGTCAAGATAATAAAAATGGGGGAGTGGTATGCTTGTCTCTGGCGCTCTGACTTGGTGAGCTAGCACCTTCTCAACAAAAGTCCTCCCGAGGACGTGGTACTACAAGATCGACTATATTACGCATTCGCGTATCTCATGCATACACAACATTTCTTCGTTTAAAATTTAGAAATTAATAAACTTGTCTCTTAGCACTTTGAACAGCACTGTGTCTGTATACACCTAGATTAACCTTTTTATTAGCATTCAACTAGGTTCGACTGACCCAGCAATAAAAGTTTTCAAAACTTGAAAACTATATATATATATATATATATATATATATATATATATATATATATATATATATATATATATATATAGTTTTAGAATATACTAAACGGAATTCTTTTTAACTTCATCATAAAGATCAATTTCGGTCCATTATAAAATTACCCAAGTATTCCCTTGATCACATGTTTACGTACAACGCATTCTTCTTTTGTTTGCAAACAACAAAATATAACTAAATCCGTTTTTCGGTTGAGTTAGCTACTGTCTATGATACACGTGTATGTTTCAGTGAAATAATACATATTTTTACATTTTTATAGTCATATCACATATATTTCATTTAACAAGCAGCGAAGGGAGTCAAGAATGTATTTTTCAGTGTAATAAAAAGTTAAAATGTCAAGGTTTTTTACTTCCGAGAGGATTTAGGTGTTTTCGTAACTGTTATATTTGTTATTTTGATGCCACGTTTTAGATATTAACACATTTTAAAGATTAGTGTGTTGTCACATTTATTTATTTATTTATTTATTTATTTATTTATTTATTTATTTATTTATTTTATACATTAACATTTTTAACATAATTTTTGTTTTGTCATAATTATTAATTTTTTGGCTTTTATTATTTTTGAATTTTTCAGGCCAAAGAATTACACATAAAAGAATGGTAGAAACATATGTATGGTACACATTAACTTTATTTTTGGTGCTCACAACTTGCTCAAATGCGGAGGATGCTCTCCTAAATCAGAAACGAAAGTAAGTGCAGAATTATTAATTAATTTGTTAAGAATATATGTTCCAGTTAACCATTACGGTAGAGTGCTCACTTTGTATTTTGGAGGTCCGTGATTAAAACCCCGGCCGGGTCTGATCAACACTTGAAAGTAGGTAGTTAATGTTTTTATCCCTCGGTATTTCGAAATGAAGTTAAGGGTCTTTCGGTGAGATCTTAAAAATCGATGGTACATTAAAAAACGACATACATGGAACGTTAAAAACATCCTGCACATTGCCCTTAGCAAACTGCAAAGGTAAGAATTTCTGCCACTTCACCTATAGCTGGTGAATTCTCGATATAAATGAAATATGACTGGGGCGTAAAACCCTATTACTTGAATAAATATGTATCAGTAAATGTTGTTTCTTCTATATCTAGTCTTGATGCTGCTGACATTATACTTTTGCTTTGTTTTAAATTAATGACCAATGTTTTTGTTTTGTGTCTTGCGAATTGTAACACTGAAGGGGCCCGTTTAAACTCCTCATCTTAGGGGTGGAAGAAATATAAGAACTTCCTCAATTTTTATTTTTAAGTCAAATGGAAATACAATAGTCAATATACCAATATACATGTGTACTACCAAAAAGAGATCGTTTACATTGATTGTTTCCAACTACATGTATTACGGAGCTACTTAAATTCTAAAATAAGTGAAATGGAGAAAACATTACAAGCACACTGAAATTTTGGGGTGCACGAAACCAAGCCGGTCATACATAAGACTTTATAATTTGAGATACTGCATTCTACCCCTGGCTTTAACCATCAAGAAATCGGAGTATGGTTCTCCTGGTGTAAGTATAATGTGTGGGGGAGGGAATGCTTGGCTGCGGCGTACTGACGCCGGTGATATCAAGCAGAGCACTTAAGGTTGTGGAGTGGAGTTAGGGTGTTAACGCCCCCAGTCATGAATCTGTCACTCATATCTACGCATTCAGTTAAAGGATGGTGGAGGAAAATCGGAGTACCCAGAGAAAACTATCGACCTTCGCAAGCGAATAGACAAACTTTTTCCCACTATGATCTTGCTCGAGTGGGATTTGAAACAAGATGGCGAGAGGCATTGCGATCCGTAAGTGAGTGCTTTAAACCACCCCGCCACTTTAGTTTGTAAACAAATAAAGTAACAATCTCTTCTACTGACATACATAGTCCACGTTAGCTCTAGGGTAATTTAGTCCACAGAAATTATCACCTAAGTTTTCAGTATTTACTGCTTATTGCTTGTTGACATTATTACTCTTTTTTCTATATAAATTGTCATAAAATGAATAATTAACTGTTAAGGCGACAACTACACCAGTTTGAAATGTCTGAAAATAATTTTGTCAATTATTGTAGTTATTGAAAAACAATCCTCGAAGGAACAATTATTATAAATAAGAAATGAAAGTTTCCCAGGATTGATAAGAAGTATCTTTGTTTTTATTTATTTATTTATTTATTTATTTATTTATTTATTTATTTATTTATTTATTTATACTTTCGAAGGTTGACTTCTTTTTACATATTGTTAGTAAATCCTCAGAGATTATTTTTCTTATTCAATTTTTACATTTGTGCTCCAATGCTGACAAATTTCATCAATAAGAAAACATAAGTTTTTAATTATTTATGATTAAGAAATTGCGTGACTTTTGTTGTCATTTTGTTTGATTGATGCTAATATGTGTTTTGCCGTCGTGTGGCCTTTGTAGTCTCTTTATTCAATGGATAATAGGTGATTTACCCTTGAGTGGCCTTTTGTGTTTATTTATTTGATTAGTTATATTTTTTAACCCTTGTGTAGCCTTTGGTGTTGTTTTCAATGGTTTAATATATATTCCGCTATCTTATCTGAATTAAAAACGATTGTGACCTTCTAATTTTGTCATTAGGTATGTAAGATTACAATATATTATTTATAATATAAATTAATGTGGTGTTTTTTGTTTGTTACCTAGGTTACTTAGTCAGCTTGATGACGTCAGACACAAGTTAACAGCTGTAACCAGATCTGTCCGAAATCTCCAGCGTAGCTTAGATGACGAGTAAGTGTTTTGATTGTTAATTGAACAATGTTACATTTGGTTCAACGATAAAAGTTTAAATAATCATAGAAATAGAAGTAATTTCCCAGCGAGATGTAGACCTTTGGTATCTAATTTTAGAAATTGCCTACTTCAGAAAAAAAATAAATAAATAAAAATAAATAAAAAAGTGAACACAACTTACCAAACGGTGAAATACGATTAATGTAAAAACGTAAAAACATAATTTCTTTAAATTTGTCATTTCTGACTGTAAGGGATAAAAACACCATTGCGAATACATTCGGACAATAATGACGGACAATTAATGCAATTTATATCAGGTTTCCCTTTGATTCATTCAAGTCCCCGTACATCAGTGCGCATGTTCCAAGCTAATAATAATCATCGTTAAATATGTCACCAACACGTTAGAGGATACCGTTTATTTACAGCTAATAGGGAAGAAACGTTAGAAAATGAATCTCACGGATCGTGATAAGAAGTTATATATTTTTTTCAAAAATTAACATTTTGTATTTTTAGAAAAAAAACATATCAAAAAATTGAAAAACTTAATGTAGCTTTAAGGGTTATGAAACATATAAATTTTTTTCAAATGCCTGCATATTTCAAAACGCTTTATATACCAAAGAAAACAATCGAGACTGAATACTTTAAGATGTTTTTGACTAGCATTTAAGTAAAAAACATCTTGAAGATCCATAAAGACAACTACACTGCGGTAGCTCAGTTGGTAAAGTGCTCACTCCGTAAATAGAGGATCGTGTGTTCGAACCCCGGTCGGGTCTGACCCAAGACTTGAAAGTGGGCATTGACTGTTCTTTCGTCAAGCACTCGGCATAACGAAATGAAAGTCACGGTTCTTTCGGATGGGACCTTAAAATAAACGAGGTCCTGTGTCACTGCAGGCGTGGCACGATAAAAACCCTGCTGTATGATGTCATCATCAAAATATAAAACCAAAACTTTTTCTTTTTGTTTAATAATTCCAGCGTACAAATAATAAAACGGTAACCTTTCATTTCCGAAATTTTTACCATTCTCAGGAATGAATATAAAAGATCATTATCTCCAGTTTATTTGGAGATGTTCATTTAGTTGGGAAAATGAAATATATGTATTTATTATTGCGTTCTTGGTATAATGGCTTTATTTTAATATTGGATTGATACATAGAGAAAAAAGCATATTTGAAGCCATATCATATGCCATATTGAACTAAGACCCCAACACCAGACCGAGTTACATAAGATCGAGGGCTTCAATCTGAGGTTCTCAATTTGTCGAGATTTGATATGGATTTCACCATGTTTTATTTTGTTTATCATATACTTATATTTTAAGTAACGGGTGCCATATGGATATCAGACAAACAATCTGTCTTCCTCGACCGGACAGGCATGGTCGGTTTTTATGAATTGCATGATTTTAGCCGTATGAATACATGCAAAAACTGCTGACTTATTTTGTACCAAGTATATAATAAAATAATTTATTTTCGATAGATTTATGCATACAACATTTAGAATATATAATTCTTTTTTTAGCCATATTGAATGCCATATGGTCGCCGGACTCTCGAATCCTTCCTGTACCCTGGAAAATATTGATACTTTACAAAATATCCAGAACATGATTGCTCATGGCCCGGGGAAAAGATCCTCATTATCTTCAAAAGTTCTGAATGACAACCCTGATGCTCAAAGGTATATATATTACTATATAATTTTTAGATATGTTATAGTTTATACCTGCGGTGTTATGTTTTTTTGCGTGATGATATATTTTGAATCCGAGATGTAATTTTTTTTACAAGATAATCAACTTTTAAATTCGAAATGCTTGTCAATCCAAGCTGTTATGTTTTATATCCGCGATCTTAATTCTTTAAATTCGCGATATTAGTTTTTTATCCGCGATGTTATGTTTTAAATTTTTTGTTTTCAATTCAAAATGTTATTATTTAATAAAGAAATGGTATGTTTTATTTCCTGCGATGTTATTTTTACTATCTGCGATGTTTTATTTGATATCTGCAATGTTAAGTATCAAATCCGCGATTCCATGGTGTTTCATATAAGAAATGTTATATTTTTATTCGCGATGAAATGTTTTGTGTCCAAGACGGTATGTTTTATATCTGATATGTTATGTTTTAAATTTGCGATGTTATATTTCAAATCCGCGATTTATTAAAGCGCGATACTATTTTTGATGTTGTGTTCTAAATCCGCGAAGTTATATTTTACGTGTATGTTATGTTTTATTCTCCGCGATGTTTTTTTTATTAACGCAATGTTATGTTTTATATTCGATATGTTATGTTTTAAATTTGTGATATTATATTTCATATCCGCGATACTATGTTTTATTATTCCAGTCTGTACGATGACATGTTGAGGAAGAAACAACTTATTAGTGAAATTAAACCGAAGATAGAAGAGATAATAAATAGACTGCACAGCGAAAGGTAAGCTGTTAATCAATCTCATAGATAACTGTTAGACGCTCCTAGCCATGCAGGATAAACAGAATAAATTCATATACATCTATATGATAAAACCGAATCGATTCTTAAGGTCGTCTTGTGGATTTAATTTTATAAGGTATATCTAAATTTCGTCTAATTAATAAGCTCTTTAAATAGAGTTAACTTTCAGTGCTTTACGCTACAATCAAGATTCTTTTACTTATATTGAGGCGGTCAGTTCTAGAATAGGGGAGGAAGCCGGAGTGCTCGGAGAAAACAACCAACCTTAGGCAATTAAACTAACAAACTTTCTCACATTTAGAGCTACCTCAAAGTTCGAATTCTATTGGCGAAGAGAGACACTGTGATCCGTTAGACTTCTTGGCCACTAAGGCCTCCATTATTTTAAAAGATGTGCATGAAAGATAAGGGATTGTCGAGAGTATTTCCTTTTCAAAGGGATGTCCATTCCAGACTTTCGATAATATAGAATATAACTTTTTTTCCTCGCATGGCGTTGGACAATATCGAGTCAGTCTATCGACTTACTCACCCGTTACAAGGATAATGAACTGGGAGAATGGCATGCCTGTTTGTGGTAAACTGACTCGGTGAGCTAGCACCTTACCAAAACGGCGACCTGAGTGCGTGCTAGTACACGGCAGACAATAATACATATTTGTACATCTCAATACTGTTTCATCTTGCTCTAAGATCAATTCATAGGTTAATAACCCTGCCATTGTCGCGAATTACTGAAAAATTACTGATGTGACGTTAAAGAAAATTAAAACAACAACAATATCATATTAAAGTTAAAATTTTAATAATCATTGGTATCTTGTTTTTTAAACACTCATTTCTGGCTTGATTTGGGTATGATTGATGCTTTGTAAAAATCATGTTTTATAGTTCAATAACAAATCTCTGTACTTCATTTACAGAAAAAGGAGTTGTAAGTGGAACCTTGGTTTCCATTGTCAAACGGAAGAATATTCATCCATAGCGGATATGTATGACTGGATTAAAAGTGCTGCAAGTCCGGGAAAGAGAAAGCGCAGATCCATCATCAAGACCTTGCAAAATAAATGAACATTAATTAAGCATACAGACAAAGTCAACAAGGTGTTTTATTTTTCAAAAAAGTGGATTTCTCTGCTTCCGTGCCTCGTTTTCATTGTTTGTGTAATCACGCGTGATTATGTTTCCATTTTGGATTTTATAAATTCTCCCATCCCACGTGTGTAAATTTCGATTTGCGATAATTTAATTCAATTAATCCACAGATATTTGATTAATTTTAACAGAAATTTCAATTGAATGTTACAAGGCATCGATTGTATAGGAAGATATGGACTGTCACTTCTTTTATTACAAACAATTTATATTCCTAACAGAAAATGGGCTGGATAAAATGAAAAGAAAGATTTTATCAGTGAAACAAGTGGGCTGCTTTTTTTTTTTTGAATTCAAGAAGACTTTAATTGTATATTGATTAAAAAACTTAATAATGGACAAAACATTGAGCCTGGAATAAGAACTCGAATTGAAATTGACGTATCATGGAAATTGATTACAGTAACCATAGTGACCGGATTCTGTGAATTAAAGAGTTATTTTCGTTTTCGAAATTATTTCATTTGGAAAAGTCGAATAGTCAGTCTGCTTCTATTTTGGAGTTGATTAATATAATTTTAAACTCAAGATACATTGAAACATGTATAAATTTGGATTTAAATTTTGTTTGACGCCAATATGTTCTGTAGATTTTGACCTGCATGTAATCTCTTCTAAATATTAAATTTCTTTTTCTTATTGACAAATAACTGATGTTAATTATTCCTAAATTAAATAAGCTAGACGTACTTGATTTAGCTTATTTTATATGAAGTGTAGAAATTTAAAGCTGTATAACATGTACTTGTATTTGCACTCTTAATTGGTTAACTTTTTAAGATGCAATCATTACCTCTACACTAGTTGGGCAAAATTTGATCAAACTTAATGTTCACCTTCGACAGGCTTTCAAATTTACACAAATAAACTTGGGGTTCAATTAGTGGGAATAGAAAAATCTTCTTTTTTTTTTAAATGGTATTTTATGAATATACAAGAGATATAACTCTGATATGCCATATATAACTACAGTCTATATAGTTTCAAATTTGCAAAGTTTTGGGGCTAAATAGGAAAGGTTCTAAAGAGTAATTGCAGAATATTATATCAATAACATGGAAATTTATGTAGTGTGGACAAGATGGTTAGCTGGTCGTTTCAGGCATTTTGTCTGAAAAAAATCTACCTTCAGCAAGATAAATGACAATCTTTCTTACGGTATTACTCAATGTATCATAAAGAGAATCTAAAGTAATTTGACTGATTAAGCTTACCTGTCCTGCTGTATCCATTATCTCCAGTGAAAGGGGTTCTTCATCCACCGTTTATATTTAGAAATACATTCTGAAATAAAGAAAAGTGAATTTAAAAAAGAATAAATGGAATTAAAGTCTATGTTTACCAAATTTTAAGAGGTATTCAATAAACTGCCCCTAACGGGTCGATGTGAATCTAGTCATTCAATTTCTATAATTTATCCACATTAACTGAAAATTTAGAAAAGTTAATTGCAATTTCGCTAATTGGTTTTAGAGATGAAAAAGTAATAAAACATACTTATTAAATGCTTCCTTATCCCATGGAATCCAGAAAAGCCGTCCGATTTTTTGCTCGGATTCTCGGATCTATATGTATAAATAGTCAAGTGGATTCCAATTCATCACCGGAAGTTCCATCCACAGGGTTTATAACACGAGTATTATAACATGATAATGTGTGTCCTTAAATTTGATGAATACCTTGACATATTTCAATTCTATCAAATTTTTCTCGTGTCATAGCATTGTAAGTCTATTGATTCTTGTATGCAGCTCTTCCAATATCTTCTTCAACATTTCTTCTAAGGTCCAAGTGATTCGAAAAGGCAAAACTTCCCAACATCTTAAATATCTCTATAATGTCCAAGTGCCTCGAAAAGGCAAACCATTGACCGCTTTGATAAGGATATCCAAAACAAAAAATTAATAAATATCCTAAAAGAATGCGAACTTTTAAATGAGTAAAGTATTGCAGACTTTATAATGTGTCGTTTCACACAAAATATTTTTTCTAAGAAATCTATGCGTGATTTCAAATTATGTCCATGGTTGACTTAAATCCACTTACGATAAAAAATTAAAAAGTTCATTCAATGTTCTTTCCAGAAAATTCAACAGAAAAAATAAATTCAGTTTCTGTTGTCCATTACATTTAGCCTATGCATCCAGTCTCTCGTGGAACGATCCTCTTCAAAATTAACACCGAAATGTAGCGGTCGGTTTCCCATAATTTCACCGGGGAGACAATAGTCTATCCCAAGAACTGACTGGATGGATCGTTTACCTTTCGCTGCTAGTGGTCTTTGGCGCTTTTTGTTAGTCTTATAAGATGAGTTGAATTCAGGCACTTCTGGCTCACATTTTTCTGCATTAACATTGGCTTCTGAAACATTCGTTGTTAACTCTACAACTGCGGTCTTTGAGTAATGACAGCCCATGTTGTCAACAATATAATAATTCTACTGTTAACTAAAACCGCTTTGGTGGAGATTTCCCGAAATACTTTCGGACAATTGTTACCATGTCAAATCTAAATGACGTCATCTCAGAGATGGAGTCATTGTTGGTCACGTGATATTTTGTTTTATTCCTGATGATAACGTAAGCAAATAGTAATGTTTTATGTTATTTTTACCGCGAAAACCACATAAATATAGAAATAAAAAATTAACAAAATAGGCGATTTTAGCGCAAAATTTATTTTGAGGCAATAATGGACCTAATTTTAGCATTTTGTACAAGGTTCGGTCTTGTTTGTCTTGAAAAAACCAATCCAATTGGTTAAACATGTAGCCCAATTTTAAGAAACCTTAGTGGGATATAGCTACTTGCTTATAAACCTAGCGTCTTTAGTCACCTAGATTCTCATTCTATTTGAATCTCACCCTGGTAAAAGAAGCTCTGTCTGATAGATTGTCCAAGTTTGGTTTTCTATGGGCATTCCGGTTTTCTTTCACTATCCCAGAATGCTCTCCTATTAAATTGGGAGTTAAACACCAAAATTCCAGTCCATCCCATTAATTTACACTCAGGACGCATAACAGTTAAATGCACTTATGAAATATAATCACTGCCTCAACGATCGGGAGGTCGATGGTTCAAATCCCTTCTGGGTAATACATAAGTTTTTTGATATATTGCTTCCTCGTTTGTTGCTTGGTATTAGGAGAAACAGTATTTACTGGTTCATTTGGTGCCACGATAATGGACTGGGGAGTGACATACTGACAGGGTGAGCTAGCAATTTACTAAAAGATCGCCGTAAGCGCGTGCTTGTAAACGACAGGACAATATTCACCCTCGATTATCACACACATACGTGTGCTTAAATTAATCTATAGAGATTAACAACCTTGCTCTCATAGCGAAAAGCCTAAAATTGCTAATGCGACGTTAAACAACATCAAAACAACAATCATAACAACAAACAACAGCAACAACAAACTAGCCTAAAAGATTAAAGATTTGCTTTACATACGAAACAATTAACTCATTTTGGATCTAAATCTCTTTTCTTTTTCTTCTTCTTCTTCTTCTTCTTATTATTATTAGCAGTAGTAGTAGTAGTAGTAGTAGTCGTAGTAGTAGTCGTATTGATTTTTTTCTTAGCGACTCTGGTTATTTACTTATACATACGTTTTAGTTGCAATTTTATTTATTTATTTATTTATTTTACAAAAATTGTTCTTTTAAATAACACTTCAACAATTACAACTTTCACCTCAGCACCGTTATTATGCTTGTACCTAAATATCAATCTTGGGTATGTACCAAACCAACAGTTTTGACTTTTCAACACATTACCAATGTTAAGCTTTTACCACATCACCAATCTTGCGCTTGCCTCTTTCGGGTTTTTTTTTTTTTTTTTTTTTTTTTTACAATGTTACCTTTAAATTAATATACGGAAGCGTATTGCTGCCAACTAAAAAAATATTATGTCGTACCTACGACATTATAAGTCGTACGCACGAGATACTAAGTCGTACTTACGACTTAGTATCTCGTACGTACGACATAGTATGTCGTACACGTACGACTTAGTATCTCGTACGTACGACATGGTATGTCTTACGTACGACTTAATATTTTTTTTTAGTTAGAAGCAATACGCTTCCGTAAAAAAATATAAACCAAAAGAAAAAAAATATGCTTATTATTGAAATAGAGTTGAGTTAAGTTGACTAATGGTGTTTTACGTCCCAGTCAATATTATTTCACTTATATCGATACGTCGCCAGCTATAGGCGAAAGTGCAGAAATTTTGCCTGTGAGTTGCGCTGATGGCATTATACAACAGGGTTATTTATCGTTCATTTTAAGTTTCCATCCGAGAGAACCGTGACTTTCATTTCGTAATGCTGAGTGCTTGCGAAAGAACAGTCACTATCCACTTTCAAGTCTTGGGTCAGACCCGGTCGGGGTTCGAACCCACAACTTTCCACTTACGGAGCGAGCACTCTACCAAGTAAGCTACCGCAGTAGTAATTGAAACAGACGATGTGTAGAAAGCTACAATGCTCAATATCTTTTGTTATTTCATTTAACATACACAAGACTTGACAATTTCAGATATTGCTTCCTTGTCTGACGTTAAGACTAGTTACCCGGTCCCGGCGAATAGTACGCTTGTTTCTGGCATCCTGAATAGATGAGCTAGCACCTTTACAAAACGTTGCCCCCGACTGCGTGCAAGTACACGGAAGACCACAATAAACATTTTTCATCTAAAGCATACAAGAACTTGTTCTTAAATTAATCCATAGAGTTTTGCTGATAATAACTGAAAATCGCTGATGCGACGTTAAACAAGGTTACAACAACAACAAAAACATCATATTAAAGTTGAAAATTTAATATTCATGGGTATCTTTTTCTTAAACACCCATTTCTGCCTTGATCTGGGAATAACTGCTGCTTTCGTAAAGAACGTATTACAAATCACTATATTTCATTCACTGGAAACGGAGTTGTAAGTGAAACTATTGCAAACGGAAGAATATTCATCCAAAGTGAATGTAGGATAAAAAGTGCTTCGGGAAATCCGAGAAAGCAGAGATCCATTATCAAAACCCTGCAAAATAAATAAAAATTATTCGAACGTAAAATCAATAAGATGTTTTATTTTTTAATAGAAATGAATTTCGATGAGACTGAAATATCAAAAGAATTGATAACAGTAACCATAGTGACCGGATTCTGTTAATTAAGGAGTTGTTTTCTTTTTCAAAATTATTTCATTGGGAATAGTCATAACGCCCATTTAAATATATAAATCTATGCCATGGGTCAAGGATAAACTTGCACAAGAAGATATACATTTTTTTAATCATCTATTTTAACAGATAATAACATCGAATTTTTATGTAGTTCTGACAAGATGCTAAGTTGGTTTTTTCAGACATTTTGTCTAAAGTTCGAAAAATAATATACATGTATTATTTAAAAAACACGGATCTTGGCGGTTCTAACCATAAAGATTCGAGTCTCGCTCTTGAAAACAGATGCTACCGTAAAAAAGATCTTTAAAAATATTATAAACAGTAATTAAATGACGACATTATGAGTAAAATGCATTTAATAGCGATGAAAAGCAAAGCAGTAAAAGCATATACACACAGCCTAGTGTATTT
The DNA here is from genome assembly GCA_029721355.1 of Tegillarca granosa. Taxonomy (NCBI): domain Eukaryota; kingdom Metazoa; phylum Mollusca; class Bivalvia; order Arcoida; family Arcidae; genus Tegillarca; species Tegillarca granosa. Next base: position 23,622,864 of record CM056601.1, read on the forward strand.
ATATTGATCTTGATTTCATATAAGTTTGGGTATTCCGTCTCAGCGAAGGGTAAAATCAATGTCGCATAGGGCGCATTTAAAATAATCTGATTGGTTCTGCTAACCTTTACTGCTGTAACTGTTATATCCAGAGAAAGTTCTTTATCCAAAACTGTTATATATTTAAAAATACATTCTGAAATAAAGAAAAGTGAATTCAAAAAAAAGAAATGAATGGAATTAAAGTCCATGGTTACAGGGTGTTTAGAGGTGTCTAATTACTTAATCCCAACAATGGGGAAACTTTATCACTGTAACTATTGGATAAATCTGGACATCTCTGAAATCTCTCGATAAATTGCACCTAACGGGTCGATATTACCAAACAGAACGATCAATTAATTTAATATCTATAATTTATCCACATTTACTAGAAAAATTTGAAAAGAATTAATTGAATCTTCGCTGATTAAAATTTTAGAGATAATAATAACGAAAAAGAAATAAAACGTACATAATCCATTTCCCATAGAATCAAGAAGAAACGTTTCTTGCTCAGATTCTCGGATCCATTTGCGCAAGTAGTAAAGTGGATTCCGCTTCATCACTGGTCCCGGAAGATCCTTTTATAGGTATTTTAGATGGTCCTCGTCCTTAAATATGACGAATATCTTGTCATATTTTAATTCTACATGCACTTATATTTTTCTCAAGCCATAGCTTAATTAGTACTAGAACTTGTATAGAACTCTTCCAATATCTTCTTAAACATTTCTTATAATGTCCAAGTGCCTCGAAAATGCAAAACATTGGATTGTTATCCATGAAGGAATGTGTCATTCACAGAAAACTTTTCTAGGAAATCTTTGCGTGATTTAAAATTATGCCCATGGATGGTTTGAATCCATTAACGATAAAAAACCAGTTCAGTTCAATGTTCTTTCAAGAAAATCCAACGGCAAAAATAAATTCAGTTTCTGTTGTCCATTACATTTAGCCTATGCATCCAATCCCTCATGGAACGATCCTCTTCAAAATTAACACCGAAGTGTAGCGGTCGGTTTCCCATAATTTCACCGGGGAGACAATAGTCTATCCCAAGAACTGACTGGATGGATCGTTTACCTTTCGCTGCTAATGGTCTTTGGCGCTTTTTGTTTGTCTTATTAGATGAGTTGAATTCAGGCACTCCTGGCTCACATTTTTCTGCATCAACATTCTCTTCTGAAACATTCGTTGTTAACTCTACAACTGCGGTCTTTGAGTAATGACAGCCCATGTTGTCAACCATAAATAATATTATTGGTAACCGAAACCGTTGTGGAAGAGATTTCCCGAAATACTTTCGGACAATTGTTACCATGTCAAATCTAAATGAAGTCATCTCAGAGATGGAGTCATTGTTCGTCACGTTTAATTTAATAGGTTTAAGTATATGATCCTATCTGAAGGAAGCTTAGTTATTTAGTCACCTAGTCAAATACTATTTGAATCTCATTCTGGTAAAAGAACATTTGTTGGATCGCTTGTTCAAGTATGGTGGTTTTCTATGGGCATTCCGGTTTTCCTCCACTACCCACGAACTGCCCACCTTAATATACTTTACTGGGTAATATATCACCATTATTCCAATCTTCCCCATTATTTTTCAGTTATGATGCCTAACAGATAAATATGTTTATAGACACTCTATTCAGCCTTAAAGGTCGGGAGGTCGATGGTTTGAACACGGTCGGGACAGGCATAAGTTTTTAAAGTTTGAGATATTGCTCCCTCGCCTGGCGCTCGGTATTTGAAGGAGTACGTATCTACTGGTTCAACCTGTACCGTGATGACTGGGGGATTGGCATACTGACTCGGTGAGCTAGCAAAAAGTCATTTTAATGCGCGCTATTACACGGCGGACGATAATACACGGCACTCACACATCACACACATACGTGAACTTGTTCTAAGATTAATCCACAGAGATAAACAACCTTACCATCATCGCGAATAGCAGAAAAATGGTTGATGCGACGTTAAACAACATTAAAACAACGAACCTTAAAAGTGAAGAATTTGGTTAATATTGTTAACTTATTTTGAATTGTAATCTGTTTTTTTCATTTTCTCATTATTATTATTATTATTATTATTATTATTATTATTATTATTATTATTATTATGTTGTTGTTGTTGTTGTTGTTGTTGTTGTTGTTGGTGTTGTTATTATTATTATTATTATTATTATTATTATTATTATTATTATTATTATTGAATTTTCTTAAAGATTCAGTTTGTTTACTTGTTATATATATACATGTATACGTTTCATCTTCAGCAATTTTTTTCACAAAAGTTTTTTCCATTAAATAAAATTTCAACAATTACAATTTGTCATACACCACCAAGGATGATTCTCAATAAACCGAGGCATCCGCATATAAAATCCATTCCTCTCTATCAAAGACATTTTGACTGCTAAAACTTCTATATTTTATCTCCTGTTTTGCAAATTTTGTTTGAGATAAGAGTTATAAATGCGCTGTCATTGAAATTTGGGGATAAAAATAAAACGCATTACGCCTCAAACATTGTACTAATTTGTAATATTGACATCGTCTAAGCTGGCTGAGTGGTATGTTTGTTTATTTATCTTTAGTGTTACCGTTGGCGAAAAATAGATACCCCCTATTTTTTTTAAATGTACGGTCAAGGGGAAGTAAACCCGCAGTGTTGCTTTGACGCTTTTTATTCAAGGAGGCTGGAAAATCATTACGATGATTTATATTGTCCTGCTTCCAGAATAAAGCGCCAACACTTACTCTTCTCTTTATTTTATTATTCAGGTAATTATCCCCACCCATTGTTTTGTATATGATTGTTAAAGTTATGTTGTATAATTATATATAGAGAGAGACCAGAGTTTGATTTTCGAGCAACTACGCAATGGAAGCAGATGACAGTTATGCGGGACATTGCCCACATTTAACCTTATTATATTTTTATTGCAATACCCTAGTTTTTGACAATTATTCTGCACTATAAATGCATCATTAATAGTATATAAAGGTTGTCAGTTATATTTATGCAAAATACGGCAATAATAAAGCACATAAATTTTGTCTAGGTACTCTGCACAGAAATCAATGACGTCATCAGTAAGGTACACAAGTTAATTCCAAATTTATGCTTCAAATACAGGCATATTTATTATAAATGCTTTGCTTATGATACTTGTGATTTTTATTGTGTTATAAATAGATAATCATCAACACTTCAACAAAAGTCTATTTATAATTTTTTTTCAAAGTAATTATCTGTTAATTTTTAAATGACTTTGTATGACAAGTCACAGGTTAAAATAATGGAAAGGTTGATATTGTTATTATTCACTTAATGAGAATTATTTTATTGTCTCCCGCCGCAATGCGGAGCGGGGACATAGAAATGCCGGGCATCCGTCCGTCCGTGTTTCCGTCCGTCACTTTTTTGTAAGCGCTCTCATGCCTACAGATTTTGACGGGTTTTCATTAAATTTATACCAAATGTTTATACCACTATTACCTTGGTTAAGTTCGAAAATCAGCATTGGTCGATACTTTTTGTTGGAGTTATGGGACTTTGACCACAATAATGACCCTGTTTTATCCAAAAATTGACCTTGTAAGCGCTCTCATGCCTACAAATTTTGACAGATTTTCATTAAATTTATACCAAATGTTTATATCACTATTACCTTGGTCAAGTTCGAAAATCAGCATTGGTCGATACTTTTTGTTGGAGTTATGGGACTTTGACCACAATAATGACTCTGTTTTATCCAAAAATTGACCTTGTAAGCGGTCTCATGCCTACAAATTTTGACGGATTTTCATTAAATTTATATCAAATGTTTATACCACCATTACCTTGGTCAAGTTCGAAAATCAGCATTGGTCGTTACTTTTTGTTGGAGTTATGGGACTTTGTGACCTTGTAAGCGCTCTCATGCCTACAAATTTTGACGGATTTACATGAAATTTATACCAAATGTTTTTACCACTAATACCTTGGTCAAGTTCCTAAATCAGCCTTGGTCGATACTTTTTGTTGGAGTTATGGGACTTTGACCACAATAATTACTTCATTATATCAAAAATTGACTTTGAAAGTGCTTTCATGCCTACAATCAGGCAACTAATTTTCATGGGAACAATCTTGACCAGATATTGACAACAGATGATGAGGCATCATCTTGTGGTTTTCCTGTCCCCTATTCTGACCATTTTCTTACATGTATATCTCTTCAATAAGGTATGTGATTTTATACAGTATGTAAACCAGAGTATGAAACTTGAATATGATTTTTAAACAAAAACTGTACAGTGATATTGTCTCGTACATTTTAAACTTATATATGTTAATAGGTATTTGTTTGATTTTAGATTGTAGTATTTTGGATATATTTGCGACAGGAAAAATAGAAAAAAAAAATGGTTGGTGGGGGTAAAAAAATGATTCTCCCAACCTCCCCACACATTTAATTCTGGAACAGCCCTGAATGTTTGAAAATATTGCAATTTCATATACAGTATACTAGTATACTGTTTGACCGGCAGGGAACCCAGGAATTCTATTCTTGTTTTTCGTTGTAATGATATTACGAGTTGTTATACAGATCAATAAGATTGGAATTGTATTTTACTGTCATGTAACAATAGTATACCTGTCATGTAGTAAAATGAGATATTAGAAGTGTGGCAGGGATGGTCACAGAAGGGATGTGAATGTAACCTAGAGACATGTTAAGAGGTGCTCAATGCTTCCACTTTTCAGATAACAGTCTAAAACTATATATTGTAGTTTGTTATGTGTAAGGCACTTATTAATTGTGCTTGAGTTGCATTAATTTTATTGTTTATATGTCTCATATGTGGTTATGCTTAACATTATTTCCTATAAGCACTATTGGGTTCGAACCTCAGGCAAGATTTTCCATTACATGCAGTAAATTACAACTGGTTCTTTTTAGCTTTTTGGGTACTTTACTCTGTTAAATTGTTATCCACTTCCGTATATTTCATTGTTTTATTGTTACCATGTAGATGTATTCAGCTATGAAGCTAGTCTCTTATCTTGCTTTGTACTATTTGTCAGTTATTGTTAGCACAATATACTTGGGTTAAACTAAGGCGTATACAGTACTATAGGCCGAGATTGCTCTGCCGTCGAATAAATTTTAATATTTGGATATTGTCAATTCGAATTGACAATATCCAAATATTAAAATTTATTCGACAGCAGAGCAATCTCGGCCTAATTTATTCGACGGCAGAGCAATCTCGGCCTAACAGTACTAATGCTATTCATTAATATTCAGTTCTGTTAATACCGACCCAATCGGTAGCTCAGTTGGTAGAGTGCTTGCTCCATAAGTGGAAGGTCTTGGCTAGGTCTGACACAAGACTCGAAAGTGGGTAGTGACTGTTCTTTCGCCAAGCACTAAGCAGTACGAAATGAAAGTCAGAAATCTTTTTTACGGATGGGAGGTCCCATGTCACAGCAGGCGTGGCACGATAAAGAACCCTGCTGTATAATGCCATCAGCACAATGCACAGGCCTAATTTCTGCGCTTTCGCCTATAGCTGGCGACGTCTCGATATAAGTAAAATATTCTTGACTGGGACGTTAAACACCATTACTTAACTCAACTCAATACCGACCCAATCATTGTATTGCACTACAGATGAGTTATTATGTATTGCCCACATTTTGTTATTTTATATCCTTACTCTTACTGATATTTCTTTATTAGATCTATGGCATGTTTTATGTAGGTCATTTCGCACATATACAGATGGAGTTGTCTCCCTTATGTTTCTTGATCTGCTGAAGGTTGTATCATTGTTGCGTTATTTGTTGAGCAAACTTAGTATTATTTTTATATTGAGCTTTGTTGTTTATTACCATGTTAGTTGGTGGTTTTGAGCCCCAGACTTATGTGTATTTTAATGTTGTATTAAACGTTGATGATTACGATTTTTGCCATGCTTCCAGAATAACGCGCCAACACTTACACTCCTCTTTATTTTATTACTCAGGTAATCCCCGAAGCAGAGTTTGTTTACGCCATTTGGTATTTCCCATTCCCACAAAAGAAATAATATAAGAATAATAACCTCAAAGTCCCGGGGTCGAATCTTTTATGTCTTCCCTTTTTTATTTATTTTATTATATTTATAACATTTTATCTTCATTCTTTTTCAAAAATTCATAAATTTTTTCTGTTCAACCCCCGTTTATTTCCTATAAAATTTTTACATAACAATGTAAAGCCCGTTAAACAAGAAAATATTATCATTGCAATGTTTGTGCTGTATTAGTTCACAAACGGAAATCGTATATTGTTAATTTTACTGTCTTCAAAATTACTCGATAAAATTACCGGTAATATTAGTTAAAACATAATCAGTGGTAAATTTTCAAATTTATTGGTACACAGTTAATAAATTAAATCAGTTAATGAGTGAAGGATGAAAGAATGAATGATTTATTTATTTATTTATTTATTTATTAAATGAGGTTTAACATATTTCAGCTATATCGAGACGTCACAAGCAAAATTGTTTTCGCCATTGCCCTCAAAGCAATGTGAAGGGCGGATTTTTAGTGTGTCCCGCCTACCGTGACTTAACGCCTTAGTTATTAAGGTATCCTCAAAATGACCCCCTAACATTTATTTTCAAATGCCAAGTGCTTGGTCACTACCTATTTTCAAGTCTTGGTCAGACCCGACTGGGTTTCAAATCCCGACTGCCAAACATACAAATCGAGCAATTTACTAACTTGAGCTACCGTAGTAAATTAAACCGAAGAAATGCATCGATAAAACTGGCAATAAAATCTGGTTTCCAGTATACGTAAGGATTTATTTCATTATTAAGCCATGAGGCAAACATGTAAATGGACTGAGTGCTATGTGTCTGCACAACCAGATTGAAATTGGATGAATTTAACATTCATCTAGTTTCATCGTGTATTTTCCCACTTTCATTATCAGTTAATGTTAATAGTTTAGCATGTTCTCCTTTTTGGACAGGAGTTTTATTTTTATTGCATTTGGGATTTTAGCTCAGATGAGCTATTGCTATCCATCTCCGTCCGTCGTGCATCGTCTGTAAACTTTTTACATTTTAATCTTCTCCAAAACCACTGGGCCAAATTTAATGAATCTTGGTAACCATCATGCCTGGATAAAGCCCTTTCAGATTTGCACAAATGAAGGAGTTATGTCCCTTGGGGCCCCATAAGGATGGAAATGGGGAAAAACTTAAAAAATCTTCTCCTCTGAATGTACAACAGATCTACCTTAGTTATTTCATTTATAACATTCTTAGGTCATCTTTTCAGATTTGTACAAATGGTAGCCATGGGGCTCAAAATAGGAAAATGGCAAGGTACATAGTGGGGAAATTGTTAAAAATTCTATATTGGTCACTATATCTTGAAAACTATTAACTTTTTGCATAGGCATGTATATTAGAATATTGTATGTATTGATATGACGATCATTCATTTTGATAAATGGTTCAAGGTCATTTTCAAAGGTCAAGGTCACAGCTACAAAAGAAGACCTAAATTGCTTATTATCTTGAAAACTATTAAAGCTGCATTAAGTTTTTCAATTTTCTGAATTAGGAACATCATTAATTACATTAGCACCGTTTTAATTCTTTCTTTGGAAAACTTAATGCAGCTTTAACTTTTTGTATAGGCATGTATATTAAGATATTGTAGGTATTGACATGACGATCATTTTGATATATGGTTCAAGGTCATATGTTCAATAGCCAAGGTCACAGCTGCAAAAGAAGACTAAAATTGTTATTTATCTTGAACACTACTAAATATACATAGGCATGTATGTTAGAATATTGTAGGTATTTTCATGATGATCACGTGGTTCAAGGTCATATGTTCAAAGGTCAAGGTGACAGATGCAAAAAAGCCTTAAATTGCTATCGTGAAAACTATTAACTTTTTATATAGGCATGTATATTAGAATATAGTAGGTATTGATATGACGATCATTTTGATATATGGTTCAAGGTCATATGTTCAAAGGTCAAGGTCAGAGCTGCAAAAGAAGACTTAAATTGCTAATTATCTTGAAAACTATTAAATATGCTTGGGCATGTATATTAGAATATTGTAGGTATTGACATGACCATTATTTTGATGTATTGTTCAAAGTCATATGTTTAAAGGTCAAGGACATAGCTGCATAAGAATACTGAAATTGGTTAATGATTTTGAAGTTATTCATTGCACTACAGTTACTTCATGCATATAAGCTGTTTATAAATGAAATGTGACTGGATATTTCTATTAAGTTTTGTTGGAGTTCTTAACTTGAGAAAACTTTTAAAGTTTCTGTACTTGATATATTGTCTATTGCACTTTGCAAACAATTTTGGAGATATCATCAGGTAAGCGTAAAGGCCCATGGGCCTCTTGATTTTTATTCCCATGACCACAGGGACGGCCGATTTGAAATATTGACTTTGTAGGGTCTGAAATTTGACATCTTGGACCCTATTATGTGTGTCAAGTGTTCCTTATATAACACGTCATTTATCTTAGGGGCCTGAAAGAAATCCTCCATAATCTCAGGTATCGAACAGTTTGTGACAAGTTCTTCCGTTTGTTCCTCCTCCATTCTTTCTTTATTGAGATTCCTGACAAGTTCTGTAAGTTTTTTTATTTACCGCAGCGCAGTTTTTTGTCTTTTTTGGCCAGTCATGTTTAACAATTAAATATGTTTTCTGTGTGCTATTATCGGACACTGTATTTTTCAGTATCCACAGTTTTTGACGAGGAGGAAGTTGTAATATCCTTATCATTGTTCGCCTCATTAAGCGTAACGCAATGTCAGCAGATTGATTGACGATCGGCGGATAATACATTTCGTTTCGCGCCACCGATCCGTGACCAGGGTAACCAGATTTTGCTCTTTTCTTGTCATCATCATCACTTTCCATTATATCATTTTTACAGTCCTCGCATACATTCTCTAGTATTTTCTCAATTTTTTCACTTACAGATTTGACACATATCATTTCTGTCCCGCTAATGTTAAGATTTTCATTTTCTCCTGTTGTAACATTACCAGTTTTTCCAGCATTGACATGGCAGTCGATTTCTCCTCCGCAGAGGATTGAATGCATTTTTTTGTCTATCAGAGATGCACGTTCATGGTCAGTTTTTGCCTTCACAGGGAACTGACCACGTGCCAAAATGTAAAAAAAAAAATATTTGACTGAGTATTCCGTCTAAACCGTAGTTGAATCTCGGCTGTACCGACATAAGACACCAAGGTTAATGGACAGGGGAATTATATACTTTTCTGTGGCATACTGACTCAGTGAGCTAGCACCTTTACTAATAGACGTTTTAAAGTGCGCGCTAGTATAAGGCAGACCACAAAACATACTTGCACGTCTAACGCATACAATAATAGATAGATTAATAACCTACTCTCGTCGCGAATAACTGATTGGATTGGATTGGATTGTTGTGTTTTACACCTCAGTCAAGAATCTTTTACTAATGACGGTCAGTTATGGGATAGCAAAAGAAAACAGAGTGTCCGGAGAAAACCCCCGATCTTTGGTGAGCAAACTCAAAAACTTTCTCACACAAAAATCTGACCAATTGGAATTCGAACTTAGGTGTGAGGCACTGCGATCCAGAAAACTGCGCTTAAGCCAACTCGGCGGCACCAAGGCCTAAAAATTGTAGTAACGACGTAAAACATTACGATAATAACGACAACAACAAGTACAACAAAATAAAAACATAAAAGTCGGAATTTTATAATCATTGGTATCAGGTTTTTTATTCACTGATTTCGGTATTAATTGTGGATATCGAAAATAACATGTTTTGTAGTTAAATTATAAATCTCTGTACTTCGTTTACAGGAAAAGAAGTTATAAGTTGAACCATCGTCAAAAGGAAGAATATTAACCCATAGCGAATATGTATGACTGGAATAAAAGTGCTGCAAGTCCGTGAAAGAAGAAAGTGGAGATCCGTCATCAAAACCCTGCAAAAAAAATGAACATTATTTAAGCATACAGGCAAAGTCAACAAGATGTTTTATTTTTCAAAAAAAAAAAAGTGGATTTTTCCGAAATTGAGGTATCAAAAAAGTTGATTACAGAAACCATAGTGACTGGATTTTGTGAATTAAAGAGTTATTTTCTTTTTCAAAATTATTTCATTTGGAATAGTCAAATAGTCAGTCTGTTTTAATTTTGTTGTGGATTTATATAATTTAAGACTCAAGATTCATTGAAACATGTATGAAATTTGATTTAAATTTTCCGTTTCCGGGAAGGTTAAAGTTATACTAGTGAATTCACTGTCTAACAAAGAGCGTTTGATTCATCTTACCTGTCTTGCTGTATTCGTTATATCCAAAGAAAGGGGTTCTTCATTCAAAACTGTTGTATATTTAGACATACATTCTGAAATACAGAAAAGTGAATTTAAAGAAAAGAATGAATGCAATGAAAGTATGTGTTGACATTAAGAATGTACATTTACTTAATCCTTCGAATGAGGAAACTCTATTATTGTAACTGTAGGATAAATCGGTACATCTCCGCAATCTCTAGATTAACTGTCCCTAAAGGGTTGATATACCTAAATTTAACGAATTAACTCATTACATTTCTATAATTTGTCCACTTTAACTTAAACAAATTTAGTAAAATTAATTCATTTCCGCTAATTGATTTTAGATATGAAAAAATAATAAAACACACCTAATACTCCATTTCCAATGGAATCCAGAAGAACCGTCCGATTTTTTGCTCGGATTCTCGGATTTATATGCGCAAATAGTCAATTGGATTCCGATTCATCACCGGAAGTTCCATCAACAGGGTTTATAACACGAGTATTTTAGATGACAATGTACAATATAGTCTTTGTCCTTAAATATGACGAATACCTCGACATATTTCAATTCTACATGCACTAACATTTTCCACGTGCAATAGCATGATTAATCTATTGGAACTTGTATGCAACTCTTCCCATATCTTCTTAAACATTTCTTATAAAGTCCAAGTGAGTCGGAAAGGCAAAGCTGTTTCAATTATCTTCTTAAACATTTCTTTTAAGGTCGAAGTACCTCGTTAATGCATTGCAAACCATTGGCCTGTTATCCTCTTTAATAAGGATATGAAAACGAAAATTAAAAAATATCCTTAAAGAATGCGAAGTTTTAAATGAGTAATTATTGCAGACTTCACAAACGCAAAACTCTTCCAATATCTTCTTAAACATTTCTTTTTAGGTCCAAGTGCCTCGAAAAGGCAAACCATTGGCCAGTTATACGCTTTGATAAGGATATCCAAAACAAAAATTAATAAATATCCTAAAAGAATGCTAACGTTTTAATGAGTAAAGTATTGCAGTCTTTACAATGTGTCGTTTCACAAAAAATATCTATGCGTGATTTCAAATAATGTCCATGGTTGACTTAAATCCATTTACGATAAAAAGAACAAAACAGTTCATTCAATGTTCTTTCAAGAAAATCCAACGGCAAACATAAATTCAGTTTCTGTTGTCCATTACATTTAGCCTATGCATCCAGTCTCTCGTGGAACGATCCTCTTCAAAATTAACACCGAAATGTAGCGGTTGGTTTCCCATTATTTCACCGGGTAGACAATAGTCTATCCCAAGAACTGACTGGATGGATCGTTTACCTTTCGCTGCTAATGGTCTTTGGCGTTTTTTGTTTGTCTTATTAGATGAGTTGAATTCATGCACTAATTGCTCACATTTTTCTGCATCAACATTCTCTTCTGAAAAATTCGTTGTTAACTCTACAACTGCGGTCTTTGAGTAATGACAGCCCATGTTGTCAACAATATAATAATATTATTGTTCACTAAAACCGTTTTTGTGGAGATTTCCCGAAATACTTTCGGACAATTGTTACCATGTCAAATCTAAACGACGTCATCTCGTAGATGGAGACATTTTTGGTCACTTGGCATTCTCTTGTTGTTATTTTGTGCGTTTTATTCATGATGATAATGTAAGAATGAAACAGCATTTTAAAGTTTTACTGTGTAAGCCACTTTGAATATAGAAATAAAATAATAAACAGAATACATGTTTGTATATATAATTTAAGAGCAAAATTCAATTTGAAATAGGCAATGATGAACTTAGATTTAACATGCTGTAATAGGCCCGGTCTTCATTGTCGTAAAAAGACAATTCATCCGGTTAGCATGTGGTCCCATCTTAAGGAATTTATTTTTCTAATGATCAAATGCAGCTGTTTATAAACCATATGCATTTAGTCACCGAGTTTCAAACACTATTTTAATCTCATCCTGGTAAAAGAAAATTTGGCAGATCGCTTGTTGATGGCATGATGGTTTTCTATGGGCATTCCGGTTTTTCTCCACTATCCCAGAACTACCCGCCTTAATATACTTTACTGGGTAATTAATCACCATTATTCCAATCTACCTCATTAGTTGACACTTATGAAGGTTAACAGATAAATACACTGATAGATTGTAACCACTGTGCCCAGCCTAAAAGGTCGGGAGTTCGTTGGTTTGAACAACGTCCGGGTCATACATAAGTCTTTAAAATTTGATATATTGCTTCCTCGCCTTGCGCTTGGTGTAAAAGATAGAGTACTGAAGGTTCATCCGGTGCTATAATAAATGGCTTGGGTATTGGCATACTGACACGGTGAGCTAGCACCTTACAAAATGCGCGCTACTACACGACAGGTTAAAACACGCCTTCGCTCATCCCACATACGTAAACTTGTTCTTGGATTAATCCATAGAGATTTAACAACCTTGCTCTCATCGTCAATACCTGAAAAAAATGTTGATGCGACGTTTAACAACAAAAACAACGAGAATAGCTATCCTAAAAGAATTCGCTCAACATGCGAAATTGTTAACTCAGTTTGTATCTTTATTTTGTTTGTTTTTATTGTATAATTACAAACTGCGCGTGATGTCCGATTTTATTTTGTTTTGATTGGTCGATTCTGTATGACGTCATTTTTGACAATGTATTTTTGTATAACTTTACACTTTTGTCGAACTACTTTCGGTGTTTTCCGCTGTTATTAAAAGACCAATGTTAACAATGGCGACATAGGTTAACACTCGTGGCATTTTAAAAAAGACTTGAAATGATTAAACAATGAAAGAATTGAAAATATATTATCCGTATTTCACAATAATATGTAAAAATTAGTTAATAATAATAATATGCAACTAGTAAAATTAAATGGATGACCTTCAATTTGCTGAAAAACAAAATCCGTCTGTAACTTACTGCTGGCTAGCATAACTGCGTACGGCCAACAAATTCGACAATTTTTTGTAAGATGCTTCGCTATTCCTAAAAGCAATAGATATGCCATCCGATGATGCCCTTCTATTGTGTAAAATCCCAACGGTTTACTTGCAAGCATGTCGGTTTTCGGCAAACTTTTTTTAGTAACAGACACGAAGTCATTTCGGCATCAAGTCACTGTAAACAGTCATTTCGGCACCAATTTTAAGTCAATTCGGCACCGACTACGAATAAATTCGACACCAAAAAAAAATAAAATAATAAATTTTGCAACATTGACAGTGAAAATTTACACATTTTCTTTTAAAAATGACGTAATAACATTTAAAATTCGTAATAAAAAATCAAACCTCTTTATATCACAGTGTCTTCTTATTAATTATCAAAAATTGTTCGTTGACCTACTTTGTGTTTTGTCGTACATAACAGATGATACCTCATTTTGCGGCCATCCAAGTGTGTCACAGCTAACGTAAACAATGTCACATTGTATCAATGCGCCACTGTATACAAAATAGTTCGATGTTTTAATACTGATATTGAACATTTTAATAAAGAGACAACCTTTGTAATTGTAAGGATTGGTTTTCAATTTTTGCAAAGTTATTGAAGTATTACCCGACGATGACGGATAACAAATTGTATAAAATCGCGTAGTGTAGCGAAGCGGTTTTATACAATTTGTTATCCGTCATCGTCGGGTTATACTTCAATAACTTTGCAAAAATTGAAAACCAATCCTTATTTTTTTATTGTTTCTAAGCGACTCTGTTTGTTTTCTCGTTTTTCCATTAAATAAAACATCAACAATTACAACTTGTCTCAACACCATCAATTTGAGAGAAATATAACGGAATACCATAATGTAATGCTTTTAAATCAAAAGTCAAGAATTTAACAATCGGCAGTCGCTTTTTTTTTGTACAAGATGTAATCTTTTTTCATTCGTTTTTTGTAACACATTTTCCAAATATATATTTTAGCATTTCCCTCCTTCCGTGACTCGTTGCATCGGTTTTTAAGGTATCCTCCGAATGACCCCTTAACTTTTATTTTATAAAGGCCGAGTGCTTGGTCACTTCGTATTTTTAAGTTTTGGTCAAACCCATCCGGGTTTCAGACCCAGACCTCCTACATACGAAGCGAGCACTCTACCAACTGAGCTACCGTAGTGGTGATTGAACGATATGACGAGAAAGACACAAATCAGCGAAATAAAACAGAAGAAAGAAGAAATACATTAATAAAACTAGCACTAGGATCTGGTTTCCAAGATACGTAAGAACTCGCTTAGTAATCAAGAATTTTGGCAAACATTTAAAAATGGACAGAGTGCTTTGTGTTTGCACAACCAGATTAAAACTGGATACATTCAACATAAATTCAGTTCCATCGCGTATTTTCTTTCATTATCGGCCTTCGTGTTTAATTTACCATTTAATTGCACGGATGTGACTTACATTTTGTGTTGGTTTTTTTTTAAAGTACCAGACTGATAGCGAGTTCAGTTTTAAAAACTGTAAGTCAAGGTAAGCGGCATGGAGTTTGATTTGATTTTCTACTAGCTACATGCCGCCAGTTTTTACACCCTGGCATTGTACATACTGCAGCATAACGGTGTTGCCGCATTAACTTGTTACAATACGTCTATGTGGGAAATTTCAACGAATGAAGAGGACGCTTTTATGCTGCGAAAAGGCTACTTTCCGTGGCATAAAGAAAATAGTTAAAGTACGATAGTATAATATCCTTCACCATCATCACCTACACCTCCATCACCTTCACCAAAAATTAAATGAATCTGTGCACTTAAAATTTCAGCAAGCTGAATAATGTAATAACCCATTAAAATTCAGTAAAAGAGAAAATTTGTTCCAATCCAATGATAAGTTCCGAATAAATAAAAGTAAAAAAAAAAATTGTTTATGTCCACTAAAGAGTTCCAGAGAATAACTTTAAATAACGAAAAAGAGTTAATATATATACAAGAATAAAAATCAAATAAGACATATAAACTACACTGAAATCACTGACAAAAATAATGATCCATCCTGATACACTGATAGGATTACCTCGTGAATGAAACATGCTAGAATACTATCGTTATCTACTACTAGTATTATCTCTTTGTGGAGTGGAGTGGAGTAATGGTGTTTTACGCCCCAGTCAAGATTCTTTCACTTATTTCGAGGCGGTCAGTTCTGGGATGATGGAGGAAACCGGAGTACCCGGAGAAAACCACCGACCTTCGACAAGCGAACTGACAAACTTTCTCTCACTAGGATCTGTCCCGAGTGGGATTCGAACCCAGGCGGTGAGAGGCACTGTGATCCATAAGCGCGCGATCTCTTTGTGAATACGTGACTTGGAAGAAAAGATAATAAGTAAACTGCACAGTTAAAGGTAAACTGTTATCAATACACAATTTTTACAGATAGCATTTAGACGCTCCTAGTCATGCAAGATTAACTGAATCAAACGAATATAGATGAAAAAAATGTTCATGATTCTTTATGCTATGTAACACGTTTATGCGGGGAATTTTAACGCATACAGGGGGCGCTTATATTCGGGAATAGGTTACCTTCCTGGGCATGAAGAAAACATTTAAAATACAATACTTTAATACCCTTCACTATCATCATCTACACCCCCATCATCATTACCACCTTCACTAAAACACCACCACCATCAATATCATTATTATTATTATATTGACAACGGGGCCTCCTTGGCTGAGTGGTTAGAGTCGCCGACTCATGTTTGCTTTGCCCCCTTCGCATGGGTTCGAAGCCCAGCAGGTCCTGACGTCTGACCGGGAACGGATTTTTATAATGGAAGTCTCCTGGCTGACATGCGGAAAGTCGATGGTTCTACTTGGATTCTTTATTCGACTATTACGGACAATCAGGTGTCTTGGGTCTTCCTCCATCTAAAACTAGCCGGGCGTCATTATATGATAGAAATACTGTAGGTGTCATCGTCGTTATCGTCATCATCACCATCGCAAACACAATCATCATTATCAAAATATAAATTCGTTGGCCGAAAGCTTATCCTTTACGAACAGCTTGTTTTAAGATGATTAGCCGAGTAACTCGGCGCCTCACATGAGATCCGAGCTGTTTGCCGTCTGAATTATACATGTACTTGCAAATTTCTTTTAATGAAAGTAAATAATCAGCAGATGATAAAAGTTGCAGACCAAACGTATTTAGCGCAAAAGGAGTCAATCATCAATCATCATTGATATCACCACCACCGTTTTATCGAAATAAAAGCTCTTTTTAAGATTCGTACGAAGTCGTTGAAATTAGTCCTCAAGTTAATGCGTCAAAAAGGCACCCTTGCGCAGCATATAAGTGACACCATCTTTTTATGCGTTGAATGCCGCCGCATAAACGTGGTAGATCCCTATATGCGTTGAAATTCCCCACAAAGACGTTTCGGACGCGTTTATGCGGCAACATCGCTATGCGACGTTACAATGCTGTCATATTAAAATAATTACAAACTGCGCGTGATGTCCGATTTTATTGTTTGATTGGTGTATGACGTCATTTTTGATAATTTATTTTCGTATAACTTTGCACTTTTGCCGAACTACTTTTATTGTTTTCCGCTGTTATTAAAAGATCAATGTTTACAATGGCGATACACAAACATCCAAGCAGTTCAACACTTAAGGCATTTAAAAAAAACTTGAACAATTAAAGAACTGAACAAATCTTATCCATATTTCACAATAATATGTAATAATTAGTTAATGATAATAATAATATGCAACAAGTAAAATTAAATGGATGACCTTAAATTTGCTGAAAAACAAAATCCGTCTGCAACTTACTGCTTTCTAGAATAGCTGCTTAAAGCGAACAAAATCGTTAATTTTTGTTAGATGCTTTCGCCATTCCCCAAAGCAATAGATGTGCCATCCGATGATGCCCTTCTATGGTGTACAAGTCACAGATCACTAGACCGTGCATAATCATCAAATAACCTCCTTTGAAGTCGGGTACCAAAGGCGGCAGAAAGCAAGTGATATGGGTCTGAAAAGATCTTATTATGTTGGTACATGTATTAGGAAGTTTTAAAAGAATTTCTTTGGAAGTGTGAGGATCAGGGCTTGTGGAACATAGAAATACAACATAAGCTAAATATGATGATGATGATGTTTTTTTTATTACGATCTTCTGTGGTCTTGGCTAATTTTTCGAATGACCTATTGCCGGTGTCGAAATGACTCGGTGCCGAATTGACTTGGTGCCGAAGTGACTTGAATTCTGACACGGCATGTTGACGACACGTACATGTATTTTGCAACAGTGAAAATTTACACATTTTCTTTTTAAAATGACGTAACAACATTTAAAATCCGTAATAATTTAATTTCTAAATTCTGTTATATCATACTGCAACACAAACACAACGTAAATGCACGTGCTCGTTTTTCATGTTATACTCCAATAAAATACGCAACCATAGCAACGCTAAACGTGAATGGCGTGACGTAATGACTCTTTCCATTTCAATGGCTGACATTGTTTGTTGATGATAGTTCCAACGCGGAGAAAAATGAAACAAAACTTTGTTTTATGTTTCAGTTTAAGTATTTAAAATTAAAAAATAAGGAATAACTTGTGTTTTTAACAAGTTTATTGAGTCATAACAAGAAAAACGGTGTGCACACTTCATAATGCGCGTAGTTATTCCTTAAATAACAAAAGCAAACCTTGTTGAATCAAAGTGTCTTTTTATTATTAATAAAAAATTGTTCGTGTATAACAGATGTTACCTCATTTGACAGCCATCCATGTGTGTCACAGCCAACGGAAATAATGTAACATTGTATCAATGCGCCACTGTACACTAATAAGTTCGATGTTTCGATACTGATATCGAACATTTTAATAAAGTGAAAACGTCTGTAATTATAAGGATTGGTTTTCAATTTTTGCAAAGTTATTGAGAGTATAACCCGGCGATGACGGATAACAAATTGTATAAAACCGAAAAAATCTTTCAATGATGCAGGCGGTCAGTTCTACCCTTGGATGTGGAAGGATACTGGAGGGCTCGGAGAAAACCACCGATCTTTGGTAAGCGAAATGTCAAACTGTCTCACAAAGGAAGTGGAGTGGAGTAATGTTGTTTTATGCCCCATTCAAGATTCTTTCACTTAATTCGAGGATGTCAGTTCTGGGATGGTGAAAGAAACCGGAGTGCCCGTAGAAAACCACCGACCTTCTACAAACTTGACAAACTTTCTCGCACTGGGATCTGTCCCTGAGTGGGATTCGAACCAAGGAGGTGAGAGGCGCTGTGGTCCGTAAGCGCGCGCTTTAGACCACCGATCTTTAGCAAGCGAACTGACAAACTTTCTCACATAAGGATCTGTCCCGTCTCACAATGGGGTCACAAAAAAATTCGAACGCAATAGGCGATGAGAGACACTGTTATCCGAAAGCTTTAGACCACTCGGGCACCGTGACCTCCATTCTTTCAAAAGACGTGCATTACAGGAAGGTGATCGTTCAAACGCTAACTTAACAAGAATATTTGAACATTTTATTTTTTAAAAAAGATGTCTTCTCCCGACTTTCAATGAAACAAAATATAAGATATTAAATTCTAGCCTTGCTTTCGGTAGAAAAAGGACACCATATCGGCTGGTTCACTCGTTACAAGGATAATGGACTAGAAAATGGTATGCTTGTCTGCGGCATATTAACTCGGTGAGCTAGCACTTTTACAAAAAGTCGCTTTGAGTGGGCGCTGATACAAGGCAGACCACAAAACATATTTGCCCATCTAACGCATTCAATAATATTGTTCTGAGATTAATCCAAATAGAATAATAACCTGCTCTCATCGCGAATAACCGATTGACTTGGATGTGAATTGTTAAGTGTTTTACACCCCAGTCAAGAATCTTTTACTCATACAATGGCGGTCGGTACTGGGATAGTGAAGGAAAACGAAGGAAAACGAAGTACCCGGAGAAAACATCCGATCTGACATTCTCACACTAAGATCTGCCCGAGTGGGATTCGAACCTAAGCGTCAGTGGAGAGGCGCTGTGATCCATATGTCACCAAGGCCCGCAAATTATTGAAAGTTGATGTTATGACGTTAAACAACATTACAACAACAACAAGTACAACAAAATCATCAACAACAAGTACAACAAAATAAAAACATTAAACTCGGGAATTTTAAAATCACTGGTATAATGTTTTTTATTCACTAACATCCTTGGCTTGATTTGGGTATAATTGCGGATTTCGTAAATAACATCTTCTGTAATTTAATTATAAATCTCTTTACTCCATTTACAGGAACAGAAGTTGTAAATGGAATCTTGGTTTCCATTGTCAAACGAAAAAATATTCATCCATAGCGGATATGTATGACTGGATTAAAAGTGCTGCAAGACGGGAAAAGAAAAAGCGGAGATCCATCATCAAGACCCTGCAAAATAAATAAACGTAATTTAAACATACAAGTCAACAAAATATTTATTTATTAAAAA
Organism: Tegillarca granosa; assembly: GCA_029721355.1. Lineage (NCBI taxonomy): Eukaryota > Metazoa > Mollusca > Bivalvia > Arcoida > Arcidae > Tegillarca > Tegillarca granosa. The sequence goes on from CM056601.1 coordinate 23,642,758, forward strand.
GTGGATCTCTCTGAAATTGACGTATCATAGAAATTGATTACAGTAACCATAGTGACCGGATTCTGTGAATTAAAGAGTTATTTTTTCAAAATTATTTCATTTGGAATAGTCAAAAAGTCAGTTTGTTTTAATTTTGGAGTGGATAAATATAACTGTTAGGCTCAAGATAAATTTTTCGTCCTCGGGAAGGATAAAGTTAAATGTACTAGTGAAATCACTGTCTTATTTAGCGCATTTGGTTCTGCTTACCTGTCCTGCTGTATCCATTATATCCAGAGAAAGAGGTTCTTCATTCAAAACTGTTATATATTTAGAAATATATTCTGAAATAAAGAAAGTAAATTCAAAAAATAAACCAATGGAATTAAAGTCTATGTTTACGGGATTTTAAGAGGTGTTCATTTACTTAATTACAACAATGATGTCATGTGCTACTTTTGAATTTTTATGAAATAATACAATTCGAAAAGTAGCACATGACAATGAATTGTATTATTTCATAAAAATTTAAAAGTAGCACATGACAATGAGGAAACCTTATCACTTTAACTACAGGATAAATCGGGACATCTCCGCAAACTCTCGATAAACTGCCCCTGCCAGATGGAAATAACAAAAGTAAATCAATCAACTTATTTAATTTCTTTAATTTTTCCACTTTAACTGGGAAATTTAGAAATATTAATTGCATCTTTCGCTGATTTTTTAGATGTCCACAACGAAAAAGTAATAAAACATACCTATTAAATGCTTCCTTATCCCATGGAATCCAGAAGAACCGTCCGATAATTTGCTCAATTCTCGGATCTATATGCGCAAATAGTCAAGTGGATTCCGATTCATCACTAGTTCTGGAAGTTCCATCCACAAGGTTTATAACACGAGTATTTAAGATGACATAATTAATTTAGTCTTTATCCATAAATATAACGAATACCTCGACATATTTCAATTCTAAATACACTAACATTTCCGTCGTTCAACAGCATGATTTGTCTATTAGAACTTGTATCCATATTTCCTTAAACATTTCTTATGAGTCTAAGTGACTAGGAAGGCAAAACTCTTCCAATATCTTCTTAAACATTTCTTATAAGGTCCATGTACCTCGTAAATACAATACAATGCAAGACATTGGCCTGTTATCCGCTTTGATGAGGATATCCAATACAAAATAAATAAATAAATATCCTAAAAGAATGCAAAGTTTTAAATTAGTAAATTATTGCGATCTTCAGAAACGTAAAACTCTTGCAATATCTCAAACATTTCTCATTAGGTCAAAGTGCCTCGAAAAGGCAAACCAAACAATTGGCCTGTTATCGGCTTTGGTAAGGATATCCAAAACAAAAAATTATAAATATCCTAAAAGAATGCAAACTTTTAAATGAGTAAAGTATTGCAGTCTTTATAATGAGTCGTTTCACACAAAATATTTTTCTTAGAAATCTATGCGTGATTTCAAATTATGTCCATTAGTCCATGGTTGACTTAAATCCATTTACTATAAAAAAATTAAAAGTTCTTTCAAGAAAATCCAACGGCAAACATAAATTCAGTTTCTGTTGTCCATTACATTTAGCCTATGCATCCAATCTCTCATGGAACGATCTTCTTCAAAATTAACACCGAAGTGTAGCGGCCGGTTTCCCATTATTTCACCGGGGAGACAATAGTCTATCCCAAGAACTGACTGGATGGATCGTTTACCTTTCGCTGCTAATGGTCTTTGGCGCTTTTTGTTTGTCTTATTTGATGAGTTGAATTCATGCACTACTGGCTCACATTTTTCTGCATCAACATTCTCTTCTGAAACATTCGTTGTTAACTCTACAACTGCGGTCTTTGAGAAATGGTAGCCCATGTTGTCAACAATATAATAATATTATTGTTCACTAAAATCGTTTTGGCGGAAAATTTCCGAAATACTTTCGGACAATTGTTACCATGTCAAATCTAAATGGAGTCATTGTTGGTCACTTGGCATTCTCTTGCTGTTATTATGAGCGTTTTATTTATGATGTAATGCAAGAATGTTACAGTATTTTAAAGTTTTATGCTAAAGTTTTTACTGTATAAGCCACTTTGTATATAGTTAATTTTTTTGTTAATCAGTTAGTATTGTCTTAACCAATAATGTAAATTGTGTTTGAAAAATAAAATTATTATTATTATTATAGAAATAAAATAATAAACAGAATATTTGATAATTTAAGAGCAAAATTCAGTTGGAAATAGGTAAAGATGAACTTAGATTTAACATGATGTTATAGGTCCGGTCTTCTTTGTCGTGAAAAGGAACCAATTCATTTGGTAAGAATGCGGTCCCATCTTAAGGAATTTATTTTTCTAATAAAGTACCTGTTTATAAACCATATGCATTTAGTCACCGAGTTTCAAACACTATTTGAATCTCATTCTGGTAAAAGAAAATTTGGCAGATTGCTTGTTTAAGTATGATGGTTTTCTATGGGCATTCCGGTTTTCCTCCACTTTCCCAGAACTGCCCGCCTTAATATACTTCACTGGGTATTATATCACCATTATTCCAATCTACCCCATTAGTTGACACTTATGAAGGTAAACAGACAAATACGCTGACTGTAACCACTGTGCCCAGCCTAAAAGGTCGGGAGGTCGTTGGTTTGAACAACGTCCGGGTCATACATATAAGTCTTTAATATTTGATACATTGCTTCCTCGCCTTGCGCTGTGTGTAAGGGATAGAGTACCGAATGGTACATCCGGTGCCATAATAAATGGCTTAGGTATTGGCATACTGACTCGTTGAGCTTGCACCTTACAAAATGCGCGCTACTACACGACAGGTTATAACACGCCTTCGCTCATCCCAAATACGTAAACTTGTTCTTTGATTAATCCATAGAGATTTAACAACCTTGCTCTCATCGTCAATACCTGAAAAAAATGTTGATGCGACGTTAAACAACAAAAACAACGAGCATAGCTATCCTACTGTCTGATTCACGTCTGCCGTAGCACTAGTTTTTCAAGGTTTTAGAAGAGATATCAACAAATTTTGTAGAATGCCACATACCGTTATGACGTATGCATTTTGTCGTAATTAACTGACACCAAACTAAATGCCATCTTAGCTGGAGTATAAAATGCAGAGTTTTTTAAAATCCTTACGGGGATTTAATATGGGAAAACACACAAACACTCATTCCGGAAAAACGTCGCTGTAATAATCATGCGGGTTAGGGTAGAAAATTCTGGAATAGTTCATTCAGCTGTAGGTAAGATCGCCGTTGTTAGACCTACAGTATATATTCCTTTTGCTGTCAAATTGCAGACGATATTACCTGGCCAGCGAAAATGGGGAAGTCGGTCATGCGCAATTCTATTTTCTTAACCCGCATGATTTTTCAGCGATGTATTTCCGGAATGAGGTATCAAGTCATTTCGGCACCAAGTCACTGTAAACAGTCATTTTGGCACCAATTTATTAAAGTCTGGCCAGCGAAAATGGGGAAGTCGGTCATGCGCAATTCTATTTTCTTACCTTGTTGAATCACAGTGTCTTATTATTAATTATCAAAAATTGTTCGTTGACCTACTTTGTGTTTTGTCGTACATAACAGATGTTACCTCATTTGGCGGCCATCCAAGTGTGTCACAGCTAACGTAAACAATGTCACATTGTATCAATGCGCCACTGTATACAAAATAGTTCGATGTTTCGACACTGATATCGAACATTTTAATTAAGAGACAACGTTTGTAATTGCGAGAATTGGTTTTCAATTTTTGCAAAGTTATTGAATTATAACCCGACGATGACGGATAACAAATTGTATAAAACCGCTTCGCTACACTACGCGATTTTATACAATTTGTTATCCGCCATCGTCGGGTTATACTTCAATAACTTTGCAAAAATTGAAAACCAATCCTTATTTATTTATTGTTTCTAAGCGACTCTGTTTGTTTTCTTGTTTTTCCATTAAATAAAACATCAACAATTTGAGAGAAATATAACGGAATACCATAATGTAATGCTATTAAATCAAAAGTCGAGAATTTAACAATCAGCACCCCTTTTTTTTTTTTTTTTTTTTTTTTTTTTTTGTACAAGATGAAATCGTAACACGTTTTCCAAATATATATTTTAGCATTTCCCTCCTTCCGTGCATCAGTTGCATCGGTTTTTAAGGTATCCTCCGAAAAACCCCTTAACTTTTATTTTATAAAGGCCGAGTGCTTGGTCACTACGTATTTTTAAGTTTTGGTCAAACCCATCCGGGTTTCAGACCCAGACCTCCTACATACGAAGAAAGCACTCTACCAACTGAGCTACCGTAGTGGTGAATGAATGATATGACGATAAAGACAAAAATCAGCGAAATAAAACAGAAGAAAGAAGAAATACATTAATAAAACTAGCACTAGGATCTGGTTTCCAAGATACATAAGAACTCGCTTAGTTATCAAGAATTTTGGCAAACATTTCAATGGACAGAGTGCTTTGTGTTTGCACAACCAAATTAAAACTGGATGCATTCAACATAAATTCAGTTCCATTGCGTATTTTCTTTCATTATCGGCCTTCGTGTTTAATTTACCATTTAATTGCACGGCTGTGACTTACATTTTGTGTTGGTTTTTTTTTTTAAGTACCAGACTGATAGCGAGTTCAGTTTTAAAAACTGTAAACCAAGGTAAGTGGCATGGAGTTTGATTTGATTTTCTACTAGCTACATGCCGCCAGTTTTTACACCCTGGCATTGTACATACTGCAGCATAACGGTGTTGCCGCATAAACTTGTTTACAATACGTGCTTTTATGCTGCGAACAGGCCACTTTCCACGGCATAAAGAAAATAGTTAAAGTACGATAGTATAATATCCTTCACTATCATCACCTACACCTCCACCAAAAATTAAATGAATCTGTGCACTTAAAATTTCTGCAAGCTGAATAATCTAATAACCCATTAAAACGCAGAAAAAAGAAAAATTGTTCCAATCCAATAATCAGTTCTGATTAAATAAAAGTAAAAAAAAAATGATTATGTCCACTAAAGAGTTCCAGAGAATAACTTTAAATAACGAAAAAGAGTTAATATATATACAAGAATAAAAATCAAATAAGACATATAAACTACACTGAAATCACTGACAAAAATAATGATCCATCCTGATACACTGCTAGGATTACCTCGTGAATGAAACATGCTAGAATACTATCGTTATCTACTACTAGTATTATCTCTTTGTGGAGTGGAGTGGAGTAATGGTGTTTTACGCCCCAGTCAAGATTCTTTCACTTATTTCGAGGCGGTCAGTTCTGGGATGATGGAGGAAACCGGAGTACCCGGAGAAAACCACCGACCTTCGACAAGCGAACTGACAAACTTTCTCACACTAGGATCTGTCCCGAGTGGGATTCGAACCCAGGCGGTGAGAGGCACTGTGATCCATAAGCGCGCGATCTCTTTGTGAATACATGACTTGGAAGAAAAGATAATAAGTAAACTGCACAGCTAAAGGTAAACTGTTATCAATACACAATTTTTACAGATAGCATTTAGACGCTCCTAGTCATGCAAGATTAACTGAATCAAACGAATATAGATGAAAAAAATGTTCATGATTCTTTATGCTATGTAACACGTTTATGCGGGGAATTTTAACGCATACAGGGGGCGCTTATATTCGGGAATAGGTTACCTTCCTGGGCATGAAGAAAACATTTAAAATACAATACTTTAATACCCTTCACTATCATCATCTACACCCCCATCATCATTACCACCTTCACTAAAACACCACCACCATCAATACATTATTATTATTATATTGACAACGGGGCCTCCGTGGCTGAGTGGTTAGAGTCGCCGACTCATGTTTGCTTTGCCCCCTTCGCATGGGTTCGAATCCCAGCCGGACCTGACGTCTGACCGGGATCGGATTTTTATAATGGAAGTCTCCTGGCTGACATGCGGAAAGTCGATGGTTCTACTTGGATTCTTTATTCGACTATTACGGACAATCAGGTGTCTTGGGTCTTCCTCCATCTAAAACTAGCCGGGCGTCATTATATGATAGAAATACTGTAGGTGTCATCGTCGTTTATCGTCATCATCACCATCGCAAACACAATCATCATTATCAAAATATAAATTCGTTGGCCGAAGCTTATCCTTACGAACAGCTTGTTTTAAGATGATTAGCCGAGTAACTCGGCGCCTCACATGAGATCCGAGCTGTTTGCCGTCTGAATTATACATGTACTTGCAAATTTCTTTTAATGAAAGTAAATAATCAGCAGATGATAAAAGTTGCAGACCAAACGTATTTAGCGCAAAAGGAGTCAATCATCAATCATCATTGATATCACCACCACCGTTTTATCGAAATAAAAGCTCTTTTTAAGATTCGTACGAAGTCGTTGAAATTAGTCCTCAAGTTAATGCGTCAAAAAGGCACCCTTGCGCAGCATATAGTGACACCATCTTTTTATGCGTTGAATGCCGCCGCATAAACGTGGTAGATCCCTATATGCGTTGAAATTCCCCACAAAGACGTTTCGGACGCGTTTATGCGGCAACATCGCTATGCGACGTTACAATGCTGTCATATTAAAATAATTACAAACTGCGCGTGATGTCCGATTTTATTGTTTGATTGGTGTATGACGTCATTTTTGATAATTTATTTTCGTATAACTTTGCACTTTTGCCGAACTACTTTTATTGTTTTCCGCTGTTATTAAAAGATCAATGTTTACAATGGCGATACACAAACATCCAAGCAGTTCAACACTTAAGGCATTTAAAAAAAACTTGAACAATTAAAGAACTGAACAAATCTTATCCATATTTCACAATAATATGTAATAATTAGTTAATGATAATAATAATATGCAACAAGTAAAATTAAATGGATGACCTTAAATTTGCTGAAAAACAAAATCCGTCTGCAACTTACTGCTTTCTAGAATAGCTGCTTAAAGCGAACAAAATCGTTAATTTTTGTTAGATGCTTTCGCCATTCCCCAAAGCAATAGATGGTGCCATCCGATGATGCCCTTCTATGTGTACAAGTCACAGATCACTAGACCGTGCATAATCATCAAATAACCTCCTTTGAAGTCGGGTACCAAAGGCGGCAGAAAGCAAGTGATATGGGTCTGAAAAGATCTTATTATGTTGGTACATGTATTAGGAAGTTTTAAAAGAATTTCTTTGGAAGTGTGAGGATCAGGGCTTGTGGAACATAGAAATACAACATAAGCTAAATATGATGATGATGATGTTTTTTTATTACGATCTTCTGTGGTCTTGGCTAATTTTGCGAATGACCTATTGCCGGTGTCGAAATGACTCGGTGCCGAATTGACTTGGTGCCGAAGTGACTTGAATTCTGACACGGCATGTTGACGACACGTACATGTATTTTGCAACAGTGAAAATTTACACATTTTCTTTTTAAAATGACGTAACAACATTTAAAAATCCGTAATAATTTAATTTCTAAATTCTGTTATATCATACTGCAACACAAACACAACGTAAATGCACGTGCTCGTTTTTCATGTTATACTCCAATAAAATACGCAACCATAGCAACGCTAAACGTGAATGGCGTGACGTAATGACTCTTTCCATTTCAATGGCTGACATTGTTTGTTGATGATAGTTCCAACGCGGAGAAAAATGAAACAAAACTTTGTTTTATGTTTCAGTTTAAGTATTTAAAATTAAAAAATAAGGAATAACTTGTGTTTTTAAACAAGTTTATTGAGTCATAACAAGAAAAACGGTGTGCACACTTCATAATGCGCGTAGTTATTCCTTAAATAACAAAAGCAAACCTTGTTGAATCAAAGTGTCTTTTTATTATTAATAAAAAATTGTTCGTGTATAACAGATGTTACCTCATTTGACAGCCATCCATGTGTGTCACAGCCAACGGAAATAATGTAACATTGTATCAATGCGCCACTGTACACTAATAAGTTCGATGTTTCGATACTGATATCGAACATTTTAATAAAGTGAAAACGTCTGTAATTATAAGGATTGGTTTTCAATTTTTGCAAAGTTATTGAGAGTATAACCCGGCGATGACGGATAACAAATTGTATAAAACCGAAAAAATCTTTCAATGATGCAGGCGGTCAGTTCTACCCTTGGATGTGGAAGGATACTGGAGGGCTCGGAGAAAACCACCGATCTTTGGTAAGCGAAATGTCAAACTGTCTCACAAAGGAAGTGGAGTGGAGTAATGTTGTTTTATGCCCCATTCAAGATTCTTTCACTTAATTCGAGGATGTCAGTTCTGGGATGGTGAAAGAAACCGGAGTGCCCGTAGAAAACCACCGACCTTCTACAAACTTGACAAACTTTCTCGCACTGGGATCTGTCCCTGAGTGGGATTCGAACCAAGGAGGTGAGAGGGCGCTGTGGTCCGTAAGCGCGCGCTTTAGACCACCGATCTTTAGCAAGCGAACTGACAAACTTTCTCACATAAGGATCTGTCCCGTCTCACAATGGGGTCACAAAAAAATTCGAACGCAATAGGCGATGAGAGACACTGTTATCCGAAAGCTTTAGACCACTCGGGCACCGTGACCTCCATTCTTTCAAAAGACGTGCATTACAGGAAGGTGATCGTTCAAACGCTAACTTAACAAGAATATTTGAACATTTTATTTTTTAAAAAAGATGTCTTCTCCCGACTTTCAATGAAACAAAATATAAGATATTAAATTCTAGCCTTGCTTTCGGTAGAAAAAGGACACCATATCGGCTGGTTCACTCGTTACAAGGATAATGGACTAGAAAATGGTATGCTTGTCTGCGGCATATTAACTCGGTGAGCTAGCACTTTTACAAAAAGTCGCTTTGAGTGGGCGCTGATACAAGGCAGACCACAAAACATATTTGCCCATCTAACGCATTCAATAATATTGTTCTGAGATTAATCCAAATAGAATAATAACCTGCTCTCATCGCGAATAACCGATTGACTTGGATGTGAATTGTTAAGTGTTTTACACCCCAGTCAAGAATCTTTTACTCATACAATGGCGGTCGGTACTGGGATAGTGAAGGAAAACGAAGGAAAACGAAGTACCCGGAGAAAACATCCGATCTGACATTCTCACACTAAGATCTGCCCGAGTGGGATTCGAACCTAAGCGTCAGTGGAGAGGCGCTGTGATCCATATGTCACCAAGGCCCGCAAATTATTGAAAGTTGATGTTATGACGTTAAACAACATTACAACAACAACAAGTACAACAAAATCATCAACAACAAGTACAACAAAATAAAAACATTAAACTCGGGAATTTTAAAATCACTGGTATAATGTTTTTTATTCACTAACATCCTTGGCTTGATTTGGGTATAATTGCGGATTTCGTAAATAACATCTTCTGTAATTTAATTATAAATCTCTTTACTCCATTTACAGGAACAGAAGTTGTAAATGGAATCTTGGTTTCCATTGTCAAACGAAAAAATATTCATCCATAGCGGATATGTATGACTGGATTAAAAGTGCTGCAAGACGGGAAAAGAAAAAGCGGAGATCCATCATCAAGACCCTGCAAAATAAATAAACGTAATTTAAACATACAAGTCAACAAAATATTTATTTATTAAAAAGTGGATCTCTCTGAAATTGACGTATCATAGAAATTGATTACAGTAACCATAGTGACCGGATTCTGTGAATTAAAGAGTTATTTTTTCAAAATTATTTCATTTGGAATAGTCAAAAAGTCAGTTTGTTTTAATTTTGGAGTGGATAAATATAACTGTTAGGCTCAAGATAAATTTTTCGTCCTCGGGAAGGATAAAGTTAAATGTACTAGTGAAATCACTGTCTTATTTAGCGCATTTGGTTCTGCTTACCTGTCCTGCTGTATCCATTATATCCAGAGAAAGAGGTTCTTCATTCAAAACTGTTATATATTTAGAAATATATTCTGAAATAAAGAAAGTAAATTCAAAAAATAAACCAATGGAATTAAAGTCTATGTTTACGGGATTTTAAGAGGTGTTCATTTACTTAATTACAACAATGATGTCATGTGCTACTTTTGAATTTTTATGAAATAATACAATTCGAAAAGTAGCACATGACAATGAATTGTATTATTTCATAAAAATTTAAAAGTAGCACATGACAATGAGGAAACCTTATCACTTTAACTACAGGATAAATCGGGACATCTCCGCAAACTCTCGATAAACTGCCCCTGCCAGATGGAAATAACAAAAGTAAATCAATCAACTTATTTAATTTCTTTAATTTTTCCACTTTAACTGGGAAATTTAGAAATATTAATTGCATCTTTCGCTGATTTTTTAGATGTCCACAACGAAAAAGTAATAAAACATACCTATTAAATGCTTCCTTATCCCATGGAATCCAGAAGAACCGTCCGATAATTTGCTCAATTCTCGGATCTATATGCGCAAATAGTCAAGTGGATTCCGATTCATCACTAGTTCTGGAAGTTCCATCCACAAGGTTTATAACACGAGTATTTAAGATGACATAATTAATTTAGTCTTTATCCATAAATATAACGAATACCTCGACATATTTCAATTCTAAATACACTAACATTTCCGTCGTTCAACAGCATGATTTGTCTATTAGAACTTGTATCCATATTTCCTTAAACATTTCTTATGAGTCTAAGTGACTAGGAAGGCAAAACTCTTCCAATATCTTCTTAAACATTTCTTATAAGGTCCATGTACCTCGTAAATACAATACAATGCAAGACATTGGCCTGTTATCCGCTTTGATGAGGATATCCAATACAAAATAAATAAATAAATATCCTAAAAGAATGCAAAGTTTTAAATTAGTAAATTATTGCGATCTTCAGAAACGTAAAACTCTTGCAATATCTCAAACATTTCTCATTAGGTCAAAGTGCCTCGAAAAGGCAAACCAAACAATTGGCCTGTTATCGGCTTTGGTAAGGATATCCAAAACAAAAAATTATAAATATCCTAAAAGAATGCAAACTTTTAAATGAGTAAAGTATTGCAGTCTTTATAATGAGTCGTTTCACACAAAATATTTTTCTTAGAAATCTATGCGTGATTTCAAATTATGTCCATTAGTCCATGGTTGACTTAAATCCATTTACTATAAAAAAATTAAAAGTTCTTTCAAGAAAATCCAACGGCAAACATAAATTCAGTTTCTGTTGTCCATTACATTTAGCCTATGCATCCAATCTCTCATGGAACGATCTTCTTCAAAATTAACACCGAAGTGTAGCGGCCGGTTTCCCATTATTTCACCGGGGAGACAATAGTCTATCCCAAGAACTGACTGGATGGATCGTTTACCTTTCGCTGCTAATGGTCTTTGGCGCTTTTTGTTTGTCTTATTTGATGAGTTGAATTCATGCACTACTGGCTCACATTTTTCTGCATCAACATTCTCTTCTGAAACATTCGTTGTTAACTCTACAACTGCGGTCTTTGAGAAATGGTAGCCCATGTTGTCAACAATATAATAATATTATTGTTCACTAAAATCGTTTTGGCGGAAAATTTCCGAAATACTTTCGGACAATTGTTACCATGTCAAATCTAAATGGAGTCATTGTTGGTCACTTGGCATTCTCTTGCTGTTATTATGAGCGTTTTATTTATGATGTAATGCAAGAATGTTACAGTATTTTAAAGTTTTATGCTAAAGTTTTTACTGTATAAGCCACTTTGTATATAGTTAATTTTTTTGTTAATCAGTTAGTATTGTCTTAACCAATAATGTAAATTGTGTTTGAAAAATAAAATTATTATTATTATTATAGAAATAAAATAATAAACAGAATATTTGATAATTTAAGAGCAAAATTCAGTTGGAAATAGGTAAAGATGAACTTAGATTTAACATGATGTTATAGGTCCGGTCTTCTTTGTCGTGAAAAGGAACCAATTCATTTGGTAAGAATGCGGTCCCATCTTAAGGAATTTATTTTTCTAATAAAGTACCTGTTTATAAACCATATGCATTTAGTCACCGAGTTTCAAACACTATTTGAATCTCATTCTGGTAAAAGAAAATTTGGCAGATTGCTTGTTTAAGTATGATGGTTTTCTATGGGCATTCCGGTTTTCCTCCACTTTCCCAGAACTGCCCGCCTTAATATACTTCACTGGGTATTATATCACCATTATTCCAATCTACCCCATTAGTTGACACTTATGAAGGTAAACAGACAAATACGCTGACTGTAACCACTGTGCCCAGCCTAAAAGGTCGGGAGGTCGTTGGTTTGAACAACGTCCGGGTCATACATATAAGTCTTTAATATTTGATACATTGCTTCCTCGCCTTGCGCTGTGTGTAAGGGATAGAGTACCGAATGGTACATCCGGTGCCATAATAAATGGCTTAGGTATTGGCATACTGACTCGTTGAGCTTGCACCTTACAAAATGCGCGCTACTACACGACAGGTTATAACACGCCTTCGCTCATCCCAAATACGTAAACTTGTTCTTTGATTAATCCATAGAGATTTAACAACCTTGCTCTCATCGTCAATACCTGAAAAAAATGTTGATGCGACGTTAAACAACAAAAACAACGAGCATAGCTATCCTACTGTCTGATTCACGTCTGCCGTAGCACTAGTTTTTCAAGGTTTTAGAAGAGATATCAACAAATTTTGTAGAATGCCACATACCGTTATGACGTATGCATTTTGTCGTAATTAACTGACACCAAACTAAATGCCATCTTAGCTGGAGTATAAAATGCAGAGTTTTTTAAAATCCTTACGGGGATTTAATATGGGAAAACACACAAACACTCATTCCGGAAAAACGTCGCTGTAATAATCATGCGGGTTAGGGTAGAAAATTCTGGAATAGTTCATTCAGCTGTAGGTAAGATCGCCGTTGTTAGACCTACAGTATATATTCCTTTTGCTGTCAAATTGCAGACGATATTACCTGGCCAGCGAAAATGGGGAAGTCGGTCATGCGCAATTCTATTTTCTTAACCCGCATGATTTTTCAGCGATGTATTTCCGGAATGAGGTATCAAGTCATTTCGGCACCAAGTCACTGTAAACAGTCATTTTGGCACCAATTTATTAAAGTCTGGCCAGCGAAAATGGGGAAGTCGGTCATGCGCAATTCTATTTTCTTACCTTGTTGAATCACAGTGTCTTATTATTAATTATCAAAAATTGTTCGTTGACCTACTTTGTGTTTTGTCGTACATAACAGATGTTACCTCATTTGGCGGCCATCCAAGTGTGTCACAGCTAACGTAAACAATGTCACATTGTATCAATGCGCCACTGTATACAAAATAGTTCGATGTTTCGACACTGATATCGAACATTTTAATTAAGAGACAACGTTTGTAATTGCGAGAATTGGTTTTCAATTTTTGCAAAGTTATTGAATTATAACCCGACGATGACGGATAACAAATTGTATAAAACCGCTTCGCTACACTACGCGATTTTATACAATTTGTTATCCGCCATCGTCGGGTTATACTTCAATAACTTTGCAAAAATTGAAAACCAATCCTTATTTATTTATTGTTTCTAAGCGACTCTGTTTGTTTTCTTGTTTTTCCATTAAATAAAACATCAACAATTTGAGAGAAATATAACGGAATACCATAATGTAATGCTATTAAATCAAAAGTCGAGAATTTAACAATCAGCACCCCTTTTTTTTTTTTTTTTTTTTTTTTTTTTGTACAAGATGAAATCGTAACACGTTTTCCAAATATATATTTTAGCATTTCCCTCCTTCCGTGCATCAGTTGCATCGGTTTTTAAGGTATCCTCCGAAAAACCCCTTAACTTTTATTTTATAAAGGCCGAGTGCTTGGTCACTACGTATTTTTAAGTTTTGGTCAAACCCATCCGGGTTTCAGACCCAGACCTCCTACATACGAAGAAAGCACTCTACCAACTGAGCTACCGTAGTGGTGAATGAATGATATGACGATAAAGACAAAAATCAGCGAAATAAAACAGAAGAAAGAAGAAATACATTAATAAAACTAGCACTAGGATCTGGTTTCCAAGATACATAAGAACTCGCTTAGTTATCAAGAATTTTGGCAAACATTTCAATGGACAGAGTGCTTTGTGTTTGCACAACCAAATTAAAACTGGATGCATTCAACATAAATTCAGTTCCATTGCGTATTTTCTTTCATTATCGGCCTTCGTGTTTAATTTACCATTTAATTGCACGGCTGTGACTTACATTTTGTGTTGGTTTTTTTTTTTAAGTACCAGACTGATAGCGAGTTCAGTTTTAAAAACTGTAAACCAAGGTAAGTGGCATGGAGTTTGATTTGATTTTCTACTAGCTACATGCCGCCAGTTTTTACACCCTGGCATTGTACATACTGCAGCATAACGGTGTTGCCGCATAAACTTGTTACAATACGTGCTTTTATGCTGCGAACAGGCCACTTTCCACGGCATAAAGAAAATAGTTAAAGTACGATAGTATAATATCCTTCACTATCATCACCTACACCTCCACCAAAAATTAAATGAATCTGTGCACTTAAAATTTCTGCAAGCTGAATAATCTAATAACCCATTAAAACGCAGAAAAAAGAAAAATTGTTCCAATCCAATAATCAGTTCTGATTAAATAAAAGTAAAAAAAAAATGATTATGTCCACTAAAGAGTTCCAGAGAATAACTTTAAATAACGAAAAAGAGTTAATATATATACAAGAATAAAAATCAAATAAGACATATAAACTACACTGAAATCACTGACAAAAATAATGATCCATCCTGATACACTGCTAGGATTACCTCGTGAATGAAACATGCTAGAATACTATCGTTATCTACTACTAGTATTATCTCTTTGTGGAGTGGAGTGGAGTAATGGTGTTTTACGCCCCAGTCAAGATTCTTTCACTTATTTCGAGGCGGTCAGTTCTGGGATGATGGAGGAAACCGGAGTACCCGGAGAAAACCACCGACCTTCGACAAGCGAACTGACAAACTTTCTCACACTAGGATCTGTCCCGAGTGGGATTCGAACCCAGGCGGTGAGAGGCACTGTGATCCATAAGCGCGCGATCTCTTTGTGAATACATGACTTGGAAGAAAAGATAATAAGTAAACTGCACAGCTAAAGGTAAACTGTTATCAATACACAATTTTTACAGATAGCATTTAGACGCTCCTAGTCATGCAAGATTAACTGAATCAAACGAATATAGATGAAAAAAATGTTCATGATTCTTTATGCTATGTAACACGTTTATGCGGGGAATTTTAACGCATACAGGGGGCGCTTATATTCGGGAATAGGTTACCTTCCTGGGCATGAAGAAAACATTTAAAATACAATACTTTAATACCCTTCACTATCATCATCTACACCCCCATCATCATTACCACCTTCACTAAAACACCACCACCATCAATACCATTATTATTATTATATTGACAACGGGGCCTCCGTGGCTGAGTGGTTAGAGTCGCCGACTCATGTTTGCTTTGCCCCCTTCGCATGGGTTCGAATCCCAGCCGGACCTGACGTCTGACCGGGATCGGATTTTTATAATGGAAGTCTCCTGGCTGACATGCGGAAAGTCGATGGTTCTACTTGGATTCTTTATTCGACTATTACGGACAATCAGGTGTCTTGGGTCTTCCTCCATCTAAAACTAGCCGGGCGTCATTATATGATAGAAATACTGTAGGTGTCATCGTCGTTATCGTCATCATCACCATCGCAAACACAATCATCATTATCAAAATATAAATTCGTTGGCCGAAAGCTTATCCTTTACGAACAGCTTGTTTTAAGATGATTAGCCGAGTAACTCGGCGCCCCACATGAGATCCGAGCTGTTTGCCGTCTGAATTATACATGTACTTGCAAATTTCTTTTAATGAAAGTAAATAATCAGCAGATGATAAAAGTTGCAGACCAAACGTATTTAGCGCAAAAGGAGTCAATCATCAATCATCATTGATATCACCACCACCGTTTTATCGAAATAAAAGCTCTTTTTAAGATTCGTACGAAGTCGTTGAAATTAGTCCTCAAGTTAATGCGTCAAAAAGGCACCCTTGCGCAGCATATAAGTGACACCATCTTTTTATGCGTTGAATGCCGCCGCATAAACGTGGTAGATCCCTATATGCGTTGAAATTCCCCACAAAGACGTTTCGGACGCGTTTATGCGGCAACATCGCTGTGCGACGTTACAATGCTGTCATATTAAAATAATTACAAACTGCGCGTGATGTCCGATTTTATTGTTTGATTGGTGTATGACGTCATTTTTGATAATTTATTTTCGTATAACTTTGCACTTTTGCCGAACTACTTTTATTGTTTTCCACTGTTATTAAAAGATCAATGTTTACAATGGCGATACACAAACATCCAAGCAGTTCAACACTTAAGGCATTTAAAAAAAACTTGAACAATTAAAGAACTGAACAAATCTTATCCATATTTCACAATAATATGTAATAACTAGTTAATGATAATAATAATATGCAACAAGTAAAATTAAATGGATGACCTTAAATTTGCTGAAAAACAAAATCCGTCTGCAACTTACTGCTTTCTAGAATAGCTGCTTAAAGCGAACAAAATCGTTAATTTTTGTTAGATGCTTTCGCCATTCCCCAAAGCAATAGATGTGCCATCCGATGATGCCCTTCTATGGTGTACAAGTCACAGATCACTAGACCGTGCATAATCATCAAATAACCTCCTTTGAAGTCGGGTACCAAAGGCGGCAGAAAGCAAGTGATATGGGTCTGAAAAGATCTTATTATGTTGGTACATGTATTAGGAAGTTTTAAAAGAATTTCTTTGGAAGTGTGAGGATCAGGGCTTGTGGAACATAGAAATACAACATAAGCTAAATATGATGATGATGATGTTTTTTTATTACGATCTTCTGTGGTCTTGGCTAATTTTTCGAATGACCTATTGCCGGTGCCGAAATGACTCGGTGCCGAATTGACTTGGTGCCGAAGTGACTTGAATTCTGACACGGCATGTTGACGACACGTACATGTATTTTGCAACAGTGAAAATTTACACATTTTCTTTTTAAAATGACGTAACAACATTTAAAATCCGTAATAATTTAATTTCTAAATTCTGTTATATCATACTGCAACACAAACACAACGTAAATGCACGTGCTCGTTTTTCATGTTATACTCCAATAAAATACGCAACCATAGCAACGCTAAACGTGAATGGCGTGACGTAATGACTCTTTCCATTTCAATGGCTGACATTGTTTGTTGATGATAGTTCCAACGCGGAGAAAAATGAAACAAAACTTTGTTTTATGTTTCAGTTTAAGTATTTAAAATTAAAAAATAAGGAATAACTTGTGTTTTTAACAAGTTTATTGAGTCATAACAAGAAAAACGGTGTGCACACTTCATAATGCGCGTAGTTATTCCTTAAATAACAAAAGCAAACCTTGTTGAATCAAAGTGTCTTTTTATTATTAATAAAAAATTGTTCGTGTATAACAGATGTTACCTCATTTGACAGCCATCCATGTGTGTCACAGCCAACGTAAATAATTTAACATTGTATCAATGCGCCACTGTACACTAATAAGTTCGATGTTTCGATACTGATATCGAACATTTTAATAAAGTGAAAACGTCTGTAATTATAAGGATTGGTTTTCAATTTTTGCAAAGTTATTGAGAGTATAACCCGGCGATGACGGATAACAAATTGTATAAAACCGAAGATGCAGGCGGTCAGTTCTACCCTTGGATGTGGAAGGATACTGGAGGGCTCGGAGAAAACCACCGATCTTTGGTAAGCGAAATGTCAAACTGTCTCACAAAGGAAGTGGAGTGGAGTAATGTTGTTTTATGACCCATTCAAGATTCTTTCACTTAATTCGAGGATGTCAGTTCTGGGATGGTGAAAGAAACCGGAGTGCCCGTAGAAAACCACCGACCTTCTACAAACTTGACAAACTTTCTCGCACTGGGATCTGTCCCTGAGTGGGATTCGAACCAAGGAGGTGAGAGGCGCTGTGGTCCGTAAGCGCGCGCTTTAGACCACCGATCTTTAGCAAGCGAACTGACAAACTTTCTCACATAAGGATCTGTCCCGTCTCGCAATGGGGTCACAAAAAAATTCGAACGCAATAGGCGATGAGAGACACTGTTATCCGAAAGCTTTAGACCACTCGGGCACCGTGACCTCCATTCTTTCAAAAGACGTGCATTACAGGAAGGTGATCGTTCAAACGCTAACTTAACAAGAATATTTGAACATTTTATTTTTTAAAAAAGATGTCTTCTCCCGACTTTCAATGAAACAAAATATAAGATATTAAATTCTAGCCTTGCTTTCGGTAGTAAAAGGACACCATATCGGCTGGTTCACTCGTTACAAGGATAATGGACTAGAAAACGGTATGCTTGTCTGCGGCATATTAACTCGGTGAGCTAGCACTTTTACAAAAAGTCGCTTTGAGTGGGCGCTGATACAAGGCAGACCACAAAACATATTTGCCCATCTAACGCATTCAATAATATTGTTCTGAGATTAATCCAAATAGAATAATAACCTGCTCTCATCGCGAATAACCGATTGACTTGGATGTGAATTGTTAAGTGTTTTACACCCCAGTCAAGAATCTTTTACTCATACAATGGCGGTCGGTACTGGGATAGTGAAGGAAAACGGAGTACCCGGAGAAAACATCCTATCTGATTAGGAGGTAAGCGAACTTGCAGACATTCTCGCAGTAGGATCTGCCCAAGTGGGATTCGAACCTAAGCTTTTAGAGGCGCTGTGATCCATATGTCACCAAGGCCCGCAAATTATTGAAAGTTGATGTTATGACGTTAAACAACATTACAACAACAACAAGTACAACAAAATCATCAACAACAAGTACAACATTAAACTCGGGAATTTTAAAATCACTGGTATAATGTTTTTTATTCACTAACATCCTTGGCTTGATTTGGGTATAATTGCGGATTTCGTAAATAACATCTTCTGTAATTTAATTATAAATCTCTTTACTCCATTTACAGGAACAGAAGTTGTAAATGGAATCTTGGTTTCCATTGTCAAACGAAAAAATATTCATCCATAGCGGATATGTATGACTGGATTAAAAGTGCTGCAAGTCGGGAAAAGAAAAAGCGGAGATCCATCATCAAGACCCTGCAAAATAAATAAACGTAATTTAAACATACAGACAAAGTCAACAAAATATTTATTTATTAAAAAGTGGATCTCTCTGAAATTGACGTATCATAGAAATTGATTACAGTAACCATAGTGACCGGATTCTGTGAATTAAAGAGTTATTTTTTCAAAATTATTTCATTTGGAATAGTCAAAAAGTCAGTTTGTTTTAATTTTGGAGTGGATAAATATAACTGTTAGGCTCAAGATAAATTTTTCGTCCTCGGGAAGGATAAAGTTACATGTACTTGTGAAATCACTGTCTTATTTAGCGCATTTGGTTCTGCTTACCTGTCCTGCTGTATCTATTATATCCAGAGAAAGAGGTTCTTCATTCAAAACTGTTATATATTTAGAAATACATTCTGAAATAAAGAAAGTAAATTCAAAAAATAAACCAATGGAATTAAAGTCTATGTTTACGGGATTTTAAGAGGTGTTCATTTAATTAATTACAACAATGATGTCAAGTGCTACTTTTGAATTTTTATAAAATAATACAATTCAAAAGTAGCACATGACAATGAATTGTATTATTTCATAAAAATCCAAAAGTAGCACATGACAATGAATTGTATTATTTCATAAAAATTCAAAAGTAGCACATGACAATGAATTGTATTATTTCATAAAAATTCAAAAGTAGCACATGACAATGAATTGTATTATTTCATAAAAATTCAAAAGTATCACATGACAATGAGGAAACTTCATCACTTTAACTACAGGATAAATCGGGACATCTCCGCAAACTCTCGATAAACTGCCCCTGCCAGATGGAAATAACAAAAGTAAATCAATCAACTCATTTAATTTCTTTAATTTATCCACTTTAACTGGAAAATTTAGAAATATTAATTGCATCTTTCGCTGATTTTTTAGATGTCCACAACGAAAAAGTAATAAAACATACCTATTAAATGCTTCCTTATCCCATGGAATCCAGAAGAACCGTCCGATATTTTGCTCAATTCTCGGATCTATATGCGCAAATAGTCAAGTGGATTCCGATTCATCACTGGTTCTGGAAGTTCCATCCACAAGGTTTATAACACGAGTATTTAAGATGACAATATCAATATAGTCTTTATCCATAAATAAAACGAATACCTCGACATATTTCAATTCTAAATGCACTAACATTTCCGTCGTTCAACAGCATGATTTGTCTATTAGAACTTGTATCCATATTTCCTTAAACATTTCTTATGAGTCTAAGTGACTAGGAAGGCAAAACTCTTCCAATATCTTCTTAAACATTTCTTTAAGGTCCATGTACCTCGTAAATACAATGCAAGGCATTGGCCTGTTATCCGCTTTGATGAGGATATCCAATACAAAATAAATAAATATCCTAAAAGAATGCAAAGTTTTAAATGAGTAAATTATTGCAGACTTCACAAACGCAAAACTTTTCAAATATCTTCTTAAACATTTCTTATTAGGTCCAAGTGCCTCGAAGAGGCAAACCATTGGCCAGTTATCCGCTTTGATAAGGATATTCAAAACAAAAAATTATAAATATCCTAAAAGAATGCAAACTTTTAAATGAGTAAAGTATTGCAGACTTCACAATGTGTCGTTTCACACAAAATATTTTTCTAAGAAATCTATGCGTGATTTCAAATTATGTCCATTAGTCCATGGTTGACTTAATTCCATTTACTATAAAAAAAATTAAAAGTTCTTTCAAGAAAATCCAACGGCAAACATAAATTCAGTTTCTGTTGTCCATTACATTTAGCCTATGTATCCAATCTCTCATGGAACGATCTTCTTCAAAATTAACACCGAAATGTAGCGGTCGGTTTCCCATTATTTCACCGGGGAGACAATAGTCTATCCCAAGAACTGACTGGATGGATCGTTTACCTTTCGCTGCTAGTGGTCTTTGGCGCTTTTTGTTTGTCTTATTTGATGAGTTAAATTCAGGCACTGCTGGCTCACTTTTTTCTGCTTCAACGTTAGCTTCTGAAACATTTGTTGTTAACTCTACAACTGCGGTTTTTGAGTAATGACAGCCCATGTTTTCAACAAATATATTATAATAATACTACTGTTAACTAAATCCGTTTTGGCGGAGATTTCCCGAAAAACTTTCGGACAATTGCTACCATGTCAAATCCAAATGACGTCATATCGGAGATTGAGTCATTGTTGGTCATGTGACATTCTGTTGCAGTTATAATGAGCGTTTTATACATGGTGAAAACGTAACAAAAACAGAACTTTAATATTTTATGCTATTTTTTTCACCGTGTAAGCCACCTTTAATATAGGAATGAAATAATCAACAAAATATGTGATTTTGGCGCAAAATTCAGTTTGAAAAAGTAAAATGATAGACCTAGTTTTATCATATCCGGTCTTGTTTGTCCTCTCGGAAAAAGAATCGATTCAATGGGTTAAACTATGTGATATCATTTTAAGGAATTTTAGTGGCCTAATCATCTATAATGCTTCCTCGTCTGGCGCTCGGTATCAGGAGGATAGAGTATTGACTTGTTCATCCAGTGTCAAGATAATGGACTGAGGGATAGGTATACTGGCTCGGTGAGTTAGCACCTTACCAAAAAGAACAAGAACAACCAGTGTAAAAGGTGAAGGATTTGCTTAGCAAAATTGTTTATTGAGTTTGGAGTTTAATAGATTTTCTTAATTTTATTATTATTATTATTATTATTATTATTATTATTAGTGATTTTTAAGAACTAAGGATGTTTTCTTGTACATACGTTTCAGTTACAACTTTTTTCACAAAAGTTTTTTTTCAACAATTACAGCTTGTACCACATTACCAATATTGTACTTGTACCTTACCACCAATCTTAAGCTTGTACCAAACAACAAATATTTAGCTTGTACCATAGCCCCAGTCTAAAGCTTGTGCGACATGAATAATCTTGAACTTGTACCACACTACCAATCTCAGGCTTGTACCACACCACCAGTCTAAAACTTGTACGACAACGCCATCAATCGTCTGCTTATATCAAACCCCCAAAACTTGAACTTGTACAGCACCATCAAGCTTGTGCTTGCACAACGTCATCACTCCTGTGCTTGTAAATCTCAAGCGAAGACTTGTGCCAAACAACCAATCCTGAACATAGATTTTACTTTACATTCACAAGACAAGGCATTTGCGGATTTTATTTTTCATGAACTAGAATACTAAAACATAAGCACATTAGAAAAGTAAAGTTCGCCGTTAAGCTATCTTATAAAGATACTGCAGTCAAACTTTAAATATTTTAGAAGTAGCACACGTATAGAACCGGTAATATTTAAATAACAAATAACTTGTCATTAGGAACAAAAGTTAAAAAGGTCTGACTGTCCCTGTAATATTCTGCATTTGTATATTGAATCTCTTTGATCAGATGAGCTAAAACCTACAGAATATTTTTCTACCTGATATGAAATTCATACTCTTGGACAAGTTAAACTTTCTTCTTACTTCAATAAAGCAGTAGGCGTGTAGCACTGCTCGTTGATTCCTATATAAACTGGGGGCCTCGGTGCCTCCAAATGGTCTAAAGCGCACTTATGGCAGATCACAGCTTGAGTTCGAATCCCACTCGGGACAGATCCCAGTGTGAGAAAATGTGTCAGTTTGTTGAAGGTAGGTGGTTTTCTCCGGGCACTTCGGTTTTCCTCCACCATTCCAGAACTGACCGTCTCGAAATGAGTGAAAGAATCTTTGACTGGGGCGTAAAACACCATTACTTCACTCCTATATAAATTGTATTTATCGTTATCAGTCATTTAGCTTTACGCTTCAACCAGTATTTAATACATTATCTGCTTGTTACAATACTCATTCTTCAATCATGTATCTATATAAATACAGTATTGCCTTTAATGGTATTTAAAAACATTAACAAATGTAAAATGGAGTGACAAGTACAATATGAAGGGGAATAACTCGTACTTTTTTGAGTCAGAAACGGCGCAGTCAAAAAGTTTGTTGGGGTTTTTACTTTTTAATCAAGAGTTGCGCTAAAGTACATTAACTACCACAGATTAACATTTAAAATCATTATTCTCCGCATCCTGGTAACAAAAAAAAAACAAGAGGCCCATGGGCCTTAACGCTCACCTGAGGACATGGCCAACCTGAGGATATATCCAAAATCATTTGCAAAAATACATAAAATATTCTAATATACATGCCATACAAAAAGTTAATAGTTTCCAAGATAATTAACAATTTGAGTCTTTTTATGCATCTATGACCTTGACCTTTAAACGTAGAACCTTGAGCCACATATCAAAATGATTGTCATATCAATACCTACAAAATTCTAGTATATATACCTTTGCAAAAAGTTAATAGTTTTCAAGATAATTAACAATTTGGGTCTTTTTATGCATCTATGACCTTGACATTCAAATGTAAAACCTTGAATCTTATATCAGAATAATCACCATATCAATTCCTACAATATTCTAATATACATGCCATACAAAAAGTTAATAGTTTCCAAGATAATAAACAATTTGAGTCTTTTTATGCACCTATGACCTTGACCTTTGAATGTATGACCTTGAGCCACATATCAAAATGATTGTCATATCAATACCTACAAAATTCTAGTATATATACCTTTGCAAAAAGTTAATAGTTTTCAAGATAATTAACAATTTGGGTCTTTTTATGCATCTATGACCTTGACATTCAAATGTAAAACCTTGAATCTTATATCAGAATGATCACCATATCAATTCCTACAATAATCTAATATACATGCCAATACAAAAAGTTAATAGTTTCCAAGATAATTAACAATTTCAGTCTTTTTATGCACCTATGACCTTGACCTTTGAATGTATGACATTGAGCCATATATCAAAATGTTTGTCATGTCAATACCTACAATATTCTATAATACATGCCTATACAAAAAGTTTATAGTTTTCAAGCTAACGCACAATTTTAGTCTTTTTTAGCAAAAAAATAACATTTCAGGGGCAACAACTCCTACATGCATTATCATACAGTTACGAAACTTTGTACCTTTTTACATTTTGTCCTGCTAAACATTTTAACAATGTTTTAATATTATATATCTCTTATAATTTGGAAGAAAAAAGCCTAAAACTGCACAAATTACAAACTAGGTCATGACCTTGAACTTTGACCTTGACCCCATTTTGAAGGTTATTTCAAGAAAAAGTCAAAACTGAAAACCCCATGTCAATATCTATTCATATAGTCAAGTTATAATAATTTGAAGCCATTTTACGAAATTTTCAAAATTAAACGCAAAAACGCGTAACCTAATTTTTTACCAAATTTCACGAAATGAACAATTTATAAGCTTAAGACCCTAGAGAAGCCAAAAATCACATCAGATTTTTTCTCCCATCATCGCTTTCAGAGAAGAAGATTTTTTAAGTTTTTTGGAACCATGGGTCACCTTGACCTAGTTTTGGGAGCCATGACAACGTCACGAACAAATCTGAATTGCACTGTCCCATATATGCATCTGACCAAGTTTCATTGAAATCTACCTCATAGTTTTAGAAAAGAAGTTGAAAATGTAAAAGTTTACGCCGCGGACGACGACGACGCCGACGACGACGACAACGCCGACGACGACGACGACGACAGACAAATTTTGATCAGAAAAGCTCACTTGAGCCTTTGGCTCAGGTGAGCTAAAAACAGAACAAAAAACTGGTAATTTCAAACTCCTAACCGGGTTTAACATACAATGATATAATATTGAAAAGCTTTGAAAAAGTTGTTTGAAATACTCGAATCATACTAAAGTGACCATGCCCAACGTTTGCCCTAGCAGCCCTATTTTACCGACATACACCCACCACCACCACTAGCAGACAAATGACCATTATTTATGAAGTAACTAAAAGATACCATTTTGTTACTATATTTTTAGTAAAGTGAAGAAATGATTATGATAATGAAACTTGGGTCTTCTTGCATTGTTGAACACCGAGAGATATATCATTTCAGTAAATACATAGTGTTTTTTGAAAGTGTCTGGAAATTGCATTTTGCTAGGTCAAGTCAATTCCATACCGACCTACTGATAGAGTTAGATATATAACTGAAAATTATGTACTTTATTATAAGCAAAACAATCGGACAGGACAAAAATAAACAAATAGAAAAATAGACGTGGGCGTGTGTTTTCAAGTTAAGATTACTGAACATCAACACCTGACTTAATATGAACAGAAATTTAAAAAATCCTTAATTTTTTTTGGCATATTTGAAATCTGAAAAATTTTAGTTATATTCCAAGTAAATTTATGGCGTCATTTTGAAGATCACTTCAAGCTTACATCATTTATGTAGTTTTTAAATCAAAAATTATAATTCGTAGTCTCAAGAGATTGTCAGAATTGCTAAATTTAAGCAAAATCCTATCCCAGGAACAATTATAAAACTTGGAACCTGGTAGCGTGTCGATATAAATTGTGGATAGAATGCAACGGAGTTTTAACCCCCTTTACCAGTCAAGGAACTTTTGCTTATATCGAGGTGGGCAGTTCAGGGATGTAGGGGAAGCTGGAGTGGTAGTAGAAACCATCTAACTTTCGAATGTTTAGATCTGCCCTCAATGGATTCAACCATAAATTGTGAGGTCATATTTTAGTTAGTCACAGAAATTTCAATCACCTACGTAGTAAATATATACATGTACTTGATGTTGTGGAAGCATTTCTGATCCGCTTTGGTTAAGTACAGTTCAGACAATTTTAGTGCTAGCATAAAGTTGCAAATTAAGCAAGAAGACATTACAATTGTATCACTGAATGAAAGGATTTACACCACATTCAAAATTCCACTCGTATCGAGACGTCGCCGGCTTCACGAGGCAACATCACAACTGCCTATTGTCTGTGATAATGAGGCGACGGCTCCAAATTCCAGGCTCTTGGTGACAAGTCTGAATTCGAGTCGTGCGACAACCTTCCTCTTATGAACAACTCTTTTCCGAAGAAATTATTTAGATCTATAGCCTCCCACTAGGGTGTGATGTGAACATGTCATTACTACAACCAAATGTGTGACAACATAGTAAATGGTATCTACAAGCCCCAACTTAAATATGGTTAACTGGAAATTGACAAGTTGAAAATAAAAAATGAAGTAGATTCTAAATCTCGTCTGATATTTTATTCATTTTATAAACAAAACACCAAAGCACATTGAACCGTTAGCACATAAAAAGCACTGGCAAAATTAAAAGAAATTTTAACACTTTTCAAGTACAGAAATTTACAACACAAATAATTTAGCAGGTATATATTGATTACAACTTGCTAAAATCAATTACCTATTTTATGGCACAATTTGAATTTAGTATACTAGACTTAATATAATTTTATAATGAAACAAAAAAGGCTAGAAGCATGGCACATTATAAAATGTTCCCTGATCAATATTTTTGTTTTTAAAACAGCACTAAAATGATGCTTAAAATGATATAGTCTGGTCTATTCCTTTTTTGCTATTTTTGCACTTGGTGCTTCGCCGGACCCATCCTCAATTGCCGGCAAGTTGGCCGACTGAATTGTCAACAGACCGTCGTTAGCAAGTTTGGCGGTGATGGTGCTTGAATCGACGTCCTTTGGGAGGGTAAATTGGCGGGAAAATTTGTGGTAGACAGCCGAGTGATCACTCTCATCTTTGTGTTCGGCATCAATTTTCAACAGATTCTTTTCGGTCTTGATCGTAACTTCCTCTGGTTTAAAGTTACTCATGTCAAGCTGGAGTTGTAATTTCCTCGTTCCGTCCTCATTTGTAACGATGGGTTCACGGATTTGCTTGAGCTGCGATACCATGCCTGTATCCAACGCCTTTTCTTCCTGGTGTGGTTGCAATCGCGCCATTGCACGCCTCATGTGCCGCATATCGTTTGCCATTGCCCTCCGCATGTCATCAAACTCTCGGTCCATGTCACCGAACAGCCTTTCAAATCCAAAATCATCATTACAATCAAGAGGAATCAATGCCATTGTTAGTACGAAGGTTCGGAGATGTTCTCTTTAACGATTAAAGATTGTTCAAAAGAAATACTTGGTCAATTTAGCGTGTAAAGTTTGATATCTAAAGATACTTCTACTATAAATACTCCCTTATTTGCTCTTACAATTTTCTAAAATGCACAATGAAAACCCACGCTGTTCAATTTGCCTTTAACAGCCGCCCTTATATAAAATTTGTGTCGCTGAATTTGATTGGTTTTTCAAACGGGGCTTTAAATGGGATGAGACGATATAAACGCCGCTGGATTATCCTGGATATTTATATAATATAAATTGAAACAGCTAAAGAGTCAAATAAAAATCTTTACGACTATAATGAATTATATTCTTACAATCCACCAAACTTTTTAAAAGTGGTATTTTTTTAATAAACTTAATAATTCGTATAACATTTAATTGAACCTCATTTATATCAAAGATTTGAAAACTATTTCGTTAAATTAAAACAGGAAAGGTCATAAAGAAAACAGGAAAGATAATGGGGTTAATGCGGTTGACCGGTCATCTCCAGGTTGTTGGTAAACAAGTAATGTGTGTGTGTGTGTGTGTGTGTGTGTGTGTGTGTGGTATAAGCTAATTAAGCTTAAGAAACAAACAAAATAATAAATAAATAAATAAAAATTTTAAAAAAGCATAAGAAACATCAACAGCCAGCTATTCTGTTATACGACTAGAATTTTCATAGATGTAAAATTATTAAAATTATATCTGATGAACATCCTACAAAAATCATAATTAATAAAGACACAGGCATAATGATCTTAAGTAATTGAACAATTTGTTTCAAAACAACCGTGACATATTGTAAAATGAGTGAAGCGATGGAGACGAAACAGTTTATCAGTGATAACCCGCTATGTCCAACATAAATGTATCTTTTTAAAATATGATCAAGTTCACGAACAATTAGAAACAGTTCTATAGCCTACATTAAGTAAATTGTCTGCTTTAGCGCTGGAGTTAAACTTCAACATTTGAGAAAATATTTCGGTAACAAAATAGACAAGAACACTATATAATTGTGTCGTTAGTGTATCGTTGGATTTGTCTTTTCTAGATACATTATTGCCGGGTGGATAAAAATTGCCCGACAAAAGCGTGTAATAATAACTTGTGGGTCTACTTTTATTATTAGATCACCGTGTACCTCGAGAGGTTTATTTAAAATGGATCACTGAATAGAATTTAGAAGTGGGTTTATTAGAAAATTAATTTCATGTATAACTTGGGTGGAAGTAACAACAATTAAGCAATAAATCAACATCACTCTACATCTCTGCTGATCTCTGTAATATTATATATAATATAATAAATCTTTATTTAGCATAAAACATTAATACAATGTTTATAGCTATCATTAATCACAATCAAATACAAATATATAGCGCACAGGATATATATCTAAATATGAAGTTATATTTTACAGTAGAAAATGTACATTTTAAACCAATAGTATTTCTCTATGTTTAAATGCAAAATACACAAATTTTGATAATTTATTATGTAAATAATGACTGGAACAATTCATAAGATGTTTGAATTTATGGATATTTGGTCAATGACAAAAATACTTGGGTAAAAAATCTACGTCTAAGGTCTGAATAAGCAGGACAAACTAACAAGAAATGGTATTCGTTTTCGACAGTTTTCATGTTACAATATTTACAAAATCGAAGTTTATGTTCAGTATTGTTATATCTACCCTTTTCTATATTAAGATCATGACTGCTAATTCTTATAATTAACTTTGTTAAACATTGTCTAAATTTAGAATTATCAATAGAAGTTAAATACGATTCAAAAATATGTTTTTCTTTACGCAATAAATAAGTTTT
The DNA here is from genome assembly GCA_029721355.1 of Tegillarca granosa. Taxonomy (NCBI): domain Eukaryota; kingdom Metazoa; phylum Mollusca; class Bivalvia; order Arcoida; family Arcidae; genus Tegillarca; species Tegillarca granosa. The sequence goes on from CM056601.1 coordinate 23,671,846, forward strand.
CATTTTAGAGTAACTGTTCGATGTCGATTGCCACCTTTGAAAGAACTGATCTTCTTATCTTTGTTTTAAAATATTAAAATCAACACATATATGATTCCGGTTTAACCAAAGATCAGTCATACCTAAATCTGATAACAAAGTCTTAATATTGTATGCCCAATTCATTTTGTTACGTTTTCCACCATCAATGTCAGAAACTAAGAGTGTATACAACTTATATTTCAATGATTGCCTATTGGACAATAACTTTACCTTGAAAATTTTAGAAGTCTGCAATATCTATAATGCAAAAAAATTAATCTACCTATAATTCACCTAAAACAGCAAAATTACATGCTTTTATGTTAACACCTTAAATTCTTATACAAAATTTCATATGCAAACGTTCAATGTCATCTGCTTTATGAAATCCCCATATTTCGGCACCATATAACAAAATTGAACCTACTAAAGAGTCAAATAAAAACAGTTGTTTTTCAATTGGTAAACATACAGAATGGAGAATATTAAACAAGTTATGTAAAGATTTAGAACCTTGTGTACACAGTCGTTTCTGAGTTTCATTCCAACATCCATAAGCTTGTAAAAGAACACCTATACACACCTATACATAATATAGTCACAACTCAGAAAGTAGTTTGTCATCTGCAGAAATGTTATCATCGTCAGAAAGTAGCTTGCCATTGGAATAAAGTTGGGCATCAAATTTAAAGTATTATTATTTATTTTGATTATCTAAAGGAGAATTTCATGCTTGTCCATATTATAAAGTGCAGTCATATCAGTTGAATCTAAGGACCTAATCAATAAATAAATTGTATATTTCTTTCTTTCTAATTCTTTCTTTTTTAGGAAGCTAATCGGAGTTAAGATATACGTTGCTCTTCCCTGCGAGTGTCCCTCTCAATCATGAAAGTTTTCATCCTTGTTTAAATAATTCAGGCGCTAATTTAGTAACGTTAATGAAAGAATTTTTTAAAATTTATTTCTACGTCATGCCAAAGAATTCTGTATATTGCAGTATAGCCTATACGTCTTTGGTCATACAATGTATTTAAATATGATTTCACCCTTATTCGCCTCCTATTTTTTAAAGTGACATCTGGAGGCAATTTTAAAAACTAAATGGTTAATTTGTAATCTCGATTTCCATTGGTAAATTAAATTTGTCTGTTTAACCAGAGTAAAAATAGGCATTTACGATTTCTATCCATTTTACAAGGTGCTTGTTGATATTACGGTAGATAACCAAGTCCATGTCGGCGTGGTTTAATTCTGCTTTCAGTCGCCTTGTCACTATATGTAGAGTCTCTGAAGGATTTATAAACAGGTAAATGTGTACAAAAGTTGTAAAATCATTAATGTTGTAAGATTTTAGCACAAGTTATCAGATAAACCAATACACTTAATCAGTGAATACTTCGACATTGAAAATGAAAGTAGAATACAGATAGACACAGGCACTTGTTTCTTTCTATTATTGGGGCAAATAGTTGGCCTATACTATATACAGTATAGGCCAACTATTTGCCCCAATAATAGAAAGAAACAAGTGCCTGTGAGATAGACCTACTGTTTCTATTTGCTTTTATGATACTCGATGTTTCACATATTGCCTTAAGTAATCCGTAATATTGTATACACAAAAAATTCAGTGTTGTAATTGAAAACTTTATTATCGGCAGTGTTACAGGAAAGGAAAAAATGCAGCTGCTAATTCGCGACTCAAACCCGGGACCTTGTCAATACTAGTGGTACGCTTTACTGACACACTGGTAAGACTTGTTGCATGGGGTAACAGTTTGGGGGCTTTATTTATTATTAAACTTCTTTTATTTGCAGAAAAATTGGTTTAAAAAATAAGAAGTTCTTTGCAAGAATGACAGATCAGAAGAAATCATCAGTTACTATTGGCACTCACAATGGTTCTTTCCATTGTGATGAAGTTTTTGCTTGCTACATGCTTAAACTACTTCCCAAATACAAAAATGCTGAAATCATCAGGTATAGAAGTTTATTTTCTCTTGTTATCACAAAGTGATTATATATGTACATGTTTATCATTTATTATCATTCATGTACAGTAAATATTTATTGTAATATAAAGTATGCATTTTGTATTTAAATTAGTATTGATATTTAACCATTGAACTGTTTAAAAATGAGGTTTATAGTCAATATATATATAATTTCATTTGCCTTGTAACGCAAACTGAATAACATGCATTTGCTTTGTTTTATCATTTTTCATCCTTTAATAATTATTCAAATGATGAGTGAGTTCAGTCACACAAAATAATGCAAAAGTAGTTTGGCATAAAATTATGTATTCATATGTCATAAGAGCAATTGTAATTACAGTAATTATAGCTGATATAATTCCAATTTGTCTCAAAGAGAGTTTTTGATGGCAGACAAATTAAAAGTGTAAATATTAAGATTTAAAGTACAAAAAAACCTGTCCCCTACTTCGTTAACTTATGTCACATTTTTTTGTGAGCTAGAGTTCATGATTTTAGGTTGTTATTATAGAGACGAAATTCATTTTACTTTATCATTATAGAAAAAATGAAAGAATTGAAAATTTTGCAACATATTTGTAATATTAATTATTTGTGTAGAATTATAATACACATGCAAAATGAACAATTGTTTTTCATTAAACATCAACATAAAAGTTACAGAAAAGGTCTGACCAATAAAAATGCCTGACACAAGGAGATTGGAATCATTAAGAAATAACATGTTATATAGTTTTGTTTCTTTGATTGATAGGACTAGGGATCCAGCTGTTATAGATAAAATGGACATTGTAGTTGATGTTGGAGGAACATTCGATCCACAGAAAAACAGATTTGACCACCACCAGAGGTAATTTATGATGTTTTTTTAATACAAGATTTTCTTGAACAGAAACACTTGTTTTGATAGTAAGAGATGATATATACAGGTACTTCGGGAAGGTAAACCTAACAATAAGCTTACCCTCAGAAGCGAGGTATCATACACTGATCTAAGTGAGAAGACCGCATGAAGTCAGAATGCCTTAGCAGGGATGGTGGTTGATTGTCCAGAGTGGTTCAAATTCTTCATGCTTAGGTGTGATTTCATTTTAAGCTCGAGTCAACCATCTGACATGTCAGTTAAATTTACATTGAAATTCCATTTTGTTGCCTCTAAAAAGCATCTGAAAAAGGAACCATAATTGCCAGTGTTTTAGTACATGTATGTTTTGATTTTCAATTGATAAATTTAGGAAAACTTTATCTAGGAAACATATAGATCTTGTAACTTTTAAAATACATGTATGTAAACACAAATGACTTCATTGACTAGTGAGCAAAAGTTTTTGTAATGTTTATACGAAAAGAAACTTATTTTGTAACAGCTTGAAATTATTTTCTTGTTATATATGTATCAAAGCTTGCCTACACAGTATGGTTGAACACATGTCAAAGGTCAACTCTGTATTACATTTAGCTGCCCATACATAAAGCCACGTTAAATTCAAATTTTGTTTATTGTATATATAAAAGAGGCGATGTCTAATCTAGTAACATGTTTATAAAAGGCTACTACTTTAATTAGTTTGCATCCATTGCATCAAAATTTGATACTAATATACTGTATACGTAGAAATATTCGCTGTGTATTAATGTTCGCTATTTTCGCGGTCGCTTATCAACAGCAAAAATAAATCCACTGTGATATTTTATATCCTTGTCAGATGCTAGTGTTAAAGCAACGCATGACCACAAATGTTTATACCAGCCAAAATGCTCTCCATACCAAAACTATGAAAGTTTATACCAGTGAATATTTTTACGTTTACAGTATATGCTTATAATTGAACACACACTAGTATTTGTTGGTCATTTACTTTTATATTTTGCTTTGACAGAACATTTACAGATACCATGAACAGTTTAAATCCAAAAAAGAAGTGGACAATAAGATTGAGTAGTGCTGGTTTAGTTTATTATCATTTTGGTAAGGAGATAGTTGCGCGGATCCTAGAACTTCCAGAGTCTGACCCCATCACTGACATTATATATGATAAAGTTTATGAGAACTTTGTACAGGAGATAGACGCTATTGATAATGGAGTTAATCAACATGATGAAGAACCAAGGTAAATATGTTTGTTTTTCTTTGATGTAATGCTGCATCTTAATGCCAAAGGGGCATCAGTCTAAAGAGTCTTGTCTACTGATCACAGTGCCTCTTACTGCCTAGGTTCCTGATCACAGTGCCTCTTACTGCCTAGGTTCCTGATCACAGTGCCTCTTACTGCCTAGGTTCCTGATCACAGTGCCTCTTAATGCCTAGGTTCCTGATCACAGTGCCTCTTACTGCCTAGGTTCCTGATCACAGTGCCTCTTAATGCCTAGGTTCCTGATCACAGTGCCTCTTACTGGCTAGGTTCCTGATCACAGTGCCTCTTACTGCCTAGGTTCCTGACCACAGTGCCTCTTACTGCCTAGGTTCCTAATCACAGTGCCTCTTACTGCCTAGGTTCCTGATCACAGTGCCTCTTACTGCCTAGGTTCCTAATCACAGTGCCTCTTACTGCCTAGGTTCCTGATCACAGTGCCTCTTACTGCCTAGGTTTCTGATCACAGTGCCTCTTACTGCCTAGGTTCCTGATCACAGTGCTTCTTACTGCCTAGGTTCCTGATCACAGTGCCTCTTACTGCCTAGGTTCCTGACCACAGTGCCTCTTACTGCCTAGGTTCCTGATCACAGTACCTCTTACTGCCTAGGTTCCTGACCACAGTGCCTCTTACTGCCTAGGTTCCTGATCACAGTGCCTCTTACTGCCTAGGTTCCTGATCACAGTGCCTCTTACTGCCTAGGTTCCTGATCACAGTGCCTCTTACTGCCTAGGTTCCTGATCACAGTGCCTCTTACTGCCTAGGTTTCTGATCACAGTGCCTCTTACTGCCTAGGTTCCTAATCACAGTGCCTCTTACTGCCTAGGTTCCTAATCACAGTGCCTCTTACTGCCTAGGTTTCTGATCACAGTGCCTCTTACTGCCTAGGTTCCTAATCACAGTGCCTCTTATTGCCTAGGTTCCTAATCACAGTGCCTCTTACTGCCTAGGTTCCTAATCACAGTGCCTCTTACTGCCTAGGTTCCTGACCACAGTGCCTCTTACTGCCTAGGTTCCTGATCACATTGCCTCTTACTGCCTAGGTTCCTGATCACAGTGCCTCTTACTGCCTAGGTTCCTAATCACAGTGCCTCTTACTGCGTAGGTTCCTAATCACAGTGCCTCTTACTGCCTAGGTTCCTGACCACAGTGCCTCTTACTGCCTAGGTTCCTGATCACAGTGCCTCTTACTGCGTAGGTTCCTAATCACAGTGCCTCTTTTGCCTAGGTTCCTAATCACAGTGCCTCTTACTGCCTAGGTTCCTGACCACAGTGCCTCTTACTGCCTAGGTTCCTAATCACAGTGCCTCTTACTGCCTAGGTTCCTAATCACAGTGCCTCTTACTGCCTAGGTTCCTAATCACAGTGCCTCTTACTGCCTAGGTTCCTAATCACAGTGCCTCTTACTGCCTAGGTTCCCACTCGGACAGATTCTAGTGTCAGTTTGTCAAGTTTACTTTCGGAAGATTGGTCTTTTTGACAGCTTCCCATTTTACTTTAGCATTCCCAAGCTGACTGCCGTGATATAAGTGAAAGAATCTTGACTGTGCTGTGTAATGCCACTACTCCACTACTCTCCTTAATGTTAAAGTTTGGCACAAGCCTTAAGCCTTATCATTATGGTACTTTTTTCTGATTACAACAAAATGTCTTGTCTTTGATGACCACTATAATAGCTCAGATGGTAGAGTGCTTGCTCCGTATATGGGAGGTAGGCACTCGAACCCAGGTCGGGTCTGAAGAAGACTTGAAAATTGGTAGTAAATGTTCTTTTATCAAGCACTCTGCATTTTGAAATGAAAGTCGCAGGGTCCTTTGGAATAGACCTTAAAAACTGATGCCACATGTCATGGCAGGCATTGCACATTAAGGAACCCTTCCTGCACATTGCCCTTAGTGCACTGCAAAGGTAAAAATTTCTACCACTTATCTATAGCTGGTAACTTCTTGATATAAGTGAAATATTCTTGACTGGGATGTAAATCCCCATTAAATCAATCAACCAATCTTGTCTTTGATGAGATAGCAGATCATATTAAGGTTAATATCATAGTTTTATATATAATTAGCTCACCTGACCAAAGGTCATGTAAGCTTATGGGATAGCGCAGTGTGTGTATGTGTGTGCATGTGTGCGTCGTTAACACTCATTTTCGACTTCTCCTCCTCCACTGGACAGATTTCAATGAGACTTGGCCAGAAGCATGTCTGAGTCGGTGCAATTCAGATTTGTTCGTGGGGTTGCCATGGCTACCAAAACTAGGTCCTGGTGACATAGGGTTTAAAAAATCTTTAAAAATCTTCTTCTCCAAAACCAATGATGGGAGAAAAAATCTGGGGTCTTAAGCCTATATTTTGTTCATTTCATGAAATTCGGTCGAAAAATGGGTTATGCATTTTGCCTTTAAATTTAAAAATTTCATAAAATGGCTTCGATTGTTATAACTTGACTATTTGATCAGATATTGACATGGGGTTTTCAGTTTGCACTTTTTCTTGAAATAACCTTTAAAATTGGGTTAAGGTCAAAGGTCAAGGTCATGACCTAGTTTGTAATTCTGCAGTTTTAGGTTATTTTCTTCAAATTTTTTCAGGATTTATAGCATCACAACATTGTTAAAATGTTCAGCATGACAAAATTGAAAAAGAAACAAAGCATAAAAAGACTGAAATTGTTAATTATCTTGGAAACTATTAACTTTTTATATAGGCATATATATATTAGAATATTGTAGGTATTGACATGATGATCATTTTGATATATGGCTCAAGGTCATACGTTCAAAGGTCAAGGTTATAGGTGCATTAAAAACTGAAATTGTTTATTATCTTGAACTTTTTGTATAGGCAAGTTTATTAGAATATTGTATATATTTTTGCAAATGATTTTGGCCATATCCTCAGGTGAGTGTTAAGGCCCATGGGCCTCTTGTTCTGTGCACTCATAGTTCTTTTTTTCCTATTTATTTGTTTTATAGATATCAAATTTCAACAAATCTAAGTTCCAGAGTTGCTTACTTAAATCAAAAGTGGAATGAGACAGATAAAGATGAACAGGTATGTACTATGATGCATACAAAATTTTTATTTTTTAGCAGAATTTGACAGGCAATGCTTGCTATAGAAACGTTGTTTATAGTAAACATTCCGTATAGGCTAAGATTGCTATAGCAGCAGCCCTCTGTCAGTGGTGTATTGTTATTTGTTCATTTAATTTTCAGACAAGCAAACTGAGATGGTTTGGCAACTTTGAGTGCAGTACAGGATGGACTTTAAGGATCCGTACACTGAATGTCACTGGTCATCACTGGTCATCAGGCCTCAGGTAGACCAAAACTGTCCTGAATGACCTAGTGAAACAGGACTGTAAGTCCCTAAGAATGGGTGATACTAACCCACTGGATCACCGAGCATGGATGGGGACTTCATTCTCAGCTGAACAGCCAGGCCTCACCCTTTTAAAAGGAGTAATCAAGGCCTGGATAATCTAAGCCTGATAATGATGATGATGGTGATGACATGTTTTTATCAGGAAGTCAGAACTTTTAGCGTAATGTTATTTTTGATAAGTTAACATTTATTAATCTATTTTTCAGGCATTATTTTATCAGGCTATGGAAATGGTTGGTGCAGAATTCATGGACAGAGTTTTATATTACAAACAATCATGGCTTCCAGCTAGAGACCTTGTAGAAACGGCAATTAAAAATAGACATCAGGTAGTGCTTAGAAGTTTAATATATTACAGAATATTAATATATAAGTGATGGCTTTTATCTATATATGTAAGAACCCAAATGCAATACCATTCCCAGTTTCACAATCATTCACTCAATTGAGTATACACTGAACTCCATTATGCCCATTTTTCTCCTATCAATATTTAAAAAAAATCAATTTTATGAGGCACTGTTTTGTTTTGTTCAACAAACCTACACTAAACAATTTAGATATAACATTAGATATTCAGCTATAACTGAAATGTTTTAAAGTTGACAATGAAATATTTTCTAATTTGAGTTGATTGTACATTCAATTGAGTGGATGATTATGAAACTGGGACCTGAACTACAGATTCAGTCCAAAAAAGAAGTGCATTTATATATAAGCAAATTAAGCTATAAGTTTACAACAATTAACGTTCTTACAGACATAAAAAACTTTAGCTTTATATTTGTGTGGTGTACTGTAAAACCTCAATTTATTGCTGGGACTTTGTTATCAATTTGTCTCACATGAACCCTTTTTGGTTCACAGTGCCTCTCACTGCCTAAGTTCCGTTCCAACTCGGGGCAGATTCTGGTGTGATAAAGTTTGTCAGTTCTCTTTATGAAGGTTGGTGTTTTATCTGGGTGCTCTTGTTTTCTCCACCACCCATAAAACTTGTCACCTTCATATGAGTGAAAACTCAGAAGTTAGTGAATAAAACACCAATAATTACACTTCACTTGATTCATAGATTCATGGACTTTAATTTACAAATTAAGTGTCATGACAAGCTAGGTAAAAAGTTATCAATGGGATATCATAAGGTTTAATTGTGAAATCAACATGGTATGTTTATTTGTATGCTGAATTATTTATACATACATGTATATAGGACTTAGTGCTCCTGATCTGATGGCTTAGTATTTATGAATTATACATCTGTTTTAACCACACATGGATATCTAATACAGGTGTTCTGCTGTTTATGTATTATCTCCCCTTAGCACTCTTTACATATTAGAGTAGCCTAAATTGTGTGGTTAACCATCACAACACTTCTTATTGTTTCAATTCAAATTCCACAGTGCAAATTCTAGTTTGAGAAAGTTTGTCAGGCATTCTGATTTTCTCCACCATTTCAGAAGTGATAACCTTGATATAAATGAAAGAATCTTGATTGAAGAGTAAAACATCATTACTCTCTACTCTAATCATAAAGACTCCCCAAATACTGTAAACATACTAATTGTAGTGTGTACGAATATTAGCGCAATTTTATTTTCAACAAACTTGGATTCGAATTAGCTCAAAACAACTTTTAGAAACAGACTATAAGTCAAACATGTATTTTAGCAGTGTGTTTAAATTATCGCCACTGTCCTAATGCGAAAATTGCTAAAATTAATAAACCGCTAAAATTAGTAGGTTTACAGTATGCATTGCTATCAGATTGTGAACAATCTATATCAGTAATTACAAATATATCATGTACTTGTATTACATGACTGTAATTCATACTCAAAACAACTTTTATTATAGGCAGATCCCAGTGGTGAGATAGTGGTTCTAGAATCATGTGGTTGTCCATGGAGAGACCATCTGTTTAATATTGAAGAAGAACTTAAGTTAGATGTACCCATCAAATATATCCTGTATCAGGACAATAATAAGAAATGGAGGGTACAGTGTGTTCCTATTAGGATAGGTTCATTTGAAAACAGGTAAATTTATCTTGTATTGGGAACCTTAGTGGCAGATTGGTTTACAGGCAGGTTATTGGTCCACCAGTAAGAACACCTCTCATAGCCTCGGCTTTATACTGCTATAACAAGTTTTAATTCATATCGGTCTCAATGTAAAAAATGAACAAAGATGGTATTTGTGTTCTTGCAAGTTTTTCAGGTCTGCTTTGTACTGCTGCACTTATGGCAGCTTAATGTGATATCCCAGCATGCTCCAAATCAACAACATCACAGATTCACACTTTACATCATCATGTGACTACAACTGGCACATAACCAACTTGTACAGGATACATCATGCTTTGCACTACTTTTTGCTATTTAAGTATGTCAAACAGGATAGATCTGACACAAATTTGGGGGACTAGAGTTTGAAGTCTTTCACATTGGTCCCAATACATGTTTGTCTTTTTCTCATCATGTTTGACTGTTTAATCATTACTCATGTTGTGCTATAGATTTACGTGTTGATGTTGCTGAGAACAGATTTCGGTTTTAAATATCTCTATTCAGTTTGATTGAATTGATAAGGTTTTGTTTGTTTCCATAATGCCCATCATCCTCCATACATGCATCTGTACTATTACAAATCTTGCCGTTTTTGTTTGAAGCTTGTTTCTCCAAAATTTTCATCAATTTCATTATGTGCAGGGATTTCCTTCATTTTTTAACCATAAATTATGTTATTTAAAGTGTTTTGAAAGTATTAGAAGTGCTATAGTTTTGGAAAATATTAGCTTCAAATTTTTTATAAAAAAAAAAAAAAAAAGAAAGAAAAAAGAAAAAAGGTGTGGCTCCTTTTACAGTTTCTGTAAGTCTTAATATGTGACCAGCATGAATTTGTGATTTCCAGATACAAGTTGATAATGAGAAAAACATTTTAAATTGAATCACATAACAATATATTTTTGACATTAACTGGCAGTTACATTTTTTTGACAGAAAATATTTTTATATCCAGGTATAAAATACTAGTCATACAGATTGTATTCAGAATTTTATTAATTAATTTATTTGTAGATTATCTTTGCCAGAGGAGTGGAGAGGTTTGAGAGACGACGCCTTATCACAGAAATCTGGTATACCTGGATGTGTATTTGTACATGCTTCTGGCTTTATCGGCGGAAATGACACATATGAAGGTGCTTTAAAAATGGCACAAATATCTTTACAACAACAAGCTAAAAATGGAGTTTGAATTTAACCAGTGTTTGTACAGTGATATTAACATCTGTCAGCTGGACCCATTCATGGCTATTCAAGGTTATAAAAAGAAAGAAAAAGTTGAAAAGATCTGGTGTTTACTGAAATATTCAATGAGTTTTTTTCATCAGATTGTCTGATTGAACAATTTCAATAATGAAATAATGTTAACAATATAAGGAAAGACTTCCTGTTGTAGTCTGCACTAAAATTTTATTTTCAACTAAAATGGCCTAAAAATAACAAAATCAAGCCTTATTGAACATTTCTGTAACAAAAATATTTTTTCAAAAATTTTATAGATAAATAAATGGATTGGGGATGGGAATTTACAAAAGGAAGTCTTACCCAATAACCATTGTGAAGATTTCTGATTAAAAGTCTACTGTAGTACAGTGGGTGCAATTAGAATATACAGCATTTTGATTTGGACATTTATTCTTACTCATTGTACACTCAGTTTGAGATTTTGATATTGTGATATTTCATTAATGTGTTTTATGCCACCTTAGTTTCTGCCACTGTATGTATCTGCTGTCGTTGTTTTGTTTAAGTAGAAAACAAAACATGAATGTTAAAAAAACTTTCATGTCATCGTGAAGACTAGGAGATCTTGAATTTATTTAGTTATGGTAAATCTGAAAATTTTGATGTTAATTTTATTAAACATGTCTTACAATTGGTACTGACTGACTACAGTGAACCCTGTTTTGGAAATTTAAATTACATGTGATTAATGATTGACTTTCAGTTTTGTAGGGTACATTGAGGGACGATGAACCCAATTTGTGATCTCGCAAATCTAATGAACTGTGAAGTCAATTCTTAGTTATTTTACGGGATACCAAAATAAAAAAATATGCAAATATTTACTTTGCATTAATGGTTTACTTGAAATGGCAACCTTAAAGTATGCAAATAAACTTCTTTTTGTATTACGTCAGTTTATCATGTTCAACATAACACATACTTTTCAAAAGTTTACCAGAAAAAAGAAATATTTATTTCCGGTAGTTCAAATCAAAACCATGTGTTGCATTTGTAAAGATACATTCGTTATTAAAAGGTCAAGGATGTGTGGCATCTCAAATTTCAGAATCTCTTAAAATTTTTTGAGTACCGGTATATACATGTACATGTATATGTATTTGTTTTTGTTTTTGTTTTTTTTTTTTTTGTGTTGTTGTTGTTTTACATATCTCTGAAGAAAGACATTTTCTATGATGGCATTTTTGTACTGTAAAATTTGAATAAGGTTAATAAAGTTACCATCCCATTTAGTGAAAAATTTGGTGAGATGTTTACATTTTTAAAATTAAGAAATTGCTCATTGAAAGAAATGCTATACTGTGTTTAGCATCTGTCATATAATTGTATGCATGACATTTGAATCTTTCTTAAAGATGTATATGAAAGTTCACACACACACACACAAACACCCACCCACCCCCCTCAAATAAGTGGTGATATGGAGAAATACAAGCACTTTTAAACTATATTGTATTTAAAGGCCAGGTTAAACCTGAAATGAGGAACAGAAAACAATAAAACTTAATCCCATAGTGTTCAGTTAATATCCCTGTTTTGTGTTTATTATCTAAAAATTTTGTTTACATGGTGATATTAGAGTATGGCAGCTTGGCAAACACTCTTATTTTATACATAAAAACTGAATATTATTTTTTAATTCCTTTTAAAAATTACGAGAGACTTCACTGTTAAATTATTTGTTCATAGTTAAAGAGTCTTGTCATTAGTCATAACAAATACGTTACATAATATTTATAACCACAACAGAAGCTCAGTTGGTAGAGTGCTTGCTTTGTATGTGGGAGGTCGGGGTCTGATCAAGACTTGAAAATTGGTAGTGACTGTTCTTTTTGTCAAGCACTCAGCATTAAGAAATGAAAGTCCCAGGGTCCTTTAGAGAAGATCTGTAAAACTGATGCACCATTTCTCGGCAGACGTGGAACGCTAAGGAACCCTCCCTGCACATTGCCTAAGTGCACCGCAAAGGTCAAAATTTTCTGCCACTTTACCTATAGCTAGTGATATCTCAATATAAGTGAAATATTCTTGTCTGGCACATAACACACTTTTAATTCAAATCAAACAGAATACTTGAACATACATGCAATTACTAGAGGCTGTCAAATTGATGGATAGTCAAAGTAAAAATTTCTTAATATCATTAGACATAAATGATGTGTGCAGGATAAATACCACATCATCATCATCGTCGGTTTTTTTTTTTATTAACATGCAGGTTCAGAAGCATTGTCTACACTAGAAGGCTCCCTTCCAGATGACTGGCTAGCTACACACATGGCAGATTTCACCCAATGGATAATACAAACCAAATGTTTTATGATTATGACAACTGAGCCATGAGATTATAGGTTAATATGGTTCTACATGTATGTACCAGTCAAGATTATTTCACTTATATCAAGATATCACCAACTAGAGGTCAAGTAACAAAACTTCTGGAAAAGTGAAGTGATTATCTTCATGCATGTTAGATCTAGACTACAAGTATTACTGTGTTGTCCAAAATGTAAAATGTGCTTGTGTTTAGCAAAATACCTTTTGCTCCCTGGGGGCTCTGTGGTCTAAAGTGTGTGCTTATGGATCACAGTGCCTTTTAATGCCTAGGTTCTAATCACAATGTGAAAGTTCCTAGTCAGTAGTGTAAGAAAGTTTGTGAGTTACTTGCCAAATGTCGGTGGTTATTCTCTGGGCACTCTTGTTTCCTCCACAATTACAGAACTGAAATCCTCTATATACTATGAAGTGATAGAATCTTGAATGGGGTGTTATTTCACTCCTTGTTCCCTGTCTCAAGCTGAGGTAGAAACTACAGTACTCCACTTCGATCAAAATAAAACAATGAACCTTATTCAACACCATTAACATTTATTCTATCACTACTTTCATGTTTTCTTGATAGATTTTGTTTGAAACTTGAAAAGCCAGGGTCAGCTCTAAAATTCTTTCACAGTTAAATCAGTGCCAAACATCCAGCTAATATATACCAGTAAGCCTGTCTCTAAACCAGAGCGGGATCTCCATGGTAGAGTGGTCTAAAGCCCACATTTGTTAATCCCAGAGCCCCTCACTGCCTAGGATTATATAACACTCTGGCAGATTCTAGTGTGAGACAGTTTTTAAATTTGCTTGTCAAAGGTAGGAAGTTTTTGTTGTGCACTTTTAGTTTTCTAGGTTATGAAAAACACTGTGATCCAACCAATCAGCCATTGATCCCCAATAACTCTTAAAGGATATGCAAGCTTATCTTTATAATTAAAAAAAAATTACTGATACATAATTATATGATACTTTTTATTAAATCTGTATTTCATAACACAGACTATCAAGCTAAGAAATATAAAAACACAATCACAAACATTCAATGAGAATTTTACACATGGAATTTGATATAATCTAACATTTATATGTAAGAATTAAAAACATGATTACTCTGTCAGTCTGATGTAACTGGAGATATGGCAACAATTTAAATTTAAAAGTTTTCCAGCTTCAAAATGCAACCACAATATCATAATTCCTATCATAATTAAGGTGGTATTGGACAATCATTTTCATTTTTATATTTCATACCAGCTTTAAATGTCATAAAATGCTAGATCATGCAATGAAAAGAACATCTGATTTGACAACCTTGATTAATAAAATGGACAATGACTGCTTATTTCTGACAAATCAAACAATCTTTGGTAGTCTTTGAAAAATTTCTCTGTAAAAACTTGTATTTTCACAAGATTTGGCAGTCTGGCTATTTTAATGTACAAACATGTATTTTGATTAGTTTGAACCAAGAAAGTTCAAATTTACAATGGTTTTACATAAACATCAAAATAAAAGTTCTTTGTGAAGGAATGACAATATGATTTAAAGTCTAGCGATTTAAAAAAGAAACTGAAATTCCATCTTGGAAAAATACACACATTATATATAGGCAGTTAGAGCAAACATTTTTGTAATTACAAACCTTGGCAGCCCAAGCCAATGATAGTTTAAGCTTTAAAGGTAAACCCTATGTTCTTCACCACCAATCTGAACTGAAACATCAAAGCACATAGTTTCTTTCATGAGCAGACTTGATTGAATTACAATACATAGGAAGTACCTTGTCTTAATCTGGGAGGAGCTTGTCTTAATATGGGAGGAGATTGTCTTAATCTGGGAGGAGCTTGTCTTAAACAAGGAGGAGCCTGTCTTAATCTGGAAGGTCATTATGGTATGTTTTTTTGCTGCAAGTTGAGCCAAAAAAAAAAAAAAAATTTGGACATATGAATTTTTGTGCTATCTTGTGCAATAACATGTATCTTCCATTTTTAACTGGTCAGTTAAGATTCCAAAACATTAATTTCGTACATCACAAATAATCAGAAGAAAAAGTTATTTACAGTAAACAAACAATTGATTGCTATATTACATTTCAAAATCAAATACCTACATCACATACGTGTACATTTAAACATTAAAATAAATATTATAAAGGAAATAAACAAACAAAATAATAATGTGTAAACTGAACCAGGATACCATTATTATATCTGCTAATGAATATATCGAGTCATCTCACAGACAAAGACTGAATTTTAAAAAAAAAAAAAAGTGCTAAAACCAAAAGCTCCCCCTCTTTACTTTGCGAACTTGAAATGACATTTGGATTTGGATTTGACATTTTTTAAATTTTGATAAGCCTTGCCAAGCTTTGGTCACAACTGTTATTTCACATTATCATAAATAAAGTAATTCTTCATCATACATGTACTTCATGTTGTTACCTAACAGTACTGTTGATAATAAAACTGTGATCAATACCCATGACTGTTTCCCATTATACAGTAGCTAGGCTTTATTTTTTCAGTTCAAACAATAATGCTTTGTTTTTTTAAAATGAGAAAAATTTAAATACTGCTAACAATTTTACTGAGAATAATAAAATGATGGCAGAAAAAAAAAAATCAGTGGAACAACATGTACATGAAATTTAAATTTCACCATTAAAAATATAATAAAACATCATTAAATCTATCTTACATAATGCCAGGAAACGAATGCATATATAATAATGTAACTGATTTAGATAAGTTTTATCGTACATACAACTTGCATGATTGTTTTTCATAACTCTGTTTGAAATTAATGGTGATGACTTTAATGATGAAATTGCAATAAAGATTCATGATATTTAATATACACAAATAAATAAACAGGAAGAATTCTGAGATACATCCTTCCAAGAACCAGCTTTATGGTATCAAATTTCAGTAATGTATACAGTGTTTTTTTTTATTAGTCTTTTTACTGTTTTGGATTCCAGTTTGTTCTAAAAAATTTCAAAACTTATTTCTAGCAATAAAAAGCTGAAAAATATCTGGCTATATTAAGGCTGTACTTTACTAACTCTCCATGTACATGTATTCAGTTTCTGGCCTCTTCTAAACTACATGTACTATCAATTTAGAGTTTACAAATTTAGATTCAAAAGTAGCCTTCACTGCCCACATCTAATCTACATTCATCTTTCACGCAGCATGGAAAATTTATTAAATTTTCCACAAGTTTTTTTCTTCCAACCAGTGCTTCTGAGAGGATGCATAAATTGCATACTGCTTGGTACTTTGTCTTCACACTCTGAGAATCTCTAGACAGTGATTATAACAAATGGCTATCCAGTCTGGCTGCGTTGATGACCACTGGATTTGGTTGATTTCTCCAGCAGCAGTGTAGGCAAGTATTGGATCCTCAATAGCACGAGGCATGGATTGTATGTCCCAGATCAAAGCTTGGTGATCATCAGCTGAAAATGTCCAAAATTTCAAAATAAATAATGTGTTACAATCAAAGCAAAATTAGGCTACATGTACATTTTTAAGACTTAAACATCTTGTCTGTCAAAGAAAAATGATTGATTGACTGGAGTTTACGTCCCAATCAAGAATATTTCACTTATATTAAGACATCACCTGAAGTGACAGAAGTGGCAGAAATTTTCATCTTTACAGTGGGCTTAGGGCAATGTGCAAGGAGGGTTATTTAGTGCATCATGCCTACCCTGACAAAGGGCATCGGTTTTTAAGGTCTTCTTCAAAAGACCCTGTGACTTTCATTTCTGAATACCAAGTGCTTGGTGAAATACTGTCGCTATCAATTGTTAAGCCTTGGTCAGACCCAGATCGGGTTGGAACCACGACCTTCCACATATGCTGTCAAAAAGAGCTGTTGGAAGAACACTGCTGTACACTTGAACATCTAGTCCATGAAGAGGAACAGTCACAGACCTCAACACCTAGTTCATTAATAACTCTAATATTGAATAAAACTTTCATGATGAGAGTATGGCCTCATATTTTACACAGGATAGCTAAAAGTCACATTTGTTGAATTAAGGTCAAACTCAACTGGTTTTTTTTTTACTTTTGTTATTCATACATGCAAAACCTAACATAAAAAATCTCCCACATTTTAAGCTCAATTTTTGAGAATGAAGCTAGTAATAAATATGACATCAAGTTTGAAGTAGTAGAAAAAAGTGGTATTTGTGTAACATTGTGACATTTACCTGCAGTACAAATATGACAACTTGAATGTGGTGCCCAGGCAATGGCATTGACACATGCCCTGTGATTATTCAATCTTGCTACTGGTGTACAAGGTACCCTAACATCTAGTATGATCACCTAGAAAAATACAAACAAAGATACCAAACATTAACACACTTAGAACTGATCACAACTGTCCTACTGTTATACCAGGCCAGAGTTGTTATTCAAAGCTGAAAAAGTTATTCAACTGATTAGCCAATTTTTTTCTTAGGTACATGTACATGTATTGTATGTTTTTAATAAAACATTTTGGGATTTCTTTTTTTTTTTTTTTTTTTTTTTTTTTTTTTTTTGAAACAATATAAAAACTGAGAATCACTCAAAACTTAAAAAAAAAAAAAAAAAAAAAAAAAAGAAAAAAAAAAAAAAAAAAAAAAAAAAAAAAAAAACAAGAGGCCCATGGGCCTTAACGCTCACCTGAGGACATGGCCAACCTGAGGATATATCCAAAATCATTTGCAAAAATACATAAAATATTCTAATAAACATTCCTACAAAAAAGTTAATAGTTTTCAAGATAATTAACAATTTGTGTCTTTTTATGCATCTATGACCTTGACCTTTAAACGTAAGACCTTGAATCTTATATCAAAATAATCACCATATCAATTCCTACATTATTCTAATACACATGCCATACAAAAAGTTAATAGTTTCCAAGATAATAAACAATTTCAGTCTTTTTATGCACCTATGACCTTGACCTTTGAATGTATGACCTTGAGCCACATATCAAAATGATTGTCATATCAATACCTACAAAATTCTAGTATATATACCTTTGCAAAAAGTTAATAGTTTTCAAGATAATTAACAATTTGGGTCTTTTTATGCATCTATGACCTTGACATTCAAACGTAAAACCTTGAATCTTATATCAGAATGATCACCATATCAATTCCTACAATAATCTAATATACATGCCAATACAAAAAGTTAATAGTTTCCAAGATAATTAACAATTTCAGTCTTTTTATGCACCTATGACCTTGACCTTTGAATGTATGACCTTGAGCCATATATCAAAATGTTTGTCATGTCAATACCTACAATATTTTATAATACATGCCTATACAAAAAGTTTATAGTTTTCAAGCTAATGCACAATTTTAGTCTTTTTTAGCAAAAAAATAACATTTCAGGGGCAACAACTCCTACATGCATTATCATACAGTTACGAAACTTTGTACCTTTTTACATTTTGTCCTGCTAAACATTTTAACAATGTTTTAATATTATATATCTCTTATAATTTGGAAGAAAAAAGAAAAAAAAAGCCTAAAACTGCACAAATTACAAACTAGGTCATGACCTTGAACTTTGACCTTGACCCCATTTTGAAGGTTATTTCAAGAAAAAGTCAAAACTGAAAACCCCATGTCAATATCTATTCATATAGTCAAGTTATAATAATTTGAAGCCATTTTACGAAATTTTCAAAATTAAACGCAAAAACGCGTAACCTAATTTTTTACCAAATTTCACGAAATGAACAATTTATAAGCTTAAGACCCTAGAGAAGCCAAATATCACATCAGATTTTTTCTCCCATCATCGCTTTCGGAGAAGAAGATTTTTTAAGTTTTTTGGAACCATGGGTCACCTTGACCTAGTTTTGGGAGCCATGACAAAGTCACGAACAAATCTGAATTGCACTGGCCCATATTTGCATCTGACCAAGTTTCATTGAAATCTACCTCATAGTTTTAGAAAAGAAGTTGAAAATGTAAAAGTTTACGCCGCGGACGACGACGACGACAACAACAACGCCGACGACGACGACGACGATGACAGACAAATTTTGATCAGAAAAGCTCACTTGAGCCTTCGGCTCAGGTGCTAAAAAAAAGAAAGAAAGAAAGAAAAAAAAAGAAAATTTTTTTTTTTTTTAAAAATCAGCTAAATTTAACATTTGATTTGCAGATTTTGTTAATTACAGAAAGTTACTGATAAATCTGTGATTCATGTTTCAAGGCTATAACAAGTTGAGGTGAAAAGAATTTTAAATCAAAGTAATATAGTATAAGCCCTAAAAAGTACTTGTTTCAAACCCATGAATACCAATTTGCCATTTTATCCACTGTACATGTATGTTCAAAAGGTGAGAATTAAGTCAAATGACAAGTACATGTATTTGTTTTAATAGCATGTCTTTTGTTTTTTCATTCAATAGTAGTTGTAATTCTTGGTACACTAGCTATTGTCATATAAATGATATTGAACAACAAAATTTCTAAATCCAAAATAAACAACCTACCTCCATGGAATCCATAGCCATTGTTGCTAGGTAATTAGGATCTTGTTTATTCCAGCCAAGTCGTAGTAAGGGATGATGCTGGGGATCCTCGTATATTATCGTAGAATGTTCTAAATGTCTCAGATCAAACATTCTTACTGACCCATCCGCTCCTAAAACACAAAAAAATCATAAAATTTTTAAATCTTTTAAAAAAGTATAAATACTGCATCTTGCTGTAAAAATTGTACCAACTTGCTTTTAAACTACTGATTAGTTGATTTGTGTAGCAGGCAAGTGCATGTGTACTTGAGTATGCAATCTGTCTAGTGAAAGCAAATTACTGAAGTTTTTTTGGGCAATCAATTCTGAATGAAATCAACAGAAATTAAAAAAACTGTAAAAACAACTGTCACTGTTATTTTCAGGATGAAGATATCACTTGTAACCTTCAAAGAAATGTGTTTACTGATCATTTTTTATTACAGAAAAGTAAATTCTAACTGGGTAAATTCATATCCATTTCCCTAGCAAATCTGAAGGGCCTCAGATGACAGAGTGGTCTAAAGTATGTGTTATATATCACAGTGCCTCTCATTGCCTAGGTCTGAATCTCACTTGAGCAAACCTTAGTGTGGGAAAGTTTGCTAAAGGTCAGTGGTTTTCTCCAAGCATTCCAGCTTCCTCCACCATACCAAAACTGACTTAGTGACAGAATCATGACTACGTCATTGATACAATACAATCCTAACAAATCTGAGACTGTGATATCTGACAGGTAAAACTGGGAATTTACATACCAACACTGGCAAACATATCTCTGCCTCCTCCAGCTCTACTGAATGCAATATCATACACTTCTTTATCATGTGCTATAAGTTGTGTTTTCACATGACCAGATACGACATTTACTCTTCCTAAAACCTGCCCCGTCTGTAATACAAGAAATTAAACTATCCATTCAATTTTAAGTCCTACACTATACATGTATATCTAGAGCTCTGCTTGGGTGTACTTAACCAAGGTACTCTGATAATTAATATGATGAACCAAGATACATGGAAACCTGGAAAATTAACACAACAAACAAGTTCATCAAAATCCAATATTACAAATGTTATCATCTGGAAACCATCTGATAGTCATGTTGCTGAAAATGCAGAAATTCTTACATGACTCTCTTACTTCTTAGTTGCAACTTGATGGTCGAGCTAATTATTATAAAACGTTATCCATTATAAACCAAACCATTACATAACTCTTACAAAATCCAGATATTTTATAGCAAAATACTTCTGAATTGTGTTATTTTCAAAGATTTTATTTCACACCATGAACTTTAAATTCAAGAATGTCATAATAAAATTCTTCTTAATTAGATGCTATATACAAGATTGACACATATCTTTGTGCACTATTATAGAAATTTTTTCTTGTATATACTCAAAAACAGAACTTTAATACCCGATTATCCAATACTAGCTTACAAAATACCACATCTACAATACTAATACAAAATTCATCTAAAGAGTACCTAGATGTTACAGGAACCACTGTACAATGTTTATCAAAAAACTTCATCAAAGATCATGTTAAACTGATGATCACATTAGTGGCTTACCTCTAGTCCCCATATTGTACATGTTGTATCGATACTTGATGTTCCAAGTAAATTAGGATCAACTTCATTCCAGTCAAATGATGTTAAGGGTGCACAAAAATCGGAGTTCTTGTTCTGAATTAAATATAAAGTGAAAATCTGTTAGCCATGGCAAGTTCTAGAATGATATACAAGTGTATAAATTTAATAATTACAATATGATTTTCTTCTACATGTCAAACAATTTATGACAATGAAACTGTTTACAAGATTTTAAAACAATATTACAAGGGTGTACAAAATTATTTATGTAAAGGGTACATTTAAAAGATATTTTTCTTAAAAGGTTATTTCAAAAATTGTTACCAGGAAACCATTCAAAATTGTAACAAAACAACTGATTGGGTGATTTTTATTTTTAGAGTGAAATTATTTGAGCTTTATACAGTTTAATTTTGATTGTAAAATAATTTTTTCACATGATACCTATTCCTTTTGGTATCATTTTAAAATTAAAAAAAGTTATTTTAAAACATTAAGGAGAAACAATATGCCATTTATTCTTAGTGCATAAATAACATAAATATATTACATTATTTAACAGACATTCCAGCCTCGTATCTGTTTCCCCAGCTCTCCATACCCGCAAATAGTCACCACTAGTTGCTAATAAATCAGGAAATATTCCTTTCTGTAACATAAATTGAGTCAAATACAATGTGGTTAAATGAATATATTCTGTCCACAGGGAATAAACAAATTTACTTTCCTGTCTGAAATGCTAAATAAACTTAAGATAAATAAAGTTAAATATAATACATGTACATATATTAGTGTTTTACAGCTAGAATGCTAAAGAAATTTTTAATCAGAATATTCAAGTTTGCATACAACAAAGACAAACTAATCTTCAATAACAGAACTGTCTCTTAGTTATGTAATATTCTTTATTACCTGAAGTTGTGCATATTCTAAAACAGGCCCTGGTTTCACAATCATTGCCTAACTAAGATTTTCCTTAACTTAAATCTGGCAAATTTGAAACCTTAATAATTTCGTTAATTGTTGAGATATTTAGTAATTGAAGTTGTCATTTTGACGATTACTTCAAGCTTGTAACACCTGCATTTAGTTTTATCATAAATGTTTATTTGTAACTCAGAGATTGCTAAAATTTGCTAAATTTAAGTTAAGGAAAATCTTTGTTAAGGAATGAGATTGTGAAACCAGGGCCTGTAATGCTACTTGAATATTTAATGAAGTTATGCCCTGTTGCCACTTGGATTTATTTTACACAAAACAGGCACCTTGTGACATTAACTAGTCTTACAGTTTTGAGTGGTGGGCATATTTTATGCTGCTTAATGGTAATCTTTTTTTTTTTTTCTTTCTTTTTTTGTTTATTCTCAATATGAATTGTTTAGTTAAATTAGTTTATTTAAAATAATACTTTCTGTATACATTAATTCAAATTAAGTCCAGACTTCAAGTAAAGTCTTTTTCTCACTCTGAATTTGTCAAAAACTTTAAAATGAAACCAGACATTTACAAAATCAACTCTTTTTTCTGTAGATTAGATAACTGCTTCAGTTGAATCTTCCGAAAGAACTTACACTATCTGGTATCCACATTATTTTTGTTGTAGGGTATGGATGATCAAATGTACTCCGAGATACAAAATCTGATGTTTCCTCATCAAGTGATACTATCTGAACCTGAAATCATATATAATAACATCGATTAAAAATTAGCATCTGAATATAGTTATGTCAGGTTTATCACAGTGTTTGTGACCGAAAGAAATTCCAAATATAAGATTCTTTAGGATGGAATGCTTATCAAAAAGTTATCATAAGGTACTACACAGATGCCCCAAATGAAATTTACAAAGCAGTTGTAATAATTTTTTCCTAATTAAATAAATAACCAATATTTCAATTTTTGGAAGCAAATCTAAAATTCCGAAATCTAACTACTTCTATAAAAATTTCCAGGCAACTCTGTATTCACAGATATTCATAGCACACATTGTACAACTAGTAACTTAAGTAAGCTTTAACTTACAAAACCAAGTACATTGTACTGTAAAGATTTATACTCAGATATTATTCTTACTTTATTGTTGTACTCCTCCACAAAACTGCCAAGGGCGAGTCTGAACCTTTTATCTGGCCTTATACTCCAGTTCATACTGTAGACAGTCCATGGTGCTTCATATTTATAAATCTCCTTCCGTTTCCCCGGGGGTGGAGCAGGTAAAGCACACATGGTGCTACTTTCTATCTTTTACTGAAATTTATTATTAAACAAATAAATGCAATATTTATGTGTATTTGTCAAGTTATCATATAAATAACAATAACAATAACATAATCAGGGGCTAAATGGACTAACCATGAATTGACGGACCACAGTGTCTCTAATTGCCTAGGTTCAAATCTCACTTAACATCCTAGAGAAAAGTTAGTACCGGTAGTTTACTAGCCAAAGGTCAGTGGTTTTCTACAGGCACTCTGTTTTCCTCAACCATCCCAGAACAAACATCTTGATTAAGTGAAAGAATCTTGACAGGGATGTAAACATCATTACTCAACTCAACATGAATTAATTTTCTTTAATGATATTAATGGCAAAAAGACAACAAAAAATTGACAAGGAGGTTTGTGTTCAATTGGATTCATATACATATATACAATATGAAATCCTTTAGCATTTGTGTGTGACTATATTTCCATTGGATGGTAAGATTTGTAAGTGTATTATGTGATATCCTTTAACGTTTAGTGTTTCCATGTTATATGAAGTCACACAAGTTAATTCTTAGTGTTAAAATTACCAGTACACACTGTTATGGAAACTTTTCATGCAAACTTGTTAAAAAGTATGTGGTTTTGGTAATGTTGCATGATTATACACCTCATTTTATGTTTACTAGTAAATATGCTTTTCTGAAAGAAAATGCAGAGGAACCTTAATCCTTCAGAAGATTTGGTAGATCAAAACAAATGTCTTGTGTTATAAGATGACATGCATCAGCAAATGGATCTTATCTAATGTACAGAAATGGTTTTGATAAATATCCATTTGACATAAACATAGAGAGAGAGAGAGAGAGAGAGAGAGAGAGAGAGAGAGAGAGAGAGAGAGAGATTATTTAGATTTTCTGGTCATGCATTGGAAATCCTTACCAATTCCAACAGCTGAACAAAGTTAATCACAGTGACAAGAAGTATAAGCAATCGGTTATGTGTAAGTTTGATGGATTACAATCTACTTGTCACATCATGACATTGTTCACACTCAAAATTACCGTTTTTAATAACCCAATTTACGACATTCAAATTTGTATACGGCACTCGCAAAGTTCATACTTAAAATTTCATTTTTGAAAATTATCAGACGAATTAGAATTTTTTTGTCAAAGCAATAAAACTTAAAGCTGTTTGAACATCAATAATCAGCAATGAAATATTTAATTAATAATACGACATACCGCAAATGCCACAAACAATCTTACTCATTTTAATGCTTTGCAAATGTTAAAGGTTGTGTTCGATATTTATCCATAGTAACCCATATAGTGTACAGTCAACTCGTCCCAATTACAATTCGTGCCAACTCCTTACTAACTAGATAAATAAAGGGGGACGACTTGGTAAAGAGAGGCATTCTCTTAATTGTATCACTTAATTGATTTATTGATATTACAAATTTATTGATAATTAAACTTCACCATATAGTTTACTTATCACTTTTACACCTGGCACCTATCCGTAAATAAAAGTAACATGGTTATTTGATCTTATGTGTAAATCATTATCCGTGTGTTATCTGGACAGTCGATTAAATCTCTTTTTTAAAATAACACAATGGTCATTCAATTTTACGCGTACTTTAGTCTCTCTCTCTCTCTCTCTCTCTCTCTCTCTCTCTCTCTCTCTCTCTCTCTCTCTCTCTCTCTCTCTCTCTCTTTCTCTCTCTCTCTCTCTCTCTCTCTCTCTCTCTCTCTCTCTCTGTTCTTTTTATTATTATTATTATTATTATTATTATTATTATTATTATTATTATTATTATTATTTCACAGCATGTTTTCTAAATTCAATTTAACGTTTGACGTTCTCTGTATTCCATAAAAATAACTTTACATTAGCCCAGAATAAATTTCCGGATTAACCCTACGTCTCGCGTCTGTTTCCATTTGACTGATCTGAAGATTTGACAACATCTTAAAAGTGTAGCAGACTGGGTAGCTCAGTTGGTAAAGCACTCACATATAGTGCGAGAGGTCCCGGGTTCGATCCACGGTTCGACCCTGCATTTTCCTCCTTCTTGTTATAGTTTGGTGGCCAGTGTGGCCCTCAGAAGTGGTGGATTAGCAAATTCGGCCATATAAAGTTTATCTTTAGGGAATTTAGGGTGCCTAGATTTCCCATTGGACTTTTAAAAACTCAATAATAACAGAGGAGGAACATAGCGGTCTGGGTAGCTAAGTTCGTAGAGCACTCGCCTATAATGCGGAAGGTCACGGGTGCGATCCGTGGTCCGACTCTGCAGTTTACCCTTTCTGTTCTAAAAGTTACTCCTATAGCCGTGTGGTAGATTTCAACTTGTGAACAAATCTTACCAGCCTTTTTGTGTCCATTTACACTGCTTTTGTCCGAGTTGGTTTATGTTACACGCAAACGGTTTTTGAGAAATTGTGACGAGTTGGTAAAAGTTTCAAATGGCCGTAATTGATATCGCAAGTGATAACTGTAATTTTAAAGTCTATAACTATTAGAGCTTATGTTATTTATTGTAATTAGGAGCAAAACGATTTGTTGAAGATTTTAACTTTTTTATCATTATTTATTTTATTCACTTTCATTCAAAAGTGAAATACACTTTTTTAAAATTTGCTTCAGTTAAAACTATGTTACCGAACTGTTGATCGGGATCGCTGATAATTTGTTTAACCTATGGTTTTAAATGACTTTGAACTTTGAACTTGGTTTTAACATGGAGAGAGAGAGAGAGAGAGAGAGAGAGAGAGAGAGAGAGAGAGAGAGAGAGAGAGAGAGAGAGAGAGCAATATGAAATACTGTTTTAAGTACTTATTCGGTATTTTATATCACAAATTCTGTTTAGCAATATCATTGGCCCATGATCGGTCCGGACATCCGGGCATTTCAAGTAATAGAGTTGTCGGCCTTCTTAGACACGCTGAATACAAACTGCTTTAACTGTTTATAGCATATTAAACAGTAAATAGTACGAATGCATTAGCATTTACCGAGTTTAGTGTGTTGTTTTTAGTCTTTCGACAGTTTTAATGGAATTTATAGTAATACCTAATTAAAAACTTGGATAAACGACTAAAATGAATAAAAAATATTTATAGTGAAAAAATTTGTTCATATTAAAAAAGACACGTATATTTAAAAATTATTACGATTATTTTGAAATTTTATTATTATTATACCGTGACAGATTTTAAGTAGATCTACATTTTCTACATGGTTACAAGTTTCATTTACTTGTAATTTGTAAAATCGGCATGGATAGCCAAATTGATATTAATATTGTGCTTATTTTCTCACTTTTTCATAAGTTTTTCAGTCTATTATTATTTATTAAAGTATTAAAAACATTTGTTGTAAGCCCCAAGTCATAAAACTATGTAAAATCTACATTAATAACCAATTCATAATATTTGAATGTACAAAACCCTATATAAATCTGTAGTATCTAAGGAGTTGATGTCACCGTATCCAAGATGTCTTAACTTCGCCATCTTCACCTGTGACGTCACACCGAAACCATCCTAACCATACGTCTTCACGGTTTTCATTTAGCAGTAATAGTCACCTATTTTTGGTTGTTCCCCTCTCTTCGATTTTAATATTTTATAAAATTATCGATGTTGCAAAAACTGGGGGGGGGGGGGGATAATAACAGGTAACTTTATTCTGGCTGTCTGTCCATCACTTAACCAATACGAATGGTAGATCTAGATTAAAGCCGAACGCAATCTTAAATTCAAGCGTTTCAGAGACTTGATGCAAAACAAACCCTTGCATGTCAATCAACTTAGTTTTCAGCGGGAAAGCACCAATATGTAAAAGCAACTAAAAACCTGCAAAATGACAGTGGAAGCTGGGGAAACTCCAGATGTGGAGGTTCCTAAGGACCTATTTAAAGATGTTACATACTACATAGTGGGAGAAATAAGTCAGGAGGTAGATAATTGTATCATAATTGATAACGAATTTATAGGTCCTGAAAACGGGTTTTATATTTTCAATCGTAATTAACTTTTGTTTTAGCTTTTGCTAGATCTATGAATAATGAAAGAGATTTGCAAATGTTTTTACATACAAATATCAATGCTTTGTTAACCAATGCTTCAAGAGGTCAGTGTTATTCAACAAATCAGGAAACTCCTTTATTTGGCATGTTCTGTACAACTGAAATACAGTTGATTTATACCCATACTGAGGTATTTGATCTCAACTTTAACTTCAATTGTTGATCAATAACATTTTTCAAATGCAATACCAAGTAATTTATATTTTCATTTCTGTAAATTTAAAAATAGTTAAATTAAAAATCCAATTTTTACTTTCATTTTCCTTTATTTTTAGGTACAAAACCTCCTTAACAGTGGTGGGGCTAAGAAAGATACATACTTAAGTGAAATGGTGAGTCATGTGATTGCTGATGATGCAACTCAAAGTGATTACTCTGAAGCCAAAGAACTTTTTGATCTTCCTGTAGTTTCAGTAAGTAAAAAATATTTAAGTTCTTTTATTTCTTCTTAATAATCTAACTACCTTTGTATTTTTTGCCAGATGATCTACACAAATACAGTTTGTGACGTGTCCAAATTACAACATTGGGACATAAATAAATATAATAACTTTTCACGAAAGTAGTACTTAGATTTAAAAAAAGTGAAGAGTCTGTGAACCTTGAGTCAGAACACAAGTTGACAATATTCTCTCTCTCTCTCTCTCTCTCTCTCTCTCTCTCTCTCTCTCTCTCTCTCTCTTCTCTCTCTCTCTCTCTCTCTCTCTCTCTCTCTCTCTCTCTCTCTCTCTCTCTCTCTCAATGACAAATAGATATACCCTGTCAGTATCTGTTTTAACTCTTTTAATTGGAAAAGTAGAAACTATAACATCTTTGAAATGTTTTACTTTTCTTTTATTGATTAAAATAATATTTGCTATATCTTTGTGTATTGATGTATTTTGAAATGTTGCTGGAGACGTTTCAAGTTGCGTTGTTATTGTAAAAATGACTTGTCAGTATATAAATCATTGTTGTTTCATCTTTCAGAGTCAGTGGGTGCAGATGTCGGTGAAATGCAGAAAACAATTACCGTATCCTTTTGTGTTTGTGTGTAAATAAATTGCTCTTAAGAAAATTATTTGTAATTTGTAGATCATGTTAAATTCTTTTATTAATTGACATTAGCACATTTTGTGACAATGGGTTTCCAGTTAGAAAATTATCAGATGAGAGTAAGGGGGGGGGGGGAGTAAATGGTGAAGAATGGGAATGGGGTGTTGGGGGGGGGGGGGGGTGGGGTAAGAGATGGTTCTGTAATTTAGTACTCATGTTGAGATAATGAGGTGCATGTAGCTACTCAAAGTTAGATTTATCAAAGGTTACTTGGAATAAGACAGGTGTTTGAGAAAGACTTTATATATTGTATTTGATCCTTGACACACTATTTCAGCATCAATATTTTCCAAATTGAAGGAATGCTGTTTTCAGGCATAGTGGCCTGTGCATCACAGGTTAGTGACAAAATAACTAACTCCGACTTTTATCATTGAATATATTAATTGTGAATTATAAACAATGAAATGTAGATATTTAAAGTACTTGGCAACAGCTGGAATCACTAAGAACACATGACAAAAATCCAGATGAAATGATAAACAATGAATAAACATATTTAGACCACTGTTCTATCTATAAAACTTGCCACTAATTTGTTGCCATGCACAAGGACAAAATTATTAGGTGTCTTCATTTGAAATTCCTAAAATTGGCCTCATTGCTTTTAATGGGTACATTAAATTTGTACATCTCATTCCTTTTTTTTTCTCTTGTGTAATAGGGATGACCTTTCATGACTGCAAAATCTTTTATGTCTACAGAGCTGTGCTTGGTCTTAAGATTCCCACGCATCTAGATGTAAATGACATCAGTTAGATCTTAATATGCTTTCCCTTTCATTTGGATTTAATAACATTGGAGAGGGGGATAAGAAAACTGTAGCTATAAAGCCCTATGGACATTATCAATTGTCATAGTACTTTGGATCAAGATTTTTTTGTTAGTTAAATTTGTGTCATTTTAATGTCATGAAATTAATCCCATTTTTCTTAAAGCTTGAGGATGAAGACAATGAAGCTATATGGGGAATGATAACAGTTAATGGAGGAAGATGTCAACAAGCTTTAGATAAAACATGTACACACTTAATTACATGTAGTCTGGAGAGTGTAAGTAGATATTAATTCTCTAAAAAAAAAAAAAAGACAGAGAGAAAGATAGTAAGATATTATGTTTAAAAAATTAATGTTTCATTCATTTACTTGGCATCTCTGTTTAAGAACTGGTTCATATGTAGAGTTTGTATGTGACCACTGTCCAACTTGTTCATAAGTAGCATTTGTATGTGGCTGCTGACCAATAGCTGTCTTTTATTTTATTGCAATATAACAAAATTGTGAAATAACATTAAAAAATTTAGGGTTTTGAACATTTTTATAGAAATATGTAAATTTGCCATGTTTAAAATTCGGCCAAACATGAGATTTATAGAAACTGCAGTTTAAGATTTTAAAATTTCTATAATAACTGTTATTGGTTTTAAATATCATTGTTTCTAATGTTTAGGCAAAATATCAGAAGGCAACAGAAAAAGGTGATGCCATAAAGATAGTGACACCAGATTGGGTAACTGACAGCATTGTTAAAGGATCAAGAATTGATGAGATATTGTATCATCCAAGACTGATCGAGTATCCCAAACCAGACCCACCCACCCCACCACCTCAGCCAGTAGAAGAACCAATGGATACCCTACAGCCTCAAATGCAGGCAGGTTTAATGCCTCAGCCTCAGTCAAGAGAAATGGCTAGGTCTCCAGGAAAACAGGTGATTGCTCAACAGTTAGCTGCAGCAGTCTTAGAGAGACGGTCATCCAATGAAGATGGAGGATTGGGAGGTCAAGGGTCAAGGCCAACCACTCCAAGTGCTGCCAAAGAGGCTTTGGCTCGCATGGTCAACAATCGTATACAGGTTTGCTTGCTAGAAGCTTCTCTGCTTGCTCTCTTTTGAAAAATATATATATAGAGTAGATAGTAAGCTATTGTATTTCAGTATAGTTCTAGAAAACATTCAATGTTGATGGTACTTAATTTTTTTTTCCCCCAAAAATAAACACAGTATATTTTAGCAAAATGGCTGTAAATTTTTAAAACATTTTATAGACATAGATAATACTGTTATTATATAGCAAATAATAGAGCTGCAATGATATGGGTTAAACCGTATTGCAATGTATTGCAATATTTCACTTCCATATTGCAATACGTACCGATACGTATTGTGAATTTGATAAAAATAGAATTCTTCATCTTCCAAAACGTGTTTCCTGATCTCGGCCATCATTATCATTCGGAAATAACTACATATTGCCTTTGTAATGGGTAATAACAAGCGTGCATAAGATCCTATCCACATTCGGAACTTTTTCCATGATTGTACGTTAGTTACAAACGCCCTGGCGATCGCGTTTAACTTTGTTCGACTCATGATTATAATTTTTTCGTATCGTCAAAAACCGGTATGTGTAAACCGAATCGCGATAATCGTATTTTTTCCTATCCAAACCGGTAATACCGGTATACCAGTATATTGTTGCAGCTCTAGCAAATAACCTTTTTCTGGGAGCATTTACATCTATTTTTGCAATATTTGCAATTATTTATAATAAATGATAAAACTTACGTAGAAACTTACATGTAATTAAATAAAAATTGTATATAACAGGTCCCATATTTGTCATGTTTTCATATTTAATGAACAATTTGAATTACAGAATTTTTTTTAAAAACAAATTTGTACAATAAAGTGCTTTACAGTAATTCTGTGCACATTGTAAATGATTTTTTTTTCAAGTATGTACATATAAAATTACATATTAACATACAGTGTTTTCTGGAGCTATACAATTTTAATTTTATTTTAACTACTAAATCAAAAAATAAAGTAACATAAATGTATTACAGTCAACCCTGCATTATACAAATGTACATGTAAGACATTCTTTAGTAGCCCTCACCTGCTTATTAAGATCAAATTTTTTTTTCAGGGCTTCCATTTTATCCTTAAGACTATGTTAATGACTTTTTCCTGATTTTCAGGAACCTGTTGTATTTACATGTTTTGACACTTCAGATTTTTAAAAAAAATGCCTGTTTGACTCCTGATTGTCAAAGGGTCAAACAGAAGCCTTGTAAATTATCTGTACATAATGTTCTAGTTCAGCATATTTTGGATCCAATTCTCAATTTAGGTACTATACATAATCCACAATTTCTTCAGTAATTTTTTAAAAAAATGTATAGTTTGAAGAGAAAATTCATATTTTCAAGTCGTTCTCATCCAAAATATCAAACTGCTAGAGTTCTGACATCATTCTTTTAAAAAAAGTCAACAATATCTAATACAGATCATGAATTTCAAAATTTCTGAAGTGGTATACAATATAAAAACAATTAATTCCAAATTAAATGAACTAAGTACATTTGTCTCCATATTAAATATAGAAATAACTAAGACACATAATGATGAGAACAGTTAAAAAAAATTCTAATTTGCAAATACTTGTTTGGCTGTTGGAAATCATGCAAAAAATAATACAGTTGTATATTTTTTGCGGATTGATTGCAAAGTGTGGCTGTTGGAAATCATGCAAAAAATAATACAGTTGTATATTTTTTGCCGATTGATTGCAAAGTGTGGCTGTTGGAAATCATGCAAAAAATAATACAGTTGTATATTTTTTGCCGATTGATTGCAAAGTGATCTAAAGCCTATATTTATGGATCACCGTGCCTCCAAATGCCTAAGTTTGATTTCTGCTTAAGCATATCCTGCTGTGAGGAAATTAGTCAGTTTGCTTGGCAAAAGGTTGCCCTTTTTTGACTGGGCAGTAAAACACCTCAGTTCTTTAGGCATGAAGTGTTTATTTGCATTATTTATGACAAAAGATTGCCAGCAGGCATGCAGATACATGTAATTGAAAATTAAGAATTTTGAACTGATTTTGGTTGTAATGTGTCTTATTTCTATTCATTTTGTATATGTACACCTGACTGGGGGTGAAGGCTTCTATGTAGATACTGACTTAGTTTTCTTCATGTTTGCACACATTATTTAGCTGTATTTTGAAGTGCTGCACCATCTTAAGAATTTAGTATTTGTTTGGAATTCACTTTTTTTTGTAGCAGTTAACCAAATACAATGTGCAAAAATTTGATATTCCAAAAAAATGCAGAGTTAAAGGGTACCTGTAACGATGTTCAGTTTTGACATATTGTATTCGTCGTACTTAAATATGGCTGAAGTGAAAATTTCATAAAATTCCATTCCATAATAAGGTAGATATCGGTGATTTTCTAATACATAATCTCTAGAAATCCAAATCAAAAAGGTGGATATCGAGGCTGCCGTGTTGTGATGTCATACCAGTAACATACCTCAACAGAATATTTACCAACTACTAAAATAAGTGAAATCTGAACTCGTAGTTTACTTTCTATGATTATTTTATGGGAAAACTAATTAATGAAGTGGAATTCAGAGGTACTGATAATTAAGACACATTCCTTAGCTTTAGACCCACATCTGTTATTAACAGGATGTAACTTATAATTTGCAAAATTGATTTACATGTTGATAAAGTTATCTTACGACCTGTAATATACAAAAATATATTTACAATTCGAGTAAAGTAAAATAATTTTATTTGGTAAACGTTATTTGTCATATACAGTATAAAGATTTCACTCCGGAAAAATGGATATTTCAATTTCAATTTTAAAAAGTAAAAAGAAATTTTTCCTTAGTTTTCATGTCTATAATAATAATAATAATAATTTTTATTATTATTATTATTATAAAATATAAGTTTTAGGCAAAATTAAAAATTAAAAACTTGACGACCAGAGTAGTCTATTTAAAACAACTATATTGATCTACTTACAGCATTTGATTTTATTAGATTTTAGTTTTCACTTTCCCTTGGGCATACATTTACCTGTGATTTTTTTAAAATTCTTTATTCTATATATACAAATCCATAAAATTATTATTATTATTATTATTATTATTATTTTGTTTTTTTAAATGTGGTCTCATTCCAAAATCTGTATCATTTAATTTTAAATTTGAGATGGAATATCTTGTTTTTTTTTCTTTTTAATTACCACAGCATTAATTAGTCATTGGACAGTTGAAAAGAACTGTTATAAACTTTTAGTTGTGTGAACATCTTCTAATTATTGAGGAAATGTAATGCCACCAGACCTTAAAAGTTTTCTATATCACAGTCATTTAATTTTAACTGTCAATAATAAACATTGTACAAAAGAGCATGGGCAATTGAATTGAGTTTTTGTATTGATTTTAAGCTGGTGCCACTGTCATGCGCTGATTTTGAATTTCTATGAAAATAATGCATTCAAAATCACCACATGACAACTTGAATGCATTATTTTAATAGAAATTCAAAATCAGCACATGACGCCACAGTAAGTTCCATAATATCATCCGGTAGTCTGTCCAGTCCGACTTAATATTTAATTCATTTTAAATTGTCGACGATAAAATTAATTTTTCGTGTATTTGAAAAGTTAAAACTAATCGCGTATTTTTGTTATTGCTATACAACTTATCGTAATTCTCGAGTCTGTCCAGTCCGACTTAATAAAATAATTAAAAATAAAAATCAAAGATATAATCAATTTTCATGTTATTGACAAGTTAACACTTGTCAGTATTAATCAACAGCTATGCAACCAACTGCAGTCACAATTCTCGAGTAAGTCGGGACTCATAAATATGTTCATCAGATTCGTCTGTTTCTGTTTCGAAATAAATACGGCTATACTCCAAATTCATCACTTATAAGATTGTCTACTGCTTCCCCAAATAATAACGAACTATTTGACATAAAATAAGGTACATGTCAAAGTCATTACTTTCTTCTACATTCGTCGATATATCTTCATTGTTACTACTGTCTACATGTATTATGTTAGACACTGCTTCTAATACTGCAATAACGTCACATGTTTATAACTCAAAACGAGGCGTTTCACTTTGCGATGAAGGGAAAGTTAAAAAATGTGGATTTCAAATGGCTATAACTTGTTTATTTTGTCACCAATTTTGATGCAGTTTTCAATATGGTTATATTTAGATAATATTTAAAACAACTGTGATAAAAAAAATTTTGGTTTCAGGTACCCTTTACATTAATCT
This sequence comes from Tegillarca granosa, assembly GCA_029721355.1. NCBI lineage: Eukaryota > Metazoa > Mollusca > Bivalvia > Arcoida > Arcidae > Tegillarca > Tegillarca granosa. The sequence continues at coordinate 23,706,675 of CM056601.1, forward strand.
ACATCTAAAACTAAATAACTGTTTAAATTTGAGTCTTTTCATGTGTTAGGGTAAAAGTTTAGGCAATTTGTACATTATTATTAATTTATTAATTACTAAGTTGAAAACTAACCTTAATACTGTAGAATCATTAATTTTCCTTGGGCTAAAATTTCATGATTTTGTCATTTTTAAAAATTCTGTTGGGAAAAATTTTTTTTTGGAAATGAGTGTTTTGTTTTGGTTTTGTTTTTGGTTTTTTTGTTTTTAAACCAACTAAGTTTAAAAAAAAAAAAAAAGAAAGAAAGAAAAAAAAAGGGAAAAAAAATGAAATCCCATTGTGGACATTGGTAATTAAAAATTTCCCATGACTTATAATTTTTACTTTGTGGTTTTCACAAATTTATGTATATAGCGAAATTTAATACCCCACAGATATTTGTGATTTTGCAGTATTGAGATTTTTTTTTTTTTTTCCATAATAAAGATTTGATCGTGCATTATACAGTGTGAGTAATGAAAGGATTTTTAAGTAGCATAAATTAACTTACAAAGTGAAATAAATACTGAAAAATTGACACCACTTGTATAAATAAATTTTATCATTACCTGAATATTACATTTAAAAAGATTGAATTTGCACTGTTTTTGTTTTGTTTTTGTTATGAAGTTTTAAAGATTTTTCAGTTTTACAAAACAACCTTCAAGGGAGATAACAAGATTCATTGACTTTGAAAAAAACCATTGTGACGAAATCTTTAAAAGTTAAAAAAAAAGAATATTACATATTGACATTTTATTATAACTTTGAAATTGTAAATTAACAACTTGTAATGTTGGAATTTTATTTGAAGAACTTGCTTTGAAAATGTATTGGAGGTGCTAAACTTTTTGGTCCACAAAAAATATGCTTCTTCAATATTGGTGAAGCTGAATTTTTTGTTAGGATTGTATACTATATTGGATGATAGGAAAACATTTATTTTGCAGTAGCTGTGATTGAACTAATCATGGTATTTGTGTTACACATATATTTCTATAACAATATGCTTTTTTCTTGGTGTTGGTCTTTGATAGATTTTGACTCCTTCTATGCTATCGTATTTTAACCCTTTATATGTAACCCCCCTTATATTGGTGGGACCTTTCTTTTCTATCCCTAGCCTTTTTTAGATTCTTTGGACTTTGTGTGTCTATTTCTTACTCTTCTCAAGGTGTGTGGACTTCTTTCTTACTTCTCTTGACTTTGTAGATGGGTGTTCTGTGTAGATGTGGTGCTAATAAAAATATGAACTGTTGACCATGCAGCTTGTAGATGTCTACATTGTAATAATTGCACTTGGAGGGTATACATTGAAGGTGCTTTTTTTCTGAACTAATGTAAATAAAGTACAAGAGTATTTTATAGGAGTTATCCTGTTTGTTTGTCTCCCTGTCCTCATATTGTGTCTATTCATAACTTAACATTTCTGAATGCATTTTTATCAAAATGTATTTCAACGTGAAATTTATATATGTTTGGGGTATTTGTCTCTCAAAAGACTGCTCTATTTGATTCAGAAATGATTAACAACACCGACATGTCACAAGTCTTGCCCACTTAACAGCAAATTTAATTTGGGCATCCTTTAGTGTTTTCTTATAAGGTCTGTAAGTCTTACCATATGACCAAATCAAATTTTCGATTTTCAGACAGAAGAACAATGAATCAGCCTGATTAGGTACATGTACATCACCAAATGGTGTCAAGTAACAATGTGTCTTTTGCAGAAATTGACAGTAATGTTTATTCTCTGATGGGGAAAAAATTGTGGGGAACATTCTGATATCAAAATACAAAATTAGAGATTTAAATGAGACAAGCTTTATTGATTAAAGTTATGGGTAAAGACAATGACCCCAACATGGATGACAAAATGGCAGCTGTGGGTAGTAATGTAGTTCAAAATGGCTGACTGCAGATCCAGAAACACAATAAAATAAAATAAAACGATTATGTTTTCACGATTTGTTGTAAGACAGAGCCTGCAGATATTTGTTATTTTGATAAATGGAACTATTTCTTGTTTCATATCTACAAGTAAGACAGAAAACAGACTTTTTTTTGCAAATTGGAAACATCATCTTACTTTTTATGGAGACTATTAGATCAATTCATTTGTTAATTTGTGATGTGATACATGTATAACAGACAGGTGTTCACATTGTAGTACCAAAAAGGTCATTCATTTTAACAAATGTATTGGTTGTGTATTAACTGCTGAACTTGCAGGTATTTAACATGAATAAAACTTGTGTGTATGGAAAAAAACATGAATGCAGTATAAAGAAAAGATATTCATTCATTTAAGCGTACTCACTGTATTAAGATACATGTAAGTGAAATTTTAAAAAATCTGCATGTCAAAATGTGCTTGTTATGGTTAGAGTTTAGAATAAAAATATCTTGTGTCGCATGATATAACAAGAATGTTTAAAGAAAACTGATGATTTCATTATATTATTATAAAATTTCAACTTTCAGGCAAGTGGACGTCCAAGTAATAGCCAGTCTCCTAAGTCACCAATTATGGCACAGCATCCGATGCAAATGCCATTCCCATATCCATTACCACAACAAGGGTTACCTCCCTTCTCACAACAGGAGCTCATGCAGCCATCTTCAATGAGAACATTAAGAAACATCACTAACAGTTCTGAACATATGCCACAAGTCCCAGGCATTAGACCAAATGCCAATAAAGTTAGTATTCATTATTTTCATTGCTTACACATATCATGTTGAATGATAATCTTATAACTGAAATATCTTCCCAAATCTAGTGTTGTGAGTGCAAAATTCAGATTCTGATTTTCTTTGGATGCTTTTATTAATTTCCTATTGAAGTTCAAGATATGAAGAACTGGCTTCTTATTGTAACTTTTTATTTGTACAGTAATGATGTTCATTATGCATATAAATTTATACCTTTATTTTTTGGACACTTAATAATTGCAAATAAGTTACGGTTTCAATTGTTCCTTAACCAGATATTCGCTGTGTTACATAATAGATAATTTGTTGTATAAAATTTAAACATGCATCTTGCACATTATTTTTTTTATTGACATGAAAATTCAGTTACAGGGAATAAATTGAAAAAGATATTGTTTGGATTGGTTTTCAGATTTTCCCATCTGTTTAACTCTGATTTATCAGATATCCAGAAAATCGTACAACAGAAAGCACACTCAAAATGTATTTGTCCTCACAATAAACTTGTATTATCTAGATTGTCAAAAAAAAAAAAAAACAACATGTGGTTTTGCATAAAGATAACATGTACATATATGTCTTTTAAATATTGGATTGTTAAATTTTAGATTGGTCAAATGCTTGGTATCAATATGCAGCAGCAGCATCAGCAACAACAAATGCGGCATCAGCCGCCAGGATACCACCTACATCCACCTAGTTATCCACATCCACAATCCCATCATCAGCCACAATTTCCCATGATGCCTAGTTACTGGGGTCATGACCCTTCTGAGACAGGTAGATCTTTTTTATATTCATTTTATTTTGAATTTATTGTTCTACCTTTAATCATATCACAATCTTGTATATTTATAAATTAAGACAATTGGCTAAAGAAGCTAGTAGATCATGAGTCGGAATTTATGTGGTCAAGGGTTTGAACATCCATTTATGTGACGTGTTCTTTATAATTTATGGACAATAAATTTAAACTGCATCAATCTTCCAAGACATTAAGTAAATGTAATTGACAGATATTCAGCTGGGTTAACTTGCAGCGGATTTCTTTAACATAACATCTGCATGTATCCGGATCATATTGTCTATGCCACTCTTTTGGCACAATACTTATTTATGGACAAGTTTCAGTAAAACCTCATGTGTGTTCAACAAAGCTTGTGCTTTTCAATGCGCTCATGTGAACAACTTGTGTGCCTTTTTTAAACAGATGCATATATTAAAATTGCATCAAACAAACGTCTCTTATATTTTGTCATCTTGAGTATGAGATGAATAACATTAACAATATTGACTGTGGGCTGGTGCTTGCATGAACTGTAAGTTTGCCAAAGTGAAAGCGTACATATACATGTACACTTGAACTTTCCTCTAAAATATCAACTATCTCTATATAAAGGTAACCTGTTCACAAAGACCAGCATTTAAGTTCAAATGTTGATTATTTACTCGAAAACCTATCTATAAAGACCACCCATCTATAAAGTCTAAACATAGGCCTCAGTTTCACAATTATTTCTTAAGATTTAACTTATTTTTGCAGAATATGGATTTTTTTTTTTTTTTTTTTTTTTTTTTTTTTTTTTTTTTTTTTTTTTTTTTTTTTTTCTCTGAACAATGAATAAATATTTCTAACAAAACATAAAACAAATGTTAAAAACTTGGTGTGATCTTCAAAGTGACATGTCGGATTTTAGAAAATTTTAAAAATTAATGTAGCTACTAGTTATTCAGATTTCAAACTTGCGAGATTTAATTTAACGAAAATTTAGTTAAGGATTAATGTGAAACTGAGGCCTGATTTTACTTTATGTTTTTGTAAGAAAAGTAACTGTGTATTTATGTATGTTTTTGTGTTTTAGTCCCACCGGACATGTGTCTATTTGGTTGTGTATTTTACATCACTGACTACCTCAAACTTGTCGGTCAAGATGAAATTAATAATTGGAAAAAGGTAAGTTTATTTCTCTTCAGAAATTACTCGTTATTTAAAGCACACACATTTGGATCACAGCACCTCGCACATCTTAGGTTAAAATCCCACTTGGGCAAATCCTAGTGCGAGAAAGTTTGTTTGGTCAGTATTGTGACTGAGGCATATAACACTGTTAAACCAAACAAATCCAGTTTTCAGAAATTTATAAGTATAGGTCACAGTGTTTTAGCAGAAATCAGTTATCTATTGAGGTTGTTTGGTAGCATAATAAGATATACTGTAAGTCACTTAATTTTTGCACTTTTATTTTCACGAAATATGCAACATGGTAATAATTTGCAAAAATTATGTGTTGGAAAATTAATGTGATTTTTAGGCATGAGAATTCTTCACTATTTTAATAATTAATTTCCGGGTTTTTTTTTTTTTGGTTTTTTTTTTTCTATCCATTTCCAACATTTTTCCACAGGCTTATTATAGTCATTTCCGGGTTTCTGAGATTCATGTCCATTTTCTCTTCTGATTTATCCTTTCATCATGATCATCTCTAAATGCTTACTCAGAATTACTAGCGACACCAAGCGCTCACTAAACCCTGGTAACTGTGTTAGGTTTCCTGCTCTGCTAAATGCGCAGTTACATATACATGTAACATCGAAGCATGTACTTTTGAGATGATGAAATGTTAAAAAGAAAAATTATTCAACAAAGCAAACCGGTTTGGATTTTTTCAGTAAATCCCATTCTCATGCCTGGATTTTTTGATAAAGTTAAATCTAAGTTTTCTATGCATTTTTTCCAAAGAAAGTGGATGCTAACATATGCAACTCACATGATCAGCAGTGCTCCCTGAAGGGAGAGCATATAGTTGTTTTATACTTAATGTCCTCACAGTTGGGGTTTGATCATAAGGCTGATAGCCCTGACTCATAATGCAACCCTTATTACAGAAATCAACCCATTTAAATATTTCACAATTGATTTTATTGTTGGTTTAATTTGACAAAAGTACTAAAATTACTTTTTTTCAATATGTGTTTACATTTGCAGGTCATATCACAACATGGTGGGCAAGTAGATCCAGCATATTCTAACAGAGTTACTCATTTACTTTGTGCCAATCAAGACAGTGATGTGTTCAAATTAGTAAGTTTATTATTGGAATGTCCATATTATTAATTTTAAAATTTAATGATACATGTTTGTTAAACACTCTGTGTTGAAACTAAGAGAATCTTGTTGACAACTAAGTTGTGTTTCAACTTACTCATTTTTTGTGATTGTTTGTTGATGGAACCTTTTTTTTTCACATACATGGTGTTGAATTATTTGAACCGTCAAGGAGGAAGTAACAATAAAGCAATGTTGTATTTCAAAATATTTGAATTTGAAATGTTAGTTAAACCCATATAACCACTATTTGTGAAGATTTTGGTAAAATAAAGGTTGTTGTTTGGCAAAAAATTAATGGAAAATTAAAAATGTAAAATTTGAGACAAAAAAAAAATTAATATAAATAAATAAATAAATATAAACATAAATAAATAAATAAAAGTATGTTTGATATTAGACTTTATAAACTTGTAGTGACAAAGGGAGTGGCAAAGTCATTAGGGGCATTTTTATGAGGTATTATGGTACATTCGAAGTATTTTTATTTTTTTTTTTTACTTTTTCTTTAACACAGGCTATAAAAGATCAAAGGAGAGTGGTATCAGCTTACTGGTTAAATGATGTATTATCTAAAAAGAAAATGTTACCACCGTGGCAAGCTTTACACTTACCTATCAAACACAGTGAGATAAAACCATGTAAAAATCAGGTGTGTATGCTTTTATTGTACTTCAACAATGTAAATTTTACTTTACAAGTGTATTGTTGAAATTTGTTCTAAATAAATTGCTATCGGCTGTATAATATCTTCTAATTTTAAACTTTTGTCAAATCATTGGATTGTTAAGAGAAACTTTTATTACAGGTGACAATTTTTTATTGAAATTTCTGAGTGAATATAAATTATGTTGTCAGTTGTTCTTTGAGTTTTCTTAAATAATAAATGATTGGAAAATTATTACGCAGTACTTTGATTTATGGCATTAAACAATAAGTGAAGTCAGTATATAAAAAATAATACTGTGACTGTATTAGTTTTTTTTTTTTTTCAGATAATTTGTGTGACTAATTTTGACAGGTAAAACATGACTATATATTCTGTTTTCAGATAATTTGTGTGACTAATTTTGATGGAGATGAAAGAACAAGAATAAAACAGATGATAAGTGCAATAGGAGCTAAATATACAGGATATATGACACACTCCAATTCTGTGTTAATTTGTAAAAAGTAAGTACATAACAAAATCTAAAGGCTAAATTGTACACTAACAAACTCTGTGTTAATTTCGTGGGTTGACAGGGTCCCAGGATAATGGACTGGTGGGGTAATATGCTTGTCTGCTGCTATGAGTTGTCTAGAGTGTGTGCTGTTATATGGCAGGATATGATACACACTTGCACATTTCACGAATACACAAAATTGTTCTTAGATTAATCAATAGAGATGAATAACTTTGCTCTCATTGTCAATAGCTGAAATATTCAGATGCAGCAATAAACAAAAAATGTTTTTATGAAATAAATGTATTTGTCTCATGATTATGATGCGTTTCTACATCATTCCATCTACACATATACACATAAACACTGTCAATTTTTTCAATGAAGACAAAACTGTTTGAAGAAATACTGGTACATATAATGTATGTATACAACATTAGCTTGTACATACATGTACATGTATAAAAGGAGGGGAGGGGTAAAATGTTTCCAAATTAAAATGCAGGATCAAACATTAGGTTTGAATAAAGTTAAATAGGTTAAATAAAATTTCAAAATTGTTTGAACTTGAAAATAAAATGATGCCCTTAATGCTGTAAAGATGCATGCTTTGTATTTTTGTATTGAGTATAATAGCATGTTATTGTGGAAAAACTTGTCTAAAACCCAACACTTATTGTACTGAAAATTTTGTTCAAATTAGATAGGTTTTTTTATGCACATGATAATTTAGAAAACAATATCATTGATACCTGTATGTTCTGACAAAATGCAGATGTGATTTCAGTGTAGAATTGTTTCCTGTTCAGTCAGGAGTGGAAGTGGAGTAATGTTGTTTTACGCCCCAGTCAAGATTCTTTCTCATATTTCGAGGTCGTCAGTCCTGGAATGATTGAGGAAAACAGAGTGCTCAGAGAAAACCACCGACCTGTGGCAAGCAAACTGATAACCTTCCTTACACTAGGATCTGTCCCGAGTGGGATTCGAACCCAAGCCGTGAGAGGCACTGTGATTCTTAAGTGTCCACTTTAGACCACTCAGCCATCTAGGCCCCCTGTTCAGTCAGGGTTTAGTTTCTTAAACAGGTTACAATTGTACAGTACATGTATAACCTTTATTCATAGTCTTAATTTTAGTCAGATTTTGGAAATATAAACTAGTTTGGCAAAAAATAGAGGCAGACCTTTTAAGATAAAAGAAATAAATGAAACGAGATTGTGACTTTAAAAGGCTGGCAAAATTACCAAAGGCATTATATATAATGAGGCATTGCTCTATACATATTTTATTCCAAAATTTTTATTTTCAGGCCAGAAGGATTAAAATATGAGAAAGCTAAAGAATGGCACATTCCTGTAGTGAATGTCCAGTGGTTAAGTGATTTGGTCATTGGTCATTATGATGCTTTAAGTCTTCCTGTTAATACTAGATATTTACAAGTTGGTCAAGGTGACCAGTTTCTACTTGACCTTGGGAAAGTCTCCAATTTAATGGGTAAGTTTTTAACCATACCGGTATTTACAACATTTACAACAATGAAAGTTTTAAAAAAATAAAAAAATAATATTGCTCTGTGACTGCTCACTCTGATTTAACATAAGTTTTAAAATCTTCAATTGGATTTACCAAGTAGTTTCACATGAATTCAGTGTTTTGTATACTGTTGTATCTAAATTTTGTTTATTATAAGAATATACTGGTAATTCTTTTTTTTCTTTTTTTTTTTTTTTCTGGAAAGTATAATTTTGTGATATGGTTCCTAAAATTGAGAGTAAAAGTAACTCTTAAAATTGAGGGACAGATGGAAAACTTGAGTTAAATACAAAACATTGAGGAAGAATACAAATGAAAGAAAGAAAAAGAAAAAAAAAAATTTTGAAACATTGCAATATGCTAAAATACCATAATGCAATATTTTAATATTTTTTCACTAATTTACCTAAATTATTTTATAGTTGGTTGGAGAAATGCTCTTAAAATACCAAAAGAACTGTGGAAAGTAAGTTTTTAATTGTCCATTAAGTTTATATATAAAAATTGATATAAAAATATAGAGTTTTTGCATTTCAGTAAGTAATGCACATACTGTACATGTATATTTGAAATCAATTAGCAAACATTTGATTATAAGATTACACTAGACTCTTTTGATGGTGTCCACACTCCTGTAATGCACAGGGAGGTTTGTTGTCACTGCCCATCCAACAGGATGGACGTTATTACGAACAGAGAGGAATCTCTGTGATGTATTGTCACGTACGTCGCAAGCATTTGGCAAGGAAATCGTAGATATCTTTAAAATGGGATAGGGATACAGGGTGACAGAGATGTTCATAGATGGGGGCAAGTAAACCCAAAACAGGGAAATGTTAAACGAAACATTTTTCCTAATGTCAGTGAAGAAATTCAATTTTTTTTAAATCGGACAAGCTATGTCACCGCTATGTCAAATCCTTGGGCAATATATGTGGAATATAGTACGGTAGTTTGCGGGTGATAAGTACGTGCTGAGGGTTACCGCACAATGATGAATGTATGTGGTATTGAAAATAAAATTTATACATGGATTCTGTGGAGAAACTTTTGGTGGAAAGGATACAATGCGGCGCAGCGGAAGAATACATGAACAGTTTATGTAAACAAAGACCTATTTTCGCAACATTTTCGCGGATATCCCATAATTTAAACGGTCTCTTTTGATTGGATGAATTATATGACGTGTCATTTCTTGGTAGCATTCGTTTTGGCGAGAAGAGTGAACCACAGTAAATAAAGCAATATTTTTTTAACATTACCCGAAGTTTGAGCGTGTAAGTAAAAGTATAGGTTGCGGAAAGTGCTGTAAAGAAATCATGTCTTACATGCACGATAGCAAATGTCATGTTTATAGGAATGTATTTGTTTTCATTCGTTTCCCTTCCCATCCCCTTCTCGAAGCCCAAACAAAATTTGACCTATATATTATGTAGACATGTTTACATTTTAATTTTGTCGACGTAGCGTAAAAATGATATACACGATTTTGAGAGCAGCATTGTGAAATCGACCGGAAAAAGCTATTGCTGAGAGATTTCACGAGTTCCTGTCGATTGTGCAAGATGTACTCTAGAAGTTTACATGGAAAGCTTTAGGGTAAATCCTCGGTAGGTGGCGTGTATTTTGTATATCGTCGTCGGTCCTAAATTCGTGATGGTCCTTGATTCGCGGCATAAACAGTTTTTTGCAACCATCATTTGTAGTTGTTTTGTAACTTGTATGAATCTACAATTATGTAAAAACACTAAAGTATCAGGATTTTTAAAGACAAATTATATTTACAAGAAAAGGATCTTTCTTTTCAATTCATTCTTATGGTTATTTTTCTTTTCTTTTACACTACATGTAATTAAAGCATCATAATAATACAAATATTAAATTAAGATTATAATTAAGATTATCTATTTTTTAAAAATTTTTTAAGATTAAAACAAAGTATAGGTACACCTTCCTGTCTTTAAATTATTCATTTTTAAAAAAAATGAGACATATATATAATCCATTATTTGAGTTTTAATAGATTAGTGGTAGACTTGATTAGAAATGATAATTTGAATTAATTCTTGTATTGCTTTGAATAAATTTACTGAAATTTACATGTTTCAAAGCATAATAATACTAACACATGTTTATGCACAACAATGCAAATAAACGAAATGAGTAGCAATCTTTGATAAAGGCATTTATTTCATGGGCCGATTTTGTTATAGGCCGATTTGGCTATAGGCCGATATTGTCATGGTCCGTTTTTTTATGGGCCGAAATGTCCCGGAACCGTTTTGTCGTTATTGAGAAATATAACGATTGATGACACCATAAAAACATCTTTCTGTTTGTGTAATTAATTAAAAATGTTACGTATGAACGTTTTTGTCTTTTCTTGGAGAAATGCTTGGAATGTGAAAGGACCTTTCTTTCAGCACAGACTCTTCTGAATGTGGTAATTTGCCAACACTAATACAAAAAATATAATGGACACTTTTCCAGTCATGAATTCTTACTCCCCTGCCATATGGTGTTTTACAACCTTGCTCGCATAGGAATGGAATGGGATAAGGCAGATTGTAATACTACCTACACTTACTTTCAAAGCCTCTTGCGTTTCCATGCTCTCTGTTCGTACGGCACCTCCGGTGCTTTGATTAACACTGTCCTATATGGCTGTAATTTGACATAAAGTAGAACCCTTGCTGGTCATCACTATAAAAACGTAAAGTAGAACCCTTGCTGTTCATCGCCATAAAAACATAAAGTAGAACCCTTGCTGGTCATTGCTATAAAAACGTAAAGAACCCTTGCTGGTCATTGCTATAAAAACGTAAAGTAGAACCCTTGCTGGTCATTGCTATAAAAACGTAAAGTAGAACTCTTGCTGGTCATCGCCATAAAAACGTAAAGAAGAACCCTTGCTGGTCATCGCTATAAAAACGTAGAGTAGAACCCTTGCTGGTCATTGCCATAAAAACGTAGAGTAGAACCCTTGCTGGTCATTGCCATAAAAACGTAAAGTAGAACCCTTGCTGGTCATTGCCATAAAAACGTAGAGTAGAACCCTTGCTGGTCATCGCTATAAAAACGTAGAGTAGAACTCTTGCTGGTCATCTCCATAAAAACGTAAAGTAGAACCCTTGCTGGTCATCGCTATAAAAACATAAAGTAGAACCCTTGCTGGTCATTGCTATAAGAACATTAAAAGGTATAAATTTCTACAGCTTCATCTATAGATAGATTTAAGTGAAATAATGGCAGAAGTTAAAACTGCCAATGAACTAAAAGACATTCTCATACTTTGATCAGCCAGATTATGATTTGATCCTAAGCAGTGAGAGGCACTATTCTTTAAGCATGTGCTTTACACCACTTGGCCACCATGGCCCAAGCTTAGCAAAAGGCTCTCTGACTAGAAAAAATTGCTTCAAAATATGTTAAAGGTATAAAACTTTTGATTGTCTCTTCAACCTTATTGTAGCTGATTTGCTTTATTTTCTTTTGTAAAAGCAACAATATACATGTAAATAAATTTACATACAGAGACACATCATTTTCATCCATCATGTGCTTAGAACTTATTGCTCATTTCAATATGGATAAGTAATGATATGTGTAAATTTTTTTTTACTTTCAGAAATTTGTACCTAGTCAAAAACTCAGACCGGCACCTGGTCAAGAAAATAATCTGTCAACTGATATTAAAGAACCTCCATCAAAAAGACAAAAGTATGAATTCTGTTACTTTCAGTATATTATTATTTCCCAGTACCAGTAATGAGGAATTTTAGAGAAATATTTAATGAAAAAAACATTTAGTAAATAACGTTTAGATAATTTACATTAAGGTCACTCACTTGACTGAATTTACCGTACTCATTTGTTTAAACATTACACATTGGTCATTGGTGCTTATTGTGATATATATATATATATATATATATATATATATATATATATATATATATATATAGAATAGCCATTTAAATGCTTTCATTTTGGTTTATTTCAACCATAGTCCAGGTCTATAATTTTATTTATCATTCGATAAACATGGTCATTGTTCAATCTAGATGGGGCATAAAATCATTGACCTATTGTATTATGAAATGACCCATCTGCTATGGCCATAGTGGCCCAAATTTAACATTTTAAGAATGCTAAAAAATTGTTACTTAAAGTGTTTTATAAGTTAATTGAAAATGGTTTGTCTAAAACAAATTTGGGTTGTATTGAATAGCAGAAAAGTAAAACACAAAAGATCTGAATTTGCAATGAATATATTCTTGATTTCAGTTGTCAGTGTTAGCAGAAGATTATTCTCCGCAAATGCTTGATACATTATTAATTTCAATATAAAAATTTTTGTTTTAAGAACTATCTCACTTTATATTAGATGTTATACATTTATTTATGACAAAATAAAACTTTATTCATTTTTTACTATTAAGGTTAGAATCTGAAGACTTTACTGGTAAAAGTGGACCAAGGGTGTTGTTTACAGGTTTTCCCCGAGTGTATGCCAAAAAATTGCAGATGGTAAGTTCCGTAACTCAAGGCTAACAAAGTATGTTTGATTTTGTTTTTTTTATGTACAAGCATTAGAGAAATATCTCAACCTTGCAGTAATCTTGCCTTTGTCCATCTATATATGAAATTTGAAATCCCTAGGTTTCTCCATCACAAAGTTATATCTGTAAGAAAGCTTGACCTTGAAGTATAAAGAAAAAACTTTTCATAATTTTTGGAGAATAATAAAAATTTGAACTAATTAAATTCTTCAAAAGCTTTGATATTTACTTATCATATTCGAATGATATAATGTGTCTAAGGAAAAAATAATCAGCTTGATTTGCTTTCAGAGTGTTTTGAGAGATTTGTAAAGTCTAGCCAACGAGTGTATACACAAAATTTCAAAATTCTGTGTTACCTGGTTTAATTTTTATAAAAAAGGAGTGGCTTTTATTCATTAAAAGCTTTTTTAGAAACAGACATGTATTAATTATTTGTATTTTTTGTTATACAGTTAGTGTTACAGCTGGGAGGTAACGTGACAGAAAATCCAAAGATGTGTACACATGTTGTAGCTCCTGTAGTGTCACGGACAATGAAATTCTTTGTTGCCATCAATGTGTGTAAATATGTTGTAACAAAACACTGGATTGAGAACAGCTTGGCACAAAACAGATTTTTAGGTAAGTTGATTAAGTTGTATGGATTATATAATCAGTGGGTTTTGTTTGCCTGAAAATACTACCAGATAAAGATAGTTTCCCCTGTAAAAGTAAGAATAATATTTCCCGATTAGACCACTAAAAATCCCCAAAAGCCAACAGTGACACACAATCAAATAGTTAAATCCAGTTGTCCAAAACTGTCCTGGTCAACAAAATATGTCAGATATTGTCCCAATTTAAAATCTGTGCAATGAACTCAAAAATTCTGAGCATATGAAAACAGTATTTTTTCCCCCAAACTTAAAGATTTAAGGCAGCCATTGCAAAATCACTGGTAATCCTTAAAAATATTAAAAAGAATGGACTTGAAAATCTGCTTTTTAAAATATGCAAAATCTTGTAATCTTGAAATTTCTTACTTTGGGATTCTATTTCTTTTGGGTTTTTAATTCAGCTCAATTAAATTATTAAAATGTACCTACATGTACCTATTTTCTTTCTTTTTATGTCTTAATTTCTTGATATCCCTAAATACACGTAATTTTTAAAATCAAAATCTTAATGTTAGAGGTGATGTGAGTTTTCTCCTCTTTGATATTTAAGTCACTTTTTTTCGCCTTTCTTTCTTTTCTTTTTTTTTTTTTTTTTTTTTGTTTTTTTTTTGTTTTTTGTTTTTTTTTTTTGTTTTTTTTTTTGTTTTTTTGTTTTTTTTTGTAAATATTGAGAACTGTTCCTAATTTGCAAAAAGATATTTAAAAAAAAAAAAGAAAAGAAAAAAAAAGAAAAGAAAAAAAAAAAAGACAGAAAGGCGAAAAAAAAGTTGTTAATTGTCAAAAAAAAACCACCAAATTGAAAAGGGATTTTTAGCCGTATGGTTGCCATAGTTTAGAGTTAGTTCATGGTCAGTTTTGTGCTTTATACTATAAAGATACCTCCTTTGTTTCAAGCACTTTGCTTATATTATTGAGGGCAAAGGGCAAGGCTATTGTCAGAATTGGTCATGGACAGAATTTCCAGATTTCACAATTTTTATATTGGCCAATCCCAAAAATTTATTTTCCATGATTTTGACCAAATTTATTTTCCATGATTTTGACCGTCTGATAATTTGTATATGCAAAATACAATTTTGACTATAATTTCAAGTATTTACTAAGCTACTTGAAGCAATGTCTTTACCATGGAAGTCTTTAGTGGATACCTTTATTGTTTTAGATGAGAATCCGTACTGGTTGAAAGATGCACAAGCTGAACGAGAGATGCAGGTCAACATCAGAGAATCAGTATATAGGTCACAGAATAAAAAACTATTTGAGGTATAAATTTTTTTAGTTGTCATCTTGTGGTATGATTAAAAAAAACCCACATTTTTTCTTCATTACACTGAACTTGAAAAATAATAGAATTCAGTATCTGCAAAGTGACCAGATATGATTTGTATTTACATGTACCATACATAAAGAAGTGAACAAAAGAATTTCATATAAAATTAATTAAATCAGCATTATTACAGCTTTTTACAGCAGTGATTATAAAAGTATTACCTTACATGTGATCTTCCTTTAGTGATACATGCCAGTATTTTCAAGCCTTTCACTTTGTGTACCAAAATTAATATGTTTTAATACAAATGAATAATTTTAACATTAAAATACAAGTGATTATGTACATATTCTTGTCACAATTTTCGCTGTTACAAACTTTCCATAAAATCATAAATTTTAATGATGCAATTTTCTTAAAGAAATTATCAATATGTATTTTCTTGTTTATTGATGATTTATTATTATTATATTTCAGTGTTAGATACAAAAAGTGTTGCACATGCCATTTATTTCATACCGTTAGTTTGTTTTTTAACTCCCAAATCTCAAAACTTAAAATTTTTTACTGTTCTGCAGAATGTTCAGATACAAATATTGAGAGAACAGGGTTCCTGTTCTGTCATAGGATTACCCATCATTTGTGAATGAATAATATCATAATTAAAATGACATTACCGTAAAGGAAAAGTTTGTTTATTGATTATGGAAAAACTTACTGATGTAAACTTAAATTGAAGGGAGGGGAGAGAGAAAAATGATCATGTTATCTTCAACATATAAAAAAAAAAACAAACAAACAAAAAATACACAAGCCCACAATCAGATTTTGGATTCTGAGGTTGATACATATTACTCTATTCATTTTGTATTGGTAAATACTTGTATTAAATGCTGTGTAATATTTTATTTAGGGTATGACATTTTACATAACGCCCGGTGTAAGTCCTCCAGTGTTTGATCTGACAAACGTTGTAGAAAGTGCTGGAGGTAAAGTGGTAAAGAGAAGACTAGCAGCTAAATCTATAGCATCACATAAAGATGACAAGGTATGCCAAATTAAAGTGTTGGTTGGTTAGTTTTTTCTTTGCTTCGTAAATCAATTGAGAGTGTAAGACAGATGACAAGGTAAGTATTTGTCAAATTACAGTAGTAATGTTGTTTTACTTTGCTTCAGTAGTTTTTAGTTTTCCTGTAGAATGTACAGAAGATTTTGTCATAAGCAAGTTGTGAGTGTTTGATTTTAGAAGGACTACAAGTGCTGGTTTACTTGTGATGTTGTGACAGATATTCTTCAACTGTTTGCATTGAAATACAATTTCTCTAATCTTGCAAGTATAAATCTAAAGACATGTTTATGTGATGTGTGATGATGTTGAGATACATGTATTAAATAAGAAATCGACAGTTATTGAAATTAGACTCTGTATTGTAATGAATTAGTAACAAAAAATTTGACTTTTTCTATATTTTCAGGGAAATCCAACTTATATAGTAGTGACTTGTGAGAATGATATACACATATGTAAAGATCTTATAGCA
Source organism: Tegillarca granosa (assembly GCA_029721355.1). Taxonomy (NCBI): domain Eukaryota; kingdom Metazoa; phylum Mollusca; class Bivalvia; order Arcoida; family Arcidae; genus Tegillarca; species Tegillarca granosa. The sequence continues at coordinate 23,723,246 of CM056601.1, forward strand.
CATAAAATAGGTAAGTACTTATAAATATATATAAACCAGAATAGGAGATAAACACATGATTGGTTTTTTCCCCTATTCATATTTATATAGAGCACCTAAGTTCTTGGTAAAAATTTTCAATACATTTGTTTAACAAATTCTAAGAAATACATCACGTTTATTCCAAAATTAAAGATATGTTTCCTTTTCTACATGTATTCCAGTTAGGCACATGTTTCAAGATAGAAGTTTTATTATGGTACACCTGTAATTACATTAAAACACCTTTATTTTCAAACCACCTGCCAGTTAAGACCAGAGTGTTTAAGTCCCTGTGCTTTGTGTTTGATAAAAGTATACCCTCTGTATACAAACCATCTGTCTATAACATTAACATGGGGCATGTTATGTCCCATGGGTGGTCTCTATATACAGGTTTTACTGTATACTTCCTGTAATTGTAAAATGAAACAGATTACAAATTTTAACTGTATCTGTTATAATAATGAAAATAAAGTTGTTGTGTTCAGTCATTATAACTTTCACGTATTTTCTTCTGTATTAATTATTTTGATGTTTTATTATCGATTTCTTTGTCTTTATTTCAGCTCTATACAATGCAGAATTTATATTAACGGGAGTGATGCGACAGAAATTAGACTTTGTCACATTTCAAATAGATGTTCACTAACGACGGCTCAACAATAAATTTATAAGTGTTATCATGTAGATCATAAATCCACCATCATTTTTACAAAGATTTGTGTTTACTGTTTACTGATAAGGATGTCAATATTTCATCAGATGGAGAATATTCTGTTGATTTCATTTGTGTCAATGCAAGGACTCACTCAGGAAATGTGAACATTTGTATATCTTGCTGTTTTATTTCAATTTCATTGCATGGTGACTGTTTCATTTTTAGAACTTGTACAATTCATTTCATCATATCAAAATCGCATTTTGTTTCATCAAGATAATTGTATTGTGATGAATGTTAGATTGTGTAAACTCATACATTTTTATTTTGTGCAGTTTATTTCATTGTATCAAATTCACATTTCATATTTGTATGAAGGATCATGTGATATTTATAAACTCGGACTGAGATATCATGTTTGTGAGATATTTTATACACTTTTTTAAAAACAAATATACATATATATTAGTGCTGATTTCTATTGCATGCTATTTGTTGTTTGTTTTACATATGTACAGATGATCAGGTAGCTCACCTGGGCATGAAGCATTTGATACACTGGACAAACATAGATTACCATATAGGGCATAAATTTTAGTTCACCTGGGTATAAGTAAATTGGTACACCAGATAAACAGGGATTAATATATTGGACACTGTATGTTCTGTGTCATTTTGCCTTATGATATACTGCAAAGGTCCTGATAATAACTTGAAATTATGATATTTTTGGTATTAATGTACCAAGTAGGTATATCAGTTTGTAGTCAAACAACAGAAAATGTCTGTACATGTAGGTACATGTACTTCTTGTAATAGTTTTTCTGTTGTGGACACTTGAAAATTCTTTTTTAAGAGATTAGAACATTATTGTAGTGCTTGGATCTTTAGAATGTTTACTGTCTTTGGATAATGTTAATACTGAAAAGATAGAATAACATCTAATGACTGAAAAAAGATTGTGACATAAAAATATAGTGGATTCTTACTCTACATAGAAGTACTGATTAAAAAATTTCATGAACTGCATAACATTCTCGGCATGTTTTTTTTTTTTTTTTTTTCTCTTTTTAACATAGTTGCACAGAATGCATATCAGTTTAAAGTACTAGTATGATGAATCTCTGGCACATTAGTGGACAGAGAGAAGGGGTCTTTTTGTGAACTGAATTCCTCCTACAGTTTTCAACCTAGAACCTTGAAACATCACAGAATATTTTTATGTATATCAAAAATGTCTACATTTTGAATTAATTCAGATTTTTTTTCACTTTCTTCAAAACTGTTTTGTAAAATTACCATTGTTTTCAACAATGAAGCCAAAATTTTCAGAAAATATACCTGTCTAGACAACACTATAGAACAGTTCCTTGAGAAAAGATCCGTAATAGAATATTTTTAGTTCATTCTTTTCATTCTTTACCAATACTAGCTACCAAGAACTTTTGATTGAAATATCTGTGAAAAGTGAACAGGTTTCTTTCAAAATTATCATAATTATATTATTCAGTTTAGCAGTGCTCTAAAGAAAACATGTATGTTACATTTTAATACCAATATAGAATATACATAAATTCTTAATAAAACAGGAGTTATTTCCCTTTTCTTCTTTAACGACTTTAAAGATTGGGTTAAAAACAATGTTCCTCTTAAAGTTGGTAGACTTGTGAATGATTTTATGAAAAATAGCGTCGTTTTTTTTAAGAATAGTGACACAAAATATTTTCTGATGCAATATGTAGGAGGTAAGACAATTTTTTCACTGAATCTTTGGAATACAAGTGACTTGTGGTCTGGTAATAAAAGTCTTCCTGTAGTTTGCAAATGAAATATAAGTGTGTATGTATCAAATAATGACAGGTTGAGTTGATTTTAAACTATAGTGTTGTTTGTAAGAAAAGAGAATTTGTTTTACAAATATACAAGTGATAAAAAGCTGTGTGTTGGGTTGTTCTTGTGGCAGTGAAACTTTACCGTTACATGTATAAAAGTCATGATATGCTATAATTATGGCAGTAAAATTGTTAACAAATACATGTATTTAAGTACATCGGAAAATTGCAAATCTACTCATGTAAATTAACTTTGTAAATTAAAAATCGCAAATCTGCTCACGTAAATTAACTTTGTAAATTATTAAGATTTTTTATCATACTGTGATAAAAATGAGTAGTCTAGATTTTTTTCACTCATATGAAATCTGGCAGTTCTTAAATTGTGGAGAAAACCGAAATACCCGGAAAAACGACTTTTGACAAGCAATCTAACTAACGACTAGAATCTTTCGCTGGAATTCGAATCTAGCTATCCTCGTCAAGACAATGTTTCTTAATAACTTGCAACTCCTCCTTTTAAAATTTCACAAGAGGGAAGAGAAAAATGTGGCCGAAAGGTCCCCGGAAATATTGAAAATTTATTCCCTCTCCCTCCTGGACCCCAAAAGGGCTGTGCCATCGACCTATTGAAGGCCTTAAGCGACTTCAAGATTCACCTCCCTGCTGGGCTGGAGGCTTCGACGCTCGCAATGTCTCGTGATAAAATTCTCACTCCCCATTGTATAAATTTCTGAATCTGTCCCTGTGCGTCAAGAGCAAGTGTATTAATCTCTACGGGTTAAACTAAGAACATACTTGTGTATATGCCAGTGAGTTTCATGGTCTTCGTTGTGTTAGTGGGCACTCGGAGCGGCTTTTTGTTAAAGCGCTAGCTGACGGAGTCAATATGCCACAAATAAGCATACCACTCCACCAATCACATAATCTTACCAACTCGTGAACCAGGCGATACTCTGTCTTAATGCCGAACGCTATACGAGAAAGTAGTATCTAAATTTTAGAGTAGTGTATGACAAAAACGTTATGCCGGGGTTTCGAATCCAAGATCTACCGCTTTTGGTTTTTGCTATGATTCTACCGCTGTAGTTTACAAGTTTGCAAAAACATGATATTAGAAAACATACCGTTGTCCAAAAATATATGACGTCACAGCGATATTTATTTATGTGACGAGTCAGCACAGCACAAGCTAGATAGAATTTATTAGGGAGCAGATCTGAAAAAACGATTCGGAAATTTTGCGCAAATCCAAGTATCGCCCGCATTTGGATACCTTGTACGTTATACCACATGCACAGAAAAGCTCATATTAATTATTGAAATAAGTGTTTGTTGGAATTTGATTTATATTATCGATAAAACCACACAGTGTGAGCAAATTTGTTCCATATCATTCATTTGTCTACTGCATTTATCACTGAAGTTAGATAGATGACTGTTAATATCTCCTTGGGTGGTAGGAAAAACTGATAATTATTTAAGTGCATTAAATGCAGTCATGCCAATAAACTTAATTGCCAGAATTTAAGCTATGACAACTTCATGTAATTTTAATTTGATAAAGAAATTTAGTATTTAATTTAAATGCATTAATATGCACATTAGATTGCACTTTGTTCCCCTAAGAATGATAACTTCCCACGCTATTTCCATTAAGAATTGTCATAAACTATGTAAGTTTTCAACAAAATCTAGATAACTTATGTCACATGGATCAACAGTTATACAAGTATATTAAACAAGAAAACCTTTTCACGTTTGTCGATCGTAAAATTAAGTTTCGCGAAATATTGTGAAATTATGCATTGTAAAAAATAAAAATATCGAAACTAAACGTAAAATTAAACATTGTTAAAAAAATGTGAATTCACATTGTAAAAGAGAGAGAGACAGGACGGTTGCACAATGTGTAAACGTTCTTTTTTTTTTTTTTTTTTTTTTTTTTTTTTTTTTTTTTTTTTTTTTTTTTTTTTGTTTGAGCATCGATTCGAGTTTTAGTGTGAATTTTGGAGCCGAGCATCGGTTCGAGTTGCCAAAAGCAATCAAAGCGTGGAAAAGTCTGATAGTTTGCTTGATAAACACATTTCTCCTACCTACATAGTCTCACTTTCTTTTGGCATAAGTTTAAGTGCGTTTGTCTTTATCATAATATCTATATAGCCCAACGATGTCGCTGGTCTATCTCATTGTGAAACAACGTCTCAATATCTTTATTTGAACCTCATTCGGGAAAATTCTTGTCTTAAGTTTGATATTTTTTCTCCAGGAACTCCGGTTTCCTCCACACATTTCAGACATGTCCGCTTTGATGCAAGTGTAAGAACCTGGACATGAACGCAAATCACCATTACTCTAGTGCGTTTGCTTTGAGTGAGCAGTACTTATTAAATGTTAAAAAATAGAATACTGAAAGTGTTTCTCTGTCGGTTCCTGACATCGGTTCCAATCATTATCTTGAAGACATTTTACCGACTTAAAAATTTCCTAAACTTTTTGTTATATCGGGATCATTTTATCTAACTTAAACTATAACACATTTTTTTGTAATTACTGTACCATCAATTACTAACCAGAGTCCTTCACTCCGCATTATGCAAACTACAGTGTCCTCATTTTTGCTCTTCTTATTAACGGACTCGTCCTCCCAGACAAAAAAATCTCATTTAAACACCCAATTTGTATTTTTTTTAAATTGATGGATTTTTTAATGGGAGAGAAAACTTAGATTAAATTGAGATATTTTTGTAAAAAATTTTGAAAATATAAAAGGAAGAATGTTTACCGTACAAATTTTTAAATAAATGATATGAGCCCTGAAGATAAATCTTGGTATGTAAAATAATATTACAAAGAATACCCATATTATTACATTAAATGTTCAAAAAATGGGCGTTTGATATAAACGACGATAATTTACTAACGATCGTACGTTATATAAGCGTGTTACATTAAAGTCTTCAGTAAAATGATACCATTACATTATTTAAATAATTTAAATTTAACTGTGAAAAAGGTGGCAAAACTGAATTTTAAAACCTGATGATCAACCCTGGGAAAATTTAAAAAAAACGATGTTACATTCTTGAAATAATTTTTAATTTACGCAATCGATTTCTGGTTCCCTTTGAAAACAATTGTTTCACAGTATGTAAATAACACATGGAAAAGGTTTGAGGTTAAAAATAACACGGGAAACCAAATGTAATTGAAAATGGTTTGATTTTTACTCAGCAATCTATAAAATTAATAGTGCTCTTATAAATGTAAAGCAGGAGCCCTCGGTGGCCAAATGGCCATAAGAGCGCGCTAAAGTTTCAAAGCGTTTCTCGCCGCCTGTTCGAATACAACCCGGTCAGACCACAGTTTGAGAAAGTTTTGTTATTTTGCTTGCCAAAACTATTTGGTTTTCTTGGTATACACCGGTTTCTTACCTACAAGAGTATCGAAGAACTGGCCGCTTCGACATGAGTGAAAGAATTTTGACTTTGAAAAAGCTTCACTCCGCACTCAATGTCAAATATTTCACGTTGCAGGTACTTGCGTTCTACCTACTCTTGTAGCGGCTTTTTGACTGCAATTTATTATTATACGGTGGCGTTCAGAAAAGTCTCAAGCCAGATATTTATTTATTTATTTTATTTATTGCAGAAATATTGGTATTAAACATTAAGTTTTGATTAACCAGCAAAGTTAATTAATTAATTAATTAATTAATCACGAATAAACGATCAAAAGACTGTCAACTGAATCCGTGAATCCGCGGCACCTGTTAAAAGAGAAGGAGCAACATTGAAGATCGCGCAGTATGGTGACGTAATACTATTGTTACAGACGTCATCATGGTCTTGCATACAAAAAATTTGAATTCTTGGCACTGTGACTGTCGAAAACACATGGCACTGAACATAGGGTAAGTAAATCTCGTTTGATCATATGATTTTGTAACCGTGATCCCGGTACTCTCACGTCAGAGAACAAACGCTGCCGTCGGTAACGTCAAAAATCATTTGTTTAGTACCGTGTTTATTTATTTATTTATTTTTTACGCAAAATCAAACCACGCATTTTCTTCTCTTTTAAACAGAAATCGCAAATTCACGCTGGTCACATGACAAGACTTGCGGGTCCCTATACGGCTCAGCTTGAAAGACTATGGACGTTTAGTTACCTACAAAGCTATGTATCTGAGAACAAAGAGTCTGATTCCTGTGATATATATTAATTGGTGCCTAGCATAACTAAAATGGTTCAAGATAGTGTTTATCAAAATAACTTTTCGTTTCCTTGCAATAAAAGAATTAAATTAAAAAATATTAACTTATATCATACCTACGTGCGTTAAAGTAAACACTCTCAGAAGAATATACATTTTTTATTTACTTGGTGTATATAAAATGTAAATTACAGTAAACATGACAGGATTATGATAAGTATGATAAAACGGGTGTTTCATAGTAAAGTTAAAAGAAAATGTTATAAAAATTTTATGTGCTTTTTTATGTAAACTAAGTATCTCTTTCAGTTGTACACTACCTCGGGGGTTTAGAGGTAGAGTTTCCGCCTCCAGAGCAAGGTCTCTGGTTCGATCCCACACGGGGCCATCCATAAAACTTTAAAATTAGGGAAACTGCTTCCTCGCCTGGCATTAGGAAGTCATATAAATTATCGTCTTGTTCACCTTGTTTAGGATAATTTAACTGGAAGAGTGGTATGTTTGTCGGCGGCATACTGACTGGGAATTAGCACGAGTGCGCGCTAGTATAACAGACAATAAACCACACACGTGCATATCACGCATATTAGACTAATCTTTAGAATCAATACTAATAGACTAATAATTATAATAAACTGCCACTTATCGCGAATGACTAGAATTGTTGATGCGACGTTAAACAATCCAACCATTAGATTTTACAGTCGTACGAAGTAACGCATTATTATTATTATTATTATTATTATTATTAATATTTCTTTTTGGAGCAATTGTCGAAACTCTCAATGCAATAATAGGGCTTAATCATCGTACCACGTAACACTTCATACATTTTGCGGAAATTCTAATATATGGAATTGCGTTTTTTATCGTAATGCGACGTTACTTCGGGAATTTGTAAACCTTTCCACAACGTTCCCCGTAATCGTTTAAAGAGAGGAATTTCATTACCCTAAATGTAACAGTGCTATATAGGGGGTTAGAAATGTACGCCAAATTGAAGTAAACAAAAACAATGTGCTTTGTTTAATAGCATAATATTTATGATAGATATTTTGTTTTCTTTCCCATCAACGAATGAAAAATGAAATATACTCGATAAGCAACACATGTTACTTGTACCAACTAAACCTCTCCTGGTTAGTTGTTTTGTTGTTTAATGTCGCGTCAGCAATTTTTCAGCATTCACGACGAGAACGAGTTTATTAATCTAAGAAGAAGTGTATGTATGCGTAAGATGTGCGAGTGCATGTGTACTATGGTCTGAGTGTACTATTGTACTTGTGCGTTGTACTATATATATAAAGCTACCAAGCCACCGGGGCGTCCATTTGGAACAGTCATTGTACACAGAAATGCGGTTATTAAGCTGAAATTAGGGGGCCCGCAACTCGCAAATTTTTCAGCTTATGTTACATCTATTAAAAACTGCATTTTATTTACTTTTGTAAATCAAGGAATAAAATGAACAAATTGTTGAGTCTGTTTGACACAGTACTCAAATATGGGGTAGTTTTCCCAGATGAAGTAAAAAGTCATTACTTTTACAATTTCAAATTTGACATTTTTGTCACGATTTTTTTCTCACAATAATCTAGTCTATACACAAGATGGAGTTTATTGGAAATACGTCGAGCGTTTCTGATAAGAGCATGGGTGTAAAAATTTATACAAAATGCAGGTATTCATAAAAGAAGGTGAGAGGTAAATTTTAATTTTGAATTTAATTTCCTACACAGGTAGATTATAAAAAGAACAAGATGGCATTGTATACTCGATTCATTTATGACCTGTTTTCAAAATTAAAATTTCCAAATATAGGTCATGATTGTCGCGTTTTTTATTATAAATTTATCGGGTATAGAAAACATTGAATAACATATTGATAAACATGTATAATAGAACTATCTAAAGCTAATGTATTATGCATAAGATAGACACATTTTCATATTTAATATTGCTGATGTCAGGTGAAATGAATTGCGAAGTACAAAAAAATGTTATCTGGTATTTTGAAAAAAAAAAAAAAACAATTAAAAAAAGAGTGAAAAATAAAATTTAAAAGAGTGTCAAAGTGTACAAGTGTGGCAGTCATATTTCTTCTTTCTCTCTTTCTTTATAACTTTTCTTTCTTATTTTCTTCCTTTCTTTCCTTTTTCTATTTACTTTTTTCTTTCTTTTTTTTCTATCCTCTTTCTTTTTTCTTTCAAATTTTCTTTCTTTCTTTTTCTCTTTTTAAAAGAAAAAATGCTTGTTTCGAGTACTATAGATATAAACAAACCACTTATTGAAATATAAAACATACTCGATATGTAAGTTTGTGTCGAATTTCTGGCTATAACAACTCGATATATCAATGATTGATCACCTACTTGATAAATAAATTAATTAATTTTATTACAAAATGTCATCGTGTGCAATATGAGTTTACTGGCATTCTTTATTTTGGCCAAGAACTTTAGAGATTGCATCGAAAGTAAAATTAATGATAGATTATGCATTCTAGCATTGTACTTTTAACTTATCTCTCGAGATTTCAATTTGATATTTTTGGAACTAGCATAGCTGGTTCGTTCCAAGTACAAACATAAATTAGATTACAAGAACACCATATCACATTTGTTCCATTAATGGTGCAACTTTTTCTTTATTGGTATATCATAATTCCATTTAAAATAGATTTATTAAGAGGTTGCCATGATTTTACAAATTTCGATAAAGTTCAAAAAGGGCAAAAAGTTTATTTATGATCTGTATGACCATCCTAATCTCTAAGATGTGAGTAATTACGGTTCCATTATTTTAATACTTGAAATTCTAAACCTTTAAACATCAGGATGTAATAGTATCCCGGCTAATTAGCGAAATACTATATTTTATGTTAATTCGTCAGATAATAAAATTACGAACAAACTCTTTTATAAGAAAACGTGTTTTAAAATCAGGATTGGAAACCGCTAACAACAACAACAACAACAACAGCAATAACTACTTCTACTACTACAATAACAACAGTTACAACAATTTACAACAACAACAACAACTAAACAACCAACGAACTGACAACGTCAAAATCATCATCATTGTCAAACTGAAAACGACAAAATCATCATCATTGTCAACTTGACAACGACAAAATCACCATCATTGTCAAACTGACAACGACAAAATCATCATCACTGTCAAACTGACAACGACAAAATCATCATCATTGTGAAACTGACAACGACAAAATCATCATCATTGTCAAACAAACAACAACATTATCATCATTGTTAAACTAAAAACGACAAAATCATTATCATTGTGAAACTAACAACGACAAAATCATCATCATTGTGAAACTGACAACGACAAAATCATTATTTTGAAACTGACAACGACAAAATCAGCAATAACTACTTCTACTACTACAATAACAACAGTTACAACAATTTACAACAACAACAACAACTAAACAACCAACGAACTGACAACGTCAAAATCATCATCATTGTCAAACTGAAAACGACAAAATCATCATCATTGTCAACTTGACAACGACAAAATCACCATCATTGTCAAACTGACAACGACAAAATCATCATCATTGTCAAACAAACAACAACAAAATCATCATCATTGTCAAACTAAAAACGACAAAATCATTATCATTGTGAAACTGACAACGACAAAATCATCACCATTGTCAATCTGACAACGACAAAATCAATATTGTGAAACTGACAACGACAAAATCATCATCATTGGGAAACTGACAACGACAAAATCATCATCATTGTGAAACTGACAACGAAAAAATCATCAACATTGTGAAACTGACAACGACAAAATCATCATCATTGTGAAACTGACAACGACAATATCATCATCATTGTGAAACTGAAAACGACAAAATCATCATCATTGTGAAACTGACAACGTCAAAATCATCATCATTGTCAAACAAACAACAACAAAATCATCATCATTGTAAAACAAACAGCAACAAAATCATCACTGTCAACTTGACAACGACAAAATCATCATCATTGTGAAACTGACAACGACAAAATCCTCACCATTGTCAAACTGACATCGACAAAATCATTATTGTCAAACTGACAACGACAAAATCATCATCATGAAAACTGACAACGACAAAATCATCATCATTGTCAAACTGAAAACGACAAAATCATCATCATTGTCAAACTGACAACAACAAAATCATCATCATTGTCGAACTGACAACGACAAAATCATCAACATTGTCAAACTGACAACGACAAAATCATCAACATTGTGAAACTGACAACGACAAAATCATCAACATTGTCAAACTGACAACGACAAAATCATCATCATTGTCAAACTGACAACGACAAAATCATCAACATTGTCAAACTGATAACGACAAAATCATCATCATTGTCAAACTGACAACAACAAAATCATCATCATTGTCAAACTGACAACGACAAAATCATCAACATTGTCAAACTTACAACGTCAAAATCATCATCATTGTCAAACTGACAACAACAAAATCATCATCATTGTCAAACTGACAACAACAAAATCATCATCATTGTCAAACTGACAACGACAAAATCATCAACATTGTCAAACTTACAACGACAAAATCATCATCATTGTCAAACTGACAACAACAGAATCATCATCATTGTCAAACTGACAACGACAAAATCATCAACATTGTCAAACTGACAACGACAAAATCATCTTCATTGTCAAACTGACAACGACAAAGTCATCATCATTGTCAAACTGACAACGACAAAATCATCATCATTGTCAAACTGACAACGACAAAATCATCATCATTGTCAAACTGACAACAACAAAATCATCATCATTGTCAAACTGACAACGAAAAAATCATCAACATTGTCAAACTGACAACGACAAAATCATCATCATTGTCAAACTGACAACGACAAAAAACAAAAGCTTTATAACAATTAAACAAAAAATACTCATATTCAAATTAAACCTGTATTTTATCTATAGCCAGTAGTAATTTTTTGAATTGAATTTGGCAAAAGTTAAAAAAAAAGATGAAAAAAAGAATTACTGAGGTTCTGATGTGGACAATATTTTACGAAATATCCATATCTTTTGACAAATCAAGAGAGAGAGATTTAAAATGCTCTTTTTTTTTTTTTACATAATTAAGATATTACAAGATTGATAATGATTTGACTGGAGATTGTTGTTCCTAACAGGCATGCATCAGACGATACTAAAATCAGTGCAAACAATGGCGGGCTTTCTTTGAAGTAGTTTAAATTTAGATAACTGATATCAAAATTTATTTTTTTTAAATATATATCTTTTAAGTGATTACAAAACCCTGTTTGTTAAACTTGTAGAGTTAACTTTCAAAATTAAGTCATTTATTTAAATTAAAATATCAAATGTTGCTTATATCTCGGTAACGAGGTTTATCCTAAATATAAATGCATTACCAGGTCAAGTAATGAAATTAAACAGTAAGGCGCTATTTTAAATCATCAGAAGTGTTTTTATCTTTCTGTAATATTTTAGTAGTTAAATGAATGTTTAAAACTCTTATAAAAACTAAAGCAGCTCATCAATTAATGTAGAGTAGGAAAAACGATTCTGTTTATTAATCCTTCCCAAGTTGCTAAGTGGTTGGAATTGACGCTCAGAGTCTGGAATACTGTGTGTTTGAATTTCCCGATTCAATGATTTTGTGAAGTTGAAAATGCTGATTTTTAAACCTAAACTGAAGTATTTCAATACCTAAGGAATCCCAAAAAGTATAAAATCAGCCAACGTAAATACACATCAATCAAAATGTTAACGTATTGAGTTAGAATTACTGAAAAAAATAATTCATAATTATGTTTAAAAGGTATATTTTTGAAAATGTAATTAAAATTAGGATTTTTTTTCCTGTGTAGTCTCTGACTCTGCTGATATTAAAATAAAGGGGACGTGTTCACAACTTTAGACATCATCAAAATAAATAAATAAATAAATAAATAAATAAATAAATAAATAAGAAGTAAATGAATAAATAAATAAATAAGAAATAAATTAATAAATAAATAAGAAGTCAATGAATGAAAAAAAATAAATAAATAAATAAAAATAAATGAGTAAATAAGAAATAATGAATGAATGAGTGAATGAATTAATGAATAAATAAATAAATTAATAAATTAATAAATAAATAAATAAATAAATAAATAAATAAATAAATGAATGAATAAATAAATAAATAAATAACGGAAATCATGCTTCTAAAGAGAAAAGTGACACCTCAGCATTTTTGAGTTTATTCGCAGTTCAGACAATGCACTTACAAATGTCTGGTGTAGTTCCGAAAGCTGTCTATGAATAAAGATTTAACAAGATTTAATAAATAAAACTTATGAATTAATCAATCAACATTTATATTAATTAGATCTGTTTTCATCACTTAAACCTACTTAAACGATTTTGCCTTCGTATTTAAACGAAATACTTTTTTTTTAGTTAAAACGTTTTTATTAAATGTAATTTTTGTTTTATTTTTTTTTAAAAATGCCATAACACTGAGAACATTATCATTGATAGGCTCTTTATTTTGACAAAAGCTACTAATGTCATTTTTTTCTGGAAATGGTTGTACCTTGACTGCGTGTTGTAACATTAAATACATTATCGAAATCCCAATGGGTTTTCACGTCAATTTAACTCTATCACTTTGCCGGAGATTTTGTTTTTCGCGAACCATGTGTTCTTGTTGTTATGGCGACTGAATTCCGACACAAAAACAATGTTCTTGACCCGAGAACATCTCGCCCAAATACATACCAAGAGTTCTGGTAAATTATTACTCTAGGCTTTTTTCCACTTAGATCAGAAACACAAAGCTAATCTACTTAGGCAGCCAAACAATTTGGGATTTGATGTGTGGATTAAAAGTTAAATCTAAAAAATATTTTATTGTCGATTTTATTTGCTTGTTGCAAATATTTCACGGTTGATTAGGACCAGAAAGAGAAGTTACGAAAAATAACTTGATTTAAAAGAAATTCTCCATTCTTTGATCAAGTCTTTCATCTATAAAATGCAAGAACATGCACTTGAATATTTTCTACACGTATTTAAATGTGTATATATTGGCATTGCTGCATTAGTTTATAAATCTGTGTTATATATGGAACAATAGTCTACTGTTTGTAAAGATGGTAAAATAAATTGTATATATTTGGTACATTCTTAAAAGTATCGTTCACTGGTAACCCGCATTGTATAATGTTCAAAATATTCACCCATGCATAATATGCAATTCTAATGATAATTCGTCATATACAACAGCCTGCACAATCTGAAACAGCTTTAACATATGCTACAGGAAATTTTTAGGAGAGAAGTTCCCACAGCGTGAACTTCACGAAACTAAGGAAGCTAATTATAAATAGATTATTGAATTTGGGTTATTGCAAATCAAAGCTTATCAAGCTTATCGTAGCGGGTGTTGGTAGCTAGACAAGAGGATCTTAGCTTTCCGAAGCACCCGGCCTCACTTCCTAAGTGAAAGTTCACGTGTTAAACTTCAAATTCTGAATACATTTGATGCGCCATAGTTTCGTGTTACTTGCATTTTTATTTTTGATTTACACATAGCGGGTATTGGTAGCTAGAAAGGGGTCATAGCTTTCCAAAGCACCCGGCCTCACTTCCCTGGTGGAAGTTCACTATTTACCATTTTCATAGTTTTTACCATGCTTTAGGGGGGATGTAATTAATTTGGACATGGACCGGTATGTTTGCGTTTGATGGTAAGAGGTGTTTAACATACGATCGTCATACACAGAATAAAAGAAGTTTGTACCCGATGACAATTAGGATGAATGCAATGTAAACTGAAACTATATAATGCTCCATGTGTGGAACTTTTTGTTCATTCATATACTATGCACATATCTGTTTGTATATTTCATTTTTAATAATTTTTAGTTACAATTGTTATTTGATTTATAACACAAAAGGCTATTTAAATGTCGTTGTCTGTATAAAATTACATACAAGAACGGTTTCTATGACCTATAATTTTGTCCTTACTAACCGTTTTCTCGCCGTGATGCCGACTTAAGTGATATCAGATTATCAAAGTCTATAGAGGATTTAATCCATGGTACAATTGACACTTGACTCGGTTTATCCTCAGTTATCCCCGATAATTTGATACGTGATGGAATTAAATTATCGAAAAACAAAATAAACAAATCTGTTGACTTAGTCAAAGTAAATATCTATATATATATATATATATATATATATATATATATATATAACAAGTAAGTTGTGTTGTTATAGTATGGGAGCCGATTTGTGCCATTTCGTCTTGCAGTGTGGCGTCATTTTTTTCCATTCCCCTTTTTTGCCCTATTTCGGGTTTCGATGACCGAGTGGTCTAAAGCGCCGACTGACAAATCGTAAAGTGATTCTTACCGTCTTAGTTCCCACTCGGTACAGTTCTTGTTTCTTCACACTAATTCGGGTGCTCAAAAGCCAAGTGGTCTAAATCGCCTTCCTACGGATCATAGCGCCTCTCGTCTCTTAGGTTCTCACTCGGCGCAGAACTTAGTGCGAGAAAGTTTGTCATTCGCTTGCCAAAGGCCTGTGATATTTCCTAGGCACTTCGGCTTCTTCCAACATTCCACAGCTGACAGTATCGATACAAGTGTAAGAATCTTGTCGGGCCTTAAAACTCTATTTCTCTATTCCACTTCATTCTTCGCCATGGTTTTGATGGATATTTTACAATGAGTCTTTGCGTCAAATAATCTTCACATTTATTTCAGTTCGCTTGCCTCGTAAAAAGACGAAAAGGCACGAATCAGCTGTCATAGTACGTACATATATTGAGAATGTTATCTACTGTAAACGCAAATTAATCATCTTGTAACTTTTAAACGATGTTATGAAAAGAAAATATTGAAACATCAGATTGGTGTAATGAAAACAAGGTTATGTGTTCCACAAAATTTAAATAGAATGTCAATTCGATAGTATCAACATTAAAGAAAAAGTTTTAAAGTTTTATATTGCTTATATATATGTAGATATTGATCACGTATTTACTTTGGTCATGTAAATAAACACTTACATACCTACTGTGATATACATTTATAAACACACACTTTATTTTCTTTTAATTCTGATACATTTTAATTTAAATGCATTAGATACCAGTGTCGTAACCTATATGAGTAATGTAAACAGATATTCAGTGTATGTAATTCTGTGTTTGCACGAGAGGAAATCGTATGAACTTGGCTCTTAAACGGTTAAAAAGCGTCAATCTTTTTTTAAAAAAATTAACAGAGGTTTATAACGTTTAAAAATATTTGAAAAGTAACACACATAATGCATTAAATTGGGTGGCATTCAAACCCAAGAACAGTATGAGAAACGGCTACCGTTCAATTGAGAGAGAGAGAGAGAGAGAGAGAGAGAGAGAGAGAGAGAGAGAGAGAGAGAGAGAGAGAGAGAGAGAGAGAGAGGGGGTGGGGTGGGAGGGAGAGGGGGTGGGAGGGGTCTTAAGACTGAAAGTGTGTACCTTGTTCGTTAGTTTAAATCAAATTCAGTTTCATTAGTCCCTAGCCAACCACTGATAGCTGCAGTGTATTCATGATTGCATTTTAAAGGTAAAAAGATCAGAAATATCACAATCTAATTTCGGACACAATAATTACAGTATTGTTATGTGCTGATTTTGAATTTCTATTAAAAATGCATTCAAAATCAGCACATGAAAGTATATATTCAGAGTAAAGTTAGCTCGATGTTTGTTCAGATGTTGTGTTAGTATCCAGTATCCAATCAAAGTTTCTTCTAGTTTGTATTCGTGATTGAAATTCACATAGTGAATTTCATTGTCACATATCGACGAGTAATAAGCTAACTATACAGATGTATCGTGACTAACAAAAGAACATGCGGAAAAGGGCATGTAAACAAGTTGACTAAAATATTATATAATGGGTCTCTGACATTCTATTGAGATGTTTATTTCATTTTACACCATGTTAACTTGTTTCTGCATGACATTGCCACATTTTATTTTACAAAAAAAAAAAAAATAAAAAAAAATAAAAAAAAAAAAAATAAAAAAAAATAAAATATATATATATATATATATATATATATATATATATATATATATATATATATATATATATATTTAATAATAATAATAATAATAATAAATAAATAATAAAAAAAGATCTCATACAAATGCCATTAAACTACATGATAGTGATACATATATGCAGTGTTTTCCTGTCAAGTGTTTCAGAAGGAGTTAGTCGATTTAAAGCGATATTATTCATGCTTTATAAACAGCGGAGAGTAGTTTGTCCTTTTTTAACACCCTTTACTAAAAAGGTGTTTTGTGTACAAGTTCATGAACTAAGCATTTTAAATTGATGTTATTTGCCAGCAGGGGTTCAACTATGCAGACATATATTTTATTTGTTTGTTTGTTTGTTTGTATAAATATTTATATTATAAATGATAAAAAAAAAAAAAATTAATCAATCAATTTTTCTTTCTGTTCGGTCCTGAGCCAATTTTAAAAAAAACTTATCAAAACAACCAATGGCTTAAGAAATGATAAATAAGTAAGTTTATATGTATGTATACATAAATCTCTTTCTAAAAAAGTAAAAATCAAATAACTTCGAATCCTACTGACACAAAGTCTTACATGCTAAATTAGTCTTCCAGCGGTAATATGGAGACACTTAAGAAATTAAATCTCTCTCTCTCTCTCTCTCTCTCTCTCTCTCTCTCTCTCTCTCTCTCTCTCTCTCTCTCTCTCTCCTATGCCGCTAAAATTAGCACAGGAATGTTTTGTTTTAATTTATTTCGTTTGGGAATTAATTAAAACTGAAGTATGTTTCAGCTGCCGGAACAGAGAGTAGACTGATACATCAACTGGGAAGACGTTGTTTTCAATCAATCATTCTCTAAATGCTTTAAAATATTTCATTGTTTTAA
Source organism: Tegillarca granosa (assembly GCA_029721355.1). Lineage (NCBI taxonomy): Eukaryota > Metazoa > Mollusca > Bivalvia > Arcoida > Arcidae > Tegillarca > Tegillarca granosa. The sequence continues at coordinate 23,740,998 of CM056601.1, forward strand.
AGTATTTAATTGATGAGAATATTTTCTACATTTCCTCAAAGTAATTTTTGCTTCGTCCTTGACATATATATATATATATATATATATATATATATATATATATATATATATATATATATATATATATATATATATAACTGTATTTTGAAATGACTTCAGCAAGTTGGGATTTTTTTTTTTTTTTTTTTTTTTTTTGTGACACCCCCACGTCGGTCCGGATGTTAACGCACGTGCTGACTGACTGTAAGCGAAAAAACACACATATCAGACGAGTGTTTCAAAACATGACAAACATGCTAAGAGCACAGAAAGGCCAAATGCCATCAGAAAATATGATGTATCAAAAAGAGGCGCAGTTGCGCTTGTTGTTCACATAAATATTTTTCTTAAGCAATATTTTGGTTTTTTTTTATAAAGTAAAATATTCAAAAATTTGGTCGTCGTGTGCAAAGCTTTGAATATATGTTTAGTTTTATAAAAAAAAATTAAAATTTGTACATGGCACTTTCGGTCCACTTGATCTTTTATCATTTTTCCACTGCATGGAGAAAGAACATGGCTATACATTGAAGACATAGGTTGCCACATCTTAACAACCTAGTGCAGCCTTTATTAAAATTAAAATGAATAAGATAAATGAACGTGATAGGTGACCTAAATTATCCCTATCTTCTTCCATGAAACATACATATTTTGAGTAACGAGATCATTTTACTACGGAGAGAAATAAAGTGGTAAACTTGTGTCTTTTCAATATTGATGAAATGAATGTCTCATGTAACCGAGCTTGACAAGATGCTCACAAAATAGAAAAAATTAACTTCTCCGTCATTGAAGTTTCGCCGGGATAGCTGATTTCAATGCAACATAGTCACAGCAGCATAAAATCAAATATAGTTAACTATTACTGCTGGCAATAACCAGAACAACAACAACAACAAACAACAACAACAACAATAATAATATTAATAGTAAAAACTAAGAAGAATGACAAAATTGTACGCAGTGTTTCGGTTTAAACAATGAACTTTACAAACCCGCTTTTATTTTACAATCAATGAACATCTTAAATAATGTTTATTTTGTCAAACTTGGTAAAGCCAGTCAAAAGCTGAAAGTACGTTTTTTTTTGTTTGTTTTTAAAAAAAAAAAAAAATGAAAACATAAGTCCAGAAAATATTTATCGGTTTTAATGTTTTGAATACATGCAATTTGAATAGAAGTGTTGCCAATTTGAATTGATTTATACAGGTATATAACAATGTTGGTTCATTATTATTTCAATACAAAAAATTTGAAAAATGTTTAATGAACCAGAACCATACTCCTCATTTAGGATACCCGGCGTCTCCAGGTGTTATTGCAGATATTTATGTTATCAAACGCTAGGTAATATCAATGCATATTAGATAAATTACAATGCGAGAGCAAAAAAAAATTTCCGACCACGCTTTCAGCATTGTTATCCCTAACAAGGAGGATTCCTATGCGGAATTTTGAAACTTTTTCAAAACAAATATTCAAAATTCTGCACATGATAGGCCGAATGAATTGTGAATATAAATTTCATACCCCAGAGCTAATGATAATTAAACATCGAGGCTTTTTACCCAGGGTAATATTTATCATCTTTTGACATAAGTCAAATTTAACACAATTTAGTTTGATAAACTTACAATCACTCCCCGGACTATCCTTGCTTAAAACAATCTGGGAGGCAAATTAAAACACGCTGGGAGTACTGATAGAATACTAGTAGCCATTATCTTGTCTCAACAGATTTATGATAAAAATATCTTGATCTCTACGTTAAAATCATTTTTAAGAAATTTGACAATAAATAATGTCCGTTTTCGACTGATCATCACGTGACTCACAGTGAGAAAATCTTCATTCATATGAGACTCGATAGGTCGTCTGCTATTTGGATAATTGACATGTAGACACATACGATAAGTAGTTTAGCAGACGTTTAACACAGAACAGGAAGGAAATAATTCAACTTTCTTAAGAACGAAATTGAAAATATTGCCATTAAACGAGCTTTTGAAAGATTTTAGATGTTTGAATAACATTATTTCCAAAATTATCATGTAACCTAAAGGGTGTTAAATTCGGTAACAGTTTTAAGCTTTTAGTGAACTTAATGGGATAATAAACTCCGAAGATGTTGGATTAATATTTTTGTATTACTTTCCAGTGGAATGTCCTCAAACGGAAAATCTAAATCATCAGCTGACAGCAAGATAGTAGTTCTTGGACGAGGCAGGTGTAGGGAAATCTGGTAAGTGAAATGAAACAACAACAACAACAACAACAACAACACACACACACACACACACACACACACACACACACACAGAGCAAATGACATGAACCATTAATTGAAAACATTCATTCATAACCAACAAAACTATTCGTTATTAGATGGAGAAGAAACAAAAGACTTATACTTATGGATACTTCTAAAGAATTATCAGTTAATAACTGATCAACAAAACAAAAAATTCGTCTGCTCTATTTTATTGTTTTATTGTGTGCATTCATGAATACACTAGATGTATTGAAGGCAATTAATCATATATTTTTAAATTACATTGACTGTAATATTGTTCAATGTGCTAGCTCACATAGTCATTACACTGTAAATAAGCATATCACTCCAACAGCACTTTATTCTCACAACGGTGGAACCAGTCGATACTCTGTACTCCTAATGCCAAACGCCTGGCGAGGAAGCATAATCTTACGTTTGGCCCAGCTAGTTTTCGATCCCATGACCTTCCTCTCTCGATGTGGGCACTCTAAGAGCCACGAGACAGTCTGTAAATAGGATCTAACAGTATCAGGTGTTTTTATTGTAACTGGTAATAATATACCATATGCTTGTCAGTAAAGAAATTAATAATAATAATAAACAAAAATAGTTAAGATAAATTATGTTCGAAGCTAAAAAAAGAAAATATTATTGTTATTTAGTATCTAACCGATCGCGTAATTTCGTTAATGACGTAATAAAAAGCTACGTATATACCGTTGAAGGCGTGATTTATCGAAAATTAGTTTGCAACAACACTTATCAATCATGCTTAACTAGAACATAGACCAGTTCCCAGTTCCACAATCATTCACTCAACTGAGTGCACACTCAACTCAGATATTCCCATTTTTTCTTTTATCATTATGTTAAACAATTTAATTTTTATAAATCTAAAATTTGTTTTGTTCAACAAATCTATTGTAAACAATTTAAATAGAACATTAAATATTCGATTTTAAACATGTAATGTCTTAAAAATTGACATTAAAATATCTCCTAAATTTGAGTTGAGTGAATGATTGTGAAACTGGGGACAGGATTGCATGTGATTCTAAGGAGATTTTTAACTGAAAAATGTCGCTATCGCAGCAATAATCAATATCCAAACGACCAAGTCTATGTTTTAGACCGTGATTTAGAACACTCGGTCAGTTCAAACCCATTTTGTGGTCACAACAAACTCCCAAGTCTGGCTTTTTAACGACTAGATCGAGTAGATCGAGATCAAGCTGTCCTCAGATGTTGTAAGTAAATCACATTTATTGGAGTCAATAGGAAACTACATGAACAGGAGGCTGATAAGGGTAATTAAAAACGTCTTAAACATTTTATACAGCGCTCGACCGGCCAATCTCTTGAGAAAGTAAATGTCAGAATTAGCGACCCGGTCAGTTAATTAGAATAAAGATAGTAAAATGTTTTGGACTTAAGGGTTAATGTACCATTAAAACAAGGTTGATTTATTATGTGACAATCTGTTATGTAGGTAATTATGTTTTTATCTATATTTTACACTGGTGTAGTTCATTTTATCAGAAATATTAACAAGTTTGACGAAAATCACCTGTCAGGATAAAAAACTTTCTTTAACTACAAAGGCTTAGAAAGTGTTAAATATTTTTATCATTATGGTCCTCTAATGAACTCTTATTTTTGTCTCTGTATGTTGTTGTTGTTTGTTTGTTTTGTTTGTTTGTTTGTTGTTTTTTTTTTTTGTTAATCTTTTTTATCCATTTAAACTACAGCATATAAATAAAGTTAACTTTTATTTCCTTTTTTAAACCCTGATATTTGGTCAGGTATTACCATACCTAAACGATTTGTCCAATATGTACTAAAAACAAAATATTTGCGATCTTCAAAAAAAAAAAAAAAAAAAAAAAAAAAAAAAAAAAAAAACCACTAAATTTTTTCTACATACAACTCCACCACATCAAAGATACTACACAATTTGGATTTCCGTAAAAATTGAGATAAATGTAAAGGCTTCATGGTTTGCATTATTTTGACATTAGTATACGTATTAAAAGATTATGACTTGCATTATTTTACCATTAATACTTCACCGCTAACATGCTTCTGTCAATGACCAGTATAATCAACTTCAGAGCAACATAATCTTTCGTTTTCTGGCACTTGAACTCGATCATTTATTTGGCACATTTCATTTTTCCACTTCATCTCTTACTGTTTATATTATATAAATTGATGTAGTAAGTAAATTAATAGTATTTGTTAATATCTTTGTACTTACAGCACTTTAGTGAATCTGTTAAAACTTTAAATGTGGTATCACATCTTTTAACCTGTTCGTACTCTACAGATCCGATAGACTCAGCGGCCGGTTGGTCTAAAGCTCGCGATTACGGATTTCATCGCCTTTCACAACCACGGTTCGAATCACACTCGATACAGATGCTGGTATGAGAAAATGTATCAATATCAGTTCGATTGCAGAAGGTAGATGGTTTTCTTCTAATACTTCGGTTTTCTCCACCATTCAAGAACTGAAAGCCTTGACATAGATAAAAAATCTTGACTATGTACTTACACAACATTGTTCCTCTCCACTCCTTTGCAGTTCTGAATCTTTTACACTGTAAATAACGGGGCCACATTGCATCCTAGATTCAATTTTATTGGCACAAATTTAGTCGGTGTAGATATTTTATTTATATTGAAAATAGGGATACATGTTGAACCAAATTAAGTCGAATTAAAAAGAATTAAGACAAATGGTGAGACTGAATCTTAAATTTGTATGAAACAGTTGGTAACAAAACTGAAAAGCTCTGCTGGATGATAACATCCTTCCGTAAAACTGTAGAGGAACAAAACGAAATGTACAAACTGAATGTGACAATGATGCTTAAATACGCCATTCATAAATGAAAACAATTTGAAGCTTAAAATGTTAAACTTAAAGATGTACAATCCAGACAGAAACACGGTATTATTGGAGATGTTCATATAGCAGGTCAATGAAATATTCAATTTAAAATAAAACAGGGATTAAATTTTTACGAATGTAAATATGTGTAGTGCTTCTGAACATTTTGAATATCCTAACAGTCCAAGAAAATGTGCTCTAGACTAGGTGTATAGAACCAAATTTAATATAGTTTGTGTATTTTCTTGTATATTGATATAAAAGAAGTAGTTGATATTTTTGTCTGTAAATTCGGGGCATCGTGACCCAAAAACTGGAGAACTGGAAATAGAAATGGAAATCTTTTGTAATTCTATAGGATTGAACAATAATAGCTGCGTAATTCAATTTTTGAATTAACATGACGGAAATTGGAGATTACGTATTTAAGTGCAGTGCTACACCCTTCTCTGTATCAGTAAACACGAGATAACAGATATACAGACACACACAGCAGTATATTAAAACACAAAAGAAATTTGTTATCTATATAACAACTAAAATCAATTAATTGTAGCGATATCACCTAGTAGACTTGGTGGGAGTTGAAATCATCACTTCATTTAAACGATTTATCACGATAAGACAATAAAACATCACTAAGAATTTCAGGGTTAGGCAGTATATCGCGGAGTGTTTCCGAGTCCGGTTTGTAATTATTAGTGATAAGGCATTAAGCAACTTTAACAAAAATCCCCTTTCAAATCACTGTTATCTTTTGTTAGATATAATTGTTTAGCATTTTTTATTTAATCTTGCTCATAAAAAACAGGAGGGATTGAAAATCCTATTTTAATTCTCACGGGATACAAGCTTTATTAACCTTTTTATTTAATTAATTAATTTATTTATTTTTTTACAATTTGATAATTAACGTGTTTTTGTTTTTATTTTAAAGTAAAACAAATTTCTTTAGATACTTCCAACTAAATACAAAATGCTAAAACAGCCAGCTTAAAAAGTGGTAAAAACGAGTATACCGATACTCAACTCATTCTATTGAGTGTCTACCTTTTTGAGTTCATGAGGCAAATTTGTAAACCCCAATCGCACCTAGTATTTGACAAATAAACCTGTTGCTAGATGTGGATCTTTTTATTATCACATGATAATTAGCCATTAGAATCCCTTTTTTTTTGGAAATTCGGAATAACCATTGTTTCATTGCAGCATTTTAAAAGTCAAGTTCATCATCTAAGTAATTTCTCGAAAATTTCCAACAACTAATAACGTTGTGAAAAAATATTCGTAATGTTAATGTTTTAAAAGTCGAAGATAAACATGGTTTGAAAGTCAACATTAATCGGTTTGCAGATCGTACACATGTGTTAAGTTATGACTTCTAAAGATCGAATGATAATTTTAGGTGGTGACTCAAAGCGTGACTGATGACTTGCACACGTTTGGATTTGCATTTTTTTTATGATAATTTTGTCAGTTTGGAGTGATATTTCATTGCCTTGATTTTACACTATACGCAGTGAAATCATCATTGCAACAGAAAGCACACAAGATTGAAATTTATAAACTTATATATTATTATAATAAACAACAAACAAAAGTCATTTACCTGCAAGGTTGGCGATAAGGTGATAATTCCTACAAATTATTGCAAAGGGTCAGTCGGTCAAATTTGATTGACATGCCGCAGTTATTATTAATTTTTTAGCCCTATAATGAGTTATGATTTCTTCAAGGACAACAGAACATTAACCCGTTCATGACCAAGTATGTGTGCACTAAGCTCTGTCCACACGCGGTTTGAATAGGGTATAAAATATGCAGAGTTTAAGTTATATGCTATATAGAAAATTCAAAACTTTAAAATGATAGTTGTGTATATCATTAAAATAGGAATTGGATTTTACGGGTATTTTACATGTTGAAAAACAAGGCAAATGGTTGTTTTCTTTTGCGCATACGGCGTAAAACGTCTGCAAAACATCACTTCCGGTGTTAACATCGCCATTTTTGACATGTAAAATCACCGTAGCAGCACCAATTCATTTCTTAAAAATATTTTATAGTAATCGCGGATGTGCAAATTAATTTCCTGTTACGACTAGACTGAGTAAGCCAAATATACAAACTGAATTCAAATTGATTGCATTGTTTATGGAAATTTTTGAATAATTCACTGTCACAAAAACACTGACACAAACAGTAAATACATGTACTTAACGTAACAACAACTATCTCATTCAAGAACGCAAAACAAGACAATGATAAACGAGCCAAACAATACTCAAAACAACTCAGTAATTATAACCTGAATCACAAATAAGAACATGGACTTGTGTGTTTATAATCAGTCATTAAGAGTTATTCTTTGTAAACTTTCCCTACATGCGAAACCGTGAAAATTTCTTACCGCGAAATAGTTAAGAAGATCAAAACCGCGAAAGTTTCTTACCGCCAATGTTTCTTCTTATACAGTACAATGAAAAAAACAAACACAAATTGAGACCACTGATTATAAACCATCGACATTAAACGGACACTTAAGTAAATACGTTTCTAGTTGTAGATTTTTAAAAAAATCAGTAAAAATTCATTAAATTTTTTTTGGAATAAAAAATAAACAAAAGAAAGTAGTGATAAAACAAACAATACGTGTTTTTTAATTGTCCAATCAGTTTTCAGAAAAAGCATGACAAAATCTTTAATAAACCATTTGAAAAGAACTTACAACTCTATTACTCAACTGCACCCTTTTCCCCACAACACAAGATACAAAAAAGTTCCCATAGATCGAAAGAAAAAACAAGGCTGGTGGGTAGGGTGTAAAAACACTTAAAAATATCAACCACGACGTCATTTGGTTTTGAAAGCTTTCTCGTTGACAAATAATACCTATAAATATAATTGTCTTCTATTTTCTGTCAGCTCTTGAAGTGATTTAATTTTATATTGCATATTTCCATTTGCCGTTGCGTTTATTGGACTCCTCCTGATGTACATGTTTATAGAAGGGAATTTTTAATCTTGAAATCAATGAATTTATTTTAAATTTAACGAAGATATAACAATTGAACTGTTTTAAAATGATGTTCATTTTAATATGAAAGCAAAAACTTGAATGATGATTGTAACACGCGTTATTCGGTGTGCCTTGCGAAATATTTGCATTCATATTGACAATGAACAACATTTTAAAACAGTTCAGTTGTTAAAATTCTTTTGTACCTTTCTCAAAAGTTTATAAAGTTTTTACACGGCAGAGTCTGTGATAGTGTTCCGTGCATGTCTGTCAGATTTATGTTTAATATTTTATTCCTACAAGGCAAGTATGCCTTGATTTCTTGCACCATTCTACACCTGGACTTGTTGTATTTTATTTAAATACGTGTTTACGATAATTTCCAGTTTGTTTACATTTCTAATATTTTACACAATGTTACCTTTTAAAAGAAGCACTTCTCCCAACAGAGTTTTTATCTGCAACCACACGCATAAATGCAGTTACTTAATAGTTTGGCATGTTTTTTGTTTGCGAGTGCCAATTGCTGACATTTTAAAAACTGCCAGGTCAGGGACTTAATTAAAATTTACTACACACATTGCCGTAAATAAAAACAATCACAATTTATATGTCAGTAACAGTCACGCGTAAATCATGACAGAAGGGATGAGTTATCCTTTGCAGGTGATACAACTTTTTAAAAAGCATATTAAACAATTTTTTTTTAGTTTTTATAATTTAAAAAAAATATTAAACAAGACAATTTGATATAACGTCATGATGCATTTAAAACCACACTTTAAGGTAACCATTATAGAAATCATAATGGTGATGCTGATGATGATGCATTTTACACTTTACACTTTTATGGGGTTTAAATAGTCACTTTAAGCATAAGGATGATCTTGATGATGGTGATGATTATGATGATGATGATGATGATGATGATGATGCATTTGACAATTCATACTTTTATGTGGTTAAGATAGTCATTTAAAGGGTGATAATTATGAGGCGGAAGAGAAACTTCACACTTCAATATTAAGAATATACAAGATTTTTTTTTTTAAAAAAAAAAAAAAAAAAGTTCGTGTGTTAATTTGATTACGTTCCAACTTTAACCGATCGTTACTATGAATGGGATATCTACGTCAACACTGATTACGAAGTAATTAAAACAGCATAGTTTTTACTACGGAGTGTACTCTAGTTTTTTTTTTGGTACTTATTACAATTAGTATTTCTACCTAATGACTGTGGTCCAGGTGTGTGTTTATTGTTACTTATGGCATTTTAATGGATTTGCACTCAGGTACACCACAAAATTCTATTTAAAATATAACTGTATTTATATATACATTTTGATCACTTTTTAAAATTTTCTTTCAATGCTTAATATGTAATTTTTGTTGAAGTTGAGCGCTAGTTTTCATTATTAGCCTTCCTGATTGAGCCGAGTCAGAAACACTCTGTTTAATGATTCTTTAAGCATGTTCTTTTTCTTTTATTCTAACTTAAGTAAAATGCCATTATGCATTTAGTTTCTTTTTTTTAAAAAGTTTTCTTTCTTTTGCTGAAATATTTTATATTGAATTAAATCCGTAACACGAACAATCTGTTTCCATTATCACCATCATATTTTTGTTAACTGTTATACTGTTAACTTGTTTATACTCTATCTAAGCGAAGTCTTTAAGGGGCCTTGGTGACCACGTGTCTAAACGCGCGCTTCCGGATCAGTGCCTCTTTCCGCGTTGGTTTAAATCCGCTCAAGGAGATCCTAGTGGGAGAAAGATTGTCAGTGTGGATGTCAAAGGTCCGCGGTTTCCTCCACAGTCCCATAACTTACCTGCTTCGATATAAGTGAAAGGATCTTGACTGGATCATAAAACACCATTACGAGGTCCGCGATTTGTGTAACTCTAGTTTTTAAGCTTATAACATTGACATATTTTAAGAGCTTGAACATTTGCATTTAAATTTGCTATCTTCTTTTTCAGCTTTGGTAGTTCGTTTTCTAACTAGACGATTTATATGGGAGTACGACCCTACATTAGGTAAGTTTTCGTTTTATCCAACCACATAGCAAGAAAGATAACTCAATTCAAACATCAATATTTATAATAACTTGAGTTCTTGACACAGGGTTTTTCAAAAATAAAACGCTGGAACAGAGAATAGAGTGATCCAGTCGTATATGGTCGTAATGTTTTTTTATTTTTAATTATTTATTTAGTCATTTATTTAAATTATTTTTGAGGGGGTTGGGGGTTGGGTTTGGTTGAAATTGTCGGGGTAAGAAGTATACAATATCCACTGGAAACAACGACTCTTTAAAAATAATAATATAAAAACATAAACTGTCGCTTAATCAATTGTTAAGAGATATAAAGACGTGACCATCCTGGTATTAGAGTTAATCCCAGTACATCTTAATGTTATTTTTTGTTGATAAGGTCTGTGCTACCTTAGTAAACACACCTACATCATCTCAGTTAACAACCCAACAGCATATTTTAAGCTACCTGTATAATTCAAAGTTACAAGCAAGGTACTATTCTTCTTTTAACGATCTCACACGATAAGCAAACCCATTACCAAATGACAACCAATGACTGTATTTCTGAGATGACATAATTTGAATTTTACCATACTAATTATGCAAACGCTCTTCAGGAATTTCCCGTCATGCTACTATTCCACACGGACCAAGAATTTCACGAATCGCCATGCATTGATACATTTTTGGATTCGTGATGATTCGTAGACTTTTGCCAATTTTCAAATCCAATTCGTGAAGCAGTGCGATTCAGTAACGATAGAGTTACGGATATTCGTGGGATTCGTCTATATCACGCGAATATATGTCAAGAAATCACTATGATTTACAAGAAACTATTACGGATGCTTCACGAACGCTAGGAATCAGTTGTGAATCAGTTAAGAATATGCCAAATGCGCGTGCGAATCGGGTACGAATAAAAATGAATCCGTGACTATTGTTGACAAATTATAGGATTGTCAACCAGAGAGCTATTCGTAGGATTCATGACAAATTCGTGGCAGATTTATGGTCAAGCCTTGAATTCACGAATCCCGGATTGAGTTAAGAATATCTAAGAATGCTTACGTTTTGAATAAGATTCAGTTAAGATAATTGAGAATTCTTCGAATTTGTTACGAACGAACTACGACTTTTTGGAATCGGCTCAACACTTTTGCCACGAATACCCGATTTTTCTAATTTAAAAATGTATCAATTCATGGCGATTCGTGGAATTCTTGGACTTTCTCCATATTTACTTTTTTAATTTCAGAATGTACCTATAAACATACCACAGTTGTGGATGAAGAAACTGTTACTATGGAGATACTGGATACAGCAGGACAGGTGTGTTAAAACAACCATATAACTTTATATTCGCTTTAGATGTGAACAATTTCACATTTTAACTTCACCCTTCAAACCGAAAGAAAACCGTGTTCAATATAATGTCCTACACTGATTGTATTTGCTGTGTTGTTAATGCTGGCTATAAATCTTTTTTCTCATACCATTTAAGTTAAGTCTACAACTTTGTTTTTGGCTAATATATTTTAAAAAGAAAGGAGTATCAAGAACCAGTCGGGATTCTTTCATTTATTTGAAGCGATCAATTTTGGAATTGAAAAGGAAATAAAATTCCATTACCCAAAGTAAAACCATTTACCCGATAAGCAAACTTACAAACTTTCTCAAACACTGCTTGAATGAGATTCGAGCCTAGGCAACAGAAAGTGCTTTAATCCGTAAATGCTAATTCCTTTTTAGAAAAAAAATGAAAAGATGCTATTATGCTATTATTCTAACTAACTTTATAATGATGTTATCAGGAAAAAGAAAGATTTCAAGTACACTACAGTCATACTTTATTAACAAATTCTTGCTTGGCTGTTAATAGACTCAAACTATTGTAATGTTATTTTTTCAGGAAGAAACGATACATAAAGAAGGTCATGTTAGATGGGCAGACTGGATTTGTACTTGTGTATTCTATAAATGATCGACAAAGTTTTCAAGATATATATAATATTAAAACATATTTAGATGAAATTAAAAAGACAAACGTTCAGTGTGTACTTGTTGGAAACAAAGACGATCTACACCATGAACGCAAGGTTTCGTATTTAGAAGGTCAGAAGTTAGCAACAGACATGGCTTGTGCATTTTTTGAAACGTCTGCTCGAGATGGCGGACACGAAGTGTTTGAATTATTTCACGAACTTCATAGAGATATCAAAAGGAGAAAATTGATTGAAGGAAAACCAAGACGGCGAAGTTCAGCACAGCAAGTACGACAAGTGTTAAACAAAATGTTTAAGCAAAATAGCAAACAAAGTAACACATGATGGTATTAAGAGTAATGTTATAGATTCGACGCATTGACATTAACGGGATCAAAATGATAGTACATACAATGTATTTATGTAGCCGATAAGTCGAGGTTACTAGGTTCGTTGACCGGAATGCAAGAATATGGACGAATTGGACATTGCTTAAATTAGTAATGACATGGAACGGCTTTGGTTGTTATGCATGTAACAACTAAAGAGACAAGGGATAAACGAAAACCTGCTGCTGGGTTGATATCAGGAATAATGTTATATTTATCCTCTAATGTGCCGTAAGAAATCGTAGTTTGAATATTTGGTACTTTGTATTTGATGCAATAACAGAAGACATGTTTTAATTTGCATAAGCTTAAATTACACATGGTCATTTACTTAATCGAAAATTATGGGACATAATTATCAAAATTCTGATGAACTTGGTTACCCAACCGTTTCGTGTTATGGACATGTTCAACATTGTTGCTAGAAACCGTTGTCTCATTAAATTTACAGTTAATTTCTTATAGAAATTTAGAAAATAATATGAATTTCAAATACTTAGAATTCATTCTTTCAAAAACTATACGAAATATTTTATAGTTTAATAATGAAATCATTGCTTTTTTCAACATTAAATGAACGTTGTCTAATAAAGATTTGTGTCTTATTGAAGAAAAAAGCAAATTAAAGCATTTCTTTTTTAAACCAATACTTTTCAGTGCAACTTGAAAAAAAAAAAATGATAAAGAAGATACACTCTGCAGGTGAAATTTTAAGTACAAAGATTCAAGTCTTATATATGACAACATATTGGTTATAATTCCCTGTATATGCATTTTCACACTCTATAATATGTCAATAAAATTATTTAAGTTGTTTTTTTAATTACAGAATATTTTTCTCTTTTTTTTTCATTGAATAGAGGTTTATCGAATTGTCACATGCAGAATTTTGAATATTTCTTAAAAAAAACTCGAAACACTGCAAAGGCAATATTCATTTATACGTAGCTAATACACAAAGATAAAGCAAGAGCTTTAGAGTTAGAGTTGAGTAATGCTTTGTAGACTTATATAAAGGACGGTTCTTTCTTGGATTGTAGAGGAAAACAGGAAAACGAAGTACCTTGAGATAATCATCAAGTTTCGACAAGCGATCGGACCAACTTTTACGCATTTGCATCTGCCAGAAGGCGGTGAGATGTTCTGTTATCTGGACGCTTTAGAGTAATTTTACGAAATTTTTATGTTAAACTAATTCGAACTTATTGTGGGCAAAAAAGGAAGAAATAACTAAATGGCAAGGTTTTGAAACTAATTATCAAGTGATATCATTCGGTTTAACTTTTAAAAATGCGGTCGTCAGTTTCCATCATGCGAAACAACTTTCTATTTTGCTCTAAATATCTTGAGGTAGCAGCATAATTATCTCGGTGCTAAAAATACGATCAGGCAGCCGGAACTTCTCATTTTGTCGCTGCAACTCAATTTATTTTGCGACAGCAACATTACTATCTCGCAACTGCATCTGATTATATTGCCGCTGCAACTTACATAATATTGCTGTCAATTATTTCGTTTCTGTTTTGACTTCGTAACTTAATTGTTGCTGTTGCTATTTGTAAAAATCAGAAAATTCTGCAAAAGCCCTTAAAATTAAAAAAAAAAATTAAATTTGTAATATTTAAGAGGTTGGTTAATTTACTCAAAAGGTGCTGATATGTGTATGTGATGTGTGGTTCTTTACAATAGAGCATGCTGTGTTTCCGACGCTTTTAAAACTATTGAATGCTTTCCAGCTTTTCTTTGGTCTTTGTCTTTCTTCCCTGAAGTGTTTGTCCTAAGCTTGTATATCTGTGAAGACATGTCAGGTGTTTGTGTCTGTTAGTCTGTTATGGGCATTGCAATAGCCATGATAGAATTCAAAGAAGTAAGGTATTTGTCAAGGCATTATGTATTAATTTTTGTAACTAATATTAACTGAGATTATACAATAGCCGGCACTATGTTCTAATTAGAACATGCTGTACTTAAAGCTTATTATGCAATACCCAATTCATTAGCAGATAATAGATAACTTTCGTTTTCTATCCAGAATTAAAAAATATAAAACTAATAAATTCGACCTTTAGATTTGTCTGGTAGCGCTTAATGCACTTAATTTACAGATCCCCTAGAGTATTTTCACTGATCGATTTCCCGACTGAGTCTCTAAACAGCTGAAAACTGCAGTAAATATTTTAGATGTTACACCTGATCTAAAAGCTTCATCCATCAATGTGTTCATGCAAAATGCGCTTGGAGGAAAGTTTTAATGATAACGTATCTAATATATATTTAACTAAAATACCTGTTTAACTTTGATGTGTTATATGTGAACATTTCGTAAATTCATTCCTCATTAGTGACTCTAGGAGCCAAAAAAGTTGATAGATAAAAACATAAGCCAATTAGTTGAAAATTGATGAATCCAAAGTTCCAAAATTATATGAATCCAAATCCAGCTAAGGAATGCTTTGCATAGGGAAACAAACCTCAAACCTTAGTTTTAAATAATCAAAAAAAAAAAAAAAAAAAAAAAAAAAAAAAAAAAAAAAAAAAATTAAGACGGCTGAAAATTTTGCCACAATGTATATTTTATGAGAGCACAAAGTATTACCTACTGAGTCATGGATACCCTCGGAGAGTTTTACTCCACCAGCAGTGGTACCCACTCAGGGGTAGTAAACATTAAACAAAAATACCTGTTTAGTTTTAACGTGACATATGTGCACCTTTGCATTCAGAGAATCAATATTTTATTAGTAAATAAGCGAAATTTTGGATCTTCACCTTTTAATGACTTTCTCTTATCAGTGTTATGTAAATATATTTATTTTTTAAAATAAATATCGGAAAACTGCTTCGTTTCAGTTATGTTGGAAATACTTAAAATGCACCCAAAAATAAATCAAATCACGTTAACATAGAAAGTTAGACTTACATTGAAACAATATACAATTTGGTAATTTAGTGTAACAACCGAGTCGGCAGTGCATAATAACAATATAATAACTAGTTTTTTATTTTTATAAAGTTTAAAAAAAATCCCCAAATTCAAAAATTAGCACATGAAACAGCGTCACATTAACTCCAAAAAGTGGACTTATAAGTAAAGTAACACTTTTTTTTCGGAAATGCACTTTCACAGCGTTTTTGTTTGTCTCAGTTCAAATCCCTCTCACAGAGATCCTTGAAACCGGAGTGTCTGGAGAAAAATTATCGGGAAGCAAGTATATGCTTATTAAGCTTTTTTTTTTAACGCTCAAGAACTAATAGTTTCTATACGAGTGAAAGAAACTTGACTTGGGCGTCAAATGTCATTGTTTAAATCACTAGCTTAAACTTTTCTTGCTGCTGTCTTTTATTAGAACGAGTAGATCCATATTGACGGCTAGTGTATTTTAAACATACTTTTACACTATTGTCATGTGCTACATTGTACCGGTATTATACATGTATTACTGTCGTGCGGTTCTTTTTGATAGTTTAGAAAATGTCATGTGCTACTTTTGAATGCATTTTTGCGATGAACTATGTACTGGTATTGCGTATCTTGTCGACATTATTATTGTTCATTTGCCATTTTAAAGGGACATTGCTATAGCTGGTGACATTTCAATATAAAAAAACAATAATCTTGACTGGGACGTAAAACTATATTTCGCGAATAGCTGCAATACTGCTGATGTGGCTTTAAACAGTAATTCACTCACCAACTCCTTATTATAGTATAACCGTTTATAACATTTACATAAAAAATAACCAGTACACCATTGTTATTTTTTCAATCTCAGCAGACATTTTTTAATTGTTAAATACAAAGCTGGTATATCCTGAAGTATTAAACCTCCGAATGTTACCGTCAAAAACACAATACCAAGGCTTCCGACTGCAGCTGCCGACGGACGAGGATCTTCGGCGCTAATGTATTTTCTCGTCGTCGAGGACAAAGTAGTTTTGTCGACAGTTAACTCTTTTTTAATTTGTTCAACCAATTTTTGAATTTCTTCTGTCATATTTGCCGTTATGTAATTGGTGGCTGTTGTACACTGACAAGAGCAAGTTACTGTTTGTGTCGAAGTTGTTGTAGCTCCGTTTATTGTGGTTATAGCGGGAGTGGTTGTAGTGGTGGCGATAGTGTCAGTCGAAGTTGCAACTTGATGTGTTGTGATATCTGCCGTCGTGGTAGTGGTGATGGTGTCAGTCGTCGTTGTAACTTGTTGTGTTGTAACATCTATCGTCGTGGTAGTGGTGATGGTGTCCGTTGTCGTTGTAACTTGTTGTGTCGTGACATCTGACGTCGTAATTGCCTCATTTGTGGTCGTCTCTGGAGTAGTAATCGTTTCGACAGCAGTTGTTGTTTCAACAGGCAAGTCTAAAAATTATATAATAGTAGCTAAGTGATGAGAACAATTGGTTTAGTTGGTTGTTAAAACAAAAAGAGCTTACACTGTGCAGTTCTTGGTAAGTGCTGTTGTATTCTTTTCAGGTAATTATGCAAAATTCAATACAAATTATTTAAGAGAAGAAACTGAGATTTAGAAAAACGATACAAAGTATAACCTCGTATAAATTTTGCACATGATGGTGCAAATGAAAGACCTGGTATTTGCAACTTAAAATTACATAATTATTGAGGAAATCAAAAAAAAAAAAAAAAAAAAAAAGACAATGCTGTCATGTGCTGATTTTGAATGCATAATTTTAATAGAAATTCAAAATTAGCACAGGACAGTGCTGTTAATCCGCCATTATTTTCAGAAAACTGATTAAAAAGCGGCCACACCTATGCACGAGTATTGGTAGTTTTTTCTCCACATAGCACATAAAAATGAGGTGGAGCACGCCTTGATTGTTACTGGAATTTCCTGAGAACTATTATAAAGACCTTGCACACTTATACATGAAAGGCGTTTCCTATAGTCTATTTTAAAAACAAAAAAAAATGATTAAACGATTTAAAACTGATTTAATTAAGCAAAGCAATCCGAAGCATTAACATCGAACGATGTAATAAAACCTCGGAGACAGGGTGAAGCATTTGACTGACAAAAAGCAGGGCATCTTGATAACATCTGAAAATTAGTTAAAATGTTGCATGATGATCAAATTGACATTACATGGCATTTTTCATTTCTGAATATGACATTTTTAAGTTTTATTGAACATAAAGCATCAACAAAATTGTATGAGGATACCCTTATATCAAATATATGCTAATTTTTATGGCATATAAAATGTCCAAAGGTTTTAATTGGGACATGTTTTTGGAAAACCCTTTATTATCTCTTATTCATCTTAATAAACGAGCGGACGATTGCTGAATGGTCTTAAAGCGCTCTCTCACAATTCACACTTGCTTCTCACTGCTTAGGTTCGATTCCGACTAGGCCATATCCTTGTGCGAGCTGAGTATATTTGTCAGTTCATTTTCCGAATGTCGGTGATTTTCTCCGAGTATTCTGATCTCCTCCGCAACTGAGAAATATCCATAAATAATAGAAACAATCTTGACTTGGTCGTAAAACACCATTTCTCTACTCCACACTAATAGAAACTTCTGTGTGAATAAGATTGTACGCTTTTCTGGACATTGACATTCTTAATTTTGAATGTAGACCCTATTGTAAACTGCTTGTAAATCATACTAAATGATTTCGGGACAAGACAGTAGATTTTGAACCGTACCAAATGATATTTAGACAATATTGTCAGAACCCTGGTCACTGAAAGACGTTTTATTTGGTGTCTTATTGTTTCTTTCCTTGGTCCATGCTGGGGAGATGTTGGGTTAGATATATTAAACAGTTTATTAGTTGAATATTACATACATGTAACATTGGAGCAAAGTGCTTTGTATGTATTTGTACAGCTTTCGTCGTACCATGGTCCACCAGACCCATATATCGTGACGCATTCCTGGTGAACACTATTAGGTTGTGAAGACACCCAGTTTGTATATGTCTGGACTCCTCCACCATTATATCCCTCAACATATGTACCAGAGACGGTCGTTACTTTATATCCTATAAAATACTCCGAATAGGTGTCTCTGAAATTAACATGGTCAATTTTGAAAAAATTATTTCATGAAAATGCACCTTTTATCTTTTTTAAATCTGAAATAGTTGTGCATATAGATATATGATATCTTGTTGTTCAAGAGGGAGGCTCCAAACAAACCAAAAAAAAAAAAAAAAATAAAAAAAAAAAAAAATAAAAATAAATAAATAAATAAATAAAACTAAATAATTCTTCATCAATTAAAGTTTATGGTATAAAATTCCATTCATTTTCACTACTGGCAGAATTATTAATATTTTTGTTGAAAAAAATTTGCACATGAATAACACCATAACTTCACTCATCGTCCGACCTTCCGCTCTCTAGACGATCACTCTACCACTGACCCATCCGAGGTGGTTTGTTGTATTCATGGTTGCTTATAGATATTGTCTTTTTAGATGCAAGTTTTTTACAAACCATTTTATGATATCTTACCCCTTGGCTGTTCTGTAGGCTGTAATCGCATCAGATGTGGCTTGGTCGGGAACCAATGCCAGTCCACCGCCATTGCTTGAACAAATAGTGTTACCACTTTCGGCTGATTGTGAGCTTGAGGTAGCCCAAAAACATGCATTTTCAATTATAACAGAATCTGTTGCACATGCAGTTATATCTGAAAAATAAAACTAAAAGATAGACAATAATAATAATAATAATAATAATAATAATAATAATAATAATAATAATAATAATAATAACAATAATAAATGAATAAGTAAATAAATAAATTAAAATAAAATACGACAGGATATTGTTTATAACTAGATGGTTTAAAGAATATAAAGTTCTACGCCATTGGTTCGTGGCATTATGTCACACGTAAGACTTATTACGCCTCTAAACCGTACGCACGAGAAAATATTCTTTTTCGTATACATGTCTTCTCGTACGCCGTTTGTATGTTGTACGTACTACAATATTTATGTTTATTTTTTCTTAGATGGCAAAAATACGCTTCCGTAAAAATAAAAATAAAATTTAATTTTAATTAAAGCAAAAAACAAAGATTCTGAAATGGATATTACATTAAAATATTAACGAAAAAATATCATCATATTAAGTTTACTTCTAAATTAATTATTTACTAAAAAATAAATAAAAAAGATAAAAATCATTTGCAACCAGCTGCACGCAATGGTCTTCAAAAAGGAGGAAGAATTTTTTTTAGTTTGAATAATTTTTAAAGTTCGATAGAAAAGTTGAAAAACAATGTAATGAAATATGGCGATATCAATGATTTGTTACACAATGGAACACTAGACGTACATTTCGGAATTCATTCAATCGGTTTTATTAACAAAATTTAGAATTACCAAAATATTAGAAGTTTTAATTTAAAGGAATTCAATATATAACGAACTACTAAGCCTTGTTTATTCATTGGTTTTTATAAATTGCATAAATTGCCGAATTGAATTAAATTCAAATTAAAAATGATGTTCAAAATATTCATTGAAAAATTTTAATGCATATGATTCTTACGTTCTACTTAATTCATTATATTATAGTACATGGGATTGCCTATGGTATTTTATTCATTAAAACATTGTGTGATGTTTTATAAAACAAATATTTTGTCACACAAAGTAAAACGTTTGTCAAGTATGACAGAGTGCATTTTGAATCTACCTTCACCGTGTATCATTTCGCGTAAATGTTTTATATTTCATTTACATAAATACATCACAAATATGATATCTGTCATATTAAAATGAATTCAAAATTATTCAGTAATTATCGATATACATGTATATTTGATCTGTTTCACTTTACTCTTTTTTAAGAAGATAAAATAATTTGCTATGTAAGTAAAATTTGACACATGTGAGGTGAAAAAGATACATTGTTATTTACAATATTTCGAGTTTTAACCATTAACTTCGGTTTAATGGGATGGTTTTATTTATTTTAGTCACGTGATATTTTTTTTCAAAGAGTAATTATATTTTTATTTTCTATTTAAATGAAATTGCTATACATCTGTCGAAAACATTGACATCATAACAATAAGTTTGAAACCAAATGTTAGAAAAAAGGGGTTTATTTTGAACACTAAAAATTTAGATAACATTGACCCCAAAATGATGACATTTACTCCGCGGAGGTTTTAGAACATGCCTTTAGTATAATTAAGTATTGCTTTGTTAAGCTTTAAAGCTGCATTAAGTTTTTCAATTTTTTTTCTGTAAAAAAGATAACTTCTAATCACGATCCGTGAGATTCATTTTTTAAAATTCCGTTCCTTTTAGCTGTAAATAAACGGAATCTTCTTACCGGTTGGTCAATGTTTAACGATGTACGGAAAAACCCATGAATCGAAGATGAAACATGACAAATTGCATTAATTGTCCGTCATATATCCAGGTGTATTCAAAAAGGTGTTATGTATCCCTTACTAAGTCACAGACTACAAATTCAACGAATTTCTGTGTTTTATAGTATTTTCACCGTTTTGAAAGTTGCGTTTAAGTGACCCGGTTTTTTCATGACATAACCATGTTCTAATATTAGATCCCAAATGCTGCATCTCGCTGGGAAATTATTGTAGTTTCTGTATTTATTCGATTTTTTATCGTTGAACCAAATGTAACATTGTTCATTAGGAACATCATTAATTAGATTAGCATCGTTTTAATTTTTTCTTTGGAAAACTTAATGCAGCTTTAAGATAAGCCTAAATAAGTTATATAACAAAGTATATGTTTTATATGTCCATATGCCATGTGGTAATTTATTCTATAAAATCGCACTTTATGCTATGAGGTACTTATAGGTGACTTAAACATAAATCTGTAATGATGTGTCTATCTCCAAAGCAACTATTTAGGTAATTAATGATAACCACTTTGAGGTCGTCCAAAATCATCAATGTTTGAAACAAGCGTTACTGTTGTTGTAATCACGATAAACAAAGATGTTTAGTACGTTTACCAATAAAAAACCAATTTGGTTCAAAACAATTGTTTAAATATATAATTATCATTTGGGAGTGTAATCGAAAATCCGGGTCGATTTTTGTAATTATATCTTATTTTAAACCGCCTTTTTATCCTTTAGATGTAGATATAAATTTATTGTTTCGTCAAAGTTTTGTGGAGAATTCAATTTAAAAATATAATTGCTCTTTAGAAAGTATCTTTACAGCAGGGAACCCGTAAAACAAAGAGTATCAGCTGAGGTATCAGTATCAACACAAAGATTTCGAATCTGGAATCTTAATACAAGTTTTAAACTTTTTTAAAAAAAAAAAAAAAAAAAAAAAAAAAAAAAAAAAAAAAATTATGGTCATTATTTTACATAGTATTTTGTATCTCTTGTATGGCTTGTAATAAAATTGATATTCAGTCCATCATCCATTTAGAAGGTAGTAATTAACTAACTTTTGAATTAAAGCAAATGATGAACCAAGTTGAATAATAATTGTGCGTTACTAGAATCTTTTTGAGTGTGATTCGAACAAAGGCGACCAAACACGCTATGAACCACAAGCATGTGCTTTAGACCACTCGGCCACCGCCGTCCGAATTAATTCAGGCAAGGACATCGTAATGCATTGATATCAAAAGAGTTTTTTCATAAATGATTCATTGTTGATAATTAAAAATCACCCGAAGTTGATAATCGAATGAAAACTAAAAGTATATAAAAATTGCGAAGTTTCCGTCAGTAGTGCAAAATATTTCTGAATGAGTAAAACCTGACGACGTCTTAACCAATATCGACTCGATACAGTTTGTCTTTACTAATATCGACTCGATACAGTTCGTCTTAACCAGTATAGACTCGATACAGCTTGTCTTTACCAATATCGACTCGATACAATTCGTCTTAACCAATATCGACTCGATACAGCTTGTCGTTACCAATACCGACTCGATACAGCTTGTCGTTACCAATACCGACTCGATACAGCTTGTCTTTACCAATACCGACTCGATACAGCTTGTCGTTACCAATATCGACTCGATACAGCTTGTCTTTACCAATACCGACTCGATACAGCTTGTCGTTACCAATATCGACTCGTTACAGCTTGACGTTACCAATATCGACTCGATGCAGCTCGTCTTTACCAATATCGACTCGATACAGCTTGTCTTTACCAATAACGACTTGATACAGCTTGTCTTTACCAATACCGACTCGATACAGCTTGTCGTTACCAATACCGACTCGATACAGCTTGTCTTTACCAATACCGACTCGACACAGCTTGTCTTTACCAATACCGACTCGACACAGCTTGTCTTTACCAATACCGACTTGATACAGCTTGTCGTTACCAATACCGACTCGATACAGCTTGTCGTTATCAATACCGACTCGCTACAGCTCGTCTTAACAATATCGACTCGATACAGCTTATCTTTACCAATACATACTCGATACAGCTTAGTCAAGTAGACTTTAATAGTCAGATAATAGCAAATGCTCAATTTTTACGCAACAAACAAACATTTTTGTTTCCTTCACAAATAGATACAAATGCACCATATATCCATTAGTTGCAATAGTTTTTGGATTTTAACAACTCGAACATTGTTACAATTCATTTTTCTCAAAAAGGAGTTTGTCTCAAAAGATAAAATTTTCGTTTAAATTGCTTCCTGCGAAGAGTGTTATTTCCGTGAGACCACCTAAGTGTCCAGTGATTTCTGGCGATATAATCAGGTCTCCAGTTTTTGGTAGCATATAGTTTCCTCTTTATCAATCAATTTCCTGCAAAATACACAGATTTTTTTGTAAAACTCGTCAAATTTATCACGAATTTTCGGGTTTTTATTACAAAATACAGCAGCTCAAGCATTGTATACAATTATCGCCATGTTATGACGCAAACGCGCAAGCAATGTTCTTTATAAATAAACATGTTATTTCGTTGTATACCGGGTCTTAACATACTTGTATTTTTCTAGTCATATTGCTTGTAAATGAACTTAAAAATAATCCAGTTTTATATTCAGCACCGTTATTGATAAAGCTGTAGACTTTGTTAAGTAGCTAGTGATATATAGCTTTCTGAATTACTAGTGCTTTTGCTTTTTTATAGATTCGGTAATTGATCATGATTGATTTATTGGTTGATTGATTTAATGCGGTTTTACGTCCCAGTCAAGAATATTTCACTTATATCGAGACGTCACCAGCTATAGGTGAAGTGGCAGAAATTTTTACTTTTGCAGTGCGCTTAGGGCAATGTGCAGCGAGTGTTCTTTAACGCTCTACGTCTGCCGTGACACGAGACATCGGTTTTTAAGATCTCCTCCGAAAAAAACCCGTTACTTTCATTTCTAGATGTCGAGTGCTTGGCGGAAGAACAGTCACTATCAAATTTTTAAGTATTGGTCAGACTCGGCCGGGGTTCAAACCACGACCCCCCACATACGAAGGGAGCACTCTATCAACTGACCTACCGTAGTGGTTATATAGATTGGGCAAGAGTCATGATTAAATTCACGCAGTTTCTCAGATTGTAACCATTATTGTCACATGGTATGTTCGTGTGTTTTAGTTATTTTACATCTGTTCCAATTAGGTTAAGTATGTCTGTAAAATTTTGAGTTGGAATGACATTGTTTTCAAAAAGAATGTAATGTTTTCACTAAGTATGTCTGTTAAATTTTGATGTTGGAATGGCATTGTTTCCAAAAAGAATGTAATGTTTTCACTAAGTTTGCTTGTTAAATTTTTATGTTGGAATGACAAAAAAAAAAAAAAACGTAATATTTTCACGAAGCTTCATTTAAATATGTACACATCACGTAAATTAAACAAAGTTTTTTATTTTAAATTTTTTAAAATTGCTTTGTGATCGATAGAACATTTAAATAGTAAACACTTTAACTGAAAATAGGTCAAAGTATAATCTAATTATGTATTCAAACTGAAACGAAAGCCAATGCATATTAAATTATTTTAATATCTTGTTTATAACAATTGTTAAGCAAAGCGGTAAATTGGCTATAGGTGTATTTTGGTTGCAAATTCTGCACAAGCGATGATGCATTTTCAATGACATTTTTCATATTACATATTTTAATCTCTTTTGTTTGTTTCTATAAATAAATCTCCCTTTATTATCTTAAGGTGTGTGTGTGTGTGTGTGTGTGTGAGAGAGAGAGAGAGAGAGAGAGAGAGAGAGAGAAGAGAGAGAGAGAGTAACTTCATTACTTCATTAAGACTTATAAGAAGATAAATATTTCCTTCAATCATTTATTTCATAGAATAAAAAAAATAAAGACACCATCAGCACAAACTATCCAATGTATTAAGCCTTCGAACTGCATGGTTACGCATATGCAGTTTGTAAAATCAAACTCGTTAGAGTAGTAACTGTTCGGTATGTTATATCATATAACACAAGGTCAAACGTTTGGAAGGTGTTTCGGTTATTTTTTCGAGTCAAAGAAAGTGCCACAACGAAACAGAATTTGATTTTGCAAACTTTGCAGAAAAATTTTCAGTTTTATTTGTTACCATGTACACTTATAAAATATACATGCAAAAACATTATTCCGATTATAAATTGATTAATTAAATAATCGATTATTTTTCACCGTATTCGATTATTGATTTTTAGCCGACTGGACACCACTACTAACTAATCACCAAGCCTAAGTGTTAACATAGAAACTTATGATTCTTAGAATTCAGATTCCAATGCTGCTAAACGTCAAGAACAAAATACTTTCAATGCGTTGTCAGAAAATAAAATCGCAATTTTAAACCTGATCAGAAAAACTCAGTGAAGATGTAATAGTAACAAATTACTTATGTTTTGCGAATTTTTCGCAAAGGCTGATCGTAAAAATGCATGGACTGGACAACATATGTTTGTGATAAATTTAAAGTCGATGCTATTCGCAAACATGCAAAAACTACTTATCATATTTTTGCCATTACTGCAAGTCAATCGATTGACATTTAATTTCAAGATGCAAAGGTTTGATGATTGCCGTTCATATTTACGCTAGTCGGGAACGTTTACTACGAATTCAATTTCGTTTTTACGTAGTTATCGGGGTATTACAACGTGAAACTTACCACAAATTGTGTTAAAACGCGTAGCGGAAAACACGCGATTACAAAACTTTTTAAGTGTATCAAAATTTTTACATTGGGTTTTTAAGGGTTCTACAAAAGAGATTATCTGCATCTGGATTATAATGAGACAAAAAAAAATTATAAATACAGTCTTGAATATTTTGGTGAAAAAATATCAGAACATTTTTGAATGATTTTTTGCAAAAATTAATTTTAAAAAATCGAAGTTTTTTAATGTTTCTAACTTTTTAGGTGGACTCTTTTTTTCGTAATACCCTAGATATATATAACCATTTTTTTAAACAATTTATGAATAATACTATTAATGGAATAATAAATAAATAAATAAACGTTTGAAAAATAAATAAACAAACATTTGCAACTTAATGTAGCTTTAAAGCAAGTGTGAAAATATAACATTATATATAGAAAACGAAAAAAAAAAAAAAAAAAAAAAAAAAAAAAGAATAAAATTACAAACAATAATCAAAACATCGAAACTGTTAAAAATTTGCAAACGAATGACCATCAATTGTTTGAACAAAAAAACTTAAGAAAAGTAAAAAATAATTTGCTGTTTGACAAAACAAGAGTTAAATTGAAACAGATTAACACTTTTAAAATAAACCATACTTACCTTTGATAAAGACGCAAATATATAACAATATTATTATAAAAATTAAATCACAAGTGTATTTGTTGAACATTTTGAGTTTTGAAAATTACATCGCCAAATGGTACTGAAAACATTTAACACATAGTAACACCTTCCTTTTCACCAACAATTCTAAATATTTATCTGACAAAATCAAATTTAATTGTAATGTCTGTCAATTGAAAGAATAAGTGATGTTACGAAAGCCTATGAAAACTCAAATAGAATGTGATCAATATTTATGAATTTATTATGATAAACTCTCTGTATTACAATAGTTTTATTGAAAACTAATGCCAATGGTATGGATTAGTGTTACGGGAGCAATTGTGTGCTGAAGATTTTTCAATTAATATTGACAAAATTGGACATAGTTCAAATAACGCAATAAAAATTACCTATATAGGTAGAACGCATCCAATAAATGGTCCGTCTTCGATTTATAAAATTCAATTAGTATTTTTTTTACTCAATTAATTGATGCCTGATATTTTTGCTATAAACAGTTAGCGATAACTTTTGAAATAATTATTTAAAATGGATTTTGACTTAATTTATCTCTTCTCTTTTTTACTAATAGCTAATCAATTTTGCAACATCAAGCCGAGAACGCAATAAACAAAGTTTTGTAGCTGGAAAAAGTGTAATTTTGAAAATAGTCAATGCTCTCTCTCTCTCTCTCTCTCTCTCTCTCTCTCTCTCTCTCTCTCTCTCTCTCTCTCTCTCTCTCTCTCACACACACACACACACACACACACACACACACACCACTGAATAAAATGCTCAAGACTTTGCACTGGTATTGGATAAAATATAAAAAAAATCTTTGCTCCGATAATGAGAACGTAAACGACTTTCATACTATTATTAATACGCACAAGGAATACAAGATTATGAAACGTATGCCAGTATTTTACATGCATTAGGGTTTTTGCATCGAATCTTTTTTTCTCATAGAATTGGTCTTATTTCTCATCATAATTCTATTATCACATTAAATGTATGATATTTTAGCAGTAACAGGTATGCTAAAATATAATATGCACTTTGACATGTGATGGGAATGGAAAAATTTTTGTTCTGTTAATGCTTTTTACTTGAAATAAATAATTTAAAAAAAAAAAAAAAAAAAAAAAAAAAAAAAAAAAAAAAAAAAAAAACACCCTTACAACGTTTTCCATCATAAAGGATACACCAGTACATCACGTGATATGCATTCCCCAAGGTTATTTGGGAACGGAAACTCATAATTCGGCGTTCATCCGTAAAAATGTCATTATTTTACATAATATACAACCTTCCTTATTTTTGAAATTGTGTGCTATCATGTGCGATGGTAATCTGGCAAATCTTATTCAATCAGCATTGTGCTTATCTGATTTTTTTAAACGTAGGAAACAGCTAATGTTAGTAATACATCAGTTAATTTTGTTTGGAGCATTAAATTATCAGATTAGATCAGAACCAGTTTTTAAAAGGAATTGTTCAACGTGAGAATGATTGCTTTGTGACGTTAAAATTCTTTCGGGAATACAGATTTGATTTGTTTGGCACCATTACAGCATGCATAAATAATTAAAATAAGAGGAATTGATGATACTGTTTTAATGTTACCAGATATGTTAAAGTTGACTAGCAATGCAATACGCTGTGCTCTAATAATTTGGAGTCAGTTTTACCATAAATTTGATAAGAGGCTATTTGTTGGTTGATTGAATGATGTTTTATTTTCAACCTTCAGTGTTTTATTTCAGCAGTTTTGGACAAGAAATTTTTCGCAAAAGTTAGTCCTTTAAATAATTTTAAAACCGACAAGCAAAGGCGCCTACAACATGAAAATCCTCTTAATTTGATAGAATGATTACGAGCGTTACTGAAACAAAATTTACAGAACTAGTGTAGCTTGTGGTTAGAACTAGAATAACATCGACACCGGTTTTAATTAACATGTGATTCAGAAAAGTTATGTTTACATTCATGAAATACAAATACTCAACATTAATACACTTATAATGAAAAAATTATAGATAAATTGATTTATTTACATATATTAAATTGTTTTTAAAGAAGTATAGGTTTTTTATGATAATTATAAAGAGTTAACTGGGTATCCAATAAAATTGTCCGGCCATTGTACCTACAAAAAAAAACCGAAATGGCTTTAAACAGACACGACAAGCTGCATTGACGCCGCATTTTACTTAACTGTGTCTCTCATGAAAAATGTATAACTTGGTTCCATAATGAAACCTTTGCTTACGTTAAAATTCACAGGGCAACCACTGCTAGTTTGATCTACCAAAGATCTTATTTTAGAACGATGATCATGTGATTCTTTATCAAAATCGAGGCAACGTCAACTAAAAGAGTAAACAAACAAGTGTTCAAGAACATTGCGGCCACTTTTTCGTGCGTATTCAAGCCAAACTGCTGTTTTATTTACTGTCGTTTTTCCATCTGAGCCTGATCGATTCAAATCCTTAGAGTCAGTTTGTCCGAGTTGGCCCCTTGTTCTCTTCTTTGCAGAATCTGTTGTAGTTCTCGCACGAACATATTTTCTTTCTGATGCCATTGTTTACATACATGTAGAACTTCCACTCATGCTCTAAGCTGATAAATAACACTTTATCAAGTTGCCCAAAGCTTTTAGGTTTTCCATTTATTATGGGCTTATAAGAGCTAACTTATACAACTCTGATTCACACACATCGTAATATCAATCAATTTATATTGGTAAAAAAATATTTTCAGAATTTTTTTTCAGTAATTGGTAAACTTAATGCAGTTTTAACCTACAATGATGTCAAAACTTAAAGTATTGAAGCATGTACTAGTATTTTATAAATCACCAACACTTAGTTATTGTTTGCATAATAAACAATTTAGACTAGCAGTTAGATAACTCAACAGTTGTTTTTAAGTTAGTGAAAGCGTTGACAGGCCACACGATGTTGTTTTGTAAAGTACATTAGTTATCCTTACATAGTAGAACATTCGATAATTCGAATGTCTTACCGAAACGCCATTGATAATTTCAAAGTCATTTTTTGTCCCATTAGATTTAATTTGTTAATTTTTTTTGTATTAAAAACGAAAAGCTACTAAATATATCCTGGTCGTGTTAACCAGTTCATTAGCAAAAACTTGCATCTGGTTAATTAGGCAATGATTTGTTAAATTTATGTTAAAAATTAATGCATGCAATTGTTTTTATCAAAAGAAGTGATTGCATAGACTTATGAAACTCGCCAGCGTACCACGTGATCAATACCTCTTAAGTTTTGTGCGAAGGAGATGGATAACGTCAAATCTTCCCAAAAAAACGTCGTTAATTACGGACAAACATATGCAATTCCATTGCCAACAGAAATAAATTTCACGTACAAACGCTATGAGATTACTCGTGGAGCTCTAGTGAATTCCGCTTAGTGACCTTATTGTAGTTAATGGTTTAAAGCATCATTGCTAATGTTTATTTTTCTTAATGTTTTCACGCAAATAGACATTAAATAGTCAGCTTAATGTTGTTTCAATCGAACTTAAATTTGTATTTATAAACAGATGTCCTGTGGCTACCACAATTTATACGCCAAATATTTTCATAAAAATTTAAAAATCAATTTAACCTCATCGATATTATACCGAGATTTACTTGGTATGTTTAATTCGTCTTTAGTCATTTAGATAAAAATTGACTTTTGAATTTAATATTCTTCATCAAAATCAAAATGCTTCAAATAATATATTTGCTTATTGCAATAACAGGTAAGTTTTTATGTGTTTTTCTTTAAACGGTGATGGTTAATGTTTCATTCTTAGTCAAAATTTCATAAATGATCCATTAAGCTCAGTAAATTATTATCTGTCTTTTTCTTTCATTTGAAATGCCAACGGTAATATGTTTTACAATGGAATTCACCAGAGCACCACGTGATACCTCATAGCGTTTGTGCGGAACAATTATTTCTATTGACAACGGAATCGCATAAAATGACGTTTTCCCGTAATAACGACATTTTTTTACGGGAATATTTGGCGTAGACGTTTTCCATTTCATTCCGCATAAACGTTAAGAGGTACCGATCAAGTGGTACGCTGGTGATCTTTCCATTGGAAAATTTGTTGAAACTGTGAATTTTTAATGGCTACAAGATTTAATATTCCAGTTAGAAAACCGATTTATTATTCTTTTTAATTTTTATATTTTTCCGATTCCGATTAGTCCTTGCTTGTTGTTGTCCTGGCCTGCACATTGCCCTACTGTCTGATTCACGTCTGCCGTAGCACTAGTTTTTCAAGGTTTTAGAAGAGATATCAAAATTTTGTAATTACGACAAAATGCATACGTCATAACGATATGTGGCATGCGACAAAAATTTTTTATATCTCTTCTAAAAACCTTGAAAAACTAGTGCTACGGCAGACGTGAATCAGACAGTAAGCGCTTTGCACAGGTCAAAATTCCTATCACTTCACCTATAGCTGGTGACGTCTCGATATAAGTGAAATATTCTTAACTTGGACGTAAAACCCCATTAAATCAATCAATCAAACACACGTACTTGTAAGTGATATAGGTTGATTTGCGTTATTTTAACATATCAATTTATGCCAATTTACATAATTATTCGTATTTAACAATGTATCATGTTACTTTATATGGTGGCAAAGTTTTCATTCTTTATGATTATTGCAACAGCAATGTTTGCTTTTTTGCAATTCAAAGACATTTATTTTATTTTTTTAATCCATAATAAATTGTAACATTGCATATTGTCATTTACAGCCATAGTCAGTAGCATCACAACAACTACGTCAACACCAGCACCAACGCCAACAACAACGACGCAAGTCCATTTTGTATCACATGGAATAACAACAGATGTTACCATGACAACTGTCACGTGCAACTGTCAATGTACGATTCCGTCAAATTTAACCATGGAGGAATTTCAGGAAATAATTCGTACACTCACACTGGATAAGAAAACATTAAAGTCATTCACAAGAAAAAAGATCAGTGTTGATGACCCACGACCATCTGCTAAAACCGTTGGTTCTTTTGGAGCAATTCTACTTACATTTATATTTGGTGGACTTTTTCTTCAAGATGTTCCAACCTTGTTTTATCACATAAAAGGGTTTTATACAACCTCGTGATATTTCTTAAGAGTGATTTGAATTTTTGTTTTGAGCCGCATCAGGAATTTTGCAGCTATTCGCGGCGAAATTTCTTAAGATGTTTTGGATTAAGTTCAACTAGCTAAACAATCAAATTTAACACCATGGAATTCATGAACAGCCGTGTACTATGAATACTTAATGACAAGCATCAATTATCGCTGATTTTACGATTTACATGCCCAATGATTAACACTCCCCCCCCCCCCCAAAAAAAAAAAAAAAAAAAAAAAAAAAAAGATATAATTCCAACAACGGATAAAATTAAAAAATAGTTAGAATATTGACCAGTGGTTGTAGAGTTTGATGGACGGTTTGGGCCTTCTACTTGTGGTGTAACCATGCCACTGGACATTTTATTTAAATTCAGTGTCCATCCAGTGTTTGAGCATTTGTTAACGGCAGTCCTAATATGAGTTTGTTTTTCTTGTCTTATTTGTTTGGGGTTTTCTTCATGAACGTCAATTGTAATTTGCCTTAGTTTCACTGTCTTTTGCAAAATATTCACTTTCATCACCAATTTGCTTCAACAATGCTTTTATATCTCGTTAATTTTAGTGAATAAGTGGCGCTTTGTTTTTTTTTTTTTTTTCGCGTTTCCTAAAATTGAACTTGTTTAATGAAACAATGAATTAACAATGCCGTATATGTATATATATGTATATATTATCCATTACAACTAAATAAAACGTATAGTATTTTCCTTTTGATTTCTAAAGAAAATGATAATATACATCAAATTGCTTTCCTATTAAGGAAGAATATTTGAATACGTCTGTCAAATAAAAAGGGGGTAATAATTAAGACCCAAGCACCTAGTAAAATTTAGTTGAGTAATAGTGTTTAACGTCCCAGTCAAGATTCTTTCACTTTTATCGAGGCTGTATATCAGTTCTTTGATGGTGGAGAAAACCGGAGTATCCAAACAAAAAACCGACTTTCGACAATCTAACTGATAAATTCACGCTAAGATCTGTCAAAGTGGGATTCGAAACTAGAAGGTAAGCGGATAGAGTATGTTCATTCTTTATCACTTCCTCAGCGTTGTCTGTTAGTCTGCAAAGAAAGGCAACCAAGACTGAAGAATGTAAATGATTTTTGGCCATTAGCATGAAGTTTTATACATGTAACATTCAGAATTGCCTGTATAAAGTGTCAAGCATGAAGAATGAAAACAAAGTTCGCGTAAAATCCAGGATCTGTTGGCAGGTCTGGGCCTAGTTGTTCAAAACTTCGTTAGTTTAATCAAATGGTTGTCAATTTTTATTACATTATTATTAAATACATTAATTAAGGACAGAGGATTTTAACTTATAATTATATTCTGTTTGATTAAAACAATTTTATCCAATATCTTCTGAACATGAATTTTAAAATACTGACCAATACACAAGATTAAATGTTTGCAAACCAGCTGATAAGGCTATCGCAGCTTTGAACAACTGGAGTCTGGTCATTACTTTTACAAAATTATTTATTTTATTTTATTATTATTATTTATCTATCTATTTATTTATTCATTTATTGATTTGTTTGTTTATTTATTTATTTTTATTTATTATATTGTTTATTCAGCATAATTTTCAATTAGTCATTTCATATCGACTACAATTGTCGATTAAATTATATATATATATATAAATATATATATATATATATATATATATATATATATATATATATATATATATATATATATATATATATATATATATATATATATCTTTATTTCCTTAAGATATACAACTTATCAGAATTACAATGAGTCTCGCTAAATACACAACGATACAGTGGGCAGTAACATTTACAAAATAAAATAATTTTTGAAATCAAAATACATACATAATATTGTTAAGTATAATATTATTAAAGTGTTACATAGTTTATAAAATGCAAGCTGTTAGAAAAGTGCTTGTGCTAACTATCAATGAGTGACAAAAGCATATGGAATTAATAAACATTTCATATTGTTAAATTAGATAGATTAACAGACTGGTGTTTGTGGAGAAAAATGACTACAAAAATTAATTTAAACGTACTTTTGATGTCCTTACAAGAAATTTTCCCAGATTGCACAACTGTTTCACATTATTTGCACTTAAAAGCTGGATAAGTTTATACATATTTGGATTTTTCCTGTATAATATTGTTTGATTAATTGTTTTCTAAGCTCATTATAAACTGGACAAACTAAAATGAAATGAAACTCATCCTCAACAGATCCTGTACAAAATTTACAATATGTTATATTTCTTTGCACATTTGAATATCGACCAGTTTCAACAGACAAGCTATGTGAAGAGAGCCGAAATTTTGAAAAAACTTTCTTGTACGTGGAAGGAATAGGTTTGCATAAATAAAACTGTAGCGTGAAATTGTCAATTAAATACCTATAAATAAAACCTTTAGAAGAGTTTATAAAAATTATTGAATAAGGAATTCTGACAGGTATCCTGTAGTTTATGTTTGATAATACACAAACAAGCACTAGCATCAAGGTGATCTTGATTGTACCACATCCAACTAGACCAAGACTATTTAACTCCTGCTTTACAATATTTGTCCAGACGAGATAATTCGAAAAATGACTTTCACCTAATAATAGTAAAGACTTATATAAGTTAGATAAAACACAATTATCAGTCTTGAGTACAATAAACCAGTATTTAAACATTCGGATTTTTCTCATTACTTCAAAGGGGTATCGCCCTAATTCGTAATACACCATAGAATTCGTTGTTGAGCTTTTAACACCAAGTAAACGTTTACAGAAATCTAAATGTACTTGTTCTACAGCTTTACCCTTGTTAGACGCCCAGATTCCACAGGAATATAATAAAACACTAGTAACATACGTATCAAATAAAAATAATAATGTTTTTGTATTACAGTACAAGTTTTTGGTTTTACTGTTCAAAGAGTACATAGCCTTCCTTCTCTGCATTGCAAAATGAAGTTGGGTTACCTGGAACCTATCATTATAGTTGAGAAGAAAACCAAGGTAACTAAATTTATCAACAATCTCCAATTCAATATCCTCATACATAAGTTTTTCAGATTCCTTAACTACACCACCATTTCTGAAAACAACTACTTTAGTTTTATTAATATTTACAGATAAATTCCAAAGTTTCGTGTACTGACTCAGAGAGTTAAGCATTGTCTGTAATCATTTACATTTTCTGAGAATAAAACCATATCATCAGCATACATAAGTAAAAATAAGGTCAATTCCTGTATTTCTAAACCCTGTACACCATTTGATATAAAATCCATCTCGCAATCGTTAACGTATAATGAAAATAGAATGGGGGATAATACTTCCCCCTGCATCGACCCCAATTTGGATACAAAATAATCTGAATAAAAACCATCAACTTGTTACACATGATTTAACATTACGGTACATAGATTTTATTATGGAAAGAACTTTGCCTGTTACTCCTAATTTTGATAATTTATAGAATAACAACTGTCTATCAACCGAATCAAATGCGCTTGAAAAAATCAACAAAACAACAGTATAATCGTTTCTTTCTGACAAGGGATTTAGATATCAAAGAAAAAAGAGCAAAAATAGCGTCTCTAGTACCAACTCCAGGACGAAAGCCAAATTGAGAATCCGTAATAACATCATATTCATCTGCCCAACTCAATAAATTGCTCGATAATGAAATCCAATGTGTTCCTATGTTTACATCAAACTATTTAGCGAATAATGAAGTAATTAATGTAAATGTTAGCAAGCAAATGCCCTTTAAGCTGCAGAATGTTGTCAAACTGTATTCAATATTGTCATATGCTACTTTTTAAATGCATTATTTCATAAAAATTCCAAAAGTAGCACATGACAGCATAAACCGATGAAAGTTTTGTATAATGCCGTATAACAAGTAATCAATTTCTCTCCTGATTGATGAAGGTACTGAAGGCAAACTATCTGTTATATGTCATTACATATTTCACTATGTGGTGGTCTTTAGGGCGAAATGGTTTTATGTTTTACAGATATTTAAAAAAGATGCTATACTGATCACATAATGTTGAAACAATATAAAAAGCAGAATATGAATTATTTATCACTGATTAAAGATAAAATGTCAAAAACCTTGCAAATAAATTAAAAATTAACATTTACAAATTGGTCAATCTGACTTTAAAGTACAATTACATCAATTTTTGATCATTTTTGTTAATCAGCAAACATAATAGACCTTTTTAAAAAAATGCCAGCTTAATTTGTCACGAGTAATTAATCTTCCCATTGAACTTCAATGATTTGATGAATGATTTTTATCTTCTCTTTTCAATTTATGATGTTTTTAAACAAAACCAAAAAAAATAAAAATAAAATAATAAATAAATAAATAAATAAATAAATAAATAAATAAATAAAAAAATAAAGATAACTAGAGGTTTTTATCTATGTAAATACGAACGCCATTAACCTAATTTAAAGGTGACCTAGTTAAGAGTACAGTTTCGAGCATCGAAGATGATTTTCAACTTTAATTTAATAATAATAATAATAATTACTATTATTGTTGTTGTTATTATTATTTATAAATTATATACATCGACTCTGTGGTGGAACTTAAAATCTAGTTAAGGTTGACATCATCAACTATATTGGTAATTATTATATTAACCATAGAAGCTTCAAAAACTTGTATACCTAGAGTGTCTTTAAGGTCGATTTGATGCGTGGTGTTTCTAGAAAGAAGACGATTGTCTTGCCCATTTTGGATAAGTACTTGCACCTTTGTGCCGAAACTAAACTAAACCTCGCTGCTCACGTATTGTTTTACTGTAGTTTTCTCAAACCAACGGGCTTGTATGAGGACATTTTCATCTGAGTCGTTTACAGCCTTTTTTACTGTGGATACGCACAAATTGTCTGGAAGCACCAAATAACAGATTTGGAGACGGGTTAATATCACCATCTGGATTGTTCCCATAATGATTTGTTAATTTATATTTATTGAATAAAATATTGTTTAAACTAAGCTCCAAGCACTAACGATTGAACTTGACAAGACGGTATTTTCAAGATATATAAAAATTATCTGAGTTGCATTAACGGTATGACCGTTGCTAGCAAATGGGGAAAATTCTAAGTCATGCATTGTACCTATTGTGCTGTGTTATTTTATATATTTGTTACCAATAAAGTTTGCATTAAATATGACAATAAAGGCCACGTGTCTGTCAATGGTTTCCATGACCTTGTTCAAAATGTTTGACAAAGATATTTGATACTTGTAATGTTACCCCCGCTGTGGGTGTTTATCCTATTAGTGTCATTTGATCAATAGAAAACATGAAAAATTATGCCATATATTTTTTTAAAATAAATCGATAAAAAAAAGATTAATTAAAAATTTACATACATGATATTTGAACCATTGGTCAGTATTCAGCAGCAGGGATCAATGTCATGTAAACACAGGTCAATCAATATCTTACTCAGCAACACATTTACATTTGTCTTATTCCTACAAACTACACACTTATTCTCTCTTTCTTTCTATTTCTTGTTTATTTATTTATTTATTTATTTATTTGAGTTTTGCTTTAAATCAGCCATGACAAAGTCTTCAACGATGCACTTAAAAGTGTGTAATAAGCGTTTTTTTTTTATCCTCCCCGTGCACGTGGTTGCTGATGTTGATAATAGCTGTTGTATTATAACCCCCATTATAAATAAGACAACAATACTAAATAAAAATGCACTCCTACTTTTAAAAACTCAAATGATCGGGGATGAATATACTTTTGTTTGTTTCTATTGAATTGGATAACATTTTTCTGCTTGGATTAGTTAAAATAGACAAAAAACGTGATCAATAATGTTTAAAGGTAAAAGTTTAGGATGGCAGACGAGTGTTTTAAAGTTATTTGGTTGTGATAGAAAGAAAAAACACAGGGTCAGAACGGGGATCGATCGCGGGACCTTACGCTATAATGAGGACTTAACCAATCATTCATCTACCCAGACCGCTACATACCTTCTCTGTTACTCATGTTTCTCGTGGTCCTATGAAAAATCTTACCCAAATTCTCTCGGATTGACCATATGTGGCTCGTAATTTCCAGTCCATTGTTTTCAAGGGTAATTAAACTGCGGAACGGGGGCTTACCACACTATAGATGAGTGTTCTATCAACTAAGCTACTCAGACTGTCACAGATTTGTGACGATACATATTGTCGGACTACACATATATCACCCAGAAAGAAAAAAATCTTTGAAAAATTAACCTTTGAAACCAAAATTAGTTCGCCTTTTGTTAACTTGTCCACTTTACTGAAGGGGGCCTCAATGGCGGAGTGGTCTAAAGCACAAGTTTACGGATCACAGTGTCTTTCACCGCCTAGGTCCGAATTCCACTCGGGCAGATCCTAATCGTTAGAAAGTTTGTCAGTTCGCCGAAGGTCAATTGGGTTTCCTCCGCCATCTCAAAACTGACGTTCTCAATATAACGGAAAGAATGGGGCGTAAAACACCTGATTAATCTATAGAATGATACCTATTTATCAATGTCGTGATGTAAAATTAATCACGCCTGAGCTGGCTTTAATATTATTGAAGCATCGTTTGTTTTATTTATGATGTTTTATTCTGATTGCAAAGGCATTCTAAAAAGATAATTTTAAGATTAAAAAGAACTACAAGACTATTGGTT
This sequence comes from Tegillarca granosa, assembly GCA_029721355.1. Lineage (NCBI taxonomy): Eukaryota > Metazoa > Mollusca > Bivalvia > Arcoida > Arcidae > Tegillarca > Tegillarca granosa. The sequence continues at coordinate 23,779,252 of CM056601.1, forward strand.
AAAAACATTTTCATTTTTTTAAAACTGATTGGAGGGGTCTAGTCGCTCAGTAAATATGTATATACTGGGGCTGGACTGAACAAATTTAGGGAGACTATTCCACAGACGAATAGTTCTGGATGGTATTGTGTCCGAGAGTATGGTATTAGGTAGTTCAGGTTTCTAGTGGGTGTCAGATGGTGATGGTCCACAGAGACTAAGCTTTTTTTTTTTTTTTTTTTTTTTTTTTTTTTTTTTGTAAAAGAAAGTGACAGCACAGATGTAACGTCGCTGCTCAAGGGTTTGCCAATGAAGATCTTTTACCATTTTAGACACACTACTGGTTTAACTATAGTCATGAAAGATGTATCGAGCTGCTGATCTTTGAACTTGCTCTACTTTATAAGTAAGGTGTTTCTGCCATGGATGCCAGACAGTGGAACAGTATTCAATTTGTGGTCTAACGCATGTTTTGTATGCCGTTTCCTTGACCTTTTTATTGGATATTTTAATGTTTCTTTTAATGAACCTAAGAGAGTTTGTGGCCTTTGCAGTGATGTTGTTAATATGCTTGGTCCATGTGAGGTCTTTGCTGATTGTAATTCCTAAATACTTGGCAGGATCTGCAGAATTTAATTTAGTGTCAATGAATACAAAATATTTTAATTCAATCCCGCCATCAATTAATTGTTTGTAACTATTATCAGTCACATTTAAATCCGTTTTAAATGTTGCTGCTAAAGTTATAACCGGATCACTCTCGTGTCTTTCCCTTTTGTGAATTATTGTAAATCATTTATTTCCGTATTGATAAAAACATGAGAAATGTGGAGAACAGTTTCGTTTGTAGAGCGGATTGAAGTTGATTTTTGTGGTAATCTGTTTAATGAAGCAATATTTGTTGGAGATGTAGATAACGACAAGGTATTCATAAAATCATTTTCAATGAATGGCAACGTGTCATCCATGAATTTCTATAAAATCTGAAGCCAAGAAACATGTTTCTATCTGTTGACAGTACTGTTGGAGTCACTGTCTTCATGTCTTTCAGACTTTGTGACAGTAATTTATGCTTAATTTTTAAAGAAAATCAAATAAACTTGAGGAAAATTCATTTTTATCACTTGAGTGTAGGACTTCAGAACAGAAAATTATTATAGGCACCGCGTGATTCACAAACAAGTTAATATTAGCGATGCAGTTACTGATTTACTGGAATTACTTTGAAGGGCTCGGCATTCTAGCATACACTCTGTCATATGCTAACTTGAATGAAGCAGTTTATATTTCATAAGAACTGTAAAGAATGGATACTTAATTGCCACAATCTTTATGTTCAATTAGTGTTGAGCATACCTACCAACCTATTGGGTCCACACCCCCTGAACACATCTGCTTGGAGGTAGTTTTTTCAAGGTAGTATCTGCCAGTAAGACATGAAAATAATTCATCTTTTATTATTTTTTTTTTTGTGTGGGGTGGGGGTATATCTCTAGATAGATATGTCTTCAATCATATGTCAAATATTAACACCCCTTCATTAACAATTAAGAGTTATTCTTTGCAGAAGTTGTTTCCCATTACAAACTATTTATGAAATTATACCTATAGCTGCATAGCAATTTTGGTCTTTTATACTTTGTATGATGAGAAATAGACAGGATTGTGCCAATAATTTAGCTTAAGAATAATGTCATTTTAGACAACCATACTGATATTGTGGTAGGGAAATAAAGTTTATGACATAATGCACCAAAAATGCATAAAAAAAGTGAAAATTTTGTCCCATTTGAAACATCCAATTCAACAACTTGCAAAAATTATTACCACTGAATTTTTCTTAAAAAGATGTTTTAAAAATCCCACATGATAAATGAAAAAAGCCAAGAGGTCCAAATTGGATAATCTGGAATCACAATTAAGAATATATGAAGATTCTAACTTGCCTTGCAGTAGTGGAAAGGATACTAGTATTCCAAATTTCCTCTGAACCCAACACACATTATGCCTGATGGCTGTGTGTAGGGTCAGAACACAGAACAATTCTATTTAAAAAAAATGTGATTTTCTGATACCAACTGGTGTCAGAAGGGGTGCACCTCATTTCCCTTCAGACTGAAATATTAGTAGAACTGTAGCGGCGCATCTTCTGAACCAGTTGGTATCAGAAAAATCCTGGGTTTTTGATAGAGAAATTGTTCTGACCCTACACACAGCCGTCAGGCATAGAATGTTATAGGGTCAGAGTAAATTCAGGGTAAGGAAGGTAAAGTCACAGATTAGGTACTATGTCACTAACAAAATAGTTTAAAGCTGCATTAAGTTTTTCAATTTTCAGATTTTTTTGATTTTCTAAAAAAAATTTTTTTGAAATAGATAACTTCTAATCGTGATCTGTGAGATTTATTTCCTAAAATTTCATTCCTTTTAGCTGTAAATAAATGGAATTCTCTAACCGGTTGGTCAATGTTTAACGATGATTATTATGAGCTTGGAGCATGTGCACAGATGTACTGAAAAACCCATGAATCAAAGGTGAAACATGACAAATTGCATTAATTGTCCATCATTAATATCCAGATGTATTTGAAATGGTGTTATGTATCCCTCACTAAGTTACAAATGACAAATTCAACAAATTTCTCTGTTTAGTTTATCGTATTTCACCGTTTTGAAAGTTGTGTTTAAATGACCCCTTTTTTCATGACGTAACCATGATAAAATATTAGATCCCACATGCTACATCTTGTGGGGAAATTATTGTTGTTTCTGTTTTTATTCGAGATTTTATCATTGAACCAAATGTAGCATTGTTCATTAGGAACATCATTAATTAGATCAGCACAGTTTTAATTTTTTCTTTGAAAACTTAATGCAGCTTTAAGATGTTAACTAGTTAAATCACTAGTTAACTATCCTGACACAGACTGAATCAGCAACAATGTGAAGTAAAGTGAATTACAAAAGGTCATAAAACTCGCAACAAATCCCTAATAGGATTTAACAAGTTTCTTTTGGAAATGTTATCAATTTGGATGCTACAACTTAGCTACATGCCTTCAATTATATGTACATGTATTGTTAAGCAAAATTTCATTTGGCTCATGCCAGTGGATCTCTTATTTAGCATTATTAAGTTGGCAATGGTTCAGTATTTTTGTTAGGTTTGACAGATCCACATTAGGAAGAAATTTTGGAAGGCAGTAGCTGGGGGTTTGGTATTAGAAACCAGTGAAATTTTCAAGCCCTACAAAAACTCAGCAAAAACTATTTAATTCATTTTGTTTGTAAATACTATATTGTAACATTTACCTGACATTTCTTCAACACAGGCTTATGAATTAGTAGTTGGTAATGTGGATGGTGACCTTGCTGTTTTTAAAGGTACAAGTTCATCACCATGGAGAAAATCTTCAGACTTAGGAATGGTGAGGTTATTCATTTGTATTTATTTCAGATGTCTTAAGATGGCCATGTCATCAATAAATGATTTGACAAAGTAACATTAGCATATTTTATATAATCAATCACCTTATCAAAATTTAGTCAATTCAATAGCTCAGTTAAATTAAATTTAAAAATTTTTCACATTTTTGTCATCAATTTTTAAACATTTTTCCCCTAATGCATGCATTTATAAAAATCACAATCATCATTTGTATCTTAGAGGCATACAAAAAAAAAAAAACAACAAACTTTTCCACTAACAAATCAACCTTTGACATAATTCTCAGCTGCTGAACATTTTTTTTGTTTTCAGCATGAGATCAAGGCAAAAGGTCAGGGTCATAACCTTATTAATATGTATTTTACTTTTATTGTTAGAAAATTGATAAACTTTTTTATTTTGGTTGGGTCATCTATGTCAGGGTGAATAATACAGTCCAATTCATTGTTTTGTGTTTTCACACCAATTAATCAAAAAAAGCTCCATATTAACACAACTTTAAAGATATTCTTAACTTTTTGTTACATATTTTAATTATTGTCTGTATACAGTGTATATTGCTTTTTTGATTCACTTTTTATAACTTTCTATTTATTAGATAACATGTGTTGGTGTTGGAGATATAGAAAACAAAGGCAAGGTGAGGTCATCTAAATATTAACAGTAATCTGAATGAACTTCCATATACATGTACATGTATATGCTACTTGATGGCATATAGAACGACAACAACAACAGCAAATTATGTTTTATCTTTTTAGGTCCATTAGTCAAAGTTGTTAACATTTTATACACATTTTGGGTTTTGTAAAACAATGAAGTTAACTTTGACAGAATGTTTCTTGACCTAAAACATTATCTGGATTTGGCTGTCTTTAATCTTTATTCAATGCTACATTGACCTTAATACCTTGATACAGCTTCTTGTCATAAACTAAAAGGTCAAGAAACTTGATGCTTTATATTTGTCATCATTACATAAGAAGCTTCCATCTTTGCAAAATGTATCACTGTGACCTTCTTTCAGGAAAATTTTGACCTGATATAGTAAAATGTTTTATTAGCTTCTGTTTATGACAAAAAAAGCTTGAAAGCTGGAAACTTTTTATTTTGTTGTTAGCTCACAATTGTTTGAAGCTTTAAAGCTACTTAATTTGTCAAATTGACCTTAATTCCAGCTTACGAAGACAATGCATGACAAATTGACAGGATTTTGACATGAACTAAAATAATTACTGGTACCTTTAAGTCCTTTCTTGTTTAATTGGTGAAAATAGATTAACAATATGTATCCATATCAAGTTGGGATGATAAAATGTTGATTGATTTTTCTTTTCAGAATATGTTGGTTGTATTAACAGCTGAAGGCTGGTGTTATATATATGATATCAAGTCTGACCATTCAGGAGGTGCTGATCAGGTAAGAACATTTAAGTTGAAGGTCTTTCCAGATCCTATAGGGTCATCTGGCTGGTGTTTATCCCTATTCTGTGTTATGAATCTGATAGGAATACATTGTTCCCCTGTAAACAGGAGTAGTGTAGAGTAATGTTGTTTAATGCACCAGTCAAGAGTTTTTCACTTATACTGAGATTGCCAGTTCTGGGATAGTGGGGGAAACTAGACTACCTGGAGAAAACCAGTGACCTGTGGCAAGCAACCTTACAAACTTTTTCGCAATAGGATTGGCTTTTGCTGCATTCAAATCTAGATAATGAGAGGCCTTGTGATCTATGAGACAGCACTTTAGACAACTAGGCCACCATGACCCACTTTTATTCACATTCATAACTCAAACCCCAGTCAACTTGACTAGATTGACCTATGACCCTGGAGTCTTATGCCATCTGCCTTAACCAATACTTGGTAACAATTAATTTTAAAACTGTATTTTTATGTAACACTTGGAAAAACTTTTAACTATGGTATGTCAAACAAATATTAAGATTGTATTCTTTTTTGAATTTATAAAAATATCTTAAATGAATATTCATCACAAATAAATTGTCCAATAGTTCTACATTTTTGCATGCAAAAATTACATAGGTTAAAGTGGAAAAATGATAAAAAGGGATTTTAATTTTTCTTCCTTTTTTAATTTTTAATAAATGTTTAGAGTTCTAAAGAAGGAGAGGACAGTGATAAAACACTAAAACCTTTGTTTACTCAACATCTACCAGCAAATGGAAAAGTTCTTCTTATAGCCGATGTCGGTATGTATAACTGACAGTGATGACATTTTTGTTTACTTAATTGGAACCCATAAATTAAAAAGTTTTCCTGAGCCCGGCTGTTTAAAGCTTCATTAGGTTAACTAAAATGGTAAGGGAAAATTCTAAATATTACAAAAATTAAATACATTTATTATGGGCATGGGGTTTTAAATTGTTTCTGTATGATAACAACAAATGTATGTATTTACTTTTAAACCAAAAAAAAAAAAATTGACAAATGCATAAGATTTTAAAAATCTTTGCTAACCAACTGGTTAAGCTAACCAAGTCTTCAACAGCTTAACCTTGATAGCTGATGATAAACAAGTTGTTTTATGGTGTTTTAAGTCCTCTAGATTTAAGCATACAAAATTGGCAAAGTTAGACTATTAATTTTGTAATTTTGATTGGATTTTATGTGACTTTTTGAACTTGGTTGGTGAAATTTTCTTTTTGTTACTTTTTCACAGTGTATGCCAAAGGCTCAAATTGTTCCATTTCATGATAGAAAAAGGCAAAGACTATTAGACTGGACCTTTCTGACTGATGCCAGATTTCTTGTTATTATTAAAATTTAATGCATGAAAAATTTGATAGAATTTATGATTTTTGATAGGGTCAGTGAAATTAAGACTACCAGTGGTTAGTCCTGTAATATTCATTATTATATATGGGGCAGGTACTAGATGTACAGTGATGAAAAATGACCTGTTTTGCGTAGTTTTACTTGTCTCTTTCTGATAGGTGTCACTGAATTTAAATCAATTTCAAATACATGTACTTACAATACATGTACTTCCTTGTCTTGTTTCTTTTGGTGAATTTTAAAAAAATAAAAAGAAAACCTGAAAATTTTTCAAAATACGTGTACAGTATATTATATACATGTATGTCTGTACATGTGGATTCAAAATATGATCAAACTATTAGCATTTGTGTCATTTTATTATAACCAGTATATGTTTCTGATTTCAGATAGTAATGGTCAATATAATTTGTCTATTTGTGTCATTTTATGATATTTTTGTTGCTGATTCCAGATAGTAATGGTCAATATAATTTGTCTATTTGTGTCATTTTATGATATTTTTGTTGCTGATTCCAGATAGTAATGGTCAATATAATTTGTCTATTTGTGTCATGTTATGATATTTTTGTCACTGATTTCAGATGGTAATGGTCAGTATAATTTGTCTATTTGTGTCATTTATGACAGACATGTCTCTGATTTTAGATGGTGATGGCCAAACAGAATTAGTTGTAGGATATGCTGATAGAGTTGTCAGATGTTTTAAATGGATGTCCATATCTGATAGTGAGACTGAATTAACAAGTAATGCCAAGTTGATTCAGTGTGATAAATGGCAGCTATCTAGGCAGGTACGGAATAATGCATACAAGTATTTTATACATGTACATGCACATGTATATTCATACACTTTTGTTGATGCATTTTAAAGGTGTATAAATAACTACTCATTTGGAAAATTTAGACCAGACAATTTCTGTTTTGAACCAGAACTTTTGCCACATTACAGTTCCAAAACCAAAGACTTTTCTGTTTGCAAATGGAATATCAGTTCAGAATTACTATTAAAACATGATTCTAGTATATCATTAAGATAAATTAATAGCAAATACAACATTTTATAAATGTAATATTAAGAGTTGTACAATTTTTGTTGCAGAAAAAATGTAAAGGAATGTATAGTCTTGTTATTATATTGTGTCGAATTTGTCCTCTGGACAGAACATATTTTAACGATACTACATGAAATAGCATATTGATTTAATAAATATTTAAAAAATAGTTGATGGCATTGCAGCCTTATTCCACTTTATGGACCCGGTAGTCATCCCCAAAGTAGTTTATGGACCAAAGTGAAGCTGAGGTCCATATATTACTTTGGGGATGACTAGCGTGTCCATTAACTGCCATATGGTTCCACAATGCCATGAACTATTTGTTATATTATATACCCTTATAGAGAAGCTACATATTCTCTTTACACTTTCACACAAACTAATTATGAATGACATAATTCAACACTTTACCTAAGTTATATTTTTTAACAATTTAACATTATAAAGTCAGATATATAAGAAAGAAAATTACATATTTCCCTAACATTAATTCCAATGTTAAAGTACTTTGAGAAACAACACAAACTACATGTATAATATTAACAATAGCGGAAGAAAAATCGAAATTGTAAATTCTAACATGGACAAATATATCAAAATAATATACCAGATCAGACTGGAGCACCGATCTTTCAAAAGTTATATTGGATCAGTTAATTCTTTTTAGAATATAATCATAGGTATATAATATTTATAAAGAATTATTTATTGTATAGTAGTGTTTTTAACATATTATGTCCTATTTCTCTTTAAGAGAGAACATTAAAATGATGCCACATGAAGTAACATATTTATTCTACATGTATTTTGTTTTACAATAGATTGGATCATTAACTCTAAATATAGCTGCTGATGGTAAACCAGAACTACTGGTGGCTCAGCCTGGTGGTACATATTCATGTTTGTTTCACACAGTCAGCACTGATGATGGATCACAAGAAGAAGTAAGGTATGGCCATGTAAAAAAAATTCTCTGGTTCTCAGATACTTTTTTTTCAAAAAGTGGCAAGGTAGGTGGGTATTTTATTTTATTATTTTATTTCACAAACTTATGCACAAGGTAGGCGTTTTATTTTATGCAAAATTTTTAATACATTTTATACATATAACCGTACTCCTGAATAAAATTATATTAACCTAAGTTAGAGTGTAAACAATCTTTTGATATTTTCAGTAATGCATCATTATGTAAATGTTTGTGAAAGAGAATAATACAGTTTTGAATTCTAAGCATTTTATTTTCATATATGAAAAGTGTATTAAATAAACATTCAACCAGTAAACAGTAATGTTGTGTTGTAGAACAATACCCAGGAAATGGGCTGGCATTGCTAAAATGGTATACAAAAACAAGCAATTACATGTTTTTTATCACATAAAACTTGAACATTCACACATACATTGACATAGTGAGAGGTAGTGTCTTTTAATAGTTCTAAGTATTTATAAAACTGTATTAACTGTCATATTCTTTTTCACATTTATTTTGGTCAATATTAAAAGATTCACAACCATATATCGGTTACCTTCCAATATATTGAAACAAAAGTGTAAACTGTAAATACTGCATGCATGCTTGGCACAATACACAACAGATATATCGAATGTAAAGTGTTGTATTTATGGCAGGGTTATTTTCGGTAGGGATTTCATTTCCTAAGTTAATCCTAACATTTCGTTTAAAAGTCCATCACAAATTTTTTGTATGGTTAATTTGGACTTCACTGGCACAATTGTCCAAGGTACTAATGTTTTCTTGTCAAAACTGAAAGTAAAGCTTGCTAAAATTGTCGCTTCATCGGCATGGCCGGCCAAATTCTCCAGAGCAGTGTCATGTTTTTTTTTTTTTTTTAACACTAACACGTTCGGAAAGATAAATTGAAGTAATTTACCTTTCCTGAAGAGGAATACTTACGAGGTGTCCCGAGAACAACATTTGCTCTTTACAATCTAGATCAATAAAGCGTTTTGAAAAATTCTACTTTCACTTTTAAGAATCTTAGTCATTGACGTGTTTGATCTTTAAAATTTATTTTCTGCTCAAAACAGCCGATCGGTGGATAGTTTGTTTTTTTTACACCACAATAAAATGGAGCAATGGGCGGCGAATTTAAGCGCGCAGCGGTTTCTAAGAACCAGATATTTTTTTTTACCCGGCCTATAATGTTGATTCACATCAATTAGAGATTTTTTCAACTTTTGTGCCTGTTTCCGAAATGAGCCATTTCTGTAAAACAATCCTTTTCTACATGTATTTGATATATCTTACTGTTTGAAATGGCATCTCATAATTTAACAAATTTCCATAAAAATACATTATGAAGGGAATATACAGTATTGAAATTTTTGCCCTCACCAGTAGAATTAGTCCTGCACAAATGTCATTAGTTATCACATGCTACACAATTTAATTACTATCAAATGAGTCACTTAAGATGGGTAGCAATAAAATTAATCTCCATGCTTAAAGTATTGTCCTTTAAGTTTGACCCTGCTGTTGAAAAGTATTGATTCTAAAAATATTTCTAAAAGTTAAATAAATCCAGAACTATAATTTTAGAAGACTTAAAAAGTTTTCATTACATGTATCTGTGTTTTCGAAAAGGACTGTGCTGTTAATTTTATTATTTTTTTTGCTTTCAGTTTTGAAGACGTTCCGTTAAGTTCAGCAAGGTCAAGAAATATAGGAATAAAGACAGAAATTGTTGGTGGTATTGTCAAAGATCGAACAAAACATATGAAAAGAAACATTGAAGATCAAGATGGTTGTAAAGTAGAGTGTACGAATGTAGATAAACAGGATATAGGAACTTACTGTGCACTTTGTACGCTAGATGGTGAGTTTTATTTCAAAATTTGTTAAATAGTAAGTATTCACTAAAAAAACATTGTGGCTGAATATTTAAAACTACCAGTCAGTTTCAAACACTGATAAAATCACATTCATGTTTTGAAATCATTCATTTTTGTACTATCTCAGAACCTCTTTGTTATTCCATAATTCTTAACCCTTATGGTAGTTTAGTTGGTTAATTGCTTGCTTTGTATATAGGAGGTTGGGCTTGAACCATGATCAGGTCTAACCAAGTCTTGAAAACGTAAAGTGACAATTCTTTAGCCTAGTACTCAGCCTTTAGAAATGAATGTCACAAGTCCTTCAGAGGACACCTTTAAAACTCTCTTTATATAAATGAAATATTCTTGAAAGGGAGGTAAAACCACATTCAATCCATCCAGCCACCTGTCTTCCTGTCCATATCTATCAGTCCATCCATTCATCCATCAAACAATCAATTTCTTTAAGGAACAGAGGTCTATGATAATGTTACCACCATGCTTATTGTTTTTGAAAAAATCTGTATCAGTCTTTCCAGTTACAGTAATCTTTATCCTCCTGCCCATTTTCTGTCTTACATTAATTTTATTTTCTTTGTTCCATTCCTGGAACATTTAGGGTACTCTTTAGAGAATGAGATTAGTTTGAGGGACTTAAGATTTGAACCACATTGGACTACACTGTTCTAGGGCTATGTCAGCTGTTAATAAAATTTCATAATTTATACTATATTGACAGGTACTCTAGTTATGGTAGAAAATAAACAAGTTTTATGGTCCTTACAAGTAGATCATCAGCTGTTTTCACTCACTAAACTAGATGTCACAGTAAGTTTTATATATACAAATGTATTGTATTAGTAGAAATATTTATAAATGTTCTTAGTATAAACTTATCATGGACACTTTAGTTGGTATAAATTTTCACATATTTTTTTTTTCAAGATCACTCGATAATATAAGTGTACATCATAGTCAAGATTGATTTGAGGTAGGACACATATGCAGGCTTTATTTTTGCAATTGATTGACAACCCCAAAAATGTCAAATATTTATACAGGGTGAATATTTCTACTTTAACATTACCTTTTCAAAGTACTGGTACACATGATATATAGATAACTAGTTAACAAATATAGAACCTGATTTAACTTAAAATCATGTGACTGAATACGGCCAATAGTTCGTTTTTTAATAAATGTATCTAGAAAAACAGAATATTAAAACCAAGATGGAAATATTTTATTTTCCAGCTTCTGGTGAAGAATATTTACTTTCAAAACAGGTTAGGCAATATTGAAGCACCAAAATTTGATGTTAACTCTGTCCCATAGTCTAATAGAAACTAGCCTTTTATTGGCATATTCTTTACTAAATAATCTTCAAGTCATTTATTTTCTTTGGAAAATAAACAAAGCCAAATTCATTAAAATAAAGACACATTTTCTATAAGATTTGATTTATTTTATTTCTACCAACATCTTACACCAAAGTATGAATTTTGGTCTAAGACTCTTTTTTTTGTGTGACATTACAAAAGACATAAAGGTCTTCCAACTTTTCAAATTTTCTCGTGCAGGGTAATGGTACAGATGAAGTTATCTGTTGTGCCTGGGATGGACAAACTTACATTGTTAATCATAGTCGAGATGTTGTACGATATCAGTTTGATGAAAATGTAGCTGCTTTTACTGCAGGTACATGTAATTATAATGTGTTTAAAATCAACAAATTTCGAGTAATTTCATTGGTTGAAAGGCATAAAATGTCAAGGATATTTGTCAATAATTCAAAACTAATTAGCCATGTCTACTTGTGCAGAATTGGATAAGGCAAAAATTATTTGTGTTTCAGGTTTTACTCTCAAAAAAATGGGGTTGTAAGGTATTTTACCTTTTTTTCTTGGAAATGTTTTGGTTATTGGTACTCCAAATATTTTGGAAACATTAAAAAAGAAAATCTGATGCATGTTGTTCCGAAATCTGTCATTCTAGTACATGAAAATCGATAAAGATTTTGTAACTTAAAAGTGTTTTGTAGAGAGAGCATATGCATAAACTGGAACATTGAAACCAAAAAGGGTATGGAGTTAAATTCAAGAGAAATCTTTAGGGTAGCTTTACTAATCTAGAGTTTTACATAAAACTAGAAACTCACATTTTTTATTATGGCCTAAATTAATTATGATGTCATCAAAGACAATGCAGTCATACAGATGTTTGTTTAATTGGTCGTGCAGTGAGTTTTTGAATTTGAGAAAATTTGTCAAAATGATTTAAAATTCATATCAGGAATTTAATTACATGTATAAGGGTAAATTTTATTATAAATTATAATAAAATCAATTAATTTATGTAATTTGAAAAAAAATAATCAGTGCTAAAACTATCTGTAATTAATAGACAGGGTTAATCAAGCTCTGTATCATTGATTCTAGGTACCCACCAATAATGGTCACCTGCCAATGAATTACCTTATTTATCATATCACAAAAATAGGTCTTTTTTTGTTTGGTAAATTCCCTCGATACTGTTATGAAACATAGCTATAACTGCAGCTATTTTCAAACACCACCCTTCATGAACAATTATTATGGCAAAGCTAATAGAATGTTTCTGACTTAATTAAAAATGTGAAATGAATTTACCTCCCTTCTATTTTTAGTTCTTCAAAATTCAGGTGGTTTTCATTAGCTAGTAATAAACCATAGAATTCTTCTGTTCTTCTGACAGCTCTTGTCATAATATTTTTTCTTAAATATTTCTTTAACACAATACAGTACACTCAGAAAGGTTATAAAGGCTTGTTATGGTGACCACTGTGAAATTTCGATTTCCAGGTACAGAACAGTTAATGTGAATAAAAACTACATTATGTCATATCATTTAACCATTTATATTTAACATGAACATTAGAAATGTTTTTTTATCTTGATATTGGGTCCTTTGGATGAGACCTTGAAAACCAATGTCCCGTGTCACTGCAGGCTTAGCACATTAAAAAACCCTCCCTGCACATTGCCCTAAGCAAACTGCAAAGGTAACAAATTTCTCTCACTTCACCTATAGCTGGTGACATCTTGATATAAGTGAAATATTCTTGACTGAGACAATCAATCTCTTGATATCAAATTGTGGGGAAAATTAAAATCAAAGACGTGTGACAAAGATTTCAAGACTTTAGTGTAAAAGATATTTACAATCTATTCCTCAGTTTATTTAAGGACTACTTGATTTAACTGTTTTACAGGTCGGTATGCTGTGAATGGTACAGATAATGTCCCTTGTTTTGTGTATGCCACATTCAACAATAAGATATATATCTATTACAATATAAGTTTGCCACAAGTAGAATCCACTAACTTGATAGAAGTCATGGATAACATGGAAGAAACTGAATCATTACTCAGTAAACTAAAATTAAGCAGTAAGTTATATTCCTGTTATTAACTTTGAAAATGCTTATTAATCTTATATTTCCGTCTCAAGCACGGGATGTCAAACCCTTCAGGTAAGACATACAGTACTTGAAAATTTGAGAGACTGCTCCATCACCTGGCGTTTGACATTAAGGGGAGAGAGTATTGATTGGTTCACCCAACGCCAGGATAATATAACTGTTATGCTTGTCTGCAGCACACTCACTCCTCTGAACAAAGCTGTAAAAAATTAATAAAAAACAATGTAATAATGAATTAACATGTAAATTTACTAAAAGTACACAGTACCACCATATTTATTTATTTATTAATTTATTTATTTAAATTTGTCTTTTTTTCAGATATTAGTGTACAACAAAAACGAGAACTGTATCACTGGTGTTTATATGGTTGGAAACCAAAATCCTGAAATTGACCAATATTATAATAAACTTTTTAACACATTTGTGATGTTGTCAAAAATTAAAAAAAGAAACTTGACACTGTCTATATACTCGAGTGTACATTTCAATATCAGTATATCAACATGTTTTGACAAGTTATGGCCATCATCATCAGGATAAAATAGTTTTATTTCTAGCTAAAGAACAAAATGAGGTACCTGTATTTTTTGTCATTGTTGTTTTCATTAATGAGGAAATCATTGAAGTCACTGTGATGTAAATTTGGAACCTCAAATGATTATTTCTTTAAAATATATGCAGTTAGGTATGTACATGTACATGTCTAAATTATATTTGTGATTTCATTTTTGTTGGATGCTCCATATTACATTAATTTCTGAAATCTGTTGGTAAGAATATCAAACCATGGTGTTTATATGGATAAAAACTTAAATTCTTATGTTCATAAATGATTGTTATACATTTATTACTAAATATAGTATTAACTGCAATAAAGACATAAAACATTGATTTCTGTTGATAAAAAATATGAAAAGTAGCTGAGCAAGTACATAGTTTTATACATGTGCAAAGATTAGTGTTAAAGAAAAAATATTGTTATTGAATGTATGTGTGTATGTTATTACTTGTTAATTTAAAAATAAAAACAAAAAATCAATTTGAATTGATTACTTTTGTCATTATGATTTATCTGTAGTGTATGCATTTTTTTTTCAGTTATAAATTTCAAGTACAAATCCGTTACATTTAGGTTACATTACAGGATATATAGACATTTGCACTAGCCATTGATACTATCTCTATATGTGGATGTTATACCTGTATAATACCTTCTTTGTTATCAGTAAACATGCTCTTTAGACCATTTGGCCATAGTAGCACTATTTATGAAAAGTAATGTTGATAAAAGGACAGACTATAAACTGCATTTCAGTTTGATAATTATGATGGATATGTAATCAAGCTGGACAATTGTATCCTCAAAACCCTTCAACAGTATACAAAGGTGATTAAAAAGTGAATCTCAAGTGTTTGGAGGGATATGAAAGAGCCAGTCATGAGTTTTGATTATGGTATTTTGGTTAAATATGGCATATCCAGGTCTATGAAAGGTTTTGGCAGGTAGTTTGAACCTATCAACATCACATTAACTGAAGATCACATTCATATTTAAAAAGCATTATACAGTTAAGGTTTCAAATTTGCAAGTTTTTACTTCATTCTTAAATATGTTTGTCAGTTGATGGTATATTTGTTACAAGTGCCGGTGTAACGAAGAATTATGACCCGGGTTGAAAATTGACCCGGGGGTTCATTTTTAACATTGAATAATGAGACCGAAGATGTTGAATTTAGACCCTAGTCTGTTGAAAATTGAACCGCGTCGTTGAATTTTGATCGGAAAACCGGTTCAAAATTCAACAACATAAAAGTAAATATCAATGAACTTAGATTATAAACCATGATTTTTTTCAATAAAAAAAATTCAGTCAATTCCTCTATTTTCTTTATAATCCTAAAATTCAATGATCTAATATTCAGGAAATGTTAGATGCGATTGATATATATTGATATTGATTGATATATTGTAAGTCATGTTTTATTAAAGGGTGTGGTGGTGGTGGTGTTGGTTCGTTTAATGTGCTTTGTTTTGGTCATTTTGTTCTATTTGGTGGGGGCATTTTTGTGATTTTGTGGTATGAAAAAAAATCTAACACAAACAGATAACCCTGCTTTTAATCGGACAAAATAATTTTAGAATATTATATCGCTATGTGGCAAGTCCAGTTAACTTTTTTAAGTCGAATGAATTGAATGTCATGATGTTGTCTAGTCGGATAATTATGACCCCTGTAATTAATAATGCTGTCAGATATATATTTTCGAGAATGTCTACTATTTTACCAGTTAAAATACATGTATGTTGGACTCGTATATCGACTTGTTATTTATACTGACAAGTTGATTTTAATTAGGAGACAATCATTTGACTCAGAGGAAGGGAGGGGTATTCGAAGTGGCTTTCTGCTTGTCAAAGAAAAAAAATCAATTACAAAGAGCCATGAATTCATTCGATGAACAAAAATTACGCTGCAAATCTTAATAGATGTGCCAGGTGCGGGTCCTAAAAATCACATAAATTTTATTTTATTTGATAAAGAATCATTATTAAAACGCAAAAATCAAAACCAATAAATGCCGTAAAATTATAAACACTGTCCGTTGTTATTGACATCATGTGGCCTCAAACATGAAAATAAGTTAACCGTGTATTGCTGGACATTGGGTGATCTCAGACGAAATTTTACTTATTATTCTGGGAAAATTAACTTTTAAAGATAATATTTGATAAGTAGTGTCGTAACATTTTATTTGTATTTACAAACATCCAGCAAATTCAAAATTTGCAACATGACAGTAGATATAGATCAGTCTCATAGAGCAAATTTCAATGAAAGAGATATAAACAAAAATAATTTGTAGTTTGGGTCAATTTTCCACGTGTTGAGGTCTTCAGCAATTAAAAAAAAATCAAACCGTTGAAAAATGACCCGGGTATAAATTCCACGACTTTTGGTCTCAGTTTTCAACGTTGAAAAAGCACTTGCGGGTCAATATTCAACGTTGAAAAATGAACCCAAGGTTAATTTTCAACCCAGGTCAATATTCTTCATTACACTGGCTCAGAAACATTGATGAACTGTTTGTACATTGCTTTGTATTGAAATCAAGCTAAAGTAATAAATAAATCATGCAACGTTGTATGCAAATTCCTAATTATAACATAACTTATGCTATAAAATATGATGCACATGTATAAATTTCTGCTACTTTGCCTACAGCTGGTGATATTTTGATATAATTAAAATAAACATGACAAGAATGCCAAAACCTATTTTACCTACTACATTCTACATGTATATGAATTATTTTTTTTTTCATAACAACAAAATATAACTCTGTAGACTAATTGTTTTATTGATAAAATCTAATACATATGTATATGGCATATTGGTATGATATAATAGATAAAAGAGAGAAAATAGACAAGGAGAGAAAAATACATCAGAGATGTTGACAGATGAGATCTTACATGTATAGTTAATTACCTACTCTGAAAAAACATCCATCTTTTGTGTGTCCTACCTCAATATTGCTGCACATATTTTACAGTTTGAAAGAACTGTTGGAAAAGATATTTTCTTTTTAATTTTATTTTTATTTTTTTTTTTTAAACAAATTGGTACCCATTATATAAATATAGGTTTTACCTCTAATCGTTTTGTAACAATATTTGAATGAATTATTATGACTTATTATCAGTGCATCATTATACTAACACATAAAAGCTGTTTCATACATGTATTAATATTCTATTTCATAAATGATGTCATGAAATTTGATGAAAGTAATGAATGACTGGATGAATGAATGAATAAATGATGTTAAAACTGTTCAACATCAGAACATAATTTAAAATTCAGACCATCTTTCTTAGAATGACTACCTTTAGTATTTAAAAGGACCACAAGATCATAAATATGGTTTTGTCATGTTAATGATAAGATACAAGTTACAAATTACATGTATGTTAATGTTCCAGAAACTGTGTCCCAAATTGTAAAACATAAAAATTTATCTCAAACATAACCCCACTGTTCTCTTTCAAATGAAACAATGAAAAAATACAATGTACACTGTTTAACTGATTTTTTGAATTTGTAAAATACACACACACACACACACACATTGCTGCCTTAAAAATATAACAGACAAAAAATTAAAATACAGTTGATGCTTAATGTATTTTAGGAATGATAAAATGGGCTAACAAATTAATTTAATATTAAGTGACTGATATATGGTAGAAATTTTATTCAGAAATACTTCAGAAAAATAACTACATTTATAATGACTATATTTTCACCAAATAGCTGATATCAACATCTTTTTTTTGGCCTACAGTTGATTTGTTGATACACAGTTTTCATATTGTAATATCATTTACTGTTGTAAAATCCCTGAATTTTTAGATCCTGGTCTAGAATCTCACAGACATTTCATTATTTACATTTTTCTGCATTTTTAAGTAATAATGCAATTTTAAAATAAAATGATTATCTGATTTTAAAAATCTTTTGTTGCATGATTTTATGACATTTGGGGAAAAAATTTACTACATTGTCTAACGTAAAAATACAATACTTAAATGTCTTGTGTAAATTTAAAAATCTCTACATACATGTTTAAAATCTTAAAATTTTGTAGCATTTACAAGTACCATATAATGTTGTGGTCTAGACAAATCAGAATTCACACAAATATGGCAGGCAAGCACAAACATTGAACTAGTAGATAAATATTTGTATATTACATATTTACAATATTTAAAAAACTTCAATAAAACTACATGTACATGATGCTCTCTCTGAGATTGTCATTCAAATATAGAGCTGAATAATGTTGTTTACATCCTGTTGAGATTCTTTTCACTTTTATAGAAATGAGTGTTGGAATGAAGTAGGAAACTGAAGTGCTCCAAAGTCACAACAACCCTTGGATAAGCAAATTGACAAACTTTCTCCCATCTATCCCAGTGGGATTCAACCCTAGGTGTTGATAGGTACCGTGATCAATTAGGGCTACTTAAGTATGGCTATTTTAAAAAATGCATACCTTATGTAGCATTTTCCAAGAGAAATAGTACATATTTAAAAAAAAAAAAAAAAAAAAAAAAAAAAAAAAAAAAAAAACTTTTTGTCCGTCTCTGAATCATGTAATACCATTCTAAATTTTGTATGAAACCATTATTTTCTTTTTACAAAATGGATTCACATTTTGATTAATTTTTCTACATAAAAATGAATTATTCTGGTAAAAGACTGCATAAATATTTTCACTGCAATTAGAAACAGCAGCTGAGACCAAACTTTAGTGGTTACCATGTGCATCTACATTAGTTCACTGGTGCATCAAATAAAATGATAGATTATTAGCTTCATTGAAATGATACTTCTGTCTGACAGCAAGGGTATCCTTGCATTAAAATTGTCTTTATTTCTTTATCTATTTTACTTTTTTCTGTGCAGTTCCAATATTACACTGGTTCACCTGTAATGAAAAGAAATAACAATCCGGATAATAATGTGACTATTTCAAAATATTCTCATCATGGCTAGTTAGTTTAAAATGTTAACATTTAGTTTTACTCTATAAATGTGCTATACTGGGTAATTTTAATCAGGTATTGCTATAAAAGGCCTAACATTAATTTTTTATATATTTTAAAATAAACCTAGGGATTTCTTCCTAGATGATGAGACATGCTATTTTGACAACATGGCCATGTAGGCCCCCTGATAATAGTTAAGGAAAACTAGTACATTAAATGGCAAGATATCTACCTCCTATCCTATGTCAGTAGAAATATTTAGAATACATGTAGAAATTGTGTTGCTTTGTGAATGATAAGGTTTATAATGGTTTTATGTTTTTTAAGTTGACTATTTGATTATTTTTCTATATTAATAGTATCGTGACCATCTCGGACATCACAGATTCCACCTTGAACTTCCTTGTTTCATTGGTTACAACTGGCCAAATAATTTCAGATAATAATAGTTCAGGCAAAGATGAATGGGCACATACTTTCATTCCTCTAAGCTTTGATGGCTTAAGTCTAACAATCTTTAAATCAAATTTTAAAATGACACAAATCAGACAATCTCTATAACATACCTTTGTGGCAAATCTAAGGGAATTTAATGTTTCTTGGAAGAATTCTTCTCTAGGTGAAGCATTACAAACATCAGTGTTTTACTATTACCCCCCAATGAGTTCTGTAATAAGTAAGTTAGTTTGGAATTTCTGTATGGTATATGGCTGTCCTGTAATAAATCAATGTAAGAATGTTAAATTAATAAAACATCAGAAAACAATTATCTACATATCACACATTATGATTAAGGTCTGAGTAAATGAAAAAAGCTTGTACATGTATAATGAGGTTATTTCACTTATGTCAATGTTTTGCGATATATACATGTAGGTGATGTTGCCAAATGCAGACACAGGAATAAGCATAAAAAATTATTTTACTATCATGCCCAGGAAAGACTCCCTTTTGTACCTCTCCTCAAATTTTAATTTTAACTGAAAATGAAATATAAATCATGAAATCAAAAAGTATTTTTGTGAAAAAAACTTTTTTTTCAAAAATTTAACATAGAATATTAAGGGTGGGGGTACAAAAAAGTCATACCTATGGTCATTGTGACAAAGGTCTTTATTTTCCATGTCTTATACTAAGGACTTAGTTCAATCATTCAGAAAAGTTCTAATACTTTGCCTTAAAGTTTTGAAAATATACATGTACATAATTTAAATATACATGTACATATGCTTCAGGATTATTGCAAATCCACCATTTTCAGTATTTGCATTTCCAAACGATTTTCAATTGAGATTCAATTTCATTTCTGAAACAACAGTGAATTGTTTTGTTGACCATTTACAAACACCCACCAACCTTTAACCTTATAAATTTACCTTATTTCCCAAAGCCATTATTACATTTCCAAGGTTACTTAAACTCTTATTGATGCTAAGTGCTTCTTTTAACCTTTGACCTTCTGATCCTGATTCTTTTACTCTTTCACTTCCTGCTAAATCAACTAAGTTTAATGTTCCTGAAAAATAACATGTATAGAGACAGCTTTATAGATATGTTCCAAATACATTTAATGTTTTGATAATTCTACCTTCTAAAGTTCAGTTAAAAAAAAAAAAAAAAAAAAAAAGACTGGTCAGCGAATCAGGGATCTTTTTTTATCAGGATAGAAATTTTTTTCAATGTTATCAATGCAAATAAATTGTTTTCATTGACTGACTATAATGTAACTTAAGACTGCAATTATTCATGTACAGAATTTACATAATACGTATCAGATTATGAATTTTTGCATTATAATATATTGCATTGGATGGAGGTACTTCATTTGTATAAGAAACCTAGAGGGAAACAAACACAACCAGACAGCTCGACCTTAAGAAGCCATCACTTAATGGATAATATGTTGACACCAGGGTATGTCAATAACTCTTTTTCACTTCGTGCACATACTTAACTTCTAGCAGATCAAACTTTAAAACTACATACATGTATAATTTCCTACAAATTTCAATTCAATTAGATGCCATACAAATGCTCATGTTTTTTATTATTATTATTATTTGTTTATTTTAACCCATAAAATGACCTGTTACTGTAGAATCATTAATATTCGTTGGGTTAAAATTTTGTGGTTTTGCATTTTTAAAAAATTCTATTGGTAGAAATTTTCGTGGAATTCAGTTTTGTAGAAATAAATCCCATTGAGGGCAATGGAAATTAAAAATTTTCAGTGACATTTTATTTTGTGGTTTTCAGTAACCCACGAAAATAACGAAATTTAATCCCCCACGAATATTTGTGATTTTACAGTATATCTTTTTATATCACTTGTATTTTAATTTCAAAAAGAAAAAAAAAATAAATAAAAATAAAAAAGGTCATACAACTTCAATTGCATTAATCTATCTTTTTATGCCATAGAGTTATTTGCAGTGAACAAAATTTGAATCGTAAATCTGGAGATAAATGTAGATACACCCAATTTCACAGTATATGTTTGTAAGCTCTCTAGGGTGAGATAGGGGAGTATGATAATAATGTTTTTTTTTAAATTAAATAAATGAGTAAAATATAAAATGTACATTTACAAACCTTGACATGCTTCCTTGGTGATGTCATTTTTACCAGTGATCTTTAGCCTGAACACACTGTGACTTCTTGAAGAATGTTCATTACATTTTGTCTCAGCTACTGCTCGGTTATGTGAAGCTTTTCTCAGTAAATTCATAATCTATCAAATTTCATTGGAAAGTTCAATAATAATTAATCTTTTAATGATCATTTTTACAAATGAAAAATTTAATATTATGACTCAAAAAAATTAGCTTCCCTTAGAAACCAACAAAGCAAAGCTTAATTAAACACCAAGCAGATAGGAGTTGATTCAATTAAATCTTACTTACAACTTCAATATTTGATGCTCACACTCAAAAAGGTGTGAATATATCAATATCATGTACATAAATTATGTTCTAGAAAGTTCTTCATGAATTAAGAACAAAAAAAAAAAAAAAAAAAAAAAAAAAAACCCATTTCTGATGTGTAAATTTAGAGATGTCTAATGAATGTTGGCATAATAGCCATGACATAACTTTTCATAGTGCATGTAATTAGAATCTAATTTGGCCATTAAAAAAAAGTATCATGTGAAGAGATGTTTTCTGTTTTCATCTTCTTGGCAGGGTTTATATTATGTTCACCATATTTTACTTTATACACAAATACAATGAATGAACTAAATTCAATTAAATGAACATACACATACCTGATCATTACTTTTGATTGGAATCAAGGTCAGATTGGTCACAATGACCTCATTACTTCCACTTCCTGTTAATTTTATTTCATGTTTTTCATCTTTACCATTACCAAGTAGATCTCTGATGGTTTCATTGTATATCTCAAGGAAAGAGGCTTCCAATTCATACTGTAAAATTGTCAACAATACAAGATAGTATTAATTTTTGTATTTTTATCCTTTATATATGCATATGTTCATATCAAATTTTTAAATCCAGTATACATGTAGATGTTAGAAGTTATGAGTGGAGACAAATTTCTGAATATACAGAAATTGTGAATCGTTTTACAGTAGTGGAAAGTTACCAAAAACAGAAAACTACAAAAGAACTTTGTCCCCACAGCTGAGAATTATGTGAAAGATTGAATTAACAGTGGCCAATTTGTTCTTTTTAGAAAGCAGAGGGTGTCTGTTAGACATGAATGATGCTCCTACATGATTGTTGAAATTAAAAATATGTTAAAGATTCTTTAACGTTTTCTATGCTTGATGTTTTTCTATTTTTAACACAGAAGAGATAAGCATGTACAGATGTTCGCACAAAGGTATAATTTGTGATAGCTTAATAGTTCTAGTAAAAATCTGACCTCAGCTTCAAGTTCTCTAAAAAATATTCAAAACTGGTGGATAAATAAAATTTGTATTGCCTGTCAAAAACTCTTGGCAAGTTATCTCTTTTTTCAGAAAACTTATGTAAAACTGCTTGGTTAAGAAAATTTTACATTTATCAAAAAATTTTGAGAAAAATTATGTAAACTTAACTCAACGCAGGTTTAAGAGTAATAATAATTAGTTATGATAATTAGCACACATGTACATACTTGCCATCCTTTTTCTTGCTAAGTCTTTAACAGTTTCAAATATTTGTAATACGGCTCTAGGAATCATTCCTTTCTTCTCTGCATCTTCTACAGAAGCTCCTTCCATTGTGAATGTCTTTCCAGAACCAGTCTGTCCATAGGCAAAAATACAAACAGTTGTACCCATCCAAAGCACTCTAAATAAGAAAAAAAATATTTTTAATTTTAAATGCTTTTTAATGCTAATATGAAAGATTTTTATTAATAATAAAAAGTGTCAAAAATTAAAGAAACTAGAAGAAATGCTTCTTTTTGTTTTTTTTGTTTTGTTTTGTTTTGTTTTTTTTTTGAAAAACAAGAAATTTATTTTCAATGAATGTGACAATTTTACACCCAAGAAATAAATGATGGATACACATCAGGTAAATGCTCTATACACAAAATATAATGTCACCTGTACTAGCTGGGAGATTTCCTCAAAAACTTCAGCCTGTGTTGTCTCTGGTGTGAAAACACGATCGAAAGTAAATTCATATTTATTTCCCCGTTTAGCAGCTGTAAGACAACTCTAAAAGAAGAATTAGATTACAATTAAATGTCAGCAACATATATAAGTAAAGCTCTAAAACATAAGAAACAATAACACTGGCCTACAAATGTAGAATTTCCATCAAAGATATGTATGTGTATTGTGACAGCCCTAATTTCAGCTGGGTAATGTGAAAACATGTACATGTACATGCATCTGCATAACAAGTATTGTCAAAAATTCATAACTTTTTTTTTTGAGTCATGATATACATGTACATATTTATCACAATTGACAATTAAAAATGATCAATATCCAAAAAACTTGATACTGAATGCTGGGCTGGTTTTTGCACTGAAATCAAATCTAGATGTTACATGTATGTGATGTACAGATAGCTAACAAATTAAGATCCAAAATTCAAATCAATACTTACTTCATTCAGCATAATATCTCCTATTTTCTCAATTTCTAATATTTTGTTGTCAGTATCTGGAAAGTTCATATGTTGTATAACACCAGTCATTTCCTAGCCGCTCATCTCCAAGCAGTGGTCGTACTCTACAAAATACACGGATATTACCCTAAAATAGAAATTTGGAAAATAAATGAAAAAAAAAAGAAACTTCAAATAATGTTTATACATATTATATCTATCAGTATTCAAACTGAACATTACATTTAAATAAAAGACCTACATGTATGTAATCACACCCTATGAATAGTCCAATTTTTAACATGCTCAGACAAAAAGTCAAAAGTTTTTTCAATGTACTTAGCAAGAAGTCAGTGAAAGCCATTGTGATAGCCATATGCATTATTAAAACCAATATTTGGTATATTTACATTTATATGTGATATGTGCATTTAGTTTTACATATCATTATTTACAGGTATCTCATATCATTTTGCTTTTACATGTATATCTTTGCTTTACATATATATATTTCATTTCAAAGTTTTATTCTTATACTAGGGCTCCACAATAACATTTTATCACTGCTTTAAATAAGTGGGAAACAATTCATCTGTCAAAAAGTAAAATCAACTTTTCTGAATTTTTCAAACAAAATGTTGATTCTGATAAATCTGGTACATGTTCATGTATTGGGTAGTCACTGGAAACTACTTATTTTGTGGAGTAAATATTCGCTAAACATGTAGAATTCTCCAAAAACCAGTTATCCCATCAATTACACTTTCACTTGTCTGCTGCCTAAAATGAAAAGATACCTGAAAATCAAATTTTTTTTTGTCAAGCCCTGTATTATACCAAAGCATCAGCTTTATTAAAATTTCAACATCAACATTTTTTTTATAGTTTCTATATCTGCCAAGGACGCAGGTAACTAAAAGTTGCCAAATAACTAATACATGTACTAACTTTAAGCTCTTGTATGGTGTTGTGTAATTTCCTACGTGTTGTCTCATGTTCACGTATAACACTTTTTAGATTTTCTATGATTTCCGCCTGTGAAGCTACTGTTGCTTTTAGTTCATTGTTCTCTGTTATAACCATGTTCTTTTCTTGTACAGTTGTATCAAGTTGTATCTGAAATGTTAACAAAAATGAAATTTAATTGTGAAATAATATAATTAAATTTACTCTATATGAAATATTAATGAAAATATGAAATTTGACTATGCAATTGATACAATTAAATTTCTTCACAACAAGTGCACTCAAACCTGTCTGTATTGAACAGTATCTGTACTGAATATATTTTACCCAGATAAGACAGGTATTGTTTTTAAAAAGGTTAATTGACCACATTGGTGCTACATCCATATAGTTTACTTCAGACAGAGTTTCAGTTTATTCAAGGTCCAGTCCTAGACAGTTTGCACTGAAACAATCATGTTAAAATTCAACAAAATTTTGAAACAATAAGAGAACTTGTTAAATGTTAAATAGTACAATATCCAGTCACTTTGGTTGGCTCAGGAGATGTTAACCTCAGTTATCAAATGATGTCACCTCCTATTCTGGTGATTTTGGTTAAATGTTGACAAAATGAAGGATGTTATAATATCCGGTCTCTTTGATTGGCTTAGGAGATGTTGATCTCACTTATTCAGTGATGAAATCTCCTTGCCTGTGATAATGGAGAAATGTTGAATAAAAAGGTAGTATGCTAATGATGTACAAGGAAAGGCCTGATTCTTCAGTAAAACTACCAAGTACATGTAATGTATATATGAGCATCAATCTTAGGAAAGCAGTACAATAAATAGAATTGTTAATGACCATCCAAAATGTAAACATATGGCACATCAAAATTAAACAGGTATGTTGGTTCAATATTTAACAACACCTACATTTAAAGTATCTAGTTTAGCAGATATGGCGGCATGTGATGAAGTCATTTGCGCTATTGATTCCTTTAAACCATTTATTTCCTGTCCTAGCCGCTGTCATTTCTCCTTCCAGGACATCTTTTTGTCGTTGTAGTGTATCTTTTAGAAATTGTAAATCTTCAATCTCCCTCTTTAAATTTCTCTTCATTGTTTCTCTATTGTCTTCTTCCTCTCTAGATAATAAAGAAAAGACATTTGAAAAGTTAAAATACAAAATAGTAGAACCTATTAGGAATGAACATTATGTAGATCAAGCAAATTTTAAGGGAGCAGATAGGTTTTTGGTAAAGACCTTTAAGTTTAAAAAAAAAAAAAAAAAAAAACAAAAAAAAACCATGGTACAATATAAAATTAACTAACAGTTATACCTTAAAGGGACTCGGACTCAGACTTAGGCGATGTGAGATGCTTTGATCTTTAAGCTTGAAACTTTGAACACTCTGGACACTGAGGCCTTAAAAATTTATAACTTTCAATATCATTACCAAAACAAAAAGAAAAAAAAACTTCAATAAAGCAATTTCAGTGGATCAGTGGAAACTGGTACTTTCGTGTTTTTCTCATTGATAAAGGAGACTGGGAGATGTCAGAAAGATAAAACTTTTTAAATAATTACCGCAATCTCTGTCTGAGATTGTCAATCTGTCTTGAAGCATCAGTGGCTAACTTTTCCTTCTGTTCTACTGTACCCGACAGCTGATTGTTAGCTGACTCTAGACTGGCTATTCTACTGTTATAATCATCTAGCTGAATCATTAACATCTGTCTCTGTGTACCCTGACTCTGTACCAATTCTTCCATATCCTGTAACCTGCCTTTGAGATCCCATGCTGGACGCTTTTTACCACCTGCATTTGAAGTGATAACAACATGAGGTGAAAATAACTTTTTAACTGAAAATTCTAGATATTCAACACTGGTAAAATGATCTACAATGTATTTTGGTTGAATACAAAACAGCTGGGCTTACATTATACCCTTTTGTTTTCGTCTCACAGAAATTTGACTTCTGATTATCAGCAAGAAGCAACTTTCTCTGAAAGTGAAGTGTTAAATAGAAGAGTTGAGCTGAGTTGAGTAATGGTGTTTAACATCCCAGTCAAGAGTATATCACTTATATTGAGACGTCGCAAGCTATAGACGAAAGTGCAGAAATTTTGCCTGTACATAGCGCTGATGGCATTATAGTATTATACAGCAGGGTTCTTTACCTTGCCATGACACGGGACCTTTGTTTATTTTAAAGTCCATAAAAAACCCTTAAAATAATGGGCGTTCAACTGTCATAACCAAGGGCAGACATAATCTCCTTCCATGCAAAATTTGAACAGATTTATAATGGAAGATGTTTCCACTAGTGACCAGTTATGACAATAAGAAGCACCTGAAAGTGGCACATTGTTAGGACTATAAAATAAATATGATAACTTGATAAGAGTTCAGAACTTAAGAGTACCTGATGATTTTTGTGCTGCCTCACTTGTACTGGCAGATCCATTTGGCTTACTTCCTTTTGCGGGGGGAGGCTTACTCACAACTGAAATATTTAAATGAAACAACAGGTTTTATAAAGGTAAAATTGATACAAGTCTCCCTACAATTTTCTATACCATAATGAATTACTAAATTTCATATGTAAACAGCATCCTGACATTTTAAATAAGAAATGAGGTAAAATAGTTTGAGATACATGTATGCTTAGCTACTTTCTAGAGTATCATAAGTTCAGAATGAATATGTAGATGTGAAGTTTTATTAGCTAATAATCATGATTACTTTAATATTGATCTACTGAATGATGCAATGCCCATCTTCACGCATATAAAACAATGTATAAAAGGGAAACAACTTAAGCATTTCTGGCATTATCTTTTCCCTAGGTGCTTCTAATTTTTTGAAATTTAGATCCAACCATGAAATAGCGCAAAAAATTAGAATACTGCAAAAATTTCCAAGTATTTAGTATACAGTAACTTTAAATGTATATCATTAACCTGGTTTAGATGTTGTTGGTTTGACAACTGCTGTAACAGGTTTCCTGGCACCAGCTGGGTTAGTGGTAGGCCTGGTTTTATTGGCCACTGGTGGTCTGCTTACTGGAGGTGGTTTTGTTTTCAAACTACCAGTACTGTTACTAGGTTTTAGTGGTTTCTTTGTAACTGAAGAGTTGAGATTACTAGAGCTGTTTGATCGTAATCTGGACTTTGTGTCTGATTTCTGACTTGTTGTACTGCTATCCGATGTATCTGAACATTGCGATAGGTCTAAACATCTTCGTTTTTCTTCTTGACCCAAGCTCTAAAGACATAATTTGTGATCAATTTAAGAGTATATTATCATGTTACTTTTTTTTAAAATTCAAAGTTTCAATATCAATGTAATGTGAAATGGAATTAATGTTTCAGTCAAGATTGTTTCATCAATACTGAAACGTCAACTGCAATAAATTTATACATTCCAATTAATGTGTGATGGTAATGCCAGATGAGTTTTTAATCACACTAAATGTTGCAGGGCAAAAAAAAAAAAAACAAATTAATGCTAGTTATATGACAAACTTGTGGAGAATATTTTGATCTTAAGGACCTCACCTGGCTACATTTAGAAGTAAAATGTTTTACCATTACCTATCCATATATCATTAGACTTTAGTTCAGACCTCAATGACATTTCAGTGGACTTACTTTGAAAAATGAAAACTGAAGCTCAAGAAAGTCCAAGGGACATTACATGTACTAGTTTTTTTTTCTTCAGCAGACCAACTAGATATGACATGAATATGAGTCATTTTCTTTTCATATGTCTATACCTACAGGCTACAATAGAATTCACCGGAGTACAAAGTGATACCTCATAGCGTTTGTGTGGGACAATTATTCTTATTGGCAATGGAATTGCATAAAATGGCGTTTTCCTGTAATAACGACGGTTTTTTCTGGAATATTTGACGTAAACGTTCTCTATTTCATTCCGCACAAACGTTAATAGGCATTGATCACGTGGCAGGCTGGCGAGTTCCATTCAATTAGCTTCATAATTTCATAAATCATATTCATTTAGAACTAACCTCCCCTGGACTTCTTTGTCTTTTAATAGATTGTGGTGGTTTAATTCCTGATGGAGTCTTCAACTTGCTTGGCATTGGTAGTCTACTCAGACCGTTCTGAGTGGCCAATGGCTGTCTCTGCATCTATAAATCATGTTTGAGATTTACAATTTTAAATATAAAATTGCATTATTAGTTATATTTAGCCTTTTTTTATGATGATAAACTGTCATGTAGTAAAAATGTTCTTATAAATACATACATTGTAAAAAAATAAGAAATCAGTTTTAAGGGGACAAGTTAGAAAATGTATAGTGGTTTTGATGTCATGAGGAGCAATGTGTATTTTGTTTTGAAAATCTAAAAAATCTATTAAAAAAAAAAATAAAATAATTGCATATTTGCTTTCTTTGATGTGGGGTTAATAATAAAACAGTAAAAAAAATCATAGAAAAATAACATATCAACAATCTACAGGCAGCAGAAAAATCCACTTCCTCACCTATTTCCACAATAGGGAATTGAACTTGTTTCATTCAAAGGACAAGGGAGTACACTACACGGTTAAAAGATCAGAACCAGAAAGTCTCACAGTAAATACCTCGGTTATCTACTATAAAAAACTTTATAAATAATACTTAAACACTAAACTAGCTAAGTTATATTCTTGTAATTTATCCTGATTGCATGCCATGGGAAAATTAAAATATTTTGCAACCAAGAAAAGCAAAAATTTTACAGACTGCTGAAGAGAAAAGGAGAGACTTCACTTGTAAAGTGCACTAAACTTTAATCTAACTCAAAAGACGTTAAAAGACAAAATAAATCCATTTTGGACAAGTCTTTTCATACATTTTTTTTTCAAATTTATTATATAGTCCAATGTTGGGTTGCAAAAAAGTCCTGCAAAAAACAGTTATATTCCAATTTCCAATTCACGTTCAGTCAACAGGTCAACACACAACTTGTGCCACGAGATGTTTTCTTATGCTTTATACTACACACTTTTGAGGTACCAGTCTAATACTTCTTTTCTTTCTTACCCGACTTAAACTATCGACCAAAATGAAAGGTAAACTTAGATTTGGTAGACCTAAGAAGCAGGAGTATAACCACAGCACCCCCCCCTCTCCCCTTTTAAAAATATCAAATGATAAATCGTTAAATAATTTCAACAATATTGCGTGGATTTTACAAATAAAGTTTGTCGGTTTATAAGCAGATAAGGAGTTCAATAATTTTTAGGGTTTCTTATCATTACCTTTAAGATTTGTTTAAATAATCCTCGGGAAACAACAGTTATCCCAAGCAACAACTTTCGAAATATGTGCCAATTTGAAAGCCTTAAAATACTACAGTTTTCATTGGATAATACATGAGATAAAGGTCGTTGTGATTGGCTATTTGTTTAATAGTCTATGACTGCCGGAGTATCTGCTTCCGATATGTGGAGCACTCTGCGTAAAGTTCTCAATTCAAAATACAGATTAATCCGTTTGTTTATTTATTTAATGAGTTTTCAATGTATTTACCTATTGAATTTTAAAAATAATGGCGAAGGTTATACGTAATATTCTCTTCGCATGTTTGTTTAACACTACATGAAGCTTAATCTAATTTGTATAAATAAATAAATAAATAAATAAATAAATAAATAAATAAATAAATAAATAAATAAATAAATAAATAAATAAATAAATAAATAAATATCCCTTGACTTTAATGACTAAATTACCCCATTGCATGACCGAATAGATTTAATTTTCATTAGATACCGTCATTTTTATAATGGTTTGAATGGGGGGGGGGTTGAATTTTAGATATTTTTTTTTTTTAGATATTTCATTATCCCGAATTAAAAGTTTTTGCAGCATTACTACTGCATCACCATTTTACAACAACAACAGCACGGTTGTAAACACCCTACAGTATTGCCAAATCTCTCGGTCAGGTAGAAATTGCAACTCCAGCATACCAATTAATGATAAAGTGGAAGTGTACCATGATAAATGTAAAAAAATTGATAGGACTTAACAACGAATTTAAACGATGTGGATTTTGCAGATAATGTCTGGAGTTCTTTTGTGGATTTAGATTTTCATTATAAACAACAAAAAATAGTACGAATCAACATGGTAACCAACTGTCCTGGAAATCAGTAAAACCTGCGACCACCTCTTTATAAAGATCACATATCTTTTAAGATCAGTGCAGTGAGTTATAATCCCTTTGTTTTACGTTTGAACCAAAAAGAACCTCTATATATATAAAGTCCTTATTTCTTAAGCCCCGTGGATGGTTTTAACATTTTCTGCTGTACCAAAAACCAAAGACTATTATGATATTTGGAGATGGAACAACATTGCGATTTAGATGCAAAAGGTATATACTCTTGGCACACTTATGCAAAGGAAATAATGTCGGATCTGGATATAAATAATGTTTATACATGTAAAACAAAAAAAAGATCTAATTTCATTGAAATCTATATTAAAAAACGAATTCAAAAATAAATATGAAAAATTACTCAAGAATAAAATTGAAAACTTAAATCATAATAATAAATTACAATTATACCAAAACTTAAAGAAACATTTAAATAAAGAATTTTATTTATCTTTTCCAAATTTTGAATTTCGTAGACTTTTAACAAAATTTAGAATTAGTGATCACACCCTAGAAATTGAAATTGGACGATACAAGAAAACTCCCAGAGAAGAAAGACTTTGTAAATATTGTAATATTCTTGATGATGAGATCCATTTTTTCCTTCATTGTAAACTTAATATTATACCAAGAAACAAATTAATTGAATCTTTTCATTATAGAAAATGCTGAATTTATACATTACTCAGATATAAACAAAATCATTACTCTACTAAATCCATCAACACCCAACCAAGTTAAAATAGTAGGATCCTTTATAAAACAGTCTTTAGAACTGAGGACAGAGGACTCTTAGTTTTGACTTGTATTTTATTTTAAAAAAAATATCATAGTTATGAAAGTTTATAACAATACTGTTTTATGTTTGTATATGTATATAGTTGCTTTGTGGTCACAGATTCAGTTGAATCTAAGGACCTAATAAATAAATAAAAGTATTAGGAATTACGAGACATGTTCTATGTCAGTTAAGCACTGTATGTGGTAGTTCATTAACCGCCCGGGAAATTACTTAAAAAACTGAGTTAATATTACAGATAAATCAAAACGAGCACTAGACAGGGATAGCTGAAAGACTGTTGTAGAGAATCTTTGTTCGAGAGGGAAATAAGCAAAATAAAACTTGCAACACAAGACATGGATCAGTGGAAGACGATTGTAGAGAATCTTGTTCCAGAGGCAATCAAGAGAAGTGAAACATATCGAACAACACAGAAATCCATGGAAGACTGTTGTAGGGTATCTTTGTTTCAAAAGAAATAAAAAAAAAGTGAAACATGCAAACAAAAGAGAGCATTGGTTAAAAATTTTGTAGATAAACGTTGTCCAAATGGAATTCAAAGTAAATTGTTGTTAAAATTAAAATGCCTCGAACATTTGAATGTAACGGTGTGTCGTCAAGCATTTTTGTTATAAAATAAAATAGTCTTCAAGTTTTTGTAACAGCGCAAAAATTGCTATTTCTTAAAGTGATAACAAGGTACCATATTTGGAATGAAATCTATAATATATCATATTTATTAATTTTAAATTTTAAGTTTCAGTAAACAGAGAACAATTCAAGTCAGACTTTAATCTACAATAATATCAATTATCCAATTTCTTATGTTCAGTGTTTGTAATTTATCTTTCTATCTTTCGGAATTATTTTATTCAACCTAAATTAAGCCACTATTTAAACAAGATGTAAACGGACTAATCGCACCTTGGATTGATCCACGGTACTGTGTAAAAAAGTCAAATGTGTCACAGACTCGAAAGTGTTGA
This sequence comes from Tegillarca granosa, assembly GCA_029721355.1. Classification (NCBI taxonomy): domain Eukaryota; kingdom Metazoa; phylum Mollusca; class Bivalvia; order Arcoida; family Arcidae; genus Tegillarca; species Tegillarca granosa. The sequence goes on from CM056601.1 coordinate 23,812,355, forward strand.
CAATGATTAGCCAGACGGAAATTAATTGCATTTAAGCTATTTTTGTTTAATTTACCATTTATCTACATTCGTTGGTCATTTTACGTTTTGATATTTTCTTATCTTAAGAGTCGAGGTGGCCTTGGAACTTACATTGTCGCACGAGAATTTTTAAATTTTTTATTTGATAATTTGAATTCAAATTTTATGTAAACTACACGTTTACATTTATATGAGAAAGAGATAATTCTTTTGAAAAAATTAACATGGAGAAATGCAAACTGAAAGTGAAAAGAAGACTAATTTTGAATTGAAACGTAAGCACAGAGAAAGGAATTTATCTATATGTTTGATTCTTTAAAAACAAGATTCCGATAAAACTATAGCAGTACAATACATTGAAAATACGTACAGTTTAGTAATTCTGCGATATATCGCCAAAGCTTGAACCATAGGTCAATTTTCGATGTACTAATTAACAACATGCATAGCTTTTATCATAATATGCTAGATATCATGTATTAAGTTTCTAATTTACAAATTTTATTTCATCTACTAAAGTTTAACATTGAAACGATATAAGTACTGAATCCGCTCTACTTCAGGCTTTTTAGTAAAGGTTTAAAATCATTCTTGTTCATCATTTTCTATTAGCATCATCTAAATGTTTGTAAAACCCCACCAAGAAAGACTTTGAAGAGCAGACGATGCGTAATAAGCCTTTAAAAGCAGACGATATAAACGCTGCTTCATGTAACACAGACTAACTTGTGAACTTATAATATGAAGATTGCTTTTAAGTTTGCTATTGTATTTATTTGATCAGCAAATAAAGCGATCACGTTTTGAACAGTCAGAGAGCGATAGTTTGATATCACCAAACTTTGTTAATAAAACATTGAAAGCCTTTTTATAATTACGAAGAATTTGTGTCACGAGAGACAGAATTAATGAATAGAATTATTTTTAAAATTTAAATCTAATTGGAATTGTAAAATGACGTCCAAGATCGATTACATTACGCTCGTTGAAGAACGAATCACGATGGTTTATCATAATGAAGTGTTGAAAATATACGAAGTTTTCTTTTTTTCTGATTAATTCATCATTTTCTATTGTGCTATAAAAGAGAGTGATGAATAAGTAACCTGTCATTCCAAGAAGTTATCTGTAATGGACTTTTTCACTGGCTGTTGTTTCCAACACAGGTGTATGTCACAGCCCGAAAGATTTCAGACAAACACCTTTGTTTCTCTGAATGACCACAGCAGGTTTGACCACCCTCACCATTGAAGTTAAATAAATGTGTACATGAGCTCTGACTGTTGAAAATTGAAATAGCCTATCACAGAATGCAAAATAATAACAAAACACATTTCATCATACTACTACTTCTTTTTTACGGAAATGAAGGAAAACTGTTCCAATACGGAAAGTACTTAAACTCTAATACTAGTAGTTCTATAACGAAGTTATATCTACATGGACCAAAGACATGCGCTAAGGAATGTGTTTATCTACCGGAGTGTAAATCCTTTAGTTGGAAGAATTTTGAATGCACCATTTATACTGAGAATGAAAACACAAGTGAGATATTAATGATGACGTCATCGGATGCTGTTTATGGTGAGCGAGGTGACGCTGTTAAGGTAATACATGTATTAACATTAATAATTTTTAATTTATTAACATACATGTATTATTATGATTCCCCACCCAAAGGTGGGGAATCATATTGTTTTCGTTCTGTTTCTTCTTCTTCTTCTTCTTCTTACTATTATTAAAATTTTTTATTTTTCCTTAAAATTGTCCGGTGCAGAACTCGGAAACGGTATGATGGGTTTCGATGAAATTTGGTACCAACAATCTGCTCTCTTGGTAGATATTGTTAAATGATCCAATTTTTTTTCTATCTCGACGGCTCAGCGGTCGGTGCGTGTAAATTGCGTAATTTAATACCAAACATCTTTCTGTCCAATACGTACAAAGAGAGATAACTCTTACAGAATCTTCTTCTTTCTTCAGTTTCTCAGATATATGAGCGCCCGATAAAAATGGGTAATCTGAATTAATGTATAAAGTTAAGCACTAAACAAAAATGATTGAATGTTAATGAACTTCATGTTAATTAAGTGACTAACCTCTTTCTCACATACAGAATTTGTTCTTAATAAATTCTCAGTTACTATGTATTAAATTGTTAAAATTATATCAAATTTTTATCAGCACTGCCAAACAAGTTAAACGCATCATTCAATCTCGTTCAAAATTTTAGGATAGGTTCCTGCACCATTAAAGTTTTTACAGTGTATTTATTGGGGGAGGGACAGGAAGATGGGGTCTTAAAAACAAAAATCACCAATTTTTCCTTAAACACCTTGCAGTGTGCTATAAAACCATATATAGGGCTTTGTCATAACTTTTAAACTGTTGAGATCCCCACCCCTAAAGTATATATTTTCTGGTTCCTAATGAAAAGTTGAATAGAGTGATATTAATAAAGGACATCTAAGGTTATTTCCCATTGTGGGTAGTGCTATGTACATGTATAGCTTTTAAATAGTTAAAATCCCTTCCACTCATCTGTATATTTTCTTGTTCATTATGGACTTTTGAAAAGAGTGATAAAAACCTCCAGGAAATCCTTTTCAAGAGAGGGTAGGGGTGGGATGCCAGAATTCTTAACACCAACCCTCAGTCAAGAAACACTATCTTATGGCATACTTGATTTCATTTCTTAAGGCAATTTTACAGGATTAAATTCCTATTCAAAGAATTGTAAACAAATTCAATAGCATTATTACATGTTTTGATATGTATAATTGCTTTAATCTCTTTGTCAATTATCCATTAAATCAAATATGTAGATTATGGCTACTTCACAGACATGACACACATCAATCAAATTTGTTGGTTAAACACCTCACAGTTCGTGAAATAGATTTGCTATCAATCAAAGTTGAATACTTGTCCAATCAAAATACACCAGCTAATTGTAATTGCCAAATTAATGGATAGGGTCTATGTTAGAAGACAGAACGCATGATTCTGATCTATTGAACTTGTAAAATTTACATACATTTCGAATTATAAATTTAAACATGCAGATTCAATTGGTTTCTTTTAACAAAAAAAAAACGTACTATCGATCCATCTCGAGATCAGTCCATCAGCAGGTGTATATTTTAGACAATATATAGATTATGGATGGTGGGGAATCATACGTAACTGGTATCCCAGTTACAATCTCTAGTTATTATTATTATTATTATTATTATTATTACTATTAATAATAGCTCACCTGGCTTTAGCCAGCGTGAGCTTATGGTATGACGCGGCGTGCGTATGTGCGTGCGTGCGTGCGTGCGTGCGTGCGTCTGTAAACTTTACATTTTAATCTTCTTCTCCAAAAACACTGGGCCAAATTTAATGAAACTTGGTAACCATTATGCCTGGGTCAAAAAATCTTCTCCTCTGAATGTACAAGAGATATACCTTAGTTATTTCATTTATAACATCCTTAGGTCATCTATTTTCAGATTTGCACAAATGGTAGCCATGGGGCTCAAAATGGTAAGTTCCTTAGTGGGGAAATTGCTTAAAATTATGTATTTGTCAGTATATCTTGAAAACTATTAACTTTTTGTATAGACATGTTTATTAGAATATTGCAGGTATTGCAACAACGATCATTTCGATATATGGTTCAAGGTCATATGTTCAAAGGTCAAGGTCACAGCTGCAAAAGAAGACAGAAAGTGCTAATTATCTTGAAAACTATTAACTTTTTTTATAGGCATGTATATTAGAATATTGTAGGTATTGACATGGCAATCATTTTGTTATATGGTACAAGGTCATATGTTGAAAGGTCAAGGTTGCAGCTGCAGAAGACAGAAATTGCTAATTATCTTGAAAACTATTAACGTTTTGTAGAGGCATGTTTAATAGAATATTGTAGGTATTGAAATGGCGATCATTTTGATATATATTGAAAGTTAAGGTCACAGCTGCAAAATTAGACTGAATTTACTAATTATCTTGAAAACTATTAACTTTTTGAATAGGCATGTATATTAGAATATTGTAGGTATTGACATGGCGATCATTTTGATAAATAGTTCAAGGTCATATATTGAAAGTTAAGGTCACAGCTGTTAAATCAGATTTAAATTGCTAATTATCTTTAAAACTGTTAACTTTTTGTATAGGCATGTATATTAGAATATTGTGGGTAATGACATGATGATCATTTCGACATATGATACAAGGTAATATGTTGAAAGATCAAGGTCACGGCTGCAAAAGAAGCCTAAATTGCTAATTATTTTTAAAACTATTAACTTTTTGTATAGTCATGTAGGTATGTTAGAATATTGTAGGTATTGAAATGGCAATCATTTTGATATATGGTTCAAGGTCATATGTTGAAAGGTCAAGGTCACAGCTGCAAAACAAGACTTAAATTGCTAATTATCTTTGAAAACTATTAACTTTTTTATAAGCATGTATAATAGAGTATAGTTGGTATTGGGACAATGATCATTTTGACATATGATACAAGGTCATATGTTGAAAGGTCAAGGTCACAGCTGCAAAAGAAGACTTAAATTGCTTAAATTTGAGTACTATTAACTTTTTGTAAAGGCATGTAGGTATGTTAGAATATTGTAGGTATTGAAATGGCAATCATTTTGATATATGGTTCAAGGTCATATGTTAAAAGGTGAAGGTCACAGCTGCAAAACAAGTCTTAAATTGCTAATTATCTTGAAAACTATTAACTTTTTTTATAAGCATATATAATAGAGTATAGTAGGTATTGGGACAATGATCATTTTGACCTACTGATACAAGGTCATATGTTGAAAGGTCGAGGTCACAACTGCAAAAGAAGACTTAAGTTGCTCATTATCTTTGAAAACTACTGACTTTTCGATAGGCATGTATATTAGAATATGGTAGGTATTGACATGACGATCATATATGTTCAAAGTTCAAGGACATAGTTGCATAAGTATACTGAAGTTGGTTAATGATTTGGAAACTATTCATTGCACTACAGTTACTTCATGCATATTATATAAGCTACCTATAAATGAATGTTACTGGATATATTTCTGATTAAGTTTTGTGGCAGTTCCTAATTTGAGAAAACTTGTAAAGGTTCTGTACAGTATATTGTCTATTGCACTTTGCAAACAATTTTGGACATATCCTCAGGTGAGCGTTAAGGCCCATGGGCCTCTTGTTTTAAGTAATATTGTTTCTTTTATCATCTACATGTTGTTCACCAGAGATATGTGTAAATTCTTTAATTGGCAAGATTTTTCGTGTATCAGGTTTGCTCAACGTTAAGTGATTGAAATAATCCACAATATTTAACAGTTAATTGTTCTAAATTGTAAATAACATATAATATACTCGAAACCGATTGTTTTTGCTTCATTGTTTGGCTACATATATATATATATATATATATATATATATATATATATATATATATATATATATATATATATATATTTATATATATATATATATATATTTTTTTTCTGATCAATGGATTCCGTTTTACCAATATATCCAGTGCTTAGTTAAAGCCTTGAATACGTTTTATAATCAGCATCTTTATTGTGTGTTCAAATTGCCTTTTTTCTGTATTCATTTGTTTGCTGAGTTACTTTGGTCACTTTGGCTGTTTGTAGCAAAGTAAATCTTTACATGTCAATACAAATGTCTAAATATCCATCTTTTTAAACCGATAAACATCATTCATTGAAAAATTGAAAATTGTAGGTTGTAACCAATGGATGTAAACAAAACACTTGCCCTGAGAATCATAAATGTGTCCCTCTTAGGAACTCTCGAAAAACATGCGTCAAAATTGGTGAGTAACCATATAATAAAGTACTATTTTTATAATTTTTTCCCCTTTTTAGGAAATAAAAAGTGTTTCTAGACCTAATAAACCAATCTAAAATACCCTCTTTACATATTTTTGTCAAAACTGAAAATCGTTACAGGTACCCTTTAAAAGGCCTCTTTATTAATTTTATCCACGTGCCATCGATTTTAATTATATATTTTTAGTATCTGTTTGGTTTTCTGATATAAGTAATGTTATTTTTTATTTTTGAACTCTGACTATGTAAGAGTGTTGTTATAATCTTTGGTTAATACCATCACAATTTATGTTATAAAGATGCAAAGCAAGCGGGTTCAATAAATATAATTTTAGCTGCTTTTGATTCTTGCAAATGCTTTGAGGCACTGATTTTTGTTCGTTGTTAATTGACAATATATTTAGAAATTATTGCGAAAAAAATGTTTACCTGACAGATACTGTCAGTCCAATTGTCAGTTTGCAACCACTACTTTTCATCACAGTTGTAACGCTGGATATTGTCAATTTGTTTTTACAAACAAAATATTAATTTGTGTAAAAGTCTTGTATATGTTTTTGTATATGTTCATTGTAAATATATGTAAAGGCGTTATTGTAAACAGATAGTGCTAATATTAAACATATTTTCTCTAATATTCTCATTTCGATATCTTTTTTATTTTAAGTTTGTGCACATGCCCCGCCCCTTTTCAATTTTACAACCAATGCCTGGAATGGAAAACGATCTGATGTTGGGACTGTCATTAATTACGTTTGTAACACCGGGTACCAGTTAGTTAGCGGATCCGGTAATGTAACATGTAGAAAAGACGGCAAATGGGACAAAGGAGAAATTGTCTGTCAAAAGATAGGTAAAGATATACTCTTATTCTATTTGGGTCCACGTGCCTTGTGCAGAATTCTGAATTTTTAGCAAAAGAAACACTAGTATTTAAAGTCTGCGTGTTTTTTAAATGACGCGTTATTGTTGCTTTGGCTTTTTATCAACTGCTCTTTCTACAGCTGAAATTTTTTATACTTTTTTAAATTCATATTTTCAGTCACGTGTCCCAACAGTTATCAGTACGAGTCGTCTATCAAATTTTGTTACAAGGTCGTTGACAGTTGGTTTAAATGGTCAGTTGCTAAGCAAAGTTGCCAAGAAAATGGTGGAGATTTAGTTACTGTAGATACGGATGATAAATTCAATATCCTTAATGAATCTCTTACAGTGCACCACCGTTCTAAATGTAGGTAACAGTAATTGTTTTTTAATTTAATTTGAATGTAGTGCAAACCACCATTCTGAATGTAGGTAATAGTAATTGTTTTTTACATTAATTTGAATATAGAGCAAATTTATAGGGTTCACTTTTATAATCTGAAAAAAACCCTACGGCACCACCCTGCTAAATGTAGGTAACAGTAATTGTTTTTGACATTAATTTGAATATAGTGACAATTTATAGGGTTCACTTTTATTATCTAAAAAACTGAAGCAGAAATTATTGGGTTTTTTTGTCTTAATCCCTTTTTCACTTAATATGTTGCCCGATGAAAAGCTAAAGCTACAAAAAAGCTGTTGAATTCTCCAAAACAAATCGGAGTGATATAAACATGTTGTTGCACTGTTATAAAAAGCTTGACATAGGTAAGGTGTTTTTTTTCATAAAAAGAGCTTATATTCTTTGTTTTATACGTGTCAAATCGAAATAAAGTTTTCTTATCTTATATTATTTATTAAGACGAAGATCCAGCCAGAAAGCTCAAATCATTGGGATAAAAATTGCAGTATTTAAAGTTATTCAGTTTTTTTATGAAATTAAATTCTCGCATTTTTAACTCAGATAAAATGGTAATTAAAATTTAAGAAAATAACTACATGTATTTTTAAACATTATCTGATGTAGGTGTTTTAACGTCTGCTAAAAGGAACGGAACATCTTGGTTTTGGAGTAATGGTATTTCTTTTGATGTAACGAAGCATGTTCGTCCACAAACACAGTCTATATTACCGGGAGAAAACTGTTTGTGTCAAATGGAAGGATATTGGTATTCCAGGGATTGTGAAAATACTAGTGTATTTGTTTGTGAAAACGTTTTGTGATTAGAATCAAAAACATTGTCGCCGTCAAAAAAAATTTTGTTAGCAAGGTCATGTTAAAGTCAAATAGCATATAACTTTACTATTTAAGTAAATCACCGACAGGCAAAACATCTGTGTTGTATTTTTTTTTAAACTCTGCTATTGTCGGTAAGCATCACATAAACTTGCTGCACTATAACGCTCCGTTTGCGATAACAACTTGAATCATTCACCTTGGCTAAGTCTTAGTAAATCACCATTCTTTAATCCTCGTTTATTTTGGTAACACCCCCAATCGGAACATTTATTGATATTGAAAGACAGCACATAATACACACTTAATTGAACCACTAATTTGAAGTTTTGGGCTGACAGAGGTGGAGTGGAGTGGAGTAATGGTGTTTTACGCCCCAGTCAAGAATCTTTCACTTATTTCGAGGAGGTCAGTTCTGGGATAGGTGGAGGAAACCGGAGTGCCCGAAGAACCACCGACCTTCGGCAAGCGAACTGACAAACTTTCTTACACTAGGATCTGTCTCGAGTGGGAATTCGAACCCAGGCGGTAAAAGGCACTATGTTCCGTAAGCGCGCGCTTTAGACCACTTGGCCACCGAGGCCCCGGCTGACAAAGGTTGTACATATGATAATAAAACGGTATTCTGTTGAACGTGTTTAGTTCATCTGTACTGGACACGAGATTGTTTGTTTTAATTCTGTTTAACGTCACAACAACAATTTTGCAGTTTTCGTGATGAGACTTTTTTTCTCATAAATATATCTAAAAAATTGATCTAAACACAAGTTTATGTGGCGTGTGAGTTTGTGTCAGTATTTCTGATCTGCTTTGTACTAGTGTTCACTTATTAGACATTTAGAGTGTTAGTACACTAGACTGCAATGTCCCAGATAAACAACACAGACTACTAAGTCTATTATACTTAGTCAAGGCTTACGACCAAGTGTTTCTAATCTGCATTGTTCTACTGCGCACTTACGGCGATCTTAAGATTGCTCACTCGATCACAATGTTGCAGATAAACATCGCAGGCTACTCAGTCTATTATACTGGTACCGTGCCAACTAGCAAAAGCCGTAAGAAATAAATCAATTTTATCTTGAGGTCGACCGGGGTCGAAACCACAGTAACGCGGTAAGACGCCTCGGGTTTAAACTCTACGCATCTAAACCATTTGACCATCGCGGTGCTGTTCCCTAATGAAGACTCAAAGCTGTATATAGCTTTGTGTGATTTTAACATACTTATATCTGATTCACGTCTGCTGTAGCACTAGCTTTTCAAGGTTTTAGAAGAAAAATAAAAAACTTTGTGTCATGGAAATACTGTAATGTATGGGTATTTGGCACGATTCAAACTTTATTGATTTCTCTTTTAATACCTTGAAAAACTAATGCCACGAAAAACTTAAATCAGACAGTAGTATGATTCTGAATAATTAGACAATACTATCTTTGGAATGCCGAAATTTAAATGTAAAAGTATTTATGGAATTAAAGAATACAATTTTTATCCTAGGTTAAATATTCCACAAAATGTTGTTGTTCTGATATATGCGTTCGGGTGGATTATTAAACTTGTACAATTTCCTATATAATTTATCGTTTCAATATCTTGTAAGTCTACTCCTCGGTTTTTGTAAGTAAAAGACATTTGTAAATTGTTCTTAGAAATAGCTTTAGAATTAATATCAAAAATGCCCTAAACGTTATCAGGATGCAAAGGAAGTGACTACTAGAAATGAAGGTTGTACAGGTTCCTTCAATCAAAAGTAAAGTCTGTTAAAGCATTGTTATAATTGTTACACTTTTGTTATCGGTTTGGTCATAAATCTAATGTGTTGTTGTTGTTGTTGTAATATTTTTTAACGTCACATCAGCAGTTTTTAGCTGTTCTCCTCGAGAGCGAGGTTATTAATCTTTATGGATTAATCTTAAAGCAAGGTTATGTATGCGTGAGATGTGCAAGATGACTACTGTGTAATAGCGCGCACTTAGGGCGACTTTTTGGTAAGGTACTAGCTCACAGAGTTATTATGTCGCAAACAAGCATATCACTCTCCCAATCCTTTGAACATGCACAGGAAGAACTGTTGCTTCGATGTCCCCTTAATGCCGAGCGCCAGTCGAGGAAGCAATGTATCAAATTTAAAGTCATATGTTTGACTCTCTGAGTTCCCAGAAGGAAAATCTCTACCACGGTTACGTGTGTGTAAACAGTGAATATAAAGCTACTACTATATATATCGCCTTATTTCTATTATGGACAGTATGTGAAAGGTCGATGTTCGAACCCCTAACGGGTCTGGCTAAGACTTGAATACTGAGAGTGACTGTTCTTTCAAAGCACTCTGCATTTAGAAATAAAAGACACGGGGTTCTTCGGAGGAGATCCCAAAAACCGATGTCCATTGTCACGGCAGGCAATCCTTCCTGCACATTGACCCAAGCGCATTGCAAAAATAAAAAAATACTGTCCGCTTCACCAATAACTGGTGACGTCATGATATAAGTAAAATTAAGAAAAAAAACCAATTATAATACAGTTTTTTTTCACCTAGAAATTTTAAGAACAATAAATTCCTAAAACAAGCCTTAGGTTATTTACTACTTGTCATGTTCTTACAATGTTAAACATGTTTTTTTTTTTTCAGAAAAATAGACAATACTGACCTCAGATCAAACATTTTTAATTCTTTCGCAAGATAACTACTATTACAACAACAAAAATTACTGATTCATACATTACTCTTAGTTTCTTTACATTGAAATATTTATCATTTTCTGTGTAAAGCAAGCATAATTTTTTTTTCATTTTTAACTGTCATCAAAAAAGTTTTGAAAGTCTGTTCAATATTAAGATGCGGTCTATATTTATGCAGTTGCTGCATTGTATAAGTAAATAAGAAACAGACTCTTTCTAAATAACATTTAAAAAACCCACAAATATTTGTAAACATATGATAAAGGTCATGGGAATATACCACAAAAACTAGTGTCGACCTCTGTGACTCTTGTTTTTAACTGTGAAATATGAGAGTAAACTTATCAACACAAGATGACCTATTTACAACACATAGCGGTGGTATTACTGCAAACTGCATCTAAAATTTGTTAGTTAAAATTATAAAAAGATGGGAGACGGCAGAAATAGGAAAGAAAGATGTGTTCAGATATTGAAAACAAATCTGCTAGTTTTATTGACACTCGTTGGTGCAGTGGCTGGATTTAGTATAGGGTTTGGTGTTCGATCAGCAGAACCGTCCAAAGATGCAATCATGTGGTTAGGTATGTTTTATTTTGATATCAATGCAAAAAATGTTATAATTCTTATCGCTGCATTAGATACAAAAATGGTCAAACAGTAAACTTGTACCCAATAGTCAGTTTATTTTGCATTTCAAATATTATACTCTTGTACAATTTATTATTTATCTATTTTCTTACATTTTGACTAATACTTACCTGGTATGTATAGTTTGTTAAATCAGGTGACACGTCACCGTCAAAAGCAAATGGTTTCATCATCATTGTCAGAAATTAACATTTAATGCTTGAGATTGAGTAATTCGCATTTTGGCTCGTGTTTTGCTCCTAAGCTTTTTATATGTTGTTATAAAAATTGGCTATTGTTTCTTAAATGTATTAAAAAAAATTAAAGTCTCGTTTTACATCAATACCTAAAATACTCAGGTTTACAAAAATTAACTGTTTATATATTTTGATCGCTAAAATAATCGAAACTCAAATAATTGTATACGGAGGTATGTTAAAAACTAATTTGCTAGCTACTTGCAGTACTTTAAGAACACTTTTTTTTGCACTTATTCTTGACATATTAGATAAACATTTCCAATAAAACCGGACATAGCAGAAACATACTTAGCGGTGTATTCCAGGCACAAATTCATCATTATTACTTTAATAAGATTTTTTTTAAGTCTGAACTTTATCATATTTTGGCTTTGTCTTTATTGGTACCACAAATAAAATAGAATAAAATGGAATAAAGTAAAATAATGTCACAAACTTGTGAGTCACCTTCAAAAGAACACATTTTATTAAGTGAATATCTTAAATTTAAAAAAAATCAGACTTAACTTTGTCAAATTTAAGTACATTTAAATGAAAATTTAATTCAGGTAAGGTTGTGAAGCTAGGGCCAAAAGTCTTTAGAACTTTTTTTCTGTTTCATATCTCGAATATGTAATGTTTAAACTGCAATCAAAGTTTCTGTCATAAGTGGTAAATGGCGTTGGTAGACTCAGACTATTTACATAATATTATACCTTGCTGTTATGTTATCTGATTTATGTTAATTTGTAATACTCGACATCCTCTCTTGTCAAAATTAAAGCAGGATAATCTCACAATATATACAAACGAGAGAACACACAATGACTTGTTTGCATCAAAATTTGCTCTGACATGCTGTTTTTTTTTATCATAATAAAATATAGCTATAATATGTTACCTATAGAATAACAAAATTCTTTTATTCAAGTTATGAAAAACGCATATATATAAATACACCGCAATAACACCGTAGTGTCATTATATAATAGTAAAAATTGTCGTTAACTTTTTTTTTATTAATAATATAAAATGTCTAGTGTTAAAACTTCAAGATTTTATAATGTAAAATTTATTATAATGTTTTATTGTTAACGAAGTTGAACTTTTTAAATCTGGAATTTTGGGTTTATTTTTAAATGCTTGTATTTTGGGTCCACTTGTTGTTATATAAATGGTGAATAGTTGAAACCCTACATTGATGCTATAACCACTGGGCTTTTTCTTCCACGCTTAGCCAAAATTCAGATACAAATTAATGGACAGTGAAGATTTTTCTCTCGAACGTAGGGGATCGGGTAAGACTTCCTTTTGTACCCCCACCCATTAAATTCAATGTAAAATTTTTGAAAAATTATTTTTTACAGAAATGTTCAAAATGGCATGAATTAATTATTTTTATATCATTTTAGTAAAGGAAGTCTTTCCGGGGATCGTTGCCAATAGAGTTGCCCCGAGGAAAATTTCTATCGTCAATACAAAAAAAAAAAAAAAAAAAAAAAAATTAAAAGAATAAATAATGAATAAATCAATCAATCAATCAATTAAAGATAAAAACTTCGTTAGATGTATTTGGTTATTAACTGCATGAAAAATTCTAAAATGGGGAGTATGTTTAATAAGTCTTAATACAGTATTTGTAAATTGGCATTTCAATATCATATCAATTACGACCAAGTCAAGATAACAAATAACAATGAGTATTTTAATTACAATGCAATAACATAACGTTGATGATATGGGAGTTTATCCGATAGCTGCAGGTCTGCCAAGGACAGTTTCCTCGTTGGAAACTATTCTTGTCGGCAAAAACGAACTATAACGTAACAAGAATTCCTTCTTTGTGTCTTTATAGAATAAGCCGCGTCTTGAAAATTTCGTCATTGTCGTTAGAGTAGTACATAGCCATTATTTTACTTCTATTTCTTGTTTATTTTTCAGGTATGGTAGGAGAATTGTACCTTCGGATGCTGAAGATGATGATTATACCTCTGATAGTAGCGTCAGTTATAACCGGTATGTGTCAGGTTTCAATAATTAAGTCTATAATGGAATTTAAATACTTACAATGTATTCTAAAACAAATACTTAAAAACGCAGAATAATAAAAATAAAATAATGAACAAAATTCTAATTAAACACTTTAACACAACTATTTCCATTTATTTTTATGCTTTCTGTTGGTAGAGCAATTCTTGATCTCGCATCGGGAGTTGGATAAATTGGAAACCATTTTTATTTCTCTACACGAAGACGTCTAAAGCCTTAGAAGAAGTGGTGGTCACTAAGTTTTTAACATAAATTAGTAATATATTTGCAAAGAACAAGCATATCATATCCTACAGTTTTTTTTAAATTTGATTTTGTTTCAATGAAGTAACAAGAAACGTCGCATTCGACTTCAAAATGTGTGTGCAGCTTACACGAGCAGCGTCATTTTCTGGTGAAATATACATAGTTTGCATAGAGTAGTCGCTAAAGAACAATATTTATGTATTTATGTATAAGCAGCCATATTCTAAAGTTTTTCCACCAGAGCAGCGAAAAAAATCGACAAGACTCGAATTTGTCAACACTTGTTTAGAAAAAAAGATTTTACATTTAAAGCGGTGTAAGATTTTTTAGTCACAAAAACAAACATTGAAATACATGTACTATTTTTTATAACTCATAATTTTTAAGAGGTACAGGTGGCACCGTGGTAAAGCGGTCGTCTCAAGGGTTTAAAACGTGGTCGAGCCATACTTAAGACTTTTGTATTTAAGATACTGAATATTTCACTTATATCGAGACGTCGCCAGCTATAGACGAAAGTGCAGAAATTTTGCCTTTGCGTTGCGCTGATGGCATGGTTCTTTATCGTGCCAAGCCTGCCGTGACACAGGATCTCGTTTATTTTAAGTTCCCATCCGAAAGAACCGTGACTTTCATTTCTTAATACCGAGTGCTTGGCGAAAGAACAGTCACTTCCCACTTTCAAGCCTTGGGTCAGACCTGACCCGGGTTCAAACCCAAGACTTTCCACTTACGGAGCGAGCACTCTACCAACTGAGCTACCTCAGTGGTGCTAGGCAAAAGACATAAGTGGAATATAATATTGATTTGTAGTTAAGATGCCTGAATATTGTAAGTGGGGGAGTTGTGTACTTGTCTGTGACATACTGACCTAGCGGGCTAGCACCTTAAAAAGTCGCTTTGAGTGTGTGCTAGTAAAAGGCAGACTTTTATACACACTTCAACATCTCACGCATACACAAACCTATTCTTAAATTAATGGTAAGAGATTTATAACCTTGCTCTATTTGCGAATAGCTGAAAAATTGCTGATGCAGCGTTAAACAATATTACAACAACAACAATTTTATCCGTCATCAAACAAAATGAAAAAAGGTTCATATTGGTATGAAATTAATGTCATTTATATGAACAAATTAAAATTGGCACTAAAGACAAACTCACTACATTGTTTCTTAAAAAGGTTTCTGAAATTTTTTTTTGTTAAATTATGTTAACCTTAAATCAAACCTTTTCATACTTTTCAGGTGCGGCATCGATGGATCCGAAATCAAATGGCAAGATAAGTGCTGTATCACTGACCTATATAATGGTTACCAACTTCTTGCCTTGCGTTGTTGGAACGATTCTGTGTATTATTATACAACCAGGTAATCAATTCAAACATTTCGATGATTTTGGAAGAACATTGGATTTTTAAAATCCTTTTTATTTACTCTTGACAAAATTAGTTTCGGGCGTTTTCCTTTATGCAGCAAAACTTAAAAAATGAATAAATTAAGAAGCCACATACTATTTTTGTATAAACAGTAAATCTTTAAGTCCATATTTGTATAAATAAAACCTATCTATTAAGACAATTGTTTTACGGCCCCTTTTATTCATACTATAATTAAAAAGAACCTCTACAATTGACAATCTGTCTTAAAAAACCGTATATTTTTTTAGGTCCCTTCGGTGGTCTGTATATAAAAGTTTAATGCATGCATACAAAACTAACGTATTGTTCAAAATCAAACTTAATAGTTATTTTATTTCGCGTTAGGGATGTTAGTTAAAAGTGGCGCCTGATTAACTTTCTTTTTCTTCCCTTTCTTAAATTTCAAATTTCAATAGAAAATGGCCTAATTCACCAACTTTCTTCCTTTTTTCTCAGATTTCAAAAAATAAAAAAAATTGCTTTTAGTTTCAATTTTTGCGTTTTTATGTTGTTTTGAATAGATGTGTAAAATTTTATATCGGAGTTTTGTACAGTCTATCTTACACTTGTTTGGCATATATATATATATATATATATATATATAGTATGTAAGATATTTAATTATATAAATGTATATAAAAAATTATTGGTCATTTTATCAATAAAAAAAATTAATTATTATAACGGGAATATAGTTTGCAAATGGATACAGTAATTACACGAGTCCCAGTTCATAGGAAAACACATGCATGCATTAGAGGAATGTTATCTTTAGACTTGATGGGTTAATATATTCAGAAGGTATAATTTGAGCTATTTGAATATAATTACAAAAGCTTGATAATTGCATCCATAAACTTTTCTAATTACAACTATGATATTAAAATATTTATAGTGGAAAATTGTGCTATTTTGGATATTTTTACTGATAAGTTCACTAATTCGATGTAATTAGAAATAACACGAGTTAATTGCGCTTTATGTTATATATGCATTAATTGTATCCGGTTGAGGGTCACATACAGGGTGTTACAAAATATTTGTCATATTGTCTAACACAAAAGTAAAAGTTTTTGTATACATATCGTCCTCTTGACAGGCAACGTTAAAAATGTTAAACTTTGTGTTTGTCATTTTTCATCAAGGCTGTCAACTTAAGTAATGATTTTATTTCACGAGTCCATTTTTCATAAGCGGTCGAGTATGAAAAATGTTTTTCAGAAAATTAGTTATAAGTGACATTTTGTCCAGTTCTTTTATCTGTAAATAATGTTACTTATAAAAATGGAAAAATCACATTTGTATTTTGATAAACTTTTAAATTTTTATGAGCTATTATCACAAGACTTGCTGTATGTAATCGGATTTCATGCGTGTTTCTGAAATAATTAAAATTATTTGATTGCTTTGTATTTAACCTATCTTGTCGTGAGTGAGGATAGAGAAAAATGCACAAAAAAATGTACTTTGACAAGTTGTAATGAGAGAAATCGACCATGTCACACCGTCCTTGAATGCCATACCTTCCGTGATAATGTCCTTGGTTTTCAGTCTATTAGGGGATTGAACTTACTGCAATCAATTTATCCTATAAAATCTAGTGGTTGGTTTTTATTTATTTATTTATTTATTTTTTAAATTATTTTCTCTATACACATCGGAT
The DNA here is from genome assembly GCA_029721355.1 of Tegillarca granosa. Taxonomy (NCBI): domain Eukaryota; kingdom Metazoa; phylum Mollusca; class Bivalvia; order Arcoida; family Arcidae; genus Tegillarca; species Tegillarca granosa. The sequence continues at coordinate 23,829,273 of CM056601.1, forward strand.
TTTTTAAATATAAATTTTCTTCTTTATTTCTGACAGGTAAAGGTATTGAAGGAACAGTAACGATTGAGTCAAGAAAGACAACCGTGATGGAAACTGGAGATATATTTGCTGATTTACTCAGGTTCCAATCATAAGTATTATTAAACCGGAAAATATGCGTCACTTCCAAGTTATAGCAAAACCACTACGGTAGATCAGTTAGTAGAGTGCTCACTTCGTATGTGGGATCGAGGGTTGGAACCCCCGACCGGGTCTGACCAAGATTTGAAAATTGGTAGTGACTGTTCTTAAAAATGAAAGTCACGGGGTTTTTCGGATGAGACCTTAAAAACCGATACCCCGTGTCATGGCAGGCGTGACACGTTGGACAACCCTTCCTGCACATTGCCCTTAGTGCACTATAAAGGCCAAAGTTTCTGCCGCTTCACCTATTGCTAGCGACGTCCCGATATAAGTGAAATATTCTTCACTGAGACGTAAAAGCCCATTAACACACCCACTCAACTCCATGTTATAACCTAATTATCTAGCACTTTTGTATTCCATATCTAAGAACTTTCTATAATATTCTTCTTGTAGAGGAAAAAATACAGGTATATATTTATATTTGCAATCTTTTGTTAAATAAATCTCTATTTAAGACCAAATGCATTTATATGATGCATATTATCAATTGTTTACATTTTTTGCAATTTTATGCGTTTACGTGTGACGAATACTGACGAAAAAAGAAAGGTTTGATGTTAAAATGAAATAAAGCATTTTTACCGTTTAAATAAAAATACCATCGACTGCTCATTCTTTGTCATTGCTATCTAACCCTCTATATACATATACATATATTTTGCCATTTTTTCCACTTCGGTACCTGAAATGCTTTTACTGGTTTCCTATAGAGAGATCTGGTAAAATTAAGATGCTCTGAATCTTTGTAGTTTCCGTTAAGAACGAAATATCCAACTAATATACCACGAGTCAGCCTGTTGTTATGTTTATATTTTGCTGCTTTAGCTCATTGCAAACATATTAATTTAACTATATGCATTTTTTTTTAAATTTTCATTTTGTAGGAATCTATTGCCTGACAACATTATAACAGCTGCATTCCAACAGGTAAATCGGTAAAAACTAACGGATTTCTATAAATGCATTTAAATAAAATCATTTTTCTTTTTAGAAACAGCCTTTAATCATAGCGTTAATCATTAATCTGTTATCTTTAAATTTCCTATTCTGAATTTAATGATTTTTTTGTCCAACAAAATGACACACATGCATACAGATAAAAAATAAAATAATATGAAAATGAATTTAAATCAATTTGAAATAAATTTCACTTTTTAAAAATATTTTCTTTATAGGCAAAGATTTAAAATATTCGTAAGAGTATCTTTGTGCTTTTAGTTCACAATTAATTAAATAGAATTCTTGACTTTTTTGTAGTTTAAACAGAGTTTTGAATTTACTTACTACGATGTGCTAATTAAATGACACAAACCCCGGTACAGTTCTGTTAAGACATGAATAACCATCTTATTTTCTAAATTGCAGTGTTTTAATTTGGCAATGGTTCGTATTAATGTTTTATTACAGGCTCAAACAAAGTATAATACCAAAGAAATAACAACATACTTCATGAGTAATGGTACAAACACTTCAAAGGTTATAGAAGAGATAACCGGAAAATACAACGGTGCTGTACAAAGTTCTAATATACTCGGTAAAGTTTTAAATCTTCATATGCATTATACATTAAGTTTCAACTGTTTGCGTAAGAAAACGATAACTTGACGAAGGCGTTATTTTACTACATCTATGTAAGCTTATAATTTAACACAAGCAACAATGAAATATAAACTTTTATGAAGGTAAATGCATAAATGAAAACAAGCAATGATAAAATATATAAAGTTATAGGGAGGTCAATAAAATAAAGATCACAAGAAAAAAATAAAAGAGTTTAAGTAAAATGAAATATACTGTAAGTAAAGTAAAGTTTAAGTAAAATGAAACATAAATACAGTAAATATAATTTTCAAACATTTGTAAATATAAATGAAGGAAATAAACCCCTTTACAATAACGCCCACTTTGGTACAAATGACATTAGACAGTATTGAATATTTTTGTAAATTTTATGAAAATTGTGTTCGAGAGACTCACTACTCGGGTAAAACTACTTATTTGTATCGTCTGAGTAATGTCTATTTTTTATTTTGTATTTATATATATTATTTATGAATTTTCTTTATTATGTCTGCGTATCAGCGCTAATTTTGTAGTTACTTGAGGTAGTTCCAGGCACCAGAGGAAAAAAAAAATCCCCGAATTGGGATTTTCTGAATATTTGCACACTCATTCCTTAGAATGTGCTTTGTTGAATAAAATAATAAAATACATATGTTTGGGTTTTCATTTTTTCAGTAGGGTGCATTAAACCTACCGTACCTCAACAATCATTTCTCATTTCTAAATATCCCAGCAAGGTAATTTCATGTTTGTTTTTAATTCAATAATTATTAGACGAATAAAAACAAATTTTATTTTAATGGTTTTAATCAATATTTCAATAAATGGCGTGCAATGAAGTGATATAGATAGCATTTAAATAATAAAAGCTAAAGTTTTTATAACAGAGTGTGCAAAAAATGTCTTCATTTTCGTTGACAGTTTAACACAAAATCCATATTTCATAAAATCTGTGAATTAAGCTTCTTTCAAAAACTCCACAAATGAAGCTTATACATATTCTACAGAATGAAAATTAAAGGAAAATCATATGCTTGTGTTCTTGTTTTCAAGATATGGGAAGGATTATCTCCCCTACCCCTTATTTTTTTAAAGTGCAATTAAAAAATTCAAACCAACAAAATGACATGGTTTAAATAATTATTTGAGTATTAAAGTTTTTAAAACTTTACAAAGACTAGCTTTGTATACTCAAAAAAAAAAAAAAAAAAAAAAAAAAAAAAAATTATGTTTTATAATTAACTTTTAAATGTGTTTTTACTCATTTAAGTACGAATTTGTCTCAAATATTTTCCTTTTTTGAAATCCTATATTTTGACACACCACAATCACAATCTTCCTGAAAGACCAGTATTTCAATTCATTGCAAGATTTGTTATGAATGAAATGGATCTATTTTTTATTTTTGGACATTTTAAAAGCTTATTCTGTATTCTTATACACATATCATCGTCGAAATTTGTCGCTATCCTCTGTTAGTTAAACAAGAGAACCGCGTGTGCATCCATTAATGGCCTGTGGGATTAGAGGTAAACCATATGCCTATTTTTTTATTTTTGCACAAAAGCGTCATAATTTATCAAAGATTATTTCCGAAATTCATGCAGATATTTTATGAAAGACCCATACACTCATAAACTTATATTATCCTGCGTGTGAGGCCCCAAATTGAGCAAAAGATCGTGTAGCATTAATAGTCTTCTTGCCAAACTAAACGATATTAAAAATATTTTCACGATCCTAATTGATTAGAATAATAATTAAAAACAGAAAAATATATATATATTGGAATGTCGACTGTAGACTTGACGATGAAGTTATATATATATATATATATATATATATATATATATATATATATATATATATATATATATATATATATATATATATATATATACTAGTATATATTACGAAAGCCTATTAGGCTCATGAATAAAAAAATTAAAAGGCGTAATAACGCGAAATAAAGGCGTAATAACGCAAATTAAAGGCGTAATAACGCGAAATAAAGGCGTTATAACGCAAAATAAAGGCATAATAACGCGAATTAAAAGGCGTAATAACGCGAAATAAAGGCGTAATAACGCGAATTGAAAGGCGTAATAACGCGAAATAAAGGCGTTATAACGCAAAATAAAGGCATAATAACGCTAATTGAAAGGCGTATTCACGCGAAATAAAGGCGTAATAACGCGAAATAAAGGCGTAATCACGCGAAATAAAGGCGTAATAACGCGAATTGAAAGGCGTAATAACGCGAAATAAAGGCGTAATAACGCGAAATAAAGGCGTAATAACGCGAATTGAAAGGCGTAATAACGCGAATTGAAAGGCGTTATAATGCGAAATAAAGGCGTAATAACGCGAAATAAAGGCGTAATAATGCGAATTGAAAGGCGTAATAACGCGAATTGAAAGGCGTTATAATGCGAAATAAAGGCGTAATAACGCGAAATAAAGGCGTAATAACGCGAATTGAAAGGCGTAATAACGCGAATTGAAAGGCGTTATAATGCGAAGTGAAAGGCGTTATAATGCCTTTTTGTCTATATATAGAGCACTCACTTCCCTTGAGAATCGTTTCTCTCCAAAGGTTAATATCCCTTTCCACAAACAGATTGATTTTAGTTTAAATTCTTTTAGACAGCCGACAGAAAATGAAAGTGAATAAACCTTGATCTGTCTATATTAACTAAGATAGACACAAATGTCATTTAATCACTATTAAAAATTAATCAGGATCTCATAAATAGCCATGTGTACAAAGACACTCTTTATGAAAAATACTTTAAAATCGACAAATGGTACGGTTTCAGAAATAACTATTCATTTCAGCGCAGAATCGGATGATGTACAATTTTTTAAATTTTCATAGAAATTATACATATAAAAACTAATTACATTACATATAATGTATATGTGCAGGACACACACACACATACACACACACACACACACACACACACACACACACACACACACACACACACACACACACAGACTTTTAATAATGTATGTAATGGGGCGGAAAATAGACCTTTAAACCCTGGACCTCCACACCATTATGGTAAGCAACTTGCGTCATAAAACGAAATAAGGGGTTTTAAGGCGAATTGAAAGGCGTAATAACGGGAAATAAAGGCGTAATAACGCGAAATAAAGGCGCGTTATTATGCCTTTCAATTCGCGTTATTACGCCTTTATTTCGCGTTATAACGCCTTTATTTCGCATTATAACGCCTTTCAATTCGCGTTATTACGCCTTTATTTCGCGTTATTACGCCTTTAAATTCACGTGATTACGCCTTTATTTCGCGTTATTACGCCTTTCAATTCGCGTTATTACGCCTTTATTTCGCGTTATTACGCCTTTCAATTCGCGTTATTACGCCTTTATTTCGCGTTATTACGCCTTTATTTCGCGTTATTACGCCTTTTAATTTTTTTTATTCATGAGCCTAATAGGCTTTCGTAATATATATATATTATTACAGATTAGTTATTTTGTCCAGTGGAATAGAGTTACTTCCCTTGGTGTCGGCACTTAACTTTAATCAGATTCTTTGTTCGTATTTATTCTTTTTATTGTGGCATGTTATACTTTTTGTTGTATTTTATTATGAGAATTCAACTATACTAAAACAAACCACATTTTCCACGTTTTTCTAAATTGAATTTAATAATATCCATTGACTATTTTTACTTTAGGAGCAGTAGAATGATACACATAATTAAGAATATTTTATACATTTCCATTTTATGTATTATTGTCTAGGTTTAATTATTGTAAGTAGTTTATTTGGTCTGGCTACAAGTTACATGAAGGAAATAGGTCGACCTTTTTATCATTTCTTCAATTCGGCAAGTGAGATCATTCTACAGATACTTCGATGGTTGATATGGTAAGTCTAAGTATTTATTAAATATAAAAAAAACCCCATTGTTTCATAGGTTTAAATGGTAACTAAAGTACTTACTGAGCAGTAGTCAATAGAATCAGGAACATGAAAAAAATAATAATAAAAGGAAAAAAAAAACACCACAAATTTGGTACCACAATAGTTTACATAATAGCGTGAGACATTAATAGTTGTACTTTATTTTTTTGTAAAAGAATAACTCTAAGCTTTTGGTGTAAATGTGCGTCTGACAAAGGTTGATGTACAAAAATGGAGCCCCTAATCAAGATTTGTAAACGAATGATCTTTTAATTGTAGTTTTAGTTGCTCCTTCGTATTAAACATTAAATGTTCACTATGTTCACTGTGGTCTTGTTATTGTTTCTTAGCTCACCTGACCAAAGGTCATGTGAGCTTATGGCATAGCACAGCGTGTGTATGTGCGTGCATGCGTGTTTGCGTCGTTAACACACATTTTGAATTCTCCTCTGAAAGTACAGGGCAGATTTCAATGACAATTGGTCAGAAGTATGTCTGGGTCAGTGCAATTCAGATTTGTTCGTGGCGTTGCCATGGCTACCAAAACTTGGTCAATGTGAACTAGAGGTAAAAAAATCTAAAACAAAAATCTTCTTCTCCGAAACCGATGATGGGAGAAAAAATCTGATGTGTTTGTCATGACCTAATTTGTAATTGTGCAGATTTAGACAATTTTCTTGCAAATATTAAGAGATATTTGAATTTAAAACATTGTTGAAATGTTCAGCATGACAAAATTTAACAAGGTTTTGTAACAGTATGATAATCCATGTAGGAGTTGTTGCTTCGAAAAGCTATTTTTTGCTTATAAATACTGAAATTGTGCATTAGCTTGAAAACTATTTTTGTATAGGCATATACTAGTATATTAGAATATTGTAGGTATTGATATGATGATCATTTTGATATATGGTTCGAGGTAATATGTTCGAAGGTCAAGGTCATAGCTGCATAAGAAGACTGAAATAGTTAATTATCTTGCAAACTATTAATTTTTTGTATAGGCATGCAAATTAAAATATTGTAGGTATTGATATGACAATCATTTTGATATATGATTCAAGGTAATACATTCAAAGGTCAAGGTCAAAGATGCATAAGAAGACTAAAGTTGTGTATTATCTTGAAAATTATCAACTTTTTGTACAAGCATGTATATTAGAATATTGTAGGTATATATATTACAACCACTTTAATTTATGGTTCAAGGTCATATGTTCAAAGGTCATGGCTGCATAAGTATACGGAAATGGTTAATGATCTGGAAATTTTTCATTGTACTATAGGAAATACATGCATATTTGCTATATATAAATGAAATGTGACTAGATTTTTCTGATTAATTACTGTGGCATTTCTAAACATAAGGAATTTTGTAAGGTTTTGTCATTAAGTTCTTTGCAAATGATTTTGGATATATCCTCAGGTGAGCGTTAAGGCCCATGGGCCTCTTGTTTTTATATCTCATTCAATTGTTTAACTTTCATTTCCTGCCTGTCGGATATTTTTCTGACATCATTAATTAGGTAATTTAAAATCTTTCAACATTTTCGTTTGTTACAGGTCAACTCCGATCGGCGTAGCAAGCTTGATAGCCGAAACAATTGCGTCTACCAAAAACATTGAAGATGACTTTCGGAAACTTGGCATGTACTTTCTAACTATAATGACTGGGTTGATCATTGCCACACTCATATTAATGCCTCTTGGATATTTCATAGTCAAGAGAGCAAATCCATTCCGATTTCTTGTAACAATTATTCAACCGATTCTCATTGTATTTGCCACATCAAGCACGTAAGTAGATTTATACATTTGATAACACATTTTTGTCATAAAAATTTGAATAATAAAACAATTCTAATAAGGTACCAAAATTAAGTGAATGTTGTGCTTTATTTATTCACTTCTTTTCGAAAAAATTTTATATAAAATTTTAAAAACCTTCAAAATTGTATTTAATCTATGTTCGATCAAATTAAAAGTAAAAATCTAACTGCTTATCTCACCAATAGACGAAATATACATCTATAATTTAATGGTACAGCGGAACAATATTTTCTTACCTGGTATTTGTATTATATATATACAACTTAATAAGAGTTCTGAGGTGTTTAAACCGCAATAAATAATGCAACAGAATAAAACAGATTTCAAAAGAAATATATAAGACTTATCTAAATCATATTTAACACGGAAAAAACGTCATAAAATTACTTTGACAAATTCATGGTGCACATTGGGTATTGTTTTTAATGTAGTAGCAATGATTGTCCAGAAGCAAACAAGTAGGTGAACAAAAAACCTAACAAATTCATTTGTAACTGTGTATGTAGTTTGTCATATGAAAATCTTAAATGCACATTGTTAAATGCATACATGTAACTTTTCTCTCTTTCGTCTTTTAATTTCAGAGCTATTGCAATCCCAGTAACGTTAAAGTGTTTAGAAGGTAAAAACAAAATTGACAAGAGAGTTACTAGATTTGTTGTACCATTCTCAGCAACGTTAGGTCGATGTGGAAGTTGCATGTACATTTCAATATCATGTATATTTCTAATGCAGCTGATTAATATGGACATTGATGCATCAAAAGTAATATTAGTTATGTAAGTAACATCATTAATATTACACGTGCATGCATTCATACACCCACGTATATAATATTTTTTTCGGGTAAATTATCCATGTTTTTTATCAACAAGGTCAGGGAAGATCTAGATTTTACATTATAAATATAATGTTTTTATTCAGTTTTTAGCTTTGATCACCTGTAAAGCAGTGGGATTTAAAATAATCATGTCCCAAAAGGAAGTAGGCGGGCATTATTTCTTGCTGCATTTTACATCTTCTTCTTCTAGGTCTTCGTCTTCTCCTTTCTTGTTCGAAATTTTTTCCTGAAGTTTTCTCGGACTCGATTGTTAGATATTTTAGAAACTTATAGAAGAAATAACCGGTCAGTTTTATTGTGTATTTTGTGTCTTTTGCTTTTTAATTCTTCAACAAGATATATCTTTCTCAAGTGAAATGCCCTCTCCAAATCAATTGTTTATTAAGCAGCTATATATTCTTGACATTTATCAGATGATATTAAAAGTAATTTTGTACATAATTAAAAAACCTTCCAAATAAAAAAATAAATGAAATAAATAAATAAAAATAAAATAAACATGAGCTATATAATTACCAGTCAGTCAACGCCTGCCAACGATGCTGAAATTATTATCTTACATATTATATTTCATTTATGAACAACCTTTAAAGGAATGTAATGTTTTAAATGTTGATATTGCAAGTCAAAGACATTTTGTCTATTGATTACAATGAAAATAAACTCACAATATACATTTTAAGTTGTGTTCAGTTTTATGATGTAAATATTTCAGTTAGTCGTTTTATTATTAAACAGCAGGAGGATCGTGTTTTGGAATTGCAACTTTTTACGTTGTCCAAGTTTTGTGTAAAGCAGCTCTATAAACATCCCATCCTAAGTGGATTTAAATTTTACTCTCATGTTTAATTTTTTAACATTTTTTTTGCTATACCTTTGGATTAATTCCGATTCGTTTTGGAATGGCGTTACTTCTTTATTTTTAGATAAAAAGCATGCACCTGTACAACATCAAATATAGTGCCAAGTATGTTTATCAAAAAAAAAAAAAAAAAAAAAAAAAAAAAAAAAAATTAATGTCATTTTGTTTAAAGTTTTGAATTTTCAAATGAACTCATCAACAGAATCAGAATTTTTTGTTTATAATATTTGTGATATTTAACAAGAATACCTTTAAAATTTGGATATGCCATATGTGCATTTTCGGAAACAGTTTAACATGTATTTCTATCGTTTCTTCGGTGTGCTTGTTCTGTTGTAACATGAGTTAGCTTATTGTTTAGTGTTTTTCACTCACACAGTGGAACAGAATAACTTTGAAAATCATTAATACTAAAATAACGTAAATGTCTGTTGTTCCAATTTTAACTGCAGTTTCTTGTTTTGTCTTTGTCAGTTACTGATATAATATTGATTATGAAAGATTCTATTCTGTATTTTAGAATGCTGACTGCAGTATCTTCGTTAGCTATACCCTCCGTTACCGGCGCCAGCCTCGTTACGGTCATTATCTTGTTGACAGCTCTTAACATTCCAGCAGAGGCTGCTTCACTTCTTTTTGCACTGGAATGGTTTTTGTGAGTATTTTATTTATATTTCTATTAGTACACAAGAAACTGTATTGATCTTCTCATGCTGATTTTTTGTTTTTATTTTAACGGCAAATAACAATGTTTTTTTTTTTTACAGAATAAACGATAAAAAAGTATGTGACCCTTCCTTTGTTTTATTGTGTTTCTGTCTTCAAGCAAGTACATATTTTAACATGTGGGAGCACAATTTAAGAAAAATTAGATCGACATCTGCAATAAAACTCAGTTTATAGTATTTATTGATTGTAAGTTTCTGATGGTATTTTTGGGATATATCTGCAATTAACTTATTTGACAGTGTTTTTTTTTTTTACAAATAACAAAAGCGTGTCCTTTAAAATGAGATTTCTATTCAAAGAAACAGGAAAATAAAAACGCGGAATAAACAGCAGCAGAAGTCAAAGTATCCAAAACTTGCCACACCAAACATTAACAATACAGAAAGCAACCAAGAACATGCTTCAACATCAAACGTTAGCAATATGCAACCAAGAGTACGTCTAAAGAAACAATATTCAAAGTATCCGGAGTTTTATTAAAACACACCTAAATTCATATATTTTCTGTACCCATTTTGCAAAAACATCATTACCTCCCCAGTGTTTACGCAATTTTGTTTTCTGTTCTGTTCCATATATAAAAACTTCAAAATTCTGGTTGCTTGAGACAATGCAAACTATCAGAGCAGTTTGTATCCCACGGTATTGGCGTTCTCTGTCCAGTAGTATTTGGCGGCGACGTTGGTGTCAATAACACTGGGAGAGTGGGAGTACTGGACGCATATAGGTATATGCGTATTTTGGAATTACAATGATGTGAATTTTTTTTTAAAATGAGTTAGGGGCCCTAGTGATAAAAGTCTGTAAGAAGATGACGTTCATCGCCTCTATCAACTAATCAACTATATACACCATTAACTGGTTTTAAGCTCACCTGAAAGAAAGTCATGAAATTATGAGATTTTGCCATGGCGCAGCGTGTGTATGTGCGTGCGTGCGTGTGTCGTTGACACACATTTTCGACTTCTTCTTTGAAAGTACTTGACAGATTACAACGAGACTTGGTCAGAAGCATGTCTGGTCAGTGCAATGTAAAATTGTTCATGGCGTTGCCATTGCTATCAAAACTAGTTAACGGTGACCTAGGGGTGGAAAAATCTTTAAAAATCTTTTTCTCCAAAACAAGTTTCTTGACTGTATGATAATCTGTTAGAGTTGTTGCCCCTATAGTACTTATTTTTCACAAATTTTGCTGTTTTGACAATTTTCTTGAAATCTTTTATAAAAAGAAAATAACAATAAATTGCAAAAATGTTCAGCATAACTATATCTAACACGGTAGCAAGTTTTGTATCTTTATGTTGATCCATGTGAGAGTTATTTCCAGTAAAGTACTAATTTTGCTGTTTTTGAAAAATATTAATAGTTGATAACAATAAATTGCAAAAATTACCAACATGATAAAATCTTACAAGTTTTTTTTTTTTTTTTAAGAAAAACTATATTATGATCCATGTAAGAGTTGAAATGTAATATATTGTGAATTTGACATTCTTTGACGATTATCATGAATACAATTTTAGTTCAAACAATAAATTTTGCCAATTTGACATTTTAAGTAGTTTAATGTTCCTGGCTTTTTTGTAACAGAAGTTTATAATTCTATGATTTGTTTTGTGTATGCAATCTTCAATCGTCATTTTCATTTTGAAATTAATAAGTTAGACATAATTTATCAGGTGAGCGTATCAGGCCCATTATTAGTATAGTTTTTTCATTAAAATATAGTCGTCGTTTAATATCCGGGTTTGCATATCTATCATATTACATACATATAAATATATATATATATAATATATATAGAGAGAGAGAGAGAGAGAGAGAGAGAGAGAGAGAGAGAGAGAGAGAGAGAGAAAGAGAGAGAGAGAGAGAGAGAGAGAGAGAGAGAGAGAGAGAGAGAGAGAGAGAGAGATACGATTTTTCAAACATTTTTAATTTATCAAAATTTATTTCTTTTTAACAGAGACAGAGCAAGGTCAGTGACAAATATTTGTGTACAAAGTCTTGGTTCAGTGATTACATATGAAGTATGTAAATCATCACTTCCACCACAACCGGACATTCAAGAAGAAATAGACAGATTTTCACCCGTGAAGAAAATGTCCACAGTTTCTGATGACGTAGAAAACAAACAAGTCAACGGAATAAACAATATAGATCAATACAATTATGATGAGCAACTTACACGGGTGTAACAAAAACGTGACTATTTTCTGTCTAATCTAGATAGAATAATATGGGCAAAAAATTGCAATTTATAGTGTTTCTATTCATGACAAAGTATATCTTTAGTGATGAATTAGCAGTGTAGAATGTAGTATGTAATGACATTTAAGCTATTTTCATATTTAAATTGCATAGGGATGTTAGTTTGTTTGACACGTGTTAAACATTTCTATAACAGGGTCTTAGTTTTTTTCACTTTAATATTTATTATATTTTAACATTTAAATAGTGTTCAAAATGGTTTATGTTTATTAGTTTCTAGTTTGATAGACATCAAATGCAAAAACACTTAGAAATCGCCATGGTTGATGACATGTTGGAACGATACGCATGCGCGCGCGCGCGTGTGTGTGTGGTGTTACTAACACTGGTATAGTTTTGATGTTTAGAATTCCATTCATGTATATTATTATAAAATGTATAAAATGTATTTCAAATAAATTATTTGTCGTTTATTTTTTTTTTAAACTTGGCAATTTTTAGCTCACCTGAGCTGAAAGCTCAGATGAGCTATTGCGATGGTTCACCGTCCGTCTTCTGTCGTCCGTCGTGCGTCGTGCGTTAACTTTTTACATTTTAATCTTCTCCTCCAAAACCACTGGGCCAAATTTAATGAGACTTGGTAACCATCATGCCTTGGTGAAGCCCTTTCAGATTTATACAAATGAAGGAGTTAAGTCCCCTTGGGGTCCAAATAAAGGGGGGGGGGAGTGAAAAACCTTTGAAAATCTTCTCCTCTGAATCTACAAGATATATACCTTAGTTATTTCATTTATAACATCCTCAGGTCATCTATTTTCAGATTTGCACAAATGGTAGCCATGGGGCTAAAAATGGGGAAATTGTAAGGCACTGAGTGGGGAAATTGCTAAAAATTATATATTTGTCACTATATCTTGAAAACTATTAACTTTTTGTATAGGCATGTATATTAGAATGTTGTAGATATTGACATGACGATCATTTTTATAAATGGATCAAGGTCATTTGTTGAAAGGTCATGGTCACTGCTGCAAAAGAAGATTTAAATTGCTAATTATCTTGTAAACTTATAACTTTTTGTATAGGCATGTATATTAGAATATTGTAGATATTCCGACAACGATCATTTTGATATATAGTTCAAGGTCATATGTTGAAAGGTCAAGGTCACAGCTGCAAAAAAGACTTAAATTTCTAATTATCTTGAAAACTACTAACTTTTTGTATAGGCATTATATTAGAATATTGTAGGTATTGCGACAACGATCATTTTGATACATGGTTCAAGGTTATATGTTGAAAGGTCAAGGTCACAGCTGCAAAAGAAGACTTAAATTGCTAATTATCTTGAAAACTAATAACTTTTTGTATAGGCATGTATATTAGAATATTGTAGGTATTGACATGATGATCATTTTGATATATAGTTACAAGGTCATATGTTGAAAGGTCAAGGTCACAGCTGCAAAAGAAGACTTAAATTGCTAATTATTTTTGAAAAGTTTTTGTAAGGCATGTATATGAGAATATTGTAGGTATTGCCACAATGATCATTATGATATATGGTACTAGATTATATGTTGAAAGGTCAAGGTCACAGCTGCAAAAGAAAACTTAAATTGCTAATTATCTTGAAAACTAATAACTTTTTGTATAGGCATGTATATTAGAATATTGTAGGTATTACGAAAACGATCATTTTGATATATGGTTCAAGTTTATATGTTCAAAGGTCAAGGTCATATCAACATAGGAATACTAAGATTATTAATTAGTCTTTAAAGCTATTAATTTCACGCATAGGCATGTAAATTGGAATATTATAGGTATTGACATGGCAATCATATATGGTTCAAGGTCATATATGTTAAAGGTCAAGGGCATAGCTGCATAATTATACTGAAATTGATTAATGATTTGGAAATTATTCATTGCACTACAGTTACTTCATGCATATTATATAAGCTACTTATGAATGAAATGTGAGTGGATATATTTCTGATTAAGTTTTGTGAGAGTTCTTAACTTGAGAAAACTTTTAAAGTTTCTGTACGTAATGTATTGTCTATTGCACTTTGCAAACAATATTGGACATAGCTTCAGGTGAGCGTTAAGGCCCATGGGCCTCTTGTTGTAATAGGTAGCTATATATTTTTGCGTCCAGTGGGTGTGACTTAAATGCCTAAATTAAACTGACAAAATTTCTAGGATCTGCCTAAGTTAGGTTTAACGTTTGTATCTGAGCAGATCCTAAGAGCAATTTGTCAGTGTTACTGTTTTAATATTTACCAAATACCTGCTTAATTTTGATGTGCCATATATGCACATTTCGGAAAATCATTCCTCACGGCCGAGAAGTTTGATTGATAAAAAACATAAGCCAAGCAGTTGAAAAATAATGAATCTAAAGTTCCAAAATTATATGAATCCGAATCCAGCTACGGAATGCTTTGCATGAGGGAACAGACCTTAGTTTTAAATACATTTCAAAATTTGAGACGACTGAAAATTTTGCTAAATGGTATAATTTCTGACAGCACAAAGTACTGCCTACTCAATTATGGATACCCTTCGGGGAGTTTTACTCCAGCAGCAGCGGTCCGGCAACAAAATTAATTATGCAAACTAAAAGGCTTAACTTATTAGAAATGTCCAAAGTTTTCATTAAAACAATAAACATCATATTTGCACGTTATTGATACATAAATATCCTAATATTTAATTTAAAAAAACAAGCTTGTGTTTAGTTCAAAGAATCAAATCTAAATATACTTCATTTGCCTTATTGGCTTATTATCTTATTTGATCCTATCCATCCCATTAAGAGTATAACTTGAGTGAGATTTTGTTTTTTATTGTATACATCACTATCTTTTTCCTCAACCAGTAACAATATCTACTCTATTATACTGAAACTATTTATATCTATTTTAATTCATTTCACAGACATCTGTTTCATTTGTAGTTTGTGAAGTTTGATAGAAATTACCACGACAGTATAACACTACCACAAATTAAATTAAAATTACGTTTGAATGCTTAAGATTTTTTGTGAAAAGTTGTTGCATCTGTTCGCTTTGTGATATTACAAACCCATATATTGACAGGGTTTTCATACTCTATGTGTTCAAAGGCACATGATTATAAACTTACTACTATTTGTATTGCTCAAATTTCTGTCGATCAGTCATTGTCACGTTTGATGTTACTACAAGACTCCTAGAAATCCTTGATTGTTTCGTGTCGGGGTAAATCATGCACCCAAGTGTGTGTGTGTGTGTGTGTGTGTGTGTGTGTGTGTGTATGTATGTGTATGTGTGTTATCACAAAAACATATTAACATTTCAATACTTCCTAATTGCCTTCAAATCATACGAAATTATCTAGAGGAGAGTTCATATTTTATCACTAACATGCAAATAAGCTATAAATACAACATAACCGCACTACGAAGATAACTTTTTGTCTGTATTAATTATTATCTAGTCTTGAGTACGAAACATGTGACAGAGAATAAAAATCAATCCCAATTGCATGGTGCACCAGATATCGTATATAATCAACAAAATGTGCACGAACAAGACAAGGAAAATCTGTAAATGTTTGTTGAAGACAAATTTGTTGGTAATTTTGACTTTATTTGGAACGATTATTGGATTTTGTATTGGTTTCAGTGTAAGATCAAAAAGAATCTCAGAAGATTGGATAATGTGGCTAGGTGAGGTGATATATGCAGAATTTTAAATAGTCAAAATATTCGGAAAAAACAATAATGCATAAAAGGAATTTTCGTTTGTATCTTATTTTTCAAAAAATACACATTACCTATTGATAAGATAGACAGTACATTACGGACAGAGAAACAATTAGACATCATTGTAATTTTAACAATTGATTCTTTGATTGTCTCTCGGTTATTATGTTTGTAGTTTTCATATCATGCAAAGTCAGTCTCGATGTCTCTTTTATTGATTACCTACAAAAATTTTTATAGATCCATGCCAGGTCTTGCAAAGAATAGCAACCAATCGGGCTTATCGGGGAAATTCATAATTCTTGGCAACTTTCAAAAAGAGGAAATTCTTTTTAAAAATCCGTAACATGTTATATTAAAGTCGAATCGTTTCTCGAGTTTTGAACGTAGTAAAATCCATTGTATCTTCATGTTCTTGTTCATGAACTCTTGATTCTTCTCTACAAAATGCCAAAGTCCTATTAATGTTTCTTCGTGAGCGAGCCTTGACTTAAACAACCCGGTCCATATGAGGCAAAATCAGTAATTTTGTTTTGAATAATAATTTATGTAATAAAGTTTGTTTAGAACAGTGTTGTTTATTGTATCTTCTGCAAGAAAGTTTATCGTTAATTGCTGTATCCTTGATTTTTCATTGCCATTTTATTAAAAAAAAAACAAGTCACCTTACTTTATAAGTAAAGCAAGTACAATTGGACGGGAAAACATTATACAAAGTAACACATGTCAAAAGAAACATTTTAAATTTTAGTCTTAGAACTTTAACGGTTTGCACGAATAATAGCGCAAAATTTGATTCAGATAAATAGTTGATATTACCTAAAGATATTGAACTAAGAATGAGTTCATGCATTTAACTACAGTACAATAAACTAGCAATATAAAGCTAAATATTTAATTCAGCGCAGAGTAACTATTTTCTTACTCAAGTTATATAAATGAACTTATTCATAAGTGTAATATCCTAACTTAATATGTTGAAAGTAATATGAACTATTTTTCTGAATTGAATTATTTTTTCATAAATTATCAGACTCTTATAAACATTTTAAACACAAAAAACTGACCATGTTCTTCATTCGTAAACAGACGATGTGTTATGTGTCCCATGTCCATATAGGCTTAATCCATTACCGTACTGTAATTTAACAGGTGATACACGACCATTATCAGCCAAAGGGACATTAATTATTATTTAAGCATCACTTTTTACAATACATTTAATTTTTCAATTATTATTTTTTATAGTTTGTATTATTTAGAATAAGTTACTCTAGTTACCCTAGTTACAAAATGCCTGATGTTATAGTTCTGTTTTATACTTTCAAAAAGTGTCTTACGTACTGAATTTTTGTACTTATAATTTGCTTTGAAAAGTATGAAAAAAATATCATATATATATTAGTTAACAAAATAAAATGAAGACTAAAGACAGAAAAAAATTTCAAAGCGCAATATATTTTCAAGCTTACATCAATGATAACTTGAAAAAAGGAATACTGTGTATTTGAAATGAATTGCAATATGAAAAATCACACTGTAATTTATCTTACTTTATTCACACTATCCTTTTCAATACCAGAAATATAGACATGAGTAACTAAAGAAAAGAATGCCTTTTATCCAGTTAAGCATTATTGGTTAAAACCCTCTTACGTTACAAAAATGACGTAAAATATCTAAATAACGTCAAAATTTTTACAAATACAGGATTGAGGTTATGCTAAAAAGCGAAGGTATTAGAGTTAAGTGTAAACTTGTAGACAACTTTGTACAAGATTGATGTAAATTGAATAAGAAAAAAATAAACTGTTGTGTAATTATATAATTATCATAATAAAACTTTTTTCTTTTTTTTCTTCTTTTTATTTTTTGTTTCATCATCTTCTTCTTCTTATACTCAACAAACTAGAATGAATTGATTTTGCCATAATTTTAGCAGTATCAAAATAAAACATGAGGAATTAAAATGCTTGACGAACATGGAGTAAAAATAGTACAAAAACACAATTACGTATAACCAATTTGTATAACTAGGTATGGCTGGGGAATTATATCTCCGAGTGATTCAAATGATGATCGTACCGTTAATTGTCACTTCAGTAATTACAGGTAACACACACACACACACACACACACACACACACACACACACACACACACACAGAGAGAGAGAGAGAGAGAGAGAGAGAGAGAGAGAGAGAGAGAGAGAGAGATTACTACATATAACGCGTCAGTTGACAAGCAGAACTTTATAGCGTTTTGTGACATGATAAAGAAGTATAATTTGTTGTAATTCATCCAACAATAATACATAACAGACACAATAGATATTAATGAATCAGAAATCAAAAAACGTCTTGTAACGCAGAATGTCACAACAGACAAAATCTTTTATTTGAATTCGTGATGGACTAAATTTTAAATTTGATCTATAAATATTTTTCACAACCGTTTTTAATTTGTTTTGTAAAGTTTTGTCCATTTTATTCAATATGGCATTTAATACATTATTTTGTATTCATTAATCTAGTAATTATTATAGGTGTGGCATCAATGGATCCTAAATCAAACGGGAAGATCAGTGCCGTGTCTATAGTATATATTCTTCTTACTAATTTCCTTGGATGTGTGATGGGAGCAATCTTATGTTTCATTATAAAACCGGGTAAATAGAACGAAAAACCTAAAATAAAATGGTTTGCCAGATTCAACATTAAACTAAGATGAAACATTGTACCTCATAAATTTGTTTTTCTAATAAATGCATTGATATTACTCCGTGCAAAATTTTGCGATACAGACCAGAGGCTCCGGTCGCTATAATTTTTTCCTACTTCACACGATAATCCTTGAAGACAAAAATTACATTAACAGTGTACTAAAAGTACATCTTAACCCGAATCAGTGGATTAACACAAAGTAACAGTCATACATCTTAACCCGAATCAGTGGATTAACAGTCAGTTACAGTCAGTAACGGTAACTACAATACGCAAACAATAATTGTTTTAAAGGAATTATTTATTTTAAGATGGTATCCATTCGATATAATATAACAAACATTTCATCGGATTTACGGCTGTATCTCAGTTTACGGGCCGGTCCATATCCTGACATATAGCCCGCAATCCCATAAAATATTTCTTAAAGGACCTATTACTTTTGCATATTTGGACTACTGATTATAAAGTTGCTGAGTTTTTATTCATAAATTTTATAAGCAATTACAATGTTAAACTGTGGATTAAAGTAGAAAAATAAGAAAACATATTGGTTTTTTTTCAATGTTTTCTTATTTATTTGAAAAAGTATGCATGTCACTACTATGTTAACCAAATTTTAAGGATATTTAACGCTAATGGCTTGGGAATCAATATAATATCATTTGTAGATTATTAGTCAGATAGATTGACACTGAAGTTGTTGTTTTTCTGATACTTTAATTTAACAATCTGCTAAAAATGAAAGTCTATAGAATTGTGTTATTTAAGAAATAATTCAAAAAGTTTTATTGTCCTTAAATCTTTTACAGGTAAAGGCTTATTAAATACTGTAGATATGGACACAGCCGAGGAAACTCTTATACAAACTGGAGATATCTTTGCAGATTTATTAAGGTGGTTTATACACAACGATAGAAAGCATAGCACTAAAACTCATTGTATTTACATCAATGTCTGTGTTTCAGGTTTGGTGCCTGAGACCAGACAACAATGAAAACTGAAAAATGCTAGAATGGTCTAGTTTATTGAATGTTTATATAATTTTTCACATTTAACTCCCTTGAAACATATATGTGGCTTATAGTCACAAAATTATGAAGTTTTATTGTAAAAGGCAACCAAGTCAACGGAAACGCAACAAACTGAAACTATGATATGATGCGTTTTTGAGTTACATATCATTTACATAAGTTTGTTTAAAAGCCTTGCTAGACATTTTGAGGATTCTATTTTAATATACATGAATACATTATATCAATCTTTTGTCAAGAATAACTACACTTTTGAATAAAGGTAAATTTTAAAATCAGCATATAACATATATAATTGAATAATAAATAGCTAATTGCTTAACATTCTTCAAAAATATTGTAAGTGTTTGCATTATATATTACCAAATACATTTTCTATTTAATAAGTTAAATAAGATTAAATTATAGGAAAGCAAAAAGTATGATTTTATACAGCTGCAATGACGTAAACGCCAATGAAGGCTTTGATTTTGCAGTATATATTTATTTTTAGGAATTTATTGCCAGACAATATTGTAGTGGCAGCTTTTCAACAGGTATGTATTTCAGTTATATACAATTAAATAATGACAGTTGATTTAGATATGAGATTATAGTAATTTTTTTTCCAAATATCCAGTTTTCCAGATGGTTAAAATATTTCATCCGTACCAGATATTGGATCATATTAAACACATATGTGCATATATAACACATTAAAAAATAAACAGGTATTTTTGTTAAATATTTACTACCCCTGAGCGGGTATCGCTGCAGGTGGAATCAAGTTCCCGAGGGTATCCTTAAAACAGTAGGCAGTATTTTGTGTTGTCACAAAATGTACAAAATCTTAAATTTTGAATTCTTTAAATCTAAAGTTTGTTTGCATTTCTTAACTGGATTTGGAGTCATTTAATTTTAAAACTTTGGAGTCATTAATTTTCGTAAGTTTTGATTATCTTTTTTATCCATCAACTTTTTCTACCTCTAGTGTCAATGACGATATATAACACAAATACCAGTTGAATTTTGATGTGCCAGATGTGCACATTTCGGAAATTCATTCCTCATAAGTGACACTAAGACCGAAAAGTTTGATAATAAAAAACATAAGCCAAACAGTTGGAAATTAATGAATGAAAGTTCCAAAATTATATAAATTCAAATCCAGCTAAGGAATGCTTTGCATGAGGGAACAAACCTTAGTTTAAACAAATTTTACAATTTAAGGCAGCTGAAAATTTTGCTAAATGGTACATTTTCTGACAGTACAAAGTACTGCCTACTGAGTAATGGATACCCTCGGGGAGTTTTACGAGTAATGAATTTCCGATATCTGCCTATATAACACTTCAAAACTAAACAGGTATTTTCGATAAAATTTACTACACCTGAGCAGGTATTGCTGCTTGTGAAATTTAACTCCCTGAGGGTATCCTCAACTCAGTAGACAGTAATTTGAATGTCACAAAATGTACATTTTAGCAAAATGTTCTGTCGTCTTTAATTTTGAATTGCTTAAAAACTGAGGTTCCTCATGCAAACCGTTCTTTAGCTGGATTAGGAGTTATATAATTTTGGAACTTTGGAGAAATTGATTTTCAAATTTTAAGATAATCTTTTCTATCTATCCACTTTTTCGGTCCTTAGCGTCACTGATGAGGAATGAATCTCCGAATTTTGCACATATGGCACATCAGAATTAATCGGGTGTTTTTGTTACATATTCAGCGAAATTCGAAAACTTTCATATTGTTGTCAACATCAACTTTTTTTCATCATTTAAAATAAAACTAAATTAACTTGATTTGAGAAAAACATATGAATACTCGGCCAGTTTAGAAATACTACATATTGTTGTCAACGTTAACTCTGTGAATTTATTAAAAATGAAATGCCGTTATCTTGAATCGAGAAAAAAAAAAACATTTGAAATCTAATGGTGTAAAGCATTTTTACATCATAAGGAAACAGAATATATTTTAAATTTCTCTCTCTCTTTTTTTTTTTTTTTTTTTGCCTAAATTGCTTCAGTTGACTGTAAAATATCTTTCTATTTACGCAGAATTTGTAACGTGCATTAAATAACTGTGTTTGTGACTGTAATTACAATATCTGTTTTAGTCAATTGATTAATAAAAAAAAAACAAATTCATATAACGTTTTTTTGTTGTATTCGGTATGTATGAGTTTTGAATTTTTTTTTTTTGTTTTTTAATTTGTGTTTTTTGTTTTGTTTTTGTTTTTGTTTTGTTTTTTTTTTCATTTTGCTGTATCAAGTTAAATTATATATATTTTTAAAAATTTTATTCTAGCTATTCAGTTAACCATTCAATGGCAAATTAAAAGGAAGTATGTAAATTATTATTATTAGTGTGTGTATAATATTTACAGACTTTAACACAGTACAAGACTAAAGACTCTATAGAACATATAGTTTTTAATGGAACAAACATCACTTCCACAGTAAAGGAAATAATAGGAAAATACAAAGGATCTTCTCCATCAACAAACATCTTAGGTAAATGCATGTTTTTTGTTTGAAATAGCGAAATACAAAAATTGTTTTGTTATTTATTAATTTTGCAGAGAATACAAATAATATTGTCGACGCATATACCGAATGAAAATTTTGTAATTTTAAATATGGATTGATAAACTTAAAATGATCTTCCAAATGCAAACTTAAATTTTAAACGAAAGCATTTATTTTTTTTAAACCGCCAAGTTTAGTTTTATTTTAATCATCTAAACCAAGTTAGGATTAGTCGAGAAGCATTTCAGTAGTGTCTTTGAAATAAAACTTGTAAATTTGAAGAGTTTTGTTCCTGAATCTTAAAATGAAAAACAAGTATATACATATAAATATGTTATTTTTATTTAGGTCTGATTGTAGTAAGTTGTTTATTTGGTCTTGCTACAAGTGCCATGAAAGAAAAAGGAGAACCATTTTATTACTTCTTCAGTTCAGCTAGTGAGATTATTCTACAGATTATGCGCTGGTCAATTTGGTAATTTATTACTTTAAAGCTTTGAATATAATAAACCGGTGTTGTGCTGACTTAATCTTGATAATAGAATTGTCTCCAAAGAACGTGCAAAACACATAATAATTTCAATGCATATTAAATTTATAAAAAAAAAACATTGTAGATTCTTTTTTTGATCGTATAAAGATATATTGCATAGCGTGACATCACCATACATAAAACCATCACACTTTACGATAAAAACTAAACAAGACCACCTTTAGTCAAGATCAGTTTTACTTTTTTTTTCTTGTTATATATTTTAGGTCAACCCCTATTGGTGTCGCAAGCTTGATAGCTAGAGTAATTGCTTCCACTGAAAACATTCAGGAAGACTTTAGAAAACTTGGCATGTTTGTTTTAACTGTAATAATTGGATTATTCATATTTGCTCTTGTTTTTGTGCCTCTGGTGTATTTTATAGTGAAAAGATCGAACCCATTTCTTTTTTTAGCAACGCTTATTGAACCAATGCTTATAGTTTTTGCATCAGCAAGCACGTAAGTATTCAATAAATGAATTATAACGCGACCGGTAACGTAACGAAATCTTACTAAAAAAAATACGAGTCATAAAAAACTATTTCAAAAAATGAAGACAATTATTTAAAAAAGATAAAATACTCAACACTAGCCACAAGCACCGACGATTGTTTCTGGGATTTTGTTTAGATTTTCATTCAGGAGTAATGTGTTAGTCTAAATTGGTATAATTGAGAACGAATTACAATTTATTACATGTACTTTGCAAAAACAAAAACCGTAGCAATAAAACGCATTTAATAAGAATCACAAAACACTAAATAACACACTGTATACGCACAGGTTATTGGTTAAACATAATATTTTAAGTTTAGATCTGTACCCCTCTCTCTTTCCGATGCCAAAATAATGCATATCGTTTAAGAAGTACAACGTATTTTTGAATTTGCAACTCTCTGTAAAACATGAAAAAGTTATCATGTTTTATATTTTTCAGAGCATTTGCGATACCGGAAAGTCTGAAATGCTTGGAGATAAAGAATGGTATAGACAAGCGTATAACTAGATTTGTAGTTCCATTTACGACAACTGTGGGGCGCTGTGGCAGTTCGCTGTATATAAGCGCATCATGTATCTTTATTATACAGCTAGTAGATATTGATATTGATGCCTCGAAAATGTTCCTTGTAATGTAAGAAAAATAAACGTTAATTGTGATGGGATGACGTAACATTAAAATCATGTTTTTTTTTTCAAAAAATAGTCCAAACAGAATATCAAAAACTAGAAATTTAACTATCTCTTATAATTCTTTAATATTGATAATATTAAAAATGACATTAGGTGATAAAGCAGAAGAAGAAGAAAAAGAAGAAAAAACCCATAATAATCAATACCCCTTTTCGATAGGGGACATAAGACATACAAATTTATAATTATTAAATTTAAAGGGAAGAAAAATAAGAGAAAGGCTGCTTGTCTATTATTTAAACAATTACTGATCTATCGGCAATACACTTAAGTTTAACTGATTTAGCATGTACTGTTCCAACTGAATACCAATAATACGTGGTAACTGATTTTTTAAATATCCTTAACAGTTAATTATTTCTGATCTATCAGAAACATTTTAACATCTACTCAATGAGAAACAAGAAACATTTAATACTTGCATATATATCAACCAGAAATATAGCCACTGATCTTCCAGTTATATATATAACACCAACTGACTGATCAATAAGAAGCATCCTTTAAACATACATTTATACATACCACAAATATTCTGAATACATACTCCCTGATCTACCGGAAATAATTTACTACACATTTACACATTTACCGGAAGCATTCCTTATTCCGTCTCGCTGATTTATCAAAACATAGAGAATACTTGCAATAGATTCACTGGAAATATCTCTTAATCCCAAATTGGGTCTTGTTGTTAAGAGAGTTGCACCAAACCCAATGCGTCTCGCCGCTGTTGATTCAATCACGGTCGAACGCTAGTTAAAGGTTTCTTTTACTCTTCAAAGTTCTTTACTTGTAAGCTCGGTAACAGAATAAAGGATTGAATCAGGTTTTGAGAAAACCTGTTTGCTATGAAGTTTCTTTTATTTACTATTCTAAACAAGATAAAGAAGTGATTGAAAGCTTTATCGTTGTTAAATACTTATTTATCATTGTTTCTATGCGTATGAATTAACATGTATGTGTTTTATCTTTTAGATTTACTAACTACAGTATCTTCATTAGCTATACCTGCCGTTGCCAGCGCGAGTCTGGTCACCGTTATTGTTCTATTGACAACGCTGAATGTTCCTGTAAGGGCGGCATCTTTGCTATTTACACTTGAATGGTTTTTGTAAGTATATTTTTTTCAAAGAAAATAATATTATAAAATGCTATTTTTGGAATGTTCTTATCGCATTTATTATCATTGTTTTACATTAAACGAATGCTGTCATCAATAAAAGTATCAATTGTTTTTGACCAACTGGTTTCTTTTTATGTCTTTAAAAAGCCCGACTCTAAAATATATATTTATATTTCAGAGATAGAATGAGATCCGTTACCAACTACTATATACAATGTCTTTGTTCTGTATTAGTCTATAGAATCTGTGGATCATCGCTTCCCGTCGAGTCGGAGTTGCACGACCATTTCCTAATTCTGAAAAATAAAACAAAACTAATAAATAGTAGTGATTATTGTCAAGAAAAACATTTGGATGACAAAGAACTCATGACTAATGATGATATTACTACAGTTTAGACAACTCGGTTTGTCTAGTTACTTATGCGGATGTATTAATATTCCATCTTAAACATTTATAGCAGTATACCATAAAATTGATAATTCTACATTCTCTGAAAATCGAAAAGCATTCTTTTTGTTCTTCAAAATTTATTTACATACTCCTGAAGCCTCTGAGACTCCGGATTTTACAGGATCTGTCAATCCAGTCGAGTTTAACACTGCAATTAGCATATGATTAGAAAACGCTTAAAGTGTACACTTTGGTGTTTGCACGTAATACCTCAAATTGAATGTTGCTTTATTTTTATTCACTTTTAATAAAATGTGATTGATGCAATATGATTCGCAAAATACAGAAACTCTTTGTAAGTTATACCTTAGTGTGACTTTATTTGAAATTTACTTGTCGCCAGTCATAATAATATGAATCAATGAAGTGGTAACTTAGGCAAATTGGATTGGATTTTAACCTGCATGGGCAATTTTGTTATATACACGTATTTTAAAAAGTACCATAAATTTAATTGAATTTTTAAAATTAGGCGAATATCAACATCATTTATTGACATTTTCTCAACAAATCAATAATTACGCTTTTACTTGCCAAAATATAAATTATGAGGGAATTGTTCCGCATTTCATGATTATTGTCATTTTTTAATGGTCGGAAGACTTACGGTACATATAATTTATATTTTACCTTTTTACTGCAAATTTTATCATACTGGTAATTTAAAAATATAGAGTTCGCCCTTCAAGCCATTGACATAAGGTTAAACTACGTCCAAATAGCTTGTAACCTTTATATATATATTGGTGTTCAGATTTGACCTAATCTAACAATGGCAATCATCAAATTAAAATCCTTACGGTATTCATCAGCTAAAACAGGGGTCCTAAACAACACGCCACACCTATTGAAATACAGGCGCATGATTTTCTGCTGTAGATTACTTTACTTAACAAAGATCATTTATCAAAACATATTATATAAGTTTTTATCTTTTCTAGAATATCTGTGAATTTAACACATTTTCGTTTATATCACGTCAAATATGAAAAATGTCTTTCATTTGCATAAATTTACATAAAACATGACATATTTGTCTAAGATCAAAGATGCATCAAGCTTTAAAATTAAACAATGTCATTTCGTTAAAGACAAGGTTACGCAATATCTATATATAAAATAGTTTTCGAGTCGTAACTATGAAGCATAAAAATCTGTATCAATTGCACAAATGTGTTTCATTACCTAGAATCTAAATTTAAATCCAAGGGCGACAGTTACATTGCATCCTCATATTTTATTAAGTGAAGGCATATTTTAGCTTCAATGTTTGAAATATACGATAAAAATAACTATATCAACAACTACTTATTTTTAAAAACTTGAAATAAATTTCTTGAGTGTTAACATATATGTAAGTTAAATATATATTTTAAAAAAATCCGTGTTTAAAGCGTTATTGTTCTGTTGCTCAAAGGGGCACAAAAAATAAATACTGCAATTAAAATAAAAATCATATGGCTGGAAATGTCAATTTTATCTGAAATTAGTAAAAACTACAGTATAATTTTAATGACAATTATCAATAATCTTACTTAAAATATAATTATGACAATCATTGCTAAATTTGATTGTGGTAATTAGTATAAAAGAATTTGTTTTGATTTTCTCGTTAATATCAAAATTGATATTATTCAAATAGAAAAAATTTAGTCAAAATTTAGATAAAACTTATTTGCTTTTTATAAAGGTAACATAGTCTCCACTCGCTTATTTAGACATAAACACATACTGTTATTGTTATTAAGGTAAAGTCTTTACATATAAGCTGACGAGATTATGGCTCTTCCCATCATATAATTTTTGTCTGCAACAATTAAATACTATAGTATTTTCAAGGAATATTGAAAAACAAAGCAAAACATGAAAACGTTTTTGAAGCGTTAAACCATTCCACATAAAGTTTTAACAATAAAAACATATTAAGTGCATTGACTGACCGTATCTGTGATCACATAACAAATTTAGAACGACACAAAGGTGCTTTATAAGCCTTATTGTATAGAGACTATTAAAAATTATGATGACTTTCGGGTTTAAACGATCCTTAAAATGTTTTATTTACTAAACATCCTGTCAAATTGTAGCTAGTTTTTTTCGCGAGTTAACTTGAGATAACTAACAGTTATATGGTTTGGCATATACTTGTTGAAAATTTTTTGACCATATGTTACCTATTACAGATTTAGCAGTTTCTAATTCATACCACAGTCAGATTATTTTTCAAATAACCCAAACATCATCTCGTCCACCTTTAAAAGACAAAAGATACATTCATTGACTCTAGTAGAATCTATATATACATCCTGTTGTTAAACGTCTAATCGGATAACATAAATCAAATACAATGTTTCTAATTTCTTAAGGTACATTGAGTTAGTGATAGGAACCAAAGTTAACAATCGCATGAAAAAGATGTAGATAATCTTCTACAAATATTCCATCCTGCATTTTAATAATCGTAGTAATTTAGTCGGATCATACCACCCTTTCATAACTCTCTTAAAATTATGGACCTGCTTCATTAGGTTAGCTTTTCTATTATTAAATAGTTACGTTTGTATTTCATTTATTGTACTTTTAAAATGTATTTTTGGGAAGTTTTCTATAGACAGTTTAGTATCGAACTGTAATCGCTGTCAACATCATTTTTCGTATTTTAAGATTTTATCATAGCTTATCATTCCGAGTACGTTTATCTTTTAGAACACTAGGTACCATGGTACATCATTTTATCTGATTACTGTATATTTAAAATTATTATTGAATTATTTATTGTATATTTATAAATGTTCCTCATGTTTATACTAAATGTGAATGATTATTTGTATTCATGTTTGTATTCATGGATGTCCACCATGCAAACTTGTATGTTTTTTCGATCACCATAACCGGTGTAGAAATACTCTATTTTGACACACAATGTTTAAATGCTACAAATTTAGTTATACCAAATCTAAAACACATTATTTAAATATTTCAACCACTTATAACATTGCTATCGCAGCTTATTTATTGTTTTAAATAATTGGAGTAGGAATTATTTCTTAATTTAGTAAGATACAAACTTTTTATTGTGGCTGACAATACAGACATTCTGATTGGATGAAACCGTGTTTTGCGTCGCATGCTCTTGCGTCATACAGTAGTATATAAGCAGACCATTATCGGCGTCCAATTTCAGATGTGATCCATTATTTTACTATGTTGCACCAAAAGTCTGATTATTGTGTCACTTTGGCATGGTACTGCGTCCATAAGCAGCATAGATTTGTATACTGTGTCTATAAACAGAACAAAAACACATCATCCGCCATCTTTCTTCTTTAATAAGCATTTATTTGTTCTTCTTTTAATTTTTAGAATTGAATACATTATTATATATTATCAATGCATACATATTTCTTGGTTTTTGGTAATCTACAGAGCTTAAATTGTCGTGTAAATAGAAATATTGGACTAAGTACTGTATAGTTTTAACAATATTTGGCTAATGCTGTATATACGTAAATTTATGATTATTATTTGAAATCCATCGACATGTTTGTTGCTTGACCGCTGTATTGTAAGCTTTTATAAATTAAATATTAAAAGCATTTTATCGTCCTGGTCATTTTTAATTAGTAAAGTACACGCTTCAAGTTCAAGTACGATTACGGAATACATTAACTGTAAGCTTGTCTGTTCTCATTATAAGTACATTTGTGGATACCTGCTTGATCTGGAAAAATAATGGAACAGAGCACTTTGGCATAACCTACAATATTTGTTTGCAACTTGAGTACTTGTGCATGGTTTTAAACAGATGTTATGGCTTGTTCAGGTATTGACATGTATTTTTATATTTTAATAAGAAGAGCATAATGTCCTCTCTCTCTCTCTCTCTCTCTCTCTCTCTCTCTCTCTCTCTCTCTCTCACACACACACACACACACACACACACACACACACACATTTAAGTCTCTACTTCATTGCATTCGATGATATACGTAAAAGTTTTCAATAATTAAAAATGGCTTATATAATAACAATGCTACTTCAAAAATAATAACTCACTCTTTCAGATTTATAGAGACAGTAGTAATGTTTCAAGAATCTCTGTTTCATACAGCTGTGACATTAATTATTATTTTTGTTTTCAATTTTAATTTGTTTGTTAAATATAAATTTGCTAGCTTTGTTTTAAAGCTATTAGCTGTAAGATTAGTTATTAGCCATTCTTGTGTAAACTTAGATATATCTTGCGGTTTTGAAATAAATCCTTAGTGAATAGATGTTTAAACTACAAACTTATAAATAAAATAAATTTAGTCAAAAATGCAAACTTTAGTTTCATAAATTTCTCGTTTTTTGTAAGCTGCTTGCGCAAAATCAAGATATATGCTAAAATCAGGCTTTCAGGCGACATAATTATGATAAAAGGCTTTGTTGTGATAACTGTTTCCAAACTTAAATATGCATTATTTACTATCTCGAAAGAAGTTCTACTGAATGTCAAAAATATTCAAACATGTAATGCTTTAAAACTGGTTTTTGTTTTAGTTATGTAGCGTGTTGACTTGTCCTACATAACCCTGAACTCGAATTCCTCGGAGAAAGTGTTTCTGCAATATCACGAATAAATGTCTGTGTAATGCAAATTTTATTAATTACTGATCCTTAGAAAACAATCCGTCCGTTGCTGTTTCTCAGAAAAAAAATCCGTCATTACCAGAAACAATATTAAACACTACTTCCAAAGTATAAATTTAAGAAGTTCACCATCATCATGATGATGGCCATACAGCGTTTGATTGCTTCGTTGTTGAAAGTGTCCGTGGTGGGAACAAGCTCTATTATAACATATTTACAGTTAAACAAATATTTAATATACAGAAGAAAAAGAAGATAAGTGCAAAGAAACGGACAGTTGAAAATAGAAACATTAATGTCATAACGTTTGTCGTATAGCTTCAGATGAAACCGTTCGTGGGTGTCATGATTGAGGTATACGTCTAAATATGAAGCAGAGGATGGAAAATAAGTTGTGTCTTTCATTTCAAGCTCACTAGGATAGATGGCATTCACATATTTACCAAATTTGGGATTAATACGTATCTATATATTTGTAGGTGCAGTCTTCTTTCATGATTTGACAATGTTTTGTAAATATTCTTTTTTATATGAATAAAGAAACAAATCAGCAAACAGAGGTGCAAAATTTGCTTGTTGGAAAATTATATTGCCAAACAAACAAATATGTTGTCTTTCAAAAACTTTATCATTTTGTTGATGGTATCTTGAGCACATTTTTGTTTTGCAGTCTAGTGATGTTTTTCAAAATAACAAGAATCCCTTTTGAGCACTAGATATTTATATCTTGGTTTACCGTTTTTTCTAAAAGAATAATAGTAAACCATTTGTTTTAGACATTATTTCAACTTAGAATGTGGCGTAAAGTGTAGAAATATCAAAAAGTTTTTAAACTTTTTACCGAAGATAAAGTATTCGAAACAAGATAGTCAATTTTTTTTTTTTTTTTTTTTTGATACTAGGTGTAGAATAGACTTTTTTTAAATAAGCCATCTTTGACAACTGCCAAATTTTTGTTAGATTGACTGATAATGATTAAGTAGTAAATTTAGAGGAATCTACGATATATCTTTTCTTGTGTAGATTTTTGTAAAGTTTTGGAATCTAATAAAAGTAAGATAGGTCAAGTTATAACTGTTTTAAATTGATACCGAAGGACCCAAGAAATCCCCTTCAATTGAAAAGAACTTCATCTTTGGTAAAAGTAGTTTTAGTATAAGTAGCATCCTGTGATATATTATGTAAACCAAGTTCCTTAATAAGACATTCAACGTAGAATCTCTTACAAATGAAAATGTTGTTGTAAGCTTTAACAGCTAGAACAACAACATATTTTCATGTATGTTTGCAAGGTTGTAGAAATTTCAGGGCCCCTGAGCAAAAAAGAAGGTTTAGTACTCATGGACCCTTTAAGTTTGGGAATACTTGTTTTTACGAAACATCCAATTCCCCTTATCCAGTTAGATATGATATTAAGCTCCGCGTACTTCTAATTTAGCCAAACACGTAGCATACTCTTCAACAAAATCCATAATCATTCTGAAATTCTGTTCCTAAGAAAAAGTTTGAGTCTTCATGTATCTAGGTCCTTTTGAAAAAAGACAACTGAACTTAGTATGTTCAATTATAATGAGATTACTAGTTACATGCCCAACTGATTCATAAACATAGAGGGAAGCTGAGCAAAAGCAGATAGATGGATTAAAGTTATGAAAGTTTAAACACCGCAATATTTGCATATAGTTTAATAATTTAGAGAGAGAGAGAGAGAGAGAGAGAGAGAGAGAGAGAGAGAGAGAGAGAGAGAGAGAGAGTATACATGTGATGAAACGGAGACACTTTTACAACTATTAACATTGCAGTAGAAAGGCAGAGATTTACAGTGTGCCGTAAAATTACAATAAAGTGGCATCTGTTGTAACACGAACCATAAAGTCACACTTTTTTAAAAATTAATGATAAATATTCTCTTATTGCATTGTAGCATTTGCTAATTATCACTTTGTTATCATCAATATTATTACATAAAGGATTTTTATACTTATTCTTACTAAGCAAGCGAAACTGTATACACATAAAAAACAACACATTTAGGAAAGGGAATTATACTTCACCCATGTTTCATTTTTGATTGTAAGTATTACAATCTACAAAAAACCAAGTTAAGATTTTTCTGATAAGATACATACTGGTACGGCAACAGTGCAAAATAGTGCGTAGAAATATTCTATTGATAAATGGCATGTCGAAAATTGAAGAGTTCAGATCTCATCTCAAGATCAAGTGCTAAACACCCTTAAGTTAAATCGCTATTGTTTCGGGGACACATCTATGCTATACAAACGTTTGATTCTTTTCTGTAGATTTACTACTTAACCAACCGTGCTTGTTGCAATTAAACAGTTAACCGTTTTTAACAATCTTCACTTATGATAATATAAACATGTTATTTCAAACTGGCCAATGCCAAAAGCTAAAAGTTCTCCATAACTGTCATTCGCTCAACATCACGCCGTCGAAACAATGGAATTGGCTCGTGTGTTAGATTTACTACTTAACCAATCATGCTGGTTGCTATAAAACAAATCGATTTAAACAATTTTCACTATTAATACAGTCAAACTGGCAAATGCCAAATGCAGAGAATTTTCCATAACTTTGATTCGCTCATAGTCACGCCCGCACACCAATAAAATTTTCTAAAGTATTTTATTCTTAAGTTACAAATCGTTGATGCTCTCACTCTGAACAATATATCAATATGTCAGTTTCATTTGACTTGCATGTTACCTGCTGCATAAGTAGGGAAAGTATTTCGTATGTGGTGATTTGAAAAACCTCCAAACTACGTACTTAGCATCGAATAAAATCCACAAAATGTGTATGAATAACAAGACAAGAAAAACCTGTAAACGGTTATTCAAGGCAAATTTGTTGGTGATTTTGACTTTAATAGGAACGGTTGTTGGATTTTGTATCGGTTTTAAACTGAGAGCATCAAAAGTCTCTGAAGATGGGATAACATGGCTAGGTATTGGCATTGTTTTTGTTTTATTAGCAATCATCTCTCTCTCTCTCTCTCTCTCTCTCTCTCTCTCTCTCTCTCTCTCTCTCTCTCATCTCTCTCACACACACACACACACACACACACACACACACAACGGATAACTTATGTGCACAATAATGTTATAGTCAGAGATGCAAACATGGCATATAATTATAAATGACTATACAATCGACCCATCCATGTTTTGAAGGGCGCAGTTCTTTAATAACTTGTTGTACAATGCTGCCTTTTTGCTATAAATAAGTAAAATGGTTTTGGAAATGCGTGTTTATTCAACAATGCTACGTTTTAGAAAAAAAAACTAGGTCCCTTAAAATGTCTTTAAAAAAGTAGTTAAATCAATTTTAGAATTTTAGTATCTGTTTTAAACACAGCTGGGGTAATTTGTAGTTGTTTATTTTCTTAATTTATAATAATGTTTGTTAAAACAAATAACTTGAGCTTTGGTTTAAAGTCTCGTTTTAATTGAGAAAATCAATGTTTATCGGTCTCTCTACCTTATCGTGTACATGAAGAGGAGCTATTTATTTTTTAAAGTTTATTTTAATCAACTTGTTACAGAATAGAGTAATGTTGTTTTACGCCCCAGTCAAAACACCATTACTCCACCCCACTCTTTTCTGTAACAAGTTGATTAAAGTTACAGAATAGATCTTTGGTTGGTAAACCATTTTTAATCAAAATGCAAAGTAAGTTATATAAAAATGCCTTATGATTTGTATACCACAAGCACAAGCAAAAGCCACATGCTGGATCATGCTGCGAAATACAAGAATTTTGATAAATTTCTTTGATAGAATTTTGACAATTCATACAAATGGTTTGTTTGTAAAAGCCAGGTTATCAAATAATGCGGTATTTTCGAAATATTGAATATATTGAATGCAAGTCGTTCGAAATTTTACCTGCACAACACAATGCGGAAAAAAAGCTGTGCAATCTCGAATTAAAGCAAGTAAAGTAAATAAAATTAACAATGTTGTCATGATGATGATGATGATGATAAAAAGCATGATCCCTAGTGTTTATAATGTTAAAATTCTTTATTTCAAATTTCGATTTTTTAAAAATAATTCTGTTTATTTTTTTAAAAAAGGGGTTAAACTTTTTTGTCAAACATTGATTCTTATGATTGTGCTTTTTCAACTAAAAATTAAATGAAATTATTTATCAATAATTTATTTTCCACCAGTTTAAATCGATGTCAGAAATTGTATAAATATTTTTATCAACTACTTTCTGACTCGAATTTCATTATTATTTACGTAATTTCTACGTCACATTTTTATGAGTAATATTTAGTGAAAAATTACACAAGTAGAAACTGATTAAGAAAATAAGCGCCGTGTTCCTTTTTTCGGAACAAGTGAAAATGTCACAATGTTTCAAGAATGTTCATTTTCAATCATGGGTCTAAAAATGATTCTTTGTATCACAAAATAGTATCAAAACTATTTTCCTGATAACTTGACTGATAACATGACAAAAAAAAAACAACAAAAAACAAAAAACTTACGAAGAAAAAAAACAGAAAAATTAATTCGTTGCAAAAAAAAATAAATAATAATAAAAAAAAAAATAAAGGTAAGCGTGATTTTATAAATTTAATTTAAAATATTAAATACTGCTAATATCAAATATCACATCAGACGGCTTTTTGTTTATGACTTTAAAGTACATTTAATTGATTAAATTCTTCCTCGGTAAAGTAATTTAAAACTGCCGCAAAAAGGTTTTAGAAAATAATTTTTTTTAATTTCCGTTAATTCAAATACAAAAATTGGCGTAAACAAGAAAAATGTAATTTCAAAAATGAAAATTAGATTTCACCAAAATTTACCAAAACTTATAAAGCATGGATTTGTTTTGATAAGTTGCCATGTTAAAATTATTCCTTTAATTTATCATAATTAAGTTATTTCTAGCTTTGATATTTAAAAGGAATAAGGAGATTCAAAAAAAAAAAAAAGACAGAATATCGTCTTTTTAAACAACGTGTGTCGAGTTATTTAAATTACAGTTATAAAGATTTTAGCCCTTCGGATAAATTTAATTGTTTTACGTCTTGTAATGTTGCTGAGGTCCAACAAAAATTTGGTTTCTTTTTATTCAATATGATCACCAGACTTAGATGTTTTAATGCCCATTTATGATGTTTTAAGCGGTGACTAGCAGCCTTACTTTTTATTCTCATGCCCAACTAATTTGTACGACCAAATATTTTAGTGCTATGGACAAGTTTGTGTTTTATATTTTCCCCATGTATTTTAATTATAGATACAACATGTAGTGTCTCGTAGGTCAGATGTGGCCGGATATAAAAATTTTATAATGGTTTTTATATACATGTATGTATGTGAACTTTGAATTTTTTATGTGTGACACTTAAATAAAATAAATTATTATTATTATTATTATTATTATTATTTAATACGTTATGAAATACAAAGTAAACATGGAATAAATTATGACATACAGTTTAGCATATACCTTTTCTTTACAGACACCTCATTTATGAATATAAAATCTAAATCAGCAGTTGCGATCAACTAGTAAAAAACAACCCTACTTTTTTGTACAGGTATGGCTGGTGAGCTTTATATTCGGATGATTCAAATGATGATTGTTCCATTAGTTGTAACTTCAGTTATTACAGGTAATGTAATTGAGAGAGAGAGAGAGGAGAGAGAGAGAGAGAGAGAGAGAGAGAGAGAGAGAGAGAGAGAGAGTAAATGTTATAATTCTTAATTTTTGAAAAATATAATATACAAATACACAGGTAGGTTCTGTGATATATGTAAATCTAGATATAATATTATGTTACTGTACAATCTGTTGTTATACAAAAAAGAAAATCACACAGAACATAAAATTAATGATATACAGAGTGTTCTTTACCAGGGATAGCTAGAATGGATATTCGGTATTCGATATTCAGATGTTGTGGGAATATCAATATCGAATATCCAAACAAGTTAATTTCTAGTTTGATATTCGAGATCGGGACATGAACTTCTAATTTAGTAATCGCCGGTTGAAAAGTTATCTTTATGTGACCCGTAATATTTGTTTTGTGCCCCCCCCCCTCCACATACACTCACAATATGTCAAGTAAAATAAATAACAGAAAATTTAATATGTAATTTGATATTCGGGCAACATGTTACTACAGAAATTTTTAAATAACTTTAAAAATACCTTTTTATTTTTAACGTGTCATATGTGCACTTTTCAAATAAATAATCTTCATTTTAGTTTATTTTCATAATATCACCTAAAGCAATGTCTTTAACCGAGCGAAGCTTTTCGCTGGAAGACTAAGTTTTAGGCTATTGGAGTTCCCTACCGTTTATGTCACTGTTTTTTACAT
Source organism: Tegillarca granosa (assembly GCA_029721355.1). NCBI lineage: Eukaryota > Metazoa > Mollusca > Bivalvia > Arcoida > Arcidae > Tegillarca > Tegillarca granosa. The sequence continues at coordinate 23,865,772 of CM056601.1, forward strand.
TTTTTTCTAATACCACAAAGATTTTCTATAAAAAAAAAACACTAAAAGATTGATTAGAAAAATCATTTATCATTTTAAACAGCATCTATCATCAATAAAACAAATCACTAATGCGAAAATCTTACCTTAATTAATTTTTACGAACATCCAAACAGGATTCCTTCTAGTCTGTAATAGTTTTTTTTTAAATTATAGGTGCCTTTAACATTATTAAGACTGTAACTTTCTCTAGGCATTAATTAGAGTCGAACACTTGCCTTGACAGCCATTTCTACATTAAAGATTAAACTTGAACTAAGCGCTTGGGAAAATGTAACTTTTCTTACATGCATTCAAAACTTCTATGAAACATTTAACGACAAATATTAAACAACAAACATATCTAGTAATTTTAGCAGAGGTTTCGTATGCGAGTTGAACAATTTATACTCAACATTTAGTTCTGGATTCGAAAATCAAATGAAGAAAATGGTAAAATGAATAAATGTCTTTAAAAAGAAGCAACTTTCAGGGAATAAGCAAAATTTCAATTAGAAGACTAAATAATAAACAAATCTTAATTAAGCAAAAATAGAGGTTAAATATGTATCGGTCTTTTTTACTGGGAATATATTCAATGATTATGGACTCAATATCGAGGTTTCGTCTTCAGATGGTTATTCAAATATGAATTATAGCCCTTTTATACTGGAAAAATGTAACTCCCCAGAAACATTTTTACCCATTCTAATAGACGATATATAGAAAAACATCTGTATTTAGACATAATAGTTTCTATTAGTAATAACGTAATACAAGCTCAATTATAGTTTTTCTTTCAAACATTATCTATTACGTGGAAAGGTAGATTATCGCCCTTTTTTGCTGGTACTTTGGAAAATCCAAAACCTTGTATAAAGGTTTCCGTTTGTAACTCAAACAATTTGACTCATTATAGAGTTCTTTAATCTGCAAACGTGAAATTTGATATTGTTCCCGTTTGTAACTCAATCATTATTGAAAAAATCATTGTGATTTACTCTTCAACGTTTAATTCCAATGGTGCTATACTTATCTATTGCCCTTTCATATTAGCAATTTGTAAACTCCCTATGGAATTTTTTAAGAGTTGAAGTCGAAGACAAAACAACAAGGATAGTATATGTTGATATAATATTTAGTTTCTTATGTTTACTAAAAACAAAAAACTCAGCTTTTCTGTTGATGCTGATAACAGTGTTATTTAAGAAAATGAGCCACAAAATATATCAACTGTTTTTATTTATTTATTTATTTATTTTGAACTGTAGGTGTGGCAGCAATGGATCTCAAATCAAATGGAAAAATCAGTGTCGTTTCTATAGTATATGTACTAGTAACTAATTTCTTTGGATGTGTGGTTGGAGTATTCTTATGTTTTAATATAGTACCAGGTAAAAAAGAATTATTACCCATCAACAACATTTTTTAGTTTGAACAATGTTTTTATGATAACTCCTTACACTTTTAGAATTTTTAGACAGAAATGGAACAAATCTGGTTATTTTGGGTAGATCAGGTTTAGGCAAAACCAAAAGGAGAGAGAGAGAGAGAGAGAGAGAGAGAGAGAGAGAGAGAGAGAGAGAGAGAGAGAGAATAAAAAGTGAATTTAGATAATTTAAAATATTGGTCTTTACTTTAAAGAATACGCAAAAACACAGAACAATGAAAACAGTCGATTTATAAAGAAAGAAAAACGACAGATACATGATTTTAGCTATTGATGACAAAATTACAAAAATGGGCTGAGAATCCTTTATGGCACTTAAACACTTACATATTCTTTATATAAAAAACTTTATTACACTTTGGAATTATGAGAAATGTGAAAAACAGCACTTTTTTAAAACGATTTATAAAGGAGTGCATGCCACTGTATGTTAATACTCTTTCTATGGTTGAGAGAAGCACTAAAATTTGATTTTAGGTTATTTGTTAGATAAGTTGACACTTAGTCATTTTTTTACACTTGCTGACAAAATGTGCTTCACAAAAATAAATGTAATATAACACATAACACTTAAAATAGCTTAGTGACAATAATTTGTTCACAGGTAAAGACTTATCAAGTGCCACAGAAACGGGTTCAGCTGCGGGAACTCTTCTACAAACTGAAGATATCGTTGCAGATTTGTTAAGGTAGTCAATATACAACGTTTGAAAGCTTTGCAACATTTTTTTTTTCAAAGTGTTAGGATATGGTCACTGAAAAAATAGTATTGTATTTTCAAACAGCTGCCCAGTCAAGTTCTTTTCTTTTTGATACAAATATGTTAAAAATATCGAATGCTTTACAGATTGCTTTATTCCATTTTAGACAGAATAATTCCCTTTGAACATAGTAAAATAAAAATTTTATAAAATATCATGCAATATAATTTAATAACTGTGCAGGTTTTGATTTAGTTTAATTAATTAATTTATTTATGTTTTATTTTATTTTTATTGAATTTCAGAAATTTATTGCCAGACAATATTGTAGCAGCAACTTTTCAACAGGTTTACATATAAATTAAAAACATAAACATCTCCCAATGATATCTTATATTTGATATTAATAAATACTAGTATATAGTAATAATTAAGTATATGTAAAATTATAAAAAATGATTTATTTTATCTAATATAAAGTGTGTGTGTGTGTGTGTGTGTGTGTGTGTGTGTGTGTGTGAAGCCATGCGCATTTATATGTTAATATTGTTATCTATTCAAATAAGAAATGAATGTATTTTACCTTAAGTTAACCAATGCTGAAGTTTCGTTATTATAACAAGATACTCATTTAATTTGAATGGTATGATTTCATTTTGTCCGTTTGTGTGATAATTGTTTTTTCCAATTGCAAATTTGTATAGCCGTTTTAAAGTTGAATATTTTGCGTAATTTTATTCTTTTTTGTATGATTCATTTTGACAGACATTAACAAAGTACAAGACTAAGGACTCTGTTCAGCATATTGTAATAAATGGGACTAATATCAGTACAACAGTAAAAGAAAAGATAGAAAAATATAAAGGATCCGCTCCGAGCACAAACATCTTAGGTAATTCCAGTGCATGTTCTTTTCCCTTTAAACTAAGGGAAGAAAATAGAAAAAAAAAAAACTTTGTAAAATTTGACTTATTTTCAAATACATTTATATAATGATAATATATATATTTATTCCCTAATGTTAGCAAATTACTTGTTGTAATTGATATAATTATTGATTTGTTTATTTTTCTCATAATTATATTTATCAGTTTTGAGATAAAAATAAATAACAAGAATTAAAACATTGATTTAGCTTTATCACTAAATATTGAAAAAATATCATGAAAGCGGTGTCAGTTCGCTTTCAAGTGCAAAGAAATTATTTGAATTGTTTAAGTTTCTGATTTGAAAATCCAATTCAAGTAATAAAATACCTTTTAAATTCAGGTCTGATTGTAGTAAGCTGCTTATTTGGTCTTGCTACAAGTGCAATGAAAGAAAAAGGAAAACCATTTTATTATTTCTTCAGTTCGGCTATCGAGATTATACTTCGAATTATGCGCTGGTTAATTTGGTAAGTTGTACACTTGGTCTTCAGTAAAGTCAGTACCCGGAAAAAGAGAAAGAAAGAGAAATCTTACGCATTTTTATGTAATGTAGTCTATCCGCTATTATCATACGAGATTTAATTTTCAACTGTTTGGCTTATATACATGTATTTATCTATCAAACTTTTCGGTCTTAGTGTCACTGATGAGGAATGAATTTCTGAAATGTGCACATCTGGAACATCAAACTTTAACTGGTATTTCTGTTATATATTTACATTCTTACAAAAAGTGCTGCTATTATACTCGTATGAATTGGTACTTGTATGTTTTTTAACTTGAACTTTCATGCCTTTTAAGTGATATGAAATCATTTCTTATTGTGATACAGGTTTTGGATCACCAACGGCATATATTCCCTAATTTTTTGCAGTAAATACAAAGGCCATGTTTTGTTAATATCAGTTAATCCACTTTCCATTCTCATTATTTTTTTGCAGGTCAACCCCTATTGGTGTAGCATGCTTGATAGCCAAAGAAATCGCTTCAACAGAAAACATTAACGAAGACTTCAGAAAGCTTGGCATGTTTGTCTTAACTGTAATGATTGGTTTATTCATAATTGGTTTTGTGATGTTGCCGCTGGTTTATATTATAGTGAAAAAATCCAACCCTTTTCGTTTCCTAGCAACGCTTATTGAACCAATACTTATTACTTTCGCAGGAACAAGCACGTTAGTATTAATTGTATCATTCATAGCAAGTCAGATCGCATGACGTAATCTCACGAGTAAGAATTACAATTTATGTGTGTGTGTGTGTGTGTGTGTGTGTGTGTGTGTATTTTCAGATATTTCCGTAATAAACAATTTATATTTTAAAAATGATAGCTACAAATTATGAGTGAGTGCATTATGCCTTTAGCCACAATCATCTTGATTGTCTTGCTTATTGTTATAATTGAATTTAAACAAAATATTATTGACATACGAATACAAGAACGTATTTGTCTATTTTTATTCTGCTCTGACATTTTAAATTTTAATTTTTGGCGCCTTAACTTCTTTAAACATGCATTTCGTTTGATACATTTTCAGAGCAATTGCGATGCCAGAAAGTTTAAAATGCTTGGAAACAAAGAATGGCATAGATAAGCGAATAACTAGATTTGCAGTTCCATTTTTGACCACTCTGGGAAGTTGCGGGAGTTCGCTATACATAAGTTCATCATGCATATTTATAATGCAACTGGTAGATGTTGACATCGAAACATCGAAACTGTTCCTAGTAATGTAAGAAAAACAAGTTTTTACTGTGAATGTTATTACAATGCTCAGAACAAAACAATCGGCAAAAATGCTTCTCAGTTTAAAAAAAAATTAGTTACAAGCATACATGATAGTGATATATCTTCACATACGAATGTTGATAAATTATCACACAATTTTTCATGCAATTCTGAAAAAAGTTCTCCGGACAAGAATTGACTCACGGGAAAAAAAATGTAGAGAAAAAAATCCCACTTTTTATAGGGTACAATAGAGTCATGTAATCACAAAAAAGATAAATCAGTAAAAACGAATTACTGTTCGTCATCGACATCACTGCCGCCCCTTTGTACTTGTTTCTTGATCTACCAGAAATATTTCATATTTTGCTCATTGATTAACTTATACATTCTCATATTGACTCAATGATTTAAGGAAGTTACTGCAATTTTTGTTATCTGATCTAATGAGACTTTTTTTTCTTTTCTTTTTTTCTTTTTTACTTATCTACAAGAATTGTCCTGAGGAAGAACTAATTGTATGACCTTCCGGATTCATTCTTAATATCTTTATTGCTAATACTATCTGATATAACGGGAACACAATAAGTACTTAATAACTGATGAATCGGTTAATCCGAGATATTTATTCACCAATTCACTGGAAACAGTACTAAGTCAAACTCATATCATTTAAAACTACAAATGAATGAGTAAATACCGAAAAGTTTGATAGATAAAAAACATAAGCCAAACAGTTTGAAAATTATTGAATCTAAAGTTCCAAAATTATATAAATCCAAACCCAGCTAAGGAATGCTTTGCACAAGGGAACAAACCTTAGTTTTAAATAAATTTCAAAATTTAAGATGGCTGAAATTTTGCTAAATGGTACATGTACCTGACAGCACAAAGTACTGCATACTGAGTTATGGAAACCCTCGGGGAGTTTTACTCCACCAGCAGCGTTACAGCTCAGGGGTTTTAAATAAATAACACAAATACCAGTTAAAGTTTGATGTACCAGATGTGCAAAATGGTTGCGTTTGCTAATTTTTTAGTTTGCAATTTATTTGCATACTTCTTCTATGTCGTCATTTGCCTGTACTTTAGGGTGCCGTTTAGATATACATTTTACCCTCAATTACATCTGAAACAAACTTAAGTCGAAGTCTTTTTAATATTTTTTCTGGAACCTATGAAACCATATATTTAAAAATCAGAAGAAAAAGGTTAACCGGAAAATACAAAAAAAGCATAGGATTATTTTATTTTTTAAAGAATGCTTTGTTATTTCCTTTTTTATTTATAACTTTGTATGTGCTATTTTCTTTTTTTTTTTTTTTTTTTTTTTTTTTTTTTTTTTTTTTTTTTTTTTTTGACTTTCCAAAATTTACCATACAGATCGTTGTCTATTTTCAGTTATTATAACACGACGTATCATTGTTTTTGTACAAGTGTGTAACTTGCGTTATTGCACGTTTACTTTTTATATTTTAGACTACTAACCACAGTATCTTCATTAGCTATACCTTCTGTTCCAAGCGCCGGTCTTGTCACGGTTATGGTTTTGTTGACAACGTTAAATATACCTATAGAAGCAGCATCTTTACTATTTGCGCTTGAATGGTTTTTGTGAGTATTTTTTTTAAAGAAAATAATATCACAAATTTGTAATTTAGGTAAAAAGGATTTATTCGTTGTCGGACTAACTAGCATACTGAAATATTTAGTTACTTTTTGTTTTGTAAGGGTTTACTGGCAGCTCCATTGCTAAAATTTAAATTCATTGAGAAAGCGACATAACGACGATTCTCGTCTTTAGTTTCAAATAAGATTTCTTTATATATATATATATATATATATATATATATATATATATATATATATATATATATATATATATATATATATATATATATATATATATTTGCAAATATAAAAAAAACTATCTGAAATATTATTCTTCCAGTTCATTCACAAATTTAAGTTAAAATCAAACAATGTCACTATATTTAATACAATGCAAATTCGAAATTGCAGTAGAAACAAAACAAATAGCACAAGAGCAATTAGAAAAAAATATTTTTTCTAACAGAGAAATGTTTTGTCGTTTCTATTCTTTTTCCACAAATTTGAAAATTTCATTAATGTAGCTGTCAACCTTAAACCAAATCACTTCCAGAATTTAAATAAAGAGGTTCAGTTAGACTTTTTTTACAATTCTCGTAGAACCATTAGTAATATGAATACCGTTTTAAGCTCACCTGACCGAAAAGTCAAGTGAGCTTAAGGCATGGCGCGGCGTGTGTATGTGCGTGCGTGCGTGCGTCGTTAACACCTTTTTTCGACTTCTCCCCAAAAACTGCTGGACAGATTTTAATGATACTTCGCCAGAAGCATATATTGGCCAGTGCAATTCAGATTTGTTCATGACGTTGCCATGGCTACCAAACCTAGAAAGGTGACCTAGGGGTCCAAAAATTTTAAAAATCTTCTCCTCCAAAATCAAGGATGGGAGAAAAAATCTGATGTGATATTTGGCTTCTCTAGGGTGGGAAGCCTAAAGTTTGTTCATTTGGTAAAATTTGGTCGAAAAATGGGAAACGCGATTTTTGCTTTTAATTTTAAAAATTTCGTAAAATGGCTTCAAATTGTTGTAACTTGACTATTTGAACAGATATTTGACTTTTCTTGAAATGCCCTTTAAAATATGGTCAAGGTCACAAATCAAGGTCATGAACTAATTTGTGATTTATGCAGTTTTAGGCAAATTTCTTGCAAATATTAAGAGATATATGAATTCAAAACATTGTTAAAATGTTCGGCATGACAAAATTTAACAAGGTACCAAGTTAGTTTTGTAACTATATGATAATCCATATAGTAGTTGTTGCCCCTGAAATGTTATTTTTGGCTAATAAATACTAAAGTTGTGCATTAGCTTGAAAATTATAAACTTTTTATATAGGCATGTATGTTAGAATATTGTAAGTATTGATATGAAAATCATTTTGATATTTGGTCCAACGTAATATCTTCAAAGGTCAAGGTCAGGGCTGCATTTGTGTACTAAAATTGTGAACTATATTGAAAACCATCAACTTTTTGTACAAGCATATACTTAAGAATATTGAAGGTATTGATATGACGACCATTTTGATATATGTTTCAAGGTCATACGTTCAAAGTTCAAGGTCAGGGCTGCAAAAGTGTACGGAAATTGTTAGTTATCTTGAAAACTATTATCTTTTTGTACAAGCATGTATAATACAATATCGTAGGTATTGATATGACAATCATTTTGATATATGATTCAAGGTCATATGTTAAAAGGTCAAGGTCATAGCTGCATTTGTGTACTGAAATTGTGAATTATCTTGAAAACCATCAGCTTTTGGTACAAGCATGTACTTTAAAATATTGAAAGTATTGATATGACGATTTTTTTTATATATATGTTTCAAGATCATAAATTCAAGGGTCTAGGTCATAGCTGCACAAGTGTGCTGAAATTGTTAATTATCTTGAAAACTATTATCTTTAACCATTAACATTTTGTACAAACATGTATTAGAATATTGTAGGTATTGATATTACGTCCATTATGATATATAAGTGTCATATTATAAATTTTTGAATTTTCTGAATGAAATATTCAAAAATTTAAAATATATTATAAAGTTTTGAATATTTCATTCAGAAAATTCATAAATTTATAATATGACATAAGGTTTAAGTTCATATGTTCAAAGGCCATGGCTGCATAACCAAATAAATTAAATTATTCATTATACTATGGTGAAATCATGCATGTGAGCTATTTATCAATGAAATGTGACTAAATATTTCTGATTAATTATTGCAGTATTTCCAGACTTGAGGAATTTTTGCAATTAAGTTCTTTGTAAGTTTTTGAACATTTCCTCAGGTGAGCGTTAAGGTCCATGGTCCTCTTGTTAGTGAATCCCATGTTATTTTTATTTGAAGAAAAAAACACGCTTTATGAATAAGCTTTAAAATTAACATTTTATGCACAAATAATGCATTGATTTTTCTCACTTTTGACTAAATGTTTGACTTTATTTCAGAGATAGGTCAAGGTCTGTAACTAATTGTTGTGTACACTCTCTTGGCTCAGTAGTAGCCAGCAGAATATGTGAACCATCCCTTCCAGTCGAGTTGCAGTCAGAAGAGCTAATTTTGAAGGCTAGTGAGGCTTTAAAAGAACAACAATCGAATGAAGAAGGATCCACGGCTGAAAATTATGGCGATGTTGTTTAAGTGACATTCTTTTTATTTCTTTATTCAACTAAATGATGAGTCGTTATAATTGAAAGTAATAATATTTGGAGATAAACAAAACAATGTGTATGTTTGAGTTATACATTAAAATTTATTTACAGGAATTCCATATTGCATAACAAGTGGATTTAAGGCGCAAATGTGTTTTCACCTTAGGTTAGAAACTTTTATAACACAAAGTGAAAATAATTACCTTAATCTTTTTTCTTATTCTATAAAAACATAATTAAGCTTTAATATTGTAAATATGGGAGGACAAATACACAACAAAATAATAAAAAATAAATTGTTAATAAATTGTTTCTTGTAATATATCTCGAGCTCCGATTTCGAATAAGTTTTAGTGTATTTATTTATTTATTTATTGTGAAAAAGGATGCAGATCGAATAAAATACCGGTTTGGATGGCGTAAGAATGTGTAAATTTATAAAAACTTGTAACCTTGGTTAATTCTATTCAAGTGCTAATAAGTTAATGTCTGGCTATGTCTTAAAATTTACCAACAATGGTTGGCTATCTCTTAATACTGCTTCATTAATGACTTGCTATGTCTAAATACTACTACATTGATGGCTGGCTATGTCTTAATACTACATCATCAATGACTGACTATGTCTCCATGCTACATCATTAATGACTGACTATGTTTTAACACTACTTCATAGTCTGCATCATACCAAATAAGTGGCCTAGCACCTTAAGAAGAGTGCACACTAGTACAAGACAGGTCATAATACATGCTTGCACAAACGCACACTTGTGTGAATGAAGCTCTCATCACAAATAACTATTAAAATTGCCGGGACGTTAAACAAAATTACAGCCAACCAATCACACCATGATATGCCTGTGCGATTTAAACCCTAGAAACAAAATTACAACCAACCAATCACACCATGATATGCCTGTGAGATACAAACCCTAGGCACAAAATAACAACCTAACCAATTACACCAGGATATGACAGTGAGATTCAAACCCTAGGAACTGTAATCCCAGGTATGATTTAAATCCTATCGCCTTAGATCTTAATATAAAACAATTGGTGATGTCTTAATACAAGTGAATTAACCCTACGTCAAACAATAAACAATGCATCAAAAGCTTGGGGTATCACAATATGCTGATGAATTGGAATCAAGCTCTTTAATAATGCAAATAGCTGGTAATGGCTCGAGGTAAGATAACTGCAAGAGCAACTTTAAAACTGTTTCAATGCAATTGCATTTTTTTCAACAAATATTCTATGGATGGTTTGGATGGAGTTGGTCCGGTTGGTTGTTACTTTGACATTAATTATGATGTAACATCTATGACCGGTGGTGTCTCAATATAAGTTAACTTGTAAATGCCTATTGGTAATTCCTTGATGCAAGTTCTGATTTCCTCAACAGTCCAATTCTCTTCAGTATTCTTATGCACAGGCTTCTTAAGGCTAGGTTGGAACCCAAGTCGATTTTCCACACATTCCCAACATGTCCCCGGTGTTAATCAATCCAAAATTACTATCCCCAAGTTCCCGACCGAAAGTTCCCCAGAATTACCACCATCCACCAAAGTCTCGGGTGGAAATTCCCGTATCCAACTGAGCTGTACTGTAGCTCGACAAATGTAAATCTTAATGCACAAATGCTATACAGGTTTCATGCTTCTAACACCTTTCATTTCACAGCCGGATGTTTAAAGGTTTTACTTTTTTGAGACCATGAGTAAGTTTTACACACATGTTCATAACGAGGCATTATTTGCAATTATAATGATTCACAATTGAATATCTGCGTGGCAAGGTTGGCATAGTGTGTAATCAAAGGGGGCAGAACTCTCAATAACTATTCTTTTATAAACAATTGAAAATATTTACATTTTAGGTCCTTTAAAACATGCCTACATCATTTTATAAAACTAAATAGTAGCTTGAATTTGTAGTGCACTTTGTAAACAACAATTGTTAGACTATAGTTTAATGACGGAGTGTTTGTAGGTATGTTGAAACAATAATAAACATGAAATATGCCAAATAACACCAGAAAGCAGTTGTAAGAAATTTCTGTATCCATATCTTATAAGAAATCGAGGAAAGGGGAAACACTTGGAACATTTTATATAAGATACCTTTTGACATGGAAACTACATGGCAAAGCGATCTACTTGCTTATATTGCAAATAAATTTTGAATATATGTCAAGTAAAATGATACTGTAGTTTACATAATTACCTTGCATAATATATTGTATTTCGACGGTTGACGACATATATTGTAAAACTCCCTGTATATTACATTATTTTTAATGTTTCTGTCTGTACAAGAAGTTTGGTACATTGTTTAGTTCAACAAAGATTCATCTAATATATAGCTTTATTAGAAAGAATAGCGGTATCTTGTCACTTGTTATAAAATACATATTTGCTTATTCGGGTTCTTTATTCCGCCCGTTTACCCCTTGGGTCCATCTGTAGTCCTAATCTATTGTTGTGGGATCCATCTGTAGTCCTAATCTATTGTTGTGGGATCCATCTGTAGTCCTAATCTATTGTTGTGGGATCGATCTGTAGTCTTAATGTCTTGTTGTGTGGTCTATCTATCGGCATTATCCATGTTGTAGGGCTCATCCATAGCCCTAGGCCTAATCCACATTTTAGCTAATTAGGGTACATTGAATTCATAGTCCTAAACCATGTTGTCTGCTCATAGATAAGTGGCATTTATCGGGCAGCAGATTGTTAAAATTTAAACATGGGCTTTAAAATCTAAAACTCCGCACAATACAATGATGCCTAGTTTTTAGATCTTAAAAATCAACTTGCAGTTCTAATTACATCCTGTGGTTTCACAGACTTTGGTTTCACAGGCACTTTCAGCAAACAACAAGTTACTCTACAACCTGAATATAGTCAGGATTCTCTGAAGTACAAAATAATCTCACAACGGTGAGATATATAACAAATTGTTACTTATTTTATGCCATTGGAATGTATCGAGTGGTTGCTAAGGTTGAGATTTATTAATCAGTCTGGTCTCAAGGTGTGTACTGTCAGTCTGTTCCTCGTCTCATGCTGTAGTTGATGCATGACGTCTCTGTTTCAGGCCCTCTTGGTTTTAATTCCAATACAGTATTTCACCTTTTCAAAAGTTCAATTTCAACACTTCTAATGCAGCAATGCAAAACAAGTTGGTAGAGTACTCGCTTCGTATGTGGGAGGTTGGGGGTTCGGCCAGGTCTGAACAAGACTTTAAAATTGGTAATAACTGAACTCTCGCCAAGCACTCGGCATTTAAAAATGAAAGTCACGGGGTTCTTCAGACGAGGCCTTAAAAACCGATGCCCTGTGTCAGCAGGCGTGGCAATTAAAGAACCCTTCCTGCACAATGCCACCAGTGTACTGCAAAAGTCCACTTTACCAACAGCTGGTGACGTCTCAATATAAGTGAAATATTCTTGACTTGGACGTAAGATCCCATTTAAATCAACCAATCTAATGCAGAATTCTAAACCTTTCCAAATTAATATAGATATACTGATGTATATAAAGAGTGACAAAAAATAATTTAGAATGTTTCTCAATGAGAGTAACGGTACCCCTTACAAATAATAACAAATGTTATAGGGAATCAAAAAGTGATTAAGAAGAGAAGATTTATATGCCTGATTAACACTAGGCATGTTAGTGTATTGGTCTGGTGTAAGTAAAAAATCGGTTTTTTGCCATTATTTGGTCACTGATAAAATTCATATGGAAACACGTATATACCAAATGTTAAATTTTGCTATACATCAATGACCTAGAATTAATTTGTAAAACACTGTATCCAAGTTTCTAAATCCTATTCCTTAACACAGTTGTTGGGGTGAAACTGCTGAAAGGACAAAACACTGTACTGAAATCGTACACAAAGAAGACTAAAAAATGAGCCACCTAGACCAAACTACAACATGAAAGGAGGGGTGTCCAACAACCTTCTCTCACCTTCTAGTTTAAAAACCCACTCTGGCAAATTCTAATGACAATGTAGCGATATTGATACTTAGCTTGCTTCGTTCTTGTCGGCTACATAGATACTCTGTTATAAAGTTTGCAGCTTTTGGATTTTGTCTCCGGGTAAAAAATATCTCATAACAAAAACATCGTCTGCTGAAAAAAAAGAAAAAGGTCTTAAGAGAAAAACCACTGCGGTAGCTCAATTGGTAGAGTGCTTGCTCCGTAAGTGGAAGATCGTGGGCTCAATCCCCGACCGGGTCTGACCCAAGTCTTGAAAGTGGGAGTGACTGTTCTTTCGCTAAGCAATTGGCATAACGAAATGGTTCTTCGGATGGGAACTTGAAATAAACGACGTCCCGTGTCACGGTAGGCGTGGCACGATAAAGAACCCTGCTGTATAATGCCATCAGCGCAACGCACAGGCAAAATTTCTGCACTTTCGCCTATAGCTGGCGACGTCTCGATATAAGTGAAATATTCTTGACTGGGATGTTAAACACCATAACTAAACTCAACTCTTAAGAGAGAAAAATATCGACAACTTACCTAACGGCTTGGCAATGAACTTTGCGGGAAGTTTCCCGGGAATATTGAATAAACTAAAATTTGATTGGTTCACAATATAATCATCTTACCGTTAACCAATGGCTGGTGATGGGTTATTTTATTGTTGGGTAGGGGAGGAAAACATAAAATTGCATCTGTTATCTTTGCAATGCATTTAAAAAAAGTTAATCCATGATTCTTTTAACAAAATGTTACGAAAAATTTGTGAAAAATTATTGAGGATAACTTTGCTATTTTTGTAATAAATATAAAAAGAAACTGTCTGTAAATAAAATCCCGTTAACCCTATGGTTTCATTTAAAATTCTTTTATACTTGGGTAAAGCATGTGCATCTAGCATTAATGGTTTAGGTACCTACCGTGGCGGCAGTACCGTCCTCAACCATTTGTAACTAAAATTAAGCCACACAAACTTAAAAAAAAACTAAATGTTAGGGGATAAAATAAGCGCACTGCATAGGTAAAATATTTTGACACTATGCCTAAAGCTGGTGAGGTCTACATATAATGAAATATTCTTGATTGAGACATGGGAAGAAAATCCAATCAACCAATCTGTCTAGATCAGGGGCGGATTCAGAATTTGTCATTAAATAACTTGTGTATTTTAATAAAAGTTCAAAAATATTTCTATGAAAACAACATGTGATGTACTGACATGTTTAAGATTGAAGGAAATTTAATGTTATGGTAAATATAACTAACTTTTTTAAAAGAAAAGTATCATTTTTTTATTTCTGAAAATGCATCTTTTACAGAACTACCTAGAATGTTATTCTTATAAGGCTTTCAAAACAAAAATGTTGTAAACGTTATTCATAAAGCTAACTAATAGACGTTGTAGGCATTTAAATATACTAGCCTATTTAAAATGTACCAAATGATGATTTCGCGTTCATTTGCGCGTAAAAAATGTATCGGTAAAATCCGGGCCTCGGTGGCTAAATGGTCTTTTGCGGGTGTTTACGGATCACAGTGGCTTTCACCGCCAGGGGTCGAATTCTTCTCAGAAGTTCCTAATGTGACAAAAATACAGTTGACAAGAAACTTTATTCACACATCTCAGTTTTAAGTGTTAAAAGGTAATCTGAAGTCCTACTAAACCACTTATTTTTATTTTGCATGCGATTTGGTTTATGGTTGACAGCTTAGTTTCATTATTGGAAAAGTTAGAAACGATTACACTGCTTCAGTAGCTTTATCTTTTTAAGTGGTTAGCGTATACGCTAAACGCTGATAGGTCAAAGCGACTCCTAGCGGTAACCTTAGACCTTTGACCGAAGATTCTAGTTTATACATTGCTCTGTCTAAAAACATGGTTTTCTTATATATCGTCTGCTATCTGTTTGGTTCTACTTCTATTACGTTTTTGCATTAATCAATCAAATTTTGAGCGATATTTTTTTTATTTTAACTTAAAGTAATGCACGAATTAGAAGAAAAATATTTTCGAAAGTTTTTTTTCATGTTTCCAAAAAGTGTAAGATAAAAAATATTTCAAGCTATGGACGAGTATTTTCGTTTACCCGCTTGTAAAATTGAACGATGTAACTACCACAAATCCAAAATAGACATAATTTAGAGGGAAAATTAGTAGGGTGATTAGTCGGACTACGAAAATAAACTTTTGTGAAGAGCTATGCCAAAATACAAGTTATAATATCAGCCTCTTAATAAAAATACACTTACATAAACCATTCATGTGCAAATAATACAGATGCCGCCTCAACAGGTATATTTAACGTTGATAACAAAACAATAACTGTTACCAGATTGGCGTTTGGAACAGAAGGTATAGCACATGTAGATACTTTGGTAAGTAAGCTAAAAGACATAAAGTAATCAATATAACGCAAGTAACGTATTTGTACAAAAACAAAAATACGTTGTTACATTTGAAAAAATCAAGAGCAACAAAAATCTACATCAGTAATTATTGGTGAATCCACAGATAATAGAAAACGACATAATCAGAGCTTTAAGTGAAAAAAAAATTGATCATTCTAAAAATTACTTACCCCATGCTGCAAAAACTCGTGAATTTTCCAGTTCACTTTTTGTTGTAATTTTTATATATATGGCAAAAAGACTTGTTCTTAAATGTGTTTGAGACCAACCAAGGAGTGGAGGAGTGGAGTAATGGTGTCAAAAGTTTACGCCCAAGATTCTTTCCCCTATTTCGAGGCGGTCAGTTCTGGGATGGTGGAGGAAACCGGAGTGCCCGGAGAAAACTACCGACCTTCGGCAAGCGAACTGACAAACTTTCTTACACTAGAATCTGTTCTCAGTGGGATTCGAACCCATGCGGTGAGAAGATGCTTGTGATCCGTAAGCGCGGGCTTTAGACCACTCTGCCACCGAGGCCCCCCGAGACCAATCAAGCTTAAGATAAACTGGACAAGTAACAATGTGTAGTGCGGATGTATTACAGTCTCGATTGCATCAATTAAATTGCGTTACTAAAGTATTTCATGTCTTGTTATTAATATAATTAATATGTTGATTATGTTATCTTAGAGTTACAAAATGTAACTTAGAAACAACAAACAATTAAATCATAACTTGAAAAGTCGAAAAAGACGAAACATTTGCTACAATTCCATCTTAGGATTTTTTGAATTTTTTTTTTTTTTTTTTTTTTTTTTTTTTTTATTATTATTATTTTTTTTTTAAAATTATTTTCCATGTTTAATTAAGACATTTATCTGAACTTATATATTTATTTATATACTGATCTTCATCTTCAACTCACGAGTTTAGAATATTAGATTACTCATAATCACAGTACTTTCAATTTGATGTCCCAAGGTTCAAATTGATGTATCTGTCACGATTTCACTCGTAGCAAAATTCCCAGTAGGAAAGAAACGGCAAAAAATTACCGCTAATCAGTAGAACGGCAAGCTTCCAACATGACTGAATTTTCATAACTTTTATCGTTTAAATTTAGGTATGTGATCGGAAACGGTAGTCAGTGTCGAATTTTAAAGAAAACAGTTGGATGACATCGTTATGAAATTGAAATAAACAAATATTTTAAACTATAAATATTTTTTCCTTCAATTAATCTACAAAATAAACAAATACCTCGATTAAGTTACAAGATAAACACTTTTAAAGTCGAGATTGGTTAACAGCTGTAGGACGACACCGGTGCTTCAGATACGTGTTGTGGAAAAAATAGAACATATGATTTCTTTTTATTAAATTATGAAATAATTTTCATTTCTCAATGTGATCATATGAAAGTTTTGTTCAAAATCGGTTTGGGATGCGATTCTGTCAATTCAGAGAATAGCAGGTGTTGCTCCGAGTCCATGATTGATTTTTCGTTTGTGTATTCTTACCTCCCTTGTTTACAGTCTTTCGAATGAATACGATTAAAAATTAAGTTATTTCCTATGATATAATTTTTGTTTGTATAATTTAACTATGAAAACAATAACTCAAAAGAAGTAAAAGTTAAAACGTGTTCCTTTTAGAAAATTCTTAATGCAATATTGTCCAAGAAACAGAGATGTAAACACAGGTGCTAGGAAGATATAAATAAATTTTATGGAAGCTCATTTGCAATTTTACCTTCATTTAGAATTCGTCATAATCAAAGTTTTATTTCTAAATTTAAGACCGTGTTAAAATTTGAATATTTTTTATCAATTTTTTTTTTTTTTTTTTTTTTTTTTTTTTTTTTTTTTTTTTTTTTTTTTTTTTTTTTTTTTGAGAAATGATAATTTTCTTAAAAATCCTTTTCAATGAAACAAAGGAAAAAATTATTCCTCAACCAAAGTTAAAAATTTATAACCAGTGTTTCTTGCATGTGGTCAGTTACAAAGTTGCACTGGGTTTCAAACTTTCAATGTACGACAGCTGTTGGTTTAAACCTAGGTCAATTCATACCGAAGACTTCAAAATTTGAAAAACTGTCTCCTCACCTGGTACTTTTCATTAGGTGGACAGAGTATCCACTGTTTCACTTGGTACCAGAATAATGTGAAAGGGCGAGTGGTTTGCTTGGATGTGGAATATGAACTCAGTGAGCTTGCATCTTAACAAAATAAATTGCCCTGATGGTGTGATATTACAAGACAGACCATTATAAATACTGGTACATCTCATGCATTATATATATATATATATATATATATATATATATATATATATATATATATATATATATATATATACTTAATTAATCCTTAGAGATTAAACTTGCTCTCATTGCAAAAAGCTGAAAAAATTGCTGATGTGACGTTATACGACATAACCATATATATGGAAATACAATCTATAGGCATGGGTTGTCAGAAAATCATCAGGAAAAATATTACAATTAATATAATAATAATAATAACATAAAAATTATAAAGAAAATAAAAAATAAACAATTAATTTTTTTTTAATTTGAAAAAAGTTGATTACTTATCTGTGGTTATGTGGAGTGGAGCTACCTTGTTTACGCCCCAGTCAAAATTTCACTTATAGAGGAGGTCAGTTTTTAGAAAATGGAGGAAACCAGAGTCTCTGCTAAAAACTACCAACCTTTGGCAAGCAAACTAACGGGTATTCTCACACCAGAATCAGCCAAGGTGAGTTTCGAACCTAGGCGGTGAAAGGTACTGTGATATGAAAGTGTAAGCTTTATACTACAACCTATAAGGCTCCTTATTTGTATTTGTTAAAATGTGTAATGTGCAAAATATCAACAAAATTAAAAATGGAATATAACATAGTTTAAAACCTGGTAGGAAAGTTAAAGATGTCCTTTTTTCCACACATTATTACAGTGTGTGTGTGTGTGTGTGTGTGTGTGTGTGTGTGTGTGTGTGTTAGATAATATGAGGAAACTTGCTTCCTCTACGTGAAATGATGTTTAGATCATACTCTAAGAATGAAATAACAGAACATAAATAAGCTCCTTTTTCCAAGGATATATGATTATGCATTACTTTGAAAATAGAGCCACGTACGCAATGTGCATGTACGTAAATAGTGTCAGGAAAATAACGCATTTGTTTGATTTTCAGGATTTCTTGAACACTAGCATAAACGATCTCGGTAGCACAAATGTGTAATGAGTAAGAACCAATGCTAAAATCGGATGAGAATAATGAATTGTTTCCCTTTTTATACATTTAGTAAAGGTATAGTTCAGCATAAGTGAAAGAAAAATAATTGGTTAAAAATGAATAATCACACCTTATTTAAATGTATCTCTTGGCTGGATTATATATCTCAATCAATGAAAAGTTTTAGTTTATATTTCAAATGTAAATTCCCAAGTATTCCTATTGCTAGGTTGACAAAAGGAAGCATAAAAGGTACTTATTTTGCATTTTTGCAAAAAAACAAAAACAATAATAATAATAACAATAATAATAATAATCAATGATGTAAATGAGACGATTTTGTGATATATATCTCATAATACAAATGTTTAAATACAAAAAAAAAAAAAAAAAAAAACAAAAAAAAAAAAAAAAATACAAAACAACAACACTTTAATGTTGATTTTTTGAATTTTTTATTGTGCAAACAACATAAGCATTACAAAAAAGTGCGCTACATGATCCTGAAACGAAGTGATAAAACAATATATACAGATGAACAACAACATAACTATAAATATAAAACACTGTGATTTTTATATATCACAGCTAGCACATTTGATGGCAAGGACTAAATCTGTTCAATATTCAATATATGACAAATATCAATTTTACAACTAATTCATATAATTTACATGATTATTGCAATTATAGCTAACAATTTTTTTTTTGAAATTGGTCTAAAGTGTTTGTTTTGATTTTCTCCTTTTAAAGTAAATTGATATAAGTCAAATATAAACATTTAAACAGCCTGGACAAAACATATTTGCTATTTATTGAGCAATCATATTCATCACACGCTTATTCAGACATAAACATGCTAATACTGTTATGGTTATTACGTCAGCAATAAGTGTGGTCATATGACCTTTCTATGCTGAACAAGCTAAAGAAGTAACGAATCACCCCATCATATATTAACACACGGTTTTTACAAATGAATATAGGATATATAATTATCACACTAGATCTCTGCCTTTCTTGCAAACAACAATAAAATCATCTAGAAAATTTAAGGTAAAACAAAAAAAGTTCAATTGAACTGGCAGCAAAACATGAATCCGTTTTTGAAACGTTAAATAAATCTACATAAAGCTTTCTTTGTAATACTGCAACATAAAAAAAAACTTATTATCTTGCTCACCCTCTGACAGATCTTTGGCCTGGCCAAATATACACAAACGTAAAGGTTTAAAACAAATTATTATTCTGTTTTTATAACAAACTCCCGATTAAATATTTATGAAGCATTCTAGTTGCAATACCTTTATTTCTTTCTGATTGTTTGACTTATTTTTCTGAGCACTTTCTGATTTTTTTCCTTTAAGTTCATAGTAGCATTACCGTTATTAAAATTTTAATACATAAATTCTAATTAAAGAATTTCTAATTGCGCACTAAATCAAAACACTAATATACCTATGAGCACTAGGTGTAAACTTAACTAAATTTATTTTTGATAAAAATTATATTACATAAACTTATCACAGAGATCTATTATACAAAATATCACAAATAAATAAGCAAATGAATGAAAGACATCATGAGATTTCTGCAAGATGAAGTACAAAGCGTGAATTAACATTGAATGAAAAAAGAGACCAAAAAATAAACCCTTAAGTGTTGATTTACAATAAATAATATATATTTGTACAGTTTTATTTTAATATTCTGTTTTCAAAATAACAAACATTTCAAAAGAATTTAAAATATAGTGTTAATTTACTTTTCAACCACTCTATAATATTTTTATCAAAGCCGATCTCGGAACATTTCCGAACTGTTTCCTTTAATTAATACTTCCGTATTCCATGCTGTTATCCTTTATACGAAAACGAAAAAAAAAGAACTCGCATGGTTCTTGTAAATCCATATGTAATAAAGTTATAATACTGATAGTTTTTGCACAGTTTTTATTGATTTACGGTATATGCAAAATGTCACAATTTTTTTTTAATTTTTAAAATTACTAATACCTAGCATGTTGGCATTTGAAATACTGGGCCAACTTTTGGATCCATTGGGAATCCTTTCCTCATTCCCATACAAAATTGAGAGTCAATACGGATGGTGTTATCTTTTACAGATATATCATGTTCAATTGTTGCCTTTGTCTTCATTAATCTGGCTAAACTGAGCTCGGATGCCTTCAAACGTTCCTTCAATATTCTTACTGATTCTCTAATCTCAGCTACTTCTCTTTGAAGTCTTTAAAATATATCAAAAAGAAAGTTTTTAATACAATCATTACATATACTTAATGATCAGTTCTCAATACGAAACAGCAAAAAAGAGAAAAATTTAGCAATACAAATTAGAGAAATGCTGTTACAAGAGTAAGTAGTTTGAATTTAACAAAAATATCTAGTACATCAAGAAAACTAAATAAAAGAGAAGATAATTATACAAAATATTTTGGATACATACGTCTTCATTACTGGATCGTTACAAAGCTCTACGTTGATACGACGTGTACGTTCATCAAGTCTGGTCTGGGCTACCTTCATTGGATGTTCCTTGTCCTGAATGGCTTTCCTTAGCAGTTCAATGTTCTTCTCCATATCAAAGATCTCCTGGAGAGTCTGTAACACAACGGGTGGAAATAATTAAGTTGTTATCAACTTTCGGTTAATACATCGAATGTCTAATTATTTCTGTTGTTATCAAGACAGTACATGCATTTGACTTCGCTCGATTACCAACCAAAAATATACAGAGGTGCGTTGACTGTCATTTAATCATAAATTGCCATTTCAAAACGAAGGAAATCATTTAATAAACACCGCTAGTTTAACCACATGAAACAGGAGTTTATCAGTCGGTCAAAGCAATTCTTTATTATTATAACTTTCATTCCTTAAAAGACAATGTTTTTCAACCTAAAATACCAGAGATAAAAAGCCAAATTTAAAAAAAAACGCGTTAAATATGAGTTGCCTATTTTGCAAATAGACGATTGAAAATTTTGCAAAATATAGGTTTAATATGTCACATTGCCTCACTTTAGTAAGGAAATGCAAAAACAATTCACATTGTTATACATACTCTCTGCAAATGAGCCTGCAACTTGTTCCTTGCATCAGTTGTCTCCCTTATCCTTGTGTTGAAGTTGTTATTCACACAGTTAAACTGGTTCCACATTTCATTAGCACAAGCACGGAGAGTGCTATCAATTTCTCCTCTAAGTCTCTCAGAAGCTGCACGTTCTTTCTGGGATCTGGCAATATTCTCCTGTGTGTATCTAGCCCAGGATTCAGGAATGGTGATTCTGAAATATATAAAAACACGCAAATAAATCACTCAGTACAAGCTTTCCACTTTAAAAAAACAAGAAGAAGTTAATTTGTGAAAACGTATTTTTTTTTTTTTTTTTTTTTTTTTTTTTTTTTTTTTTTTTTTTGCATTTTGATTACAATTAGTTGCTTCTAGTCTTTTAAAATATCTTTGACATTCAATCCAGTACGAAACTGCCGGTTTCTAAAAAGATATTTACTTTGATGCGAAGTAACATTTGGTTATTTTTGTAAGAATTTGAATAGGTAGAAATGGACAATACTGACTCGAGCCTTTAGAACAAATTGGATATCTATCTTTTGGTTCGTTTACTTGTCAAGGCGTCAATGATTTTATTTGGGTAAATGTTAAACATGGCTTATCCAATGACAAACTACTTACGTGTTATCTACGTTTTCAATATTTGGATAGTATCCAATTCCTGCTGAAGCATTTCTCAGTTGCTGCATGCGGTCATCAAGACCCTGTGCGTGATGTTTGTCCTTAGGCATCGATTTCAAGGGCGTGTTGAGCAGCTCTGTTCATTCTGAAAAAGACAAAATAAGAGATTTGTATTTCCAATTGAAATAAAATATGAGGATAATGTTTAATATATGGATAATAAACAACGCAGCCTGTCATCAGTATGAGAATTATTCAAACCTTTAGTTGAAATAAGATAGCAAGCCTTAGTAACTTTACGTGGCCTATATGTATTAAAATTGAATTTTATCGAGCATTATATTTATTAACTTACTTCAACTGAACGTATGCTTTGTCCAAAACCTTCTTCATTTTAACCTGGCATTTTTTGATAGCATCGCATTCCTACAATTCAAATCGATGTTTGGAAATTTATTTCAATATGATGGTAAATGATATTTAATATAAAGTGTAATGAATTTTAATATATAAGTAAATAATATTCTGCAAATAAAGATTTTTTGACAATAGCGAACGCAACCAACAACATGAAACAATTAAACATACAAGGAAATACAAACAGTTCTCTGACAACTGATTAAAACATTTCCTACTTTAGAAGAAAAACATTTCAAGTGGTAAAATACATCCATAATTTCGTTATTAATGCTTCTTCCAGCAACATAGATGATAATAATTTTAAAAAAATTCTTTCGTTGAAAGTACTTTTGATATTTCAATTGTTTATTATAATCTGTCCAAAAAAGACCTGCAAATTTTATTTTGAATTTTTCCTTGAAAATACCGCTTTAAAAAACAGAGCTCTGGTAAGCATTTGTAAGAAAAAAATTTGTTTTTTACTGAAAATTTTTATCGTGGCTGACTTTCCAATAAATTCTCAATAAAACATCTCCAATCAATCCTTAAATGATAAGGTTGTCTTCGAAAACTTTTACGATACGTTCCGTAAAGTTCATGTTCTTTTTTCATCTAATCTATGAATAAAACCATAAAAACTAGACATAATTACCCTGATCAGTTGTTTTTCTACATCATCATGTACCAGATCAATTCCTTGTCTCTTCTCTCTGTGCATGAGGCATTCCTCAGCAATGTGGAGAGGGTTAGCTGTATCTGCCAAAGCTTTCTCCAGAGTACGGCGGTATTCCTATAAAAACCAAATAAATAGTTCAGAAACTAAGACGGTCATATAAATGTTTAGATTTTCACAACTACAGTAAAAATATAATACTGTAAAATAACATGTATCTAGGTATGGTATCTGTATCAACTCAGATCAAATCTATCCTTTGATTTTTTTTTTTATCATGTTATGTCGCAGAAGTGAAAAACAATATGTTGTTAAGAGTATATGTAATCATGTTAAAATGTGTATGTTAAAATAAACATTTTAACATGCTAGTATTTCTATGTCTTGCGAAGTCCAAAAAAAACTACAGGATTTCTCTGATGTTTCATGCTAAGAATGTTATTATTGTAATTTCTATTATTTCATTAGACGACTTTGTAAACTGAACTCCAAGAACAAACATCTTTATTGTTTCAGCTTGTTTATTTCATTTTGGAGACCAAGATCAAATAATAATAGTTTATACCAAATGTCACTTAACGAAACATTCCTTATACACTTAACCACAATCTCCGGAGAGAATAATGCCAAATAAAGTTTATCAATCGCTCCACCTAGCCCACCCACCCAACTACAGTCTCAAATAGTTTGTAATTATTTTAAATTTGATCTAATTAAAAATAAATACTTACATTGCCATTTATTATTCTCACTTGAAGAATTTTTAAATGAATATTTTTATTATGTTGAAGCATTATTGCTAGTTAATAATGTGTATTTACCGAGGAGAAACCTAGAAATTTTCACTGTATCTTACTTGTAAGAATACTCAGTAAACGCAAGAAATATACAATTTGTTATTCGTAAGCAAACAATTCAAATTTGCAACTAAAAGAAGCCAAGGAAAGGAAAATAACTTCGACTCAAATACAATGTACGATGAAATATAAGATAATATAACACTTAAAGCCGCATTATATTTCTGTATAAAAACACGTTTTACGCTTTGGGTTTTCGCTTTGCGTTATTTAAATTACTTTAAAACGCCTTACTATTTGACCAAATGAAAGAAAAAGTTAAATACAACCATTTTGGTCAATATATTTCGGTTTTACTCCGTTCTAAAAAAACTTATAGCTTTTAAACACCGTGGATGCAAACCGATTATGTATAATATTGTGTCGCAAAGAAGAAATCGTAATATAGCTACTGCTGCCAGAAACATCTCTCTAGTGAAAAAATTTTTCGAAAATAAATTGCCATATTCCGGAAGAAGTACCCAAAATTTATTTAAAAAAATAGATGAATAGATTAGCTAAAATCGATTCAAATCACGACGTGCGTGTTATAAATAACTGAAATTGTGTTGTGCTTAGAAAATACCGAATAATAATCATCGATTAATGGAAATTTATTTGATAACCAAACTGCATAACCTGTTACATTGCAAAATTACAAATTATATTAGTTATTAGATCTTTATTATATCAAGTTCAATTGCATTTCGTTCAAAATCACCCACAAATGAATTTAAATTACTGTTTTTATAATGAATTCATTTGCTGTTTTATGTCAACCAACCTTATTGAAAAACGCAAGAAAAAGATAAAGAGTAATATATCTGTTTAGATAAAAAAGAAAGAATACTTAACATACCATGCAGGATTTTTCCTTTATAAAGCAGATTATCATTTCCACATCATATATATATATATATATATATATATATATATATATATATATATATATATATATATATATATATATTATATTTATATATATAAGAGATTTGTAATGAAAAACGTGTATTTTGTAACAATCTAATTAAAAGCACGAAACAAGAAATACAAGTAACTGAGGATTCAGTCAATCAACAAGAAAGGAAGACACGTTATGATCACTACTTAAAAATGCCAAATTTTGTGTGGTACTAGATTAAATACTAGTAAATACCAGTTGTGTGATTATGGTTTGAAAAAATTCTGCATGATTGACTTAAAAGATACATTTAATGCAAACATTAGATATGTTTAAGACAGAACAAGTTTTATATTGAAGTGGCTGATTATATATTAAGAAGCAATGTTAATTATTGTGAAGATTTATAACAAGTCATCAGATATCGCAATATCATTGATAATATACTTTTACTGCAATTTTAAACTTGAAGCGGTTTCTTTAAAATATTTTTTTGGAAATATCGCGAAAGAAAATGATTTATTTCAAAATTTTAAACAAAACCATTTCAAACAAGGGATCGTAAGATAAATAATTTTCTACATTGTGCAGTATTTCAAAGCACCTTATCAATTATTTGTCACGTTGTATTTCACGAGTATAGATAATTAAGAAATAAGAATTTCGGCTATTTGATCACAGAGGTTTTTAAATACATTTATTGCGATATCTTGATGACAAAAATATTATAACAAAGACGTGTTTAGTATTTTTACTCAGTCGAGCATCCCTGAATTGTATTTCCACTGTGCCTTGTGCTAAAAACTCACCAAAAACTATAACTTTGCATATAGATACATCAAAAGAATAAAATTGTTTTAGTCTTCTCCCGTGAAAAGTAATATATTGCCAATATTAACCGAATTAAATTGTATGCAAGTAGAATAAAATTACTTAAAGCCAATTATGTTACCTTCAAGTTTTCTATTTCTGTTGCCATGGCATTGACCTCATTATTAAGTTCACTCTTCCAGAAGGCAATGTCGTAAACTCGCTCGCCTGAGAATAGGAACATAAATTATGGAATTGCAATAACAATAACTAAACTAATACAAAACTACAGTGCAATTCCGCATATGTTAGATGGTACAAATGTAAGCATAGCCGGAAATGGCGTCATGAGTAACATAGGAAAACCATGCTTGGGTACGTTACCTCTAAATTTCTTGTTTCATTGTCGACCTGAATAATCTCGTTGTTGATTTCACTCTTCCAGAATGCAATATCTTGCACTCTTTCCCCTGTGGATAATTAATATAGTTCACATCTATTTAAGTTAACTTACAATACATTAACACTCTTGGTTACCATGGATACAAACCTTTTCTTTCTATGTCAGGATTGAGTGTTTGTTCAAAACACATGTAGTTCCTGTTGACATATATCGATGATTAAGTGTTTTCGTGAATTTTTCTGGGAATAATGTGGCTACTTCTTCTCCACACAAATTCACAATTGTAAGATTCACACGTTGTCTACACACAAATTTGGAGCACGAAAAATAAGCGGTTTCAACACCGGGTAGTCTACCATTAAGGGAATGCAATTATTTTTTATTTTTTTTTATTATTTTTTTTTAATAAAAAAAAAAACGCTTTGAATATCAAACAAATTTAAAAAAAACTAACAGATTTCGTCTGAATGCCATCAGTAAGTAATTCCTCATTTTCAAGTTTTTTTTATCTTAAACCCGTTTAGAATTTTTCTACTTTGCACAAACGAACTTACCCATTTTAAATGCCTGAAATTAATGTTTTTATGTCAATCGCTAATGCTAATATGAGGTATGATTAATTTTTTTCAGAGAGTAAAATAGTCTTTTTTAAAACCAGTTGTAGTGTTTTCTATATGTTCGAGAAATCAAACATAATGTATTGTGATCAAGAGAAATGAAGAAAATTATACCTAATTTCTTGGTGACATCGTTTTGCCTATTTCTGGTTCTGGCATCAGTTTCCTTGACAGCTCTCCAGGCATCAGCTCTCAATCTTTCTGCGAAGCTTCTCTCCTTGTCAGACAAGGAATAGTTAAGATTGTTTGACATACCCCAATCTGATGTGGAATAGCGAGAATAGACGGCATTTCTGTAAATAAATAAAACAATAAAATTCCATTAGTTGTTCTTTTTTATAAATCTCGCTGTACTGAAGGTCATTTATAACAAATGGTTTTAAAGATGCATTAACTGTTTCTTGTATGTAAATCTGATCAACACAAACGGATGTTTCATGGTATTCCCTATGTTATGTGAACATTAAACGATAAATGCTTCATTGGCACTGAGAATTTAATTAAAAATTATAATTTATAATGTTTACGTTAAAAGGCAACAAGATATATAAGTTCATTATTTATTTTTGTACCAAGAATGTTTTCTTTTGGATTTT
The DNA here is from genome assembly GCA_029721355.1 of Tegillarca granosa. Taxonomy (NCBI): domain Eukaryota; kingdom Metazoa; phylum Mollusca; class Bivalvia; order Arcoida; family Arcidae; genus Tegillarca; species Tegillarca granosa. The sequence continues at coordinate 23,893,444 of CM056601.1, forward strand.
CCAACAATTTGTAAAAGAAGATCGAGTATCAAAGTTTCTAGAAACAAAACAAGGTGTTTCTTTGTGAAAATTACAGATAAAATTTGTGCCTGTGAGTGTATCAAATTTAAAGTTACCTGTCCCAAAAACTTTTTTTTTTTTTGCATTAAGAAAAAGAAGTTTATGTAGATTAGTAAACTGTTGTAAACAGACTCTATTGGATGTAGTTTTGATAATAACTGAGTAAAAACGAAAAAATCGTCCGAATACACTAAAAAGGACATACCAAAAGGTTCTGTGCAGCCTAAATATTTCTAAATATCTTTATGTTTTATTTTAGTTTCTTTTCTCAAATTTGAGCAAATGAAATGACTAAACGGGTTATTGCACTCTATTAAAGTTCAAATAGAGTAGATTGTAGTCGATTTGTTCTTTTTATACACATAACCAATTTATTTGCTTAATAATGTTTATATATAGAACTGTTAACGATTAAACCATATTTTAAAATAATAACAATTAAACCAAAATCATCAGAGCGAGATTGAATTTTGGTCAAGAATTCTGACAAAGCGATTGATAATCATTGTTGTTTTGAAATTAACAAAAACATTGCAATACACAATTTATTAATCAAAGAAGTACTTTGTTTTTAATTGTTTTATTTGGGGTGGGGTGGGGTGGGGTGGGGGAGGGGTTCTTTCAAAGCACAACTAAAGCTTTAAAGTTTACAACAGAGTAGCTTTTTCAACTGTACAAAGTTTTGAGTTTTAGACATGTCTTAAAAAGTAGACAGGTTAAATTTATTGAATATTATAACTTTTTCATAGCTCTCTTATGGTATAGACTTCTTGTACCCGCAAAGTTTATTGTGAAAAGTAAATATAATTTCATATTTGTCAGTTTAAATATTAGTCAGAAAATTAAAATTTCGGAGAGTAAGAAATTAAACATAAACACATGTACACTAACTGTTGTAGGGTTTTCGTTTATGATTTACCTTGCTGGGTTGTAGTAGCTTCTGGCGTGTCCCATATCCAAGGATCGACCTACACCTCCCAAATGACGTGAGATGGTTTTATCTGTTACGTATGGAAGAATTTTGGACATCTCTGGAGTGAGTGGTGTTGCACTGCGCGTGCGGATAATTGCTGGGTTATCATAGTATGCCAATCTGAAATAAATAAATGTCAAATGTCACTTTTTTGTATAGTTCATATATTTGTCAATCTTTTGTAGTATATAATAACATATTCAAAAGCAAAAATAATGGGATAAAATCTGTTGTTGAATACATAAGCGAATGCATGCACTTGCCATAAGCAAACAAAAAAAAAACCCTACCGATTAAATACAACTGGCGTAAGACAGACGTTAAATTAAATGTCATTAACTAAATACATTTGCAGATCATTGTAAAAGTCACTTAAGGCTACAGAGTAACATTTAAAGTGTGCACAGCATGGACATATTTAGATCATTTGGTTCTACAACATCTTGACATGGGAATGACTTTGAAAGCGATGACAAAATGACAAGGAAACTATTCAACAGTGATTGTACATTATCTGTTATCAACCCCAACATAAAGATTAAAAACGTATTTAAACATTAATGCAACAAAGCTGTATGCACCTTTAGAAATTTTGAGCAAATCTTCCAAGGCCCAATTTTTTAAGAGAAAGACTTTTTAAAAATTTTAACCGGTTATACTCAAATTTATATTTATTTTCCCAATAATTAAATTAATATTTTTTCTATAAATAAACATTTGACTTCGACTCAAAGGTTGAAAAAGGGGGCGTGGATATTAGATCTTTTTCAAACTTAATCATTTTGTACCATGTGATTATTGTAAACACTTGTCATTTTAAGTACCACGGTAAAGAAACTCTTCATAACGTCTGAAGTGTGTAGACAAAGCTATATAAAACACTTTTTATCAAATCGATAATTCCGATTGTTCTGACCTAAGACGATATGTTGTAATCTTATCAATAGTATCAGAGATAGTTACAGGATTTATGAGAAATTTATACTTCTTTAACGTTCTATTACGTAATACATGTCTCATTTAAAATTCAATATTAATGTTGTTTTGTTTAACGTCATATCAGTAATCAATCATGGACAACAACGTTTCTTTAAGTTAATATAGATCAACCAATAAAACGCAAGTGCTGTTTTATATCTTATAGGTTTCTTTGTAAATTTTTTGTAATTTTTAAGGTTTTTATGATTTAGAAAAATGAGAAAACATACCCTTAAATGTATAAACTATAAAGGCTTTTCCGCCCGTGAATAAAAGACATAATAACAGGAAGATTATTGTAATGACACCGTTGTATTTTAAAAAAACTAGTTCGGTGAGTTTAACAATGAAATTCATAGCAGACAGTAATTAAACAAATGAACTTTATTCATTAGGTTATTCTACAACAAAAGATTTTATGAAATTAATGGTGTTTTACGCCCTAGTCAAGATTCGTCCACTTTTATCGAGGCGGTCAGTTTTGGGATGATGGAGAAACCCATAGTAACCTGGAAAAAAAACGACTTTGGCAAGCGAAGTGACAAACTTTCTCACATTAGGATTAACCCAATTGGGTTTTGAACCTTGGTGGCTAAAGGCACTGCGATCCGTAAGTGATCGCTTTAACCACTTGGCCATCGGGGTTTCTTTCGCATAAAGGTCTTATATGATTATGATACTTAACTAAACTTGACCTTGATAAAACAATAAGCACATTGCAAAACATAAACTGAACAGTGTACTTAAAACAAACACGTATAATGCCCATGTCTGTGACGCTGTGAAAGAACCGAGAAGTTTTAATTAATAGTATCTAATTGGCAATTAAATTAATTAAGATAAATTAATTGCTTCCGTTTATCTTACTACTTAATTATGCTTATCGGTTAATTATTCCGTTATATTGATGTAACTATTGTTTGAGACCGCATTCGCAGGTTTTAAAGCCAACAAATTTGATCAAGTTATACCAATTAATTGTGTGGTAGATTCAAAACAATATTGATGATATCGAAACTGTGAACGAGTTTCATATCTGCAGATGTCAGGTTAGTATGAACATTGCAAACTAGAAAATAAATAATCACCCTTTAATGATTAAAAATTATGTTCTTTTAGAACAATGATAGAGAAAATATATGGGAACATTTCTTATATAATTTGAAAAGAAGGGCAAAAAGTACCGAGTGCTATCTTTATTCTTGTGTTTTGTACAATGTTCCTGCTTAGTCATCAAATTGAGGAAAAGACGTGTTATGTTAAGCAAACATATGCAATTTAGATATTTTTAATTTCATTTATTAATATATTTATTTATTTATTTATTTTATCATCCTATTTTATTTATTTATTTATCTTATTCTATTTTATTTTATTTATTTATTTATTTATTTATCTTATCTATTTTATTTTATTTATTTATTTATTTATCTTATCTATTTTATTTTATTTATTCATCTTATTTTATTATTATTTATTTATTTATTTATTTTCATTTATTTTATTTGTTTATTTGCCATTGAAAATGCCTTAATTAAACAATTTTATAGGGCAGTAATGTGAAAAAATGTATATGTTGAAAGGCCCACAAATATTCAAACACTTTTGGATTCGACTAAACCTGTAGATATAACTGTTTACTAGATACCATAGGCACGGTGAATAGTTTTAATATCTCAATTAATCCATGACATATGTCTCTGTTCAGATGTTCCAAAGCATTAATTTTTATGTTTCCTATTTGAATAAACGTATCTACACATAAAAACATGGACTAATATGTTCGTACGTTAAAACCATTGACATTTCTGCGTGGTGGACATGAGAACATGCATGAATATATTCGTACGTTAAAACCATTGACATTTCTGCGTGTTGATTCTTTGTCCATCGCAAACAGTTATAATTAAATTGTATACAGTAGTAATCGTTTGAAATATTAAGGTGACTTGGAGTGTAAAAGGTGATAAGACATGGGTTTAGAATTTAACTTTATCTTCTAATCTTGTGTTGATTTGAACATGATGATTGTAAATACCAACAACATACACGCGTGTTTAATATGGGAAATACTTACAGAGTCCTCTATGTATTTTGTCAGTTAATGCATGAGCTTAAACAATTAATGTTTTTCTTTAACATAAAAAACTTAAACTGGACAAGGCCAAAATAAAAATATAGTTTGTTTCCCCTTGCGCGACCGACCGTAAAAAAATCCCGCCGACTGAAAAAATTTAATTGAAAAATGCTGTGTGATTTTTTTTTTTTTTTTTTTTTTTTTTTTTTTTTTTTTTTTTTTTTTTTTTTTTGCGATTCTGTGCTAATAGATTCCTGTTCGTCTCTCTTTCCTAATCGGTCAGGTCTATGATTGTGGAGAAAATCGGAGTACCCATAGAAAACCACCGAACTGACAAACTTTCTAACATTATGATCGGCTCGATGGGGGTTCGAGCCTAGGCGGTGAAAGGCATTTTGATTCGTTAGTGCACGTTTAATCACTCGGCAACCGAGACCCCCGAAAGAAAGGAATGTGAAGCTGAAAAAAACATGTTCTTAGCAATAGCCAACGTGATAAAAACATGAAACAACAAATGAAAGAAACGAATGGAGCAAACAAGAAAAGACACCCTCCCCAAATAAAAAATGAAATAGAAAACACTTATGAATGTTATTACTTAAAAACTGTCGTTGAACGTAACAAAAAGCAAAACAATATGATTTATTCTGATGAAAGGACTATTGGTAATTGATTAAATAAACTTTTTATTGCAAATAGTTTTTTATATAAAACTTAATATATCACTTTGTAATCTTGACATGATAAACCGTTTGATAACCATTAATATACCAAAATTGAAAGCATTGACATAACCAAGCTAATTCGTATCTGAATCACGAACCTTCTCATAACACCGCTTTTGACATACAGTGAACTTTACTGAATGAATTTACATTTACGAAAGAGACGTTTTATTTTCTCTTCAATAGATCTATCTGAATAGGTACAGTAAAAAATTCTTTTGAATTCAAGTTAGGTCACAAACAAACATCAAAATTGACATGTATCCGACTTTAACTCGCTGATACGTGTTTAAAAACGCATGTGTTGCATATCCAAGAAAAACAAATAATAGCACATTCTGCATCAGTTTAAATGACCTTATATATATATATATATATATATATATATATATATATATATATATATATATATATATATATATATATATATATATATCCCAACATCTTCTAAACGTTACATGACAGATATTGAATTACTGAAACATTGCTTCATTGGTTAAAATTAACATCTTCCGGTATATGTACATTTCAAGCCTAAACGTTACTTCCGTTACTTTTCTGTTCTTGTGTTCCATTAACACAGTAAAGGTGTTTAGACTTACTTAACTTTAATTAAATATACATTAACTAGTTATACAAGACTTTAGTAATATAACGTAATTAAACGCCGTCAATGTCAGACAACCATTTATTATTGATGCTACAAGCAAACAATGGCCGACTAGATCCTGTTTTAATTAACAAAATAATTATATCGGATTCATTCAACAATATTACGTTGATAACTGAGTACCATTGTGTATTCTAATGTAACAATACTGAAAGTTCGATATGAAAAAATTCGGAAAATGTATTCTTAATCAGATGGAATATGAATATATATGTTTAAAGAGTAAAGTACACAGGGCGAAACGAACTTTTAAATAACGGTTTTCAAACATGTATGTAAAAACAAAGCCGTCAATTTTAGATTAACGATGATTTATTGACCAAACAAGACATTTTAGTCAATAAAAATAGAGCGATATACTACCAATATAAAATTTAAATTGAAATCAATTGCAACTATAATCTTAGCAAAACTGTTCAAAATACCGATAAAAAAAATCAGGTAATAAAAATGTTACTTAGAGAAAAAAGGTCTTGACATTGAGGAATTAATAATTTAAGAGGATATGATATTAAGGGGATAAAAGTCCCCACAACAGCAACTTATGCTTGCCATAAAAATAAATGAAAATAAAAAAGAGTATCCGGTACTTCGGTTAACGAATTTTTGTAGTTGATTATAGATCTGTGGTAAATATTTCACTTATTTTAGAACCAAACTGTGGTTCGTAAAATTTAAACAGGTGCAAGTCTCGAAATACAGCAACATATAGCTTAAAACTTATAAGACAATTTGGATTTTTCAGAAAAAATTATCATGACATTTACAGAACGAATTGTAGTATAGTTGCTTCATAACGCTGGACTTTGTACTCGACACTAACTGATCTTCGTTTAACTTGATTTAAATGGACCATCGTATGTATGTCAATTATTTCAGAACAAAATGAGCATATTGTCTTGCGTAACTAATTTTGTCACAGTTTGCTAACCAAGAACAAGACTATCGCAAGTTATAACTTAAATATAGTAAGCTTTTAAATTAAAGATCGGTGACGTTTTGAAACTTTGTATTGTGATATAAGTAAAAGGAGCGTTAAAACTATAAATTCTTTTGTTTATATACTTCTATTACTTGGTCAGGGTTAAAGGGATATTTGTTCTAAACATTTACTACTAACAAAAATAAATAAGTTATTGATAATACAGGTAAAATAAAGAATTAGGTTTTTTAAGTCCATGGTTTTAGATATTGGCTCTTTTATTCAAAAATTTAAATATTTATTTTAGAAAATGTTTTATTTGTTCTGAAACAACTGAAATATTCAATATTAATTACTTATTCACTAATCCATACTCAAATACATATATATAAGTTCAAGTGTGGCTTTGAAAACGACAATAGAATGATATTGAATAAAATTGTTCAAACTGGAATATTTAGAATACCAATATATAGAATAATATAAAGCTATATGTAGCTAAAGAGCATGTAAATTTAATTTAAGTGAATTTTCCTGTTATTAATTCACCAATGTTGAAACTTTTAATTCAAACCGGCATCATTGGCATTGAATATTAATTAAAAATACATAGAATATATACAGACATCTGATGTATAGATAGTTTTCACCTATTTTTGATCATAAATGTTAAAGAAATTAAAATCGAATTTCAATACAGTTAAGTTATACATACCTGCTCATTTTGAATTGGTATTGTCAACGACAATTAAAATCCTAAATTGAAGATAGAAAGTAAAACCGAAGAACCGGAATAATACTCAGATGAACTAATGTCGTAATTCAATGGTACGGATTACGGCAAAGCGTCGTTGGCATAGAAATCTACCTAGCAACCTGTCACGTGCCTCCTCAAATGTTCACAAACTCCAAGATTCTGTAAGAGAAGAAAAAAACGAATCCTTAATGGTTACGATGACCAGAGAATACTGAATAATAAATGAAACTAGCAACAGAGTATACAACAGCTTTATTACAACCAACCTAGTTCTGTCTATAGATTTTTGGCACATATATTTGTCGTTAGTTACCGGGCAGCTTTTCAATAATTATGACCTTTTAAATACGGGCTATAAAGAACGTGTATTGGTGTAGAGATCATGAAAGTGAACAATTCACCTCTTAATTCTTGCAGGAGAGTGAGCGTATTAATCTCTTTAAAAGGTGCATTGACTGTGAATTAAAACCTTTAAAGAGGCAAATATGGGGGTAATACAAATTTGTCTAATATATCCTCAAATATCTTTAAATATTATTTAAATTTTGTAAGCGATTTATTATAAAATTGAAATTCAAATTTAAATCGATTTACCTAGAAAAAAATTTTAAACCACCTTGATTGAAAAATTTTCACTCATCATTCAAATTTGAGTACAACATTTTAATAAATGGAATTTACGTTTTAATATACAACTGAAGCTAAATGCATGCTCTTAGACGTTTAATTGTTGGAATTCAAATGAATTATCGACCAAGGTTTAAATCTGGATTAATACTTAGGCGTCATTCCATAATCACTCTACACTTTCAAAAGAAAAGATTTAATATATTTCTCCAATTTCGTAAGTTATAATATAGACATAAATTAACTCTGAAGCACGGAATGATGTTACGTTGTAAGTTTGAAGATATGAAAATCACACACGATGCTTTCAACATTGTGTCTCTTAAAGCGTAAATACGAAGAATATACATTGTTTGATTTGTTGGTCTGTGTTTATCAAGAAATCTTTTATAAAAGATATGAAAATTATACCTGTTGTGACTACGAAAATTATGTTGCATCATGCTTTCATGAAACCGCAAATAGCATTTTGCTATAGATTTAGTTACTTCGAACAAACAACAGATTTAGCAGATGTCAAAAAATACATGTTTATGAAAAACTAAAAAATCATATTAAAACTGTTTAAATTTAAGAATAGGAGAAAAACTGGCTGTACATAAAATACCCTTCATTTAGTTACTTAAAAAGCAAGCACAATATGGAGATTACTGTCCACTTGTAAGGGCGGTGGGTTATTCCGGTTAAATATTTAAATTGGGCTTTTTAATCACATTATGGTTTAATCACAACAAAATTAAGCGTTTTTGTCAAACGTTTTTGACAAATACGTACAATAACGGAATTAAATGTTATCTTTGAAAGGAACACCATCAATTTTGATGGTCACGTGATTCTTTCATTTTCAACTGTCAACCTATAGACGAGCAGTTCTGAGTTTTTGTTGATTCTGCTTCTAAAGAATCTGAGTTTAAATAAATGATACATTACCGTGATTAAAAAAATCGGTTTGTGCCAAACTAAAAGTTATCTCCCTTTTTGGAAATTGGCTTTTTTTAAAGCTTTGGAACACGTGTTATTTCCTTTCATACAATACAAAGCAATGTAGGCCACAGTAGAGCGCGGATCATTATAACCCTTTGAAATTACAAATTTGGTCATTCAATTTCGCAGTTATAAAACAAGACACAAAATAAGGTTCTATAATCTGGCCTATTGAAATCTTATTGATAATATTGATTATTGATTATATTGATTTTATAATTAAATCTTTAGCGTGATGTTTTGATTTAATTTATTTCTATACATATAATTTAGACATTTTTTTCACTCGTTTAAGTAAAATCATTAACAACATTCAAGACCCTCCAGTAAAATTGTAAAAAAAATATTTGATTATTTTGATCATAAATCATGGATAAACCATTTTAACACAATGTAAAAAAAATACAAGCAATTGACGTATTTTCAATGACAAAAGCTATTTGAATAATTCTTAATACATATGTACTTCAATGTTCTTATAAATCACTTGTGAATATATTATTTGTTCATTGAATATGTTTAAAGTTATTTATTTTCTTTTTAACTTAATTAAACGTATATATTAACACATATTTAAGAAAATATAATGCCCTGTTTAAAGTGACTGTGGAAATTCTTTTGATCAATTCTAAATTAATTACAACCTTTTTGATGTTTTTGCTTATGTAAAGTCGTCGTAGTTATAAGTATGATTTATTTTTAAATATTTTTTAAATTGATATGTTAACTGTGAACTATTTATCAAGTACTGGAATACAAAAGTATAAATGCCAACATTGTGAAATACAGACTTGGATTAAAAACCTAAATCTGTCTGGGTACAGGCTTTGTTAAATTTTCCCATCTTGATACGAACAATTGAGGCCATAAATAATTTTGGTCAAAATCCGTCGTTTTCGGTTTCCTTGGAAATAGTAGCTGTGAAGTTTATGAAGCAAGGGTCAGTCTGCCTGGACGATTTTGTTTGAATAAACAAAAAAACCGTCAAAAGGTTCTTAAAGCATACTAGAACAAAGACAATGAGAGAGAAAAGCATAATTTAATATGAAGTGAATGTAATCCTTCCAAGCCGCCTTATAACAACAACGATACATCATGGTAGTGTAGTTTTTTAAACATGAGTTTATTACAATAATGATAAATTGGTCGTCAGCTTGTTGTAATAATTTACTGTAATCTGGACTGACACGATTTTTATATTTAGATAATTATCTATCATACAAAGTTTGACATTAGTTGCTAACATAAAATGCCGGCACATAACATAATCTTTAGCAACTCCATGTCTGATAATTTATTCAGTTTTGGTTTTTGTCAACAATAATAATATGTATAAGATCTATCGATACTTTTTAGGGGATTGTGCCAACCAGATTGCAATGCGCAATCTAGATGCAACCTTGACACTTGTCTCCTTTTTGAAACAGTGCACACTCGATGCAACTTTTAAGTGCAAGCCCACTGTGATAACACTTAATTGCAGAGTTAGCTGTCTACCGGTCATTTATCCTTATACCAGTTAAATCAACAGAAATTTATAATGAGATTCACAACACCTCTGACAAATGGGCTACATGTTTCTAAAGACAATGTAGGAAACAGGTAAAAAAATTGATAAATAAATAAATAAATAAATAAATAAATAAATAAATAAATAAATAAATAAAAGCTTAACATAATATGGATCTCCTTTTTTTATTTTAGTGATCGATCTGTTTGTTTTAATTTCATGGTTTTTTCCACCCTGAATTCGTATTATTACTTTTCCATTTATTGAGTTGGTTGAACTGCAAGTGTTCAATGCCACCGCGAGTATTTACACATGAATAGATATCGAAACAATCTATATTATTGCTGATATAATAGATAAAATTCTTTTAAATTTTTCATTTCATTGCGTTTTAGCTACAAATCAAATTCTGACATGTCCCAGATGGGTACGTTTTGAGACAGGTACGTTTTGACTGTTATAAATTGTATATTAGTTTTTGCATTATTAATCCAATTATTCGGTTACATTTGCGTGAAAGGATCCTTTATTCAGTCTGACTTCTAGAATTGACATAAATAAAGGTCTTTTAAAATCACGAAATATATTATTTCAATTAAATTATCAAGGAATATTTAATTGTATTATTAAAAGTGAAAACTGATAATGTATTACAATGGGTCTGTTCTATTTTAACACTTTTGAAAAATGCCAGGAATTTAGATTGGACTCGAAGTGTTTGACGAAGACAGGAATCTAAAAAATAGTAATTAATATTTACAAACACAGAAGTTTTTGAATGTTTTTACAATTATACCAAAAGCGGGAACACAGTGTTTGCAGTTTAACAACAAATACTTGCAATTAGATTTGTAATTGTAAAAATATTTGATTTTGTGCCTTGTCATGCAGTTTGAGGTCAGAAAAAAACCATTACTGTCGGGCAAGTAAAAAGATAAACAGTGACGCCGCTTTATTGAAATAAAGACAGGTTTCAAATCCCATCGGTAAACCAGAAACCTCATCCTAACGCTAGTCACGTGACATAACTCACGAACAACAATTAGCAAAGATTTGCAATACAGTTGCATTATGGTACTGCAGTGTCATGTGCAGGAGTTTGAATAAAAAAAATCATAAATCTGCACAAAAGGACTACACAGGCTGTCATTGCAAGGAGTTATCTCCAACAAACAAGAGGTTATTTATTGCTTGTTTCGTGGTTGCCTTTGCGGGAGTTTATTTGTCATTTCCTTAAATATTTAAACCTAAAATGAAGGAAAGTATTGATTATGAAACGAAACATTTAATATGTTAATGAATAAAAACTTTAAAAACTTAAAACTTCACCAGAGGCAATTAAAACTATCCCAACGTGAATAATAAACATTGTTTGAACAACCAATCCCGAGTGAAACAGGTGAATCAGTATAAGTTTTAAAATGAAATAAACAACAGAACAAATATCCATGTGGGTAGAAAATATACCTACGTGTAAATATTTGATATTATTTTTTGCTCCGATTATCATTTATGCAAATGCTATTATTTATCATTGACACGTGACACTTTTTAAGATGGATTATATATATATTTTTGACTATTTTATCGAGAGATAACAATCATTACTGAAAGACAAACAGGGTTGATTTATGCTGTTGCAATAGGAAGTCTTTCTCTTTATGCAACATAAAGCAATGAAAATAATTGTTATTTCCATAAATATTTAATAGACTAATTGGATCAATCGTATTACCATGCATGTGTACGATAGAAATCGGTAATATGAAAATTTAATGCTTGCAACTTTAAGTTGTCGTGTCAGCAGATTGACGACACAAGTAAGTCGTAACTACAAGTGCCGTGATGGCAGATTAGATGTCAGCAAACTGACAAAAGAAGTTGGTCTTCACTGAAAATTGCCGAAGTAGAAATTCGAATGTCAGCAGATTGACGACACAAGTGCAATAAAAGTTGTCGTGATGGCAGATTAGATTTCAGCACATTGACAACAGAAGTTGTCTGGTCACCCACTGTAATGACTTAAAATGGTCATCTAGTTACTCAATGTAATATCTTAAGATGGTCATCTGGTCACCTTGTCATGCACTGAAATGACTTGAACTGGTCATGTGGTAAGTCAATGTTATATTTTAAGATGGTCATTTGGTCACCTAGTCATCCACTGTAATGACTTGAACTGGTCATGTGGTTAGTCAATTTAATGACCAAAGATAGTCTTCTGGTCCTCCACTGTAATGACTTGAACTGGTCATTCATCTGGTCTGTCAATGTGATGACTAAAGGTGATCATCTGGTCAGACAATGAAATTACCACAAGAATCAACTGGTTGTTTTACATTTAATTGTAAAACATTATTTTTTATTTATTTTTTTTTTTTATTTGCCTCTATCACATGGTAAGTTTTCCTTCTAACGTAAAATGTTTACACTTTTACATAAATGGTATAACAGAAATGGTTTGTATATAAATGGCATAAGGGAACTTTTCATAATTAGCGGTGTGACTTGCAAAGACTGGAAGTTATGCGAAACCAACAAGATGTTTGCGTTTTATTCTTTAATCAAAACTTTCGTGATTATTTTTAGGCAGAGAAACGGTTTGACAAACGCGCCAGAGGCTTTATCTGAACAAAATAAAAAAAACTAAAACTGGAAAAAATCAAAAGAATGACAAGCATATTTCGTATCCTTTCCATGGAAATGCTACCTCGGGATAAAAAAAAACAGCCATCAAACATAGCAAATATTCTATAAATGATCAATTATTACAATTAGTTTTCAAAGTTACATGGTAACGATGATGCATAATTGCTGTAATATAGTGAATTACAAAGTGTGTTATCTGACAACAAATAATATATAGAGGCAGTAATCCATTATATCCCTTAAGGACTATAATTTATCATTTAAATTAATAAACACAGAACATTTGATATCTGTTTTACATGAAAACAGTAAATGATTTATACCGTTGTCATGGTTACTGCAACAGAATAAAAGAAAACATAAGAGTCGTGTCTGATTTTGTTCTGTTTCATTTACAATTGTTAATAGTGGCGGGTTTCTCGTTTCATTTTCAGATCTCTTATTATTTGTTTGTTACAAAGTGATTGGTGCGTTTTTGTCGTCCAGTTGGTTGGTAATTTTTCGCGGTGGGAGTGTTCCTTATGAACGGTGTTTCAACTAGCCAATCAATGAATGTAGTTATCTACTGTCAGTCTCACTGATTTCCAATTTTCCATTCATGAAACCCTTAAGACAAACGTCGCAGTTTTACAAATGACGTTGATTTAAAAGTTTTAGAAACAGTACTCAATATTTATCACCGTATTGCGAATATAATTTTTATTGTACCCATATTTGTAATTCACTTTAAACAATATTATACTTAAAATCAATAATCAAACTTTCAAATGCCATAACATATGTTAATTTTTTGGAGTTTATGAAATAAATTCTTCATAAATTAGAACATATAGCTTGTTAACAGTACGAAGTGTTTCTTGATTAATATTCGTCTTGTATTTCTTAAGATCGTCTAAAATAACATATGATGCTTTCAACACTTTGTTTAGAAAACATTTTTTAAAAAAATGAAAGTCAATCTGTTTAATTGACTACGGTTTGTAAAGGTGGACTTATCCATATTCTTTGAATTAAAACATTTCATTTTGAATTTAAAGCAAAAGCATACACTTATGAACACATATATAAATACATACTTTACAATTAAAATTTATAAGCATTATAAACTGTCTGGTTTTTTCTTAAATAATACCCTTTAATGCCAATCATGAATCAAGAATATCTTGCAGCCATTTTGAAATAATGTTGATTTTAAAGCCTAATATTTAAATTGCTTCACGCACCTGCAAATTTTCAAATTTAAAAATCAATACAATTAATCCCAATATTAATCTGTCGTTAATCTGTCAACGATTTTTGTATAGAAGAAAAATTGCATGAACTTGTACCTAGCTCTATGACGACCATTGCTGTTCCTCATGGCAACAAAGACAGAGGAAAGTTTACTTAATACAAGAACACGCCTCGCGTCTAGACCCCCTCCATTATGCACTTTAATCGCATACATGCATGATATGCAAAACATTATTCCGTTTTAGAACGGGTCATGAACTCGACTTATTGTTTTGAATTTATCGGCTTTGCGTTTTAATAGAGTGATTGACAAGTCCTCAATGCGTTGTTCAAATCAAGGTATTGATAGATATGCCATGTAACACTGTGTTTGATAAGCCGATACAATTTAAATTTACCAAACTACGTATCTTAAATTCATAACACTACAAGAAAAAAATTAAAACCGTTTTTTACATCCAAGCAATCATTAATTTTATTTTAAATTCATGACGGGACGAAAACTAAGGAAGTGTTAAATTGATAAATCAGCTCTTGCTTGTGAAATGTGGTTAACTTTATAAATATGTTTATTATATTACTTGGTCACTCACGACTGTCCAATAAAATAAATTCAGATACGACATTTGGGAAACCATAATACTGTTTTCCGCACTGGATCTGATTTAAAGATTTTTTTCAATGCAATACATAATGTTTAATTAAAGCTATCAAGATTTGGAGCACTTATAGTGTGTGTGTGTGTGTGTGTGTGTGTGTGTGTAATACCGAGCACAATGTCAAAGATTAAGAATATCAATGGTTGTGTGTGTAATTACTAATGATCCATAATTTTTTACAATTGTATAAAGAATCCGAAACAACTTACTCTCGGTAAAAAGATCCTGCATTAAGATTAAGATATATATATATAAATATATATATATATATATATATATATATATATATATATATATATATATATATATATATATATATATATATATATATATATATTTAGTCCTCTGAGCTATAATATAAGTTTGTCTTGGTTTTAAAGTAGGTGTAATTTCATTATTAAGCATATAACAATCTGTTTTAAATATATGAATTCAAATCTGATTTAAAATTCTTAACGTTATTCATAACTTCATTATTTCAATACACAATAAGGTTTGTTTACAAAGAATAAACACTTCAAAAGTTATTTACACAAAGTTAATAAAGAATAAACTAAAATGAATACAGTCAATAGGGGTATTGAGTAAACAAGAGGCACATTACCATGGCTCTCAAAGTCTGGAGTAGCGCTGTATTATCCTGCCATTGAAAGAACCAAACCGTTATCAGGAAGTCAGAAACAATTTTGTATTCACAAGTCTGGTTACTTTCTGATAGCAATAAATAAATATGTATTTTCATGTTGACTCGATATTTTGATCTTAAAACCTTGTGATTTAAAACGGTTAACTTTGGAAAAAAGACCGGACGTTAAACATATCTAAAATCTCAACAGTAGTTCAAATAGATTTGTACTAAAGTTATATTACAAGAATAACTAGTCGGTCAAAAACAATCTAAAATGCTATCAAAATAGCAAGAAAAAACACATTGACTAAAACTTAGAATGATATTTTTTTAATCGACACACATCAAAATCAATAACAATTCATTTGTTTTATACGTTATCAAATTCAGTTCGAAATATGAAATTGAAAATTAAATTTTTTAAATATAAATATTAAGTATAGGCTATATATGAGTCTGGATATTCAGTGCATAACTGCTTTGTGCAGAACACACCCCCTTTCTCTTTTTTTACCCGGCATGATATCAAGTTCCAAAATGTATTATGTTATTAAAAAATATTTTCAAATAATTTGGTGCTCAGTCGGATTTGGTTAGACGCTTATAATCTTTTAAAACGTATATTATACTTTTTGTTACAATGGAATAAAATAAAAAGATTAAGATAAATATAATGTATCATTCAGGTTCTATTGAAATTAAAAATAATATCAGGGTTCACAAGTAGACATCAGTGCAGGATAAGTTTAAGTATACAAACCGCTACAGAAAATAAAGATTGATCGTCAATGGAACGAAATTTAAAACGTTTTCATATAATTGAAAATAAAGTTTTATTTTTAAAAATAAAGAATGTAAATAAGTTTTAAATGGATATAAAATTTACTGTTGAAAGCCTTGATATATTGCTATAAATAAAAACTCAATAAGCGGTTTCTGAAAAACTGGATAATTAAATTTAAAGCAATTTAAAGAACGTGTTAGTATTTACTATGTTTAGAAAACAAACGACATTATCTGAATAAATTAAAATAATATCTTAGGTTCATAGATCATGATAAAAACTAACTAACCAAACATGGACATTGAATTTAGCAAAAGTTCAGATATCCAATAAAGGTTAAGCGAATATGAATAATTACGAATTTCGAAAAAGGCATCGATCATAAAGATTTAGATCGCATCTTATCCTACAATCCTCTGAACTAAGTAAAACTATGCTAAAGTACGAATCGACAATTAAAATGAAGATTGTCACAAAAAATTACAATAAAAACCAATGCTATTTGCTTTTTATATTTTATTTAGTTAACAACTAGCTTTTAAAACAACATTGTTTATAATAAACATTTCAAAAGGTTGTGTTTTAAAAGTGATATCAACTGAAGTTTGTCGATAATATTCTCACTTTTCTCTTAGTAACGAATGGACCGTTCTCTAGCAACAAATGGAAGCCATTTATCAAGACCCAACTCGGAGAAATGTAGATAGATAAATATCTATCTAAGGTATAATTTATAAAACTTTAATTTCGAGATAATATCTTAAATATTGAGTATTATAAAATCATAACAAAAATGTCTTTAACAGTATGTATCACAAAATGTTAAACTATAAAACTAAATTGCGGCCAAATAGTCTTAAATGCTATGTTATCAGTGTTACACCCTGGCTCAGTCCATTGTCTATTGTACAATTATAATCTAATATAAAATATTATTCGAATATATTCATTAAGATTATTAACTGATCAACCGTAAGAAGGGTATTGATCCGTCTATGACCCGTCATGGGTCCCCATTAAACAAAACAAAAATTATTAGTCTTGTCATAAGCTTGTAAGTGATAGACTATTTATTATATAACCAAATTTTACGGTGGATTATTTCATAAAATCAATCGCGTTTTTGTCAGTTGAAAAAATAATACCTGCACTGTAAGGGACCACATTTCTGGAAATCAAACATTCGCTGTCTGGTCCCTTAAATGTCCGGATATGGATTGCAATAATTTCATTGAAAGCCTAAACTAAAATTGGCAGATGAATTTATGTAAAATAATAATAATTAAATGCTACGCTTTTTACAGACATGCACGACGATCTTCATTTCGAACTCCCAACGAAAAAGAACTTTTGAAACCGAGCACATGCTATAACTCATGTTTATTTTATTTATTTATTTATTTATTTATTTATTTATTTATTTATTTATTTATTTATTACTAATTAAATTTCAAATTTAAAACATAAAAGCATTCCGAAATTCATCAAAGGAATTTTTCAGCTGAATCATATAATGAATTTTTAATTGCAAATGCAGAAAAAATGCAAAAACTAAATTTTAAATTATTTTTATACTTACAAGATTTCACTTTTTTAAGGACAGTAATTTTCCAATTATGTTTGATCCAACATTGTAAAGAGAAGAGTTATGTGAGGCATGTTTTTCATAAATAATATCTTTATCATCTCCTACGCCGTCAATACAAAGATAGATAAAAGACAAACCCTGCTGAAACATACTGCCGGTAAGTAAATAAACTCTGTAAGATAAGTTCTTATTGGACAACTTAAATATAGATTTTGTTGGCAAGTGTACCAAATTAATATACATATTAAATAAGTGTGCGACTTGCCAAATCTAAATGGTTGTCCTTAACAAAAGGATATTTTATGGCTCCCTGCCTCATACCTTGTCAATAAATGACATAAACTATGAATTAGGTAACTGGTGTGTGAATATTATTTACATGAATGTACGTAGTTTCATTTAACAACTTTATTGAATCAAGTTTTTTTTTTCTTTTTAGCACTTTTGTTACTATGAATGCTTTTTGAAATGGACCAGAGAAACATGTGACTGAAACATGTGCGATTATTAGCAACAGTCGCACAAACACAAACATGAAACAAAATAATTTCATTACTGAGACATCTAACACTTATTTGAACCATTGTTTCGTAAACTACAAACTTTGCGCAATTACTCGGGTTAATATCCAGCTTTTGAAGTTGTTTTTGGGATCATGATAAAACTGAATTGACATAATATTATAAAGTGTTCCCAAATATTACAAAAGATTTCGAGTTGCGTTTTATTTAAACCACCGACATGCTTGTTTAGAGTATAAAAAAGGTTTCGCTGTTTTAAATATGGACATAATCTAAATAACACTTGAACACGTTTACATACCAGCCTAATCAGAGTCTCGTTGCTTCAATATCAAATAAGTCTTGCATGATGACTTAGAGGCACATTTTAAAGTTTAAGCAATGGCAATTTGAATTCTCTTGAAACCTTCGAAAATTGTTCAAATATATAATGTGAGTGAAATACGGTGCGCCTTCTTTTGTTTAAACTAGTTTACTACTCGCCAAACACAAATTAATATGTCAACGTTAAAATTTATTTCAAACAATATTCATGAAGTGAATTATTTTTCGTTAACTTCTACCTAGCTTTATGGATTCTTTTTACCCTAATAGTACATTTACATGATAAACACCCAAGAAACGCCATTCGTGTTAACTTAGAAAAAAACGTTATTTTTCATAATGAAGTGACCATAAAATCTTACAACTTCAGTACCAAAACAATGTCTCAGATCCCAGCATTTGCATATATGCTTGGGGTTAAACATATAGTCATTATTCTACCTTAACACTTTATTCATTCATAAAAAAAGTATGAAATTTTTACTGTTGTATCTAACCGTGATTATTGCATGTTGACGTAACCTGGTCAGAAAACAAGGTTTATGCAATATAAACGTATATACTAACAGGAAAACATGTATCGATCACGTCGTGAAACTGGTCGTTAATACATTATTTACCTGACGAGGTGTTTAACGGTATTGGAATCAATATATCGCCTAACTGGACTGTTTTGAATTACACATGTTGAGCCAGGACTCTTAAAAAAAACATTACATAGTGGTATATGAAGTATAGTTATTCATTTTTTTATTTGGAATCTATCGCGAGTTATAAGAAAAAATACATAATCTATCATTAGGTGAAGTTACACGAATTAATGATCAATGACTTCATTACTTGATTTGGGATAATTTGATTACTGGTTTCTAAGCAATACATTGGTTACTTACTGTATTTAAAGTGTTTATAAGGTGTTGTTTCGATCTGAAATACCGTTAATAATTTCTTATAGCACGAAGGGAGCAACGTTTGACACTATATAGACCCTTCCTTTAAGAAATGCATAGGAGATAACTGTTTGTGATTATTATAGGTATAAGCCAATTTTGTCATCTCTCGTGTCATTTTGACTTTTCTTTAGATTTTGTATTTAAGTTACATGTGAACCATATATTATGTTTATGCACAGAAACTAGTGTAAACTTACTCTCATTGCAGTATAACGCAATTACAGTTGTTTTAAGTACATCTCTCTCTCTCTCTCTCTCTCTCTCTCTCTCTCTCTCTCGCACACACACACACACGCACACACACACACACACACACACACACACACACACACACACACACACAGAGGAAAAACTTATTAAATAAAAGCAAGTAATTTTTGTATATGAAATATAAAGTACATTGTAACTCTGAAATCAATGCCGATAGTTTAAAAAAAATGTCAAGTTTAAATGTCGAAAAGTTATGTGCTTTAAAACATTTATTCCAACTGTTTTTATATTAACGAGAAAATTACATTTATACATTTATAGCAAACCATCAGAACAAAATAATTCTTCATAGGTCACTTGACCTAGAAAATGTTATTCGATAATAAAATAATTGTGACTTAATCTACTTAACACACACTACAGGTGACATTTAATATCTTTGTCCATTTAAATTTAAATTTATTTTGTCTTAATGTGTTTTAAATTCATTTAAAAACTATATATCAGTATTTAAATAAAACAAAACTTTTAAAATATATTTTCTTATACATTAAATAAGTTTTGCATTGATTTTTAAAATTTTCTTTTGCAGTAGTTAATAAAATCGTTCTTACCTGTTCGTCTAAAGTGGATTCAAATGGTTGCTAAAGACATGGCGTCTCGTTGCTAGGGACATATGTATCATAGACACATACTTTCGTACTTGACGAGATCAGATTAATTTCTAGATAGATGAATGAACAAACTATTCCCAACATAAAAATTGACTTTAAAATGTAAATGTTGAAATTTAGTTCAAATTCACACAGTATATAATCTTACCTGCTTCACGCACCGACACCGATATGTTTGTAGTGAACGGAGAACGGTAGTTAAACCCGGTTGCTTGACAGAGCGATTTGACCCCACGGAGTTCAAATGTTTAGATAGAGTTCAAAGGCGCTTTTTTGTTTAGAACATAAATATATTACATGGATTCTATATTTTAAATCAAAAGATTTCCTATTCGTATGAAAGGTTTTTTTTTCTATGCACTGAAAGAACTCAATCGATTTTGTTAGAATATAAATAAGAAGTTTGGTGGATTTTTTTTTATAACTGAGTCTGCTGTTAATTGTTTCTATTAAAACCACAAAAAGGCCTTTTAAGACAAACACAAGGGCAAATCTTTACTTGTATTATATAACAGATTGTACTTAAAGAAAACCTGCCGTGTCATTTATTATCAAAATGTCAGTTTTAAGACACGTAAAGTTACAGATTGATAAATAACTTATTTTAGATTTACGATAAATACTTGTAATATTTAAAGTTAAATATTATTTATTACAGACAAATATTATAACGACTTTTATGTATAAAGTAACACTCTGAAGTACTATTAGTACTATATGAAGTACTATTGGTATATATGACAATCAAACAATGATTTCAAGAGTAACAAATACTTTACTTTAGATAAATATATATATATATATATATATATATATATATATATATATATATATATATATATATATATATATATATATATATATATATAGTCACTTTCTATTATGATAAGTATAATTTATTGATATTTGATATTTACATAAAATAAACAGTTAAAATGATTTAAAACTATGCGCGTAAATACCTTCTGTATTTAGCATATGTCTATGTCAAAGTTGATCTTTTTCCTATTTTCCATATTTACACTTGCGAACAACTCACATCTTATAATCAGCAAGATTGAAACAACCATTGTGACAGATAAGTCGAAGCTAAACTTTAGCTGATATTTCAGATAAACTCTTTCGTGTGTTTACTAGTGTCATATATCATTTTTGAATATATTTTATGATAAAATTCAAAAATGGAATATGACACTAGCAATCATTCTAGAGGGAAGAATACTGGACCATTGTTTCATCACTACATGGTCAACATGGTCAAAATTCTTTATTAAAACCACATTTTGAACACATCCTGTGCTGAAATAATCAATCGTCTTACTTTCAATACAAAACATTATTAAAGCTGTTTTCGACGACGAAGGTTAAAAAAATGCAATATTATATATAAAAAAAAATACTACATGTATACAAGAAAACAGAAAAACAACAACAAACTGATATAAGGAGAGACACTTCTTAACTTCGGATCAGGACAAAGACGACAGGGCAGGACCGAATACAGTTTATAATGTTGTTGACCAATAAAAAGACGGAAACTCGGTGGGAGGGTTGAAACATTTACGTAATATTCGGATTTGATGACGTCTGCACTACGAACCGAAACCCATGTATCTGTTGAAAGTGAACAAATGAAAAAATAAACCTCTTATTTTTTTAAAATATTAATTGTACTTAACAGCACAGAAATATCCCAGAGTTGACTTAATCAAATTGAACACTATATATGTTGAAACCGATTTGTTGTCAACTGTGTTAACTGGGTAAACGAATAATTGATGTACCCGCGGCACAAAAATGTGGCACATCATGCATGGTTACCCCCAAAATAAGTTTGATATTCATTTAAATATTTGATTCAAGATTCCAGAACATGGAACATTAGAATCGATTTCTCATAAAATAATTATTGGTAATCAGACTGTCATTCAAATATTTATATCATGAAATAAATTAGGTTTCTTCAATATGGATTGGTTAACAGACTGTCATTTCAAATATTTATCCAAGACTCCACATCATAAAGCAATTGAATTTCTCTAATAATGAATATCTAGCCGCCTCAGTCACCAAGCGGTAGAGCGTCCGCCTCGAGAGCGTGAGGTCGAGGGTTCTAATCCCAGTCGTCGGATCATGCATAAGACTTCAAATTTTGAAAGACTGATTCCTTGCCTGGCTCTAAGTGTTAAAGGTACAGATTATTGACTAATTCACTCAATGTCCGTATAATGACTGAGTCCGTGGTAAGTTTGTCAGTGGCTGAACTATCACCATAATAAAGTATCGTCCTCAGTTTCCTAACACAAAGTATTTTATAATTAACACTCGCACATTTCATGCATGTATACACGAACTTGTTCTTAGAGTTTAATAATCTTTCTCTCGTTGTGAATAGCTTAAAAATTGCTGATGCAACGTTAAACAACGAACCAACAATATCCATTAACATACTGTCATTCAAATAATTTAAGACTTCACATCATGAAACATTAAATTATATTTTTCAATTATAATTGGGTAATAGAGAAAAAAGAAATCAAGCATCGAAAATATTTGAAACAAGAATTTCTCATCAGCGAATATGCGATAGTAATCTCAATCGCTGTATTGACACTTACTGTTAATGCAAAAAGTTAATAATTTATAGAGATAGTTATAATTTTCAACAAAAATTATATGAATATTTCATTATCAAAGCTAGTATGATAGTTGTATTGCATTTGGTACATTCAGAGTTATGTAAATTATAATGCCTGACGGCTTTTATTTCACAAACAATTTCACTACGGGACTTTAAAAAATCACACATCATCATTTACACAGAGTGCAATTTTTGCTAAAGTGTTAATAAGAGCTAATGCATTAGCTTAATTGTATTATTTTAATTTTTATCTTTCTGTAACAATGTTAAAGTAAAAAATAAAAAAAGGAATACCAATTGCAATTGTTGCAGCCCTATGTTCCACACGGAATGAAGAGGATTAAGTAAGTAAGTAAGAATTGCAATTGGTGATCAAGGGTTACAATATGGTTTTGGATTACTACTGGTACCTTTGAACTTTTTGGTACCAATGGTTACCACGGAGTTGTCACAATACAATGGTATTTAGTGCCTATTGGCACCAATATTAACAATTGCGCTGTCAAAATGCTATAGTATTTGGTTTATATTGGTAACATGTTATTGGTACTTTCTGGTACCAATGGTTACCACAAAGCTGTCACAATACTATGATATTTAGTACCGTTTGGTACCATTATTGACCACTGGGCTGTTACAATTGAATGATATTTGTTTATTATTGGTACCATGGTATTTAGTACTTTCTGGTACCAATAGTGATAATATAGCTATCACAATGCTATGGTATTTAGTACAATGTTATGGAATTCGGTATTACTGTTAACAGCAGTGACAATGGGCTGTTACAATGCAGTGTTGACAATGGCTTGTTACAGTCCTCTGGAATTCGATGAATATTAGTATCAATGTTGACCATAGGCTGTTACAGACATCTGGTATGTGGCACTTAGTGGTACCAATGGTGACCGTGGACTTTAAAAATTGCATGAGCCATGATGTATTGTCTTCGTTTTTTAAACATGTAAATCAATATATAAAAATTCTAAAATACAAAATTATAAAATCTGTTTACTACTTAGCAATACATGTCTATTTATTTTTTGCCAACGGTTGGTGTCTTATTTTTCGCTAGTACACACAATGACCGTCTGTCTGGCAGAAGACACAATGATTCGCGCAAAACCTCAGAGTTGATTGAAATAAACTTACAGTTATTAATTTTTATTGAACTTCTACTTTCGTCAAATTGAATTTCTTTAATAGAAAGTTTATATTTTACTAAATAAAAAACTTTGATTTAGTAAAATTCACTACTTCGATTTCTCAGTAGATGGTAAACACTAAACAATGATATCATTCCCACATGCTAATGTTAAATGTATTTATTTCATAAACTTAAAAAGTAAACAAGACAATCCCGGCCTTAGAATCGTTAGACAAAAAATTCGATTACAATTACCAGCGACCGCACCGAGTTATAATTACAGAATTTTTTTTTTTTTTTTTTTTTTTTTTTTTTTTTTTTTTTTTTTTTTTGTATCACCATTGGCAACAGACTTCCATTTTAAAATTTTGAAGATATAATCTATGAAATTTTTAAAATATCACTATCGATAAGAGAGACTATTTAGTTTCAACATTTTGATAGATTTAATGTATGATAAACTTGACATTAATGTGTAATTTTTATGATCGATTTACATTCACCTTATATACAAATACATTTTATTTTAAATAAATTATTGAATAATATATTGTTATGTTGATATTGATAATTTAGACAAATGCATTCTAAATATTTACTTAAAAGTTTTACGTTTTAACATATCAATGACTATATAATTATGATTAAATGTTTTACCACGATTATCACTCGACTACTAGCAAAATATACAGGTATTAGTAATGAAATTGAGTCTCAAGTAACCATAACAAAATACCAGTTATTATAATGAAGGTCTCAGCATGCCGGGTTTACAATAAAAAGTCTCTGGTGACTAGTACAACATACCGGTTATTACAATGAATAGTATCTAGTAACCAGTACAACGTACAGGTTATTACAATGAAACGTCTCTAGTTACCATTACAACGTACCGGTTATTACAATGAAAAGTCTCTGGTTACAAGTACAACATACAGGTTATTACAATGAATAGTATCTAGTAACCAGTACAACGAACCGGTTATTACAATGAAACGTCTCTAGTTACCATTACAACGTACCGGTTATTACAATGAAAAGTCTCTGGTTACAAGTACAACATACAGGTTATTACAATGAAAAGTATCTAGTTACCAGTACAACATACCGGTTGTTACAAAGAAAAGTGCCTAGTAACCAGTAAAACATGCCGGTAATTATAATGAAAAGTAACTAGTACCCATTACAACATACCGGTTATTATAATGAAAAGCATCTAGTTACCAGTATAATGTGCCGGTTATTACAATGAAAAGTATCTAGTTACCAGTACAACATACTGGTCATTATAATGAAAACTCCCTGGTAACCATTTAAACGAACCAGTTATTACAATGAAAAATCTCTTATGACTGTTTCAACATACCGGTATTGGTAACGAAATTAAGTCTCTAGCAACCATTCAAATTTACCGGTTATTACAATGAAAAGTATCTAGTTACCAGTAAAACATACTGATTAAGTCTCAAGTAGCCATAACAACATACCGGTTATTATAATGAAGTCTCTTATGACTGTTTCAACATATCGGTATATGTAATGAATTAAAGTCACTAGAAACCATTACAATATGCAGGTAACGAAAGCTTTAGCATCCATTCGAACATACTGGTTTTATGAATGCGTCTTATTCTTTAGAGACCCTTGCACACAACATTATGGTTTTGATTATAAATTTAAGTTTGAAGAAACCATTACAAAAACACCGATAATGGTAATGAATTGAGTCTTTCGTAACGATGAAATTATTCCGCTATACCGGTCATTATAATGAAAAGTCCCTGGTAACAAGTATAACATACTGGTTATTACAATGAAAAGAATCTAGTTACCAGTACAACATACCGGTTATTACAATCAAAAGTCTCTAGTTACCATTACAACGTACCGGGCAATGAAGTTGTTTTAGTCAACATTACAACTTCTATTACTGGGTATTGGTAATAAATTTGATTTCAGCCATCATTACAACCTTTAGCACCGGGTATTGGTAATGAACTTATTATAACCTCTAGTACTGGGTATTGGTAATAAATTTGATTTCAACCATCATTACAACCTTTAGTACCGGGTATCGGTAATGAACTTATTATAACCTCTAGTACTGGGTATTGGTAATAAATTTGATTTCAGCCATCATTACAACCTTTGCTACCGGGTATTGGTAATGAACTTATTATAACCTCTAGTACTGGGTATTGGTAATAAATTTGATTTCAGCCATCATTACAACCTTTAGTACCGGGTATTGGTAATGAACTTATTATAACCTCTAATACTGGGTATTGGTAATAAATTTGATTTCAGCCATCATTACAACCTTTAGTACCGGGTATTGGTTATGACCTTATTATAACCTCTAGTACTGGGTATTGGTAATAAATTTGATTTCAGCCATCATTACAACCTTTAGTACCGGGTATTGGTAATGACCTTATTATAACCTCTAGTACTGGGTATTGGTAATAAATTTGATTTCAGCCATCATTACAACCTTAAGTACCGGGTATGGTAATAAATTTGATTTCAGCCATCATTACAACCTTTAGTACCGGGTATTGGTAATGAACTTATTATAACCTCTAATACTGGGTATTGGTAATAAATTTGATTTCAGCCATCATTACAACCTTTAGTACCGGGTATTGGTTATGACCTTATTATAACCTCTAGTACTGGGTATTGGTAATAAATTTGATTTCAGCCATCATTACAACCTTCAGTACCGGGTATTGGTTATGACCTTATTATAACCTCTAATACTGGGTATTGGTAATAAATTTGATTTCATCCATCATTACAACCTAAAGTACCGGGTATGGTAATAAATTTGATTTCAGCCATCATTACAACCTTTAGTACCGGGTATTGGTAATGAACTTATTATAACCTCTAGTACTGTGTATTGGTAATAAATTGATTTCAGCCATCATTACAACCTTTGGTACCGGGTATAGGTAATCAACTTATTATAACCTCTAGTACTGGGTATTGGTAATAAATTTGATTTCAGCCATCATTACAACCTTTAGTACCGGGTATTGGTAATGAACATATTATAACCTCTAGTACTGGGTATTGGTAATAAATTTGATTTCAGCAATCATTACAACCTTAAGTACCGGGTATTGGTAATGAACTTATTATAACCTCCAGTAAAGGGTATTGGTAATAAATTTGATTTCATCCATCATGACAACCTTTAGTACCGGGTATTGGTAATGAACTTATTATAACCTCTAATACTGGGTATTGGTAATAAATTTGATTTCAGCCATTATTACATCCTTTAGTACCGGGTATTGGTAATGAACTTATTATAACCTCTAATACTGGGTATTGGTAATAAATTTGATTTCAGCCATCATTACAACCTTTAGTACCGGGAATTGGTAATGAACTTATTATAACCTCTAATACTGGGTATTGGTAACAAATTTGATTTCAGCCATCATTACAACCTTAAGTACCGGGTATTGGTGATCAACTTATTATAACCTCTAATACTGGGTATTGGTAATAAATTTGATTTCAGCCATCATTACAACCTTTAGTACCGGGTATTGGTAATGAACTTATTATAACCTCTAATACTGGGTATTGGTAATAAATTTGATTTCAGTCATCATTACAACCTTAAGTACCGGGTATTGGTAATGAACTTATTATAACCTCTAATACTGGGTATTGGTAATAAATTTGATTTCAGCCATCATTACAACCTTTAGTACTGGGTATTGGTAATGAACTTATTATAACCTCTAGTACTGGGTATTGGTAATAAATTTGATTTCAGCCATCATTACAACCTTTAGTACCGGGTATTGGTAATGAACTTATTATAACCTCTAATACTGGGTATTGGTAACAAATTTGATTTCAGCCATCATTACAACCTTTAGTACCGGGTATTGGTAATCAACTTATTATAACCTCTAATACTGGGTATTGGTAATAAATTTGATTTCAGCCATCATTACAACCTTTAGTATTGGGTATTGGTAATGAACTTATTATAACCTCCAGTACTGGGTATTGGTAATAAATTTGATTTCAGCCATCATTACAACCTTCAGTACCGGGTATTGGTAATGACCTTATTATAACCTCTAGTACTGGGTATTGGTAACAAATTTGATTTCAGCCATCATTACAACCTTTAGTACCGGGTATTGGTAATGAACTTATTATAACCTCTAATACTGGGTATTGGTAATAAATTTGATTTCAGCCATCATTACAACCTTTAGTACCGGGTATTGGTTATGACCTTATTATAACCTCTAGTACTGGGTATTGGTAATAAATTTGATTTCAGCCATCATTACAACCTTTAGTACCGGGTATTGGTAATGACCTTATTATAACCTCTAGTACTGGGTATTGGTAATAAATTTGATTTCAGCCATCATTACAACCTTAAGTACCGGGTATGGTAATAAATTTGATTTCAGCCATCATTACAACCTTTAGTACCGGGTATTGGTAATGAACTTATTATAACCTCTAATACTGGGTATTGGTAATAAATTTGATTTCAGCCATCATTACAACCTTTAGTACCGGGTATTGGTTATGACCTTATTATAACCTCTAGTACTGGGTATTGGTAATAAATTTGATTTCAGCCATCATTACAACCTTCAGTACCGGGTATTGGTTATGACCTTATTATAACCTCTAGTACTGGGTATTGGTAATAAATTTGATTTCAGCCATCATTACAACCTAAAGTACCGGGTATGGTAATGAACTTATTATAACCTCTAATACTGGGTATTGGTAACAAATTTGATTTCAGCCATCATTACAACCTTTAGTACCGGGTATTGGTAATGAACTTATTATAACCTCCAGTACCGGGTATAAGTAATAAATTTGATTTCAGCCATCATTACAACCTTTAATACCGGGTATTGGTAATGAACTTATTATAACCTCTAATACTGGGTATTGGTAATAAATTTGATTTCAGCCAACATTACAACCTTTAGTACCGGGTATTGGTAATGAACTTATTATAACCTCTAATACTGGGTATTGGTAATAAATTTGATTTCAGCCATCATTACAACCTTTAGTACCGGGTATTGGTAATGAACTTATTATAACCTCTAGTACTGGGTATTGGTAATAAATTTGATTTAGCCATCATTACAACCTGAATGCCAGGATTTGGTAATAAACTTGTTCTTGCTATTATTATCATTATTATTGCCATGTACCACTTTTTGAATTTAATCATAAAAATACATTCAAAAAGTTGTATTGTCATTCATATACCACTTTTTGAATGTATTTTTATGATTAAATTGAAAAAGTTATTGTTGTTGTTGTTGTTATTATTATTATTATTATTATTATTATTATTATTAAGAGAGAGAGAGAGAGAGAGAGAGAGAGAGAGAGAGAGAGAGAGAGAGAGAGATTTTTGGTGGATTTAAAGCGGATAAGTGGATTATCTAAAAATTTCACACCATAAAAACAACTTTTGATTTAGCTATCAATCCAGGCCCATATAAATAGTATATTGTATCTCTATAAAGTGTAAACATGCCATGGCCACAGATAGACTTTCACTCACTTTTCTGATTACAACTTTTCATGTTCTTATCCTGTCTGAGTGACATTCAATAAATGATATGACTTATAACATGAAAAACTGAAGCAGACAAATAAAACACAGAAAAGAAAAACGAACAATCACATATCTACGGAAATGTGTTCTCGAATAAGAAAAAAGTCCTTAAGCATCACTTGTCCACCAAGACCTGGTTAATCATAGCTTCATTAGCTGAATCAATGATAATAACAAATAAGACTTGCCTAATAGACCATTTGCCAATTAAATGTTCCGAGTCATTTTCCTATTTAGATATTACAATGACGGGGGACAAAACCTCTGAATTTTCGGGTTTTTTCGTACAAAAGCACTGTTTTTACCAAGTGTAATTTCTATGTTGTCTTTTTATTTAAAAAGTTTACCAGACAAGCCTAAATACATTTGAGACATTATATGCAAAATAAAATGGTTTAAAAGATGAAGATATTATTTTTAGCTTTTAGCTTTTTGTTTGCCAAGAGAAGTCATGTTTTATGTAACGAAAAACCCGAGAACTGTCCGGTCAAGTTATAAAATCTTAATAGAAAACCGATTCATATTTTTCGATCGGAATTTTAATTGGCAAATCCAGTATTGCTAACATATTAAGAAATTGACAATGTTGAAACGATGTCTTTCATTTTAATGAAATTCGATTTACTTTTAGTCTTTTCAACTAAGTGTTTTCTAAATATTTGAGAGTAAAAAAAGTAACAAGTTTTAACTAATTAACTGATTGACCTTATCAAGCTTCAAAAGGAGTAAAAAAAAATCGACAAGTTTTAATTAAACGAGTCAACTGAAGTTAAACTTATCAAGCTTCAAACTAAACTGCAACATAATGAAAAAAACTTGTGTATAATTATCAACAGATATGTATAACTTGTTCTTAGATAGAAGTATCAAGTCATGGGTCGAATTACATTGCATTGTAATGCATTACATTACAATTACTTAGACAAAACTAGCATTATATTGCAATTAATAATTATATACATGTATTATTGTCTATGTAATGCATTACATTACAATTACATGTAATTGCATGTAATGTAATTGTACTTGGGGAAAAATGTAATGCATTACAATTACAAATTAGCATTACCCCATGCCTGGAATTGCCAAGTAAAAATACATGTCATAAAAATATATTAGCAAAGAGAAGACCGCACGATACAGTAACTGAATGGTACCAACTGAATATTAGGAAAATTATTGGGCATAATTAAAGAAAAGGTTCTTAAAGGGTGCTGGTTTAAATAGTCTGTATCGCTCAACTACTTTTCCGTGCGATAATAATAATAATAATAATAATAATAATAATAATAATAATAATAATAATAATAATAATAATAATAATAATTATTATTTTATTTTATTAACGTGTCACATGCCATAAAACATACATAACAACATATACAATACAAAAAATAAAATATCGACATCCAGCCTAAAAGACTTATGAGACACGGTCATCTATAAAAATTAGCGAAAATATATACATGTACATTCAATATACAGCAGTAAAGGTGTGTGTGTGTGTGTGTGTGTGTGTGTGTGTGTGTGTGTGTGTGGTGCAGTTGTATCGATATGTTTGTTAAAGTGTATGTTAAATATTGTATGCAATAATATATATATTATATTATGTATGCAATGTGTGTGTGTGTGTGTGTGTGTGTGTGTGTGTGTGTGTGTGTTAAAATGTATGCAGTGTGTGTGCGTGTGTGTGTGTATGTGTGCGTGTTAAAATGTATGCAATGTGTGTGTGTGTGTGTGTGTGTGTGTGTGTGTGTGTGTTAAAAATAAATGTAATAAATTAGAAATTAAAAATGACAATCAAATTAAATAGTTATGATAAAAAATATTTCCTTCTATTAAACATATTAAAAATTGTCTTGGCCACTAGTGGTTATATAATAATAATAAAACTATAGGTGAATCTTGAAAAAAAACTGAAAAATTTTGCAGAAACTTATGATAACTTAAAATTAAAATTACAATTACTTTTTAAAAACAGACAACTTAACAAGCCTTTACATGCACATAGTTCACTTTTTTGGTTATTTTTATTTCTATTTTATTTAGGAATGGGGTAGTTTTGAAATATGCACCAACGGATCGTATTCTTAACAAGGCTTCTAATGTTAAGTGATTTATGTTTTAAGTTAAGCGTTCTTGTGCATCATCGTTACATAAGAATTGTCACTGATCAAGTTCACTACTGGAACAACAAAAGTACTACTGCTATAATAAAATTACACACATTGTAAATCATCCATAAAATGTAAGTTTAATTTTATAAAGACGTACATGTTTAACAAATAATTCATTACAAGTTAGAGTGACACAGCGACATTATTTTAAAAACAATTTTTTGTTTGTTATGAATTCGCGGCGGTGGAAAGTTTTAGTAATTGAATGACTTTTTAACTATAATTTATTAGCAATATTGCTGTATCGGTTTTAAAAGAAAAACTTTCTCTTTCATCAAAATATAGTAATGTATGTGCAAGTTCAAACATAAAGTTTGTTTTTATAAGCAACTGTAAACAATTTAGTTAGAAATATACATGTCACTATTAAGGTGTATAAATATGTTCTATTTCTGACGCTGCAGTAATACAATTTCTAAAAACAAATCGGAAAATTGGCTCATAATAAATTAAAAGTGATTACAAACCAATTTTTTTGTTATTATTATTATTTGGCCTATTATAATTATTATATTTTAACAACCATATCGGTTGATGGTATAGAAAAACAAAGACCATCTATTAAAAATGAAAAAAACCTCAAAAAAGCATTTCAGCCATCATGGATTAAAAATGCCTTCTTTCCTCACAGTATCCGCACTGAATGCGCTCTAGCTTTCAATAACTATAACAAATTAAATAATTCCAAGGGAAAAAATCGGGACATAAAATTGTCTTACCTTATTTTTGTTTGGAATTTCCAAATAACATTTACTAAAACAACGGGCTCTCCACCATGACAATGACGTCATACATCTGTCTTCAAGAACAATCGCGTTCCTATGCCTACCCAAGAGGAAGATCCTCTATGACGTCAAAATTTTCGTTTTCGCCGCATGCGTGATTTTTAAACAAAGATACTTTATTTTTAGTTTCCGCCGGATTGTAACATGTTTTTTTTTTCATATAATCATTGTACCCACGCTTATGAAACATGAAAACGGGTTTTAAAAGACAAATTACACGCGGATCTGTTAGTTTCATTACTGCACTATACAGTACAAAATGACATTCGCCTTTACAACAAGATGCATGAACAAAATTATGCCACCTTGGTACAGCCAGAATCAGTCCAATAAATTTGCTATTTTACTATAACTTTAAAATATTGGTATCTATATCCAAATAAGGATTGAACCATACAAAAAATACAACAACAATAATTCATACAACAATGCAACAACAAACAAAAGAAAAAATACAATACAATGAAACACAAGAAAAAATACAATACAATGATACAGATAAAATGGCTAGAGTACTGTCATATTATAGATTTTTGAATTTTCTGAAATATTCAAAAATTTATAATATCACAAAGTTGTCATATTATAAATTTTTGAATATTTCATTCAGAAAATTTATAACATGACAGTACAGTGTCAAGAGCAATTGGCCAAAATGGAGTTATCTCTTAGTCTAAGCGACTCTTTCATAAAAGTCCCAATAATGGACAAATGTTTTAGATTAAGTAAGTAATACAGTTTTTGTTCACTTCTTTTGATATTAAAATCAGAATAATCTTTTACTAAGGTATTAAATAGTGAAATTCTAATAATGCTTTTAATATTACAATTAAAAAAGAAATGGCTCTCATCCTCAATAGAACTACAAACTTTACAAAGTCTATTTTCTCTCTTCAAATTTTTATACCGGCCTCTCTCAATTTCCAAACAATGGTCACTTACTCTAAATTTTGTAAATAATTTCCTGTTTGAAAAATTATGATGAAGTAAATAAGGTTCCAAGTCAGAGTCCTGTTTAATGTTTTTGTACAGGTCTAACTTTGAGGTTTCTGGGTTTATAGCTTTTATCTTATTTAGAACAATATTAGAATAATATATGTCATCAATGTATTTGATCTTTTTTTTTAAATTTTGGCTTCAGAAGATTAAATGGTAAAGACAAATCAATATCATCAAGAATATCAAAATGTAATTCTTCCATAACTTTTTCAATAAATGAATAACATGTATATATTGACTCATTAGCTAGAAGTTTGTTAACCTCAAAAGCTTCTTTCAGAAGGGGGTTTATTTTAGAAGAGTTTAACCTAGCGTAATATAGCAAAGCTTGGGTCTTAGTAAAACTTTCTACAGGAAACCTACCCAATTCTGAACGACAAGCAAAATTGCTAACAGACCTTTTAACACCAAGAATAAATTTACAGAATTTCAGATGAATTTCCTCAAACTGATACTGGTCTGAAAATGTTAAGTTATCAATGATTTTGTCAGTTTTTTCTGCTCTTTTAGCAGAATTAAAATACTTTTGAAAATTATTTTACTCAATACATTTAGTTGACAATATTTTTTGATAAATTAGACATTCAACAATTTGACAAATGGTTCAAACAATCAGTATGGGTAGCAAAATACCTCATGTCTTGGTCAAATTGAAGCTTCTTAATATCCACTTCCGTTATTTGCGTTGATGTGAATATGAATGCAAAGAATGTACTAGAATGAGATGTTTTCTGATAGAAGGTCAACTTTTTATTCAAGTAGTGGTCATTTACGCCCCATTCGAGATTCATTCACTTTTACCGAGGGGGTCAATTCTGGGATGGCTGAGAAAATTTCAAGTGCCCGTAGAATATAACTGACCTTCGGCAAGCGAACTTACAAACTTTCTTACACTAGAATCTGTTCCAGTGGGATTCGAACCTGGGCTTCGAGAGGCACTGTGATCCGCAAGTGCGCATTTTAGACTACTCGGTCACAGACCCCCTCCCCCCCTCCCCAAAACAATCTATACAGTCACAATGTTTGTTTAGTATACAAAAATATTACGACTGACATGCTGTTCCAATATTCCTCGTGATTCTCATATTTTGCTACTTTTGAATTTTTAAAGAATTTGTACTTTTGAATTGTATAATTTCATAAAAAATTTTATAAATAGCACATGGTAGAAGTAAAAAAAAAATTTCACGGGGGTTCAATACTAGTATTATTTAATTCAAGTCATTTGCAAAATGCGCAAATACATAAAAAGGAATGAATAAATAATTTCAAATAAATAAGGAAATTGTTTAATAAATATATTTTTATTGGAATTGTTCATCTAGTCGATCATAAAATCTCCAATGAATAGAAGCTGATTCATAATTTACCCCTTGGTGTGTTAAAACAAAAGTTTCATGACGTGTATGATTTTGTTTCGCTTACAACACCGCTTAACTTGCAAATCTAGGGGCTTTTAGCCGCTTTCTTAGACTTGCATTTGTTTTGGAATTTTATGAATCAACTGGATGAACATCTCCAACTATCATATTCAGGCCAAATGGTCTGAAAATTAAATTTGTCGCAATAATTATTTTTCAATTGAATTGAATCATTTTCTTTCTGTCGCAGACCGAGCTCGACAGATAGCTCAGAGAGTGAAGTGTTAGGATAGAATTGGAAATTCGGGGTTCCAGTCAAAATTTGGTCGCTAAATAAGCTTCCAAGTTCCAACCAAAATGTTTGTTCAGGGGTTGACCTAACGATTTCTATTTATGGTTATTTAACGAAGAATATTAAATTTCTTTTTTTTCTACGTCGAATTTTTAAAGGTCAGTTGCCTTCTTTTAAAGATAATTATTTTCACAACTGTAACTGATTCACAGCTAAAATATGCCACGCTCGGAGCTTTTAAGATATTTTCCTTGATAATCTGATGAAACCTCAAAACAACCATGCTGACCAATAGATCTATGGTATTTTTCTGTCTAAATTCATTTAGAAATCTTGTCTTTTGTAAACGAACTTCTAGAGATTGTTACATGTGTGTGTATTGCAATTTGTTCTTACTATTATCTCTTAAGATAATCCAAGATGCAAATAAAGGGACATAACTCAAACCAACAGTCATTTTAAACAGACAAAAGTCTAGATTTCACTGTATTTATTCTATATTTATCACAATAAATAACATGAATGATCGGTGTACTGAAATAATACACTATGACTGCTTACCACATGAGTATATTACTAATTTTATTATTAAAGAACATTGCTTCCAACTGGACAAAAAATTATTATTATCTTAAAAACCGACATTTCTTTTTAAATCTCTTGTCAATTTAGGGGCTTTTAGCTGCATTTTTCATTTATGTAGAATAAATATATAGATAAATAAGCCAAATACATGTAAATAATTTACATTGAAACAAAAACAGAAAGAAAAAAATTCTTTAAATTATTCATATGTGTGTATTATAATTTCAAAATTTAAAAAAAGCATAGTTTTTTCGTATTATACATTTATCATTCATAAGTCTTTGTAAATATTCCAGAAAAAAACTGTTTCATGTATTTCACCTTATAATCAAACCCACATATGCCCTAATACACATAAAATTTTTCATCTTTGGTTTAACTTATTTAATTTTTACATCCCTCCAATTCGAATGAAGATGACCATAATCATGTGTGCTATATCACAAAGTTAACTTATTAGAATCAATTTACTTTTCTTGAAACTGTAAATAAGTTTTGAAATATTTGCCTTCACTAGAACATAGTTTCATGTTCAATAAAAATACAAATAAAAGTTGGCACATGAACTTTTCCATTTTCAAAACCAAGTTGCTCCATTCGCAATTTGATTCTATTAATTTTGAATATCCATAACCTGTAGAAATAATAAATAAAACAGGAGCATTCAAACATTAAAATGTTACTATAAAAATCTGACAATACTGTATTTGATTAATTGAGCTCTTTTTTCCCTTTTCACAAATTACCCCAGTACATTTCAATAAAACATGAAACCTTTATTATTTTTTATCATTACTGGTCTCTAGAGAGGAAAATTATTCAAAATAGTGAGCAGAATCTTTGGATATCTTTTATTTTATGGAAGTGCCACATGTCAAGAAACAACAACATTGATAATAAGAATATTCTTAAGATTCATAATGAATTTCTAAATGTCAAAATCTTCTATAAATTAAAAATCTTATTACTTTTTCAATGACCTACATTTCTTGACCTAAATGTTCTAACTGTTTTAAAAACAGTGAAGCATTTGATAAGTCACTGCAACCATACACGATTTTCCTCTGTCCTGATGTTGATTTACTTTTGGCATAATCTACTAAGTTTTGGTACTCTATGTAGTTACCTCCCCCTACCATGAACACAAAAGCTTCTTGAAATGGGGATTTGTTTCTGGGAATGGATGAAGAATCTGATCGGAGTAATTTAGGATCAAAGTATCTATAATCATCAACATCCTGGATTGACTTAGAATCCATCAGGGCATCGACAACTCGGGTAGCCGGTAAATTGTGCTTCTTTATCACTAGATTTTTCACTCCTTCCATGAAGAACTGGGACCCTTTACTCATTAGATTATTGAACATATTAACTGTTTTTGTTCCCCCTCCTCCATACTGACTCGGTGCTGCTGTGATTTTTGTATATGCTTTCCACCTTCTTACATACTGTACTGGCTTAATGTCACAGTTAGCACCTTGTAAAGCCACACAGTACTGATCAATTTCTGCTTCACTCATAGAAGGTCCACAAATCAGAGCTATAATAAACAGCCTCACCTTATCCTCTGGAGTGCCAGAGTCTGGGTCCGATATCAAATCCATCAAGGACTTGTCCAATACTGCTTTACTCATTAGTTTTTCTTCTGTTTCAAAATAAACATCTAATTTTCTACATTTAATGTGTTCTAACATTGCTGTTGCTATGTTTGTATGCATGTCAATTAATCTCTTCTTTTCAAGGAGTTCAGGCAATGAACTCACTGTTGAGGTTAATTTTGCTGTTGTATCTGATAACATACTGATTGCAGATTCATCTTCTCCTTCAAGTCCCATTTCTGCCTTTAGTTTCTTTACTTCACCCTCTTGTGACCTTTTCATAAAAAATATATATTTTATTAGATATGAAGATGAAAACAGATCAAGGGAGACAATCTATTTTTGAGTAAAAGCATTTTGAAGAATATAACATAACAGTCAACATTTAAGTCTAATTTGATATCATACATATAGTCTGCAAAACCAATGTATTAAATGATTATTATCCAGTATTTTTTTCTAAGTTATGATAGATGCATACAAATAGTAAGTTAGTAAATATCAATAAATCAAAGAAATTATATCACACGGTCAATTGACAGGGAGGTTCTTTTATATATGAAAACCATTTTATACTCATGATTTGGTATTATTTAGCCTTTAATCTATGCTTCCATTTGATCCTTGACTCATAAGGGTCAAATTTACTTTTTCCAGAATCTAAAGGGTGGAGTGAAGTGGAGTAATGGTGTGTTACACCACAGTCAAGAATCTTTCACTTATTTCCAGGCGGTCAGTTTTGGAATGGTGTAGGAAACCGGAGTGCCTGGAGAAAGCCACTGACCTTCGGCAAGCAAACTGTCAAACTTTTTCACACTAGGATCTGTCCTGAGTAGGCTTTGAACCCAGGCAGCTGTGATCCGTAAGCATGTGCTTTGGACCACTCAGCCACCGAGCCCCCCCCCCCCCCCAAACCTAAAGAGTCAACTAGTGTAAATGCAGAACCCAAAATTAAACTTCACTAGTCAAAAACATAGTCACATGGGTCAAATGAAAGCTCTGATATTGCTGCAAGGTCAAATGAAAGTGAGAAAGCATGGAAGAGTCATTCCTTGATGTTTCATTTAAAACCAAACAATTAGTACAATGTAATACTTTAATAATTTTGCATGTTTATAACATTGTTTTTTAGGTTTGCCATCTTCTCACCTTTTACAAATTGAAAAAGGTTTTTCACAAGACACTGTAGTTCAAATTCACATGTACACTACCATTCTCAAAAAAAACTTTAAATACACAAACACATTGCTAATAATAAAGTGGAGTAATAGAGTTTGAATCCCAATCTAAATATTTTAACATATCTCGAGACCGTTAGTTCAGGGAGAGTGGAGGTAACTGAAGTGATTAGAGAATACCATTGAACCTCAGCAATCTAGAAGAAATCTTTCCTGCACTAAGATTTGTTCTAAGTGGGATTCAAATTTCTGCAGTGAAATATGCAATTATCTGCAAGTGCACACTTTAGACCCCTCAGCCACTGAGGTCTCAGTAAAAAATTGAGGTACACACTGTACCATCCATAGATACTGCTAAGGTTGTGCAGAACAATTATATATTTATTGAATATGAGAATACATTTGTTAATATTTTCCAGTAAAAAAGTACATTGGGCAAATTCAATATAAATAGTAAGAAGATTCTCATCTAGGTTTGACAGAAATTTTGGGGCAGGAGGAGGGTTTAATTTTTTATTTTTATAATTTTTCAAATTAAAGATTGTGTTTATTAAGGAGTGCTTAAAACCTTTTTTGGAAACCCCAAGGACAGGACATAACTCTGGAACAGACTTTGAATATGCCCAGAATGGGTAACAAAAATAAAATGACTTGGGGTGGCACAATTTCTGTGGGGCAGGTGGGCATGAGAACAGGGCTCCACAAACGCCGGTAAGGTCAATCGGCGGTAGGCAAAGGGTACATCATACCACCCCCAACCCCCCCCCCCCCCCCCCCCCAAGGAACAATTTTCTGTTTCTCTTAATAAACACACATCAAAAAGGTAAAAAAATTAATAAACATTAAAATTTTAATTTGAAAATATGGTGTCATCGTATTGTTTTTTTATCTTTCCATAACTGTCCAGTCGTTGGCAATGCAACAAAATGTCAAAACAGTTAAACTGAATTCTGT
The DNA here is from genome assembly GCA_029721355.1 of Tegillarca granosa. Lineage (NCBI taxonomy): Eukaryota > Metazoa > Mollusca > Bivalvia > Arcoida > Arcidae > Tegillarca > Tegillarca granosa. Next base: position 23,933,305 of record CM056601.1, read on the forward strand.
TTGGTACATCGGGATATCTGTCGTTTTAATTATAAATTTTAAGTTGATGTGTGATAATGTCGCATATATAGATAAATGTTCATAAATACCGCTTATTAATATCGTGCAAAAATCCCATCACTGGTAACTTTAAATTGATCGACATATAACAGATAGAAAAACCATGTGTAATGCCGTGATCATGTTATTGTTGTTGGTAAACCGAAAAAACCGTCGTTATCTAGTCAGCTCTTGTATATAGAATTCAGGGGAGGTTATTAACTATCTATAAACTGGATCGATCAGGCACGGTATGTGTTAACATACTCTAGTAGAAACGATGTGAACGGGTGAAGCCATTAGTACATTTAATCAATTAACTTGTAAGGTATTAGGTAATTACCTGTGAATAGGGCAGTTCAGTGAATCGTGACACTGTAATTGTTAACAAGCCGGCATTAAAGAATTTTTAATTAGATTTTGTCTTACTATTATGGGGAAAAAAGCCGATTCGGATATTTTTCAATCGGCTTTTTTAAGTTTGAATTGGCGTTTTTTGCCAAAAATCGGCGTTTGTAGAGGCCTGCATGAGAACCTATCAATTAAGTTGAATTGACCTTAAGCTTTTCAAAAATGTTCAGCACAACACAAGGGTTATTGATAATGTAGTATACTGGCAAAACCCATTGTACCACTTCAAACTGCCAACTAAATTCAAATTTAAATATGGTGAAGATCATAAATTTTTGAATTTTTTAAAATACCTATAAGAATCTAATTCTTCCTGAACTGATTCTGCCACTACAGGAAACGGGCTTCCTTTCTGTGCTTGCCAAAACCGATCTGAGGGGTTCAGATCATAACTGCGTTTTTTCTTTTTAGACATCATAGCTCCCCCTGGTGATTTTATCTCTTGAGACTCTTCTATTTCCACTCTGTTTAGCTGAAGATCAAACACATCATGAGCCAATGCCTGATATGTCCACGAATGATGAAGCATGGTGGCCAAATCCAGATTCCGATCGAGCAAGACCAACAGAGGTCTCTGAAAGTTCAACTGACCTGCCTGAATGCTGTCAGAGGTAAAGAAACTACTTCTAGCATCTCGTAAATTCTCACGCAATTTCTTATCTAGTTTTTCTGCCACCATTTCTGCAGCATTTCCTCTTGGGCACCTAATCACTGGAACTGTACCAAGTGTTACAAATACAGAGAATAAACTGTCTACAATTGTGTCCATTATTGCTTCCATTTCAGTGTCCTTGACATCACCTTTGTTTATTGTGTAATATGATATACTGTCTCTATCTTGGTGCCTTAATGTAAACATGTCATCTTCAAGGGAAATGAAATTTAGATATTGGTCAAATATCTTCGAGACCTGTTGAACACAGTTACTCTGAATGGCTGCACCTGCTATATCTTCCAGCTTCTGACGCGATACAGCAGATATAAAATTCAAGTAATATGAGTCATAAAGCTGGTTCTGAAAGTCTCTACAAATTCTTTGTATGTTGTCATCCGTTGGCATGACAAAATAAATAGCCGGCACATCTGGAATGGCATCTCTGTCAGAGTGAAGATTCAGGTGAAGTGTTACACCCAAATCTCGAAGTTCTTTCACCGTAAGAAGCGGTGAAATGATATCCTGACCGAACCTGTCGTAAATAAGAACTTTCCATTGTGGTTCTGATGTCGTTGATTTTGTTGGAGGTGCGTTAAAATTGAGCATTCGCCGCAGCGATTGAATCTGTTTCTCCCTCAAGGAGGTGGCCATCTTGAAACAGTGGCGACACAAATGTGACGTGGCAAAAATGACGTTTTGAAAAGAGGAGATAACTCGATCAAGAAAAATGTAGGCTAATGAATGTTGAATTGAAATTTAAATAATAAACTAATATAAATATTTGTAAGTCTACTATTTTTATTATCATCTCCGGGGAATGTCTTATTGCTTTGAAAAATTGTGAATTATAAAGCAATTCGACATCGTCCCTCAAATTCTAAAACTCTACTTTCACTTTTCCAAATCAATTTCAAGAGAGATAACTCTAGTGCGCTTGTTTTCATGTTATATCTGTATGAAGTGGTCTAGTGGCTGTATTGGAAATGAAGTTCATCCCTTGATATGTTGTGAATATATTCAATCAAAAAATGTCTTATTCCAGGAATAAAGTGGAAAATACCACAAATTTAATGTACTAAATAATTTAGATAAATTTATTTGGTTAACAAACACTGAGGATAAGGATTTATTGTATTCAATCTGTAATATTTTATTGGAATATATGTAGTTAGACTAATATTATGATTTGTCGTATTTTATGTTCTGTCATTTGGATTTCTGTCTTACTGCATCTTTGTATGCCTATTTTGGGCCCTAAGTTGGCAATAAAATATCTTATAGACACCCCTTGGAAATCACAGTGCATGCTTATTTATTTTTATTTTTTATTTTATTTTATTTTATTTTATTTTATTTATTTATTTATTTATTATTTATTTATTCATTCATTCATTCATTCATTCATTTATTTATTAGTTTATTTATATATTAATACTTTACCATATTCAATGAAGAGTGCAGTATAAAGTTTTACGACAAATCTATTTTTTGTCATTTCCTCAGTGATATTTCACCTAACAAGTTGAGCATTTACCAGGTATTTTATGCCTGACAGCTCTGTGTAGAGTCAGGACAATTTCTGTATCGAAAACCCAGATTTTTTTTACCACCTAGTGTCAGAAGGGGCTCCGACCCAAATTTGTCTCTAAAATTTTTGGTATGTCAGTTATTGTGGACCAAAATATTGAAATATTTCAAGTTGCGATCGCTGTTGGTTTGAGATTCAGATCATTTTCTTCAGTGTTGATGTTTGCTAACATTGTCTTCCATTCTCAAAACAAGACTTAATGGCCTCACGATACTCTCACATTTAAATACTTTTGAAGTTAAATCACTCACCTGTCAAATGAGGTTGGTAATTTTTCTGCATATGGTTACTCATCCATATTCTTGGATAATGTTTTATCAATGTATCCAGTTGTGAGACATCAAGATGGTAGGGTTCTATGGAGGTTACTCAACCACAAAATTGTGGCATCATCTTTAAGATAGTGTCTTATTTTCTTTCCAGTATTTTGTTTCCTTAGTTAATCAATTGTGCTAATGCAAAGTATATGTTGTTCATCCAGCATCTTTAAATCTTGTAGCTAGTTATATAACTCATCTAGACAGTAGATGATGTGTGTTCCAAGTCTGTACACTCAACATGCTTATATAGCTTATGGGTATTTGATGTCATACATAACTGTTAACAGTCACAACTGGAAACACTTGTATGTGTGCCATTTCCCAAGATGTTCAATGGAATTCAATCCCTTTTAAAGCCATAAAACAACATAAACAAACAAAAATTAATGTATTACTGATGGCAAGATGGCCATGTTTATTAAGCAATGTCTGAATGGGGATAGTTATCATATCAACCAAAGTTTTTCCCATATAAGCAATGTTATAAACCATGAACAATGTTTTTGTTAGAATAAAAAGCAACTCGATCTTCTAGAAAAAAAAAGTGATCTCTGATGAATTTACAGAAGAATTGTCTACTTACAGCTCTTACTGAAACTGATTTTCTATTTCAAGAAAATTACCAGTACTCAAAAAAATAAAAAAAATACTTTCTCAATTTATAGCTACAAGTTTCACCTGATTGTAATTGCATATTTCTTAAGATACTAATTGCATATCTTTTAAAGGTACAAAGTTAAAATTCAAAATCTATCAAACATGTTTGTTCAATTTAAATATACATGTAAATATAAACTCAAGAAAACATGTAAAATTTACAAGACATGAATTACTAAACAAAAATCAATTCTGAGACAGCCCCCTTTATTGTTATTACTTGTACTATATACTAGTATTCTATATACTGGTAATAGAAGCACAGAGAAATTATTCAGATTTTTTATTTTAATGGGATAGAGTGATCTTTAATAATCTTGGTAAATGTAAAGTATTAGTAAATTATATAATGAATTCATGTGAATTTGAAGGATTGTTTTCATGAAAATTAATAAGCATTATAAGTTTTAAATATGTCATAAAAAATCTAGTCATTTTATAAAGAATCATGGTATGTTACATACAGTTTTAAAAATGCAATCAAACTTCACTTGCTAGAGCAAAAGTATACAAATGCAAAAATTACAGCATATCTGAAGATTTCGGATACTGGTTTAGCTTCAATACTAAAGATTGCTTAATTTTAGTGATTAAAATATTTTGTGTCACAACCAATGAAGCTTATTTCCTGACTAAATCATTTTGTGTGTGTAAGTGATCTAACTATCAACAAGGTTCTATCCTGTACCAGATGATTCATGTACCTTTCAGATTTTTTATATTCCTGTGTACGGCATAAAATGTACATCTCCACGAAAAAAAAATCTTGACAGGAAATGGATTATGTAACATGGAAATTTAATAAAACCGCACAGATGTTACAAAATCAGCCAATACAAAATTCAATTTTCAAAGAGCTAAGTCGCTTCATGGCATAAAATCCTTGTTACCATTATTTATTGCATTTTTACGGAAATAGTCTTCACATTAAAGGCTTAACATAAACATATGTATATAAATATTTCTGGAAACAAAAAAGTTTATATATATATAAATATATACAATATACACATGAGACAAAAAAGTCTACTTATACGTAATATACAAAATATCGACAAAGCCACAAACACAACACTTTTTTATGACAACAAATATATATACATGTATAAACATAATTCTTATTAAATCAAATTATGATAGTAAAATTTTATTTATGACAAAAATAACAAAAAATCCATGTATAATATGTGTCTGACTACAAAAACCAAGCAGAACACAACCCTGATTGAAAAAAAATCGCTAACTCTTTTGAAAAATGTCTAAAAATAAACTATAATTTTGATATTTTCTACAGGTACTTATCACAAAATTGACAATATGTTAGTGGTCACACTAAAAATTACACTAGTTGGTCTCTAAACATGTGAACTAGCCAAAATTACCAACCCCATGCCTCTGGATAAATATTAGCTGCTACAAGGTAATATATTAGATCATGTTTTGTTTCAGTTATGATAATAAAATGGAAATGTAAAATTTCAAGACAGAGCAGCAATTGGCAACTAAATCTGGGTAAAGCAAAAAACTGGCAGAAGACATTAACTTCAATGTCAGTACATACAAGTAAGACACGATAACTTAAAAGTTAGCTATTTACATTTTATAATATTTGCTGGTAAAAATTCTATGAAAATTTGATATTCTGCATTACATGTACTTTATTTATAAACCTCTCTTTCTCTCTCTCTCTCTCTCTCTTCACACACACACACACACACACACACACACACACACACACACACACACACACACCACTTTCCTGGAATCTGGAACTTAATTGTGAATCATGTCAAATCCTGTAACATTTGTATAGAAATATTACACTATACTTCCACAGAATACTTGAAATATATATGGTAAGTCGATACGTTCAAGTAAAATCAGGTTATATCGGTAAAATTTGCTTATTGCTCCATATGGTTACTGAACATGTGGTTCACTACTGAATCCCATCTCTCTCTCTTCTCTCTTTCTCTCTCTATCTCTCACACACACACACACACACACACACACACACACACACACCAATTGATTATATTACATGATTCAAGTGTAATAGTGACATATATAACAAAAATAAATAAAAATCTGTACAAAGAAGCCAGTAAACTATTTACAAAGCTGTACACAGAATCTGATACTTAACTCATCAGCATTCATAAAAATGACACATCTTGTAGGTCACAAAACAAAATGGAAGTAATGATGATAACTTTTCTGTAAAACAAAGGATTTCATTACACAGTATTATGTACATGTATATACATGCATTTATTTATTTTGTCCTTCCTTAATTTTCATTCCTATTTTTAATTTTACGAGTTAACAATCTGAACAGGTTTAAATGTAATAAAATGCCTGTTAACTTTTGATATAACACTAAAATAGGTCTTAATTCAATTTAAACAGGGTATTACAGTAATTCAAAACCACGGACTAGAACTTAATCTGTAAATTGATTGATAAATTTTGATCTTGTCCTGTAATAAGTGAATTTAAATTTTTTTTACAAGAAACAAACATTTGAGTACAAACCTGGCTAAATAAAGAGATTTACTGTAATTTTACGTGGTTAAGTTTAAAAATGAAAAATATGAAAATCATATATATTAATGTAAACCAGAATTCAGAATGAAAAAGCAACTGAAAAATGCTAAATATACATGTGAAAGTAAATAATAGTATGAGTAAAAAGTTATAACCCCCCTACATAACCACATGGTACATTCCATAAAAATGACTTTTGGTTGTACCAAAATTATATGATCCCATTTATATGTACAGATGTGTTAACTGACTGTGTATATATAAATTATAGAAAGTGAAGAATATAATACAAGATTTCTCCCTCAAATATTACATTATACACATACAAATGTAATTATATTGCACAAAGAATTTTTTATCAACACAATGACAGGACTTATGCCTAGATTTTTAATTTCAGAAAAAATCAAATTATCACAAGGAGATTGAAACTTTGAAATACACAAGTATTAAAATTGTCTGAATATGCTGAATTTGCATATTCAATTCAAATTTCTGCAAATACAATATGAATTTTGGTTTTGTTTATCAAAAGATTCTGAATAATGATGTAATTTAATTTCTATGTACTGCATTGTGTTTTCTAAGGGAATAACTCTATTTCCTTTACTGTAACTGAATTTTGGTGTAAATTATTAGCAAAAAAGGTAATATAATTAATGTAGCAAGTTTTTGTTAAAATCTTTCTCTCTCTCTCTCTCTCTCTAAATTTTTTAAGGAATTTTAAAAATACCCTGTAATCATTAGTGTATAAATTTTAAATACAAATTATTTATGAATAAGAATGGCAGTTTTAGTTTATTTAGACTTGTTAAAGATTTAATGACAAATGACAACAAAATTGAATTAATACTGACCAATAAGTTAAATGTTCAATGATTTTAATTAACATTAATAATAATTTTTTATAAAATAATATCTGAAAATGTCTTGATTATATTAAGCAAATTTTCTAGAAAAATTCCATTTTTCCATTTCATAACCATAACAACATAAATAAACAAAACAGTAATAGATATAGATAGATATATATACAAAAACAATTCTGGCAGTTCTGAAATTTCTTACTTCCACACACTGTATTGGTAATCAACCAAAAACACATAACCAAAGCATGAATGTTATCTATTTAAAGAAATTGTTTAACCCTATTTCTAACTCTGTAACGACAACCTAATCAACACAATGGATAATTTGACTCCTTAAGCCATACTTTCAGGTGGACCTATTTGACTTAAGGCTAGTACTAAAATATCCCTCTTTTCTTTGAAACACCTTAATTCACGTCCATTTAATCTAGCACTGTCTAGTTCTTGTTCTGCTATTTGTAATTCTCTTGCAATTATTCCTGGAGCTTCTTGTTCCCTGGCTATCCAATCCAATGCCATCTGAGACCTCATGTCATCATCTAAAGCCCGATGCGAGTAATGTGCGAGTACTTCCTGTCTAGAACAATTTCTTTCTCGCATGGCTTTTAAACTGCCATTCCAATGCAATAATTGAAAGACTGTCATTAATTCTTGGAATTCTAACATTGTTCTGCCTTTATTTGCCTCTAACATAAATCGGAACGCTCCAATCCCTGTAGCTGGATTATCTGATTGATCTGGACTTCCCTAAAATTACAGAAAACAAATTAATGATAACATAATACTGCTTAGTCTATATTAATAAGGAAATATTGGAAAACATTTAATTGATAAAACACATATTTTTGGAGCATGAAAATATATTTATATTTCCAGGTGTGATGTCTTGTGAAAATATTGATTTCTTCACTTCACTCAAAAAATATATTCATATATTTTCATCAACTGCAATTGATTTACTTGGTTCAATCAACAAAATGAATTCCATATTCATACTTACTTTATATTATCCTCTCTAAATTAATTAACTATACAAAAACTTAAAGAGTATTTCAATTACAAAATGCTCATCTTCACAACATTAAAATTTTATACCTTTATCATACATCATTTAATGAATTACTGTAAGATATAACAACAGATTGTCAATTACCAGTCAGATAAGTGTTTTAATTTTTTAATTATATCATGGCACACAACAGGATTAATCAAATGCATGTATGTAATTTTTTGTTAATCAAAAATTAGTTAGTTACATTTTTATTACCAGCGGAAAGAGTTTTCTTTATTACATAAAACATATATCAACACCTTCAAACATATATTAAAAGACTACTAATTCCCGACTTAGACAGAGAGTTCTGTCAAATTGCTCTGCTCAACTGTGGTCATTTTCTCCACACAATGCAAATTTCTCCAACATCCCCATAACTGACTGCCTCTCAACATCAGTGAAAATATTTCAACTGGTGCATAAAACACCATTACCGTATTCCTTACCACTCTACTATTTCCAAGATACTGGAAGACACAGAATCAAAAATAATGAACTAAAGTTTAAATCAAAAATTTTTTTTTTTTTTGAGAAAACAATTTACAATTCTTTTTCTATACCATTGGAAACATGGGATGGTTGTAAAATAGAACTTACAACCAATCAAAAAATATTGTTTTACAACCAATCAAAGAATTTTGTTTCACAACCAATCAAAGAATTCTGTTTTACAACCAATCAAAGAAATCTGTTTTAGAACCAATCAAAGAATCTTGTTGAGTTTCGAAGAAATGTTTGTCTAACATAAATACCTTAAACGAAGTACATGCATCAATAATGGCTTTCTCTATAAACTCGTCCGATATTTTCCTAGAAGGATGTTCATTAAATACTGAGTTCATTAAGGCTATTTTAGCAGCACTTCTCCTAGCTTCAGCTTTAGTTGGGCAATGCTGAAATACATAAATAACATCCATTATAAATTAAAGCAATTATAGCAGCACTTCTTCAGAATTCAACTTTTGTTTGCTATGCTGGAATTATATACATGTATCAATAATGCCGATGTTTTTTTTAATTACTGCTACTGTTGTAATGTTGTTTAACATTGCATCAGCAATTTTTTCACGGTGAGAACAAGGTTATGAATTTCTAGGGAGTAAACTTATAACAAGTTCATGTATTTTTGAGATGTGCAATTGTGAATTATGGCCTGCAATGTACTAGCAACCCACTCAGGGTGACTTTTTGTAAGGGGCTAGCTCGTGGAGTCAGTATGCTGTAAAAAAAGCATACCATTTCCCAGTCAATTATCCTGGCACAGAGTGAACCAGCCGTTACTCTGTCCTCAAAATAATAATTAACAGCTCAGAAAAATTGCACTCCCACCAAGTGATAAATACACAACCTTTACAATCCACAAGCATTAATATAAGTTCATTAAAATTTCTGTTAAATGTTATACTTTACCTGAAAACTTCCAAAACAACTTCCACCAGGTAACGTTACAAAACAGACATATGGGGGTGATGTGGAAGGTTGAGATTCATATACAACTAATGCTCCATTCTTCAAATCTGCTCCACGTTCTAACTTCATCTGCCAAAACTCTTGCAAGGCTTCAACTACATTCACTACAATTTCAAACATTGATTAAAAAATTTAAAATCAAATTCCATCCACAAAAATTAAAATTCAAATAAATGCTTAAGAATTTAAAAGGATGGAAGTTTATGACCAAAAAAACAAGAAAGGAGAATATGTTGACTATGCATGATAAATATGTATTCACTATTGTTTGTAATTGACAGTCAAATGTGTCGGTCTTCAGTTTATTTATACCATCATTTTTTTAATATTTAATAAAAAAAACACAACTATCCATAAACAGATATCGATAGCTTAGATACTGGCACATTCCAAAGTCAAATTTATTTATTTATTTATTTATTTTTTTTATTTTTTTTTATTTTTTTTGCAAGTCTTTTTCTTATATATTACTTCAACTTCTATAAATATGAAAATAAAATCCGACAATTTTTTTTTATATTTTGCATTCATGTTTTTTGTCATGAGGTTATTATACAACAGTCATATCACTACTTTTCACACTTCTTCACTTCTTGCTTAAACAAAATAAATGTGATTGTCTTAAAGTGGAGCGGAGTAATAGCGTTTTATGCCCAAGTCAAGATTCTTTCACTTATATTGAGGTGGTCAGTTCTTGGATGGTTGAGTAAAATGGAATGTTCAGTGGAAAATCACTAACCCTGGCCAAGAAAACAAAACAGAATTGAAACCTATTCAACAAGGTTGTCAGTTCTGGAATTGAAGAGGAGGTTGGAATGTCCAGTGGAAAATCACTGACCTTCACCAAGCAAACTAAATAGAATTGAAACCTAGGCAGTGAGAGGCAATGTGGTCCATAAGCATGCACTTTAGACAACCCAGTCCTTGAATAAAAGGAAAACAACCAAGGAATAATCTGGTGTCTTCATACTTATAAAGGTATGATTTCAAAACAAGATCATGGTACTTATGTTGCTAAATGAAATTATTTTCATAAATCTTGAATAAAACGAAAACAACCAATGTATAATCTGGTGTCTTCATACTTACAGAGGTATAATTTCTAAACAAACATGACTTCAAATATGGTCTAGAAAAATGAAAATTTTGATTTTTTTCATTCGTTCATGGTACTTATCTTGCTGAATGAATGTGTTATTTTCATAAATCTATAACTCAAAATTATAGTTTTTTTTTTTTCAAAAACTAGTCCAAAAATTGTCAATTAACAATACATGTTTGTTTCACAAAAAGTATTGATTATTATTGTTCAGTAAAACTTTTAAGAAAAATACACGACCATGTTTTTCAAAGTAAGAACTAATAAACTTTTAATTTTGCAATCAATATATACAAAATAAGACGGTTTAAATATACACATGTAGTTCAATTTTTGATGTGTTAAATCTTTAAGGAGTAAAAGAAAGTTTCTATTTAAACAAACTAATGTTTTCGTCATTAATCCATATATTTATTGGAAGTATTGCAAGGTACAAGTTTAAATGTCAAGTTAATGATGAATTACACACCGATATATCGGACTAATCTACCTGACAGGTAAATACACTAATCAATAAGGTCATCAGTATTATAACATGTGGAGAGAAAAAGGCTGTCAAAACAAAAATGTTTGTTACAATATTACAGTTATTATAAAAAAAAAAACTTCTGACTAATTTTTCTTTCATTTTGACCAATTGCCAGAAATTTTATCTGGCTATCCGAGTTTCGAATTTAAATTTTCTGTAGGTCAAAGTATTTACAGTAAAACAACTTAGTTAATTTACAAGTATTCAATGAGGAGAAGGCAGGAAACAAAATATATGGCAATAAGCTTTTTGAGCTAAAATTAAGAGGCCCAATCAGCTTCAAATGCTCACTTGACCTAGCAAATAATGGACAGTTGATATGCAATAAAAACACTTTACATCATTCAGATTCTTAACTTTTTTGTCTAAGATTGGATTGGATTGGATTAAGGGTGTTTTATGCCCCAGTCAAACTGTTATACAACAGAAATACATATCACCACTTCTTAGAAAAGCCTAAACATAGTAAATGTAACAATCTAAGAATGGAGTGGAGTAATGGTGTTTTATGCCCCAGTCAAGATTCTTTCACTTATATTGACATGGACAGTTCAAGGATGGTGGAGGAAACCTGGGTGCCTGTAGAAAACCACCAACCTTTGGCAAGTGAACTGACTAACATTCTTAAACCAGGATTTATCCGAGTGAAATTCAGGTATTGGAAGATGCAATGATTTAATGAAAATATTCAATCTAGATCTCTTAATTATGTTATTAGACTTGAGACTTATTGCCCTAAATTTTAAGCATCTGTAATATGAATAAAAAGTTTCTGAATAAAGTTAGCAGGTATCCACTGTAAACCCATAACAAGTTGATCAAAATTAACCTTAGTTAAAGATCAACTCTTTTTCTTTCTGTCCATATAATGGCATGGGTTTGATTCCCAGTCTGGTTGTGTGGTATGTCCTCAAGTATCCCATTTAATGTCACATTGCTCTAGCGCAACCAAATGCCAAATGAATGGGTACTGACAAATACCCTCGGAGTTAATGCTGTCCTATTTTAAATATAATTTTTTTACCTATATTACTAATGCCAGACATTACAGAGGATTTTGTGATTTTACATTTTAACCACTTTCACCATACTTCTGTGGGTGGTCTTGGTGACCAAGTGGTCTAAAGTGCATGTTTACGAACCACAGTGCCTCTTAATGCTTAGAATAAAACCCACCTCTGGCAGATCCTAGACCGTGTAAGATAGTTTTTCAGTTTGCTTGCCAAAGTTTGGCAATTTTCTCTGGGTATTCTGGTTTCCTCCACCAGTCAATGGATGTAAAAGAATCTTGACTCAGTCACTCTGGCATTAAACACCATTATTCTACTATACTCCTTTACCACATTTATAAATATTTCGCTGGGTTTACTATATAAGAGTGGATTATTGGCTACTGCATTGGTGATAAATGGTGAGGAAAACATGTGCTTTTGCTTTGGGATCAAAAGTGGAAATAAGTGGAATAATGTCCAAGTCAAGATTTTTTCACTTGTATCTAGGAAGTTTGTTCTAGGACGGTTAAGAAAACTGGAGTGTCCAGAAAAAAAATACCGACCTTCAACAAGCAAAATGACAAATTCTTACATTATGATATGCCCTAACAGGATTCAAACCTAGGTGGCAACTGCAAGAAGCACTATGATCTTTAAGTGCATGCTTTACAGCATATGGCTACCAAAGCTCCTGTTTCTATACAGGGAAATGTTATATGTTTATCCTATAACATAAGATACATGTAACTTAATATCAGTCACTTTCTTCTTGGCATTTTGATATCATTCAAACGATAATTCCAAAGTGACAACATCATGAGTGTGTTGTAAACATTTTCCCACCCACCCACCTCTTATTCTAATTCTGTTGCTAGGATACAAATATATCTTAAGTAATAGATTAAGTGAAATTGGATAAATATCACACAATTTGATATTTACAGGTTTTATTGATAAGCTTCATAATAAAGTGAAGTTGATAGAAAAGTTTGAATTATGTATTAAGTCTACACTGGTAATCTCCCGCATAATTACCTGTTATATACCTGTTATTTACCTGTAGTATGTACCTATATAGGTAAGACAGCTCAACAGGTAGTACAAATGACACAGGGCATATTAAACATTCCTTACAAATTCCCTATAGTATATATATACATACCGGTATATATATATATATATATATATATATATATATATATATATATATATATATATAGATTTAGATATATATATATATATATATATATATATATATATATATATATATATATATATATATATATATATATATATATGTATGTATATATATAATGTATGCATTAGTTCTTGTTCACTGAATTCATGATTTTTCAATAAAAAGAAAACATTTAAATTCAGCCAAAATAAATAAAGACTTTTCAGAGGTGTTAAAAGACAAGACAGGAATTCCCGTGTGTATACACATAATTTTGACATAATGTCTGTGTGTGTGTTTTGTGTGTAGTAAATAGTCAGTATTTAATGTTATGTGATTAAATGTGTATTAAATTGATAGATTAGATATCTGTGCTAATTGTTATACAGATCACAAATACTCCAATAGATCTTATATTTCAGTAAACCTTAAAGAATCCTTAACAATAGAATTTTCTATGTGAATCAAAATTTCAAAATGCCTGTATTTTAAAGTGTATAAGCTCTCTCTCTCTCTCTCTCTCTCTCTCTCTCTCTCTCTCTCTCTCTCTCTCTCTCTCTCTCTCTGTGTTTTGTAAGTGAAAATTTTTTTGAAAGATAGAATTTATGGTAATAATACATGAGGTGCATTTTCACAATGAAACTTAAATAACCTTAAGTCTTTTTTTAGGTTTGTATCAATTTTTTTTATAGGAGAATGATCGTCTGATATGTTTCAATTACATAATAAAATAACATGTGCAAATGTATGACACTAATGAACAGCTCAATAACAAGCATTACAAATAATGTAAATAATGAAATCTTATTAAATATGTATATATAGAAACTAACAGCAATAAACATAATAAATTATATATCTGATAAAATGCTTTGTCAAAAAAGAGTCATCAAAGACAATTTAAATACTTTAATTGAAATTTTAAAATAACTTTAAGGCCAGCTGAATAAATACTCAAATTAACATTCATATATATCTCTTTCGTATGATTACCGGTTTCTTTTATGTTCTTATAGATAAATAATCTACTAAAAAAACTACACTTTGTATCAAAATGGGTTTTTGCCAAATATTTAAAACTTTTAAACTACCAAAACTGCCAACAATTTTTGGGATTGACATGCACGCTTTAAACAGGGACAAAATTTGAAGTCTGACAGTTACCACAACTTTCAAATTTAGCTTTAGAGTTCATCAGCTTAAGATTATGTGTTAACATGCCAACAATTTCTATATGTAATCTCAATAGGCTTTAAACTGACCTACTTACATGTATATCAACAGAACATAGCAACAGTGACCTACAATTTTTAGAACTGGAGTAGAGAATGGAACAATCATGTTCCAGTCAAGATTCATACACATTATATTGAGGCAGTCAGTTTTGAAATGGTGAAGGAAACTGGAGTGCCTAGAGAAAACCACTGACCTTCAGCAAGCAAACTGACAAACTTTCTCGCATTAGGATCTGCCAAAGGATTTGAATCTAGGTGTTGAGAGGCATGTTATCTGTACAAAATAAAAGTGTAAACCACTTAGCCACCCGTGCCTCTTTCTTAGAATTTGGTTGAAGTGACAAAATCAAATTGATTTCTTAAAATTTAGAGTCAATGACATGATTTCAAAAGGTTTAACAAAATCACATCTTTACCACAAATATAACTTGGGAGGCAAATTTTCGGTTGGGCATGTGGGGATAACAATTAAGATGTATTGGCCTTACCTCTTCCATATCCATGAGTATGCTTAGCAAAGCTATTGACAACAGCATCCACAGCTTCTTTTAACACAGTTTTAGCTTTAGCATCAGACATATGTTGTCCTGGGACAGCCATCCCTGCCATTGCTGCATCCATTATCTGGGACGGAAATGGCCTCCCTTCCACGGCTGCCCCCTCATGATACTGTGGAGGCGAGTTTCTCATTGGTCTTGGTGCTGGCACTGGCTTGTGACGATGTGAAGCCATTAGTTTAAACTTTTACATGTTAAATTTATAATACCTGTAAAGAAAACAAAATCAGAGTCACATAAATATCACCTAATAACATGCTTACTGAAGCTGACATACATAAATATATACCAATAAATGCACATGACATAGCAGATTTTTACCCCATGTTCAAAGGTCATATCTCCATCACAAATTATAAAATTTTACTAGGGTATCAAATCCATTATCAGGCAATAAAGATATAGTGTATTGGTAGTACATGTGTAGAGAGTATTGTCCAACTGTTATTAGAAATCACTTTTCTCACAATTACCATGGTACAAGTATCCTATGTTTAAGATTAAAATACCTACCAGGTATGTTATTTCTTCATACAAGTGAATTATACATAAGAAGATCCTGATGACTCGGGTCTTACTGGCAAAACTGGTTGATCAAATAAATCTCCACAAATAGTCTGTTGACTGTTGATTTCTTTCTTCCTATGTATAATTTATTTTTTATTTAGAAGGATTCTACTGAATCCTACCAGATCCAACAACGGACTCTTACAACGAATTAGCACAACCAGGGTGTTGGTTCATTTATTATTATGTTCATACAAGTGAATATTATTTCTCAAGCATCTAATGCATGTCCTGGAATGATTACAATACTGGTATATGCATCATTCTTGGCTTTCTCTTAAAATCAAGTCTAAAAATACATTACTCCATAATTTATCTTGAAATCAGGAGATAGAAGATGAATAGAAACATCCTTACTTAATCAATGTGATAACTTAACCTGACGAGAAAATTTTGTTTTTTGAGAAAAGTGTTAAATATATATACCTGAAGAACAACAGACATTGGCAGGTTAGAAATAGTAACAAAAGCTTTGTAAGGACTTTATATAAAACACAGGAAGTTTGTAGTGTTTTTTAAGTCAACAAGTATAACAAAAGGTGTTAAAACTTGGAGTATAAAGAAATGTGACAATACTTTTAATAGGTTTATTAACTCAAGAGAAGGTTAATCTGAACTTAAAGTCTATTTTTAGTAGGTGTATGTATTTGATCATATGCTTCATAACTATAGAGGGTTGGACTGATACAGGTCAAACAAAAACTCCAATAAACTGTAATTTATAGTGTGGTGTGTTTTACACTCAAGAAAATGATATGTTTACCTATACTACAGTGGTCAGTTCTTACATGAAATACTTAATTTTTTAAAACACTGCTTTTGGATCTTGGATATGAATACATACATTTTTTATTATTATTCAAAAAAAAAAAAAAACAAAAAAAAACAAAAAAAAAAAAACAAAAAAAAAAAAAAAAACAAAAAAAAAAAAAAAAACAAAAAAAAAATAAAAAAAAATCAAAAAAAAACAACAAGAGGGCCATGAAGGCCCTAGGACACTCACCTGAAAATGATGTACACTCAGCTTGATTTTGGCAAACTCTAGCTTCTATTTTTTAAAGAGATTTTCCCTATATTTCAAACTAGTGACCTACTGATTGACCTAACATGACCCATATATGAACCTGAGCTAGCTTTTGTCCGGAGGATCAATCTCAGCAAGTTTGATGAAGATTGGACTAAAATTTGGGCCTCAGATGTGTTAACAGGGTTTTTATATAATTTGACCTCATGATCTATTGACACAACATAACCAGAAAAAAACTTCAGCTAGCTTTTGTCAAGAGGATCATTCTGACTAAATTAGATAAAGATTGGACAAAAATTGAGCCATCAGATGTCTTGACAAGGTTTTTATATAATTTGAATTTGTGACCTACTTATTGACCCAACATGGCCCATAAACAGTGGATTCCACTTATTTGCATACCGGTTAATTGCATAATTTTTCTCTGCATTGATCCATTTCCTATTTAAATAATGTTAAAATTTTCGTTTTTTTATTTGCATATACAAAAATCTAAATTCCGCTTAATTGCATAAAAAATTCTGGAAATTATGCGATCTTGGTCCGAAGTTTCACGATTACAAAATATATTTGCCGACAATACAAGGTAAACTTGAGAGGTGTTAACATTATATAAACATGTGTACAGCTAACGCCGGGTAAGATATGAAGCCAGTTAATTAGTGTTTACTTTGTAGAGTTGTTATCCAATTAATCTGTATATCATTCTAATTTGAATAAAGATTGCACTCAAAGGGGCCCAAATACTAACTTAAGCCAGCTTTGGTCAAGAGGATCAATCTGACAATGTTTGACGAAGATTGCACTCAAAGGGGCCTCAGGAGTGTTAACAAGGTTTTTCTATTATTAGACCTAGTGACCTACTTATTGACCCAACATGGCCCAAATACTAACTTAAGCTAGCTTTGGTCAAGAGGATCAATCTGATAATGTTTGATGAAGATTGCACTCAAAGGGGCCTCAGGAGTGTTAACAAGGTTTTTCTATTATTAGACCTAGTGACCTACTTATTGACCCAACATGACCCAAATACTAACTTAAGCTAGCTTTGGTCAAGAGGATCAGTCTGACAATGTTTGACGAAGATTGCACTCAAAGGGGCCTCAGGAGTGTTAACAAGGTTTTTCTATTATTAGACCTTGTGACCTACTTATTGACCCAACATGGCCCAAATACTAACTTAAGCTAGCTTTGGTCAAGAGGATCAATCTGACAATGTTTGATGAAGTTTGCACTAAAATTGATGCCTCAAAAGTGTTCACAAGATTTTTTTATTATTTGACCTAGTGACCTACTTATTGCCCCAACATGGCCCAAATACTAACTTGAGCTAGCTTTTGTCATGAGGATCAATCAGACAATGTTTGATGAAGATTGTACTCAAATTAGGGCCTAAGGAAGTGTTAACAAGGTTTTTCTATTATTTTATTATTATTTGACCTAGAGACCTACTTATTGACCAAACATGGCCCATATACTGAACTTGAGCTAGCTTTGGTCAAGAGGATCAATCTGACAATGTTTGATGAAGATTGCACTTATATTGGGGCCTCAGAAGTGTTAACAAGGTTTTTCTATTATTTATTATTATTTGACCTTGTGATCATGACCTACTTATTGACCAAACATGACCCATATACGAACTTGAGCTAGCTTTTGTCAAGAGGATCATTCTGAGCGAGTTTGATTAAGATTGCATTTAAATTGTGGCCTCAGGAATATTAACGATCAAAAGTTAACAGACTGACGCACAACAGACAATGACCCATCACAATAGCTCACTTGAGCACTTTGTGCTCAGGTGAGCTAACACAAACAAAAAAAATGTTCAAAATCATAAGTCACACCTGAAATTACAGTTTTACTGTGAATAGTTTTAAGTTTAAAATAAATGGAAATTGTGAATGCCAATCATTACCATACCTGCATGCTTAATTATTATAATTACCGTAATGCTTTTTACTGCAAACCATTTTTCAAATAGTCCAAACTTTATATCCCAAACTGACAGATGACATCCGAGGGTTTCAAAGTCTAAATTTAATATATGTCCCAAACTAGGCACATCTCATCTGGAAGGTGACTCTAAAGGGTTTCAAACAGCCTAAATTTATGTCCCAAACTAGGCATGTCTCATCTGGAAGGTGACACCCAAGGGGGTCGAAGGGAGCTAGTCGTTTTGTTCCATACTATTTCGTACCATGACCATTTCATACCCAATTTTTCCATTTTACATTTTTATTGGGATATTTTTTGAAGTGTTAGTTTGACTAAAGAAATCAATGCTTGTAAAACAAAGTCTTCCTCGAGTCACAGGCGCTGTTAACTATTTTGTCTCACCTAACTGAGATCATATCTCTGAATTTTTTTCAACAATTTTACCACCGATTCCATGTACATCGTTCAATATATTGTCATTTATAAACATTTTCTTATCATTATCTTTCAAATCTATTTTCTTGACCGATGAATGAAACTGTGTGGTAGAAAAATACCATGGTACGAATTGGCATCATAGTGTTTAAACATAAGAAAAATCATACTTAACGTTAGCAGTACACTATGGTACGGAAATGGTCAAACAAAATGGTACGAACTGGTTATGGTACGAAATGGTCTTAGTGCAAAATGGTTTTTAATATGGTACGAAATGGGTGGTACGAAACGGTTATGGTACAAAATGACTATAAACCGGGTCAAATAGACTAAATTTTATATTCCAAACTAGGTACATCTCATCTGGAAGAAGTACACCCAAGGGTTTCAAACAGTCTAAATTTTATTTTCCAAACTAGGCACATCTCATCTGGAAGTGACACCTAAAGGTTTCAAATTGTCTAGATAGTTACCTAGGATAAGTGGTAAAGATCATGAATTCATTATCAAATGCTGTGTGTTAGAGCTCCAGCCATGTTGCCAGGTATGTACATGTACTTGAGCAAGCAAGATATTTAATTCTGTATTAATCCAGCCAACCCAAAATGAAAATGTTCCAGGGAGCATGTAACTACCTAATAATAGTAATAATTATGAACTATGTTTGTAAACAGACTAAAAATCACTTGTGGCTTTATTTCCTTTTTTGTATGTAACAGATAAGGATCTGAACAATTTCCCTGACAAATTCACTGTAACATGCAACTTCTTAGTACATGTACTAACAAAACTGGTACTAAACTGAGGTATTGAATTTTTACACCAAGTAAAGTCTACCCATTCAAAAATGACAAAGATCGGTAAATCTATTAATTTACAGAATCCATAAAATCCATCACTACAGCTAGGGATTGTTTACCAGCTTCATTCCTACATTTTATGATAGTTTAACTTTTCACTGTAAAAAAAAAACTGAAGTTTGCTTCTTTTCTTATCATCATTATTATTTTTATCATTTATTATTTTTTACAGTACCTGGTTAAACATGGAATAATTAAATCATTAAAAGTCAGTATAATGGATGAGAATAATTCCACGTCAACAGACCCCTTTAGAACAGTATTTCTTGGTTTTCTCTGTTTATTTATCATGTGCATGTAAAAACTAACTGCTCATAAATGCCATTTTATACTGTTAGTCTTATTTTAGAAATCTCAATACTTTTATACAGACTTCATTTTGGATAATGATTACACCTTTCTGTGTGTTATACTTGTACATGTATTCATATTTCTTACAATCCACATGGGAAATAAATCAAAGCTGAGACTTTCGAGAGAGAAAAAAAGATTAACACTTTCCAGAACTGATGCCTGAGAAAAATACCAAGAGTAAGATGGCCTGATAGAATTACCAAATGAAGAATTCTATCTGAGAACAAAACAACCAGGTAATTGGAATTGATCATGTCGTTAGGATGTAGAACACCAGAATCTGTACAACAGCACTGACATGGCATCAGGCAGGAGGAAAGTAGTCCAGCCAAAAACAATGTAGATAAGAAAAACAGAGCAAGAAAGATCATTGCATGGGGTGGAATAGCTGGGTGTCAGCGAGGGCTGTAGCTAAAGACAGAGGCAGGTGGAGGCAGTATATTGGGGCCTAGCCGATTTTGCTATGGTTTTTAAAAACTACCTTCCACCTTTCAGATTGGGAAAATTTGGACCCTTTTTATGTCACATATTACACTCAGAATTTTGAAATTCATTGCAGAAGATTTTATATTGTGACAATATCTAACATTTTTTGTCTGTCAGAACAGTTTTGGACAACTGGATTTAACTTAAACTATTTGATTGTGTGTCACTGTTGCCTTTTGGGGAATTTTAGCTTGTCAAATTGGGAAAATTTTGTCTTATTTCTCGAGGGGAAACTACCTTTATTCGGTAGTAATTTTAGGCAAACAAAACCACTGGGGCCTTATGTGCCAGCAGTTAGATGAGGTAAGGCAAGGTGAGATTTTCAATGAATATGTTTTTTCACAAATATTTCTGACAAAATTGGTCATCTAATAACTGGACAAACCAGCTTCTAAATCATTCTGAAGCTCTGTACATGCATATAGGCCAAAATAGTTATTGCAACATGTACTTAAGTATATACATCAACAGACCCCAAAGAGATTTCATTTCCCTTACCAGTTATCGTTAACAGTTATCGTTTTATCACACTGGTTCTTTCACTCATGCTTATGCTTCTGTATCACCTCCATTCAACACTACAGATGATGGAATATGGAACAGAGCACTAATAGTAATAAATCTGAATGTTCTGGTATTGATTGAATTAGCATTTGATAAAAAAACATTCTAAGTGGATTTGTCAGTACAAACGGCTAACTGTTACAAGTTACATTGAAAATATGTAAAAATATCATGTTTGAGCATTCTGAGATTCAATAAAAGCAGTAGACTGGACAGAAATGTATTAAAATTTGAGTATATGGAAGTTTGTTGTTTTTTTTTTTTTTTTTTTTTTTTTTTGCTTTTTTTGTTTTGTTTTGTTTTTTAATCTTAAAGAAGACTTATTTTTCCAGCATTTCAACAGCATACCATTGATCAATATGACTGGTATGAAGCTGTACATATTAATTATCATGAGGAATGAATCATGCACAATATATATTGTTCAAAATGGAATCAATGAATAATTAATTTATGATAAAAAATTATCTTTAGACTAACCTTTGTGAAGAAGCTACCATAAAAACGAATCCAATGATAAATTTTTTTTTATCAAATTTGCACTGAATGCATCTGCGACATGCATTCCACAGAACTGGTTTGTGAAAGCCTGGGGGCAGATGAACCTTGTCAGATTAACGAGATTAGTTCGTCAGTGTTCAATTGATTAACAAAACAAATTACTAAGATGTCATTTGACATTACATTTTGTAACTAAGAAAACACAATAACATTATGATTCCTGTAAGCTGTACCATAATTCTCGAAATTGTTGGCTTGCTTGTTCAGATTAGCAATTGCCAGTGTTGAGGTTTCGTTGTTAACGGGTTGACATATCTAAAATCGTCTAAATGTGAAATATTTCGTAGATTTTGACAATGTAAGGATTAATTTTATCTTTACTTACGTTCAATTAATTAAAATCCTGTAACACATTCAAGTAAAACATCATAAAACAGTTAAAAACAAAAATATCTAAGGAATGTTGTCTACTTTCTTCTTTTTTCCGATTTCCCGTGACCTCTGACCTCAGAAATTAGGTGCGGGCCTGAAAGCTTTTTTTCAGTAAAAATTATTTAAATAATGCAAATGGAGTTTTATTTAAAATAATTGTGAAAATATTTGTAAATTTTATTATTTATTATTATTATAATTATTAGTGAGAATATTGTCAAAAAAACGTACTTTAAAATGCAGCAAGGACCATAGGTTTCTTAGAAGACATTCTCATTACTCAAAGTCCATTCTTGACTATGCAGTTATTTTCAATCAAACACAAAACGCTTATTAACGGTGATTTTTTTAAACAATTTTTGATTTATTTTGTAATAGTTTATATGTAATTTCGACGTACAACAACTTTATGTCTAACGAAGATTTAAATTTACCCTTTTTTTCAGGTACCCCCGTTTTAACGACTAAAGGGAGGCCATTCTAACAAATTTCGAGTCAAATGGGAAGAAACCTTGTGTTAATACGGAATTTTTGGCGTTATATTAAGTAAAGGACTACTTATAACAAATGAATCAGAAGTTATTAAACTTGACTAAATGAACATAAACTTCATGAAGAACATTGTATTTAAATCACTCATGATCCCCCAACTCATACCCGGTATACATAAATGACCAGCCAAATATAATGCCCAATATGTCTAAAGAATATGAAAAAGGTTTGCTGGTATGGTTTTGCGGCACCCCGAATATTTTCATTTTGTGTGATATGATTGCTTCTTGGAGAGAAAATAAAGATTTTAAAAAGAGGTGAACAAGAAGCTGTTTACGAAATTGTTACCATGTTCCGAAATTATCGAACTTAATGATCTAAAGATATATTATTATTATGTATATATATACCGTTTCAATAAACAACATCAGTCGACAGGGTTTTGACTTATATTCCTATGAGGCGCCGTTTCTATATTTATTCACTATTTCAGCATATGCATAATTCATTTATGGATATCCATAAATCGAATTTAACATATGTAAATTATTTTAAGATATCCAAAAATAATTTTGCATATGTAAAAATCTATTTATGGATATCCATAAATCGGTTTTTGCATATGCATAAATGCATTTTTAGATATGTTAAAATGCTGGCTATTTTTGCATATGTAAAAATCGAATTATGGATATCCAAAAATCGATTTATGGATATCCATAAATCGATTTTTACATATGCAAAAATAGTTGGTATTTTTGCATATGTAAAAATCGATTTTAACATATCCATAAATCGCGAGTGTGAAATGATTTCTCCCCAACTATTAAGTGCAGGTCTACTTCGTGTTTATTATTAATTACGTCGGTTTTTAACATGGCAACTAACTCAAAATCTGATATGATATCCACAGCTTTGTCGTCAACATGTCGACCTTCAATTTCAAAACACCTCAATGCGTTTGATATACTCCTCTGATATTCGTTCTTTCCGTTTATTATTTCTAGCAGCCATGTTGGATTTTGTAGGGTGAAGCGTCGCGTGGTAATGTAATGAATCGTAATGTAATAAACACTTTGGTTTTTAAAAATGCGTAGGCTTATATTTTTTCACTAATATTGAAAGTGCATT
This sequence comes from Tegillarca granosa, assembly GCA_029721355.1. Lineage (NCBI taxonomy): Eukaryota > Metazoa > Mollusca > Bivalvia > Arcoida > Arcidae > Tegillarca > Tegillarca granosa. The sequence goes on from CM056601.1 coordinate 23,957,294, forward strand.
TGTTAACCATAAAGAAAATTAACGATTTTTATTTGTTACAAGAGAAAATATTACTCTCACAATATACTGGAAAGTATTAACTTCGGGATTGAGAATTGGGGAGAACTCAGTATTTTCAAATTTCACAAATTTATTTTTGGATATCCATAAATCGATTTTTGCATATGCAAAAATGCCAAATATTTTAACATATGCATTAATCGATTTTTGGATATCAATAAATCGATTTTTGGATATCCATAATTCGATTTTTACATATGCAAAAATACAGATTATTTTTGCATATGCAAAAATCGATTTATGGATATCCAAAAATCGATTTATGCGTATGTTAAAATACTGAATAAATATAGAAACGGCTCCTCATATATTCCAGGGTTTTGATAGTTAAAAGAATTAAATTTTCAGTTGATCTCTTTAATAGTTTTGAAGGGGCAAGATATTGAAATTAATCATTGATATAGGGACTTTTGCCAGTCTAAATTCGCCCCAATTCACTAATTTAAGTACTATTTAATTCATTATAATTCAAGCGCTTAAACTGTTTAAACAAGCCAGGGTAAAGCCGAGGGAAGTTTCTTGCGCCCAAGAAGTTTTGGAACCTGTAGGGATGTAAAATTAACAAAAAATATAAATAAATAAATAATAAAAAATAAATAAATAAATAAATAAAAAAAAAATCTGCCCTCCCTGGCATTATTTAAATCGGGGATCGTTGTAGCAGCGACATATAATACTATGTTTATTTGCATATATCGCGTGTTTCAGGTATCACAAAAATAAGCTGAAATATATAAGTCAAAACTGAACATAAATATTATATCTAGCATACTTCTAAGCAAATTTTACTGGTAAGATTTTTGCTGTTTAAGCGTTTGTTTGCTTTATTTTCTTACGTTATCATAATAAAATCGAGTCGCTTTCTTTATTTTAAATATTCTTCGCTTCTATTTTGTGTTATGTTTATATATCTTCTCCAGAGATATGTCTCTGATCTTCTTCATTGTGGACAAGCTACGTCAAAAGCAAGGAAAAAAGATCGTTTCGATGTGATGTCACAAGTAAAGATGGCGACTTAAGACATCTTGGATACGGTGACACCAACTCCTTAGATACTATAAAATTATATAGGGTTTCGTGCATTCAAATATTAAAAACTGGTTAAAATGAAGGTTTTACATGGTTTTATGGCTTGGGGCTTTCGACAGAGGTTTTATATGACTTGAATAAATGAATATAGCTTGAAAAACGTTGAAAAAGTGAAATAATAAGTATTAATATTAAATTTACCGATGTATTTGGTTACCCATGCCGATTTCAAATGAAACATGTAGAAAACTTAGATCTACTTGAAATTTATGTATCATATAATAATAATAATAATAATAATAATAATAATAATAATAATTGTTATTGAAATCATATGCTTTTTTCTGTCGCAGGATTTTTTCATTCTGTCGAAACTACATTTTCTGATTTTTCTATAACTTGAATTGACGGCATTTTCGAAACAGTTTCATAAAACAATTTTAAAAATTGAAATTTCAAAATAAAAAAAATTAAAATAAAAACGGTGGTTTAAAATTCGTCAAGGTTAGAACTTTAAAAAGTAAAATCACGATATCTAGAATCTATGCAACAACTGGTCAAAAATATATTTCTCACGAGAAATATCATTTTTATATTTTCTTCACATTAAATGCATTTCCATAATAATTCAACTTAGGAGTAATTAAAAGATTATCAATAATCTAAGTCGGTGAACACCCTGTTTATTAAACACATTCCATCACCTGTAATCATCAGGATCTTACCTTGCAATTTCCTAAATTGATTGACAGGTATCCATACAGCGATAAACTTGAAATGTGATTTTTAATTATTTATGGATGTTAAAAAAATAAGTGAGAAGAACGGGTGTTAATTATATTATGTAATAGATTATCAAATTAATTTCAGATTTGAAATTACTTTTCCTTGAGTTTAAATTGATTTAACTCTACGAGATTTTCTTATTTGACAATTGTTTAATTATTGAAATTATTTGATTTTATTCATTATTCTAGTGCCATTCATATGATAAAAAAGTTTCAACAAATTTTATGAAATTTTGAACACTGGCGGACAGACATGTCTTTTTAATACGAATGAATTTTTCACTACAATTATTTTTTGAAATTAATTTCAGTCGTCACGATAATCGAGTTTTTAATTAGACATTGCTATAAATTCCATTAAAACTGTTGAAAGACGAAAAAATATCGCACTATACTCGATAAATGATAATGCATTCGTGTTATTTACTATGCTATAAAGCAGTTTGTATTCACAGTATCAAAGGAGGCCACATCTTTACCTGAAATGCCCGGATGTCCGGAGCGATCATTTGTCCACACTAGACGCAAATTTTCATGAATTTGCTTAAGTCCCCGTTTTGTCTGCATATAAGTACGCCTATACATTAGATACTAGTGTGCTTTATGAATGTCAATGCAATATGTATTACCGTATGGATGATTTGACCGGAAGTGACATCATGTCAAAATGCTAGTGTTCACCCGGCAACTATTCAAGTACCTTGATACTTTTTCTTTTCATTGGTCTCAAATCATAAATATAAAACTCTTACGGAAATCGATTACTGCAAAGTCTATGGCTTATTGCATTCGGATAATACTGGTCCAAAGCAATTAAAGCTGCATTAAGGTTATCAATTTTCTGAATTTTTTTTGATTTTCTAAAAATATATTTTTTTAAAAATAGATATCTTCTAACCACGATCCGTGACATTCATTTTCTAAAATTTTAGCTGTAAATAAACGGAATCCTCTGACCGGTTGGTCAGAGTTTTACGATGGTAATTATTAGCTTGGAGCATGCGCACGGATCATGTCGGATGTACGGAAAAACCCTAGAACCGAAAGTGAAACATAACAGATTACATTAATTGTCCTTCATTTATATCCGGGTGTATTTGAAATGGTGTTTTGTATCCCTTCCTAAGTCACAAATGACAAATTCAACGAAGTTCTGTGTTTAATTTATCGTATTTCACCGTTTTGAAAGTTGTGTTTAAATTACCCGGGTTTTTGATGACGTAACCATGTTCTAATATTAGATCCTAAATGCTGCATCTCGCTGGGTAAATATTGTAATTTCTGCATTTATTCGAGCTTTTATCGTTGAACTAAATGTAACATTGTTCATTAGGAACATCATTAGTTAGATTAGCACCGTTTTAATTTTTTCTTTGGAAAACTTAATGCAGCTTTAAGTCTCAATGTGTTTTTGTATCTTATTCGTTGATTTCTTGGCGGTGCTATACAATCAATTTTTTTTTTTTACCTTATATTCATATTTAAACTAGCTCGGGTAAATAAGCGTTTCTACAACTTTCTTCTTTACACTAAAAATCTTATATTATGATATTCGTGTAATAGTCTATTATGCTCAAACTGATCGCAGGAAAAATGTTTCATTAAAGCAATTTTTGCATTTAATATTAATTACATGATAAACTGCCGCAAGAACATTTGCATCAAAATTACATAAATATGCGATGTCTTGTTGCAACAGCTTCTTATTAATACTTTTTAACGCAAGGTTTTTTTGTCTATGCGCTCTCCTGGTGGTGCCTTTTTCTTTTGTTTGGCGTCAAATGAAGAGCATCACAAGAATGTTTGATCTCCATCTTAAAAATATACCCATCCCAGGCCAACCTGCGTTTCTTTAAAAAAATTTTGATGGAGCATTGCGATTGCTATCTAGAACAGGCTCATATTAACCCATATAAACATTTACTCGTGTATCCGAGCCAGACAACTGATATACTCTTTTTGCCCAGAATTTTGCACTTTTTATTCAACCAAGTACATGCACTTAAAATATTTAGCGTTGGTATTTTATTAGTGCATTAGCAACTATACATCCCAAGCCTTAAAATTTAGGCAGGATTGTAGTCTTGGGAGTTTCCCCATCACAAACCAGGTTAGAATCTTACGCTTTCTAATCCTTGCGAGAAATTTTTGTTCCCGACGATAAATGTTTTTTTTTTTCTAGATCAACATTGTGGAAATTTATAAATTGAACCCTCGTGTGATCATGTCCTCAAAGTATGGCAATTTTCAAGAATGCATAGACCCTTTCATGAAAATTCACAAAATTGTTCATTTAAAGGTTTCTGGTAAAGCCATATAGAATCAAAATATATCTACAACATTGTATTTAGCCTCATGTGCCAAAGGAGCATTACTCTCAAGAAATGAACGATTTATACAAATGTATTTTGTTCATTTGGCTACAAAGGAACCCATTTAAACCAGTGTGTAGAGTCCAGAATACCAGTCCAAGGGTGACAGAGACGCACCATTAAAGGTACGTTTTACTAGCACCACCAAAACCAAAGGTCAGGACACAACGTTAGGTCTTATTTGGATTAATGGTTGTACCTTATTTATGCATTCAATACACAGGCACTTGGTCATGACTTACCTCATTACTGACAGAAACAAGTGCCTGTGATTCAATACCAATTCTGATGGATAAAATATGGACAAAAAAGCAAGATAAGACTTTATTTAAACATTGGTCACTTGCTATTCGATTCCATCTAGATGCACATAGTAAAATTAAAAAATAAAAAGTTTTACAATTTCACCAGGGAAAAAAATTCATCGTTTCATTACAAACTTTTACATTTTGTTTCTAATGGACATGAATACATATGCAGAATAGAAACCATTATCCATTCAAAAACGACCTGGTGCAAATTTGTTGTTCCAAGGTGTAGGACCATTGGTTTGCAAGCTTCATGTGCCAACTGTTGTTTGGATATACAAAGTTGTTGCTTACATACAGCAAATCAAATCAAACAATGGTTTGCATAAACTTTAGTTAAGCTGCATTTGTACCTTTGCAGAGCCAAGGCAATGCAGAATATTGACACAGGGCATTTACTCACGTTTAATCTAAAGGATCCAGTAACTCATTTCTATAATTGCCTCTCACCACTGTGGTAGCTCAGTTGGTAGAGTGGTCCCTCCATAAGTGGAAGGCCGTGGGTTTGTACCCTAACTGGGTCTGACCCAAGACTTGCAGTGGGTAGCGACTGTTTTTTCACAAAGCAATCAGCATTACCAAATGAGATGTCACGGTTCTTTCGAATGGGAATTTAAAATAAACGGTCCCGTGTCACTGTAGGTGTGGCACGATAAAGAACCCCGATGTTTAATGCCATTCGCACAACGCACAGGCAAAATTTCTGCACTTTCGCCTATAGCTGGCAACGTCTCAATAAAAGTGAAATATTCTCAACTTAAACACCATTACTCAACTATAATTGCCTCTCAACACTTGGGTTCAAATTCAACTTGGGAAGATTCCAAGTATCAGTTTTTTGCCAAAGGTTGGTGGTTTGTTTCTTTCCTCAACCATTCTAGAACTACTTCCTCGATAAACTGAAAGAATCTTGACTGAAACACCATTAATCAACTATCAAAAGGCTTCACTTGCCCAGAATTAGTCAAGTATAATTTCACAGTGGTTTAAGCAATAGCAAGTCCAGTTTCAGAAGCATTTTTATCGGTCAAGCTGAAATTGAAATTTAAGAATTGAAAAATCAGCGATTTCTTTTTCCTTGAGCACGAACTGCATTTTCACAACATGTAACTACCCCAAGATCAATCCTTCTAAGTATTTCTGAAAAATTTATGCTTTTTGTTAATCAATTTATAACAAGTGAATTGTAAAGCTTAGCCAAATAGAATGTTTCTGAAACTTGGCAGCAATAGGTCTAGATCTTTCCATTATGGTCAAAACTTAAAGCTGCATTAAGTTTTCCAAAGAAAAAATTAAAACGGCACTAATCTAACTAATGATGTTCCTAATGAACAATGTTACATTTGGTTCAACGATAAAAGCTCGAATAAATGCAGAAATCACAATATTTACCCAGCGAGATGCAGCATTTAGGATCTAATATTAGAACATGGTTACGTCATCAAAAACCCGGGTAATTTAAACACAACTTTCAAAACGGTGAAATACAATAACTTAAACACAGAACTTCGTTGAATTTGTCATTTGTGACTTAGTAAGGGATACAAAACACCATTTCAAATACATCCGGATATAAATGAAGGACAATTAATGTAATCTGTTATGTTTCACTTTCGGTTCTAGGGTTTTTTCGTACATCCGACATGATCCGTGCGCATGCTCCAAGCTCATAATTACCATCGTAAAACTCTGACCAACCGGTCAGAGGATTCCGTTTATTTAAAGCTAAAAGAAATGAAATTTTAGAAAATGAATGTCACGGATCGTGGTTAGAAGATATCTATTTTTAAAAGAATATATTTTTAGAAAATCAAAAAAAAATTCAGAAAATTGATAACCTTAATGCAGCTTTAAGCAATGAAATGAATGTCCATTACTAATGAACATTTTTTTCTTCTAAATGGAAGAATTTTATTTTATTGATAATTGTAGACGCATTTCCATGTAGCTTCTAGCCATAAAATTTCGGATAAAAGCCCTCTTTAACCAACATACAAATGTAGTTTGACTACGTTGAGCAGATAAAGGGAGGCAACTACAGGTCTTCAAGGATAAAAACCGCCATCATATAAAAAAAAAATCCTCATCTCACACTATCCTTCTTTTGCCAAATTTCCCCTTAATACTGTATCTTTAAAAAAAAGACTCATAATGTAACCAATGAAAATAAATTTTTTGGAGCTAGAAATTATGTTTGAATTGGCTTAATTAGTGAATGGCAGAGCAACCCTTACTATAGAAAAATGAAATTTAAAAATCACCAATCAGCAAATGAGAAATGACTATAATTCACAGGCTAAGAGATTTGATTAGATAAATTTCTCGATTGACTTCACATCTATATCCAGATTATTTCACTTAGAAACATGCCACAAGGACCGCAGCTAAAACAGGTAACTTATGAAACCGACTTCAGATTCCAGAACTGTGGAAACTACACAACTTTTTCTCTCTCCAATCCACGCCTACCACAAAACAAGGACAATAAGCCTACAATACCAGACCCACATTTCTTAATCAAGCATTTAACTGCTGCTTTCTAGCTTAAAATCTTAACTGGCATATGTACAATTTAAATGAAAAGCTATATTACTTTCGAAAAATTATTCAAGTTCGGTCCAATTTCTGTGACAGTATTTTTTTAAAAAGATGAATGTCAGTGTTTTCGTAATACTTTTTATATATGGCTAAAAAATTTCCATTTTGCAATACAAAGGGGGCATTTTTGTAGTCCAGGTTGATCAAGACATAACTGCCTCCACTTTCCTAAATGGTCAAACACAACTTATCACTTCCGCTCCTGCTGTGTACTCTCCATCAAATATCTGAAAAGATACTCAACAAGAACAACATTTTTATGCAAAATACAACCTACAACAATGAAATTTATAGAAAAATATTTTATTACAAAGTAACAACCTTTTTAAACAAACAATCATTTTAATAATGTACACTTTTTATAATTTGTAATGCAACTAGAAAATAATGTCATAATAAATCTGCAATATTTTAAATGATAAAATGAGACCAGGGAAAAAAATTTATGTTTAAGTTTGCGAAATGAAATTTTCTTTCTATTAGACTATAGGAAAGTTATTCCTTGTATCCGTCAATTTAAAAAATTTTGAGAGTTTCGCAATGCAATTAAATTGGAAAAACATCTGCCAAACATAAAAACAAACGTCTCCTTACTTACCAGACATTTTGCATTATTGCTAGGTTCACATAAACCAAAATGGAAGACACAGACTTTCCAAGTTTTAATTTGCATTTGGAATTTAAAGAAATAACTTTTCAGGTTGTCATTTTTCAATTATGTGAATTTGAGCAGATTTTGTAAAATTTTCTCAATATCATACACCTAAATTATTTTAATAAGATTTTTCTAGCCGAAGTGAACCTAGCTTTATCATAATTTTTATTTTCCTACCACAATACAAGTCATACCACCTTGTATTTATACCACCTTTTACTTTTAACCTCTCCAAACATCTTTTCCTTACATTTCAGATTCTTTTCTTCAAGACCCGTGACCGCAGTCATTGATAACTGTGAGTAGGAAATGTATGGTATCAGTATTTCGTCTTGCATTTATATTAAAGTGATCATATCTAGCAAAAATCAGTCAAATATCTCAAATTGGAAATTTATAAATCATTAAAACCTTCAAAATATAAAGCTATATTAAGCATTCTGTATGCAGCGAGAGGTTTTTATCTTATGGATTGTCATTTCTATGGTAAATGATGAGATACCAAGATATTCCGACTGATTTGTTCTAGATAATATCACACAACAGTTAAAATTCATTTATAAAATGAACATTTAAAATGTCTAATTCATAGCAAAGCAAGTCTCACAAGTGAAAAACTTGTACAATATATATACATTATAAACATTATTAAATCAATAGCAATGAAACAAATAGTTTGACAATTATCATCTTTACAAATACATACAGTTGAATAATGTAGATAAAATTGAACATTAGCACTAAATTTTGTAATTAAAAAAATTAAGTTCAGTCCAGAACAAAAAACATCACAACTGCTCCCTTTCCAAGAGACCTTTGTGTCCACATTCCCTCCCTAAGGATTGCTTGGTTATTATGCCCACTGCTCTTTCAAGTTCCCTTGGACCCGTTGTTGTCAAACCCAGCCATTCTTGTTTAACCAAATCTACTATGAAACTAACATATTCCACTTAACACTGTGTTCCCTTTCCCATATTTGCAAAATTTTTTTAGTTGATTCAACACAAAATAAATGATTTCATAAATCTCCCTCCCCCGAAAACTCTCAACTTAACGATCCCCCTTTCCGAAAACTCTGGACTTCAATGATCCCCTTTCCAAGACTCTGGACTTAATGTTCCCCCTTCCCAAAAACTCTGGACTAAACTGATCCATGCAGGAACCAAACCTTACCAAATAAGGTAAAGTGGACATTGCACCATGATGGAAATCTGTAACACTGCATTTCATTGGCTCTGGAACCATGGCAACCTATGAATATAAAAACTTAGAAACGAGTATCAGAATTTGCATATTGCTTGGTCTTAACTAATAAATATAAAACAGCATTTAGTCAGAGTTTGAAATATCTATTAAAATCATCATCCCTCCATTAACTCGCTAATTTAATGCATTTTGGTCATTTTTTTTCTTATTAACTTCAATTTAAAATATAGTTCAAACTATGACCAAAATGCTATTTTATTTACAATACATATATTCAGTTTTTTAAATAAAAAAATTATACTAATAACCCTTCAGATAAAACTTATTAGCATAGGTATGACAGGAAACTCATTACAATTTTTTTTTTAAATTTTACATATGCTTTTCTATTGTCATGATGATGAATGTGTTTCTGATTCTCACATGTAACTGAATTTCACACTGGAAACTCAGAACGTCTCACCAAGTACACGTTTTCTTCCTTTTTAACCAAATGTACCACCATCTTGCAATAATCTACTGTATGGTCAAATTGTTTAATCGTGATTTGGAATACCTGCAATAAAAATGATACATATATACCACCTGATTAATCGGTGATTGTTCAAGTGCCCCAAGCCATACCACCATCATGTACCTGGGTATCATCATTTGAGTTAAGTGTCCCAACTCAAGTTCTGAATTAAGCACCACACTGGTCTGTTAATTCTCCATCAAGTTTATAACTTTTGGCAGAGTTTTCAATGTCATGATTTTTCTGATGATGCTTCTGCCATAACAGAACATTTGGAACAAAATTCTAATGAAGCAGAGTCATTATTTACATGAAGACACACACCAGCTGTCGTAGTCTTAGATCGTTTAACTGGTCCCTGGTAATCGTGATCATGACTTGCTGCTCGCTTTCTTTGAGAGAAAGAAGAGGAAAGCTTCACATTGCTCACGTTCGGAATGTTTTTAAGCAAGTTAGACAAAGCACTTTGATTGGCTATAATGTTTTTCAGATATGCAACTTCATCCTCAAGAATGTTAACAGTTTGTTCCATTTTAGCCTTACTGTCTCTCAATGAAGAGTTTTCTTCCTTCAATGAATCAACCTCATCTTCCAGACCTTTAATGTAATTCTTCTTTTTCTCACGATTAATTTTGGCTTGGATAGCATTTTTCTTGTTTCTTTCATCAATTGCTTCAAAAATTCTTTTTTCGGTTTCGTTTTTAGACCGATTAGCTGGTGTAGAAATAACTTTGATCACTTTGACCTGAGGAACATTTGTCTGTCCTGGTTTAGTTTGCAATTTATTGTTCATTACATTCTTTTTATCAATGGTTTGACTTGCTACTCTTTTAGTTTCACTGGTTGTTGCTGATTTTAAAGTTTGTTGCAGCTGTTTCACAGAACTGCGAGTGTGCACTCTGGTTACTGGTTCAGATACATCTGGAACACTCAAAACTGGAGAAATTGTAAACTGGTCTCCACCTTCAGTTGAAGAAACAAATTCATCCACATGAATAATCGGACTTGTTGAAGGTGTGGACAACACTGGTGAATACACATAACCATCATTTGAATTTTGACCAATTTTACTTGTTGCTTCCAAATAACTTGACAATTCCTCATCAAAATCTTCAAGCCCATTCAGATTTTCCGCATGAAGATCAGTAAATACAGGTTCATCTTCAATACCAGATGCTGTCGAATATGTTGGGCTGCTTCCAGAGCTCATTCCACTGTCAGATTCGTGACTTGGAGATACACCTTTAACAAACTCGAGTTCCTGGTGGTCCAAAAACCCAATCTCACCAAAGTTGATGTCGTCTCTAATCATGCCTTTTTCCATGAGGTCATCTACCAAATAACCAGTATCAATTGATGAAATATTCATATTGAAAATATATATATTTCATACAAAATAAAAATATTTTAAAATGTAAAATTGTAATTCAGTTTTTCACCTACAAAAGTACTTGGCCAATTCACTCCGAGTCCTTGTCAAATTATTTGATTTAGATTCAACTATCGAAACTCTAGTAAATATTATAATTACCTAACTTTAAACAAAAATATAATCGTTAACCAGTTATTTAAGTTCAAATGTTTGGTCATCAATATTAAAGTACCTGTTGTAACAACGTAGATCACACTCCCCCTGTGTTTTCTGAATGCTGACGTAATGCGCTAACAACAAACTTTTATACCAAGAACGAACGTTTTCTGTACGTTTGTTGGTGTCAGCATATTTTACTTGTTATCTAGTGGCCCATTTGTGTCATGTGATAAACATTTCCCTTTGTTGATTGGTTGTTTATTTAAAGACATGTGCGTCAATATCGGAATCTAGACGGGAGACCAGAATAGAAGTGTCCGAAATGTAGCCTGTCCAAACGTAACCTATCACTTTTTCCCCAGTTTCCTAATAGTTGATTACACATTGTAAAACCAGCGACATTTAAAAAGTTTTAAATGTCCCTGGTAAGACTAATCGTGACCAACACCTTAAGTTACCTTGTATTAAAACCCATGTTTAACACTTATATCCAAATAGGTAATTTCATATTTATTATAATTTTACATTTACTGTTTAAAAAAACTAAAAATAGTAGCATACATTTTAAAAGTAAATATAAATAACAATCAGATTTCTGTTTGTTTCACGAGAATTCCATTTTAAATATGGAATGTACGAAAGCCCATTGAGCTCACTTTTGTAGGAGAAAAAATATTAATAACGCGTTATTACGCGTAACTTTCGCAAATTAACGTGTAACTTGGCGAATTAACGCGTAACTTTCGCAATTAAACGCGTAATTTTCGCGAATTAACGCGTTACACTCGCGAATTAACGTGTAACTTTCGAGTTTTTTCACGTAACTTTCTATATAAACAAGATATATCTAAAATATCTTAATATAATTTACTCAATATATAATGGAAAAACAAAGAGTTAACTTTGTTAGGTTATATTTTGAACTTGGATTATGGCATGCTGAAATTTTATGCTTCCTAGCAATTGGGCATAACAATTAAAAAAAGTTAAAATTAACGAGAAGGAAAAATTACTCTGATGTATGTGATGTTTAGCACGCATTGTTCAATTCAGTATATTGGTGACCTCTAGAAAATCACAAAATTAAGGCTATATCAACATCATTTTTAAAATGATAATGGAAAAAACATGGAGTATTTTTTTCATATACTATGATTTATCACATGAGTTATGATAGAAATCGTATCACTTATATTTAGGCATGGCTACACTAAAATTAATCGGGTGAAAAAAGCGCCACATTTCATTGAAACTTGGTCAAAAGCAGCTATAGAACATTGCCATTTAGATTTTTTGTTTTTGGTTGCCGTGGCTACCAGAAGTAGGTCACAGTGACCTTCATAGCTAAAGTCTAAAAATATCTTCTTCTCCACAACCGCTTCTCCGAGGCGAAATTTGATGTGATATTTGGTTTTTACAGCCTCATATTTGCCAAGTTTTCATTATCCATTGTTCAACTGGCAGTCAAACCTACCTTAACCGCTTTTTATGACGCAATTCGCGTTTATTCGCGAAAATTACGCGTAATAACGCGTTATTTTTTCTTTTCTTCTATGAAAGTGAGCTCAATGGGCTTTCGTAGGAATGAAATGCACGTAACAAAAAAAAAAAAAAAAAAAAATTAAAAATAACACAATCTTGAAGTTCTTTTATTTAAATAGCACTAATAGTGACACCTGTAATATACTTGCAATTATATAAGTATTTTGACATATTCTGAGTCACAAATTTCTGATCGGGAAAAAGTGCAAAGTAGAAATATAACGACTGTATATGACATTATATATATGTTTTAATTTCAATAACCTTTGCTATGGTTTTTGCGAACAGTTTATTTACATGTATCAGTTATAACTTATACGAATAGTTGTATAGAAAATAAGATAGTAAAAATAACAATCATGATAATGGAGGGTTTTCATTGATCAAAAGTAAACCCCGATCGCCCGACATGTTGTTCTCTTTTCCTTAAATACCGATAACACAATCTTTTAAACTAGTCATGAAAGTGACGACTTTTGAGATCCTTTAAACAATCCGTATATGCAGCGGCATTTAAAACGTTTTAAATGCCGCTGGTATACGATACCCTTTAGGGACAATATGATTTTATAATGCTTCTCTATGCCGAAGGTAATTTCTTTGACACCCCCTATTGAAAAATGACTCGAATATTGAATGATGTCAGATTTGGAGTGTAAATAATAAGACTGATAATGCTTAGGGAATAAATCACTGTTTCAACCACAGGAATGTGTAATTGTTTCTATAATTAAAAAAAAATGAACCATACACTCCACCCCCTCCCCCCCCCCCCCCAAAAAAAGTTTTTTTCTTAGGGTGGGGTGTATGGTTCATTTTTTTTTTTTTATAAATTATAGAAACAATTACAAGTTCCTGTGCTTGAACCTAAAACTATGGAGGTGTGTGGATAGTGATACTGACCCCCCTCTCTCTCCCTGTTTACGGTGTCGAACTTGTTCCTTAAATAGCTCTTTACATCTATGCATTATAGTTTTTAACTTATATTCTTTTAAAAATAATAGTAATGTAAAATTTAAAAACATCAAGTATTTCTTAAACTTTTCCATTATTTCTTTATACATGTAAGGATTAAATGTCGCTAGTTCTTTGTATGGCTTATTGTTAATTCAAGGAAGGAAATTCTAAAGGAGTTGCAGAAATATGTCTTCGGTTGCCTGGGACACTTTTCGAGGAAACAATCTGCATCGTAGCGTATTAATTTCAGGACACCTTGCAACAATAGCTATGTAACAGGCGTCTATACTATATAGTTTTGTCACAACTTGGTAGGTTATATTCGGTTTAGATTCGATTTTACGGTAATTTTGATGGGAACCTGTCCAGCAGGTTACCGGAAGTTGTCGTCTACACTTCCTTTTCTTGTAAGACATTCGACGGTGTGGTGCAACAGCCCTTGGTCGTGTCTAAATCGGACTCATCCAACATCACAACCGTTGCTTGACAAGTTGAATCCCAAATAAAAAGAGACAAAAATGCCTCCTAAGTTCGATCCGAACGCTATTACCGTTGGTAAGATTGTATTTTGGGGGAAATATATCCTCATTGAACAGTCATGCGACTGCTTTGCTTCACACTTTTGGTAGGTTGATAGTGTGTAACAATATAGTTAATGTATATTTTCTTTGTTGACATTGGTTGTACTATATTAAGAAATTGTATTTATGTACCTAGGGTAAAATTGAAATAAATATGTATTAGTTTATGTGAGCTCGTCTGTCCATGGGACCGTACACTGCACTGTTATGCCAACGACCGTCATCACGACAATGTTGCAGCTGTGTTGATATTTGGCAACCCGTCAAAGAACGTTATTTGCTTATCTCCCAACATAAAGAGGCTCTTACATTCTGCCTAAACAAGGTATCGTCACAATGTTGTTCGATTTCCAGCTTTAAGTGGGATGTTACGTTAGAGCTATAGGTAAACACATGGACCCTGTCTCGAGAGTAGAAATTGCTGCCAGTAATGTAGAAGAGGTGGTCGTAAAAGAAGCTTAGCTTGGTCCATTACACCACTCCATGTGTGTGTTGGATCTTGATATGCATATATATTTTTTGGAATGGTTCATTTATCCCAATACAGTGTCCAGAACTTCTCTACACCTATTGATGGATTTTCATACAGAAGTACAACAACATGAGACGAGGAGTCTCGTACCTTGGGTGGTATTGCAGATGGTTTATTGTCTTTCAAGACACTGCTTTAGTTCAAGTTTGAAAAAGTGACATTTGATCCCTGTGATTAGAGTAACTTGTTAAAATTATACTAAGTTGAACATTGTTTTATTCACAGTATATGTAAAAGCTGTTGGTGGTGAAGTCCCAGCTACTGCTTCATTGGCCCCCAAGATTGGTCCACTTGGTTTGGTAGGTATAAATTGATTAATGATCATAAGATATTTTCTTGTGTAATGGAATTGTTTACTAAAACATTTTGGCAATTTATGACTGAAAGGTGCAACATTCAGGTCAACATATTTGCAACAAAGTCTTTTATAATAATTCTTTTTTGCAATTCAGCACATTTTCTTGATTACTTTACAGATTATTTTGTCTTTGGTAATATACACTATGTAACTTTCAACAAGTCATTAGCAATAGTTTAAAATTGCTAGTGTACAAGAATTTGGGTTGCTTGGATTTGGTTCAATAAAGGTAAATAAGTTTAAATGCATTGGTCATTTAAGAAGTACATGTTAAATATCTTTTTAGGTTGGATTGGAATTCTTATAAAGTAAATGGTATTTTAAAAATGTGTTTCACTGTTGTAGTCACCTAAGAAGGTTGGTGATGATATTTCCAAAGGGACAACAGATTGGAAGGGACTGAAGATTACAGTTAAACTAGTTGTACAAAACAGACAAGCTAAAGTAGAAGTAGTACCAAGTGCTTCATCACTTGTTATTAAACATCTAAAGGAACCACCAAGGGATAGAAAGAAGGTTAAACATGGTAGGTATTATAAAAGCTTATGTGTGGAAAGTTGATTTAGCCAGAGGGCAAGTTACATATATAATTACATGTATGTTAAAATAGTCCATGCCTTGCAGAATGACATCTGGTTGGTCTTGACTTTTGGTTTTAATGATCACCATACTCTCACCATCTTTGTTCAAATACTTTTTGTGGGAGGATTAGTTTTAAGTCCAATTGCTCAAGATTAGTATACTGTTCTATTTGAGACCTGATCACCTTGACTGTAAGTGAAATAATCCAAAAAAAGCTTGGATCAGTATTTTGTATTAAATTTTAATGTACAGAGCTGAATAGCTGTGCATCTGTGTATATTGCAAACATTTATCCACTTTAAATTAGAATATGCTATTTTAATTACATTGGCTTTAATTGAAAAAATACTTTTCCCCTCATTGTTACATTTAAAGAATACTTCAGTTGTCACTGAATTTGGTTCAATACCTAAAAATTAAATTTACGAGTAAATAGTCGAGACCCTAAAATTATCTGGTGTCCTGTATTGTATTACTAGTTTGGTTTTCTTTGCAAGTTGTCAATTTTTTGCTTGGTTTTCTTTGCAAGTTGTCAATTTTTTTAAAAAAAGAATGTTTAGTTATCAACTGTTTTTGGAGTCTGTTGCTAATTGAACCTACACCTGACTAAAATATCAAGGGAGTTAGCTTGCCAAAATTAGTCTAGTATTAAATTTTGAGACAGAATTCAAATACAATGAACTTTTATTTCTTTCTAGTGAAACACAATGGAAACATAAGCTTTGATGATGTCATCAATATTGCCAGACAGATGAGACCAAGAAGTATGGCTAAGACATTGGCAGGTACATGTAAAGAAGTTTTAGGTAAGTAAAATGGAAACAGAATCATTGCTGGAAGTAAATAATAGATCTTTGCTAGTTTTGCTTTACAAGTTTTATGACCAGAACTTATTTAAATAAAATTTTGCTTCAGTTCCATTATTGTTTAAGATACATAAAATATATATTGAGTGATGATATTGATCAGTTATGTAAAATATTTGGATTTATGAATGTTGAGTTAGAGAAAGTTTCAGTAACTGAAAAAGAATACTCCCTAAAAAGTGTTAACTAACGGACCATGGAGGCATGAGAAATTTTTTATTTAGAAGAACTTTTATCAAAATGATTCAACTTTTGCTTTAAACAGGTACAGCACAGTCGGTAGGATGTTCTGTAGACAGATGTCCACCACATGACATTATTGACAAAATAAATGCTGGAGAATATGAAGTTCCAGACGTAAGTACATTTTTACTACCCTCATTCCTAGTTTTGAACATTGACAAAACTAATGGAGAAACAAGTTACAAAGAAAACAAAATAGGGGGAAAAATTTCATGCATGAAAAAACTGTATAGCATAGATATATAGATGGGTAGAATATTTTTAGTTTTAAGGATTATTGGATTAAATCATTGGGCCTCGGTATTTAATTTCTAATACATCTGCTTTTAAAACTAAGCTTTGATACAAATTTGACTCTGACAAAAAGAAACTGGTAAAAATGATCGGAAAATGTGAATAATGTGTCATTATCAGTGCAATTTATCACATTAAAAAAATCTTTTATTTGTATATCTTTCAAACTTAACTGAAGATACATATTTCAGTAATATTTGAGATGTGTTGAAATTTTGGCTTTAGATTTCGGTATGTGGAATCAGTAAAATTTATTAACAAAAGATAACTTTTTATTTATTTTTTTTTTATTTCAGGAGTAAAGAGAAGATTGTATTCAATAAAATACAATAAATTTACAATGAAAATACTTTTTAGACTTTTTAGTTTGTGTGATTATTTATAAGGTTTCCTTACAAGCCAAATGAAATAATTAATGTTTTACACTTTATCACAGATTATTTCACTTATATCTAAGAGCTTGGTTCCAGAATGATTGGTTGGTTAGTTGTGTTAAATGCTGCATCAGCAATTTTTCAGCTATTAACAAAGAGAGCAAGTTTATTTTTAAAGATTAATTGAAGAACAAGTTCTTGTATGCACAAGATATGCAAACATGTATTGTGATCTGCCTTGTTAGTGTGCACTAGAGGTGATATTTGTTAAGGTGGTAGCTCACCGAGTCAATATGCTTCAGATAAACATACCAGTTAATACTCTGTCCAAATGCAGAGCATGGTTCTAGAATTGAGAAACTACTGCCTTGGGCAATATACAAATGCGAGTTGGTCAGTGACATTGTTGAACATCAAACTTGGTGTCCTGCCTCTTTGGGTTTGACCCTGGTAGACAAGTGAAAATGGGTTTTTCCTTGTGGGCCTTTAGTGGTTGGCACCATACATGTGTAATCGACAGAGTGGTCTAAAGTCCTTTGTGGACAAGTGTATCGGTTCTGTTGGTTGCTGTAAGTGTGTACTAGTACAGTACAGTCGGATTAATCCTAGAGATTTATGAAAGTTGTCAAGAACTAGAAAAAAATTTATTGCAATTGAGTTAACAAATCAGTTCTCAATAATGGTCCTACTTGATTTGTTTGCAAACTGTTCTGAGAGTTGGGATGTGTCTGTTCTCTTGCCAAAGGTTGGTGATTTTCTCTCATTTCCTCCAACATCCCAGAACTGGTTGCCTAGATTTTGACCTTTGCAAATTTCTTAGATCAATGTGCAGTGAGGATTCTTTAACATGCCATGCCTGTCATGACATGGGGCACTGGTTTTTAAGGTCTCCGACAAAGGACCCCGTGACTCATTTCTAAATGCTGAGTGCTTGGCAAAAGAAGTTACTAGTAAAACTTGCTTCCTTTTTTCAAGTCTTCGAACCCGACCTCTCGCATGCGAAGCGTGAAGCATGCACTCTACCAACTGAGCTTCCATAGTGGTTTTTCAACTGTGAAGTGTTTCACAATGAACATTCACCACCATATCACTAACTGTGAATAAAGTTTCAGCAATTAAAATGGTAAACATGACAAAATGCCAGAAATATAGTTAGTAATTTAAGACATTAATTTATAAACCCTTAGTTTTAGGGTGTCACTAGAAAGACCCTTGGTTTTACAGTTTTACTAGAAAACCTTTTGGTTGTACAGTTTTACAGGAAAAACCTTTGGTGTTAGGGTTTTACTAGAAAAACCTTTGGTTTTAAAGGGTCTCATTGGAAGGCTTCTTGTTCATCATTTATACAGTAAACTACTACTAAATGAACAACTGCAATCTTTCATCAGCCCTGGTCCGATTTTGTAAGGTTTCAAATTACAGAACAGAATTTTATAACATGAATAGTCTTGTATTTGCTTATAAAAAATGACAACAACTGTCTTTATGTACATAAATTTTGTTTACTGGCAGTATAAAATTAAGTAAGTAGATATCAGGACTAAAATATGATAAAATTATGCTGGTATACTGTATACAAGTTGTCTCTCATGCAAAAAAAGTCCATATTGTACAATACTGACATAAAATCAATCACATTCTACACAAAATATGCTGCCAACTGGGCCATTTTGTCTTTTGGTTTTCCCCGACCTCTACCTCTAGACCGACCTCCCCTACCACCTCGACCCCTGCCTCGTCCACCAGTATTAACACGACGTTTCATCATAGCATGATGTTTTTCTATTAATGGTTTAAATACTGCATCACAAAACAGACATCCAGAGTGTTCTGTTTGTCCATCTGCTAATGGTGTTTTACCCTGAAATAACAAGCAATAAAAAGATTTGTAATAGGAATCTGAGAGTCTACTTTTTTCAGATATTCTAACTAACTGTGATTTGATAGGTTTTACATATTGAAATTTGCAAGGTTTGAGGAACAAAATATTTTCAGTCTGGTTTTAATTTATTGTTCTTCAAAAAGTGTTTAAACTTACGACTTTGATATGTTGATGAAATTTTCATTTTTATTTCACTCACTAACAGTAAGTAACTCTTTACAATTTATGTAGACAATTAATAAAAACAAGCATTATAAATGGGAACTACAGACTAAATATCACCATATATGTATAATATGGGTTTATCACAGAAAAAGAAAACTTGCCACAAACTCTGCAATCTTTTGGAAAAGTTGCAAACAAAGCAGTGTATTTGACTGTGTTTCTTGTACATAGAACATACATAATCTTTCAACATTTATCAGCAGCCTCTTTGTCTCAGACATAGGTTATGATATATGTTTTTTCCACTTACTACAAAAGGTATAATAACAGCCCTTACCTTGCTGAAATCTACATCCATTATGTGTGATCCACAATCGTCACAAATTTCTTCTGACACTGACACTTTGTGAGCATTTTCAAAGAAATTAATCACAACATTACATCTACAAAATAGAGAAATCACAATGGATACAGCAAAATCTTAAATATTCGGAAAATTCACAAGACAAGAATATGACATAACATCACTATTATTGCCAAAATGGATTGAAGTCAAGTGATTGTGTGACCCAGGCAAGAGTATTTTACTGATATAGAGGTGATCAGGTCTTGGATATTAAAGTTACTGGAGTACCTAGAGACATTCACTATCTATGGGCAAGTGACCTGATAAATTTTCTTACACAAGGATGTTGATTTGATTTAATGGAGTTTTACTTCCCAGTCAAGAATATTCCACTTATATCAAGATGTCACCAGCTATACTAGGCGAAGTGGCAGAAATTTCTACCTTTGCAGTGCACTTTGGGCAGTGTGCAGGGAGGGTTCTTTAATGTGCCACACCTGCTGTGGCATGGGACATCAGTTTTTAAGGTCTCGTACTAAGGACCCCATGACATTCTTTTCTAAATGCTGATTGCTTGTTGAAAGAACAGCCACTACCTATTTTCAAGTCTTAGTCAGACCTGGCCAGGGTGCTAAAATATTGAGAATTGGATCATTTTTAAGATAATATACCATTATGAGGACAGCAAAAGTATGTGATACTAACCAATATTTCTTCCTTCAGAGAATTTCAAATAAAATCTGTAAATGTATCACTTTTTTAAATAATCTTACCTATTGCATGCCATCCTCCATTTTGGAGCAGACGTTTGGTCCAGGACTAAAACTCCCGTTTCACATTCCACACAATCACACACACCATTCTGTGACATTGCGTGTTGACATGTGGGATGAGTACACTGATTACAACCATAGTTCTTACGCATGTCTTTAAATGGTGGGTTATTGAAACAGTATGGACACAAAGGAAAAGTCTAAAATTAGAGAAAATATAAGATTTTTAAATTCTGATGAATAAATATATGAAGGATCAATGTTTAAGCTTAAAAATATATACCAATCTATATATATATATATATATATATATATATATATATATATATATATATATATATATATATGTACATTCTGATAAAAAAAATTCATTAAGGATCAACATTTAAATTTTTATATTTAAAGATTTAAAGATTTATATGTCATAAGAACAATTGCAAAATCAGATGATATAATTTAAAACAAAAAAAAAAAAAAAAAAAAAAAAAGGCCTAAAATACTCACCTGGTTAAGTAATGACACCCCAATTGGTTGAATATTTTAGTTAGAGATGAGACATCAGCTGTCTTTGGCTGATAAGATATTCAACAGTTGGTGAGATTTTCTTTACAAGCATGGATTAACTCATAATCGATTTTTTTCCCATTTTAATGCTGACGTTCAATTTAAAACATGAATTACTTAGTCATTTGTGCCATGTCTGCAAAAAGTTTATGTATTGCAATGCTTTTTTTGTTTCGTTTTGTTTTTTAAATACATGCCAAATGGAGAAACTTTACTAAATTTGGGTGATGCAAAGTATATGAATTTATTTATTCTAAAATCCAAGTACATGTAGTAGCATCTGAAAGACTTTCAAAATTTTGTAATTTTGGAGATCTGGCTGTTATTTTGCTGCAAGACGCTATAATTTTCAATAAGATTATGATCTAATGCAAGATCACTTAGATATGTGTATCAAAACATGATGTGAAACCCTTTATCACAAGAGCAGGTATGGAAAAGTGTGGATTAAATGCAGTTTACACCCCAGTCAAAATTCTCTCATTAATATCGAGGCAAAGATATAGAAGAGATGTAATATCCAAAATATCTGAAGGCACAATAATGTGGTGTACATACAATACATGTATAAGTTTAAAGTAAAGTTTACCATTAAAGGAAACTAGAGACAGGTCAGCTATAAGTATACTTAAACACAAGTCTGCTTTTTTTTAAACCTGACTTTTATGATTATCTTTACTAAAAATTGACCAAGAGGGTTGTTTATGATTTTATATTTTTATCAAACCTGGGGCCTCGGTGGTGGTCTAAAGTGCCTGCTTACAGATAACAGTGCCTCTCAATGCCTGGGTTCGAATCCCACTTGGGAAAAATCCTAGTGTGAGAAAGTTTGTCAGTTTGCTTGCTGAAGGTCAGTGGTTTTTCTCTGGGAACTCCAGTTTCTTCCACCATCCCAGAACTGACTACCCCGAAATAAGTAAAAGAATCTTGACTGGGGAGTAAAACACCATTATTCTACTCCACTCTACTCTATTGAAGTCTGAATGATCAACTATTACTTGTAAACAATGGAGTATCTTACTTTTCCTTTAGCACCTGTTGTCCATAAAACAAGTTCAAATTCATCCAATGGACATTTGAGTTCTTTGTATAACTTAATGCTACCATTCTGTGGTAAAGAGTATGTTTCATCACAGGTTGAACAATGAAGTCGACTTGGTTTGGCAGCTACTAGTTTCATATATCTTCGACATTTACCACATCTGGGAAGAAATAAACATGTTTAGATAAAAGTCATATAACAAAAAATTATCTTGTATCTCAAACATGTACTTTAACCCTTTGCAGTTCAGGAAAATTTTATAGGCCAAATGTGCACTTTTTTCTAGAGCTGCATATATAATTGTGGCTGTAACAAAGGCAAGAGATCTTGGTTTAAAATTGTAAGATTTGCAAAATTTAATAACATATTTTAAAGGTCAAATATTGGCACTAAAGTCATGTGACCTGGGGTCAAAGGTCAACATTTCATCTTTTAAAGGGGAAAAAGTGCAAATTTGAACTGAAGAACTGCAAAAAATTAAACCTGGCAGAAAATAAATAATACATGTAAAAACAGCTATTTTAAATGAACTTTTTTAAACACCTTGACAACCAGTGGAAAATTAAAGTTTAAACCACATATTAATTTAGCTATTACATTTGAATCCGATACCTGTATAGTCAAAATGACAGTGATAATGAATAATGACCATACCATCTTTACTGTACTAAAATACAATCAGAACTATGCTATTAAATCATTTCTTTGAAGATTGATTATTTTGTACACATTTAGGTCCTTATGATATACATTTATACCAGTACTGTTTCTCAAATTCTTTTATAAAACACAAATATACCAGCCCATGTCCAAAGTAAAAACTTTGAAAATTGACCACTTTAGTTATAAACATGAACTTCCATCAAGGAAGTGAGGCCAGGTGCTACGGAAGGGTAAGCACCTCCTATCTAGCTAGCTACACCCATCACATGCAAAGTCAATTTTGAGAATGAAAGGAACATGGAACTATGGAAAATCAAATATATTCAGTAAAAGTTTGGATACAGTTAACATTTATCAACAATGTTGTGATGATGGCCATTAAATTTTAAAGGGGCCTTGATTAGCCTAAGCTTTCAATATCCTTGAGTCAACAATTTAATTGTAAGCAGCTAGCTTCCATGTAGAAAGTCCTCGTAGTCTTTTTATACATGTATAACAGCAACAAAGGTACTGTACTTCTTACTCTTCAATGACAACATTAAGGTGGAGAAAAATGGGAGGAGGGGGGGAGAATTTAAAATTATTCTGCAAAACAAGGTGAACATCTTTAATTTCACATGTAAATAGAAAATTTCTGGGAATTTTCAATGTTCTTGGTTGAAAATTGTAGGAGTAGTTGATTTTACTAAAAAAAAGTTTATAGTCTGGTAAAAAAGAAAATGAATAAATAATTAAATCAAAAATTTAGGTAAATAAAATATTCACAAAGAACAGCAGTAATTTTCATCTATCAACTCTTACATCACAACTTCAATGTCAAGAAGACAGTTTTACATACCTTGACAATGGTTTGCCACTTGCAGCCAGTGGAGAGAAAGTTACTTCAAATAATTCATCCATTCCCATAATATTTTCTACAAAATATTTAAACTTCAAACAGAAAATATTAATGCCATGGTTTAATACTTCCTCATACTGTGCCTTTCCATGTGCTATAAGATTCAACTGTTTCTCTACTGCAGACCTCATTGTAGAAAGGACAAGTTCTGCATCTATCTGTAAAATATAGTAAGAAAAGACAAAACTGATAATTTCCTTCAAACAAAAATTACTCTTTTTTATGCCTTGATGAAAGTTTTCAAAGTATTAGTTAATTAGTTAAAACACATTTGAAACAGTGCAATATTAGCTAGTTAGTAAACCATATCCTCCCAAAAATTCTGACCCGATGATGTCCTACTTTTATTTATGTCTCATTTTCTCTAGCTTTTTCACCCAAAATATTTTTGCTTCCTATAAAAACTCTACCACTGATAGATTGTAAATGGTCCTATTTAATTAATGTTACAAAGACTTAAATAATATTAGTTACCTTTTGATATCCATGGACGAGGACAACACCCAGAGGAGTTGGACGGAGTTTACGACCACCTATAATATTAACATAGTTTCGTTCACAAATATTGTTAATATGTACTGGTATACTGGCATCTGTACCAATTCCATTTTTCTCCATCAACGATATGAGTTCACTTTCTGTCAAGTAATCCGGGGGACTTGTCTGTCTTTCCACTAACTTCACCTGGAAATATAAAGACTTTAGTAAAATCCAATGTCTTACTCTACCAAACGACATACATATACTTTGAATATATTAAAGTTGCTCTCTTTCCACGAGTATCCTACAGAAATACCTTTGCCTTGGAATTTAAAACAATAACCAAAGTTTTTTTTTTTACAAAATTTATTTAAAGCCACAGTGGTGAAGTATGAAGTTTGATTTCTGATAAAAGAGACTACTACAGTTAACTGTATGAGAACACATTTAAGATTAGATTGGCCTATAGGAAGAGACTCCAAGAAAATAACAAAGGAATTTTTCCACATTTTTATACAGAAAATACCCAGTCCATGTCATCTCAAATGTTTAAAATCAGTGATTTCCCTGGTTACATAAGAAGACATACAACACCCGCTACATAGAATAGAACTTTGACAACTCAAAGCAACATTGTTTTTTGATAAATTGTACCATAATACAATGATGGGTAAAGTATTTTCAAGTTTACATTACATGTATTTTGATGAGATTCCTACCAGCATGTAATACATATAATTGTTTTTCTCCAAAAATCACCCACTTGCCAAAGGTGAATGGTTTTCTCTGGGAACTTCGGATTCCTCCACCATCCCAGAACTGACCATCTCAAAATAAGTGAAAGAATTTTGACTGGGCGTAAAACATCATTATTCCACTTCACTTGAAAAATAACCCTGAATTTATTCTAGGACTAATAATAATGATGCAAAATTCATTGTAAGAGGCAGATGTAAATGTACATGTAAAGTTAAAGAGATATTGATTACATAGTATGCTAGCAATCACTATTGTCTGCTGATCATTTTCAAAAGTATGTTTGTTCACTGATGTATTATTTTTATAGTATATCAAGTCTATAACACAAAAAGACACCACAATTATCAAAACTACAAGAAATAATTCTGCTTCTAAAAAAGTTACGGATTTTTTTTTATGGTCATTCTTTCAAATTCTAAAAAATCTCGAAACAAACTGGTGACAAAACTAGAATCCAATGCATAATAAATTGAAGATATGGTCCATGGTTTGATTTAATGGGGTTTTATGTGACAGTCAAGAATATTTTACTTATATCAAGACATCACCAGCTATATAGGTGAAGTGGCAGAATTTTTTATCTTTGCAGTGCACTTTTGGCAATGTACAGGGAGGGTTCTTTAACATGCCACACCTGCCGTGACAAGGTTTTATCCGAAGGACCCTGCTCCATGGTATTAATTGTGTTTATAAATACATGAACTTGCTGTTGTTTTATTTACTTACATCATTTACACTACAAGTTTGTTCTTTTTTAAATTCTGGCAGGCTTTCATCACTAGCTAAGGCCTTCCAGGTCATAATTTCTGTAAATCCTGGACTTAATAAGATACTTCCAGTACAGGAAAACCTCTCTGCTCCAATCTCAAACAATACTGTTGTCTGTTTGTATTTACAATCTGGTGAAATCTATAATGAAAAATAAATTAAAACATGTTGTACACTAGAGTTATCATCCCTTATCATTACAAAATGGCTTAATTATGAACTTCTAGCCTTTCTTATAAAAACATTATCTTTAGATTAAGCTCTCATCATTTTTTTATTCAAATATATTGTGATGCAATGGATTTAATTATCAATGGTTTTGGTCTGATTTTTTTATGGTTATAAATTTTGATCAAAGATTATATATGTATACTCTCAAATAAGACACATATACATGTGTATATACTTTCCCCAGCAAATTTTTTATTTTGGGTAAAAAATAATTAACCACTTACTTTTGTGTAAGTTTAATATTGTACACCTAAAAACTGTCTTAAAAACAATTCTAAAGATGTTAATTATTTCACATGAACAAGTGTTAAACAGTTTTGAATACTTACTGTTCCTATAAAGTGCCTAGTGATGAAGTCATATAACTTCCAGGCATCATGTCCTAGCTCTGCTTCAGTTGCTGCCTTCATAGGGGTAATAGGAGGATGATCACCAGCATCTACACCTTTCCTAGAATGAAAGAAAATAAAAAATTGTAATAAATCTATAACTCATCCATCAAACCAAGGTCTCATATTATCCTAAGATAAGCTATAGGATACAGTACAATATACAGTCAAACCTGTCTATAAAGGCCACCCATGGGAACCAATAAAAGTGGCCTTTATGGACAGGTGGCCTTTATATACAAGTTCAAATAATATAGACAAAAAGCAACTGGGGTAGAATTTTGTTGGCTGGTGGCCCTTATAGAGAGGTGGCCTTTAAAGCAGGTTTGACTCTACATGTAATTATGGTACAACTGTAAATGTAGAAGTTTTTTCCCTGAATCTGTGAAACAAACTCGATGTAAAATCTGTATAAGTAAAAGTCTGAATAACTCTTTATTCCTTAACGGGGCAGAGATCCTGAAGAGGGTCGAGGCCCCGTTGTTTTTCAGGCATGGAGGATTTTGAGGATTTTCACTTACTTAAACTACACATTATTTTTAAGTTAGCTGTATAATAACTCTCCAGTACTTATCTATTTATTTATCAATGTATTATTTTTAAGTTAGCTGTTTAATAATATATTTCAATAGGCCTTAAATTTTTAGGAACAAATAGTTATTCTTGTTAACTGAACATTCCTGAAAAACAATGGAGTCTTATGACAAAGGATGATTCCAGAGGTGTGATTTAATAAGATAAATTTTAAGTTCAAATTTTATTTAACTCTTTATCTGTACCTTTTAAAGTTTTATTTTATTTAAAATATATATTTTCTTTAATACAAAGGATAAATAAATGTCGCTGTGACTTTTAATGAAGGTCAAGATTAACCTACTAAAGCTTCTAGGTCTATCTAAATCAGGTCTTTGGAATTTTCAGAGGATAAAAAATCCAAAGAACAAGCCCAAATAATAAATTCTAGTAAACTCACCTTGGCTTGTGAATTCCACTGTTTAACAAGTCTTTAACATAAGCTCCCCAATCTGGACTAGATGACTGCTGTTTTAAGGTACCACTACAAAAAAAAAAAAAAAAAAAAAAACAAAAAAACTTCAACTTAAACTTCAAGACCTCATAAAATACAACAAACTCAAGTTCTCACACTGTTATTTAGATTGATAGCTAAAACATAACAAACTGCATAAGGCCAGGTTAAAAGGCCTCTTCAAGAGCTGCCTTGGTGACGAAGTGATCTAAAGCACATATTCACATATCACAATGCCTCTCATGTCTAGATAGATCTTAGTGTGGGCAAGTTTGTTAGTGTGCTCCCCAAAGGTCAGTATACAAAGTTCAAAAAAATATTCTGGCATGTTAATGCCCATTTGCCCTACAGTATGAGGGGCCTTAGTGGTATGAAGATTACGGATCACAGTGTCTCTCATCGCCTAGGTTCCAATCCTGCTTGGGCAGATCCCTGTCAGTTCATTTGCAGAAGATCAGTGGTTTTCTCTTGGCACTCCAGTTTGCTCCACCATCCCAGAACAAACCACCTTGATATAAGTGAAATAACCAATCCAATCCCATCTTCCAAACTCATTAAGATTTAAATCTGGTTTTGCAAATGTAAATTATAGTATGTGAATAAAAACTCATCTGTATTTCTAAATGATCATTTTTTTAAACATAAACATTGCAAAAAAAAAAAAAAAAAAAAAAAAAAAAAAAACAAATCCAAATGGTCATAAATTTGTTTCTGCTAGTTGAACATTTCTTTCTAAAATGATTTACATTCATATACATTTGAATTTATTACCTTAAGTCAAAATTTTCAGGATATTGTGTTGTTTCTGTTCTAGGGTAACTAATATAGCCCTGAGTATATAACCGCTCAGCTATCTGCATGGCATGTTGAGGACCCATACCTGTGTTAAATATATAAACATTCACAAACTTTAACTAAGACAATATTAACAAGAGTTGTCAGAAGAAAACACCGCTTGTTGCACCCTAACATACAGTCATGGAAGTTTTCATTTGATTTTTACGTTTATGTTGCAATTTTATTAAAACTATTATCAACTATTTTGTTTAAAAAAGCCAATCATCATCATCATCATCATCATCATCATCATCATCAAGACTGTTTATCATCATCATCATCATCATCATCACCATCAAGACTGTTTATCATCATCATCACCACTGTTTATCATCATCATCATTATTATCATATTTCATCACCTTCACTGTTATCATCATCATCATCATTATCAACACCACTGTTTATCATAATCATCATTATGTGCAAGCTAGCTAAAAGGTACATTTATACCTTGATATCCTAAATATACAAATGAACTCACTTTTAACATTCAAATCACTAAGATGATCAAAATAAAATAAATTGATTTTTAAGAAAATTAGGAGTTTTCAGATCTCTAATTCATCTGTGAAGGTCATCTATATGACTATATCACCAACAACCACCACACACCTCTCTTTGTAGCACATTAGAAAAAGGGAAAAGGATTATGCCCCAGCACTGAGAATTAAATAGAAGGTTGATTTATATGTAGGAATATTCTTCAACAAGAGGCCCAATAGGGCCTGTATCGCTCACCTGGAATACCCTTATTTTGTTCTTTGCTTTTTCTTTTTAAATATATCCAATCAGTAAACTGTAAACAAACTCACTAGCAATATCCTTATTTTCTATTATTTCAAGCACTATTTATCATAAATTTCCTTTCAATTGGCCATGTACTTTCAGAAGATTTAGGCTGAAATAAACCTTATTTGCATGTTACATAACTATCCTAAAAATGAAAAATTGTACAGAAAAACCCATTAAATATGTTTTATCCCCAACATCTAGTTTCTATGTTATAAATTTAAACAAAACAGTACATAAATAAACCCATAATGGCCATTTTTTTATTTTTTCTAATTATAGTAACGGCAGCCATCTTGGACTTCCGACAGACATGTCGAATACAATTTTGAATCTATACCACCCAAGGACCTTCCACACTCAATATCCTTTCAATTGGCCATGTACTTTCAGAGAAGAAGATTTTCAAAGATTTCGGCTAAAAATAAACCTTATTTGCATATTACGTAATTATTGCACAAACGAAAAATCATACAGAAAAACCCGTTATATATGTTTTATCCCCCGACATCTTTTTTCTATGTTTCAAATTTCAACAAAATCGGGACATAAATAAACCCATAATGGCCATTTTTCGATTTTTGCTATTTATAGTAACGGCAGCCATCTTGGATTTCCGACAGACATGTTGGATACAATTTTGAATCTATACCACACAAGGACCTTTCATACTCGATATCATTTCAATTGGCCATGTACTTTCAGAGAAGAAGATTTTTAAAGCTAAAAATAAACCTTATTTGCATATTACGTAATTATTGCAAAAACTAAAAATCGTACAGCGAAACCCGTTATATATGTTTAATCCCCCGACATCTATTTTCTACATTTCAAATTTCAACAAAATCGGTACATAAATAAACCTGTAATGGCCATTTATAGGTTTTTGCTATTTATAGTAATGGCAGCCATCTTGGATTTAGGACGGACATGTCGGATACAACTTTTAATCTATAGCAACTAAGGACCTTTCATACCAAATTTCATTTGAATTGGCCTATTGGTTTCAGAGAAGAAGATTAAAGTTTATGGACGCACGCACACACGCACGCACGCTTTACCATTCCATAAGCTCACCCTGGCTTTGCCAGGTGAGCTAAAAATGAAGTACATGTCTGTAAAACAAAAATGATGCTTACACATAATCATCAAAACTAACAACATTTTGCTAATTTTTGACTTTTTTTGGTTTTGTTTTTGTTTTTTGTTTTGTTTTATTTTTGTTTTTGTTTTGTTTTGTTTTGAAGTTTTACTAATTTAAGTCAGAATGGCTTTTATGTACATATAAAGGTATGACTTATGAATGAAAATATGTAATATATAAATCTTGCATAAGCTTAGTCAAGACTGGCAGATTTCTGTGGGCACTCAAATTTCCTCCATCATCCCAGAGCTGACCACTTCAATATAAGTGAAAGAACTCTGACTGGCTTTTAAACACCATTACTCAACTTCACTCAAACCCTTGGCACTATAATATATCTGTTCAGTTATCTTACATGAAAAATGTTTGGTGAAGCAAATATTTGGTTCATCAGAAATTTAAGAGCTGTGCAGACATGATACCTTCATCATCTGTAAATACTCAAAAACTATAGACATCTGCCTGACAAGCCAAGAACCTTATCTGACCTGTGGGGACAGAATGGGTCATGGTGTTAGCCTTCAAACAAAAGGTGTCATTGTTGTGGCTTACATCTGGTTGACTACAAGAGAGAAAGGTTTTTCCTTGTTGTAGTCCTCTCCTGGTTGGCTCAGTACCAGTATGGACTGAGTGGTCTGCATTGTTAACCTTGGACATTGTTGGTGAGTCTTCTAGCACTTAGTACTTAGGTCCCCACATGTGTGCATTAGTACAGTGCAGATCAGACCACTTGTACACTACACTCACACACCACATTAACTTGTGTTAAGATAAATCCTTGGGATGAATAAAAAATTTTCTCCTCACAGATAGCTGAAAATTGCTGATGTGACATAAATGACATTTATTCAATTTATCTGACCTGCAGCAAACAAACTTGGTCTCATGCTTTAAGAATATTTCTCAAAGACAAAATCCTTCAGCCCTGCACACTTTCATTATGTGTTTGAAAATCCTACCAAAAAAACAAGAGGCCCATTGGCCTTAACGCTCACCTGAGGAAATGTCCAAAACCTTGCAAAGAACTAAATAATTACAAAAACTTTACAAAATTCCTCAAGTTTGGAAATCTGGCAATTTCATTTATAAATAGCTTATATGCATGATTTAAATAGTACAATGAATAATTTCCAAATAATGATTTTGACCTTTGAACATATGAACTTGAACCTTATATCAAAATGATCATAATATCAATACCTACAATATTCTAATATACATGCTTGTACAAAAAAGTTAATGATTTTCAAGATAATTTTAATTTCAGTCTTCTTCTACAGCTATGACCTTGACCTTTGAACACATGAACTTGAACCATAAATCAAAATGATTGTCAAATCAATACTTACAATATTCTAATATATATATGCCAATAAAAAAGTTCATAGTTTTCAAGATAATTAACAATTTCAGTTTTCTTCTACAGATATGACCCTGAACTTTCAACATATGACCTTGACCAATATATCAAAATGATCATAATATCAATACCTACAATATTCTAATATACATGCTTGTACAAAAAGTAAATGGTTTTCAAGATAATTTCCAATTTCAGTCTTCTTCTACAGCTATGACCTTGACCTTTGAACATATGAACTTGAACCATTAATCAAAATGATTGTCATATCAATACTTACAATCAGGGCTCAAAATAAGGGCGAATTTGGGTGATAACTTCGCCCTGTTTCAAAAAACTTCGCCCTATATTCCCGAAAAAGCGAAGTCGAAGTCGCCCTTATTTTTGAAACCCATTATCGGGAACTCTGTTGTGTTAAGTTATCTAATTTAACGATAAAATCCGAGGTGTTCGGGCTGCTGTCAACAAGTGATTTACAGGTGTCATGATGCATGTTAATTATCCTGATTGGTTTAGTAATTAACGGATTAACACTTCACGAAAGGACTTCTCCCACGCACCTAAGATAATAGGCAGTTAATCAAAGACGTTTTACAGCCCGAGTATACATTGATTATCTGATACAGTATTCCTTGTGTTACGGATTTTCGGCGATATTTGTATCGGATCGCACCTGTAATTTTTCATTGAAATTGAAAGTGATTAAAACCACTGTGATATCAAAGACAGATAACTTATTTTCGAAATAAAATCATTGTATAAACTTTAACACAAGTATCAACATACTATAATGAGACATCACCGATGGTTTTGTTTAAAATGCCGCCATTTGACCAACATACGAATTCTACATATTTCATTGGTCAGGTCAAAGTTGAACAAAGTGATGCTTTTGGAATGTAAGGTGGTTCTTCTCTTTTCTTAGATAAGACAACCAGTTTAAACACCTCAAAAATTACGTTCACACTGAGGAATATTATTTTATAAAAATAAACTATAAAAATTCTTTCACAATATTTTTATAATTTACTTTCACATAAAATTTATATCTGTTTAATGTTACATATGAAAAAAATTTAAACTGATTATAAACTGCTCACCTCTAATATCATTATTTATTAAAAAGAGTTCAAATACTTAAAACATATAAATAAATATTTAAAATATTTATAATAAATAAATAAATAAATAAATAAATAAAATTTTGAAACAAAATCAGGGTGAGATCTTGCTCCTGAGAAGTATGAGCCAAAACTTAGCCAACTTTAACATTAAGGAGCCAGTTGATGACAAAATTAAGCAAATTATTAAAGATAGCACTTTTGCTTCCAATTTCAAGTGTGCCTTGTATAAGGGTTTTTTCCACCAAAAGCAGGATTTTATCAAAGTTTTTGACATCTTTTTCAAACAGTACATTAAATTATCCCATGCATATTTCTGAAGATGGACCAGCATGTTGCAATGTCTATTGTGTAATACAAGATATAAAATGTTTGTTCATGACAGGACGACAGAAATTCCAATGTCGTGAATAGCGTTGCGCAAAAACTTCTCCCTGTTTTGAAAAACTTCTCCCTAACTTTGGCTGAGGGAGGAGTCATTTCTCCCTGTTTTAAAATCTAATTTGAGCCCTGACTTACAATATTCTAATATATATGCCAATAAAAAAGTTCATAGTTTTCAAGATAATTAACAATTTCAGTCTTCTTCTACAGATATGACCCTGAACTTTCAACATATGACCTTGACCCATATATCAAAATGATGGTCATATCAATACTTACAATATTCTAATGTATATGCCTATAAAAAAGTTCATAGTTTTCAAGATAATTACCAATTTCAGTACACTTATGCAGCTGTGACTTTGACCTCGAACCATATATCAAAATGATCGTCATATCAATACTTACAATATTCTAATATACATGCCTATACAAAAGCTTATAGTTTTCAAGCTTATGCACAATTTTAGTATTTATAAGCAAAAAATAACATGTCAGGGGCAACAACTCCTATATGAATTATCAAATCATTATGAAACTTCGTAACTTTTTAAATTTTGTCATAGGGAACAGTTTAACAATGTTTTGAAATCATATATCTTTCAAATAGTAAAGTTATAACACTCTGAAGCCATTTTACAAAATTTTCAAAATTAAACGCAATGCATAGCCCATTTTTCAACCAAATTTCACAAAAATGAACCAACTATAGGCTTAAGACCCTAGAAAAGCCAAATATCACATCAGATTTTTTCTCTCATCATCGTTTTGGAGAAGATTTTTTAAGATTTTTGGACCCTAGGTTACATTGACCTAGTTTTGGTAGCAATGACAACACCATGAACAAATCTGAATTGCACCAGCCCATATATGCTTCTGACCACCAAGTATCATTAAAATCTGTCCAGCAGTTTTGGAGGAGAAGTCAAAAATACACATGTAGGTGTTAACAACACCTTTTGGTCAGGTGAGCTAAAAACTGTAGCTCTAAAGCTGAAGGAAACGACAGTTTAACAACCCATGTAACTCTCTGATAGACAGACAGGAGTTGTTTATAGGCATGAAAACCACTTATCTACAACCTTTGTATAAGTTTGTTAATATCTTTTCAGTGGTTACAGATTATATATATATTTACTTGTACATATATTGTGTGCATTTTGATGCACATCGCACAGTTGTAAGAAGAAGGTTGCCCCACTCCCCCCGCCAAAAAAAAAAAAAAAAAAAAAAAAAAAAAAAAAAAAAAAAAAAAAAAAAAAAATTAATCACATTACACTGTTTTTCATGATTTCTTGAACAACAAAAATCATGAAATTTCCTGTTTATAACTTTGAAAATTATTTTATCAGCAATTTGAACCACAGACTCGTGTATAAGTATAGGATGTCATCATTTGTATATAAATACAATGTATCATGTTGATTTATATCAGCACTGCATAAATAGGGAAAAGAATGTTTTTGCCATCCATGTTGTGAGACAGAATTTAAAATATGATTTTTAACACTATTTCTCTAGAAAACAATTTTAGTAATCTCCTTTAAATTGGTATAAAATATTTCAATGCAAAATGATCTTTTTCTGAAACTTTATTATGAATTTATACTATGATATAAGAAATTATTTTAAAATTCCACATTTAAAAACCCCTAATGTACCCCTTCAATATAGTCTGCACTGCAGACATGTTACAGAATCCTTCAAAAACATTATCTACCAGTGAGTCTGATACAAAATGCATTTAGCTGAGGTTCTGTAAAGGTTAAATAAAATCATAAAAATCTTTTTCTCCTTTTTTAAAATAAATCAGAAATTTTTCTAAATAATTCAGAGAAATTCATTTAAAGAATTTCCATATTTGAAATGAATCATTTTGGCATCTTTATTATTATTATTATTATTTATTTATTAATTTATTCATTAATTTATTTTATTTTATTTTTTTATTTTTTTTTTTTTTTGGAAATAGGTGGCATTACTGATCAAAATCCCCAAGTTATTTTTAGAACTAACAAAAATGATTCACATCACGAGATGCTAAGTATTAACAGTAACATAACTGTTCTTTTGTTTATTCAATTCTGATGATCTAAACTCGGGAGTTTAGGAATCTTTACCAAGTTGACACACTAACTTCACCAATGTAAGTTTAATTAACTGATAGCATATAGCAAATACATTTTTGTGTATACAATTTTTAAAACAATCATTTAGTAGAATAATTACTATGAAAGGTTGAAGCAATTACCAATAGGTCTAAAAAATTAATAGGATCATGTATGAATGTATGTTACTTTTGTAACTTATGGATGCATGTCCTGTGCTATCTGTGTGTGACCTTGACTTTCTAATCAGAAGATACATGCATATACAGGGGTTATAACTGAAGTAAAGAACAAGCTGTAGTTACTGGTACTGCAAAACACAAACTTGTTTTTAGAACAAAGTCCATCCGTCTAAAAATCTTCCGGAAACACAATAAATGTGATCCTGCAAAATATCAAGTTAGCTTTAAATGAAGTACATTTATCACAGCCCTAAGTTCTAGTACAATACATGCAAGTGATTTTGACCTTTATCCCTGTAATTTTAACTTATAATTAACCTTTAAAGGAAGTAATTTGAAATGTCATTAAGATTTTAAAATTTTCATATAAATTTTCTTTGCCCTAAATAAAGTCACAAAATCTTGGACATGTAAACTGCTGAATGTGAGTATATGTTGGTTAAAAGTTAAAAACATCCTACCAGCTAGATCAAGCTTTATGCTTAAAACTACTCCATTTTTAATTTCAGACAATCAAAGTGAAAGAACATCACTGGACATGGCAGAGGGTCAAATTACACCACCTCCACCACCACCGACACCATCACCATCACCACCACCACCAGCAACAACAAAAACAAGGTTGTGTGAGGTACATCCAAAAGAAAATATAGTCACATATTGTAAACCATGTGACTTATTGCTTTGCCCAGAATGTATCACTGATGTCAGACATCAGGGTCATGGATTTGTAACACTGCCAGAAATATTGAAAACAAAGAAAAATGAGATAACAGAAATAAACACAAAACTGAAGACGATATACAGCAAATACGAAGAGGCCAAAGACAAAGTCAAATATACAGAAGAAGGAATACAAAATGTGCTGGAAGACGTTGAGGAATGGAGCCAATCCTGTGAAGGCCTGCTGGAAAACATAGATTTAAGTGCTGTAGATTTTGCAAAGAATTTAAACCAAAAACTCCAAAATTGGAATCCAAATGATCCATCATGCCCTCTGAATGACCCATGTATTATGACAGATGAGAACAAGGAATTAGTAGAAGACCTGAAAGCTCTTTACTGTGATGTTGGCACTAATATGGATGAAATACAAAAAGCATCAGATGTAGAGCATGCCCAAAACAAAAATATCGGTTCAACTACATGCAAGCCATGATGGGTTAAAATACAGGGAATTTCTGTATCTTTTAAAATATAAGAAAAACATCATAGCTCCAATTGATGACACAAGAGCTTGGATATGTGAAAGAGGGCATAACCAAGTTATTTTACAATCTGTGAATAACTTTATAGAACATACATGTGTTCTTAAACACAGAGTACATGATCTGGCTGTGACTGCTTCTGATGAACTCTTGATTTCACTAGAAACTCTTCCAGGTAAAATCAAAAAACGAAATTCCAAAGGCATGCTCAAAACCATTTACAAAGCACCACTTGGATATACCACACAATGCATCAGTGTCACAGACACACAATGCATTGTGGTTACTATAAACAACTCTGGTTGCCATGAATACAAGTTGTTACAGTTGTCACCAGATGGCCATTTAATGAACATCATCCAGTATGATGCTGATGGACAAACATCTCTGTTTAAAGATCCAGGCAAAGTGGCATGTAACAGAAACGGTGACTTTATTGTTATAGACAGAGCCAAAAAAGCAGTAATACTGAAGAGAAATGGCCATAAAAGGGAGAAATTCAAGGGTATCAAAGACCTTAAAAGTCATTTTACTGATGTTACTTCTGATCTAGAGGGAAATATTCTGCTCAGTGACTATAACAATTTAAAAGTTCACATACTAAACAAACATGGTGGATATCTGCAGTACATTGACACCAGTGGTAAACCTGTGGGAATAGCATTTGACAAGACAGGCAAGTTGTGGGTGTTAGGTGAAGATGATGCTCATAATATTAACACACTATTTGTTTTAAACTACAGTTTTGAAAATAAAAATGGACAGGAGAAAAATAATCCAGATCCACCAGAACCAGTAATCACTTCATTACATGAAGACTGAAACTCCAAATAGTGTCTTAACTTGAGGTATATAGCAACAGAGTTTCTCCATTCTTACATGTTAAAGATGGATATGGGACTTGGCCAGACTCACAGATACTGGTAATTATCAACAAAAAATCAACAATGTTATAGTGGATAATTAAACTGTTGTCAGACAGGTAAACTGATGGTTGTTTTAGCCTTCATTAGTAAGAAACTTAGATATAATCTATCTTCAGTTCTTTAATTTCAACAGATTTTTAAAAAAAATTATTTATGTATTTATTCATTTATTTTTTGAAATAGAAAACTGACAACAAGAGTTGTTTACCGTTATTGATATTGAAAACAGTATGATTTCTAAAAACTTAATTTCAATGGCTAACTCAAGGTACCAGTATTTGCATTAATTCGCACAATGGTCTATCATCATCTAACTCAAGGTACCAGTATTTGCATTAATTCCCAAAATGGCCTATCATCATCTAACTCAAGGTACCAGTATTTGCATTAATTCCCAAAATGGCCTATCATCATCTAACTCAAGGTACCAGTATTTGCATTAATTCCCAAATGGCCTATCATCATCTAACTATTAATTCCCAAAATGGCCTATCATATCTAACTATTAATTCCCAAAATGGCCTATCATCATCTAACTATTAATTCCCAAAATGGCCTATCATCATCTAACTATTAATTCCCAAAATGGCCTATCATCATCTAACTATTAATTCCCAAAATGGCCTATCATCATCTAACTATTAATTCCCAAAATGGCCTATCATCATCTAACTATTAATTCCCAAAATGGCCTATCATCATCTAACTCCAGGTACCAGAATTTATGTAAATTTTCCATTATCCATTAACAAATGTGTGTGTGTGTTTTTTTTTGCTTTTGGTTTTTTGTTTTTTTTGGTTGCTTCTTAAATGTATTTTAACATTTGTATTGGGACTGCACAATTTGTATTTGCTGTAATGGTTGTCCTTAGTTTGATTTTATTATTTCTAAAACAGAATCTGTAAAATGTGATATGCATTTTTTTATTCACTTATATGTATTTCATAGTGTTATGGTTTTTTTTAGGAATATTTTAACATGTGTCTTAGAAATACACAATTTTTACTTGCTGTAATGGTTATCCTTTATTGTTTTGCTTTTTAACATAACCATGTCAAATGCATTAATGCTCATAATAACAGGTTTTTAACCTTGCATTTTACTCTCAAGGATACAAGTCATATTTTACCTTATGCCAATGTTATCCTTCAACTTTGAAAAATGGAACACTGATAATTTGAAGCCACAGGGGAAGTTCCTAGCACATTAGTTACCAAGGTTCTAGTGTATTTATTGTAAATCACATGATCATTTTCACATTACTGATTGGTCACCATGAATTCTATTTTTAAAGTTCTGTCATTTCTTGACAGCATGATACTAATGTTTTTTCAAGATGCATACTATACTCTGGTGCATGCCACCTTAGAAAAGGTTATTTCCCCCTTGAATAGTCTGCCATTCTTTGTCTGCAACTCAGACACTGTACTCCCAAGACAACACTATAGTAGCACAGGCCCCTCATGAAAACATAATAATGTATAATTGTGGTTTTTTATTTTCAATGTTTTTATGGAAGGCTTGTTCATGAAACTTTGAATTTGTGTTAAAGATTTTGCAAACCTAAATTGTAATTTAGGTTACTATAACCCTTTGAAATTCTATGCAATGTTTGGTCAAAAACCATCATCATTTACCATCCTAATAAATCTCATATTTGCTCTGTTAATTTTGATGGGGTTGAGGTGGGATCATGTGCAGTTGTTGATCATGACAAGACCCATACATGAACCAATGCATCACCCAGGCACTAATACCGCAAACACTTATTTCTGATATTGAAAAATAGTATATTTTTAGCAGTATATAATATAAGAAATAAGTGTCTGTTATTATTTTAACAGGAAATAGTCAGAAATACATACACTACAGATTTAACAACAGCTGTGAAACACTTGTATCAAATACTGTTGTTTTATAAAATTCCCTCCCAAGTCCAGGCATGAAATTTACTGATATTGTAAAAACTAATATTTATACATGTATAAATATACTAATATTTATACATGTATAAATATATTTTTTATTCTAAATTTTAATTCTTTTTTCATACATGTAAATCCTAAATGTTATAATTTAAACCTGTATATATAATACATGTATATATAAATGTGCAAATAACATTAGAAACATTGAAATTCACAATCTTTCAAACTCTGTTATCTAAATGATCTTTAACCAAAGATTTTCTTTCAAACAGGTTTGGCTGTAATGCTGATTTAATTAAAGTACAACAACTTGTATCTTTTTATGAATAAAGTATGGTGTTTACAAAAGCTATTTAGAAGTTTATTATATCATTAATTATATTTGACCACCTTGGTGGCTCAGTGGTAGAGTATCCATCTCCACAGCTGCAGGTTCATACTTACGACTTTAAAATTTGAGACACTGCTGCTGTGCCTGGCACTTGGCGATAGGACAAAGTATAGACTGGTTTATCTGGTGCCAGGATAATGGGACTGGGGAAGTGGTATACTTGGCTGCAGCATACTGGACATGGTGAGCTAGCACCTTACCCAAAATACCCCTTTCTGCTAAGAGAATGTTTTAGTGGCTTAGAGGGGGAGTGTCTGCCTCTTGATTGGTAGGTCTGGGACTTGAACCCTGGCATGGTAATATGCAAGACTTTCATAATTGAGATGCTACTTCCAAGCCTGGGACTCGGCATTAAGAGACAGAGTATTGACTGATTCACCCGATGTCAAGATAATGAGTCTGAGAAGATAGGAAGCTTTTCTGTGGCAAACTGACTATAAGCTAGCATGTTCAAGTCACACTGAATGTGTGCTTGTACAAAGTAGACAATAAAACACACTTACTCTTCTTAATCATATACATGTATATACTTGTAAACAGAATAACCCTTAGTGGTTAATGAACTTGTTCTTATTCCAAATACATGTGGCTTAAATAATGGTTACTTAGATGAAAATGACAACATTAGAACTAACCAATCAGCAAATCTTTGTGCTGAATTGTTCATTTATAAAGCATAGAATTACATAATTTTACTATTTTTTAGTGGCAATAAATGGATGGTTCTATAAGGAATATTATCTTTTCAATGATCTTGACTTTCAAGATAATGAATTTGGTTTATATGATCATGATGATAACAAGTTTCAAGTTTCATGCAATTTCTGCAAAGCAGCACTAAGATAGGACCAGAAACAATTTGAAACAAACACTTTTTATGACAATGAACTTCAAAATATGGCCTCTGTCAAATAAAATTCCTGCAAAACAACAATGAGACATGACCCTGTGATATATTTAACAGAAAGACTGGAAAGACAGAAAAAAAAACCCTGCCAATACAATACTGGCAGGTATAATGTGGTTTGCAGATGAGATGAACCTAATTCAACAGTACTGAGATAAAACCTATCTATAGCGTTAAGGTACCAACAGTCATCAAGCAAGTCATAAAAAATTTTAGGATTCTTGAGCTTCAGTGACACTTAATTATATTAAGAGCAGGGGATTGTATAACTCAAAGTGCAGTATAGATTTTTCTAATTTAAACAGATAAATGATGAAAAAAAACAAAAAAACAAAAAAAAAAAAAAACAGTTGGACTTATAACTGACTTTTATTCATCTTTAGCAGTTGATGGTGAGATGGTGGAATGTTGTTATAAGTCACATCAGCAATTTTTCAGCTATTTGTGAAAAGAATTTTTTATTAATCTGAAGGATTAATCTTAACACAAGTCTGTAAGGTAAGTGAGTGTGTGTTTCTGATCTGCAGTGTACTAGTTGAGTTGAGTTGAGTAATGGTGTTTAATGTCCCAGTCAAGAATATTTCACTTATATCGAGACGTCGCCAGCTTTAGGTGAAAGTGCTGAAATTTTGCCTGTGCGTTGCGCTGATGGCATTATACAGCAGGGTTCTTTATCGTGCCATGCCTGCCATGACATGGGACCTCGTTTATTTTAAGTTCCCATCCAAAAGAACCATGACTTTCATTTGGTTATGCCGAGTGCTAGGCGAAAGAACAGTCACTACCCACTTTCAAGTCTTGGGTCAGACCCGGCCGGGGTTCGAACCCATGACCTTCCACTTACGGAGCGAGCACTCTACCAACTGAGCTACCGCAGTGGCGCAGTGTACTAGTGCACACCAATGGAAACCTTGAGAGTGCTAGTGCACTTAGCCAAAATGCCACAGCTAACAAGTAAAGGCTTGTGATAAGTAACAACCTTTCTCACTTGGGGTCAACTGGGGTCAACCCACAGCAGTCAGATACCATGAGTTTGAAGGCTATCACCTTACTACACAGCATTTGAGAAAACAACGTTTTGAGATAACATTTCACTTCCCAATGTTTTGTGGTTTTTCTCTGGGCATTCCAGTTTTTTTTGGTTTTTTTTTACCATCCTAGAACCTTCTAAATCTAGTGAGAAATCATGGCTAGGGTGTAAAACACCTGAACTCAACTTGCTTTATCATGTCTACTCCTGACAAGACTGCCTAAGCAGCTCAGTAATAGGGCATCAGCTGCGAAAGCAGAAGGTCATGGGTTCAATCCCTGGCTGGGTCATACATAAAACTTTCTGCATGTGCACAAACACACATATAGACAAACTTCTTTATAGATTTATCCAAAGATTTTAACAAGCCTGCTGACAACATTACAACCAACAACCAA
The DNA here is from genome assembly GCA_029721355.1 of Tegillarca granosa. NCBI lineage: Eukaryota > Metazoa > Mollusca > Bivalvia > Arcoida > Arcidae > Tegillarca > Tegillarca granosa. The sequence goes on from CM056601.1 coordinate 23,999,388, forward strand.
TCAATACTCTTCAGAAATTATAAATGTTTTTTTTTTGTTACAAAACAAACATGCACTTACCTAGCCCTGAACTGGCAGCCTTTAACATTTCTACTGTGTTAAGAGCGATTGGCTTTCCTTTGTACTTCTCTTCTTGAACAATTTTCAAAACTCTGAAAAAAATACAATAAATGAGTTATTTCAGCAGGTTGGTTTGAAGTTTGTGACATGAGCCAAGCTTTGTGTCCTATTTGCAAAAGGCTAAAAGTTAGAAGCTTCTATAGCACTGGTTGTGGAAACAGACACAAGATGGGTCAGTAAATTAGCAAAGCTTGTCTGTTTTTTGTTGATTTTTTTTTAGCTCATCTGCATGCTTTTACCTTTGTCTGTAACTTTGTATAGAAAGCTAAAACAGTACCTAGCAAACTTTTAATATATCAGTGTATGTATGTAGCACATTTATGACTCTAAGTTTAATGGTTAGGATTTATAGAACAAGAGGCCCATGGGCCTTAACGCTTACCTGAAGATATGTTCAATATTGTTTGCAAAGTGCAATAGACAATATATTGCGTACAGAAACTTTAAAGTTTTCTCAAGTTGAAAATTAATCAGAAATATATCCACCCATATTTCATTCATAAGTAGCTTATATTATATGCATGAAGTAACTGTATTGCGATGAATAGTTTCCAAATCATTAATCAATTTCAGTATACTTATGCAACTATGTCCTTGACTTTTGAACATATATGACCTTGAACCATATATGATTGTCATGTCAATACCTAAATTATTCTAATATACATGCCTATACAAAAAGTTAATAGTTTTCAAGAAAATTAGCAATTTAAGTCTTTTTTTGCAGCTGTGACCTTGACCATTCAACATATGACCTTGAACCATATATCAAAATGATCGTTGTCGCAATACCTACAATATTCTTATATACATGCCTATACAAAAAGTTAACAGTTTTCAAGATAATTAGCAATTTAAGTCTTCTTTTGAAGCTGTGACCTTTACCTTTCAACATATGACCTTGAACCATATATCAAAATGATCGTTGTTGCAATACCTAAAATATTCTAATATACATGCCTATACAAAAAGTTAAAAGTTTTCAAGATAATTAGCAATTTAAGTCTTCTTTTGAAGCTGTGACCTTGACCTTTCAACACATGACCTTGAACCATATATCAAAATGATGGTTGTCGCAATACCTACAATATTCTAATATACATGCCTATACAAAAAGTTAATAGTTTTCAAGATAATTAGCAATTTCAGTTTTCTTTTGCAGCTGTGACCTTGACCTTTCAACATATGACCTTAATCTATATATCAAAATGATCGTCATGTCAATATCTACAACATTCTAATATACATGCATATACAAAAAGTTAATGGTTTTCAAGATATAGTGACAAATATATAATGTTTAGCAATTTCCCCACTCAGTGCCTTACAATTTCCCCATTTTGAGCCCATGGCTACCATTTGTGCAAATCTGAAAAAAGATGACCTAAGGATGTTATAAATGAAATAACTAAGGTATATCTCTTGTAGATTCAGAGGAAAAGATTTTCAAAGTTTTTCACTCTTTCCCCCTTATTGGGCCCCAAGGGGACATAACTCCTTCATTTGTGCAAATCTGAAAGGGCTTTAGTTGATATGTGTTAGCTGGATACATGATCATACAGCTGGATATCTATTTTCACAATTAAGTATCGTTTAACACCAAACATCTCTTCTAAATCTTTTATGATTAACTGCAAACACATATTGTTTTTATCCCCTTAGTTATGGAACAAATGGTCCCTAACATTTTTATAAGGATTGCTTAAATTCAAATAGCTTTTACTACATGTATATCAGATTTTGTATTCCTGCACACAAACAATACTTTTGCCTTTATTTATATTTTTATAAACAAACTGCGAGAAGATTAGCTGGTCTATACATCTAGTTCTTCAAAAACCTAAAAACTTTCAATTTTAATGTTGTATGACAAAGTTCAATCCTATAGCTGAGATCTTTTCAACTTTGTGTGGGCAAGATAAAACTTCATTTTGTAACACAAGTATAATTTTACTTAATCAGAATTACTTCTCACAATACATCTCACATGTAGACTTTACTGGAAAACTATAAAATGTGTCTTGAATCTGCTTCTTCATAGAAGTTCAGTTGAGCTCAGTTGAGTTCAGTTGAGATGAGTTGAGTGATGATATTTTATGCCCCAGTCAAGATTTTTTTCATTTTTATATAGGCAGCCAGTTCTGGGATGGTAGAGAAAACCACTGACCTTCATATAACAACGAACAAACTTTCTCATGCTATGATCTCTCTAAATGGTATTTTAACCTAGGCAGTGAGAGGCACTGTAATCTGAAAGAATGTGCTTTAGACCACTTGGCCTGTTAGGCCCCACTTCTTCATATGTGATAAAAGTGTAAGAAATATGACACATCTTAAACACAGTAATTATAAAATTATTTCCTAGTAACAAGTACACTTGCCAAAGATAAGTAAGTACAAGGTCAGCTGATTAAATGTGTTTCTTTCCAAAATTAAACCGATTTTTTTTTTTAAATTATGTCACCATGTTTTCTAATATCAGGCTCTCTATAAAAATAAATGGAATTATTGTAAAAAAAAAAAAAAAGCCTTGTTTAAGTCAGAAATGACACCCTTGGTAATAAATGTTTCTTAAGAATGAAAAGATTTCATTTGCCAAATTTGTTAACAGGTAAAATCCACACAAGGAAATTTGATGTTGTTAGATTTTTAATGTAAATTGAATATATACAGTGCAATTTTCAATTGCAATGCAGTTAAGGTATTTCAATGATAAGAGAAAGATTAAAATAAATTTGAAATACCAGTTATTATTCTTAGATTTCAGTAATAAAGTGAACTTTAACATGAGATATCAAAGCTGCATATCTGGGTAATTTTTTTAAAAGAAAATTTTTATATTCACATTTAATGCTGGTGTTTACACTTAGTTTCATGTTGGAGTATAACAAAAGGTCTTCTGTACTTTAAAAAAACCTAAAAACTACTAGTTACATTAAAGCCTTGATTGTCAAATTGTCTAAAGCACCCACTCATGGACCACAATGTATCTCTCTGCCTAAGTTGGAATCCCACACCAGCAGATGCTAGATAGAGAAATTTTATCAGTTCCTTTGACAAAGGTTGGTGGTTTTCTCCAGTTTCATAAAACAACCCAAAAAGACTGGCTTATTACTTAACTGAGTTGTAAAACACTCCAATAAGACAAGGCTTTTATGCCCTTTTGCTTCACATGGAAAAGAACTTCTATAAAAAGACCACCTGCATATAAGGATTACATTTTGTATGGAGAACTTTATAAATAGGTCATACTGTATGTTTCTATAAAATATTAATACCTTGCAGAATCAGCAGATTTGATCATGTTGACAAACATTTGTGCTACCTCTTTGTCAAATATCCTGACACGATCCCAATCTAAGTTTACTGTTTTTCCTCCCGGATGTTCTATCTACAAAAATAAAAAATACCAAATTAATTACATGTATATAGACCACCACAGTAGCTCAGTTGGTAGAGTGCTCACTTCATATGTGGGAGGTTTGGGGTTCAAACCCCGACAGGATCTGACCAAGACCTGAAAATTTGCAATGTTCTTTTGCCAAGCACTCAGCATTTAGAAATGAAAGTCACTGGGTCCTTTGGAGGAGACCCTAAAAACTGAAGCCCTGTATCATGGTAGGAATGGCACACTAAAGAACCCTCCCTGCACATTGCCCTACGTACATGCAAAGGTAAAAATTTCTGGAACTTTACCTATAGCTGATGACGTATCGATATAAGTGAAATATTCTTGACTGGGGCTTAAACTCCCTTTTAAATCAAATCAAATTAATAAACATGTATAGTAAAACCAAATTTTCTTGATGACAATGGAAAAATCTAAATTATCTTGTCTCAATTATTTATCTTTGTCTATATGCTGGATTTTTTAAACAGTATAAACCTAAGCATCACATTAACTTGAAGTATTAATCATTTTCCCATACACTGTATGGCAGTTTATTGTATTTAGTTCAGTATTATGAATCAAAGCAGGTTAGAAAAAAGTATTTGGGTCTAATTTCTCTTCTGAGACTAAAAGTTTAAGTGTGGTTATTTGAAACAAAAAGGTCAAAGGTCAAACGAGACTGTATTGCATAACTGGACATATAAGCATTGAATAAAAACAAGCCTTTGGTCTGTTTTTACACATTAAAATATTTTCAAAAATAGTTGAAATAATGGCAAAAAAAATACACACACACAAAGGTAAAGAGCTAGTCATGACCTTGATTTTGATCTCATTTTGAAAAGCATTTCATGAAAAACCCATATACCGACAGTACAGCAAATGAAAGCAATTTAACATAATTTTTGAATTACACATGTTTTTATCTTTCTTATCAAATAAATAACGTACATGTATGTCTCTCAACACTTTGGGTAAATAATGGTACAGTGAAACTTGTGAAAACCGGACCAGCTCCGTTCCTTGAAAAAAATCCGGTTTTCACAGGATCCGGTTTATTAAGGTTATTCGCTAGAGTTATTTATGATATCGGAAATTACTTTTACTTTTATTTGTAGTTAGTGTTTTTATAATATCGAAAATAACAGTCATTTTGTTACAAATTTGCAAGTTTAAAAAATTTCAATAAAATTCTCGGTTTCGGTTTCGGTTTTTTCCATAATCAGAAAATTGAATCCGGTTTACAAAGGTGAAAATATATAGGTTTTTATGATCGGGAAGGTGAAATGCGTCCGGTTTTCAGAATTTACAGGATTCGGTTTATTAAGGTTTCTATCATATAGAATAAAGAAGAGAGTAAATCGGGACAAGCACACACGTCCGGTTTTCACTGGATTCCAGTTTTTCCGGAATCCGGTTTTCACAAGTTTCACTGTATTACTTTTATTGTGTCAACATCTTCAGGACTTTAGTTTCCTTTCCTACAATATAAACTTTCTAAATGAAGAAATAATACAAAATGAACAAGCTTCAGGCTTAAAATATGAGGAAATCAACCACTCTAAAAAAAGTATTGACTGATGTTTGAATGGAAGCTACTGATTGGATGTTTTGTTTCCAAGCAAGTGGCAATATTCTACATATTTATATAAAAATATTTTTGATGCTGAATAGATTTCACTTTATTTTCACTGTGATTTTTCACTTACCTGTACATGAATGACCCAGAATGGTTCTGGTTTAAATGACTGAATTCTGTCATGTCTGTCTACACAAAATCCTAACGTAGGTGTCTGACATGGTCCATATGATATAAGTGTACTGTCTAAATCACCATACTTCCCCTAAAAAATAATAACTACATTCATAATGCTGAAAAATTTATCAGACATAAAATGACACCCATCCCACAAGCTGTGGAGTAATAAATGTAAGCCTATTATCTATCTATTTATTTATTTATTTATATAATGTAATAAGTTCTGCATATTGTACATTATAGTACTGATCTGCATTTTTATTTTTGGTTTTATTCCCCCTCCCCATTATTGCTGAAAATTGAAATAAAAACTCAAACTTGAAAATTGAAATTGAAAGTCAAACTTGAAGATTGAAATTGAAGGTCAAATTTGACTTGTATTTTATAGGACTTTACAATGTGTAAAGCTTGAACAAAATCCTTAGGTTTGTTGTAAAGTTATCATAGGAAAACCACCAAGGAACAGACAGATGGACATATAGACAGATGCACAACTCTCAATAAATAGAAACACAATAAGGTATCACATACATGAAATACCTCTCCACTAGGTGTGATAGGGCATGAAAATTTGGGTCTGTTAATTTTTGGACAGTCTGTTGTTTCAATGTAAATCAAGTGAGTGAGTGAGTGAGTGAGTGAATTGATGTTTACATGTAATTTGGGACAGTTTTAAATTTTAATGTAGTTTAATGTACATGTAGTAGACATGAAAAATCTTAAAGTATACAACTAGTACAGCACCTGACATATGAAAATGCAAAATGTTTAAGAAATGTCAAGTATTTACATATTAAGTCATTTCAGAAGGAAGCCAATTCAAACTCATAGATAAAAATTATGATAATCATAGAGTATGTAGAATTGAATACTCAACATAAATGTGATAAACATACTTTTTCCAATCGAGAATTGAGGCCCAGTTGCTCAAAATGTAGTCAGTGCTTCCTCTGAGCTGAACACCCATTACGCCTGATACCTCCAGTTGGTATTGGAAATATCCAGAGTTTTTCATATTAAAATGGTTCTGACCCTACACACAGACATCAGGCATAATGTGTGTTTGGGTCAGAGGAAATTCAGACTACTACAAGTGCTGTTGGTATTACAAGTTTCTTCACAGGCAGGTCATATTTTTTTTATCTAAATATATGTTTCAACTTTAATGCATTCCATCAAATCTTTATTCAAGTATCACTTTTTTCTGTAATAAATATGTTTATCATTTTAATAAGGCGATGAATTTATAAGCACCATTTGACAAAGATAACGAAGTTTCAAACATCTCGATACTTGGAGAACAAATATAACTATTTAAACAAATAAATGTTACCTGAAAATATTTAGTTTGAAATCTTGTAAAGGCACAACCAATTCTCAGATCTAACTCCTGTCTGGCATCAACTGATAAAGCTTCATTTTTGTTTGGTTGGATGAGTTTGGTCATGGCATCTTTGATATCTCTATCTGTGATGGCACTAAACTTTGCACGATAGACTGTCTGAAATTAAACGTTCAAGATTTAGTCTTACAGATGTAAAAGTAATTACCGTAAGAGCCAAAATAAAAATTATTGTCAATTTGCTTTTCCAAATTGTAGAGGTTTCTTCAGATACTGCTGTTCCTTTAACCCCATCTAGACCTGACTACATCAATGTTTGGGGAAAAAAATTCACCCTGTTTTAAAATTTGGATGGAAAAGGGGTTTGTCTTGGTGACAATTACCCAAGTATATAAAGTATTATCAAAACATTATGGCATTTGTGAAGGAGAGACCCTCCTTTTTCTGAGATTAACAAAAGGGAACCTCTTTTGACCTAAATAATTTTTTTTTTACTCAATTCTGATAAAATTACCACATAACCACATAATATATACAATGTATATAATTAAATAAATAAATTGTTTCATTCTAAAAAATTAGCACAATAGGAAATGTCTTCAAATTTCACCTTTTTTTGTTATTTGGATATTTGAGGAACAATGGAAGTAATGTTAGCTGACACATTATTCATGTATTTCATTAATAACAAGCATATGTTTTCATCACGATACATGCAGAAGTAGTTAAGGAGAAGATTTCTGAAGAACAGATTCAAAATTTCATCTTACGAAAACAGGGTCAAAGAAAAATTCTTAAAAACAACCTTTTCATATGTTAAATGACCTGCTACCTCTTTTCTTTATCCGACAAAATCATTTAATTTTTGAATTCACAATGGTTATATTTGTGTATAGTCAGTTTAGTTAAAACAAACTGACACAAAGTATTATACCATTAAAAACAAACAAACAAATAAATAAATAAAATAAATACCTGTCCAACACCTCTGTTCATGATACCTTTAACACAGTCAATAACTTCAAAACAGATATTTTCTCCTTCTTTATCACAATCTAACCATAGCACTAAATAATCTACACCTCGAGCCTGTAAAAAAAAAAAAATTAAAATTATAGTCCTTTCGTTTTTATATTAACCAAGTAAACTACCCATATTACTAAACATTTTACTCTGGCTTATTTGAAGCTAAAAGTTTATTTTCAAACTCTGAATTCATAATTTTAGATGTTTCTAAAACTAAAATGTGCTGTATTAGATATATCTCATTCAAGTCAAAAAGCAAATCAATCTGAAAATTATCTTAATGATAACTCATTATACTGTATTCTATATCAAAGTTATTTTGTTGCCATTTTTAAAATATTTATATGATATGATTAAAATGCTGAAATGGACTGAAACACAAACTCACACAAATTCATGCATGGGCAGAACAAGCATTTACAGTTATGTTTAAGAAATCAAAGCTTTTTTTGTTATTTCAAAACTTGTAAATATTTATATGATATTATTACAATGTTGAAACAGATTGAAACACAAACACAGGAAAATTCATGCACGAGCAGCACACACATTTACAGTTATGTTTTAAAAAATCAAACACAAATACAGTAGAACTTCGATAACTCGAAGTGCACGAGACTTTGGTGATGACTTTGAGTTATCGGGGTGTTCGAGTTATAGAAGTTAAAGGATGAGGTCATCTTGTTATTTGTTTTTCACTTCAGAAATCTTTGATGTTGTAAATAGTTACAGTTAATCGAATGTAATGCAATAGGGAAAAAAATAAATACTATATAGATACTTGCGAAATAAAAAAAAATAATAATCAATCTATTAAAGAATTGATATTGACAGCAAAAATTTTAAAACATGTTTTTTTTATTTTAAACTCAAGATGTATACGAAAAAAAACAGAATCGGAAAACAGATATATGTACATGTATATAAGCAATACTTAATTATTATGCTTGTTTAAAAATACAAACAGATAGTTAATATTTTTACAAAGCACTAGAATTAAGTCAAAAGTTGAACTGTAATCGAAAGCAGCAGACTACTCGGGTATGGGGATTAGCGTACCTGTTAAACTTAATTATCCGTGACGGTACTTAATATTAATCTGTTAATTGATACTAATTATTACAGTTAGATAACCAGAACTACTCTATTCACTTCTCTAATATAACGATGGCCTAATTACTTATAATTCCTGTGATTTCCTCTGATCGTGTTATTTAACGGGCCATTGATCACGCATTGTTAGAAAAAAATTCGAGTTTTTGAAGTTAATTTTTATAGATTTTTAAATTAGGGACCAAATTTTTACTTCGAGTTATCAGGGGTATTCGAGTTATAGAAGTTTGAGTTATCGAAGTTTTTCGAATACAGTTTATGAAGAAAACAGGTTGGGACAAAATAAAGACTTCGAGTTATCCGTGGTATTCGAGATATCAAAGTTTTAGTTATTGAAGTTCTACTGTAATACCATGAAGTCAAAAGTCTTATAAAGCAAAAAATTCTCAGATCAAAATCTTATACATAAAGAGTTTTCTTTTCTAAAACTCCATAAATATACATTAGCTTTATTATAAAAAATGACCGATTGAGTAGAGGACAGGTAAGGTTGGCTCTGTTGTCTGGTGTACCAATTTTGGTTTCATTTCTATGTTCACACATATAGTGATGTCACAATTTTCGTGGACATTCGATTGTTGGTCAATGTCTGACAGGGCAGTGATCCTAATAATTGATCACAAGATTAAAATTTGATCATTTTCAACATCAGCAGGTGTTAGTGATGTCCAATCGGACAAAAAATCATAATCGATAATCGGAGAGGCATAATCGATCAATTAATCAATAATAATCGGAATTACTTAGTAACTGTACATCAGTATTCAGAAACAAATAAAGCTGAATATAAATACAGTATTCAGAAACAAATAAGGCTGAATATAAATACTTTAATTGTAAAAGCCAAGTGTTCTTGCTTGTGATTGTAAGTTAAAGGCCAGATAGCTCTTTGTCCTGATAGACTGATAGTGGCCAAAGCATCGCACAGTGTAAAAAGTGTCTGGATACAATAACCCTATTAATATTATCCGATCCTCGACCGTCATTGTTGTTTTTAGTAGCAAGAACCGGAAAGGAAACGGACTTTACTACAATCCGGAAACTACTCGCCGACATCGGCGATGATCGATTGTTTATCTTGTGATCGATTATTAGGATCGCTGCCCTGACAACTACCGACAATCGATCATCGGTGATAATCGCGACATCACTAGCAGGTATAGTTTCCAGATTGTACTCAAGTCCTTTTCCTTTCCAATTCTTGTTACTAAAAACAACGACAGACAGAGATCAGACAGTTTTTACACCAGTGAGATGCTTTGGCCACTGTCACTCTGTCAGGGCAATGAGCTATTTGGCATTTAACTTACAATCACTATGCAAAAACACTTGGCTTTTACAAAATAAAGTGCTTATAATCAGCTTTATTTGTTACTGAATACTAATGAACAATTATTAAGTAATTCTGATTATTAATGGATTATACCTCTCTGATTACCAATTAATAATTTTTGTTCTTATTGGACATCACTACACATATATTGATAATTCATTGTACAGTAACATCATACCTCTTTACCAAGAAAAGCAGGCATGTGAAGTTTTTCTGTTGCTTCTTTCTTTGTAGTAGGAGCATTAAATAACTCAACCTAAAATAATAAGATAACAGTAATTATTATTTAATCATATTATAATATTGGCAAAAATTATTTTTAAAATGAATAATATAGAAAGCTAAAAATTCTCAGTTGATGGTTTTTGTAATAACTGAATTACATAAAAAAATTACTTCAGAAAGCAACCTTTTAATCTACAGAATATTAAGTTAATAATAATAATAATAATGATTCATATAGTGATTTAGTTACAATATTTTCACCAAACAAGAGGCCCATGGGCCTTAACGCTCACCTGAGGAAATGTCCAAAAACTTGCAAAGAACTTTATTACAAAAACTTTACAAAATTCCTCAAGTTTGGAAATCTGGCAATAATTAATCAGAAATATCTAGTAACATTTCATTTATAAATAGCTTATATGCATGATTTAAATAGTACAATGAATAATTTCCAAATAATGATTTTGATCTTTGAACATATGAACTTGCAACTTATAACAAAATGGTAGTAATATGAATACCTACAATATTCTAATAAACATGCTTGTACAAAAAGTTAATGGTTTTCAAGATAATTTACAATTTAAGTCTTCTTCTACAGCTATGACCTTGACCTTTGAACATATGACCCTGAACCATATATCAAAATGATCGTCATATCAATACTTACAATATTCTAATATATATGCCTATATAGTTCATAGTTTTTAAGATAATTAACAATTGCAGTCTTCTTCTACAGATATGACCCTGAACTTTCAACATATAACCTTGACCCACATATCAAAATGATAATTGTATCAATACTTACAATATTCTAATATACACACCTATACAAAAAGATAATAGATTTCAAGATAATTAACAATTGCAGTCTTCTTCTACAGATATGACCCTGAACTTTCAACATATGACCTTGACCCACATATCAAAATGATTGTCATATCAATACTTACAATATTCTAATATACACACCTATACAAAAAGATAATAGATTTCAAGATAATTAACAATTTAAGTACACTTATGCAGCTATGACCTTGATCTTTGAACATATGACCTTGAACCATATATCAAAATCAGGGCTCCGGAAAACTTTGACAGGGGTGTTCGGACATTTTTATCAAAGCAATCGTACCACCGATGATGCTGTGTAAAGCAAAAAAAAATAATAATAAAAAAATAAAAAATAATTAAAAAAACCCCGATGTTGTTCTCATTAGCAAACTAAATAAATAAAAAAAATAGTTGTTATTCTAATTGACGTTTTATTTTAAAAAGATTTTAATTTTTAATATCCAATAGATTTTAAAAAGGTTTTAACTAGTACATAGAGGTTATTTAGGTACATGTGGTCAGGCTCATGTGTCCACATAGTGTCGATTTTTTTTACTTCCGGCATTGATGACACAAGGTTTGATGGCCATCTTTGTTTATTGACAATCGTGCATTTTCGTTTTTCCGAAGTTACAGGAACTTTACTGAACCTCATTTCGAGACCTCTTTGATTGTATTTAGACTTTTAAAAATTATTTAGTTATAACTAAACAGTTTGCCAAGATCATACGATGTGCATTGTAATCTTATTTAACATGCCGTGTGGAACCTCTTTGATATATTCCGACGACCATGACCCTCAAGGATCAACCCTCGTTATCAGCTGTTTATGGCTTCCGTCTGTCAAGCGATGTGATTACTTAATAAACAACTTAACAACAAAATTAATGAGGATTCGGACGATAAAACAAAAGGAACAGATTGAGACCATGGATTCTAACTGATTAATAAACAAAAGCCTAATTATTACTAGATCTGTAGTATTTATTGAAAACTGTTGACAGGTGATAGCAAACAATACTTGAGTAAAATAATGACCAACAAACATATTTATTTACGTGTCGGATTAACTGAATTCTATTATAAGCTAAAAATGTCCGATAGGTGATTTTACTCATCGGACAAAAATATTTTTTGTCGGACATATCCTGCAAATATGACCGTTTCCGGACCCCTGATCAAAATGATCATCATATCAATACTTACAATATTCTAATATACATGCCTATACAAAAAGATAATAGTTTTCAAGATAATTAACATTTAAGTACACTTATGCAGCTATGACCTTGATCTTTGAACATATGACCTTGAACCATATATCAAAATGATTGTCATATCAATACCTACAATATTCTAATATACATGCCTATACAAAAAGCTTATAGTTTTCAAGCTAATGCACAATTTTAGTATTCATAAGCCGAAATTAACATTTCAGGGGCAACAATTCCTACATGGATTATCATATAGTTACGAAACCTGGTAGCTTTTTAAATTTTGTCATGGGGAACATTTTAACAATGTTCTGAATTCATATATCTCTTAATATTTGCAAGAAAATTGCCTAAAACTGCATAAATCACAAATTAGGTCACGAACTTGATTTGTGACCTTGACCCTATTTTAAAGGCTATTTCAAGAAAAAGTCAAAACTGAATACCCCATGTCATTATCTGTTTAAATAGTCAAGTTATAACAATTTGAAGCCATTTTACGAAATTTTTTTAATTAAATACAAAAACGCATAACCCATTTTTCGACCAAATTTCACGAAATGAACAAACTATATGCTTAAGACCCTATAGAAGCCAAATATCATATCAGATTTTTTCTCAAATGATCACTTTTAGAGAAGAAGATTTTTTAAGAGTTTTTGGACCCCTAGGTCACCTTGACCTAGTTTTGATAGCCATGGCAACGCCATGAACAAATCTGAATTGCACCGGCCCATATATGCTTCTAAGTATCATTGAAATCTGTCCAGCAGTTTTAGAGGTGAAGTAGAAAATAGGTGTTAACGATGCACACACACACACACACACACACACACACACACACACACGCATGCACGCACGCACACACACACACACACACACACACACACACGCATGTACGCACATACAGATGCCACGCCATGCCATAAGCTCACATGACCTTTCGGTCAGGTGAGCTAAAAATAGTTGCAATTAGCAATGGTTTTTAATGTTATCTGTATCTTCATCATGCAACTTTCAAATCTAACACATTCTGAAGTAAATACTAAGGTACTGACACAATTTATCAACTAAACAAAGCAGAACTTAATGTTCAGACCTTTCCAGGTATTGGGTGCAAATTCAATCATAAATATTTCTAGATTTTTAACCATTTCTGCTTTTAATGAAAATGTGAATACCTATAAGAACAGACAAATCTGTGGCTGAAATGTTCACATAGTTTTGTATTTATGAACTTTGATACATGAATTTGCTATTTTATAAACATTATTATAGATAAACTCTTTCTTTTATGTTGAACATGTTGCCGAATTATACATGGGTTAGACCATAAACAATGTTAAAACTGTTTAGTGAAACTGGAGCCCACCACAGTTAAAATGAGACAAGTCAAATTTTCAAAAACATTATATCTGTAGTGAACCAGGCTTAATTGGAGTCCGGGTAGCTCAGTTGGTATGGCATCTTACTAGTATTGGAAAGGTCCCAAGGTTGAGTCAAATATTACTGCTACATTTTTCCCTTTCCTGTTACATTTTGAGGCTTGTTTGACCCCAAGTGGCAGACCAACAGGTTGGTCCTAGGGTAGACCCTGGTAGTTTTCCAAAGTAAGGTCAATTTAAATGGTAGATTCTCATCCAGGTTGGACAAAAATTTTGGGGCCAGTGGGAGGATTTTATTTTTTATTTTATACGAAAAACTAGCACTCTCACATGGTTGACATCTACATCTGTAATAGGACCCTTTTTGTCTATATCTCCGCTTATTTGATTAATGTACACCTCCACTAACTGTTGATTGTCTGCTTTATTTTCCCCATACCATGCCTGTAATTGTTTCGAACTACTGGCGAGATGCAAAATTTTAAAAAACCCACTGCTCTGTAACATGTATGAAGCTACTTTCGATTTCAACCTCCAACTTCCGGTTTTAACGGGAGTCCTTAAAATCCTTTTCTGAAATCCCACAGACTCGACATAACTCGGGAACAGACTTTGAATGCGCCCAGGGACGGGAGACGAAAATAAAATGACTAGGGGTGGCACATTTTTGGTGGGGCAGGTGGGGATGAGAATCTACCAATTAAGTTGAATTGGCCTAATTGCATTTTAAAAGTAGGGAGGAATGTGGCAGACGGTTTTGATAGGCCACCAGGTAGCTAAGTCAGTAGAGTATTCGGAAGATTCCGAGGTTCGAGGCACGGTTTTGTTATTGCATTTTTCCTTTCCCGTTAACTTACATTAACAAACTCTTACTTACTGGATCAACTTTGTCCCAGTTGTTAAATTTTCCGACAAAATCAAGACCATAGACATGCCCACAAACGGATGTCATTTTGTAGAAAACATTTTCGCTGGTGGGAGGAAATTTTCCACGATATTCGTGAATAGAACAAGCGCCGTTTGATCCTTTTCTACTGTTCATCTGTCCATTTGACAAAATTTTTGCAATAGACTGTGCCAAAGAAGGCTTCTCTGCGACCATTAATACGGTCTTCATTTTGCAAATTGTGTTGTTTCAGCTTGTGCAAAGAAAATACTGTTGATTTTTGTTATTTTGACAGTTGCAAATTTTGCCACATGGACGCTGCCATCTTAGCTTTACTTCGAAAAATCTCGGGTTTATACCCAATTAATACGATAAAAATTCCAAAGGTATTCCGATTTAAATCCGGAAGTCTTTTTCCAAAACAAACATAGCGGGAAGTTTGACTAATAACTTGGAATGTCACGTCTGTGAATGATATCTGCAGAATGGATGACCCAAATAACTCCCAACAAGATGACCTTCTAGAGCTTAAAGGTATCTGTTAATTGAGAGTGTTTGCTAAATTTGTTTCATTTTATCTCTGAGCAACCTCTTTCAATTTTCATGATTTATCAAGCATTCCTAAAGTTAAATAAACCATGCATGTCTATTTCAGCAATTATTAAAACTGTGATTTTTCACCCTTTGGATTAAAATTTGAACATGGAATTTATTAGTTTGGAACCAATGTATAATTTGATGGACATGCAAACTCTGATTGAAAAAAGGTCAAGATGCTTTCACTTTCGGGCCTATCAAGGTGGTCATGTGCAGGACTTGAATGGTCAAAACCTTTGACATTGGACAAAATACTGGAGTAAATGGAAAATTGTATTTTTTTTGTTAGGCCAGTAAGTATTTATACTACTGATACTGTTCTTTCTTTATCTTTTAGGTTCATTATACACCTATGCATTAGAAAATCACAAAGATGACCTTATTAATATTTTATTGGAAGAAGATGGTGAAGATCATTTTTCAGTTTCAGTACAGTATGTATATATATATTTGATATTTTAAGTTTTATTCAAGTAAGTTTTTTTTTTATACAAATTTAATTTTAAGCTGCATCAAGTTTTTCAATTTTACGATCCGTGAGATTCATTTTCTAAAAGTTCATTCCTATTAGCTGTATATAAATGGAATCCTCTAACGGGTTGGTCACTTGTCACAAATGACAAATTCAATCAAATTCTGTGTTTAATTTCTCATATTTCACCATTTTGTAAGTTAGGTTGACATGATCCATTTTTTATGATGTAACCATGTTCTAAAATTGGATCACACAGAATACATCTTGCTGTGAAATTACTGCAATTTCTGTATTTATTCAAGTTTTTATCGATGAACTGAATGTAACATTGTTCATTAGGAACATACCATATAGTTGGGCTAAAATTTGGCGATTTTTGATCAGTTTAAAATTTGAGCTTATTTATTTTGGTGATCAAAAACCGTTCACTCATGGTTTATTTGTATACAAATATTTTCATGGTTTTTATTTTAGCGATTTTAAATACTACCATGAAATTATGCCAAAAATTGCATTCTGCGAAAATGACCCGCTATATGGTAATTAAGTATATCAGCACTGTTTTAATTTTTCCCTAGGAAAACTTAATACACCTTTATCAATATTTTATTCAATTTGAAGGAACATGGTGAAAATAATAAGAAGCTGATTTTATAAAAACTCAAACATGTGAAGAGCCTTTATTTTCAACACTTTTGTTGTAGTTAAAACTTTTTAAGTCATGCTAGTATGCTACATTTTTTAGACAAAAGATTGGTGTATTTTCCTTTTTCAGTGCTTTATCTTTATTTGAGAGTAACATGACAGTATGTGACTTGCTTCTGTCTACTCCTAACAAAGTTTTGCCACTTTTTGACATAGCACTGGCAGAGGCACAATCAGAATTGATGACAGACCATCCTGATAAAGACAGTATGGTGAGTAACATCAGCAGCTAGATAAATTGATGAAAGTAACAATGTTGTTTTTTTTTTCAATTACAGTTCTTGAATTATATTGCAAGGAATACCTCATATTGACCTTTAGCTGGCTAAAAATTTTCTGCACTTATGTATCTACATGCATTAAGCATTTGCTGTGTCTGTCAGTCAACTTTTTAATAATGTACCTAGGATTTACATATAGTAAATTTGTAGACTCTTGGCACTGGTGCTTTCCCAGTATTAGTACATGTATTAGAATTACTAAAAAAATCTTGTCATTTTTGCTGTTAACCATTCATTTAATCAGTCAGTTACATTCGTGCATTTTTAAACTCAATGCCTTGCTGAGGAACATAGCCAACATAACCTCTTAAAGTACATGTAGCTCAGGCTTGTTTCAAGCCTTCAACCTTAAATTACACTTTAGTGGCAATAAGAAGGTTTTGAGTAGAATTATCAACACAAAGTATTTTATACATGTTAAATCCAGATAAATTCAGACATACATTCATCAAGAATTCTTGTCCTTTTTAGAGAATATTTTATTTTTGCTTATGTAGTTATAATGCGGATCTTCCCTGTCAACAAATCTTTTAAACATCTTTTCAATTCAATATTTGGAGCACCCAGTAAACTTGAAGTCAAAATCTTAAGTCTAAAACTATTTAGGTTATCAAAGAGTTGTGTATTACTTGTGCATCCTTTGTTTTAAATTTATTTTCAGTGTTTGAAGAAAAATATCCATGCCAGAATAATGTCACTACCAGTATGTCCTGAACTGATAAGGACAACTCTGCCAAAAACTTCTGATGTTGGAAATTTTCTGGCTATAACAGGTACAGTTGTGTTCATAATAAGACATTGTCACAAAATTTATATTCCCTCATAACATTTTTTAAATGACTGCTATTGCTAAGTCCTCTAAAGCACAGGCTTATGGAGCAGGCAGATTTTTGGTTGGTTGATAGATGATAATATTGTTTAATGTTGCATCAGCAATTTTTCAGCTATTCACAATGAGAGCAAGGTTATTTATTTCTAAGGCTTAACCTAAGAAAAGGTTCATGTATGTATGAAATGTTTGTGTATTATGGTCTGTCTTGTACTAGCACTCACAGGGCAACTTTTTTTAAAAAAGTGAAAGCTCACTGAGTCTGCATGCTGTAGACAAGCATAACACTCCCCCAGTTACATTATCATGGCACTGGGTGGAACATTTGATACTCTATTCTCCTAATGCATAGCACTAGGCAAGTAAGCAGTACTTCTCAAATTTTAAAGTCTTATTTATGACTTGATGGGGGTTTGAACTGCTAATATTCTGTTTTTTATATGAAAACTCTACCACTAAGCCACAAAAGCAGTCTTGCAGATTATTGTATGAGAGAGTTGGTCAGTTTGCTTGTTACGGTTAATTTTTGGGGATACTCATTTTTTCTCTACCATCTCAAAAATCTGACTTGATATAAAAGGAATGAACTTAAGTGAGATTTCTTTTTTATTTTCTGATTTCTCTCACTTTTAATTTAATATGACATAAATAAAATGGTGAATTTTAGCTTACTTTTTTGAAAAATAATGCATATATGTGTATTTACTTTGGTTTTAAATCAAAATGAATGCATTTTCAGTTTAATTTTTAATATTATTATATACCAAGTTTGCAGGGTTTTTTTTTATTATTATGTTACAAATATAAATAAAATATTTTAAATATTTGTAGGTACTGTTATCAGAACAACTTTGATGAGAATGTTAGAATTTGAAAAAGAATTTATATGTACCAAATGTAGGAATGTTCTAACTGTGCAGGTATTATATATATAGTCAAAATTTTCTGACATGAACCACAAGTAAACCAAATATCTGTGTAAACCAAATTCTGAGTAAACCAAAAAATTTTAGAAACCAAAACAAAATGTATTAAACCCTGGATAATTCACCCCCCCCTCCCCCAAAAAAAAAAAAAAAAAAAAAAAAAAAAAAAAAAAAAAAAAAAAAAACCTTGGTTTAACTGAACACCTGAAAAAATATAATTGTAGAAAACCAAACTCCAAGTAAATCAAACCCTAGATAACCTGATAACTTAACAGTTTTATTAGATTTTATGTTACTATTATTTTTTATAAAAAAAACCCAAGTGCTCTTTAATTTGAACAAAATCTTCATTCCAGAAACTGCTCTGTCTAGACAGGCTACACTGTATGTACATCATATATTTTTTTTACACAGAATTAATTAATATTTGTAAAGTGCTCAACATTGATGTTTTACATTGCCAGAACCTTTGTGTTTCTGATTCCAACTTTATATCAGTTATGATATCTTGCAGAAAAAGAAAAATATGCAGTTTTACTGTTAATCAACTGCTCCTATAGTACTGTAGTTGTTGTCCAAATGATGTTTTGAAATACTTTTTAACCTGTTTATGATCAGATCATTTTGGTACTGCCACTTATAGACAATTTATTTGACCTTAATTAAAATCTCCTTTTTTTTTTCTTCATAAAAATGTCACAATTTAGAAAAACCCCAACATGTCTGTTTTATTTATTATAAAGTTCTTTGAATCAGATTCTTTTTCTTCTTCTTATATAAAAATTATGATTTAGCATTTTCATGCAAACTAGCATACATTTTTGATATTTTTCAGGCAGATTTTGAACAATTTACAGTGTTACAAAACCAGCCAAATGTCCAAATGAAGTGTGTAATTCCATTAACTTTATTCCAGTAAATGATACAGGTATGCAAAATACAGAGTGATACAGGTATGCAAAATACAAAGATACAGGTATGCAAAATACAGAGTGATACAGGTATGCAAAATACAAAGAGACCTACAATAGAAAGAAATCATGATACAAACAAATACACAATAGAAATGACAAAAGTGACAGTGGTAAATAAAAAATGTACATTTGTGTATATAAATATAACACAAACCTTTTAAAAGTCTATCTGACATACAGAATAGCTCAGTGGTTTCTGTAGAAGGCGACAGTCAACAAATCACATCAGCCTTCCTGACAAAACACAGCAAAATTTGTTGGCTACTTTTATTGTGAGAATAAAAGAAATATTAGATTTTTTGTTCATTTTATGTATATTTTCACTATCAATTAACACATCCAGTCTATCACATTCTTGTCATCTTGCCCAATAATTAATGGACATTTTAGGCTCATTTACATTTATCTATTAAAATTTTCTATATCAACAGTTGTTTTGTTTTTAAATCCATCTAAATGACTTGTATGCTAACACATCATATACATGTATTTGATACACGTTTTAAAGCATCTAAGAATCAGATGGTACAAACTTACCCATGCTGCCAGCACACATTGCTTCCACTGCCATCCTGGCAACATGTTGCTCAAAAAACATAAGCGACAATCTGTAATTCCTGGAAAATCAATATTAAATTTCATTAAAAAACAGAAAACAAAATTAAGTAGTTTCCGAATTTGCAACTTTATAAACTGTGCATGGCAGTCATAATACGACTGATGACTTGGTTCCAAAATTTTTATAACTGACTAGGTCATTTATATGATATTAAATGCTGAAAATCCATAACAAAATGAAGATTTAAGTTTAGCAGATAAGCTATATTTGCTGTCCAAAATAATGGAAAATGCACCATTTTTAATCTAAAATTTAAAGAAATTTCATTGGATGCCCAGATCTGTAGAACATGCTCAAATTAAACTCTCACTTTACATAGTTTGTGAATGACTTGGTCAAACCATCCTGCCTTATAAATAAAATGAATTATATCATTTCATGTTTATTTTAGGAGCTCAGCCAGTAAAATGTAGAAACTATCAAGAAATCAAAATACAAGAGCAGGTTCAGAAGTTAGCTATGGGTACTATACCACGTTCCATGTGGGTAGTTCTAGAAGATGACTTAGTTGATTGTTGTAAGGCTGGCGATGATGTAACTATCTGGTTGGTAATATTTTTAACAAATTTAGAGTTTTAATATTTAAACTAGTTTAGTCAAAGTATGAAAATTTTGTTGAACTGTAAACATCTGCATGTGGTATGAACATCAACATCTGATGTTAAATAGATTTTCATGAAATACTTTTGCTTGTGTAAGAAAAACTACCTAATCTGATATCTCTAAATTTTGTGAAGAAAGATGAAAGGGTGGATTAATAGTGTTATATGGCCAAAAGAAGATTCTTTTATATGTACTTATATCAAGACTACCAGTTCTGTGATGGTGAAGGAAACTTGTGTGCCAGACAAAACCACAGGAAAGAAAGAGGGTAAAGTTGGAATTTGTCTGTGAAATCATCAATTTTTTTTATTAAATGAATTCATTTTACGTTATCAAGACTTGAGGTCAAGATATACAATTATTTTGTTTTTTAATTTTGGTACCATATATAGCTTTAGAAGTTTTTAACTTATTGGTTCAAATTCTTATTTATTTATTTATTATTTATTTATTTATTTATTTATTTATTTATTTATTTATTTTTAGTGGCACAATCAGAAGAAGATGGAGACCAACTGCAGTAGATTCTCGTTGTGACATTGAGATAGTAATGAAAGCTAACCATGTCTTAGTAACCAATGAACAACGCAACACTGTACTAGTTACAAAAGAATTGGTGAGATTTTTTTTTTATTTAAGTGAGTGGATTAAACATAAAAAAGTTTAAATTAAAACCATCAACAAAATATGAACTAAAAACCATTTTACTGATCATATTATTTTTGTGTTTGTAGCAAATTTACAACAGTTAAACCAGTAATAGGGATCATCTCTGTATAAAGAACATCTGTCTATTATGCAATTGAGTTATGTCTCTTTGCTCCATACATATATAACCACTGCGGTAGCTCAGTTGGTAGAGTGCTCGCTCCATAAGTGGGAGGTCATGGGTTCAAACCCCGGCCAGTTCTGACCCAAGACTTGAAATTGGGTAGTGACTGTTCTTTCGCCAAGCACTCGGCATTACGAAATGAAAGTCACGGTTCTTTGGATGGGAACTTAAAATAAACGAGGTCCTGTGTCACAGCGTGGCACAATAAAGAACCCTGCTGTATAATGCCATCAGCGCAATGCACAGGCAAAATTTCTGCACTTTTGCCTATAGCTGGCGACGACTCGATATAAGTGAAATATTCTTGACTGGGACGTTAAACACCTTTACTCAACTTAACTCAACTCAACTCCATACATATATTTCCACCAAAAAGATTCTCTGTATAAATAAAGACCTACAATCTATCAAGTCCACATTTCTTATGGTTGGAGGGACTATGGGTTCTTGCTTATAACTTGTTTCAACTGACATTTGGGAAAATTTTCTCCCAAAATTTCCAGCATAAATGTCATTTTTAAAGAAATATGTCATAAAACAACATTTTATCTTCAATGAAAGTAAAAGCTTCATACAATTGGTTATAGGAAATCACATGATCCACTTAACAATGACTTAGTGAGAATCTCCTTACACTTAAGTATATACATTACAAATTCTTATTTTAGTAATCAGGTTGTCAGATAAAATTTTCTTTCAGAAAAGTGAAATTGCTAGTTTTTGGGAGGAGCACAAAGATTGTCCATTAAAAGGGCGTAATCAGATATTAGCAAGTTTATGTCCTCAGGTTTATGGATTATATGTAGTCAAGCTAGCTGTTGCCATGGTGCTGGCTGGGGGAGTACAGGTAAGTAAGGCTAAACTTATACATGTACAGTCAAACTTAAAGACTTATGGATTAGGTCTATATATTAAAGCTTTAAAGAATATTTGATAGACCAAATTTAAAATCTGTTATCTGGAGAAAATATGAATTTTCTAACTTGCATAAAACCATAATTTTCAATGTAGCAAGTATAACATTATATCTTCTGTATATGCTAATCATATAAAATTTATTGTCCAATTTCATTTAACCCATAGTGATAGATATTTATCAAACACTGATTTTGAATGTTTCTAATGTTATCAACAAGGCCACCTTTGACTGCAACTTGGACTTTATGTACAGGTACTATTTGTAGATGTAAGTCTGGTTTTACCAAACAGTATCCAAATCAACAGATTTAACTAGTTTGTTCCAAACTGTATTAAAATATGACAGCCATGTACCGGTACATGTATTGTAGTTCTAGATTGTGTATTGCATTTCATATGTATTAATTCAATGAGTCACTTTGTTTTTGTGATTTACGGTCTATATGAATGAAAAAGCTTGGAGAAATGGGAATTTCACACAGCAAATGAAAATTTACAGTTTAGAACAAACTAGATAAACCTGTCAGGATGGATATTGTTGGTAAATGCCTTGGTTTACAATTTTCGTCATAGGTCGAAGCCGACATGCTTTTTAATCAAAGTAAACTTTACTTGAATTTTTGTGAATATTTTGCAAGTTAATTAAGTGTTAATATTTCAGTATTCATTTCAAATTTAATAAAAATTAAAGTAAATTTTTTATAATTTTATTTCATTTTGCCAGAGAGTAGATGACAGTGGTACGAGAGTTAGAGGTGAAATACATATGTTGTTAGTGGGTGATCCAGGTAATATACATTTATATATACCGTAATACAGGGCTTACCCGTTTATCTTTGAGAAATACTGATATCCTATCTAGAGTAAGTGAGGGTTTGTACTTTCAGTCACATTACCCCTCTGAAAATTAGATAAGCATTTGCCTTTTTATATCTAGGCATAGTAGAATAATTAAGACCTATATAAATGGTAATTTGACAAATTTCTTCAAGTTATAATCGTTAACAGTTTAACACAGTTCATAACTTTGTAAAAAAAATGCTTTTGATATTTTAGGAAAAATTTGTGTTTTTAACAAGTTTATTGAGTCATAACATGAAAAATGGTGTGCACACCATTTTTCTTGTTATGACTCAATAAACTTGTTAAAAACACAAGTTATTCCTTATAATTTAATTTTAAACACTTAAACGAAAACATAAAACAATGTTTTATTTTAGTTTTCTTGATTTTTTAAATTAAAAAAAAAAATTCCTTGGTATTGGAACTATCATCAACAAACAATTTCAGCCAATTTAATAGAAAGAGTCATACATGTATGTCACGCTATTCTCTTTCATCGTTGCTATGGTTGCGTAGTTTATTGGAGTATAACATGAAAAACAGGCACATGCATTTACATTTTGTTTGTATTGCACTATGATATAACAGAATTTAGAAATTAAATTATAGTGCATTGTATACAATATTGTAGGTACAGGGAAGTCACAGTTTCTGAAGTATGCTACAAAGATAACTCCTCGGTCAGTACTGACCACTGGAATTGGAAGTACTAGTGCTGGACTTACCGTTACTGCAGTTAAGGTTAGTATTTTCCTTATCAACAGTATAAAACTACTGTTGTCTTGGTAACTCATATCAGCCTAATATTGTATCATGACATCAGCAGAACCAAACAGGGTTTTTATGTATCTTTTTCCATCATTTCACAGGTAATCCATCTTTGAAATGATCACTTTGTCCAAGTAACAATCTGAATAACTCTTAAGAATAAATATGTTGAACAGTACTTTACAACTTGTTTTTATATACAAGAATTATTTGAAAAGGGAGTTCTGTTATTAAACAGTTCTCTATTTTTATTAACAGGATAGTGGAGAATGGCAGTTAGAAGCAGGTGCCCTGGTATTGTCTGATGGGGGTTATGTTGTATAGATAATTTTTCAAAACTTCTCTGTTTCTGTTTACAGGATAGTGGAGAATGGCAGTTAGAAGCTGGTGCCCTGGTACTGTCTGATGGGGGATTATGTTGTATAGATGAGTTTAATAGCATCCGGGAACATGACAAAGCCAGTATACATGAAGCAATGGAGCAGCAGACTATAAGTGTGGCAAAGGTACACAATACATGTAGATCTGTTAATGGTGGCAAATTTTAGAAGTGGTGGTATTTTTATGTCTCTGTCAAGATTATCAAGTCGGTCACTTCTAGGATAGTGGAGAAAGCACAAGTGCCTGAAAAACCACCAACCTTTAAGAACCAATTTGAAAAAAAAAATTCCCACACTAGGTTAGGCCTATCCACTTTTCAATAGCTTGGTTTGATCTTCATTTGGGTAACTTATTTTTGTTGGGTACATGTTTCTTTTTAAAACTGTTTCTTGAATTTTGTATGTATTTACGTAAAGAGTAAATGTCTTCTGTTGGCACTGGTTATACATTGTATATCTCTTTTACAGGCTGGCATGGTTTGTAAACTGGATACCAGGACAACCATATTGGCTGCAACAAATCCCAAAGGACATTACGATCCAAATGAGGTATAGCTGACAGATCCTAAAAACGTACATGTACTTGTCTACTCTAGAGTTACTGTCTGTCTCATGAGTTTTCTGCAGTTGCATTATCATTAAATACTCTATTTAAAAAGTTGATAAATATGCATTGCTTAACTTTGTTGAGAGTACATGTATTGAAACAAGAAAAATCATTTTTTATGATAAACATGAAATACATGTATTCCATGTTGCAGATATTTGAATTGCTGTGCATTTATAAATATATACAATCTACACACATGAACACACATTTATGTGCTAATTTTAACAAGCGTTCTATAGAAGATCTTGAAAATTGAATAACAAATATTTGTAAAATAGATCAAGAAATAACTAATGCATGTCTGTACTAAGGGAGAAAACTCAGTATAGGTTATATACCAAACAATAATTTACGGTAACTCAAAAATTGTTAAAATACCTAGATTAAATTAAACCTTATTCTCTATAAATTTCAGTCATTGTGTGTAAATGTTGCCTTGGCGAGTCCTTTATTAAGTAGATTTGATTTGGTCCTTGTACTTTTGGATTCTCAAAATGAAGACTGGGACCGTGTAGTGTCATCATTCATACTGGAGAATAAAGATCCTCTAGGTGAGACATCTAATCAATATTGGATGGGTGTTACTTGGTGCAGTGGTTAGTGCTACTGCCTATCACCCATATGGCTTTTGTTTAATTACAGGCCTTGTTCATGTATGTTAGAACATTATAGGGTTCACCTGTTTAAACATGGTTGGTTTTCACAGGGTTCTTAAGTTGATCTCCCAAAACATCATTTTAAAGCAATTAAAAAATATAAAAAATTAATTGAAAAACATTGTTTTAAAGGTTAAAGGTTATAAATGATTTCATGTCAAGATGATCTACAGTGTACATTAGGAGCATAAAATTGTGATTGATAGAGAAAAAATCTTATGTTACATCTTGATTACTTTTAAAATGAAATATATGTGTAAAAGTTAATAACACCTGACCCAGTATATACCAGGGTCCATTCAGTGTAAAACATTTTTAATATAATTGGTCATTGCTAAGCTCTTCAATTTTATAAGAAGTCTTATGGGGGACTTTGCTATACATGTGCTTAATATCAAAATGCATGTGCATGTAGTGTGGGTTTCCTTTTTTATGATTTTATAAATTGATAGTTTTATTTTGCACAGAAAATTTGACTAATTTTCAATTATTCTGCAGGTGATAAAGATCCTAAATCATTATGGAGTATGGAGAAAATGCAAACGGGGACTTTGCTATACATGTGCTTAATATCAAAATGCATGTGCATGTAGTGTGGGTTTCCTTTTTTTTTGATTTTATAAATTGATAGTTTTATTTTGCACAGAAAATTTGATTAATTTTCAATTATTCTGCAGGTGATAAAGATCCTAAATCATTATGGAGTATGGAGAAAATGCAAACTTATTTTTCATTAATTAAAACAATCAACCCAGAACTGTCTCCTGAAGCTAGCAGGTAGGTAAAATGGCTGTTGTTACAGCATTGATGTTCATTCTAAACTGTCTGTTACATATTTGTCTAGTTAGAATTTGAAAATGGTAATATCTTTCAGATTTCTGTACTTACCTGTATGTTATAGACACATGGGGCTAAAAGCTCAGATGAGCTATTTCGATGGTTCACCGTCCGTCGTCTGTCATCCGTCGTCCGTTGTGCGTTAACTTTTTACATTTTAATCTTCTCCTTCAAAACCACAGGGCCAAATTGAATGAAACTTGGTAACCATCATGCCTGGGTGAAGCCCTTCAGATTTGCACAAATGAAGGAGTTATGTCCCCTTGGGGCCCAATAAGGGTGGAAAGAGTGAAAAACTTTGAAATCTTCTCCTCTGAATCTACAAGAGATATACCTTAGTTATTTCATTATTAAGGTCATCTTTTTTTCAGATTTGCACAAATGGTAGCCATGGGGCTCAAATTGAGGAAATTGTAAGGCATTGAAAGGGGAAATTGCTAAAAATTATATATTTGTCACTATATCTTGAAAACTATTAACTTTTTGTATAGGCATGTATATTAGAATATTGTAGATATTGCCATGACGATCATTTTGATATTTGGATCAAGGTCAATATAATGAAAGGTAAAGGTCACAGCTGCAAAAGAAGACTTAAATTGCTAATTATCTTGAAAACTATTAACTTTTTGTATAGGCATGTATATTAGAATATTGTAGGTATTGACATGACGATCATTTTGATATATAAGTCAAGCTCATATATTGAAAGGTCAAGGTCACAGCTGCAAAAAAAGACTGAAATTGCTAATTATCTTGAAAACTATTAACATTTTCCATAGGCATGTATATTAGAATATTGTAGGTATTGACATGATGATCATTATGATATATGGTTCAAGGTCATTTGTTGAAAGGTCAAGGTCACAGCTGCAAAAGAAGACTTAAATTGCTAATTATCTTGAAAACTAATAACTTTTTGTATAGGCATGTATATAAGAATATTGTAGGTATTGCAACAACGATTATTTTGATATATTGTACAAGGTCATATGTTAAAAGGTCAAGGTCACAGCTGCAAAAGAAGACTTAAATTGCTAATTATCTTGAAAACTATTAACTTTTTGTATAGGCATGTATATTAAAATATTGTAGGTATTGACATGACAATCATTTTGATATATGGTACAAGATCATATGCTGAAAGGTCAAAGTCACAGCTGGAAAAGAAGACTTAAATTGCTAATTTTCTTGAAAACTATTAACTTTTTGTATAGGCATGTATATTTGAATATTGTAGGTATTGCGACGATGATCATTATGATATATTGTACAAGGTCATATGTTGAAAGGTCAAGGTCACAGCTGCAAAAGAAGACTTAAATTGCTAACTATCTTGAAAACTATTAACTTTTTGTATAGGCATGTATATTAGAATATTGTAGGTATTGACATGACAATCATTTTGATATATGGTTCAAGGTCATATGTTTTAAGGTCAAGGTCACAGCTGCAAAAGAAGACTTAAATTGCTAATTTTCTTGAAAACTTTTAACATTTAGTATAGGCATGTATATTAGAATATTGTAGATATTGCGACAATGATCATTATGATATATGGTTCAAGGTCATATGGTGAAAGGTCAAGGTCACAGCTGCAAAAAAAGACTTAAATTGCTAATTATCTTGAAAACTTTTAACATTTTGTATAGGCATGTATATTAGAATATTGTAGGTATTGCGACAATGATCATTATGATATATGGTACAAGGTCTTATGCTGAAAGGTCAAGGTCACAGCTGCAAAAGAAGACTTAAATTACTAATTATCTTGAAAACTATTAACTTTTTGTATTTGCGTGTATATTAGAATATTGTAGGTATTGCGACAACGATTATTTTAATATATTGTACAAGGTCATATGTTGAAAGGTCAAGGTCACAGCTGCAAAAGAAGACTTAAATTGCTAATTATCTTGAAAACTATTAACTTTTTGTATAGGCATGTACAGTGAAACCTGTCTATTAAAGGCCACTCAAGGGATGCGGCCAAAGTGGCCTTTATAGACAGGTGGCCTTTATAGACAAGTTCTATCAAGGATCATCAAAAATTATTATCTAAATCGTTCTTTCTTATTCATTTTAGTACCCAAATTAAACTGAATAGAGCTAACCATGAAATTGTTTCTTCTGTAACTTGAGATAAACTTAAAAAAAATTAAATACATTATTTTAACATCAAGTTATTCAACGTCTTCAGGAATTTACAAATCCTTTACACCACGCCGGCCTCGTAACATAAATATATCTAAATGGTTGATTGTTCTATTCTCTCTCTCATTTTCTTTTATTTTATTTATTTTATTTTTTTTTGCTATGTATAGGGGTGTTGCATAGTAAAGTTTTAGTCTTAGAACGCTTACACCTGTACCAACATAATTAGGTCACTTCAGACCCACATCATACTCTTGCTAATTCAGACTTCAAAATCAAAGGAAGTTGTTACATAATGAATTACATGGTGTAGTGATCAGAGCAGTGATTATCTGTGTCATATGTAACTGTCAAATTTACTGTTAAGATATCGTTAATAAAAATAACCATTAATTTTTTCTGGTGCCGAATTCAATTGTAGTCGGTGTGGAATTAAGTTTAAATCGGTGCCGAAAATATATCATTGCCGAAATGACTTTTCACACTGGTGCCGAAATGACTTGAAATCGCATCTTGGTACGATTTCCAAACTAACGAAATTAATGTCCGTTGGCGGTAGAACGGCAAACACGGTTTATTTCTCAACATTTGCTTGATAGTCTGATAACACAGCTTTGATTAAATTGATTTGGGTTCGTCCAGCACCATAACTTCCGCTAGTTTCCTAGTACTTAATTTCCCCTTTTCAGATTTATTTAACAATTCTATTCATTGTTAGTTAATGCATTCCATTTACTATGGCCAAATGAAAAACAACATCAAATATTACTGCATGTAAAAAGAATAAATAAAAAATGTCAATGTCTTATCGGAATGTAAGCTTTACTCAATATGGCCGCTTAGATACATATAAACAGAAGTGCATTATGGGATTTTTTGTTTATGCCGACTGGTTCCGGAAACTGACGAAGTTTCGTAAACATTGCAAATGGCCGCTATAGACAGTTCTGTTGAAGCTTGGGGTCGGAAAAATGGTGGCTGCTGGCCGCATAAGACAGTGACCGCTATATAGAGGTGAAATAAAGAACAAAATTCATCGGGGGGAATAAGATATGGCCGTTATAGACAAGTGGCCGCTTTATACAAGTGGCCGCTAACACAAGTTAGACTGTATATTAGAATATTGTAGGTATTGACATGACAATCATTTTGATATATGGTTCAAGGTTATATGTTTTAAGGTCAAGGTCACAGCTGCAAAAGAAGATTTAAATTGCTAATTATCTTGAAAACTATAACTTTTTGTATAGGCATGTATATTAGAATATTGTAGGTATTGCGACAACAATTATTTTGATATATTGTACAAGGTCATATGTTGAAAGGTCAAGGTCACAGCTGCAAAAGAAAGAATTAAATTGCTAATTATCTTGAAAACTATTAACTTTTTGTTTAGGCATGTATATTAGAAAGTTGTAGGTATTACTACAATGATCATTTTGATATATGGTTCAAGGTTGTATGTTCAAAGTTCAAGGTCATATCAACATAGGAATACTAAGATTATTAATTATCTTGAAAGCTATTAATTCCATGCCTAGGCATGTATATTAGAATATTATAGGTATTGACATGACAATCATATATGGTTTAAGGTCATATATGGTCAAAGGTCAAGGACATAGCTTCATAAGTATACTGAAATTGATTAATCTTGGAAATTATTCATTGCACTACAGTTACTTCATGCATATTATATAAGCTACTTATCAATGAAATGTGAGTGGATATATTTCTGATTAAGTTTTGTGGGAGTTCTTAACTTGAGAAAACTTTTAAAGTTTCTGTACATAATATATTGTCTATTGCACTTTGCAAACAATATTGGACATATCTTCAAGTGAGTGTTAAGGCCCATGGGCCTCTTGTTATTAGAAAGTTTTTCTTTATTTGTCGCTATCTATCACTATCATTTTTTGGTCAAATTTTTGAGCTCTAAAGGGGTTCTTGGAAAATTGAAGGAGCTTATATTGAAAAGAAAGAAAAAAAGATTTTGGGATTTTAAAATAGTGAGGCAACAAAGAAGACAAAATTCTTTAGTTGCATTCACACATTGTTTCTCTTCAATTAAATCATATTTAAAGCTGCATTAAGTTTTCCTATGCATACTATAAAATGGTGCATTTTTCTTAACTATGCCTCTCATGAAAAATGTAATACATTACTTGGTTCCATGAGAAAACCTTAACTTACAACGTGTTAAAATTCATTGGGAAAACTTCTGCTAGTTTGATCTACCAAAGATTTTATTTTAGAACATTAGTCACTTGATTCTTTATCGAAAATGAGACGTCAACAAACACAACACGGAAGCTTTCTTCTACACAAAATATTTGATTTTCCATCAAAACCGATATAAAAATTTCGATATGTTTATTTTAAAAAAAAAAAAAAAGTACATTTTTTTCTAAACAATATCTTTATGTTTTGCCTGAAAACACCTTGTGTGAGGTTGCTTATCATATTGATGACCTTCCATTGTTTAATTACATGTAGGACTATCGCTTGCATGCTCCAAGCTGAATATTAACATATTATAGAGTTGCCCAAACCTTTTAGGATTTCCAAGTATTATGGGCTAATAAGAGTGAAATAATAAAAAAGAATTGCAAGGATCGTAATAAAAATCAATTTATATTGATCATAGATAATTTTAGAATTTTTTTTCAGTAATGAGTAAATTTAATACAGCTTTAATGTGTTTTACCTATGAAGTTAAACAAAAACTTATTCATGGCTATTTTTAACTATCCTTATACATGTACATGTACCTATATAAATTTGTCTTGCTGAAAATGTCGGTAATTTCATTTTTATAGAGTTCTGTGTGAATATTATCGAGCCCAGCGTGGAGCAGATGACAGGAATGCAGCTCGTACAACTATGAGATTGTTACAGAGTATGATTAGGTTGTCACAAGGTATGAATAGGCAGAAATGTATTATTTTTCAGATTGAATTTTTATCAAAAAAAGGAGATTTGTAACAGGAGGGAGGAAAGACCTGAAAAAACAAATCCTCACTGAGTGCCCCAGCTGAGGATTGAACCCGCCCTTGCAGGTGATAAGTGTGTCTAACTCAAGGCTAAAATGTCCCGAACAGAAAGTCTGACAATAAATCACTTTATTATATCTACTATTTACAACACATCAACATCATACAACCAGCTCAGCCCAGTAACAGATACAATAGTTTGGTTGAAATTATAAGATAGTTTTCAGGGAAATTTGACAGAATTCAGAAACAAAATGACATAATTTTAAAGGTCTTATTAGTACTTAATTGGCAGAAAACAACTAAATAGACGATTCTCATAAGTTTCAATTAAAAAAGATATCATTGTTTCCCTTCTATGCTGAAAGTTATTCTATAAGCTTTGGTTTATGGCTGCTTATGGGTAGTTTCATAGTAAATAATCAAAGTATTTTATTTTAAAAACCAAACTGAACTACATTACTCTCACAGGTCAAAAGTGTTTCTGCACAATGGCTGCCATTGTTTTTCTAAAAACAACTTTTCACAACTGTATATCCATGATCCTTTTTTTCAGCCCATGCACGTCTGATGTATAGAAACACTGTGACAGTTCAAGATGCTGTAGTTGCAGTAACCCTCATGGAATCATCTATGCAGGTTTATAATTTTCTTTGATTAGAAACGGTTAAGCAGTACTTTGATGATATTTTATTTATTATTGCATGTTAAAGAAAAAACTTTTTGCAAATAATGCACATTTCAAAATTTTAAAAAATATTACAGTATTTTCTGAATAAGACATGATGAAAATATGAAAGCATTACTGAAAGAATTGAATGATTATTAACTTCCTACAAAAACTTTGTTTTTCTCTGATCACTGGGGCATTTAATGATATATGTGCTCATTTCATTTCTAAAGTACATATACATGTATCTGTACTGTAAATTGGGAAATTTTCGTGTCAGTTAATATTCCCAAAAGACAAGATAGGCATCAATTCATGTATATTTATTTTGGTGACTGCCAACACTAACAATATTGACTTTTTAAATTAGAGAGATTTATTTTAGCGTCTCCCTTTACTTTTGAATTACGCGAAAAATAAAATGATGGTGAAAATTTCCCAATTTACAGTATGTCTCTATTTGTATTATGAAGTCTCAACTTATCTGATCATTGATGGTAAAGAAATAATTAAAATAAGGGATCTTTATTGCAATACAAAACACACTTCTTGCCCAAAGTATGTCATACCCAGCATGAATTGTTTTCAGTTAAAAACCAATATAAAATTAAAAAAAAAAAAAAAATTAACAAATGGAAGAGCAACAGTCTTATAATATTTAACAGCAAAATGTTAAGAGAAAGAAGATTTTGACAAAATTTATTGTTTTAAATAGGTTTAATCATGATAACTTTACACTTTACAGGGAGCAGCATTACTTGGTGGAGTAAATGCTCTTCACACAGCCTTTCCAGAGGAACCTGAGGAAGAATACATAATACAAGGTCTGATAGTCTTCATACTTTCACTTCACACCAAAGGGAAAAGCATAGGATTGACAAATTCTATCCACTTCTTTCTATCTCAGGCAAATTTATTTGCCACTTTTTATGTCATACTCACCAAGGGGTTTAAGTTCTTATACATGTTCATGTACTAGAATTAGTTCTCTTTGCCTGTATTTATTTACCTGTATATGTGCTCCACTCTGAAGCATGTTAGATTTCGCAGTAGCAGCCATTTTACTCATCTTGGATCTTTTTTTACAAGAAATGTTCCAAACATTTCCACATGTACATGTATGTGTAAATTATGTAATGGCTATTGTTTTGTGTTCTTCCAGAAATGTGTTGCTGGTAGTAGAAGGCCACCACACTACAAAAATATTTCCGAGACAGAATCAAATTCATTGTTCACTTATTTACCAACATACAGTGTACTTATAACCATTATTGTTTTTTCTTGAGATTAATAAGCAAAATTGTTTTGGTCAAGATGAGTTGAAAAATTGCTGATGCAGTGTAAAATAGTATATTTAACCCACATAACTAATCCTATTTCTATTTATTAGATGTGTAATTATTTTTTTAAGCATTTTAAAATTCAGGCAATTTTATGAATGTCTTTTATATTTTTTTTCAAACGAATAACATATATCAGATTTTTTGCTAGATAATGAAACAAGTCTGTAAAGCTTACCATCTCCTGGTTTCTCTTTTTCTTTCTTTCTTTTTTATATGATGTACATGTAATTCTAGTCACCCAAGTCATTATCTTAACATCTCAGTTTTCATTGGTGTAAATCTAGTCAATTACTTTAATCTAAAATCATGAATCTGAAAACACATGCAGTGATATGAGCAAAGTTGCAAGCAGTTAGTATTTAAGCTTAATTGTACATGAACAGAATTGAATGAGTAAAAAATTACAATTGTCTTGAAGAAAAGGTTTAATTGGTTGTAATATGATTTTCTTGTTTTCTCATTTCTGTCATAAAGAAACTTTTAATGTTACTACAACCACACCACTGGACATTTGCTTTAGTATCCATCAAAAGTCAGAATTTTAAAATACATGTACATGTATGTCTTTCCTTGCCTTATTAGTCTCTACCAGCGAAAGCAGAAGGGGACTTTAGGTTTGCACTCTGCCTGTCCTTCTGTCTGTCCATCCATCCGTCTGTCACGCCTCAGTTTTCCACACTTTTTTTCTAAAGGCTTTTAGATAATTAACTGATTTTTTGGTATATGAGTCTACCATGATGAGTTACGGATCAAGTTTACGTTTCGTTTCCATCTGCTCATTTTTACCGGAGTTATGGCCCTTTGAACTTTGAAAATTCACAGAAATTTCAGTTTTCCGCTCTTTTTTTCTACACACTTGCAGAAATGGAACTAATGTTTGGTATATGAGTCTACCATGATGAGTTACAGATCAAGTTTATGTTTCGTTTCCATCTGCTAATTTTTATTGCAGTAATGGCCCTTTGATCTTTGAAAATTCACAGAAATTTCAGTTTTCCTAACTTTTTTTCTACACAATTTCAGACATGGAACTAATGTTTGGTAAATGACTCTTCCATGATGAGTTACAGATCAAGTTTATGTTTCGTTTCCATCTGCTAATTTTTACATGAGTTATGGCCCTTTGAACTTTGAAAATTCACAGAAATTTCAGTTTTCCGCTCTTTTTTCTAAATGCTTTTAGATAATGATCTGATTTTTGGTATATGAGTCTACCATGATGAGTTACAGATCAAGTTTATGTTTCATTTCCATCTGCTAATTTTTACTGGAGTTATGGCCCTTTGATCTTTAAAAATACACAGAAATTTTAGTTTTCCACACTTTTTTTCTGCACGCTTGCAGAAATGGAACTAATGTTTGGTAAATGACTCTACCATGATGAGTTACAGATCAAGTTTGTTTTGTTTCCATCTGCTAATTTTTACGGGAGTTATGGCTTTTGAACTTTGAAAATTCACTGAAATTTCAGTTTTCCGCTCTTTTTCTCTACACGCTTGCAGTTAATGAATTGTTTTTTTGGTATGCAGGTCACTATTACACTCCATATCAAGAACTGTTAGACTAGTGCTTCCTGTAATGTATGTGTAATGATATGTTATAAAACAAAAACTAAATTGCATTACAATTGACCTAGTAATTATTCTCTTTCCACACACTGTCAAAAATAAGGTTTTGGGAGAATTGACCTATTCATGATTAAATGTAAAAATTTTTAGAACTCCATTGCTGGTTTTTGATTTTACTATGATCAAGTTTTGCTTGACATCTTGAACAACACATATAATTTATAACTATAAATCTTTGTACCATATAATAAGGTACATTTTACCTAAAACTTTGGGATTAGTGAAATATGCGACTGGTAGGGGACTATGTATTGTTTTGCAATACTCTCAGAATGCTTGTTGTTTTTAACTGTTTAATCAATGACTTTACTTTGCAGTGTTCTTAGTTGCTAAGTAAATGCTTTTCAGTTGCATATTTGTTTGTTCTGTTTTAACTTTTGTTGTGGCATGTTTTTGGTTAAGTACTGCCGAGTACATGTTTTGCATTTACAATTTTCTATCACTATTTTTATTTTACAGCTGAAATGGTTTTGTCTCGTCTCAATTTAAATGATATTTGGGAAGAAGAACAGGCAGAGATTCAGCAGAAAAAAGATGAGAGGTCTCATACCACAATCCAAGCACAAAATGAGATGTCACAGAATTCAAATGCAAACAGGAATTCACAACCTTCAACCAAAAATCATTCATCTCAAAGAGAATGTGACCTATCTCAGAGATTACAACAGAGTCAGAGTTGCCATGGCGAAAATAACTTGGCAAGAACAACAGGAAATAGTGGTGAAGAAAATAAAATCACAGGTTCTACAAGTGGTTCATGTAATCAAAAGACAAGTTCCAACCCAGATGAAAGTTTGTTGTCAAATGTTTCTTTAACAGATCTCTTGAACTCAAGCTCTGAAGATGTTTTCTCTAATAATCAGTCAGTGATACTTCCTGTGGTTGGACAGTCTGGTAATAGCCATTTTGATTCACCTTTGACCTCAACACAGTTATCACATAACCCAGCTAACAATGATCAGTCACATCAGTCGATTTCAAACATCTCAGAAATCAATAGCGATGTTGGAATAAAAAGCCACATTGTCAGTGATGATTTCAAAGAACCTGTGTGTATAACACAAACTATAAAAAACAGAATTAATCTAGAAAAAGCGCATAAAAAGCAGGAGAACAATGAAAAAATAAAAGACGAAACCGAAAACAACAAAGAACAACCAGATTTTTTGAAAAGTATTGAAGATGACCACAAAGCCAGATTGGTTTATACCAAAGATTCAAAAACCAAAGAGAAACCACGGAATAGTATTGTAAACAAATTGAAAAATCAGTTTGATTCTTACAAATACAAAAATTCAAAGTCTAAGCTTTCATCTGAAAATAGTGAAACAGCTCAAGATGTAGAGGACAATTTGCATGAAAATTTAGACAATGATTTCAAGAAGTCTGATACTTCTGTGAGTGTGAATGTGGAAGAACAGACTGCAGTTGAGAATGGGGTAGAACAGACTGTTGGGAATGGGGTAGAAAAGACTGTTGGGAATGGGGTAGAGCAGACAGGGGAAGAATGTACAAAAAGAAAGAAACTGAAAGTAGTCAGTAAAAATATAAAGAAAAGTAATTCTGCCTCAACAAATGAAAAAGTTGTGTCACCTACAAAAGAACATGATAAAAGTAATTTGGAGAATAAAGAATCCAATATGTGTAGAAATAGAACTCCAAGTGGAAAAGTGTCACAATCAACCTTGTCAAAGCTACAAAAATTTGCATTAAATGATTCCAGTGTCTTTGACAACAAAGAATCAAATGTATCTACTGGAGAATTAGAGAATGTACATCAGAAATCAGAGAGAAGAAAGAGCAGTGGAAATGATAGTGGTCTCTCTGAGAGTATTCTATCTGGAAATTTGTGGGTGAATTCAAAAACCAATAACTCTACTGATTTATCAGATATTGACTTTTCACAGAACAAAAGTGATTCTGCTGATGATATTAAGAATGATAGTTCAATTAGTGCAATGCAAACAGCAACAATGCTAAGAATATTTGGAAATCCCAACAACAGAATTACTTCACATCTCGGACCTTCCTCTAATGACACTGCACAGAAAACTGCAGGAGCTGTAACCATGGCAACAAATAAGTTACAAAGAGCATGTGAACTATTAGGAATGAAAAAATCGTCATTAAGTGCAGACACTAGTTCTTCTAAAACAGTTTCTCCAGTTTCAGTGACAAGTTCTCAGCGAGTAAGAGCAACGCCATCTGCAAGTCCAGCATGGTTATCTGCCCTAAATTCTAAGACATCATCACCAATGTTTTCTGTAACCAGTAGCAACAATGATGATGATGACTTTGACGACTTAGATTTAGACCTTGAATTGGATTCTAATCCAATGAAAAGACAGAAAATAGGATAATAAAGAATTATTTTATCATTTAAGAATTTTTGTTCTGACATTAATAATTTGTGAATCTTTACCAAAGATGTTAAATACAAGTACTTAAGTAAACTACCATAATTACATGTAGTTGGTTTCACCAAAATGATCTTATTTGTCTGTCTTACAAAATACATGTGTTGAAATAGCATACTTTCAGTTATAATTCTCCAATCAGACAAACTTTCACACTCATGCTATGGAAATGCTATATGCTTTACTCATTTGATGAAGGAACAAACAGGTAAAAAAACAAGAAACAACATAAATATGGATTCAGTACTATGGTCTTTACTAAAGTTAAAAAAGTTTACAAATTTTTTTACTACAATAAAGGGAAAAAAGTTAAAAAACAAATAAAAAAGCTAAACTAATCCCCCCCCCCCCAAAAAAATAAAAATCTATTGCAGATTCATGAACACAAATATAATAAACTTAATACAAATAAAAGCTAAACTATTTTCCCCTCCAAAAAGTCTATTGCAGATTCATGAACACAAATATAATAAACTTATTGCAAAATGTATAAAATTTTCATTAATTTTTGGTAGACAAAATTTACTTGTTATCGGATTCACCGTTTTTTTTAGATTCAAAACTATTGCTCAGAACCAAATTTGATAAAAATCATCTAAAACTAATAACAATGTTTACTTACATCATGTGTATTCGTGAAACAACAATTGTATAATGTTAACAAGGAATCCATTCTTGTTACGTTGTTTTTCTACGTAACTATAAAAATTATGTAAACTGTGTATACACAAAGGCTGTATACAGGCTGGTCTCTATTTAATCGGCAGAGAGTGCAGATAATCCACATCAGATTGTTTGCTTATAAAGAGGCTGGCAGATTGGAATGGTGAAGGAATCCAGAGAAGCTGGTGGAAATCTCCAACCTACAGCAAGAAGTCCGACAAACTTTAACATGTTCTAAATTCTGACAAATTGGAATTTAATTGGTCAGATGTGCTGTGATCTGTAAAGGTGGCACTTATGATTACCCAGTGTGTAAATAAAAAACATTCTGTAAGAAGTTAATAAACTGCATACAAATTCGGAAAATTGGATGATTATGAACCTGTTAAAAATCTTTTAGTTTCAAGAAAGCTATCTGAGTAAACTAAATATTTAAGTGTGAAAGAGTTCAATTTAAATTGATTACACTACAGATACTAGAGGCCCGTTCAAGATACACTTC
Organism: Tegillarca granosa; assembly: GCA_029721355.1. Lineage (NCBI taxonomy): Eukaryota > Metazoa > Mollusca > Bivalvia > Arcoida > Arcidae > Tegillarca > Tegillarca granosa. The sequence continues at coordinate 24,038,245 of CM056601.1, forward strand.
ATATGCAAGCAGTTCAGGAATGACTGTATGCACGAGCGCAAGCAAGCGACTGCTATCAATATTTTAAGGTTGTTTGCCTTAGATATAAGTTTGTAAGAAATAGCTTAATTCTGAAACCAGCATGCATTTTGATTTATATTTCAGTGAAAGTGTATAGTATCTTTCTAGAAGGGATTTGAATGATAGGATTAGTAAAAATTTATGTACAGTTCCCCGATTTAATTTATATTTTGACATTTTCTCTCCAGTCAAGTGTAGGTGTCCAAATCTACGGGAGATTATTTTAAAACACCTACATGATTATGATGACTTACTTTTAATGCGAGTACCTCCATTCAAAAGACATAAATTGTATTCGCGAACACAGTGGAAAGCAACCAGTAACTTGAACACGCCTCAGACAATACATATATTACAAATAATTACATAATATAAGAAAAGTAGGTTCACCAAGCTACTGATGAAAATATTGCACACACACACACACATCTTTAAAATCAGGAATTTACACTGTTTGGTAGATTGAAATTGGTCTGTAACATATACAATAAATTTCCTATTGCAGTAAAGATCAATGCTCATCTTTGACACAGCCAGTCATATTGTCAAGATGGATTTTACGTAGAAAATGGACAGAACAAGGCATTAAGTGTTGTTCTATTAATAAAACTGACAAGGTTTATGTAGTTTAATGGTGAAACATTCAGACACATGTGTGCATGTACATGTATTTTTGGTTCCCCCCCCCCTTCCAATCATTCTGAGTGATTTTTAAAAGAATACTTTTAACTCCATAAACTGAACAAAGCAAAATATGTTCTGGGACAGAAAATTTTCAAAACCAGAACCCTATATACATGTATTTTTTAATTTTTAATGTAATTATATAAAAAATGTCTTTCATACTTTACAGTACACTGCACAGCAATCTTAAAAGTAGTTGCCATACAAATACAAAAATCCGTAATCAAAATACTGACACAGTGCTTTTACACTTCCAAACATATTTCTAAAACCAGTCATATAATCATGCATCAATAGCACCTACATTTCTCAGAATGTGTAATACTGATATGGTTTTAACTATCGCTGACAAAAAAAGTTGAGTTATCGGATATGTTGTGATTTATCTCAAACTGATGTAACTTTGTTTATTAGGAACATCATTAAATCAGCACCGTTTTAATTTTTTCCAAGGAAAACTGAATGCAGCTTTAATAAGTGTTTGGAATGTGCAACTAAGCTGCTAAGAAAGCAAAGATAAGAAACGGGTATATTTTCTGCCACTAATAGGTGACATGTAACACCGATTTTATCAGTTCTAGTTCTATATTTGATCTGAACACAACCTCTATCATTTTAAACATTTCTTACAAAAAATATACATATATTCATACATAATGAAGTGAACATATATATGTAAAAACATAACAATATATACATGAACTAATTGTACATACACATCAATGATTTTGCCATAGCTGTTGAAAGCTACCTTCTATCAGATTGGGAAAATTTTGACCATTTTATATGCTCAGAATTTTGAAGACAACTGCAAAGATTTTACATTGTGACAATATTTGACATTTTTGTCAACCAGGACAATTTTGGACAACTGGATTTAACTTAAAACTATTTGATTATGTGTCACTGTTGGCTTTTTTGAGATTTTAGAGGTCAAATTGGGAAATTTTAGTCATATTTCTTCTGGGGAAATAATCTTTATTTGAAAGTAATTTTAAGCAAACAAAACAACTGCACAGGGTACAGCAGTTGAAATTAACACAGCAAGTGTTGTAAATAATTATGAAATAACCAACATCTACCCATGTTTTATCATATTATTGAATAACTGAAAAGGTGGAGCTCCCTTGTGGAAGAATATACATGTAACATGAGGTGGTGAAACCACCAATAAAATATACATTATACATGTATGTGTAAAAATGACCTACATGTAAGTATTATCTAATGACTTTAATAAAAAAAAAAAATCACATAAATATTGCTAACTCTTTCCTTGAAAATACATACTAATTAATGGTAGAAATGGTTCACTGATGTGAATATTGAGGTTACTAAATATTAAGTGAAAATTACATCACAATACTGTGTGACACATAGCATGAGGAAAGGGAGCAAATTAGCAAAATGAAACAGTCATGAAAATATCTTTCACTTTTCCATGGCTGGCACTAAATGTTTTATATAAAAGAAATGCAGGTCATGTTTGACTATACAACAGATGACTTAAATCCTATAAAAATGTAACATGTAACAAACTATCACTACTAACTACATGTACTTACTTTATAACCCTGAACAGTAAGTACTACAATAACATAGAACAATATAAAGTTGTTAGGCACTATTTATCTTCTAGATAATCCTGGATTGTCTTAACAAACATATCTGTTTCATGAGTGCAAAGTATCAGTTTCTTAAATGAGATGAGCCCTCGAATATAGTGTGAATTTGTGACTAATATTTACATGGGAAGTTTTCAGAACACCATAGCCTCATCAGCAGGCATAGTAAAATAGCAACCATATCTGGTTTTTTTCAGTGATAGCACCTGAACCACTTTGCTGAATTCCCTTTGGGTAACCCACAAGTCTCCATTTGGAATGTCGTCAATATAACAAATTCTAAAATGAATATTCTTTCTATCTCTGCTTGTATATGCAAAGTTTCTCTCTCCACTGCAGACACAGTAAAACTGTACTCACTAAGGCTTTATCCAAGTGTATATGGTCAAATTTTATGTTGTAATGACATTTGTTTGGCAAACCTCATACTTAACTTTCCTTTCTTTCTCTACTTAGAAACAGGAAACTTCCTTCATTAATGCCTTTTCCAGTGAATTTTGGACACAAGATATAGAAGTCTCCATTTGTCCATTTGTATAGCAAGATTCCAACCTGATCTTCTATGGGTCTCTACATGAAAACATGAAGTCTTCCACTGGAATTACCACCTACAAGAACATTCCTGGTTGGATGTATCTCATTTAATGAACAAACGGATCCTAAATCATCACCTTTGAAAGTCTGTATAAGTTTACCATCAACACCATACAGCTCAATCTGGAAAAGAATATTTTAAATAGACTTTTTTTGTAACTAGGAATTGATCTGATATCCATATTCCTATCCTCTTACATGGGAATATTCATAACATTTTATAAACATAACTAAAATTCTGACAGATTATACAAGTCTCATACAAGGTACAAGAAAATTTGTGTAAAAAGAAATCAAAAGAATTGAAAAAAGGTAAGACAGACCACATTTAAATGTATGACAAAAATTTATGCTGTATGACAAAAAAACCTTCTTAGAAAAATACTCTGCAAAAGCTGTTATAAAGCCTAAATGCACAATTCTTAATCATTTATTAGAAATTGCAAATTTCAAGCTTTTTTTTCTTAAACTAATAAATGCTCATTTCCATCTATAATAAATGAACAACATTCAGTCTTTTAGTAGAAATTGCAGAAATTTCAGTATTTTATAATAAATGTACATATTAGTTATACCTGTCTGGGTCTGCTCATACTGCCTGAAACAAACAAATCTTCTCTTTGTGGATGCCAAGTTGGTCGAAATCCTGTTAACCATCTTCCAACATGATTGTCATGCCTAAATTATAAGTATAATATTTCACTTAAAACAAGATGTCATCAGCTATAGGTGAATTTGAAAATTTTTTACCTTTGCAGTGCTCTTTGCAGGGCGATGTGCAGGGAGGGTTCTTTAACATGCAACTCCTGCCATGACATAAAGCATCGGTTTTTAAGGTCTTCAAAGGATCCAATGAAACATTTCTGAATGCTCGGTCAAAAGAACAGTACATGTACTACGTTTTTTCAAGTCTTGGTCAGACTCAGCAGTGGGTTCAAAATCAGACCTCCCACTCTACCAACTCAGCTACCATAGTAGTAGTTTTCAAAAATAATTTACATTTCATCTGCATGTATATAACACTCTATCCCGAAAGTTTTGAATGTAAATGTAATGTTCAAAATTGACTCAGAATTTAAGATACCAGTATTCCATTCAATCAATGAGACAACTTTAGCTTTATTTGGAACTTAAAATTATATGAACTCAAATTATATAATAAAGAACATCTATCAGTGGCCGAGTTTTACTCATCAGCTACCTTCTCAGTGCATTGTAAATAGTCAAACTAAATTAAACAATTTTATATCCAATTTAAAAAACCCCTGATTTCAAATAATGGAACCTCATATCAATGCGATATTATCTGACATGCCAACCAATATCATTTTAGTATAAACATTGTTTTCAACTACTTCTTCAGTGCATGTGTTTGTGCTTGCGTGAGGGTGTGTGTTTGTGTTTAACTTACTTAAAACTACAGGCTATTTTGAGGTTTCCTACATCAGAAGCATCATAAATACTGTAATATTAAACAAATTTATCAATACGATAATATATTTATAACAATGAATATGTTTTAAGTTTACACAATCAAAAAATATAAAAATTTAGCAAATTTAGAAAATATTTTCGTCAAATTATCATTCCCTGAAAAAATCTTAACTATTCTTTACAATCACCAAGTTACTTTTCAAAAGAAGCGAGATGGCCAAGAGTAAAGGTGTTTTATGCCCCAGGCAAAATTCCTTCACCTATATGTAGACAGTCAGTTGTGGTGGAGAAAACCAGAGCACGTAAAGAACTCCAACAACCTTTAACAGGGAAACTAACAAACTTTCTCCAAAAAGGATCTGCCCAAGTGGAATTCAAACCTAGGCAACAAGAAGCGATATGTACAGGTAAGTTTCCAATTAACATCACAATATAATTGAGATCCCTTTTCAAAAGGTGTTTGTTGTGTGGAAAAGAAATTTATTCTCGTCTTTCGTTTTTATCATGATATCCCAAAATAACATGCAAGGACATGACCAAAGCGATGTTTGTTCTTTATGGTTGTATAGATCCTAAACACCTTGTATAAATTGCCCCTTAAAAACTTTGCCTTAACACTTGTCAAAATAGTATTTTGAAGTCCAAAAAACTATTTCTGTTACCTTTTTCTTTACGAGCATCTCTCGATCTTAATGCAAAATGTCTTAATGCCCCCAAAATCTTGACTTAACATACTCTGTTGAAGAGTCAAGGATCTACTGTATTTTATTCAAATTACAAGTACTTACTTTATTCTATCATTGATGGAAGCAGATAAGATATATTTCCCAGTTAAAGGTGAGAAGTAAGCACTGTTAACATTAGCACCACAGTTCATACAATCTAGACACTTATTACTTTTACCAGTCTTCATTTTTCTCATGTCCCAGATATTTACAGATCTGTAAATGTAACATAAGTCACATGTATATTTCACAATCAATGTAAATATAAGGAAAGTTATATGTAAATATTCACAATTGATGTAAATGTGACTCAAGTCATATATATTTCACAATCAATGTTAATATAACACAATTGATGTACATGTAAATGAAACATTAGTCATTATTAAAATAAATTAGTATGAGTGTATTCATAATTAATATAAATATAACACTAATCATATGTAAATATTCACAATCATCATAAATTTTCTTTTAATCTTCTATTGATCTAGAGAATAGGTATTTGAAATAGTTTATTCATGTAAACATAGTCATTGCCCATTATTAATTAAAAATAGATTGGCTGTTTAACTAAACTACCTAACTGGTTAGCTGAACTTAAAAATAACAGATCTAGAAAAAAAAAATTCTCCGAAGGTAACCATTAGAGGTATATCTTTCATACACGTGTATGTATGTGTGAAGAGCAAAATAGTCAGAACTTGGAGGCATCATTTTTGTAACAGTGAATTGTTTCTCAGCGATTTTGCCATGGCTGTTGAAAACTACCTTCTACTTTCAGATTGGGAAAATTTGGACTATTTTTTATGTTCAGAATTTTTAAGTTCATTGCACAGATTTAACCAATTCTATTTGATTGTGTGTCACTGTTGGCTTTTGGGGAATTGTAGTGGTCAAATTGGGAAATTTTAGTCTTATTTCACCAGGGGAAACTACCTTTATTCGGTAGTTATTTTGGACAAACAAAACCACTGATTTCTGACCTGTTATTCTTACTGAAAGGAATAAATACACTAGTGTTTTCTTTCCTTGAATTGAATGCACAAGTAATTTTGAATAAACAAGCTTGTGTAAAGATTTTAACAGAAAACTGTACTAGTTTTCATTTTTTTTTATGTTTTTATCTATTAGAAGTTTTATACCACGTAAGAATTTATAATTCAGTTTTCACATAGCAACACTTCAACAAAGCTACTTATGTTAGTGCCTCAATACTACACTGTGATTTGCTCATAACCACCAACATGGGTAAAGTTTATGGCTGTACTGTATGAAAACAAATCTAAATGTTGTTCATAAATATATACATGTACAACTACTCACGTGTTAACAGCACTGGTAAATATGTGTGTCTGTAAGGGATGAACACTTACAGATCTAAATGCTTTTAATAAATATATACAACTACTCACCCATCACCAGCACTGGTAAATATGTGTGTCTGTAATGGATGAACACTTACAGATCTAAATGCTTTGTTATGTATTGTATATATGCTTTCTGCACTGTCTCTGCAAAAAAAATAAATAAATAAATAAATAAATAAATTTGACTGTATTTTTCTTCAATTTCAACTGTGGATGATCCACCAATGGTATCTATTTTTGTTGTTTATTTACATGTATCTAAACAGGTTCCCTGAGTTGCTAAAGACCAAAAAACTCAAGAAACAAAAACAAGAGACTATCCAGTCTAACAAATGAAAGCCAAAACCTTAGGATATCCATATCAGCCTAAAACCTGATATCTTTATTAGTCTCAACATCAGTAGATTAACATTTTGTCAACATCCTGAATAATACTTTTTTGGATTTTCTATGTAATTAAGCAGAATTTTGAATTTTGTTTATGCAAATAACTGAAATTTTTAACATTATTTAAAAAGAAATGGATCAGTGCAGAGAAAAAATTATGCAATTAACCAATATATGAATAAGTGAACATGTATAATCATGCATTTTCAAACTGAAACTGTATTAAGAGACTTTTCTGAACTGTTTTGAATATAAGACTGACATACATGTACTTTAAATGTTTCTTTTAAACACTGAACTGTTAAGATATGGTAAATATGGTCCTGACAATGTAAATAACTCATTAATGCTTTTAGTTGAAATGACATAATGTATTTTTATTTACCAGTTACATGCAGCAATGCAATTATGGTCTAAAAAAAATAAATACATGTATCATCAGGATTTATTACAGATGTCATGGGGAAAACAAACAGTAAATGTAGATTTAATATGATAACTTATATCTATAAATGCCACAGTAAAATTTTACTCAGCCACAAATAACATGCATTCAATGTAAATATATATCACAATAACTTACTTTTTAATTCTTGTATCTACAACTGCGACAGTCCCATCTTGTTGAGCCACAATTAAAGAATCAGGAGATATAAAGTCAAAATTCTTCAACAGATTGTCATCATCTTCTGGGGTAGCATACACCTACAATTATAATATTCTCTATGCATTCATTACTATTTTTAATATTTAGGTTAAGTCAAGTTAAGTATGGTTGTGGTGGATTGGAATGGAATGGATGGGTGGGTGTTAACACCCTTGAAAATATTCTTCTGTAAATACACAGAAAAGTCATTTCTGTTATGGTTGAGAAAAATAAAGTTCCCAGAGAAATTGACCATCCTTCAAATAGCGAAACGAAAAACCTGCTCAAACTTTCTTTCAACTATGGTTTAAACCAAGGAATAAGGGGGCTGTAATCTTAAGCACATGCTTAATGTTTAACATACAATCTTGTCAACTCAAAAATATACTGGAAACTTCCAAGCTTTAGTTTGCCAGAAAAAAATCAGCAAAATAAATTTTTAAGCAGCTGAAGGTAATCAAATATAATAAAATTTTGAAAGAATTTATTTTCAGGAAATCACCCTCAAACAAATTTCAAGAAACTGCTCTAAGGATATCTTTTTTTTCTTTGTAACAAGCTACCTTTGTTTATTTTACGGTACTCTTTCTCTAGGACTAACTCTCAAAAATATTTGACTGTTATGGATACAATCGATCAATCTGAGGTTTCACAATAGATAATACCTTGTAAGTATGAACCCAATTGTACATATGCATTACTGTAATAATTGAAAGATACTGTTATACATTTCAAATGGTTTGTGTGATCCTTATTCTTGCAAGCTCATATACTGTCAAGTCAACCTGGGACAATATTTCACAATATCAATTCAATAAGCTTTTTATTAAATACCGGTAGCTTATATATATTATATCGATATAAGAACTAGTGCAAGATCATCTTTAGAATATTGGAATCTTCAACCATGATTCAGACGACAGTGACATACGACAAAGGTGCGATATGAAAAATGGATTCGGGAGATCTCTGACCAGAAAAAAATGTGTGTGCAAATATCAATATATATTGCATGCTAACACCACAGAATTTATCCTTTTATTTCTATGTAAAACAAACATGTACAGTATATTGCTATATAATAATAACATATATATCACAATAGTGCAAAGCAAAATGCTTGCAAATAAGCTCATTTACAGAATGAAAATAGATTTAAATGTCAAGTACTGTAAATCAGGAAATTAATGCGTCATGAAATTAATGCGAATTGCCGATTTTGAAGTAAAATGCGTATTGAAATTAATGCGAATTTTTTAATTTCAATTTTTAAATTTTTTGCCTATCTTTTATCATATAATTATAAACATTAAATTATTGACTCAGAAATTGTTCGCATTAATTTCCTGATTTACAGTATTTTGACAGAACTTACCTCATCAAAAATGCCTTTTTCTAAATCACAACATCTCAAAGTTCCATCGTAACTACATGAATACATTTTATTGGTAGACGTCTTGCAGAACTTTATACAGTTAACAGGTCTGGAGTGTGGGGTATAAGCCACAACACCATCAGATATATACTGTCTTCCAGCAAGCTAAAATGTAAATGTAAAAACAAAGATTACTTGGCTGAAAATGTAAAAGTAAAATCTTTAATGCCCCTACATTTGATAACAATATACATGTACATGTATTGCATGAATATTCATTGGTAAAAGTGTTTGAATTCCTTGTATATTGTTTAAAACATTTTGGACTTACATCATAAACTTACAGATCACAGTGCCTAGTGATGCCCAATCAGTAATAATCAATAATTGGAGAGGCATAAAAGATAAATAATCAGAATTATCAAATAATTGGACATCAGTATTCAATAACAAATAAAGCTGATTATAAGTACTTTATTTTGAGAAAGCCAAGTGTTCTTGCTACGGGATTGTAAGTTTCCTGACAGAGTGACAGTGGTCAAAGCATCTCACTAGTGTAAAAACTAATATCAGTGGTAAAGGTGTTGGGTTGAATCCCAGTTTCATCAATGCTGGTTCACCTAAATTAGGCTAAATAAATCAACATCTATGAACAAAATTGCTCAATTGATCCAAAGACCATCCACCATTGTTGTTTTTAACAGCAAAATACAAAAATGGACTTGACTACAATCCGGAAACTACTCACTGATGTCAGCGATGATTGATTTTAATCTTTTGATCAAGTTTTATGATCACTGCCCTGACAATGACCAACAATTGATCGTCTGTGATAATCGTAACATCACTAAGTCAGTGCCTCATACTGTCAACATTAGAAACCCCAATTAAGCACATTCTTTGTTTAAAAGAAAATTTGCCCATTTACCAGCAAAAGGTCGGCGCTTTTTTCTGGGCACGCTAACTGATTCACCCGTCTAACTTTTAAGCAAAATTACATGTATTACCTTCAATGCATATAGACTGGCATTATTTGAAGTTTACCCTAAAATGCATTTATTCATGAAACAAACAATATATATGCACAAACACTGAGGGTATAATGTGCTTCACTTATGTTATATGTCATTACATTTTTTTTACAATTTAACACTTGTTCTGCTAGTAGCCAGAATACATAAATATGCATTGGCTCCAAGAAAATATTTACAGACTACATATATATTTATACTGTTATGATACTAACCACATTCCATAATCCAATACGCCCCCATTTGTCCCCCGCTACAGCCAGTGTTACATGATTTGATGGATGAACTGCAACTGAAAATATTCTCTCAGGTACAACTTTAGCAACTCTTTCAGGAGACAAAGTTATTTTTGTAAAATTTTTGACAAAACTGAAATTAAAAATATAAATATAAAATAAATCTATGATGTAAATAATTGATATTTAAAATGCCTGATTCCTTTGTAATTTATTTTAAAATATTAGAATAAGAAACTATGAAAGCTTATTTTAGCAACAGTTAACATCTGTTAACTCCCTTTAAAAGATGTTAATTTGTTTTAACAAATGTAAATACATGTATGCCTTGATAGATGTTAATTCCCTTTAACAAATATTGATTGAATTTCCATTGGATAATTAGCGTAGCAATTAAAAAATATAATAAATAAAAATAAATAAATAAATAAATAATAATAATAATAACAAACATTTTATCTTAATTTGACCTTTTTTCTTCACCTGGTTTTGAGTTTTTCTGATTTCTTTCTATGACAAAGATATTTCAATAGAATATACCTGTCTTTTGAACTCTGACTTCCAGGACTCTCAACTTTGATTTTCTTCAATAAACTTTTTTGAAGATGATCCATCAATTCATTATGGTCATCTAAATCTTCTTTGTAAAGTTGATCTTCCATATTCAATGGACCTGATGGTTTTCTTGGCTGCAAAATATTTTACAAAATTCAAACAGGACTGGTAAAAAATATCAGTCACGTGGAAATGGTAGTGTTTGTTTCTTAGTAACTTAGCAAGCAATTTACTTTTTGAATATACATGTAGTTCAATATCTTCACATATGGAGCAATATATAATTTTTACTATGTACAGTATTCTACCTAATTTCTGAACTTTTTATGAGTAAGATATGTGTGGCTCACCTGCACATTAAAAAATAAATAAAAATAAGTTCTTTTACTCACATGTTCATTAATGGGTTCGTAGTCAAATGTGGCTCTTCCAGAACTAAATGCATCAGGTGGAAGTGGTATACCTTCTGGATCTTTCTGTTGTAATCGTAAACTAAGTCTTCTTACTGTTGGTTCATTATTTTTCTCCCTAATAATTTATACATATATATAAATGTACACCAATATATCAAATAACTATTTTCTGTTTTAGTATATCAACAATCTAAGATTTCTCAGAAAAGCAATGAGTAGTCTGGATCACATAATTGTATTAGCCTGTATATGAATGCTTACAGCCCAGCCAGACACTTATGAGTGGATATAAAAAAAATGCGAAAATGAAGCAATGACCCAAATCATGGCATTTCTCCTTTCATGGACTAACACAAAATTGAAAAATAATTATTAACATGGATATAACAAATTAAACTCAATAGTAATTAATAGCAGATGTCTGAGAGAGAGAGAGAGAGAGAGAGAGAGAGAGAGAGAGAGAGAGAGAGAGAGAGAGAGAGAGAGAGAGAGAGAGAGAGAGAGAGAGAGAGATGCACTTACTTGTAGTCTTTCAGTCCTCTCCGGGAGGGTTTGCTTTTCAGTTTAACTTTTTGGCTTTCATACATCTTACTCTTTAACTTAATAGGAAATTTGAATGAAATCAAAATATACACACATGCTTTGAAAAAAAATTGTAAGACTGTTCTTGTTCAAGAGAAGAGAAGATTTTCTCATCTTTAACAAAGAAATCGAACAAAATTACGTACTAAAATAACATTAAATTACATAGTGAAACTATTTTTAACTGAGTTTTTTAACTTAACTTGTTCTGACAACTTCAGCAAAATTTTCCTCCAAAAAGAGAAATTAATCTACCAAAGCTTCATTAAATTATCCATTTAATAAGACTTATTTTAAATTATTTTCTCAAAAGTTTTTAAGTTTTTTCACATTTTTTCTACAAGCAGCTTTGACCTATGTGCCAATAATCATATGAAAAACTTAATTTGAAAGCATTTTAAACTTACTTCCTCAATTCCTAACTTGCTGAAAAAATCTTTGTTATCTTGCACATTCTTCAATCTTTTAATTTCATAGTAGCTTAAACCATCCTGTTATGAAAAGAAAAAGGCAATTGTAACACAATAATATTGTCAGAAACAACCAAAAGTGACAAAAAGACAAACACATAATGGGACCATTGATTAAAATATTCTCCACCTCAGATGGACAATGGTTCTTAAATATGAATAAAGCCTGCAGAGAAACCATGAAAAAATAGTTATGCCTGTGAGGCTTGATAATTTCAAGGAAAAGCTTAATTGTCAAATTTGAGGCCAGTTCAACAGTATGTATGCTTGCTTTCATTTTGGTGACATGATATGATAAAGTTTAAAGGTATGTGTTCAGAACAATTTTTTGCAATATCAGGTCCAATGGAAAAGGTTCCAGATTTTAAAGTTTTTAGAATTCAGATCAAGTGAAAAAAGCCTAAGATGTTTCAGGTACAGTGAAAACTTCCTTGTCTTGGTTCTCTGTGCAAGTCAAAATTCAGAACTTCTGTATCAGTATGAATCAATGTTTTACAATTTTGCCTTGGTTACCTCAGTTTCTTTTTCTGTTTCAGAGTCTTCAGATGCAGATTCACTGTCACTAAATCTTGATAAGGATGACACATTTTTTTCTGTTTTGTTCTCTGTTTTAATGAGACGTTTTGTTTGTTGTACCTAGAAATTAGAACATATATATATACCAGTATATCAAGAACTACAAGATATATCATGAACTATGATCGTTCTGGACATCCAGGTGTTTCAGGTAAAGGGGTTGTCAGCCTCCTTGGATACAGTGAATACAAACAGTTACTGCTTTATAGCATAGAAATAGTACGTATGCATTATAATTTATTGAATGTAGAGCAATATTTTTTAGTATTTCAGCAGTTTTAACGAAATTCATTTATTAATTAAAACCTTGATTTCCAAGGTGTCTTAAGTCGCCATCTTCATCTGTGGCGTCACACCGAAACCATCAATACTGTAAAGATCTTCAATCAATAAATTAAATCTTGCATAGTAAATTGAAAATATGTTATTAATTAGTAAAATACCAATCAAAAGACTACAACTCTTCAATAAATGTACATGGAAACAGTCTGAGAAATCCTTTCATTACTGACATCAATGTACAATGCTTAAACAACAACTGTGGACACTTACTACAAATTTGTTTGTATATACCTTGTTTTCAGCTTCACTGTCAAATTCGTTTTCCAATACATCAATCTCTTTCTTTAACTCGATCTATGTATAAATTTTAAAACAATAATATTCAAAAAAAAGATTTTCATAAATTTTTTTTTAGATTTTTGTAAGGATTTATTAATAAATCAATGAAATTATATCAGTTTTTATTCAATAGATGTATTTTAATAAACACACATTTTATTTTTAGGAAAAACAAACCAGAATTCTGTGAAAGTAATGTGACCTGCCAAAGTTACATACTGTACCTGGAAAACAATCTGCATTAGCATTCATTGACATCAATCTTGTTGCAAACACACATGCTTATAACAGTTATTCTGTGGACCAAATTATTACTGGTGCTGACAATACTTTTTTTAACAGATGATAAGGGGCCTGGCACCAATTTATTTCATTTACCAACAGCACTTTATTTCCTAAATGATAGAAGGCATGGGATGTCACATGACCATCTTTAAAAAGTGTTGTTGACAATAATAATTTGGACTGTGATGTTGGGGCATGTGTTTTTGAGTTATTATGACAAAATTATTTATCAAGCGGTATATAACAAAAAAATGGTTAACCCCCCCCCCTAAAAATCAGTAGTTAACCCAAAAAGTCAACTGTTATTATTTCAAATTTAAGTACACTAAATAAACCACAGATGGCTTGGGGAATTCGATATTGACATCAATATAAATATAATAATATTCCCCCTGTGGATGAATTAATTGAATTTATAGGAAAATCTTAATTGTAATAGACGGGTTGAAATATTTGAGTACTGTTTTACTCAATTCATTCGATCAAATATATCTTTTATGATGCGTTGCAATTCTGCAGTATGAATCAGTAGTGTCATGTTACAATATCATCAGTTTTTATTCCAAAAACCATACGAAGAACCCGAAAATAGAAATAATAAAATCATAAAGGAATATTAAACCTTTTTCTTTTTAGATTGACTTTGTTCATTTGCAGACTCTGATCTGTTTCGCTTGCTTCTTCTAGTAGCTGGCATTTTTTTCCTTTCTTAACAAATACTTCGAACTGTAAGTGTGGATCCTCGCAATCAGCTGGTTATGAAACACACTCCCGCCAAATGTTTACATAACAAACTGATTACTGCCCCTGTTTTTCATCGATTTTCATTATTGAAATAATTTCGACTATTTTCGGGTTAAGTAGCAAACACTTAAAATATGCGGGAAATTCAAATATTGATAATCAACCTCCTTACGGTTTTGGGTTCGATGTTATCTAGTGAATAATTCTATTTATTTACTTACTTACTTATTTATTTATCTATTTATTTATTTATTATTACATTATTATTATAGTGAAATATTATGATCTGTGCTCTAAAATGCTATAGTAAAACTGTATTAAAAATTGTTTTATTTTAAAAATGACATATTTTTATATACCACATATATTTGTATTGCAAATAAGACATATATAAATATTCCGATCCCAAGTGCCTGTAGTCATGGTCATATCATAAACTACCCTATGCTCATTTTTCATTGCTCTACTGGTATCATACCAACAAACTTGTATATCCATGCTTAATTTATTGCTTTTGGATATACTGTATAACTACTGTAGTAGACTGGGCTTGATTGATATGTAGCCCAGGTAGTTCATTCAGTATAGTGTCTATTAACATTTGTGAGCTGGTGGTTTCAATTAAGGTAGTTGAATTGGAAAAAGCAGGGGGAAGGAATATGTAGCAGAAAGGACTTGATAAGTGGCCAGGTAGTTCAGTTTGTGGAGCATCCTGCTAGTTTTTGGAAGGTTCCATGTTTGAGTCCCTTTTTGGCCACTTCATGTTTTCCTTTCCTGTTAATCTACTAACTGATCTAGTCGGTGACATATAAACTGTTTCATAAGTGGAGGATCTATTAAAGGACTCTAAAGAAATAATTAACAAACATTCAAAATAAAATGCAAGTACATAAAAAAACAAATTTATCATAAATTATCTAATGATATTACTATAATTTCAGACATCAAATACTAAACAAGAGGCCCATGGGCCTTAACGCTTACCTGAGGATATGGCCAAAATCATTTGCAAAAATATATACAATATTCTAATACATGTATACATGCCTATACAAAAAATTAAGTTTTCAAGAAACTTAACAATTTGAGTCTTTTTGTGAATCTAAACTTAACAATTTGAGTCTTTTTGTGAATCTATGACCTTGACCTTTGAACATAAGACCTTGAATCATACATCAGAATGATCACCATATCAATTCCTAAAATATTCTAATATACATGCCTATATAAAAAGTTAATAATTTCCAAGATAATTAACAATTTCAGTTTTTATGCAACTATGACCTTGACCTTTGAACGTATGACCTTGAGCCATATATCAAAATGATCGTCATGTTAATACTTACAATATTCTAATATACTTATATATATGAGTCTTCTTGTGCATCTATGACATTGACCTTTGAATGTAAGACCTTGAAACATACATCAGAATGATCGCCATATCAATTCCTACAATATTCTATTATACATGCCTATACAAAAAGTTAATAGTTTCCAAGATAATTAACAATTTCAGTTTTTATGCAACTATGACCTTGACCTTTGAATGTATGACCTTGAGCCATATATCAAAATGATCGTCATGTCAATACCTACAATATTCTAATATATATGCCTATGCAAAAGTTAATATATTGTTTCTTTTTAAATTTTGTCCTGTTGAACATTTTAACAAGGTTGTGATGTTATATATCTTGAAAAATTTTGAAGAAAATAGCCTAAAACTGCAAAATTACAAACTAGGTCATGACCTTGACCCTGTTTTAAAGGTTATTTCAAGAAAAAGTGAAAACTGAAAACCCAATGTCAATATCTGTTCAAATAGTCAAGTTATAACAATTTGAAGCCATTTTACAAAGTTTTTTAAATTTAACGCAAAAACACTTAACCCATTTTTTGACTGAATTCCACAAAATGAACAAACTATAGGCTTAAGACCCTAGAAAAACCAAATATCACATCAGATTTTTTCTCCCATCATTGGTTTCGGAGAAGAAGATTTTTAAAGATTATTGAACCCCTATGTCACCATGACCTAGTTTTGGTAGCCATGGCAACTACACGAACAAATCTGAATTGCACTGACCCAGACATGCTTCTGGCCAAGTCTCATTGAAATCTGTCCAGTACTTTCGGAGGAGAAGTCGATAATGTGTGTTAATGACACACACACACGAACGCACGCACATACACATGCTGCGCTATGCCGTAAGCTCACATGACCTTTGGTCAGGTGAACTAAAAAGGTTAGCTTAGAATACAGAAAAAATTTTCATTAATCTTCCCTTTAAAAGACTTGACTCTGTTAATGTTACATCAGCTGCCTTATGAATTTCTGCATATTGCTTTGGACATGTTATATTAAAGACTTCCCCAATATTGCTTTTTAATTGGGTCTAGAGATGACTTTGCTTATGCAAATTAATATTGGCTGAATGGGTCAGCCTGAGGTGATAGTGATGACTTTGTGCTTCTTATTTATGCAAACTAATATTGGGGCTGAATGGGTCATATAATAGAAATGATTGTGCTTTTTATTTACCAGTTCGTAATTTTTTATTGGCAGAATTAAGTATTACCAGAATGTTGTATTTTTTGTATGTATATATCTACTTTAATGACAAACAAATTTTGTTAATATTTTTTTGTTTTTATTTTGTCACAAACAAAATTACATCAAAAGAAGTATCACAATATCGTATTTTGTAAAAATATTATTAGGTCACAATCTTCACATAATACACACAATTATAGTCTGTATCATATACTTCTTTCTCACAGTGATGAATTCACAACATTGAAATGGACTATAAACAATGTCTATGACACAAGAAACACAAGCATAATATATATATTAGTCTTGTAAATTTGTAAAATAATATACAATATATAAATACATATATGTCATAAAGCATTAAAATCTCAGCATTATAAAATAAACAATATCAAATAAAATGTTGACATTCTCTTCATGTTGTATGAAAAAGTTATACATGAATAATAAACAAATATACTCCATTAAGAAAAGTGTGTTAGAAATCAGCAAATGAGACTGTTATTTCTATCTGAATAAAAATCTGTACAAAATACAAATAATGAAGTTAACCAGTATTTACCATGTACCGTAATACTCCATAACATTTATGTCTATTGAATATGGAATCGCCTTACTCAATAACATTTATGTCTGTTGAATATGGAATCACCTTACTCCATAACATTTATGTCTATTGAATATGGAATCACCTTACCCCATAACATTTATGTCTGTTGAATATGGAATCACCTTACTCCATAACATTTATGTCTATTGAATATGGAATCACCTTACCCCATAACTTCAATATGGAATCACCTTAACCCATAACATTTATGACTATTGAACATGGAATCACCTTACCCCATAACTTCAATATGGAATCACCTTACCCCATAATGTTTGTGCTCTTGATATTAAATCAAATAACCCCATAATTGCTGTGCTTCATGAAATTTGGAATCAAACAACACCATTAGGTTTCTGTTCCATTGGAAATGGAATCAGTTAACCTTGTAACATTTGAGTTCCACTGGATATGAAGCCACAAAAGGTAACCATTTAAGATAACATTTAATACAAATGTTATGGAGTAAAGATTGCATGGTTTGCTGGCAAACTTCCAGGTAAATTAAACATCAAAATCTGTGTCTAAGCCTCAAATGGTAAATTAAAAAAAAAAAAAAAATTGTTGCTTTCAAGGCAAAAATCCAGAAATTGTTTAGAATATTAACAGGCACCACATGATCTTGATGTCAATAACGACACTGTTACTTGGCATTTACATACATATGATCAGTTGATATATCATTTATCATGAACAAAATTTGGGGTATATTTCTGTTGTGAAATGTTTACAATCACATTTGAGCAATTTTCATATTTATTTCTTCATTTTATTGTGGGCTGAAAACTTTGTCCTCACAATTATAGCAAACACACAGTTATATTTTCAAGAAGACTTGCTACATTGATTCAGTAGCTAGTAAACTGTTAATGATGAAATACCATGGTAAAGTCCATTGTGGCTTATGGGTAAAGTCCATTGAGGCCAAAACTTCACATATCAGACTAAGTATTGATTTGTCCTAAGGAATTCGGATCAAACAAAACAACTGATTAAAGCAAATTTGACTTAAAATAATGAATAAAATCATTTAATTGTATTTCAATGACAACCATTACTTAAAAACAATACTAAATCATTTAAATTGTGTTTCCATGACAAACATTTATACCAAAATAATTAGATACACCAGAATGTTTTAATACTACCATCAAGGCAAGCATATACAATATAAACTAACAACTGGTATTTATAAAATACAGTGTACATGTAACATTGTAAAGCTATACATTTTGGTACATACATGTAAACATGTATATATATCATACATTTATCATAACTAAAGACCTCATCTCCTAAAGAAATATTAAAGATTTTTTCTGCAACATTGTCATCTGTGTTGATTTCAAAACACAGCTTAGCTTTTCAGAACAATATTCCTAAATTGAAAACTAAAGTGGCTTGCTGTCATCAATCTCAGGCTCTAAATTAATTGGAGTATGACTTATCCAGCCCTGGATTTGTTCATAAAGATGACCAAATACTCTGGAATTTGATACTCTACTTTGAACACAAGTTTAAACTCCATCAGTACAGTTTTAATAATAAATACTGTTAAGAATTAAGCTGACATTTTTAAAAGATATTTGATGTAGCTTTACAAATGTGATCATACACTACTAATTACTAACCATCTTCAATTAAACAATAAAGTTTTTATGTTGTGAAAAATGAAAAAAAAAAATTATTTAAAAAATATGGAAAATTCTGAAAAATAAACATTGGAAGGTAACAAAACGACAAACGAAGAAAAACATTTACAAAATGTCCATATAGCATGTATCCATATATAATGTATATATACAACCAGCAAGGTTTACAACCTCTATCTAAATGACATAGTGACGATATAGAATTACCGGTTAGACAACTATAGGGATGATATGTAATGGGGAATCTACAATGATGATAAACAATGTAATTTAATAAAGAGTACAAAAAACATACAATTATTATACTGTACCTCTGGTTAAATTGTTAACAATAATTGATTTTCCTTCACAGAAAATTTTCAAAAAATAGTTTTCACTTGTGAATTATTTAAAAAATGATTTTTATAGACACCAATACAATTTTATTGTAATAAAATGTAAAATGTAAGATGATTTGTTCATTGAACATAAGTACAGACTAGTTTGGTCAATACCATACAGATAAATATGTAGCTGGTGCACCACAAAACTATTTAATTTGTAGTTTCGTTATAACTTATTCATAATTTCTAGTGAGTTCATGATATCTGTAGTCTTTTCAAGCTGAACAAAATTATGCTCTTACAATAATGCTCTTTTCAATTTTATAACAATTATTTAAGGTTAACATTAATAGTTACCAAAATATTTGTAGCCCATGATGACTCTTAATAAAGTTTCTTTAAAAAACCACCAATTTCATCCCTCACACATCTCAATATTCCTCAATATGTCAAAACTAAAAAATCATAACAGGTATTCTTTCAGATAAATCCCCTGCTATTCTGCAATGAATACTAAAGCCTGTGGTATCTTCAATGTATAAAATTAGAGCTTGTGAGCTGCCTGACAGTGTAAAATACATCTTTTATTTAAAGAGGTCTGTCATTATAAACTTGAACATTAGTGGAATTGATTTGCACCATTGGCCAGGTCAAATTTCAATGTTTTAGAAATGATAAACAACCTGAAGTGTGTGAGTAAGAAAAATAAAATCAGCAAAAATTCTTTAAGAAAGTTCAAATCACCAGTATATTAAATAAAACAACAAACATTTCCACAAAAAAGTTTTAAAAATCTATAAAAAAAATTGTCCTATGGACTTATTATGATCATTTCATCCTGGACAGGTAAAAAAGTCTGCAAATTTTTCTGTGTCAACATACATAAATGTATTGTACTTTTAATGTATAGAACAGATTTTATGCGCCAAAATCTAAAGAATGTTTGATTGAAGAACGGAATGCACAAAACATATACAGTAAATCCCCTTTAAAATGACCAAAGTGACTTTGCCACCTCTCCCACATTGCCACAGTATTTTGATACCTGAAACTCTATTTCTTTCATGTTTTTCATTACAAGTCTCTTTATCCTCTTTATAATAATATCGAATTGAAACTGGACAATTGATGGCATTGAATTCAAGGTTTTTACTGTAAATGTAGTTCTAATATCTCCCTCTATAATAATAGTTAGGCCTTTAAGCTGTTCCATAATGAATAAATGGGGGTTGACACCAGCCATAGATAATAATTATACAAAACATTTTACGTAAATTCATGTATTAGATATATAATAACGGTATCATAGAAATAACTTCTATAAAATGATAATACCAAATGGTTTTTGTTCAGAGAAGAAAAAAATTTAATCTTTCATGAATCAAAAATCCATTTAATACAAATATGTATTACAGCATAATGCTTAAATTTTTGCCTACAGTCATTATCTCAATGAAAAATCTAAAAAATTGTCAGATTTTTTTTAAAACTTCTTTTAAATTAACCTGCTATGCATTTTCTTTTTTTTATCCATTTCAAAATAAAGTTTCATATGAAATATTGATAAACATACCAGGAAATAAAACTGTTACTGTCTGCTTCTTGGTGGCTATTATAGCACAATGTTAACAATACACAAATAAAGATGAAAATATTTATTAAAAATGAAAAGTAAAAACACAACATCATATATGCTACTTCAATACCGCAATTCATAGTAAATGGGGTGGACAATTGTACCACAAGTATTCCTAGCCTTTGTATGGAACTATTATAGAGATGGAATTAAATAAATTGAAACATTTCTTATTTGCTTCATCATGCAAAAATGAAATGGAAAGTCTTTCAAATCTAGTTGAATTTGGCTCTGCACAACCTTTAAAGAGTATGAAACATTGCATGGATAAATCTTATTAAATACAAATATTGGTACCTGTATATGAATGAACCTTATTTAACACTTGTATTGGTACTTGTTTGTGGACGAACCTTATTTAATACACATACCTTTAAATTAGAAACAACCTGTTTAATATTCGTCCTTAAAGCAATACAATATAATTAATTTGTCTTCTAACTTAGAAAAGTTGCTTAAATCAAGCTTAGCAAACACCTAAGACAGACTTAATGTACACTTTAAAACACTCACTCACAATGACAATGAGATTCAATAAACTCTGAAGTGATAGCATTATGTATTTTAGTCATAGGATGATGGATGCTTGCGTGGGTTGGATAAAGGTGGATAAATGCTATTTTGTTACCTAAAGTTATCCGAGTTCAGATGCTTTGCCTTATATTATGGTGGTCAGTTATGAGATGTTGGTGGAATCTACAGTGCATTTACCAAGAGAAAACTAAAAACCTTTGGCAAGTTAACAGACAAGAAGGATAAGAACCTTTGGCAAGTTAACAGACAAGAAGGATAAGAACCTAGGCTGATGCAGAGAAAGGCACTGTGATCAATAAGCTTACAATCTGATGGAAGCTTCAATCGATTCTTAAAATTTTGTACATTTGGAGTAGAACATTGGTGTCAAATGACATTACTCAAAAAAAATCTGTGTAACTAAAGTTATTTCTTATGATTTGGTAGAATTCAGGCGTTATTGAATTTTACTACATATGTAGCTGTTTCTGTTGAAATGACTACTAGTAAAAACATCCACTAAAACACTCCATCATCAACATTTCCTAACTACTGTCAGACACTCTTGTGTCAAGACAGAAAATAGAGTGGCTAACTATTACTATTATGTAATGCAGAATATTTTATGTATTAGCTATCAAACTTCATACAAAACACTGAAAGCATATACACAGCTAATCTTGTTATCTAATAAAACAAATATAAATATCTCTATTAGAGGCAAAAAGAGGTTCACCAGACTATCACATAATACCTCCACCATTTGTGAGGAATTATCAATGAAAACTTTCCATTGAAAGCATGACTTCCCTTTGACCTTTGACATTTGACTTTCAGGGGTCAAACTGATTTTTGCTTTAAAATGTTGAGTGAAGCCATATAAACAAAACAGTTTCTTTCTGAAAGTCAAAGATTCAAATTCATTTTCAAGCAAAAACATAGTATCAAGGGTCAGATGAAAACCCTATTATTATTACGTTTTTTAGGGGAAATAACTGTCTTAGATAAATGAGACATCTACGCAAATGTTTGAGGCTATCAAGTGATATATGAGTGAACTCTATCAAATCTTAAAACAACTGACTAAAAATCTACAATCATCATTGTCATCTACTGTCATTAAAAATTACATAAAAAAACATTGTTTTTGACTAGTCACAAATAAATACTTATATACTGGTGGACATACACAGGATAATCAAAAGTGTAACAACATACACGAACACAACGGCACTGAGTGCATTCTGAACAAAGTATATATTGGTCATCTCATCATAATAAAACCACTTTACATGTAGTTTAAATGGAATTCCCCAGAGCTCCACCTGATATCTCATAGCATGTGCTGCGCAATTATTTCTATTGGCAATGAATCGCTTAAAGTGACGTTTTTCCATAATTACAACATTTTATCAGAAATATTAGACATAAATGTTATCCATTTCAAACTTAAGAGATACTGATCACATAGTACGCTGGCGAGTTCCAATTGGAGAAGGTGTTTCACATAAATTTATGATATTAATCCGATGCAGATTCAAATTTTAGGTGATGTGAAAAAATGTTCATCATCTAATAAAGCACATTTTAGGCAAAGAAAAAGAAAATACATTATTCCAAGTCCCTTATATACAGTTCTTAAAAAGTAACTAAATCTACAGAATTCATATCAAATTTATTTCACTACTAAAATTACAGAAAACATTTAGCATGATGGGGGACTAGGTATCTGATTATCATAGAGTCTGATTAAAACTTGTGTCATGTCAAGTTATTCTCTAGTTTTAAAAACTTTTACTTGGTGAGCAAACAACACACATATATGATTTGAGTGAATATTGGTCATATACAGGTTGAATGATATATCATATAAAATGACATGAGGGACTTTCTATTCATGTTTCTTAGAAGATGTGGTAAAAATAATATTGACACCAATGTTAATAAGAAACTGTATCAAAAATGTTCTACTAATATCGATACAAGGATTGTATCAAACATGTTCTATTGATACTAATACGGGATTGTATCAAACATGTTCTATTGATACTAATACAGGAAGTGTATCAAAAATGTTTTACATATTGATACAGGGATTGTATCAAAAATGATTTACTAATATTGATACAAGGATTGTATCAAACATATTCTACTGATACTGATACAGGGATTGTATCAAAAATGTTCTACTAATATTGATACAAGGTTTTTATCAAAAATGTTATATACTAACATTGATACAGGGATTGAATCAAAGATGTTCTACATATTGATACAGGGATTGTAT
Source organism: Tegillarca granosa (assembly GCA_029721355.1). NCBI lineage: Eukaryota > Metazoa > Mollusca > Bivalvia > Arcoida > Arcidae > Tegillarca > Tegillarca granosa. Next base: position 24,062,236 of record CM056601.1, read on the forward strand.
CAAAAAAGTTTTACTAACACTGATACAGAGATTGAATCAAAAATGTTATACTGATACATGGAGTGTATCAATAATGTTCTACTAATATTGATACAGGGACTGTATCAAAAATGTTCTATAATGACTAATACATGTAATACAAGAGATGATAACATGAATCAGTAAAATGTTTTGATCTTACAATGTAGATGGATGTTTTTGTTGTTATCAATTTACACAAATGTTACCTCATAAAGTCTCATTATGACTATCACATTTATAATACATTTTGTTGATTTTTTATTCACTAAGTGCTTTAAAGGTTAAGATTTAGGACACAAACAAAATATACCCCTCTCTAAACACATGAATGAGGGACCGCAATAATTATAAACACAAGTTTTAAAAGATTAATTGAAATATAAATTAATTCCATCAAACTTAAAAAATTGTAAAAATTTGACTTTAATAAAATATGTTTCAAAACTGGACCCATTTCAATAGATTTTTTCATGTCTGTTTTCGTTAAAATCAGAATATCCATAGAAAAATTTATAAAACACATGGGTCCTATAAATTTTAACTTTTTAATATTTAAAATTATGCTAAACTATTTAAAATTCTATACTCAATATGTCTATATTTTAAAATCAATGCAAGAAAAATAGTCAACTTTTAAATCGTGAGAGAATATAAAAAAGTTTTTAACATTTCAGTGTAGATAAAATTTTTAAGGGATCAACAATACCTAAACTGGCCTCATTTAACTGGTAACATTTGTCTAACAATAAAATTTTGCCCTGACACTAAGAAAAAACATGAAGAAAAATGGTTAAGGTGTTAAACTTTAGTTGTTGTACAAGTTGGCATATGGTCCACCTCCTCTAGTTGGATATGGCGATTTCTCTTGTGTACGAGCCATTTCATAGACAACATCATCAGACTGCGGCAAAGGTACCCTCCTCAGTAGGTATATCAGAATTGACATTAATATTATACAAAGTATCTGAAATAGAATAAAATATATAGCACATTACTTCATAGTATGATTAATACATCAGTCTATGGTAACCATTTTTGACACAGAAAGATGCATTAATTTTTGACAAACTTGTTAAACACAACAAATCTTATTTAACCATTTAACTGTTTAGAAATGGAATTTATATTGCTTCAACTTCCAAAGCAAACTGAATGATGTGCACTAGTATATTATAACTAGATTGCTTACAATATCAATGGAAGTCATAGCATTATAAATGCTATTACCACATAATCCAATGCTTACTTTTACAATTCGCATTTTCAAAAATCTTATTATGGTTTTTTTTTTTATTAATCTTGACATAAGTTCATGAAGGTCAAATTGTTAAAACAGTAAATAAATGACAACATATATGTAGGTACAAGCAATACATGTCAATTGTGATCAATGGTAATTATAGCCCATATAAATACATTTGGTCTCAGTGTTATAGAACAAAAACAATAGAAATATATACATGTATATATAAAGGGCATATCTTGATATATGGCCAGTGCAATTTTGTGATCAATGATACATCAAATGATGTCTTTTGGTAGCCATTGTTAATCTTGTACCAAGATCAGAATTCAAAACCCCATTATTTTGTAGGTTGTTATTTAAAATACTTGTAGATATTACTGTGAATAGTCTTTCAAACGCTACAATTTGATTTTTACCTGTAAGATAAGGATACTTATAGCAACCAATGATATCTTCCCAACATTGTCCTTGAAGAAATCAACAATGGCCTGACCACAACCCTAAAACAGAAAACAAATAGTTTATAAGGGAAAAACCAGCAATGTTGTCATCAAACAGTTAATGCTTGACATACTATATAACAATTATTTTAGCAAGTTAGGTTGACACTTTCGTGATTTCAATTTCAACAGACATTTTACCATAGAAACAAGAGAAGAGTGTATAATGAATGAAAGTTTTTAAGCCTCAGCCTAGATCCTTTCACATACTGTAAATATACTAATTTTAGCAGTGTAATAACATTACTGTTTTTCGTGCTAGGACAGTAGCCCTAATTTAAATACATCACTAAAACATGTTTGACTTATAGTCTGTTTCTCAAAAATTGTTTGGCAATAATTTAAATCCCAGTGAATAAGTGGAGGATGTAAACTGCTCTAAAATTCGTACATGCTAAAATAAGTACGTTATCAGTATATCAAGACAGTCGGGTTTTTTTGGGATACTGGGGGAAACTGAAGTAAATTAAGAAAGAAAAATAAATCACCAACCTTTGGCAAGAAATATAAACTTTCTTAAAATAGGATCTGTGAGACGTGGGAGAATTAAACATGCAGAAACAAGTCAAGTGATATAAGTTTTGTGCTGGTGATGGCATATAAATCTTCCAACATCCTATAACTCACTCAAAACCTTATTTTTCTTAAAGAATATACAACCTACATACATATAATATTTAACTGTAATACACTGTTTGTAAGGTTGAAAATTGTTAGTTTCTTTGATATTTTAAACGTTTTGTTAATCATTGTTATTCTAAATACATGGACTGCAGAACAGGGAATTTTCACGATAGTCTTATTTTTGCTTTAATTCAAGAGTAAAACTATAGCGAAAATAAAAATATTGATAATATGAAAAAAGTCAATATTATTTATGCTGGCGGTCCCCAGATTTTTCAAATTTAAAAGAACACAAAAAATGTCTACGTTGTCTTTTGCCAATATTAACTGATGCGAAAATTTCCCAATTGGCAGTATAAAAATATATATGTGATCAGAACAGTGTAGTGTTGTGAGGTTTTATTGTGTCTGTAATACCTTTTTATAAACATTTTCATTTTCTACATCTTTGTCAGTAATGGTGATTTTATACATAGGACAAAACTTGTAGTCTTCATCTGCCACATGATCATACCGATAACCATCAGACATACAGCAGGAGTTAGGTACATAGTTCTTATAATTATCTACTTTATCTTGATTCAGAAATCCAGTCTTCCATGAATCAAACTTATAATCTGTATAACCAACACCTCCACAACAATGTAGCTGTAAATATACAATGTAAAACAACATATCATATCTGATATTACAACACCTCCACAACAATGTAGCTGTAAATATACAATGTAAAAAAACATATCATGTCTGATATTACATCACTTCCACAACAATGTAGCTGTATATATACAATATAAAACAACATATCATATCTGACATTACAACACCTCCACAACAATGTAGTTGTATATATACAGCAAACAACAACATATATCTTAAACAACACCTCCACAACAATGTAGTTGTATATATACAACAAACAACAACAAATATCTGATACAACACCTCCACAACAATGTAGCTGTATATATACAACAAACAACATATATCTTAAACAACACCTCCACAACAATGTAGTTGTAAATATACAATGTAAAACAACATATAACATCTGATATTACAACACCTCCACAACAATGTAGCTGTAAATATACAATGTAAAACAACATATAACATCTGATATTACAACAACTCCACAACAATGAAGCTGTAAATAAACAATGTAAAAAAACATATCATATCTGACATTACAACACCTCCAGAACAATGTATCTGTAAATATACCAAGTAAAACAACATATCATATCTGATACAACACCTCCACAACAACGTAGCTGTATATCAGGGGTCCAGAAACGGTCTTATTTGCCGGACATGTCCGACAAAAAATATTTTTGTCCAATGTGAAAAATCACTTGTCGGACATTTTTAGTTAGTAATAGAATTCAGTTAATAGGACATATAAATAAATATGTTTGTCGGTCATTATTTTACTCGAGTATTGTTTGCTATCACCTGTCAACCATTTTCAATAAATACTACAGATCTAATAATTAGGCTTTTGTTTATTAATCAGTTAGAATCCATGGTCTCAATCTGTTCCTTTTGTTTCATCGTCCTGAACCCTCATTAATTTTGTTGTTAAGTTGTTTATTAAGTAATCACATCGCTTGACAGACTGAAGCCATAAACAGCTGATTACGAGGGTTGATCCTTGAAGGTCATGGTCATCGGACTATTATCAAAGAGTTCCACGCGGGATGTCAAATAAACCACAACGCGCATCGTATGGTCTTTGCAAACTGTTTAGTTATAAATAATTTTAAAGTCTAAATACAATCAAAGAGGTCTCGAAATGAGGTTCAGTAAAGTTCGTGTAACTTCGACAAAAACGAAAATGCACGATTGTCAATAAACAAAGATGGCCATCAAACCTTGTGTCGTCAACGCCGACAGTACAAAAATCGACAATATGTGGACACATGAGCCTGACCACATGTATCTAAATAAGCTCTATGTAGTAGTTAAATCTTTTTAAAATCTATTTGATAATAAAAATTAAAATATTTAAAAAAAAACATCGTCAATAACATCATCGGTGGTACCAGGGACTTATAACACTATCTTTTTTTTTTGTTTTTGTTTTTGTTTTGTTTTTGCTTTACACAGCATCGGTGGTACGGTTGCTTTAAAAAATGTCCGACACCCCAGTCAAAGTTTTCTGGAGCCCTGCTGTATATATACAGCAAACAACAACATATATCTTAAACAACACCTCAACAACAATGTAGTTGTATATATACAACAAACAACAACATATATCTGATACAACACCTCCACAACAATGTAGCTGTATATATACAACAAACAACATATATCTTAAACAACACCTCCACAACAATGTAGCTGTATATATACAACAAACAACATATATCTTAAACAACACCTCCATAACAATGTAGTTGTATATATACAACAAACAACATATATCTTAAACAACACCTCCAGAACAATGTAGTTGTATAGATACAACAAACAACATATATCTTACATAACACCTCCACAACAATGTAGCTGTATATATACAACAAACAACAAAATATATCTGATACAACACCCCCACAACAATGTAGCTGTATATAAACAACAAACAACAACAAAATATCTGATGCAACACCTCCACAACAATGTAGTTGTATATATACAACAAAAACAAATAAAATATCATGTTTTACCACTTATAAATTTCATGAGGTAAAATTGATCAATTTCTTACAACAGTTATCAAAAGAAATCAAAGCTTAACAATTCTTATTTGTATGATCAATGAAACTGTTTAACTTGAGTATGTAAATTTTCTACAAGACTTCATTTTTTTATGAAATTGAAACAAAAACTCAAACCTTACACTTTATACCAGATGAAAATAAAATAATTTGCCCTATTGATCCTCAAAGTAAGAAATTATACACAAGTCCTCCATGTCTTATTTATTCCATTGAAGTGCTTATAGAAATTTTTTAAGTTTAATTACTAGTAAACATAAGAATTTATGATAGATGATTTGTTATTTCAGTTAGTCATGGCAACATACTGATTGAAAATACTGTAAACTGTGGTTATTTTCATGATGTGGAAATTTTCGCTATTTTCGCAAATTGAAAAAAATTGCGAAAATTACCCCCTCGTGAAAATTTCAACAAAACTACAATGTTATCCATATAGCGGCCACACAAGATCCAACAAGATCATGAAATTACCCCCATGCGAAATGTCAAGTATCCAATTTCGACTCAGGAAATAACCATGTTTACAGTACATGTATCTTGAAAGTATCTCTGTGTGACATTAAAGATGTACCTCTTTCTGCATAAAATCAAAGGCTGAAGTCACACGGTTGTCTCTACCATAGCTGTTCTGTAGCACTGTCTGCAACAGTTGTGAATCTTGTACTTCTCGCTCAACCTGCAAAAGATTAACGAAGAGGTAGACAACACCTGAAAAATTTAACTTCCTTGTACGTTTGTATCTGACCCTTCCAGGTGAAAAACAGCAATGCTTCTAAAAAGCTTAAAGCTATCCTGACCGAGAGTCAAGAAGCAAATTCTTCCATTATATCTTCTATATACATGACAATATGACTAGTTCATATCTACCAGACAAAGACTGTTTAAAGTGTTGTAACATTTCAACAAGAATTCCACGGATTAAAATGTCTCACCTTATTAGTTTTTGAACAAGTAGAAAAAACATTACTTTTACATAAACTTTTACATTTTGACATGTAGCCGCAGCTGCCACCACCTATGACTACAGCAGAAAAGTAACACCTAAGGCTCACCTAATGGCAATGCCAGGCTCGACAAAAACCTCAAACATAAAAATAAAAGCCTTGCTTGAACCGGAAATAAAAATTATCATTTGATTATTGGTGTTCACTCAAAGCTGTATCTGTTATTGAGAAAATAAGTGAAAACTTTTGTTATGTAAATATTTGATCATTTTAATATCATATTTTAAGTAATTATCATTACTATGAAATATATTCACTTCTTTTTTACTGAGCTTAACAAAATTTAAGTTAAATTAGAACATCAGTGGAATGGAATGGATTGAGTGGAGGGGATTTGAGTGAGAGGAGTTAAGTGGAGCTTAGTGTAGTGGAGTTGTGTGTAGTGGAGTTGCGTGTATCGGAGTTGAGTAGATTTGAGGAGTTAAGTGGAGTAAAGGTGTTATAGTCCCTGTCAAGATGGAAGAGAAAACCAAAGTTACTCACCAAATCCAACATAACATATAATATCATGTTCAGTCTTATGTTTATGTACAGCAGACAATTTTTTTTTATTTGGATGAATTTTCTGACTTACTGATTCTATTGATTTTCGGTAACTTGAAATAATGGGAAAGATGACTAACAAAAAACAATGAATATATAAATAAGAATACATACCTCTTCTCTATAAATATAGGCTATAACAGCTCCACTTATCATCAACAAGACCATCAATGATAGATATATATCAAACTGAAAGTAGAAATATTCCAAAGCTATAAATAAATGCATTAATTGTGGATTTGGTATATATATGAGAGCATTGTTGTTTTTCTTTTAATTTCATCTCAAACTTGCTTTATTACCATGGTTACTGTAATTATACACTTACTTCAGACAAAAGAGATGTCTTAATGTTTTCCTCTGAAGGTTGAATAACAGAACTTTTGACAAAATGCTGTAAAGTTAAATGTGCAAATGATATAACAGTAATGAAAATTTTATCTAAATAATGTTATAATTCTTCTTTATTATTTTGTCATCTTCTATATTGGAGTTTGTTCAAAACCATTCTTCTGGTTTTTTTTTCCCTCTCCCTCTGATGCATATCTCTGGGTTTATTGCCAAACCCACAAAAACTGTCATGGCTGAACAAATGGTTACCAGTACTTGTTTCTATTGTTGTTGGTTTTTTTTTTCCCATATTTCATTTAAGGTTTCTGATATTCTCTTTTACAGATTAGAATTTTCAGCAGATTAAATTATAAAGACATTAAGACTTATTTGGCAAAGATGATTGTTTTATGACATTTGAGAACATATCAAAATAAACACAAACTCTTTGATTGTTATACATTGTGCAATTAGTATATTCTAGTTTTAGAACCTCTTGTCAACAGCACAGTTATTCAAAATTTTAAATCTTTAAAAATAATCCAAGTCTCCTTCCAGATCTACATACATTTATTTGCTGACTTTAAAATAAAACACCAATTTTGCTCTTTTGATTTTCAATTAGATTCATAATTTATTTTTAAACATGACAAATGGTCAAAGCATATCCTATATTTTTCAGGCTGATCAGGTATTGCATAAGCCACTAAGGTTAAAAAGACCTTTCATAAACTAAAGTGTTGTATTTATTCTAGTTGACTAGTATTTTGTAAATGTTTACTCTAGAGTACAATATTTCATTTTGTGCTGACTAGAGTCCATACACTCTACAAAGTATAATTTTGTATTCTAGCTGACCAGCAGTAAAATGTACTTTGTATAGTTTTTATAGAGTACAATATTTCATTTTGTGCTGACTAGATTCCCTACACTCTACAAAGTATAATTTTGTATTCTAGCTGAACAACAGTGCAATGTACATTGTATAGTTTTTATAGAGTACAATATTTCATATTGTGCTGACTAGAGTCCATACACTCTAACAAAGTATGATTTTGTATTATAGCTGACCAGCAGTAAAATGTACATTGTATAGTTTTTATAGAGTACAATATTTCATTTTGTGCTGACTAGATTCCCTACACTCTACAAAGTATAATTTTGTATTCTAGCTGAACAACAGTGCAATGTACATTGTATAGTTTTTATAGAGTACAATATTTCATATTGTGCTGACTAGATTCCCTACACTCTAACAAAGTATGATTTTGTATTCTAGCTGACCAGCAGTAAAATGTACATTGTATAGTTTTTATAGAGAACAATATTTCATTTTGTGCTGACTAGAGCCAATACACTCTAACAAAGTATGATTATGTATCCTAGCTGAACAGCAGTAAAATGTACTTTGTATAGTTTTTATTGCGTACAATATTTCATTTTAAGCTGTTTTACAGCCCATACACTCTACAAAGTATGATTTTGTATTCTAGCTGAACAGCAGTGTAATGTATTTATGTTTTTATAGAGTGCAATATTGTATTTTTTGTGATGACTACAGCCCATACACTCTAACAAAGTATGATTTTGTATTCTAGCTGAACAGCAGTGTAATGTATTTATGTTTTTATAGAGTGCAATATTGTATTTTTTGTGATGACTAGAGCCCATACACTCTAACAAAGTATGATTCTGTATTCTAGCTGAACAGCAGTGTAATGTATTTATGTTTTTATAGAGTGCAATATTGTATTTTTTGTGATGACTACAGCCCATACACTCTAACAAAGTATGATTCTGTATTCTAGCTGACCAGCAATGCAAAGTGCTTTGTATAGTTTTTACAGAGTACAATATTTCATTTTGTGCTAACAAGAACCCATACATTGTACAAAGTATGATTTTGTATTCTAGCTGAATATCAGTGTAAAGTACATTGTATAGTTTTTATAGAGTACAACATTTTGTGCTGACTAGAGTATATACACTCTACAAAGTATGATTTTGTATTCTAGCTGACCTAAAAGATTTTACAAAGTACAATATTTCATTTTGTGCTATTAATTAATATGCACACAACAAAGTACAATTTCGTACCTTAGCTGACAGCTAGAAACCTTGTAAAGATGTTTTCTACACAGTGGTTTTGTTTGCCTAAAATTACTACCGAATAAAGGTAGTTTCCCCTTGAGAAATAAGACTAAAATTTCCCAATTTGACATTAAAATTCCCCAAAAGGCAACAGTGGCACATAATCAAATAGTTTAAGTTAAATCCAGTTGTCCAAAACTGTTTTGACAGACAAAAATGTTAGATATTGTCACAATATAAAATCTTTGCAATGAATTTCAAAATTCTGAGCATAATATGTGACATAAAAAGGGTCCAAATTTTCCCAATCTGAAAGGTAGAAGGTAGTTTTTAAAAACCATAGCAAAATCACTGCTACAGAATACATATTGTATTTTTGTGTTGATGAGTACATGTGTACCCTACAACTGACAGGTATATACCTTGTAAAGATGTTTTCTACAGAATACATATTGTATTTTTGTGTTGATGAGTACACATGTACTCTACAACTGACAGGTATATACCTTGTAAAGATGTTTTCTACAGAATACATATTGTATTTTTGTGTTGATGAGTACACATGTACTCTACAACTGACAGGTATATACCTTGTAAAGATGTTTTCTACAGAATACATATTGTATTTTTGTGTTGATGAGTACACATGTACTCTACAACTGACAGGTATATACCTTGTTAAGATGTTTTCTACAGAATACATATTGTATTTTTGTGTTGATGAGTACACATGTACTCTACAACTGACAGGTATATACCTTGTAAAGATGTTTTCTACAGAATACATATTGTATTTTTGTGTTGATGAGTACACATGTACTCTACAACTGACAGGTATATACCTTGTAAAGATGTTTTCTACAGAATACATATTGTATTTTTGTGTTGATGAGTACACATGTACTCTACAACTGACAGGTATATACCTTGTAAAGATGTTTTCTACAGAATACATATTGTATTTTTGTGTTGATGAGTACACATGTACTCTACAACTGACAGGTATATACCTTGTAAAGATGTTTTCTACAGAATACATATTGTATTTTTGTGTTGATGAGTACACATGTACTCTACAACTGACAGGTATATACCTTGTTAAGATGTTTTCTACAGACTACATATTGTATTTTTGTGTTGACTACTGGTGATATACGCTTTAGAAATAGCAATGTGGATTTTAGTTGATCATTGTATTTTTTTGTTGATGAGTACACATGTACTCTACAAAGTTTGATTTTGTATTTTAGCTGACCAATAGTTTAACAGCTTTTCTCAACAAAGTACATCTAGATAAGCTGTCTTTGTATATACCAGGACACACACTCTACAATATTTTAATCAATTGCAGTTTGACATTTAATCTAACAGGTAATACCCGTAAGCTGATTTATTCAGCTGCCATCCTTAATGTCATTTAAATGGACAATAACATTCACACATCCAGAGCAGGAAGCAGTTTGAAGATGCAAAATGTATGTTGATTGTGTCATGCATGAGTAAAAATGTTTACAAAAGATAAAACATTAAATCAATAAAATCCATAAACACCTGAGAGATGAAAAAAAAAACCCATAAACTTGTTAATTTTGTTTCCTGAAAAAATTACATTGATAATTACATTGATCTGATATTTTATTATCATGACAAAAATAAATAATGAAAAAAAATTAAATAAATAAATAAATAAATAAATAAATAAATAAATAATAAACTAAGAAATATCATCTTATACATCATAGTTTTCAATTTTAGAGATCAAAATGCATTTTTCAGAAAATCACTCAGGACCATTAGTTAAGTGCTTAGGTTTGTTAAAACGACCTTTTGGATCCTTTTGGATTCTAACAATAGCACACACAGATCACAACAAAACACAACAATCTAATAACACTATAAACCACAAGTGGGATATAAAGAACCTTAATTTCTGCTGCTCAGATACAGGTTATTGATTTTTTTTATATCCATGGTTTTACATGTTTCTAGAAAGGTCAATACAAAACACTATAATTATCATCTTTTTTCTTTGCTGTCCTTAAAATGATTGGCAGTGAGAATTCTCTGTCGACAAACTGCTGTGAAAATTCTCAGTTGACAATCTGCTGTGAAGCATTATAAAAATGGAAGTTTTAACATCAATATTCCAACAGATATATCCCGTAGCAGATTTCTTTTCTAATCAAATATCTCTGTGTTACTAATCCATATAGAATAATATCACAAAGTTAATTGATACATGTCAATCATTTGAGGAAACTATCTGGTCTAAAGAAAAACAATATTGTGACACTGGTTATAACAAATCTAATAGAACAGAAAGGCATTCCTAAATATAGGAATTTTTAAAATGGAATATTCATGTTCAACAACATAACATGTTTGTAATACAAATATCCAATACAACTAACAAGTTCAGACTAAAATTAGCAAAATAAAATGTACAATCAAATTAACAAACTCTCTAATAACAAATCAATGTGGTTTACTAGTGTACAAAAGATATGGAATCTTATCACTTGACATTTTTCTTTAAACAAGAGGGCCTTGAAGGCCCTAGGTGCTCACCCAAAAATGATTTCACTCAGCTTGATTTTGGCCAACTAAAGCTTCTAATATTAAAATTGATTTTTCCTATAATTTTAGTGACCTACTTATTGACCCAACAATTTCATGGCCAATATCTAAACTTGAGCTAGCTTTTGTCAAGTGGATCATTCAGAGCAAGTTTGAAGGGGATTAGACTAAAATTCGGGCCAAAAGAGTGTTATCAAGGTTTTTCTATAATTTGACCTACTGATCTACTTCTTGTCCCAACATGGCCCATATAAAAATTTGAGCTAGCTTTTGTCAAGTACCGGTAGATCATTTTGAGCATGTTTAATAAAGATTGGACCAAAATTGGGGCCTTGTGCTCAGGTGAGCTAAAAAGGCTGTTTTTCCAGGAACATGTGACATAAAGCATTTTCAAAAAAAAGTCAAGCAAACTTTTTAAGGGGTATTGGGCATATAGTTCAATGGCAAGCCTCATTAAAAATCACCATGGCTAAAAACCCATTGTTTCCAATTTCTGTGCTGAAATGACCTAAAATTTATTTCAAGGTCACGTATGTGGACAAACTTGTTGTAAATTTGACATTAAGATTTATTTTCAACAAAATTTTAACAAAAATGAGCATAAAAGGAAAACATATGTTATGTCTGACAATTGTTAGGCTAGATTCTGGTGCTTCAAATGCAACAAGTTTGCAGCTTATAAATGCTGGATTTGGCCTTAAGTCATCCATTCTAAACAGTTGATTATTAGACTATATGGATGGAATTGGAATGAATTTACAGTGTTTTTCACCCCAGTCAAGAAACTGGAGTGCCAGGAGAACACCACCAACATTCAGCAAGCAAACTGACAAACTTTCTCACAAAAGAATCTACCCATGTGGGATTGGAACCTTGTTGATGAGAGGCACTGTGATCCATAAGAACTGGCTATGGACAACTTGGCCACTGAGGACCCATTAGAATACATGTATAGTGAAATGTTGAAAATTTTCTACCTGAAATAAGAAAAAGATTTTTTACTACAGGTTTTCCCTTTTATACTTTTTCTAATCATATTAAACTTCAGAATTAACTTACAATAATTAATGCCCATCTTCTGGGTCGAGCTGCTCCATATATTCCAATAATGCCAAACACAATAACAGAGGCACCAAAGCTTATAAATATATAAATAGCTATGGTATATTTTTTCAGTTCATCTGTAGCACTAACATACTGGTTAATCCAATAATCCAACAGAAGCCAAAGCGATACTCCGAATATTGCTCCACCAATAAGCTACAAATATATAAAATAATTACATGTATTGAAATATAATCATATCATTAAATAACCAAGAAAAAGTAATAAATTACCGAAAATTAACTGTCAGAGGATCAGAGTATGATATTTTGTTCTGTTAATACAAAGTATATATATAAAGATTTTTTTTTCAAAAACATGCACTTGCCAAAAGTCGACCTAACCTAAAACAAAACATAACACAAGTAAATTACAGAACAGCCAAACCAAATGATATCACAAAAGCACCATGGTATACTGTGGTATTGTGTTAACTTCCACTTTATGCTTGTACCACTAGGGATTAAAAAAACATGGTATACCAATATACTGCACATCTGATTCTCTAACAATTAGACTTGTTTGCCAGATTATTAATTTTGTAGCCATGAATTTGTCAATTACTGTATCTTAAAGTTTAATCTGAGAAAAATTTTATACAAAAATGTTGAAAAGGAAGACCATTACATCAATAGCCAAAGGAACAAAATAGAGTCCAACCTGGGTAAAACAGCCAAAACAAGAAGCATTTTGTGACTGAATGTTAACCACTTGGCCATTACAACCTATGTTTCCATTAATGGTACCCACTACTTATTTCTGAGAAATGTTTTCATAAAGTTATTTTGTGAAAAAATACTTTAAATTTTGTAAACTTGGCTATAAGTAATATTAAATTTGTGAAAACTTAGCTATAATAATATTTTAATTTGAAACGATCTCAGAAATATAATCAAACCATAAAATAACAGATTAAAAGTCAGTAAATAAGTAAAGTTAAAATGATTAAAAAAATTATATCATTTACTATGGTACATGTATTTATAACTTTTATTTCATCTTAAGTACCATACACAATTACATTTAATGATGTGTTATAAATTCTTTTGTTATCATAAGTGGATCAGAAATAATCTTCAGCTGACAGACAGACAGGAAAAATTCCCAAACTTGATAGTAATACAGAAAATATTGAGTCTCTTGATAGACTTGGGCAGAGAAGAAATTGAAAAGTTAACAAAACTGAATCAATATTTCATTAGTTCCCCGTTACAAATAACTGGTGATATTGATCTGAATATATACATAAATACATCTTAAATATCCAAAATAATATCCCGAGTCTTAATTAATGACATACTAAGGCTACCATAAAAATATTCAGTCTCTCTGATTTTGTATTAAATTCTCCAATGACTAACATGATAGAGTAATCTTAGCCATATATTTGACATTGGCAATTCAATCTTTACTTGTATGTAAACAACAGTCAAACCATAACATTTTTAAGTTGTTCTGTGGATAAATTGATTGATTCAATGGGGTTTTATGTCCTAGTCAAGAATATTTAACTTATATCGGGATGTTACCAGCTATAGGCGAAGTGGCAGAAACATTTAACCTTTGCAGTTTGCTTATGGCAATGTGCAGGGAGAGTTCTTTAATGAGCCACACCTGCCATGGCACGGTACGTTGATTATAAAGATGTCATACAAATGACTTGGTCACTTTCATTTCTAAATACGGAGTGCTTGGTGAAAGAACAGTCAGGACCAAATTTCCAGTCTTGCTCAGACATGGGTGGGTTCGGAAGTTGTTCTGTGGAGTAACAACTGTTGGTAACATTTTACCTCTTGACAAGATATTTTAAATTCTATGTTTATTACATAATGATCAGCTCACTAATGTAGGTCAACTGTCGAAGTCAATTAATCAATGATCATAAAATTGATTTTTTTAATGAAGATAAAAAAATTGATATATGGATACTGTAAACATACTAATTTTAGGATGTATGTATTTTAGTGCAATTTACATTCTTGACTAATTCGCATGGATTTAAATTAGCGCAAACAACTTTTAAGAAACAAACTATAAACTTGTCAAACACGTATTTTAGAGCAATTTACATTCTCGACTAATTCGCGTGGATTTAAATTAGTGCAAAACAACTTTTGAGAAACAGACTATAAGTCAAAACCTGTATTTTAGCGAGGTATTTAAATTAGCGCTACTGTCCTAGTGCAAAAATGGCTAAAATTAATACATCGCTAAAATTAGTACATTTACAGCATCTTATGATTTAAATTCATTTTTGTATTTTTATGATCCTGGACTAGGTAAAATACGGAAGTACACATTTTTAAACAGTAAATATTTTTAATTTACAAATTATATAATACTAAATTTGTTATAAAAGCACTAGGACAGATTATCACCATCTTGGTAAGTGTTTTGGACAGTGAATTACATAAAACTTCCCATAGAAATTCTAATTAGCTTTAAATAAAGGGTAGTATTTTTCAGTGTTTTTGACAGTGAATTATATAAAAATTCCCATAGAAATTCTAATTAGCTTTAAATAAACAGTAGTATTTTTCACTTACCTAATCTAGTCACTAGTCAAAATAGTTCAGAGCAAATTTGTGATTATCATAAAATACCATTACATACATACAGACAGTAAAATGTTGTCATGTGATTATTTGGCAAGTTAAAAATGATCAAATGATAAATAGTTACTACATGTGTATGGCTCAAGTAGGTGAAAAGAAAGAAAAAGAAAAGAAAATGTTTAGATGATTATTTGACAGGATTAAATCTCTTGTAATCCCTGTTTAAAATTTTAAAAAACTTAGCAACAATGATAAACATAATGCATTAATATACATATTATTTTCCTCATCTGGTTCAATGCATCTTCCAGAAGTGATAATTCTTTGAATGTGTTCAATGATTATTTTGTCCTGAACTAATTTGGCATAATTCACTGTCACAAACTCAGTGACTCCAACAGTAGACTGTTGACTGTTTATTATTATGCTGGTATATATCTAACTGTAAAAGTCTGGTAATCAAATACATAACTACAGGAAGGAAACATTATTCCAATCAAACAACATCAAAAACATGCCGCTAAGTTGGTGCTATACATGTTAAATAGGGTACTAGGGAATGGTCAGAGTCCTGTCTTGTTGAGTTGTCATGGTTACATAATGGTAATTACATAACCATGACAACTTTAAAAGGAAGGTCAAACAATATCTAAATGTTTATAATTATATATATATATATATATATATATATATATATATATATATATATATATAAAGATAGATATTACAGAATGATAACTAAGCTGAAAACCAGATTTCAACTTTAAATTAAAAAGAAAACTAAACTTATACCATGTGTTACATTAGATATATATATTAGTATATACTTCAAACTTTTTCTAGTAAAACAAAAGTGAGCCAGTAGCTACAAGTATCTGTTTATGAGTGTTGATGTAGATTATCTTAATAAAACTTTCATTTAAAAATATTCCATTGGGTAATTTGAGATAAAAAAAAAATCTAAAACTGAAAACTATTAAATTTTCATCACATAGTAACTGATTATTTCTTTTTAAACTAAAGTACAGTGTAACCTGTTTAAATAGGATCATGGAACCAACAATAACAACAGAAAGATAGATTGATGGTGTTAAAACATGGAATAAAGCAATATGAAGCTGAAAAACAAGTTCCTGGCAAAGGCCAATAAAAACCAAGAACAAAAATCAATCAATCAATCAATAATATAAATAAATAAATAAATAAATAAATAAATAAATAAATAAATACTAGTAAATGAATGAATGAATGAATGAATGAATGAATGGATGGATGGATGGATGGATGAATGAATGAATGAATGAATAGATTCAGGGCAAATGAACAAACAAACTACAAATAAATAAAGGAAGGAAGAAAAAAAGAAACATAACAAGATTAAGATATAGGAGTAACTACACTGACTTTGAAAAAAATACCAATTATTCCAATCATTTAAAAAAGATGGGAATATAATTAAGAACTTTTTCTTCTGAAATCACTAAGTAGATTCAATGAAATTTGATTGAAGTTGCTGGCAACCTTTGGATGTGCAAATGTAAAACAAAATTTGTTTGTAACATATAGGGTTAAAGTGGTAAGGAAAAAGGGGGACCAATATATAGTGTACTAATTTGTTTTGAGTTAATTATCATACTATAATCGTAATATAAATAGAAAGAAACAAAATGAGATTTCACATGTCTGAACTGAATTTTACCACATTTTACAACTTCCTTTCTTCCTTCGCAAGCAGCTGCAAATTTTAACTCTCCCGACAGGAAATTGTTCATGCAACAAAAAAAACCACAAAACAGTAAATACTAGGAATATTCCCAAGTTACAAGCAGTTAAATGACAAGTTTGCAAGCTCATATATCATCCTGAGGATTCCATCCATTCTGATACCTACACACCTTTGATCATTTGTTAAGACTTTTTATATTGATTGAATAACCAACTGATAGAATTTCCATTAATGTGTATCAATACTGTTCAATGTAAACTCTTTAAGAGAATCTTTAGTTAGTAAACAGAATATACAACACTTGACAGACTGTACACAGCAGAATTCACAGTGTACTTTTAATCATGTGTCTTTCAGGAATGACATATTTTGATTGAAGATGATACCGCAAAATTGGCCAAGATCCAGGAACAGATTGTCTCTAACACAAACAACCAAAACTAAATTTTTGATTTTTTCTTTTTGTTTCTTATCTGACATGAAACTGTAAAAAGGTAATATGTATGTTTAGAAATTCGAAAAAAGAATTGGATTAAATTAATGATGTTCTATTCCCCAGTCAATATTCTTCCATTTATATCGAGGTTGTCAGTTCTAGGATGGTGGAGGAAACCAGAATGCCCAGAGAAAACCACTGACCTTTGGTAAGCGAACTGACAGATATTCTCTGTCAAGTATTTGCCATGTGGAATTTGAACCTACTTTGTCAGAGGCACTGTGTAATTTGAAAATGTACAATCTATTTTAAAAATCAATAAACAAAGGTACATGTACCTGTATTTTATTTCACTTATATAGAAAAAATATTTTAGGAAGAAAAGCTGTGTAACCAATTTGTATTTAATGTGTTTAGTATCATAAATCATCCAATGATGTCAAACTCACAATCCCCATCATAAACACACAAATTCCCCACTGAGCAACCACCATGATGGATAATCAGAATTATGATGAAGAAATGTCAATTTTGACAGACATCTTAAATAGACATATATAATATTCTATGTACTGATAGCACTTGTATGATAAAATAACTTTTACAAACAAATTTACAATCTGTTTCTTGCTGGAGAGAAAGATGTATGAAATTTTAATGGACATCTTGTAAACAAATTGTTAGATGATGAAGACCAGATTTTAAATAACATATAAATAGGTCAATATTAGCCTAGTTGTAACCTGTCTAAAATGTTGTGAAGAAACCAATACTTTGTTGATAATATCCTACAACATTTATTTTTTACCATTTTAGCAGTCATACCTCTTGTCAAACTTGGTGATGTTTTAATGCATCAGTAAAGTTTTTTTTTTTTACTTGTATCTGAGTTCTGAGATGGTGGAAGAAACCAGAGTACCTAAGAAAAACATCAACTTTCTTCAAGCTAGACAAAGTTTTCACACTAAGACCTCTCAGAGTACTACCACTATGGTAGCTCAGTTGGTAAAGTGCTTGCTTTGTATTGTGGGAGGTCAGGGATTTGAACCCTGGCCAAGTCTGACCAAGACTTGAAAATAGACAGTGACTGTTCTTTTGCCAAGCACTCTGCATTTACAAATCAAAGTCATGGGGTTTGATTAATTTGTATTTTAAAAGCAAATTAAACATAAATTAAAAACTGCATTCACAAAATTTTCATCAGTTCTATAGAAATGTCTAACACCTACTAGTGTATCAGATTTATAAAGTTACATGTAGGTCCCGTAAGTACATGTATGGTATTAATAAACCTTTAAAAGTCATAACTTATATAACTGAACAGTAGGTCATCTTTGATCATACAAAAGATGTACCTCAAGCTTTCATACAAAAGATGTACCTCAAGCTTGTTTAACAGGCCCTAATTCCACAATCATTCACTCAGTTGAGTGTACTCTCAACTCAAATTCGAATTTGAATACATGTATTTCAATGTCAATTTTTAAGACATTGCAGGGTTAAAACTGAATATCTAGTGTTATATCTAAACCAAACATTGTCTCATGAAACTTAAAATTTTCAAAATATGGATGAGAGTAAAATGAGAATATTTAAGTTGAGAGAATGACCGTGAAGCTGAGGCCAGTACAACTGACCTCTTGGGTGAGAGAAGCTAGGAGCATAACAAGCCAAACTCCATGTATACAGTTATATAAATACAAACTATTGCTAACAGATACTATACATCATATGATCATAAAGCTAAAGTGAATTACAGATGTAATATTTTACAAGACTAGAGATAGCAACACATATCTATAGATACATGTGCCTGTGTATTGAGAAGATTACAGTATAGTGTTTAAAGAACCTGCAGCTTCCTTTGTAAAATCAATATTCACAAATACAACATTTATAACTTAAACCATCATCAGTTGTAGAATCCAAAAATGTCATACGGTAATTATCTGGACAAATAAGAGGCTGTTACATCAATATAACATTTTCTTCACTTTTACAAATTTATAAGCGCATTATCTCTTTCCAGCTTAGGGCTTAGATGGTCAAGTGGTCAAAATTGTGATTATGATGTCCCTCACTACCTAAGGTTTGAATCCAATTTGGACAGATTCTGGTGTAAGAAAGTGACAGTTACATTTGTAACTTGCCAAAACTTATTGGTTTTTTCTCACTATATCAGTTTCCTATCCCATTCTTCAATAAAAGTGAAAAAATCAAGACCAGAAATACAAATCTAACTTTGCAATACAGGTATTATTAAAAACAAACTATATGAATGAAGAAAACTAATTTCAGTGTAAGCCTCCGCTTAAAAAGATGGTTAAGTGACAGTACAATATCATAATAAAGTGAGTTACTAAAACAAGGTTAAATAATTCAAAACATCCTAGAGTACTCTACAACCTGACTAATTTACTATGATAGTACTGGTCAGTCATTGATCACAAATTAACACATCAAGTCTGATCAGCTGATTTTAACAGACAGACAAGTACTAGTAAAATAAGGTGTGATTATGACAGGTATTGACCTCAGGTATGATGTATTAGACATCTTCTGAAATCTGAGTGTGCATGTGGGAGTTACTTTGTTCACTCAGGAAAAGGAAGTACATGTGTATTACAAAAACATACATATGGTAATTTTTTTATTACTATATTTAACATGATGTATTGGATTTGATATCTGATATTGGCAAAGTTTAACTTATATAGCTATCATACTAACTGTAACAACCATATCATAGATATTATTACTACAAGTACCAGTTATCTCTATCATCATCTCTGAGCCTCTGTGACCGAGCGGTCTAAAGCATGCTTTTACAAATCAAAGTGCCTCTCTACACTTTTATGTACACACCTATGTTTGAATCCTGCTTCGGCAGATCCTATTGTTAGAAAGACTGACAATTCACTTGTCAAAGGTTAGTGGCTTTCTCTGTGCACTCTGGTTTCCTCCATCATATCATAACTGATCGTCACCGCCTTGATAAGGAAAAGAATTTTGACTAGGGTGCAAAACACAATTACTCCACTCTACTCCATCATCATCACCTCACAATAACTCCACTCTACTCCATCATCATCACCTCACAATAACTCCACTCTACTCCATCATCATCACCTCACAATAACTCCACTCCACTCCATTGTCATCACCTCACAATAACTCCACTCCACTCCATCATCATCACCTCACAATAACTCCACTCCACTCCATCACCATCACCTCACAATAACTCCACTCCATCCCATCATCATCACCTCAATATAAGTATTTTAATTGACTCAGCATAATTAACAGGCTAACTAGAAAAAAATGTGGTAAATAATACAGGAAAAAGGAACCTTATTTTAAAAATATAAGTTTTGCTAGAAAATAACAATAAATAACTCTTAAAGTCAATGACAATATTGTGCTACATGTACATTACACACATGAATGTTAGATAGCACACATCCTAATCAATTCTGTGCTGGCTGAAGTAAAGACATTTTAATTAACATTATCTCTCTAACAACAATCACTTTTTACATTAAATATTTATACTTATCACACTTTTAACAAGATTTACCTAATGGAGAGACAGAAATTTTATTATCAGTAGAACTAATCAGCCAAGCACAGTAGTCTTCATCAATATCAATCATGAGGTTTTACAGACAAAAAAATCAAATATCTTAAAGGAGTTTGTCAGACTGTGTACCGTATTATACCCTTTCAAGTTTGTGGGGAACAATGACATGTATTTCTATTATTTATGGAACTGCACCAGTTGAAGTTTTCCTTGTAAGATGACAACATTAAAGGAGACAGACATAATCTTTGCAAAATTGTTTTAAACAAATTTAAAGAGTATTTTGATCACGTGGTATGCTGACAAACCTCTTGTATTGTGGATGGATGGAGAGAGAGAGAGAGAGAGAGAGAGAGAGAGAGAGAGAGAGAGAGAGAGAGAGAGAGAATTAAAAAAAATAATTACATTATATATTTGAATATAGTTTAAACATAAATTATAGTTTAAGGACAGAAATTTCATTCTTTACCAATGATGTGCTTCTATAGCATCTCCATCTTAGTTGCAAAAAAAGAAAAAACTAAATAAATCAAAATAAAGCATTGACAGCTTATTTTATCATGAATCAGCAGGTTGGGCTACTGTAAACAAAATTTAGAGATACAGTTTCACTTTTTTGAAGAACTGTTTAAAAAATAATGTGTTTATCACAAAAATGTCAAACTTAATGTACTGTTGTGAGCTATCAAGGAATTCTGATGTGCTGAAGGAACCGATGTTGAATAATATTATACTTACTACTGCACCAAAAGAAACACCTTGAAAATGAACAAATAAGTACTAAGCAGTAAAATGCTAAGGACTTCTCTCTTAACCTAAGTACATCTTGTGTAACACCTGCACCTTGGAATTGATGTGTAGGTGGGTTAGTATAGTAACATTATTACTTTGACTAAATTGTGAAAAGGGGACCAGTTATAATTCTGGTAACTCAGTTGATATAGCACTTATTACAAAATGATAGGATTCTTGTATGGATGTACCTTTCCAACCTGGTCCCGCATTTTTATTTTCCTGTTAGTATGTATCTACAATTGTACATGTACTACAAAACTACGACAGGTACAAAAGATGATATATCAATTATCATACATAGGTTTTTGTAGCTAATTAGAAAGACACTACATGATGAATGCTTGTAAAGACACAAGAAAATAGTAAATGATACCTAAATATGATAAGAATACACACCAACCCCATCTAAAATTCTCTCTAACTTCCACCCAATCTCATTCACAAATACATGTTGTAATAATAACGAATGACACACTTTAATAGAAACAATTATGGAGATTTAGTAATTATAAATGGCAGAGATACATGAAATGTCACTATATGTACTAAGCTAGTAGTTTAACAAATACATGTGCTATGTAAATATCACAGTCCTGTAATGATATTTTCTATAGGTTGTCTTTCTGATGATAACTATCAGGCCTGATTCCACTTGTGATGACATTAGCTTTATTGTTATAGGTTTGTTCGGATAAAGAAATAAAAGTATTAAGGTTAATTCTAAAATCAACAAATCAACAAAGGGTGGAGTGGAGTTATAGTGTTTAACACCCCAGCTAAGCTTCTTTTGTATATATGTAAGCAGTTGGTTCTTGGAAGGTAGAGGATACAGGTGTGTCCAAAGAAAACCATTCCATTTACCTTCCACAAGTGAACTAACAAAAGTTTCTCATACTAGGGTTTGTTAGAGTATGATTCAGCCTAGTTAGTGAAAGGTATTGTTATTGGTAAACACACACTTTAGACTAACTAGCTAAAGAAGCTCAACTTTCAAAGATATTCTGTAATAAGTAGTATGTTTTAGCAGTCTTGAAGGGAAAAATATCAGAAGTACACTGCAAGTTCCTTCTTAACCAGTTATTGAAAATTGAAAGTACCAGTGTATCTAAATGAAACTTTTATTATATGTATTTTATTTTGTTCATTGTTGTTTAGTAATTCAACCTAGATAATGATTTATTTTGTACTAGCATGCATATAGGACTACTTTTTGTAAAAGTGCTAGCTCACAAAGTCATTATGTAATAGAAAAGCATACAACTTCCCAAGTCACAATATAATGACAACAGGTAAAACAGTCTATATTCTTCCCCTTTTTGCCAAGCACAAGGATACGAAGATTTTAAAGTCTATTGCATGACATGGCCAGGGTTAGAGCTCCATGCTCGAACACTGAGCCACCATTAGGCTGTCAAGACTGAAAAGGTGTTTGGTTAATACTAACTCATTTCCTGTTTTTTTTTAAACCTACTGGTATTTTTATTAAAGGAATATTTATGTTTTGATTTTTAAAAATAACTGATGTAAATACATCATGAAAAAGAAGAAAAGAAAATCAGCCAACTGACAGCCAACATCCTGATACATGTATAACACAGTGCTTGTACCATTTTAATTTAAAATTAAGGGCGCATTACTGGTCACCTTAGGCCTTCATCTGTGTAAATATTTAGCTGAACTAAAATTAGCAGTACAGATAAATTAATTTATATTCCAGAGAATCTGTACATAATCATTGTAATTATTGACATATCAGACCCTTGATAATTGATCTAAAACTATGCTTCCTGCAAACCATATCCATATCACAACATTGTACATTCTGAGTGTCTTTAGCTTATAATCTCTTCCTGGTTTTAATCAGAACAGTGTTGATCAATTCCGATCCTCTCTATGTCAGAGTGTGTTTATATTATGCTGCTGCTGCTGTTGATGAAGGCTATGGTGATGACAATACTGTGGATTTAAAATAATTCAATACTGACTTCTTTTTCTACATGTATACAGTGTAATATCCTAATGTGACATTTAAATAGATTGTATTGAACTTGTTTAAATTGTTTAAATAAAACTCTGATGCAGAATTTTAATGATACATTAAGTAATGTGTCAAGCAGAATAATGTTTATATAGAAAAAAAATTGTGTGTGTGTGTGTGTGTGTGTGTGTGTGTGTCAGTAGCACATTAGACTAAATAGAATAGAAGCTTGGAGGTGTGAAAGATAATGACATGGCCAAAATCAAATGAATTAAGAAAGACAGGAGTGAAAATTGAATAAAGAATAATATTTGTTCTTTGTAACATTTGATTGATAGTAC
The DNA here is from genome assembly GCA_029721355.1 of Tegillarca granosa. NCBI lineage: Eukaryota > Metazoa > Mollusca > Bivalvia > Arcoida > Arcidae > Tegillarca > Tegillarca granosa. The sequence continues at coordinate 24,086,419 of CM056601.1, forward strand.
AGAAAAAAACAGGCATAAAAAATAATTAACATATTACTTTCTATCTGTGTGTGTGTGTGTGTGTGTGTGTGTGAGAGAGAGAGAGAGAGAGAGAGAGAGAGAGAGAGAGAGAGAGAGAGAGGGGGGGAGAGAGACGGAGGGAGAGAGATTCATGCAAAGAAAGTTTACTAAAAGAAACTCTCTCTATATAAATAATCCGACAAAAGGTCCAGCTTTAATGTCTGGTATACTATCTGAAAGCCTAACTTTAAACATCAATACGACTGTACCCACAGGTACCAGAATTACCTTGAATTCAAAAGTGTAACAAAATCAATGATATCTCCAGGCTTTTTATAATTACATGCTGAGCCTTTTAAGCTGTGTTAGTTTGGTTTATCCTTCAACTGTGCAGAAAACCTATAAATTTTGGTAATCCATTATGTGAAGCCGGAGTTGTCAGAAGTAAGATTTAATTAGTAAAACTTAAGGTTCACAACACTCAGTAGATGACAGATTGTTTATGTCAACAGTCTGAATGATGTGTGAAAGATACAATCAATTTGTGTGACTGAATTCCTCATTACTGTAACTCAGACAAAACAATGTTCAGATTCCATAAATCTAATCATCAGACTAAATGCAATAATGGTTGGTCATATTTGAGTGCATGTACAGTATCAGTTGAGTTCAGTTTAGTAATGGCATTTAACAACCCAGTCAAGAATTTTTCACTCATATTAAGGCGGTCAGTTCTGGGAAGGTGGAGAAAACCTGAGTGCCTTGAGAAAACCAACAACCCTTGACAAGCAAACTGACAAACTCTCCTTTCTCGCACTAGGATCTGTTTTAGAAATATTCAAATCAAACATAGACAGCGAGAGCAATTTTGAGTCAAATTGACATGCTTAGAACCGCTTGACCATGGAGAGAATCAAGGAAGAATTGATAACAAAAATAATGTCAAATTTATATAAAGCACCCGGAAGCAAAGAGATAATAAACCACTTCATCTATATCTTCATCAAGTATACATTGAATATTCATAGGATATACATGAAAACCATATATGTTTAAAGTGTAAGCAAGCTCATATCGATTATCTGAACCATTTATTGTTGAAATGCTACACACATTTATAAAAGTCTGATTAAATATTTATTGAAGCAAACATAAAAATTGAAATTTTGTATGTTTCTTCTCAAATTTTAATCCACGATTACATCTAATGAACGACAAATCCCTGTACAGGTATATAATTAATGACTACTTATTGTACATGTTTATTTTACACCTGTACATGTAGCAACAAATAAAACCAATAAAAATAAAGAGCTTTCTTGTTTCCAAGGATTCCATGGTAACAGAACATCATGAAGCCATCAATAGTAAATGATTATAATGATCATATAAGAAGTTAATAGAATTGTTACATTTAAATTTTCTAAATGTGTGAAAAGGAAGAAGAAGAAGAAAAAGAAAGAGGTTCTGAAAAAGATGCCTAGCAGATTGTGCCACAGAAATATTGATCAACAAAGTTACCATTTATAATTTTTCTGCTTAATTCTAAATGTTCATCTAGTCATTCATTGTGGCACAAGAAGGCATCCATAACAAGAGAAGTGGAGTGGATAATGGTGTTTTACACCCCCGGTCAGATTCTTTCACAATATAAAGACAGTTCTAAAATGATGGAGGAAAAAGGAGCAGGAGCAAGCAGCCCAATAAACCCTCACACTGATCTCAAGTGAGATTTGAACCTACATGTAAAGTGAAAGGTGTTGTGATCTGTAAGCAAAACTTTAAGACTATTCTGTCATACAGGAATTGGACATGATAGGCAATATGAGGTGTAAATGTACTAAAAGACCAATAAGTGCAAAAGTAAAAATCTTTGTTTAGTTCTATTGTACATGTACATGTACAGAAATGTGACAAGCTTAAAACTTGTTGTAATGAATATTTCATTTTTGCATCCAATTTACCAACTGAAGTTGGGGGCCTATGTGGTCTAGACTCTAAAGCTCGCGTTTACATATCACAGCCCCTCTCACTGCCTAGCTAGGTTCACATCCCATTCTGGACACATCCTGGTGTGAGAAAGTTTGTCACTTCGCTTGTCAAAGGTTGGTGGTTTCCTCCCGGCACTCCAATTTTCTCCACTATCCCAGAACTGACTGCCTTGACATAAGTGAAAGAATCTTTCTGGGGTGTAAAACACTACACTCCACTCCTATAGTTACAAAATAGTTAAGTTAAATAAACTGTTATTATTACAACAGATGTGAGTTAGCAACAACCATTTGAATTTGATCTCTGAAACTCAAACTTCAATTTCAACAATCATGTGAGTTTACGTTAAATGAATGAAATGTTCCACTGATATAACATTCTGGTCATTTTTTGTCATTACTGTTTCAAGAAAAAAGTTACAAAGTATGGTCGGCTCTTTACTAAAATTCATTTAATTGATTAAACAGGTTGGTATTCACATTAAATTGTAGTAGAAATGTTTACATTCTGACATAGATATAAAACTGATGGATGCTAAGATGTATAAAACAAATTTAGAATAAAATAGAAATACCACAAGTGTCTTGATACATACTAGTAAGTCTATACGATAGATTTTTTCTAAGAGCTCCTTTTGTACTGCAATCCATTAAAGTCTAGATGTATATATATAAATGTATATATGTAAGCTAAAATGTTAAATTTTCTCAATCTTTTAAAGGTGAAAAAAAATTTGAACATTTTGTAAGATTTTAACTTAAAAATTTCAGTTATTTACTGTTAAGAAATTTAAGATGGCTCAGAACTGCTTATGTGACATAAAAACAAAAAAAACCAAATAAATAAATAATTAAAAATAAATAAAAATAATAATAAATAAACAAAAAAGTGTCTCTCACTTTCATTTCTCAATACAGAAGAGATACAATCACTAATAATGTAAAGTCTAACCCATACACTAATGTATCATCATCCCTTTGTCAAAGGGAAAAAAATATGGTAATGTCGTTTTAGTTTTATGACCTTGTCAAGAGTCTTTTATATATTTTGAATCAGCTCTGTCAGTTCTTGGATGTGTAGAGTATCAAGATTATCAGGGAAAACTAAGGAATGTACCATTTTGAATGCAGGATGAAAATTCTAAACTATTACTTAACTATCCACCTATAACTTAAATCAACAAACTGTCAAACTTCAGAATCTGCCCTAGTGGGGATCAAACTTGGGTGGTGACAGGTGTTGTGATTCATAAGTTGGCATTTTAAACCACTTGGCCACTTAAAACCCAGAGTACCAGTAATGAAAAGAAAAAATGGGATGTGTCATTTTGAATGCAGGATGAAGATTCTAAACCATTACTTATCCACCTATAACTTATATTTATATAGATGAGGTACTTAACATCAAAGGTCTTGAAACTACTTAAAACAATAAAGCTACCTAATTAAGTGTTCTGCCTAAACCTACACTGTAAATGGAGAGGGGTTCTTGTTTATCCATAAAACATCAATTTAAATTACAATGATGTTGTTAATGAAAATTCCTACCAGCTCTGATTTTTTTTCTAGCTAACAAGTCTAACTCTGATTGAACTTCTCTATTCTCTAGTTAGATTACTTTGTATATATCTAAAGAATGTAAAACAGATGAAAACAAAATATTGATCTGGAAAATAAACGACAGTTGAAATCTTCACTGGTTGTCTTTTGTAAAGACACCAATAAATAAAAAGAGAAGATATGAAGCTTAATGAAATATCAGGGCTTTATTTAATTTTATTACACTGTTTACTGTGAATGTCATTTTCTATTACATATAACTAAAATGCTTCAACAGATAACTGAACACAGAATGGAAGGTTAAAACCATAACAAAGTCACAAAAGAATGTAGATAGAATGTTCAAATAGGAAAGTCTAATAAAGATACACAATTATGTTTAAATGAAAGCTTCAGAAGCTAGAAAATAGACAATTTATAGTCTTTAAGTCTTGTTTGTAATGATATTGTATGCAGATTTGAACATTTTCCCCTGAAATTTCATGTCATGAAACAGTTGTGCTATTGGCTATATAGACATCACAACAGGGTTTCTAAGCAAGTTTGTAATGATTTTGTATGCATATTTGAATGTTTTCCCATGGAATTTTTTTATATCACTAAATGGTTGTGCTACTGGGTATATCAAATGATCAACTACATATTCAGTGATTTCTAAACAAGCCTATTGTTCTGGTATATAGAAATTGTGAAGTCACAGTGGTCACATGATATCAGAAACAAATCAAATCACAAAAACTTCAACCATAAGTGCTTTTTCAGAAAGTTAAATTATAAATTACAGTAAATTTTGCACAAATCCAGTTTTCTGATTGGTTGTAATATAACATCTATATGTGTATTGATAACACAAATCTGGTTTTTCTGATTGGTTGAAATATTACATCTATATGTGTATTGATATCACATTTATTTATTTTTTTCTTTTTTTTTCTTTTTATTTTTATTTATTTATTTTCTTTTTTAATTTTTTTTTTTTAATTGACTATCAAAATTTTCTAGCCATACAAAATTTAAACTCAAGTTTTTGGTTTTACACTTTTTCATAAACTGATAAGATGCAAATTTTTTAAATTTCTTTTTTTACAGCAAATTCATAAATGCATTTTATGCTATAAGTGGCACAGTTATTTTTTATCACAATTACTTATTAACATATAAAAGTCTAAGTACATAGTAAGTACACTTTACACTGACAATTGATAAACCAGGAATTGTTGATGTTAGTGATCATAATCATGATTGCTGGTAGTTATACATATACACTGTACATGTTTAAGCCATCATAATTATTGTAAAAATCTGTATAACATGTTGTATATAACATAATGATACTAATCTACAGAATGACTTTAAATAGGGTAAAATACATGTAATATCATGCCTTAATCACAATTCTAACTTCTTATATTTATATTAGGCTTTTAGTTTTTAGAAATTTGATTTGATTTAATGGGGGTTTTTAGAACATGGGTTTATTTCCTGACCTCCAACCCAGAAAGATTTCCAACAGCCTTCGCATTCTGAGCCAACAATTTCTAATGTAAAAACATTAAAATCAATGTGGGAAGGAGTTCAAACAAATTGTCTCACAGATGCTCATAATTAACCTCTCAGAAAAAATTGTGACAAAATCATAAGATAAAAAACAATCTCTTTTAAAGAGTTTGGATCATCACAGAATTTACTTTCGGCTAGCTTGACTGTGCTGCTATATGCATCAAATTGTAATATATTATACATGTACTAAATGACTACACATGAAATATGAGCACAATGACCTACCAGCTTTATGATCAAGCTATCAGTGTCTGAATAGTATTATATATTCAGTGAACTTCCAAAAACTGGCCTCAAGTGGGACCGAGGAATTTGGTCTGTTTTCAGAGGGGCCGGTATTTAGAGGGCCTTATCAATCCGGTAGTTGGATTCAGTCTGAATCTTATCCATTTCTGAATTTTATCAAACAGTGCATTGACAAAAGACATTTACAAATATCATTTTATTCTCATAAGCATTGATCGTACCTAAAATAAAAAATTCAGTTCTTGATCTTAACAAATACCTTGTGCATAAATCCAAAGCTTTTAAATATATAACAAATACCTGCTAAATTTTGATGTGCCAGATGTGCACATTTCGGAAAATCATTCCTCATCAGTGACACTAGGGGCCGAAAATGTTGATAGATTAAAAAACATTCGCCAAAAAGTTGCAAATTAATGAATCTAAAGTTCCAAAAATATTTGAATCCAAATCCAGCTAAGGAATGTTTTGCAGGAGAGAACAGACCTTAGTTTTAAATAAATTTCAAAAATTAAGATGACTGAAATTTTTGCTAAATGGTATATTTTCTGACAGCACAAAGTACTGCCTACTGAGTTATGGATACTCTCGGGGAGATTTACTCCGCCAGCAGCGGTACCCGCTCAGGGGTAGTAAATATATAACAAATACCTGCTAAATTTTGATGTGCCAGATGTGCACATTTCGGAAAATCATTCCTCATAACTGATAGATAAATTCAAACAACTACACAATATCCAAAACGGATTTGTGCTTGTATTGATAAAACAAACGAGGTACAGTTTCCGGATGAAAATGATGCAGTGATATCTTCTAAATTAATTTCTTATGAATGGTATACATTATTTACATCATATGAAGCAAAAATATTATCCACATCACTTAAAACAATGGCAAATTCCTTAATTAAAAGCAGATCCAGTTTTCTAGACACCAGTTTCCACATCGCGGTGACAGGTACGTTTTGATATAAACAAAATAATTTAAAATTTCAAAAAATATATATCTTTGAATGCTTTTTTACAGAAAAAAAATTCTTAATAATTTTGCATTTCGTATACATTATGCCATGTTGTTATTTCGGTAATTTGATTAGTTGACAGAAAATCACTTGTCCGTTACGGTTTAGTGAATGCATTGCGACTCCAGACAACCAGATTTCCGGAAGTAAATTATTTAGTTGAAACGTGATTTCAGCATTTAAAAGAGGCCTGTGTTCGGAATTCAGAGGGACCAGTTTATGGAAGCTTATTTTAATATAAAGAAAGAAGGATAAATTCGGGACAGGTCTCGGGTGTTCGGTATGTGGAGGTGATCGGTTTTTAGAAGGGCCAATATTCGGAAGTTGCACTGTATCAAAATAATAGTTTATGTAATAAGAGAAATTATGTGATATTGATATAACTGAATTTATAAAAGGTCAATATAAATCTCGTTTCATAAACAGTGTCAGGGAATATATACAGTAGATTAATGATTTTTAAAAATTTGTTGATGTATTTATTACTTAAGCTTGATCAATCTTTTCAAAACAACGGGAATTTTACCAAGTGTCACATTTTATATAGTTACCGACGTGATTCGATTCAGTGATATGAGTCAATGTTTTGCTATTTTGTAATAGTTTAAACATGATTCAATGTTATTCAATCCAGATTGTTAAATAAGGTGTTTAAGTAAAAAACAAAAATTATAGTATGTAAAATTTACAAATAATATTACACACCAAAAAAAAAAACATGCTTAAGAAGTTTTCCTCATGAAAACAATAAACATTTTTCATTACGGTGAACAAAGCTACTGGCAAGCCTACCAGCTGTCTACTGTGTGGATTTTTAGTCAATAAATAATGCTTGGAATATAAAATTACTCACCCATATCAGTGCGATAATAAGCACAACCAATACTCTCAAAAAACAAACTTTAGTCTCCCACCTCATCTTCTTTGTTGTGTTTTTAAAACGATTTTCTTACATTTCAGATTTTGTGCTATTTCTGTTTTCGCTCTTCCACTTCCGCTATAGTTTTGACGTCTGCCAGTAGAGGGCAATAAATTAATTGGGAATTAGGGTACAAAAATGTGTATCACGTAATAGGTTTTCACAACAGTTGATGTTGAACTTTTGCTAAATTACTAGTTGGCCTTCTAGAGTCCTAAGACTAATAGCCATGTGTTTATTCAAAGATTAGTTAACCTAAATAAACTAACTTATCCTAGATTAACTAATGAATGTGACATGATATATGTATATGTTCCGTATATTTCAGCAGAATTTTGAAATCAATAAAATGTAAATTGGAAATAACCAATGTAACTAACAAGAACAAGAAGCAACTTATATCAAAAAAAAAAAAAAACAAAAACTGGTTGTTAATCTCCAGTCATCCACTATTTGGTAAATATACTTAAACTTGTTTTAAAAGACAATTATATATTTGCCATTCATACAACTTGAGTTTACAAAATGGAATTCGCCAGTGTACCACGTGATCAATACCTCTTAACGTTTGTGCGGAATGAAATGGATAACGTCTACGTCAAATATTCCCGAAAAAACGTCGTTATTACGGGAAAACGTTACTTTATGCGATTCCGTTGTCAATAGAAATAATTGTCCCGCACAAACGCTATGAGGTATCACATGATACACTGGCGAATTCTATTAACAAACAACCTGCGCCAAGCATTTTAGAACTTCTGTTTAAAGGTTTAATTAATTAATTTACAAAAAAAGGAGATTTTTTTACAGATTGCAGATTGAAATCTGTTAATATTTTTTTTTTTTTTTTTTTTTAAAAAAGAAAGAAAAAAAGAGATAAGATTTGATATTTTTCAGTGTTCCACTTGTCGTTTCCCTAAGATATCCACAATAGTACAAAACAGTAAAAGATGCTTTTATCTGTAATCCAGAGAATAAGCGAGGCATTTATATAAAACATATACCATCCGAATCTATAAAAAGAAATAAACACACCTTTTTACCCTTTAAGCAATCCTATGCAAAATGGTATCAAATAAAAGTGATACGTTTAAAATGCAAATACGCTACACATTTCTTTAAAATAGTTTACATTAAAAACTTCCGGTTTAATGGAGGGAAAGTTGAACCAAAAATTGTTTACAAATTTGTACACTTGTTATTCTCAAAAATCTCCGACAATTAAGGACATTATATCAGGACTTTTTAAAATGCAATTCAATTTTAAAATGACCTGAATAAGTTTTTTTTTCTTATAACTGAACTGAAAAATTATGGCTGGAAGAAGATCAGTGAGGTAAAAATCATTTTCGACATCAACTTGAAAGCCAGTGATTTTGCTATGGTTTTTAAAAAATCATTTTCGACATCAACTTGAAAGGCTAGCGAATTTGTAATTTAAGAAAATTGTGGTGCCAAAAATTTGGAATTGGTAGTATCATATTTTATCTCCCCCAGTGAAAATTATATTTAATTCGATTTCTCTTTCGAAAAAGTGTCTATGAGTCTGCAATGATCGAATCTGCACCAGATTGGCCCTTGTTTTAAGTTATATTTATTATATATGTGCTTTATTTGATGCAAATATTGTATAAAATTTTTTTAAAAATTATAGTTCGGAAATAAGTTCATTTTTAAGATTTTTGCTGCTGATTTGGTAATTAACATAAATCCAGTAGAAATAAGTATAAATAGTAAATAATGATATATACTACAAACCTTTTTAATCCAAATTAATGATGGACAGAGATGGAAATTTTGAAAATAAAACAAAAAAATTTACAGCTATTAATCATTTAAATATTGTATTGATAATGAGTTTATAATTTTTTTTTTTTTTTTTTTTTTTTGATATGGTAATTGCGGCAGATCCTTTTTGCCTGTTATGGTCAATACATGATGCATCAGTTTTCATATCAGTTGTGAAAATAGTTAAAAATGAAAAAAATTGTTTTCAGAAAATATACTCTGAATTGTTTGCTATGCATCACATACAACACAAATGTTTTCCATATTATTACTTAAAACAAGGGCTCACCTGGCGCCAATACCAGTTCTGTTTAATCTGGTAATTCTAGGGACTGGATTTTTATGATAATTCCCCATACATTAACACTTATACAGTTTTTTTTTTTAAAATACATTATGTGAGAATCAATTTGAACCACTGGAATACCAAAGCCTGTAGCATCAGATTTTACCATTTACAATTCCAACCAATATGAAATGTTGGTACTGATAAAATTCTACATTTAATTGCAATTAGTATGTAAATTTGAAATAAATATATGTTTATATTACAGATCCAAAACCAAAGTAGATTATTCCAGTTTTGGTGGAGATGATGATTTTGATGGTAAGGCATTTAACATCAGAAATTTTCTTGCAGTAATTAGTTACTTGCTCTCCCTGGTAATTCTGTTACCCCACATATTTTGGTAACTTTAAAAATTTACTTTAAATGAAAATAACGGATACTGATGGTGATACTTTTTATACTCACATGTATTCACAATATTTTACATGCATGTACCTGTATTTTACAGGCTATTTGTATGTACATGTACATGTTGATGATTTGTCTTCCAGTTTATAAACTTTTAAGTAACTTTTAATTGGTTATGTTGAATTAAAACTATAAATTCTGAATTGAAAATTTTTAAATTTTACTACTGAGTTGTCATGTTTTGATATATCCCATCAAGGTCATTTTTCAAGTTGTAAAAATGTTTTTTTTTATTTTTTTTTTTATTTCTATTTTTTTTTATTTATTTTTTTTTAAAATTAAATTAAAAAAAAATATGGCTCACATGTTTTTAAAATTTGGCATCGCAATAACATATCTAGGCTGTTGTAAAATATATTTGAAGATGTTATTTATATTAATGTTGTAGATGATTTTGCTGACATGACTCCACCAGCAAGTAAGAAGTTAAAAACAGGCAATGAAAATAAAGAAAACAAAAAGAAAGTAACGGCCAGTGTGCATGAAAAAAAGAAAAAAGAACGGTAATCAGCAAGATAATTTCCCCTTTATAGAGGTTTCATTTAAAAAAACTATACTAATGTTTTTCTCATTCCATGTGATCCTAAGTTCAACCCCTGATGTCAACATCAGTCTTCAGATTTTTAACCAGATTTCGAACTAAATCATTGTCTAAATCATACATCTTTCAAAAAAAAAAAAAAAAAAAAAATTAAAGACTTATTTTGACATTGATTTAATTTAGATAATGTTTTGTTGAAGATAACTTGAATAGGATTGGACAGCAAGCTTTGCCTTTTCAAGCCTTCTACCAAGTCTTCTAACTTAGAGTGTAACATAAATAATTATATGTTAATAATAATTCCAGAAAAGCTTGACTATGTAAAGGTAGACCAAGTGAATAATCTGACTGACATTTAAAAAACATTCCTCTTCATTTCAAAGGTTTATTGATTAAGTTATTTAACAGTAACAACTATTGTTAACCAGGAAATTTCTGTGCAGTTAATTTTCACAAGTATCATTATTTTAAGATATTTGTGTCCTACATTTATTATTTTCACATTGTCAGATGATAATGTAAATGTTAGTAAAGAAAATTGTGTGGAATAATTGATATTGGAAGTTTTATTTAAACACACATTGTTACTTTTGAGAATACATGAACACGTATATGCAAAAATTCGACGAACGTGAAAATCTCCCAATTTACAGCACCAGAAGATGTATATTTTGTATGAAAATGTTACATTAAAGATGTAATTGTATAGATTCATAGAAACAAAATCACAATATCTCAGTTGTGTTAAAATGATAAATATGACAAATACCTTAGTTTTTGTCGAGCCTGGCATTGCCATAAGTCGAGACTTAGACGTTACTTTTCCAGTGTCATAGTCGGGGGCGGTGTGTCAAAATGTGACATTTTATGTTCAAGTTATGTATTTTCTACTCGATAAAAAACTAACCAGGTGAGACATTTAAATCTGTGGAATTCTTGTTTTTTTTTCAGTCCCTCACTAGATGATAAGTTATATGAACGAGAACTACAGGCAGCATTAGAATTATCTATAATTCAGTCACAGAACTCATCAAATGAAACCAGTGAGAACAGCCATGATACACCAGAAAACAAAAATAATGTGTTAGATAATGTGGTACATAATATTTCCTCTACTAAAGGTAAAATATAAATAATATTGAATCATCTTTCAAGAGTCTGTTTTTGAAATTTTTTTAACTAGCTGGACAGTCTAAAGCAGGTGCTTACAAATCACAGTGCCTCTCACTGCCTAGGTTTAATTCTGTTGGAGCAGATACTAGTGTGAGAAAGTTTGTCAGTTGCTTGGTAAAGGTCAGTGGTTTTTCCTGGTCACTCTGGTTTTATCCACCATCCCAAAACATCTTGATATACATGTAGTGACAGAATCTTGACCAGGATGTAAAACACTAATTTTCCACTCCACTTTTTTTAAGATGGATGTGTCTCCTAGCTTTTAGATGTAAATGTACTATTATGGTTCTATATGTTTTTTTTAAAGATTAAACCAAGGGGTTCTAACAAAAACATACATTTGCAATTCAGAAATATAGAATGTGTTTAGCAAAAACATATATAATGCATAAAAAGACCAATCATTGGGAATTTTCACATTTCTTCAGCTGTTGATGAGAGAGATAGAGAATTTTCATGGCATAAAATGCAAATAAAGATAGAGGAGTTGTGTGTTTTTTTAGAATAAATTTAATATGTCTATATATATATTTTCTCATTTGAACATTGTCTCTGAATGGACAATTTCTTTGAATTCAATTTTGAGTACGAATTGAACATGCACAAAAAATTATTTTTTTTATTTTTTTTTTATTTTTTTTTTTCAAGATAAAAAGAAAACACTATTGATATTAAAAAAAGAAAACACTATTGATATTCCTAACATTTTATACTGAAACAGCAATAAATCAAATTCCAGAGTTTTGCAACAAGATTGGTATACTTTGCAAGATTGTTAATATGTATTTATATGTACAACAAAATGTGTGTTAAGAGAAGTGATTTTAGAAAATATAACGATATTAAATTGTTTAACACATATTTGTATAATTATTTGTATCATCCAGTGTATTGTTCGGGGGCCTTGGTGGCTGAGTGGTCTAAAGCGTGTGCTTACGGATCACAGTGCCTCTCACTGCCTGGGTTTGAGTCCCACTTGGGACAGATCCTAGTGTGAGGAAGTTTGTCAGTTTGGTTGCCGAAGGTCGGTGGTTTTCTCCGGGCACTCTGGTTTCCTCTACCATCCCAGAACTGACCGCCTCGAAATAAGTGAAAGATTCTTGACTGGGGTGTAAAACACCATTACTCCACTCCACTCAGTGTATTGTTCAATTTTTTTTCCAGAGCCTGATGATGATATTGTGATTTTAAATACAGAGGATAAAGAACCAGTTAGTGACAAACAGAGATCAGCAAGGAAAAGAAAACCTACAGTAATTGATGATGACAATGAAGATGGTAAATATTTTTATAATACTCCTCAAAGAATTTAAATTCAAGTTTTACCATACCTATATCAGGTCAGTGTTAAATGATGATGATGGATAATATGATGCTGCTGCAAATTATAATGATGATGATGATGATAATGATAGATATTATGCTGCCTCTGCAAATGATGATGATGAATAATATGATGCTGCTGCAAATAATGATGATGATGATGATGATGATGATAAACTTCGAACCTAAGTTATTCAAAATCAAGTGGGCCCAAATCTTTATGTTGTAAGTGGTATCCTGGTTTCAGTGATGTGAAATGCTCACAAGGACAAGACTTTCATTGTCAGTGTGCTGTTTGTTTAAAGCATTTCTCCTGGTACCTGTTTATATACTGCTGGATAGACTGGAACCATGTATAAAAAATGTAAAAATCTTGCTCAAAGAATTTTAATCACAGCCATAGAATTATGAATCCTCAACCAAAACTACTTGATAATGTGTCTACTACCATTCAGCTAGACTATGTGATAGGCTTTGATTTTAACTTTAGTCAATATTTTTTTAAACACTTTTTGTGCCAGTCAATATTTTTTTAAACACTTTTTGTGCCTAAGTCAAGTATGACCACCTGTGGTATCAGTTTCTTATTCAGTTTAGTTTATTCAGTTTATTATGCTCAGCCACTCCAACAGAGTCCTTGTTTTCATGTTTGTCCTTATCGAAGATAATAAAACATTTTATCATACCAAGTAAGTGAGACATGGAAGCTGACCAGAAATGAGGAACAAAAACTTGACACCTTCCAAACCAAATGTCTCAGAAAAATCTACAAAATTTGATGGCAGCAAAAAATCACCAACAAGGTAGTCCTTGAAATGGCAAATGGTGAGAAGATCAGTAATGAAGTGAGGGGGAAGAGATGAAACTGGATCAGCCATGTACTGAGGAAAGGATAGACAGATGGCTGTGTTATTGTCCTTGGGTGGACCCCTGAGGGTAGAAGGAAAAGAGGCTGCCCTAAAACAACTTTGCGACGGATGGTTGAAGAAGGAACAGTGCAGACTGGAACTCCTGGAATGTAGCACATTGTGCAGGCTCAGACCGACCAACATGGATGAAAGATGTCCAAGCCTTGTGTGCTTCCTGACACTAAGAGAAATAATATACAAATGTATATATACCAAATAAACAAGGCTAACAAAAATCATGCAACAAGTTTTTATTTGGGGCTAACCTGTCACAAAACTATTCATTTTCAGGTTTTAGACTTTTGGTTGAATTAATATCAGAAAAGGCTGGTATATTTGGTTTTGGCAACTTGGATCAAAAGTGTTTGACACATGATTTTTGAAAACCAATTGGAAATAAAACTGACATTATTTTAGAGATGGCTTTATCCCATTTATTGACCTTAATTCCAAAATTCTGTAATTGTATATTGTAATACTTTCAGATACTGATGTTGAGTTTGATGACTTAAGTGATGATGATGATGATGATGATGACGACTATGAAGAAGGCAGTGATTTTGAAGAATTTAAAAGTAAAAAGACGAAAGGAAAAACAACAAAGAAACAAAATGCTAAAAAACAAACGACTCCAAAGTCGAAACAGAAAACAACTGCTGTAAAACAGAAATCACCAGTGAAATCAAAACAGAAAACACCAGGTATTGAGATCTGAAGAAGTTAAAAAATTAAAAATAATAAGACAGAAACTAAAAATGTTTTCTTGATTTGTCATTTAATTCCTGTATTATTATTATTATTATTATTTAGCTTACTTGTAAAAAGAACGGAATAACTTATGTTCCAAATTCTACATTAGCTGCTTTGTCATTCAATGTTTAATTTTTAATAGTTGACAGTGTAAGTTTTCAGCTAAACTGATATGTGAATAAACTCATGGTATATATTACCTTCTGTTGTTTGATTGGAATTCACATTGTATATAAGTAATAAGTAACTTTACTCTAGAGCTAGCGAACATTAAATTTTAAAGAATCTTGTTTATAGATTGAATTAAGGCATGGGAATTTCAAATGTATATAGACAAGTATCTTTAATAAAAAAATCTTTTCTGTGTAATATTTTAGTACCAGAAGATACAGATCTCTTATGTATTACATGTATTTTATTTATCATGAATATTATAAATTTCAGTTCCTCCAAAAACTAAAGTATCGGTTGTACCCAGTCTCAAGTCATCTAGTACACCAAGTTCTTGTATAAGAAGTCCAGCTTCTGGCACTGATAACAGAAAATGGGCACCACCAGGTTTGTACTGTTTTATACTAAATTAACAGTTATGTGACAGAATTATGAAAAAAGAGTTCATGCATGCATGTTTTTCTGTGTCTATACAGTACTAGTATTGACAGGATATATGATAATTTGGTGCTTGTTAAGAGATTCAGTACACAAACTTTATTACCATATTTTACAGAGAGTTCAACACATCCTTCAGACACTTATAAGCTAGTATTCATATGATTTAAGTTAAACCTTAACCTAAATAAATGGAATGTGTTTTTACACCCTAGTCAAAATTCTTATACTCATGTCAAGGAGGTCAGTTTAGGAAGTGATGGAAGAAACCAGTTCCCAGAGAAAACCACTAACCTTCAACAAACAAACTGATAAAATTTCTTACTTTGGAGTGAACTGGAGTAATGGTGTTTTATGCCCCAGTCAAAATGCTTTCACTTCTATCAAGATGGTCAAATCTGGGGTGGTGTAGGAAACCAAAGTGTCTGGAGAAGACCACCAACCTTTGGCAAATGAACTGATTTTACTGTAGGAGTTGAGTTGAGTTTAGTAATGGTGTTTAACGTCCTAGTCAAGAATATTTCACTTATATCGAGACGTCGCCAGCTATAGGCGAAAGTGCAGAAATTTTGCCTGTGTGTTGGGCTGATGGCATTATACAGCAGGGTTTTTAGCTCACCTGACCGAAAGGTCATGTGAGCTTATGGCATGGCGTGGCGTGTGTATGTGCGTGCGTGCGTGTGTGTGTCGTTAACACCTATTTTCGACTTCTCCTCCAAAACTGCTGGACAGATTTCAATGATACTTGGTCAGAAGCATATATGGGCCGGTGCAATTCAGATTTGTTCATGGCGTTGCCATGGCTACCAAAACTAGGTCACTGTGACCTAGGGGTCCAAAAATCTTAAAAAATCTTCTTCTCCGATGATGGGAGAAAAAATCTGATGTGATATTTGGCTTCTCTAGGGTCTTAAGCCTATAGTTTGTTCATTTCGTGAAATTTGGGTGAAAAATGGGTTACGCGTTTTTGCGTTTAATTTTAAAAATTTCGTAAAATGGCTTCAAATTGTTATAACTTGACTACTTGAACAGATAATGACATGGGGTTTTCAGTTTTGACTTTTTCTTAAAATAACCTTCAAAATGGGGTCAAGGTCAAAGTTCAAGGTCATGACCTAGTTTGTAATTTTGCAGTTTTAGGCTATTTTCTTCAAAAAATTTTAAAGATATATAATATCAAAACATTGTGAAAATGTTCAGAATGACAAAATTCAAAAAGATACAAAGTTTCGTAACTATATGATAATGCATAGTTGTTGCCCCTAAAATGTTATTTTTTGCTTATAAAAACTAAAATTGTGCATTAGCTCGAAAACTATTAACTTTTTGCATAGGCATGTATATCAGAATATTGTAGGTATTGACATGACGATCATTTTGATATATGACTCAAGGTCATACATTCAAAGGTCAAGGTCATAGATGCATAAAAAGACTCAAATTGTTAATTATCTTGAAAACTGTTAACTTTTTTCATAGGCATATATATAGAGGATCTTGCATGAGTGTTTATGTAATATTGAATTTATTAAACGAGTTGAATAATTTTTTATGCAACGAGCCTTGGCGAGTTGCATAAAACATTATTCAACGAGTTTAATAAATTCAATATTACATAAACACGAATGTAAGATTCTATTTATTATATAATCCCATAAAAACGGCTTTTTCACAGATTTAAAACTTGTCTTCTCTTTATAAGAAAACAGCTGATTGACCGAAACACAACAAGTTCACGTAACCGCGTACATGCGCCAAAAGTAATTCTGCTGAAATATTAAAAGTAAACAATAGTCTGTCCACAGGATACAAAAACAAAACAAACATTTTCAATTTAAATACAATATATCTCCTTTTTAGAAAAAAAAGTACAAAAGTATCAGCTTAAATTATGAATCAACAAACAGTGTGTCACTGTGAACTAGGTGAATTATGTGACGTCATAGCGCGCGCACTCTGGAATGTCAACAACATGGACAAGAATTTACAGACACGTGTTACTCAGAATCGCTGTCAATGATTATTCTGGCCCGTTTATTTTTAGGAACTGGTGATTTGTTTTGATAAATATGGATTTGAATGTTTCTTCCGGTGACTGTTCCTACAAAAATGCTTTGGAATCCGCCGTGTAAATACTTCTGCGTAGTGAGTAAGGATATAACCTAATTCACACGCTTCTATGACGTCACACTCATTCAATACGATTTTTATTGTATGACCGTATTACATGGATTATTGAGTAGATTATATAATAAATTAGAATACATGTATTGTAAAGATCATTTTGATATATGACTCGAGGTCATACATTCAAAGGTCAAGGTCATAGGTGCATAAAAAGCCTGAGTTGTTAATTATCTTGGAAACTATTAACTTTTTGTATAGACATGTATATCAGAATATTGTAGGTATTGACAAGACGATCATTTTGATATATGACTCAAGGTCATACATTCAAAGGTCAAGGTCATAGGTGCATAAAAAGCCTGAAATTGTTAATTATCTTGGACACTATTAACTTTTTGTATAGACATATATATCAGTATATTGTAGGTATTGACATGACAATCATTTTGATATATGACTCAAGGTCATACGTTCAAAGGTCAAGGTCATAGGTGCATAAAAAGACTGAAATTGTTAATCATCTTTGAAATTATTTAACCTTTTGTATAGGCATGTATATTAGAATATTGTTTGTATTTTTGCCAATGATTTTGGCCATATCCTCAGGTGAGCGTTAAGGCCCATGGGCCTCTTGTTTATTGTTCCTCGCCGTGACAAGGGACCTCATTTATTTTAAGTTCCCATCCGAAAGAACCGTGACTTTCATTTCGTAATACTAAGTGCTTGGCAAAAGAACAGTCACTACCCACTTTTAAGTCTTGGGTCAAACCCAACTTTACTGTAGGATCTGCTAGAGTGAAATTAAAAGCTGCATTAAGTCTCCAACCGGTTAGAGGATTCCATTTATTTACAGCTAAAAGGAATCAAATTTTGGAAAATGAATCTCATGGATCGTGATTAGAAGTTTTTAAAAAATATATTTTTAGAAAACCAAAAAAAAATATCAGAAATTTGAAAAATGTAATGTAGCTTTAAAGGATGACGCCCTGTGATCTGTATATTAAATATTTGCTTGGCACTATCTCAAAGTAAATTTAAGAGTGAAAAACTCTACATTCAGGCAAATCCTCTGTCTGGATGATACAGATAGTTAAAATTTTTTCAAATTATTTCATTTGACTTGTTATCATGGTACTTTTGGTCCAAGAGGTTAAATAAGATTTAATTCTTGTCAAATTGCCTTTTATGAGGTCATTTACATGAAAACGGTCATCCAAGAACCAAACATCTTTGCCTTTGTGAGGTCAGACCTCTTTCCAGGGTCAGGATCTTGGGCTCTTATTTTCATGTTATGATCTCATCATTTGTAATTAAAATATACATTACTTAAAAATTGCATTACTTTTGTTGAAAAATGCAGCTTTAACAGATTTGAGTCTTTGTAGAATAATATTTTTCATGAATGTTGTTCATATGTACAGACTGAGTTCATTTTATAATTGTATTTAAGAGTAAAAATATTTCCCATACTTGCATGTATTTCAGTGTTATTCATTGAGTAAGATGAATTAAACAATCCAAGTTTTAATTCTCATAAATTGATTTTACAACGGAAATTTAAAAAAAAAAAAAAATTGTAGATCCCTTAAATTGGAAATAAGCAAGTGTATTTTTGTATATTGGCAGGGATCTCTTCAGTTTCGAGTGGAAAATCACCTTTAGGAGGAGTTTCATTAAAATCGCCATCATCAGGACTTAGGGTAGGATTATCTAGAAATCAGAAATTAAAACCATTACATCCAACACTGAAGATACAACACTGAAATATAAACATACATTTAACTTATTTTCATAATATTTGTGCTATGTGCATCTTTATGAATTTGATGATGTACCAACAACATAACAGAACTATAGTGAAACTTTGATAACTAAAGAGTTATTGGGATTTAACTTGTTATTTTGTTATTGAACCTGAAAAGATGACGAGGAATAACAACCGAGGCTAAATAGTGATCAGATGACCACACATCATCTCTAAACTTTATTCTGTCCATACAAGAAGGTGCATAAGGCCTCCAGTGCTGATTTTCCAACATGTTCTGTCCATTGTTGCTGTTATTCACTACACATATATTTGAGAGAACAGGGATTAAGTTAGTAAAGTTCTACAGTATACATGTATAACTCCTTTACTTCCTCTAATAGACATGTCACAGCAAATTTTGATTTGAGAAATCAAAAATTGAGAATACAATACCTACATATAAATTTCAATAATTTTTGATAAAAGTTTGATAATTTGATAATGGGGTTAATTTACACACTGTGTTATTTTCCCCAAGTTTTGTGATAAAATATTGTTACTAATGGTTATGTAAAACATTTTATTCATATTATCTGATATAACCTTGTTTCTGAAAAAAATGTCAAATTATGATATTTCTTATCTAGTTGAATAGTTTCACACATAAGTTATGGATAGATCACAGTAGAATGGTGGACCATGGACCGTTAACCCCATTACTGTCTGTGTATTGACTTTAGTAGGCTGACGTATTTTTTTCATGTTTATCAATATGATGTTATGTACCAATGTGGTACTCCATTATTATTTTTAGCTCACCTGAGCTGAAAGCTCAGATGAGCTTTTGCTATCCATCTTCGTCCGTCGTGCGTCGTCCGTCGTGCGTAAACTTTTTACATTTTAATCTTCTCCTCCAAAACCACTGGGCCAAATTTAATGAAACTTGGTAACCATCATGCCTAGGTGAAGCTCTTTCAGATTTGCACAAATGAAGGAGTTATGTCCCCTTGGGGCCCCATAAGGGGGGAAATAGTGAAAAACTTTAAAAATCTTCTCCTCTGAATCTACAAGAGATATACCTTAGTTATTTCATTTATAACATCCTTAGGTCATCTATTTTCAGATTTGCACAAATGGTAGCCATGGGACTCAAAATGGGGAAATTGTGAGGCACTGAGTGGGGAATTTGATAAAAATTATATATTTGTCACTATATCTTGAAAACTATTAACTTTTTGTATAGGCATGTATATTAGAATATTGTAGGTATTGACATGACGATCATTTTGTTATATAGATCAAGGTCATATGTTGAAAGGTCAAGGACACAGCTGCAAAAGAAGACTTAAATTGCTAAATATCTTGAAAACTATTAACATTTTGTATAGGCATGAATATTAGAATATTGTAGGTATTGACATGATGATCATTTTGTTATATAGATCAAGGTCATATGTTGAAAGGTCAAGGACACAGCTGCAAAAGAAGACTTAAATTGCTAAATATCTTGAAAACTATTAACATTTTGTATAGGCATGAATATTAGAATATTGTAGGTATTGACATGATGATCATTTTGTTATATAGATCAAGGTCATATGTTGAAAGGTCAAGGACACAGCTGCAAAAGAAGACTTAAATTGCTAAATATCTTGAAAACTATTAATGTTTTGTATAGGCATGTATATAGAATATTGTAGGTATTGACATGACGATCATTTTGATATATGGTTCAAGGTCATATGTTGAAAGGTCAAGGTCACAGCTGCAAAAGAAGACTTAAATTGCTAAATATCTTGAAAACTATTAATGTTTTGTATAGGCATGTATATTAGAATATTGTAGGTATTGACATGACAATCATTTTGATATATGGTTCAAGGTCATATGTTGAAAGGTCAAGGTCACAGCTGCAAAAGAAGACTTAAATTGCTAAATATCTTGAAAACTATTAAGGTTTTGTATAGGCATGTATATTAGAATATTGTAGGTATTGACATGACAATCATTTTGATATATGGTTCAAGGTCATATGTTGAAAGGTCAAGGTCACAGCTGCAAAAGAAGACTTAAATTGCTAATTATCTTGAAAACTATTAACATTTTGTATAGGCATGTATATTAGAATATTGTAGGTATGTATTAACATGACGATCATTTTCATATATGGTTCAAGGTCATATGTTGAAAGGTCAAGGTCACAGCTGCAAAAGAAGACTTAAATTGTTAAATATCTTGAAAACTATTAATGAATTGTATAGGCATGTATATAGAATATTGTAGGTATTGACATGACAATCATTTTGATATATGGTTCAAGGTCATATATTGAAAGGTCAAGGTCACAGCTGCAAAAGAAGACTTAAATTGCTAAATATCTTGAAAACTATTAACCTTTTGTATAGGCATGTATATTAGAATATTGTAGATATTGACATGACGATCATTTTGATATATGGTTCAAGGTCATATGTTGAAAGGTCAAGGTCACAGCTGCAAAAGAAGACTTAAATTGCTAAATATCTTGAAAACTATTAATGTTTTGTATAGGCATGTATATTAGAATATTGTAGGTATGGACATGACGATCATTTTGATATATGGTTCAAGGTAATATGTTGAAAGGTCAAGGTCACAGCTGCAAAAGAAGACTTAAATTGTTAAATATCTTGAAAACTATTAATGAATTGTATAGGCATGTATATAGAATATTGTAGGTATTGACATGACAATCATTTTCATATATGGTTCAAGGTCATATGTTGAAAGGTCAAGGTCACAGCTGCAAAAGAAGACTTAAATTGCTAAATATCTTGAAAACTATTAACCTTTTGTATAGGCATGTATATTAGAATATTGTAGGTATTGACATGACAATCATTTTGATATATGGTTCAAGGTCATATGTTGAAAGGTCAAGGTCACAGCTGCAAAAGAAGACTTAAATTGCTAAATATCTTGAAAACTATTAAGGTTTTGTATAGGCATGTATATTAGAATATTGTAGGTATTGACATGACAATCATTTTGATATATGGTTCAAGGTCATATGTTGAAAGGTCAAGGTCACAGCTGCAAAAGAAGACTTAAATTGCTAATTATCTTGAAAACTATTAACATTTTGTATAGGCATGTATATTAGAATATTGTAGGTATGTATTAACATGACGATCATTTTCATATATGGTTCAAGGTCATATGTTGAAAGGTCAAGGTCACAGCTGCAAAAGAAGACTTAAATTGTTAAATATCTTGAAAACTATTAATGAATTGTATAGGCATGTATATAGAATATTGTAGGTATTGACATGACAATCATTTTGATATATGGTTCAAGGTCATATATTGAAAGGTCAAGGTCACAGCTGCAAAAGAAGACTTAAATTGCTAAATATCTTGAAAACTATTAACCTTTTGTATAGGCATGTATATTAGAATATTGTAGATATTGACATGACGATCATTTTGATATATGGTTCAAGGTCATATGTTGAAAGGTCAAGGTCACAGCTGCAAAAGAAGACTTAAATTGCTAAATATCTTGAAAACTATTAATGTTTTGTATAGGCATGTATATTAGAATATTGTAGGTATGGACATGACGATCATTTTGATATATGGTTCAAGGTAATATGTTGAAAGGTCAAGGTCACAGCTGCAAAAGAAGACTTAAATTGTTAAATATCTTGAAAACTATTAATGAATTGTATAGGCATGTATATAGAATATTGTAGGTATTGACATGACAATCATTTTCATATATGGTTCAAGGTCATATGTTGAAAGGTCAAGGTCACAGCTGCAAAAGAAGACTTAAATTGTTAAATATCTTGAAAACTATTAACCTTTTGTATAGGCATGTATATTAGAATATTGTAGGTATTGACATGACGATCATTTTGATATATGGTTCAAGGTCATATGTTGAAAGGTCAAGGTCACAGCTGCAAAAGAAGACTTAAATTGCTAAATATCTTGAAAACTATTAATGTTTTGTATAGGCATGTATATAGAATATTGTAGGTATTGACATGACAATCATTTTGATATATGGTTCAAGGTCATATGATGAAAGGTCAAGGTCACAGCTGCAAAAGAAGACTTAAATTGCTAATTATCTTGAAAACTATTAACCTTTTGTATAGGCATGTATATTAGAATATTGTAGGTATTGACATGACGATCATTTTGATATATGGTTCAAGGTCATATGTTGAAAGGTCAAGGTCACAGCTGCAAAAGAAGACTTAAATTGCTAATTATCTTGAAAACTATTAACATTTTGTATAGGCATGTATATTAGAATATTGTAGGTATTGACATGACGATCATTTTGATATATGGTTCAAGGTTATATGTTGAAAGGTCAAGGTCACAGCTGCAAAAGAAGACTTAAATTGCTAATTATCTTGAAAACTATAAACCTTTTGTCTATTGCACTTTGCAAACTGCATTGGACAATATCTTCAGGTGAGCGTTAAGGCCCATGGGCCTCTTGTTTTCGAAGCTATAAATACCGTTAATTCACATACATCCCTCCAATCCTCCCACACACTTCAGCTGCATGTTTTGGATTATGTACCATTTAAACATTTTTATCATGTATATACAATGTACATGTATGTATATATATTTTTTTCATCACATTGTTTTTAAATATCAATAAACATATAAATGTCTTTGACTTTGTTTTTGATTGGCTTTGTATTAGACAACACTGACAATATTGAGTTTGATAAATGTAATTGTGACTGGAAGTCACAGAGTAGCATGGCAGCTTTTCTTTAATGACTTATTTGCTTTAATTTTATGGCTTATAAGCATAAATGATGAAACAGTGTTTCAAATAGATAAAAGTAAATATTTATTTCTGTAGGGATATTATTAAAGGTCTGTAATAATCATAGATTTTTGTTGCTTAAATTCTGTCCTGATGCAGAATATCAGTGGTTGATAATTAAGTGCAAGCACTTCTCTAGACGTTTTCACACTAGTTGGAAACACACTGGTTATGTACTTAACAGAAAATTCCACATCTTCTAGTTAATTTTCCAGAAATATTGAATAAAAATCCATGTACAATCAGAATAAAATCCTGCAAAAATTGCCACTGAGGGTCTTGATGGACAAGTGGTCTAAAAGGTGCTTATTGATTAAAGCCACCCAATCACATTGGGTAGATTCTAGGGATAGAAAATATGCAAGTTTGCTTGTTGAAGGTTTATGGTTTTCTCCAGGCACTTCAGTTTTCAACATACTAGAACCGAGTGCCTTGATACCCGTGAAAAAATAATCGTGACTTGGTCATAATTCACCAATGTAACCCCACCTTACTTGTAAGACCTTACCATTGCCATGTATTTATTATTCAGGCGCAAAATTCATTTAATTCATTGTAAAAAAGAAAAATGTAAATTGGCTATCTCAGATCATTAACAAATTAAGATTTAAACAATGTAAGGGTACAAAAGATACAAAATGTACCACGTGACAGAATACCGATAATAGTTTATTAAAACTTTATTTCGGGTATGTGTATTAAATAAAATGGATTATAGATATGTAATTATAAGCCTCTGACCAAGTGAAGTCTGTCTGAAGTCTTATAGGAATTGTCTAATTAACTAACATATCCTTTTGAACATTAACAGTGATTACAATAAAGAGGTTTTAAAATGTATATTTCCATTATTTACTTCCATGTATTAATAACAATAAAAATACAATTAATCTAACCACGTTCATTGATTGCTAACGGTTTCTATCATATTTTTAACGGTCACAAATTCAGTTGAAATACCATTATATCCCGTTTATTACATATCCACATTTTACCATCGTCATCGATTGTCAAACCACGCGGTTGTTTAATGCCGTCCATGGAATTCAAAATAAACTGAAGAAATTGACCATTCTGACTTAAATAGTGTATCTGATAATTCCCGTTATCACTGACAAATATACAGCCGTATTTATCACAAATTACGCCGTATATTGAAAACCTTGTCTTCTTGTTCAAATCGGATCGACCCATATAACGAAATTTGAGATTCTCGTCTTTGTCGACGGCGACCAGAGTGTGTTCCGCCACTGACGAATTTATGTAATCCACCACACAAAGTTCTTGATTTATATTCTGTGAAACGAGCTGGGGATACGTAAACAATGCTCGGTTATAACTATCCCGTTGGACTTCTTTTATTATCTTTCCCGTTTCCGTCATCCGAACTACTTTACCTTCTTTTGTAGTTCTGTTATACAAACATATTAAAATTTCGTTGTCGGATGTTATGTGTATTCCTTCGGTGTAAAATGGCGACACGTCAGCAATATTTTCAAAACTATCTTTCTGTGACAATTTCTTAATTTGATGACCATTTAAACCCACTGTTGTAAATAATTCACCACTAGGTGTCACTGCCAAGTCACCAAGCTTAAAATTCAGCTTGAGCTTTTGCTTTGATTTCCCACCGATATGCATCAATACGGCTTCATCTCCAACACACCTTTGTCCTGTCCAGACCAGTGTATTCCCTTTGGCAGCAATGCAATCTGTGTTTGAAGGTGATTTAAAGGAAGTAACAAAGATCGCCTTTCTATAATGTGGTTGTAGATAAGAAGAGGTCGATGGCTGTATTTGCACCGGATCAGATTCACACGTATCTGCAGCAGGTTTTGATTGGCGTCTGCTTTTACCATCGCTAACATTTGCTAAACAACTGTTTGTTCTATCGTCAACGTTCGATTGTTGTCTTGATTTTTCATTGTAACCAATAGGAAGTATATTGCTTGCTTCACTGGTACCCACATTAGAATTGAATTTAAAATACCCAATTGCTGACCTGATGTGTTCGTTATTTATTTCGCCTACAACAAATTTGGATGGATGAAGAGCTTTTGGTTCACTTGATTTTATCTCGTTCAAAAATCGTTTATTGTTGTCAACGCTATTTACAATAGAAATATCCGTTCTAGAATCTAGGCTTATTTCATAGTCTGCTATTAATTTTTCCAATCCCGTTATATCCTGTCTGATTTTTTCTTCCATTGTTTCAAAATGCTTTTTATGTTCATCACCCTCTTTCTCTAACTCAATAACAGACGATTGCACCATTTCATCTATGGCTTCTTTCAGAATTTGCCCTTGGTGCTGAATCGTTGCAATGACGTCATTTTTTTCTCGATGAAACGCATCTCTGTTGTTTTGCAGTTTTTCAATATTTTCTTTTAATTTCTTTAACTTAATACGTGCATCAGAAGTAATATCAGCCATTTCTTGTTTCTTTTTCTCTAACACGTTGTCTATTTTCACTATATCATGCTTCTTGTGATCACCAGAGATGCAGTCAGCACACACTGAGGTATTACAGTCTTCACAATACATTAAGATAAGTTCTGAAGTATGTATAGAGCAATGCGACTCGCTTGATTCATTTTCTTTTTCTTTGACGGGATTTGGTTTTGATATTAACTCTTGTAACGTTGTTATTGTGTGATCCCGGGTGGCTTTACTCCTTAAATGGGTCGTTTTACATTCGTCACACATAGCTTCCTCGCACTGGACACATTTGAATTCACATACATTTCCCCTATCACAAAGGTCACAATCTATACTTGCCACCTGAGCTATGAAGCCATCTCCTGTAGCCATGCTTAAAGTTGTGATAAATTGTCTTCGTTGCTAAAATTTAAAAATAAAAAAAAGCTGAAATAAAAAAAGTATAATATAGAAATTAGTGCATGAGTATTACAGAGGTTTTCAACTTCAATTCGAATCTTGGTGAGCAAATATTGCGACTTTACTTCGCTGCATCATTATAATTAACGATAAGTTAGCGATCTCTTAAAATGCTGTCTCTTAAAAGCCGAATCAGTGCTCTTTTTAAATCATCTACAAAACATGTACAGAATAACCAGGACCATGTGACTAGGACCGCGCGTACGAGCAGTGATAAATTGAAAGTCTATAGATGAATGCAGCTGGAAAGTACAAATATTTTATGGTGCTGATGGGATGGAAAAAGTGGAGATTCATCAAGGCTAAAATAATTTTATTTGAAGTTTACGTCATCAGCTAAAGGAGTGGACAATCAGATATTACTTCCGTGTATGTTTAAATGAAAATACTGTAAAAACAAAATGAACATATGTATCAACAAAAAATCTGTGTGTTGAAATTAACAACCCATATTTGGTCAAATAAAAATTTTTCTATTTAGAAATATTAAATCGGTTATGTTTGTATTTCAATGAATATTTACTTCATAACTTATCTGAAGAAGTTTCACTTATGAAATCGTTGATAAGGTATTTACGTGTAATACAAAAATAGAATAGACGCACCTATATATATATATATATATAGTTATTTACATGTATATTTTATGATAAGGTACTTATAATAACATGCAGGTACATGTACTTGGATTATGAAACAAAATGGTTCTGAAATTTGGGGAAAAATAAATAATAAGTAAGTTATAAGTGTTATTTTTAAAAATAACGTCATCAACTTAGACTTTGTACTTCCTACCTGACTCCAATCCTTTTCGTATGTGTTGTTGTGTAAACTATGACCAAAAACATATCGTCACACATGAACTGTTTTCTATTTAAGCAACCAGGTCCAGTAACTCTCCAGTGCAAACATCGTCATAATATACTGAAATTACGATTGAAATTTATATCCAGTAATATTCCAAATACTCAAATACATTTACAACAAATAATCAATGGTAGCACACAAAATGTCAAACATGAAATAGTATGTTATGTACAATAAAACCTGTACATATATAAAGGCCATCCATGAGACCTAAGAAATATGAACTTTATACAAATGTAAATAGAAATTCTTTTATAATGTAAAGCTATAAGAAAACTAAAAACGCAGGTATTAATAAACATATTGGCTATGAAAAGAGAACAAAACAACCGTTAAGCAATGTCCCCTGTTTCACAATCATTCACTCAACTGAGTGTACACTCAACTCAAATTGGAAAATAATTCAATGTCAAATTTTAAGAAGTAGTTTGCAGTTAATATTAAACATAAGATTTTGTCGTGCATATCAATGCCATTTTTTAAAAATTTTATCGTGAAATACATTAAAAAGATGCATTATGCATTTTTAAATGTATTTTACGATAATTTAAAACAAAAATGCATTATGTCATCAATAATAACGCATTGCATTTTGACCCAAACTTATTTTCGCCTTTCGACCAATAAAATAATTAGAAGTTTGTTTAATTTAAATATTTTTTAATAAGTAACCACAAAGAAGATATTTTTTCGCCATCAAATAATTTCAGTTTTGTTTTCCAAATACATCTATACGAACGAACTTTACTGAGATGTTTTTAATAGCATGGTGTTAAAAAAACTAATTGGTTGGACCAACTGAACAAATAAACAAACAAATAAATAAATAAAGAATAAAAATAAATGAATAAATAATATAAACAAACAAATAAATAAATAATAAAAATAAAGGAATAAATAATATAAATAAATAATAAAAATAAATGAATAAATAATACATGTATAAACAAACAAATAAATAAATAATATAAAAGCAATAAATAATATAAATAAATAAAAATAAATAAATAGACAAATGAATAAATAAAATTAATAAATAAATAATAAAAATGTCGAATTCGAATAGTAAATGTTAATTTCATTCGACATTTATCGACGGTAATGCATTTATATATCTAACTGGGATCCCAGGGGCTTGGTGTCAGGATTTCGGTATTTTGTTTTAAAGATTATTTATTGGTGTTTTTATTACATGCAAGGTTGGTACTAGTTCATACATATCGATAATTTCCCTGAAATCCATTTTTAACAAACTTCAAAAAATTCCGAAATATATAACATTAATATGTTTTTTAATGCTATATATTTCGGAATTTTTCGAAATCATAATTTATCAACTTTATCGCGACATGTTGTTTATTTATCTCAATTTTTTTATTTTGGTATTACAACTTTTCATGATATTATCTCGACTTGTCAAAATATTAACTCAACATGTTGAGATAATTCTATGTCGACTTAAATTATGTCGATGTGAGAAATAAGCCACCTTAACTTTGTACTAAGAATATTTCGTAAAGATGAACGAACTTGCAAAACGTCGTCATACTTAAACATCGTTGATGAGACGTTAAATATGGTGGCTTATTTCTGACATCGACATAATTTTAGTCGACAATAAAATAATCTCAACATGTTGACTTAATATCTTGACAAGTCGAGGTAATATCATGAAAAGTTGATGTAATAACACGATTTGCCGCGATACTTATGTTGACCAGTCGTGATAATTATTTTGATATCGCGACTTATTTATTTTTTTTTTTTTGTAACTTATGGAACACAAGTATCTATGGTGGCTTATTTCTGACATCGACATAATTTTAGTCGACATAGAATTTTCTCGACATGTCGACTTAATATCTTGACAAATCAAGATATTATCATGGAAAGTTGTGATACCAAAATAAAAAGTTGAGATAAGTAACACGACATGCCGCGATACTTATGTTGACCAGTCGGGATAATTATCTCGATATCTCGACTTATTTTTATCGCAGCAAGTCGTGTTACTTAACTCAAATTTTCATTTTGGTATCACAACTTTCCATGATAATATCTTGACTTGTCGAGATATAAAGTCGACATGTCGAGATAATTTTATGTCGACTAAAATTATGTCGATGTCAGAAATAAGCCACCATAAGTATCTCGGCATGTCTTGTTATATATCTCAACTTTTTATTTTGGTATCACAACTTTCCATGATATTATCGCGACAAGTCAAGATATTTTAGTCAAAATGTTGAGATAATTTTGTTGTCGACTAAAATTATGTCGATGTCAGAAATAAGCCACCATAGTTAAAAAACATGGCAACCAAATACTAGTAATCAAGCCTGACAGACCACAGACCGGTCAGGTATCATATGTATTGTAACTTTACGGTGCGAATACCCTTTCAAGTAACCAATTAGAAAACCTCTTTCATCAAATTACGGAGACAAAAGTTTCTTAGAATAATAAACGTAAATCGAAAGTATATTGTTGTAGTTGAAAAATTTAAAAAATCTTATTCATAAATCAAAGCAAACTTTGTAAAAGCGAAGATAAATTCAGAGAAAAATACATAAGAATGCGACGAATTTTGTTGTTACAAAAGACTAAAATTTCAAATTGATCGAAAAAATAAATGTCATATTTTTGAGGGAATTAACACGACCTATTTCAACAATGTGTTTTCTTCGTTGAACTTTAAACACAGTAAAAAGGGTTTATACTGACTACGTGCATGTTCTAAATTTTCACCTGTGATAAAGCATAACTTATGTATTTTCTTTATCAACAATTCATAGTATACATCGTTAGAGTTTCATTAAAAATATCAAAACTTTAACATAAATAACATGTATTTGAAAAAGCATTTACTTGTCATAACGAGCCGTCGGTGACCTTTTTTGTCCAATGCGCAGATTTATGAACAACGGTGCCTCTCATCGATTGTCTCAAATCCCTATCGGGCAGTTATAATACAAGGCTTGTCAGATCACTTACAAAAGGATCCGGTTTTCTCCTGGTACCGGTACGCGGTAATATAATAATAATTATAATAATCATCATCATCATCATCATCATTAGCAGCATCAGCAGCAACAACAACAACATCATTATCAACATTAATTAAGGACAAAAATTGTTTCAAGTTGTAGTGTGTTTGGAGCCGTAGTTTACATGCTTTAGATGTGAAATTTTTAACATTATGGATAGGCTGTAAAAAGAGAATCTTTACCAATTCACATTTATCAAACATAATGATTTTAAATTGATTCTCCGGAAAGAATATTTAGATATTTTAACCACACCTCTGGATATTATATTGTCATTATATCCAGTACCTATTCCGATATATTAAGACTTTTTCCTGGTCTTGTCTATCCGTTTTTTCGTAATCCTTTTCTTGTTGCTTGTTGCTTTAACGGATGTTTTGAAGTCTTTACAAATAGCAATCATTTTACTAATTTTATATTGTGATTTTATATAAGCCTTTTATAATGCCACAAAAACTTATTTATCTTAGTCTCTCTGTTTAATAGCAGAAATCAACCATGCTATATAACACGAAACTCGGAATAGAAATATTAATTCAATTTTGATGAGTTTTAAGGTGTTCCGGATAAACATTTTTAACACATCGGAAATTAATCCATCGTCTTAAAAGTCGTGACTGCATTTAAACAAAGTTCATCCAGATACCCTATCCATTGTTTTTGAATCAATGGAATTGTAATATTTTGGTAAAACTATTTGCATTGAAGTCGACATGTTTTCTGAAACACATTGTACATGTTGCAATTCAAGTTCTTGTATTATAATTTTGCAGCTCTAGCAGGCCAATACTGGTTGAATGTTGTTTTACGTCATCTCAGCATCTTTTCAGCTAATCCTGACGAGACCATTTTTTTTCATCTCGAAGATTGATGTTAACACAAGTCCATGTATTTACGTGAGTGTGCAAGTGTGTACTAGTGCAATCTGATAGCGACATTTAGAGTACACATACACCGCCTACGACGGCGCAGATAAACATCGCAGACCAATTAGTCCATAATACTGGTACCGAGCCAACCAATAAGGGTCTACAACACGGAAGACTTATTCTCAATTGCTGGTAGAGTGCTCGCTTCGTAAGTGAGAGGTCGTGGGTTCGAACCCCGACTGGGTCTGACATAAGACTTGAAAGTGGGAAATGACTCAGCACTTGGTAAAACGAAATGAAAGTCACGGTTCTTTCGGATGGGAACTTAAAATAAACGAGGTCCCATGTCACAGAAGGTGTGGCAAGATAAAGAATCTTTCTGTATAATGCCATCAG
Organism: Tegillarca granosa; assembly: GCA_029721355.1. Classification (NCBI taxonomy): domain Eukaryota; kingdom Metazoa; phylum Mollusca; class Bivalvia; order Arcoida; family Arcidae; genus Tegillarca; species Tegillarca granosa. The sequence continues at coordinate 24,118,356 of CM056601.1, forward strand.
CGCAGGGCACAGGCAAAAATTTCTGCACTTTCGCCTATAGCTGGCGATGTTTCTATATAAGTGAAATATTCTTGATTGGGACGTTAAACACCATTACTCAACTCAACTCTTATTCTCACTTACGGTCGACCGGGGTCTACAACGATCAGACACATAAACATATCTCCCTGTTGTGATGTTCAGTGTAAAATATATATGTACACATAAAATCAATGACAAAATATAAAGACAAAGGATACAAAGAAGGACATTAAGTGAAAGAAACAGGGTTAAAAAACAGGGTTCGTTGTTTTTATTCGGCCGATGATGACACTTATAATGTTAAAGGTTATTCGAAAGAAAACAAATTCTATGATATATTGTGTAATTTGCAAATCAGGACGTGTTGATTCAAATCTCTTGTTTAAGTAAATACTTTTATCACAGGGTGAAAAATAAGAACAAGTCTTTTTTTTAGAGTGATATTATCTACAGTATAAATACCACAAATCTAGTATGACATAATATCTGCAACAGAAATAGACCAGGAACCTACTGTAAGTAGAAATTCTATTTATTATCAAATGATTTTGAATATTACAACCAATTAGAGCTTTGATTTACAACTGAAAGTGTCCGTTTTAGTTTTAAAAAAAATTTAAAAATTATTTAACCGATGACGTTTTTAGCTTCTTAGTATTTGTTAAATCATGTATACTAATTTTGGGTTACACATGCTTATTTTGCTAGGGCTTGGGGCGTCTAGTTACTTACCATTAAATATACACTTATTGCTATTTTATAATGACTATCTAAATGAATATCTCCAATGAAACCGTTTAGATTTTTTTTACAATGCATAATGACAGAGGTTTATTAAATTGGGAATTTATAGATTTTCGATATAAGTTTTGTTCCATATATATATATTATTGTATTTATTCTTTTTCTTAGATTTTACAAAAAGAGTTTCAATATGGAAAAGAATAAGTTTACTTGGGGTAAGAGAAGTCTTAACAATTTAACTTCATTTATAAAAAAGAGATTTTTTTTATAAGACTCGACTTTGTACTATTTAAACAATAGTCTTCCGAATGTCCTTAAGCAGTTTAAGTAGATGCTCTTTGTACTGGTCTTATTTATATTCTTGTTCAAGATAATAAAATGGAACACAATTACTTAAGGTCAGTCAGGACACTTAAGGTTTTTAAGTAATATATTTTGAGTTCCGCAAACTTCATCAACTCTTATACTTGTACTTGCATAATATAAGTAAATCTTAACCTAAAATAATGGATTTCAGAACCGAAAACTATAAACAATTTTTTTAATTTTGTAAACAAGAAAAGTTTAAATGACTGAATAACCTTAGTGTGTGTGTGTGTGTGTGTGTGTGCGTGCGTGCGTGCGTGTGAATGTGTGTTAACCATTGATTTTTACACCGTAAACTAAAAGGATCAGGGATATTTAAGCGAAATGCAAGAAAATTTGGAAGGTAAAAGCAGTTCGGCTCTATATATGAGGATCCATCCATTTATGCCGACCATTTAAATGACAACATATTTAACTGCAAATAAGATACATGCAATCTATTAAACATAAGAATGACCAAATAATGTTATAAATATTGACCAGACTTAAATAGGAACTATTTTTTACCATTTTTACCGTTTCAACTGACATCGTCAAATCCGATGTTATAACGGCAACATGTCCGACAGGTCATTCCGCCGACTTCATACAGGCTAACAATATGTATTTCCCGACATTGTGGAAATCGGCAGGATTTGCACCAGATCAGAGAATAAATGTACAGAGGGTGAGAAAAATGAAAGCAAGAGAAGACGACGTTCTTATTTGTGCATTTGCAAAAGCAGGTAGTATACTACCTATGCACTTTTCTCTATCTAACCACATTTTATCGGTGACATTATAATAAGGATGACAAAATGTTTTAGTTCAACTGTAATATACCATTTTTGAATTTAATCATAAAATACATTTCAAAAACTGGTATACGACATAATATACAATTTTTTAATTTAATCTTAAAATACATTCAAAAATGGTATATGAAAGAACCGTAAAACATCATACATCATTTAATACTAATACTCTTACAGGGAAAAACGTTTTCCTACCACTAATCCTAATCCAAATTACAATGGCCAATAACTTTCAAATTTACCCTGAAAAAAAACGGAAAAATCTTAAGCCACTACAGAACATTTTAACCTTATCGCTGCAGCTGATATCCATATATTTTATTCATAACCTTCTGACAAAAAGAAAACACAGAAAAAATGAAGTTTGACACATGTATACGCGTATAGTGCTACATGCCGCTGTATATTGTTTTTCTTATGAGTATACACTAAATGTAGCCGGTATAAACACATGTAGACATGTTCACACACACACACACACACACACACACACACACACACACACACACACACACACACTTAAATATTTTCTTCATAATTATTTTATAAATGTTTCATAAATGTTGTTCTCCCTTAAATGTTCATGCTTTCTTTGGCCTGAACACATAAATTGGTCTTTAAAGGAGTAACTTACCTGATAAATTACCTTTAGGGCCCCTATGATGTGTATGACTCTTGTCCATCAATGCTTTTAGAAGCCTTTTACTCCAATATTGTTTTTAACTACTAAATCAATTAAGCATTGAATCTGATTCGCGAATTACAAAGTGTGCACAGCGTCAATTCAGATTATTTCTTAGTGACCCGAATGAAAATCAGATTCAATGCTTTTAATTAAATTTTAAAGACAACGTTAGCAAATTAGAGAATAACTTTATGAAACGTTTTGCTTCTAATAACTTCAAACAATGTAAAATGACGCACATTAAAAGTAGTTCGGTCTAGATTACGTCACCGTCAAACACTTCGGCACGTGAGTGGGCGTGGCTTATTTATGTTAGAGACATAGAGAAATGATCTAATGACCTTTCAACCAATGAATCGTTAGACATTTTGTCAAATTTAAATAAAAATCGATATTTTTCTTTTAAAAAATAAGTTCTATTTGTTTGTTTATCTAGGGACACACTGGTCGTGGGAAATCACTCAGATGCTTCTAAAAGGAAAAGCAGAATACAGTAAAAAAACAAAAGAATCGGCCATGCTTGAATTTCATATCCCAGACGAGTTTGATGATTGGCCTTCACCAAGAGTGTTCAATACTCATTATGAGCTACATAACATACCCAAGGAAATGATTGATAAAAAATGTAAAATAATTTATATTCAAAGGAATCCTAAAGATGTCGCCGTGTCAATGTACCATTTTGTAAAAAATGTGATTAGTCCTGAGTTTGCAGGTTCTTGGAATGACTATTTCTATATGTTTTTGAATGACGTCCGTAAGTTGTTTTTTTTAAAATCAATCTAGAATCTGATTTTTGATATGGCTCTTTACCGATTTCTAATTTTTTTCAGCTACATATTATTAGCTGTTGCTAAGAACACGTTTTTCGTTTACATTTTTGTACCTGTTGTTGAAATGCACGCGTTTGTAGTTACATTATTGTACCTGGCTGTTGTCAAAAACACATTTTCAGTTACAAATTTTTGTACCTGGCTGTTGCTAAGAACACGTTTTTCGTTTACATTTTTGTACCTGTTGTTGAAATGCACGCGTTTGTAGTAACATTATTGTACCTGGCTGTTGTCAAAATACATTTTCAGTTACACATTTTTGTAACTGGCTGTTGTCAAGTACACATTTTCAGTTACAAATTTTTGTACCTGTCTGTTTTCAAATACACATTTTCAATTACATTTTTGGTACCTGTTGTTGAAATATACACGTTTTTTAGTTACATTTTTGTACCTGGTTGTTGTAAAGGACAAATTTTCGTACGTGGCTGTTGCTAAGAACACGTTTTATTCACATTTTTTGTACTTGTTGTTGAAATTCACGCGTTTTAGCTACACTATTGTACCTTACTGTTGTCAAATACACATTTTTAGTTACAAATTTTCGTACCTGGCTGTTGTCAAGTTCACATTTTTAGCTAAAAATTTTTGTACCTGACTGTTGCTAAGATTATGTTTTTCATTTACATTTTTGTACCTGTTTTTCAAATGCACACGATTTTAGTTGCAATTATTGCACATGACTGTTGCCAAGTAGACTTAGATATTGAAATGCACACGTTTTGCAGTTACATCACTGCACCTGATGTTGAATGAACAAGTTATTTTTGCATTTCTTGTACCTGGCTGATGTATAAAAACGTTCAGTGTTTTTGTACCTGTCTCTTACAAACTAAACGTTTGACAGTTACATTTTTTGTACCCAACTGTTGTCAATACTCGTTCCTCAATTACATTTTTGTGCCCAACTGTTGTCAAATACAAGTTTTTAAATTATAATTTGTTATATTTAGTAGTTGACAATTTAACATTTTTAGTAACAACGCGTTTTTCTTACTTATTGCTAGGCGCACATTAAACTCGGCAACTCAGTCCTCGTCATTGTCTTTGTACCCGGAAATCGTTAATTAACTCTCGTCGATGACGAGACTTATAGACTATTTTTTGCTTCTTTTATTTATATATTTATATTTTAATATCCCCGTTTGTTTTCTAACTTTTTGGTAAATTCTATGTTTTAAAAGAACTTCTTTTTCTTCTTCTTCTTCTTGTTTTTTCTCTCCCCATCCTACTCTCCTCCTCTTTTTCGTCATGATCATGATCATCATCATCATCATCATCATCATCATCATCACCACCACCACCACCACCACCATCATCATCATCATCATCATCATCATCATCATCATCATCTTTTTCTTCTTCTCCAGGTTTTCAGGTTCCCTTCACGATAATATAACTAACCGTCTCAATATCTTCGTCTGAAAAAATCTTGACTTTAGTGTAAACACCATCATTTCACATACCCACTCTGATTGTACTGAGGAAAACAAAGATACTTATTATTACTTTAATGGAATTGAAATATTTTTTAATCATTAACATATTCATAGATATCTACAATAACTGGTTCACAAGTACACTATTATGGGAAAAGGCTCTAGAAAACAACCCAGATTTGAACGTTCTGCCATTGTTTTATGAAGATCTAAAAGAGGTAACAATATCGATTTTATAAAATGTATATTCGAAAGAAAAATGTTCTCATAAAACAATTACATATAAAATTAGTATAAAACGACATCCATTCCTATTGTCATATACCATCTTTAAATTTTATCATAAAATATGTTAAAAGATGGTATATGACAATATATTTTATGATTGAATTCGAAAATGGTATTTGACACTATTATAATTATTTTTATGAAGTATAAATGTTGATACATTTTAGCTTCTTATGCCTGCCTAATATCACTATTGTTTTATTTTATTTTTATTTCGACGTATTTTTTAATTCAAATGCACAATGGAACGTAAAAATGTGTCTTTTCTATTCCACGAACATACAGAACCTCTTTCTCTAAAATCTCTTATCTCTAATCTTGCTCAGTCTGTTTCATTTGCTTCTAGTTGTAAGCGTCTTCTGTAGCGGCCACAGGTGGCCTACTATTTTTCGAACTCTACAGAGGTGTCTTTAGCGTGCACTGAGACATGGGACCTCAATTTTAAGTCTCATCCGAAAGACTACCTGGTAACGAGCTTTTTACGGCACTAGTGTTGGAAGAAGATAAAAATCATCTCAGAAAATTTCCAAGTATTGAGTGAGGTTTGACCCCACAAACCTTGACAGTACCACTCGGCCGTGTCCGCCCATGTATAAACAAGTTTGTTACAGAAAAAGATACTTGAATCAGTGCATCCGACATGACGTAGACAATAGCATATTTAACTCCGCCCCGCATACATATCACTGTTTCTTCGTAACGAAGGAAATTTTAAAAAATGAACTCTTTCTTTATAAAAAAGGGACTTTGTTACATGTGTTTTAATAAAAAATGGTTTTAAGTAAGTAGATAAATAAAATCAAAATAATTTTTTCAGGATCCTATTCGCGAGATTACCAAAATGGCCAAATTTTTGAATGTGTCTTGTACAGCTGATTTCATAGCTGAAATAGCTGATAAATGTAGTTTTAAGAAGATGAAGGAAGGAGACAAAGAAAACCGAAAGGACGAACTTCAAAAGATGGCAAAATTTATTGATGATAAAATGGTTCCTACAGAGAACCCCACTGAAAAAATATCAAATGTGTTTTATAGAAAAGGTAATGTATGCATTTGTGCTATTTTACGAATTTTTTCCTAAACTTACCACCATTTAGTACTGTACCCTGAAGAACACATTTGGTGTGAAAAGCATACTTAAGGATCACAAAGCCTTCCTACCATCTTTTCTTAAATCGCATTCGGGCAGATACAAGTGTATAGACGTTTGTCAGTTTGCTGGCCAGAGGTGGTTCTTCGGTTATGCAAACAATCATAGAACTCATTTGGTAGAATGTTCGGTTCGTTAGTGGGAGGTCGAGGGTTCGAACCCCGGCCGTGTCTGACCTAAATTTGAAAATTGGTAGCGACTGATCTTCCGCCAAGCACTCGGCATTTAGAAATGAAAGTCACGAGTCCTTCGGATGAGACCTTGTAAACTGATGACCGTGTCAAGGCAGGCGTGATACGTTAAAGGACAATCGCTGCACATTGCCCTAAGCATCCTGCAAAGGTAAAAATTTCTGCCACGTCACCTATAGCTGGTGACGTCTCGATATAAGTGAAATATTCTTGACGGGGACGTAAAACCCCATTAAATCAATCAATCAATCAATAGAACTGATCGCCTCCGTTTAAGTAAAAGAGTCTTGCTAAGGCCAAAACGTAACTAATCCACTTTTACGGTCATTCACTGATGTTACTAAATATTGGTGCTGGGTTGCAACAACGAGAAAGGTTATACACTTTAGACAATGAAGAGCACCTTATCAAATAATGTCAATCGGGTGGCAATTATTCGTTGAGTATATTACATATAGAACTCAGTCATTTCCGATTGTTCTTCATAGTAATCCTCAAGCAATTGTTATGATTCATGAAACTGACCAATTCTACTTAATTGCCAATACTTTTTAATGTGTTTACAAAATGCTGGTTTCTGTTTCATTATCAGTTCTGTCATTCTGTTTTACTACTTTGTTTTTAGGAGATGTTGGTGATTGGAAAAATTGGTTTACTGTTGCACAAGAAGAAATATTTGATGCTGTTTATGAAGAAAGAATGAAAGACTCAAAATTAAAGTTCAAATTTACACTTTGAAATTCTTTGAAAAGAACATTTGGTTTGCAATTTAAAAGTTATCAGAAAACTGTTTATAACAACGGTAGCAATATACAATATATAAACAATAAATGAACCTGCATTGCTGCGCAAACTTGTAAGATGGAAGATCATTGTTTATATGAAAACCAAAACCTAGAAACACATGAACAGCTAGGTTAAGACACTCTTACATGTTGAACATAAGTTTATCTTATCGTCCTGATTACGTTCCATTTTACATTTTAAGTAGTACAACAATTGGCATCATCAGCACAACCATCACATCACAGGGTGCAGAGACATTAAAAGCGACAAAAGCAACAGAAACACCACCAGTAGCAAACTGCAAACAGCAGCGACAACAACAACTACAACACCACCAGTAGCAATCTGCAAACAACAGCGACAACACCAACTACAACATCACCAACAGCAAACTGCAAACTGCAGCGACAACAACACGCCAAACAACAGCGACAACAACAACTACACCAACACCAACAGAAAACTGCAAACAACAGCGACAACAACAGTTACGGTACCACCAACAGCAAACTGCGAACAGCAACGACAACAACTACAACAGCAAACTGCAGCGACAAAAACAACACCACCTACAGTAAACTGCCAACAGCAGCGACAACAACTACAACAGCAAACTGCAGCAACAAAAACAACAACACCACCTACAGTAAACTGCCAACAGCAGCGACAACAACTACAACAGCAAACTGCAGCAACAGAAACAACAACACCACCTACAGTCAATTGCCAACAGCAGCAACAACAACAACAACAGCAAACTGCAGCAACAAAAACAGCAACACCACCAACAGTAAACTGCCATCAGCAGTGACAACAACTACGGCAAACAATAGCGACAAAAACAACTTAAAAACCATCAACAGCAAATTGAAAACAGCAGCGACAACAACAACTAAAACACCGCAACAGCACTCTTCAAACAGCAGCGACAACAATATATAATAATAACAAATTTTTATGTAGAATTCGAAATCCTAAATAACACGTTTCTACGTTTTATCCTAGGACAGTTTTCATTCGTATTAAAATGTGTCATATACAAATTATAAATTTTCATAAAATAAAATATTGAAAAATTGGCATACGTCAGCTCCCTGTCATATGACAATCGGAATAAACCATTTAAATTGAATTACGTCAACTCGGATATCTGATCTTTCACCATGGCCTGGCTCCCAATCAAGTTGCTTTGCCAATTTGTCCTCAGTTACAAAATATTAATGCAATGTAAATATTTACAGATAAAATATATTGTAAAACGAAAAACAAAAACTTAAACCATTTTGTGAAAACAAAATAACCAAATACTTGTTAAAGAAAATGTAAATAAAGATAAGTTTGTACCAGGTAGAGAAATTAATCATTATATAATCTTCATGTCATTGTCAATAAAAAATTTATCAATCCGGTATTACATGTTGTTCTTATTACCTGTTAGTTTATTGATACAATGATTGTAAATAGAAGTAAAGAATTTAAAACCGACAACATGTTACTTGGCAACAGTACACGCAACCAGGAAGACAAAAACATATCTGGAAAAAAATCACACATAATAATAATAATAATAATAATAATAATAATAATAATAATAATAAAATAAATAAGTAAAAAATAAATAAACAGCTGCGCCTGGAGCGCATGATACACCCGTCAGATATTTAAACTTCTTTTTTAATGTCCTGAACAACTTGACATTTAGCTGAAACATATTTTTTCAAAACAAAAGTAGCAAATTTATTTCTCAATGTTTATTCACAAACCTTTTTGATTATAGGACAAATATAACACAAAAGTTTCATAAAAAAGTTCAAATGATTTTTGAGTTACAACATGCAAAACAAATGCCTAAAATTGACAATTAAAGGCCAATAACTCTACAACAAGAAAACATACGAATCTCGAAAATAAAAGGGAACTCTCTGTTATGGATACCAATATAACACAAAAGTTTCATTCAAATTGTTTAAAGCATTTTTGAGTTATTATACAAAATGCCAAAAAATGCCTTAAATATGACAATTAAAGTCCCATAAACCCGCAGTGACAAAAAAGGAATCTCAAAAATAAGAGGGAGCTTTCTGCCATGGATACCAATAGAACACAAGTTTCATTCAAAATGTTCAAAGCATTTTTGAGTTATTGTACAACATGCAAAAAAATGCCTAAAAGTTGACAATTAAAGGCCAATAACTCCGCAACGAGAAAACATATGAATCTCAAAAACGAAAGGGAGCTTTCTGCCTTAGATACAAACATTTCACAAAAGTTTCATTAAAGTTGCTCAAAGCATTCTTAAGTTAGTGTACGACGTGTGGACATACGGACGGACGGACTGCGCAATACCATAATACGTCCCGTCATAGACGAGCGTATAAAAAATAACAGGGAAACTTTATAAAATAACAAAACACCGGATAAAATAACAAAACTAGGGGAAGTAGATAAAGAGTCAAAGCACAAGCCCTTGATAAAATGACAAGAACAGGGGAACTGGATAATATGACAAAAACACGGGAACTGGATAAAATGACAAGAACACGGGAACTGGATAATATAACAAAAACACGGGAACTGGATAAAATGACAAGAACACGGGAACTGGATAATATGACAAAAACACGGGAACTGGATAAAATGTCAAGAACACGGGAACTGGATAATATGACAAAAACACGGGAACTGGATAATATGACAAAAACACGGGAACTGGATAAAACGACAAGAACACGGGAACTGGACAATATGACAAGAACACGGGAACTGGATAAAATGTCAAGAACACGGGAACTGGATAATATGACAAAAACACGGGAACTGGATAAAATGACAAAAACACGGGAACTGGATAAAATGACAAGAACACGGGAACTGGACAATATGACAAGAACACGGGAACTGGATAAAATGTCAAAAACACGGGGAATGGATAAAATTTCAAAAACACGTTACTAGAAATAATGAAAAAGACATGGTATTCGAAATAATGAAAAAATCACGGGGACTGGATAAAATGACAAAGCACGTGCTCTTGATAAAATGACAAAAATGAAGGGAACTGGAAAAATGACAAGTTTTAATTATATGACAAATTATTTCATATCCGTTACATTGCAAAGTTTCCGCTTAAGACAAAAAAGTAAAGACTGTGTGTCCAAATATGTCAAAAATACCAATTATGAAAAAAAAAAATAAACTCTTGGAAACTCATGCTTTTGCTTTTTATTCACTTGCGTATATTGAGGTAGACGATATGTTTGAGTTGCTATTAGACTTTAAGGTGTAATTTAAAATGAAACATTAATAGTATTTATTTTATGTATATTAACATATTAGCTTAATATGTAGTTAAGATTCAGATAAATTGATTTATTTATCTAAATTCAATATCTTTTCATATGGTCAGTATTTGCAGACCAAACCATTAGAAATAAAACAATTCCAATCCCGAATTTGTGATTTTTAACAATTGATTCGTGATATTTGCAACTGAAATCGGACAATCTTTAAAACAATTTGACCAGGTGTTGTGTTCTCAAGTGCTTTTTGAAACAATTTAACGAACTTCAACTAACTAAAACCAACGGAAATAGTATATTTAAAGAAAACGCAAAATAAAACGCTACTTATAAACTTTCGTTCAGAAGTAAAAAATTGGAAAGATGTCACTGAAAAACAACGGAAAATTAATTTTATATATAGTTGCAAGTTCCTTTATAGCGGGTATGTTCGCTTTTATATCACATTTTTTTTTATCATTTCAATGTGTTTTATAATTATGTATGTCCATTTTTAAGTTTTATTGTATACCTTTATGTTTTTTTTAAATATATTTTCATCGTGCTTCATATATATATATATATATATATATATATATATATATATATATATATATATATATATATATATATATATATTTATATATATGCCGACGTGTCTACTGTTTTATCGACAACACCAAGGCGTGCAAAAACATCTTTCAATCATCTACACCAACGCGACATGCTGAATATCTACTGGTTCCACTATGCAAACAAAACAAGTTTAAGCATCATACACTTCAACTCAACCAAGGCAACATTTTAAAACAGCTTCTGATTTCACTAAAAACGCTAAAAACTGAAACATTTACTGATTCCACATCACCAACACTATCTATTAGAACATCTATCGATTCCACTTATTTATCTGTATTTAGACAGCTATCGATTCCACGTATTTATCTGTATTTAGACATCAATCGATTCCACTTATTTATCTGTATTTAGACAGCTATCGATTCCACTTATTTATCTGTATTTAGACAGCTATCGATTCCACTTATTTATCTGTATTTAGACATCTATCGATTCCACTTATTTATCTGTATTTAGACAGCTATCGATTCCACTTATTTTTTTGTATTTAGACATCTATCGATTCCATTTATTTAATACAGCTATCGATTCCACTTATTTATCTGTATTTAGACAGCTATCGATTCCACTTATTTATCTGTATTTAGACATCTATCGATTCCACTTATTTATCTGTATTTAGACATCTATCGATTCCACTTATTTATCTGTATTTAGACAGCTATCGATTCCACTTATTTATCTGTATTTAGACATCTATCGATTCCACTTATTTATCTGTATTTAGACAGCTATCGATTCCACTTATTTATCTGTATTTAGACATCTATCGATTCCACTTATTTATCTGTATTTAAACATCTATCGCTTCCACTTATTTATCTGTATTTAGACAGCTATCGATTCCACTTATTTATCTGTATTTAGACAGCTATCGATTCCACTTATTTGTCTGCATTTAGACAGCTATCACTTATTTATCTGTATTTAGACGGCTATCGATTCCACTTATTTATCTGTATTTAGACAGCTATCGATTCCACTTATTTATCTGTATTTAGACAGCTATCGATTCCACTTATTTGTCTGTATTTAGACAGCTATCACTTATTTATCTGTATTTAGACGGCTATCGATTCCACTTATTTTTCTGTATTTAGACAACATACTGAAACGTTCTCTGATTTATCAACACAGCAGGCTAAATCAACTACTGGTGTATTTACAGCAACGAAACATGCGAAAGCAATCTCTGATTCTGCACCACAGCAGACTAGTTTTTCATGCTGAATTACATGTATCCCCTGATTCCACTACACAAAACCATAAAACTATGAAACATCTACTGATTCCACTTTACTAACGAACATACTTAAACAACATTCAATTCCAACACAACATGCTGAAATATCTAATAATTCCACTACATTAACACAACAAATTCTGATTTATCAACACTACATGCTAAAACAATTACTGGTTCTACCTCACGAACGAAAATATTTTACTGATTTTACTCAACTAACTCAAACTGCTTACTCCAATTCTGATTCCATTAATCCGCCTGAATCTCTTGACGCATCTACCAATTTATCTACAACAAAACAATCTCAAACCTCTACCAAATCACAGACACCCCTTCTGATCCTCACATTTTTAGTCTGGTGTGGGGAACGCCAATATTGTACGCTATTGTTTAATCATACTGTAGTTTGTGTAATCATGATATTCAGAAATTCTATTGTATGATGTCGATCATAACCAAGTAACTTGAATAAAAATTTAGGATGGATTTTGAACTCATATTTAACAATTGAAAATTACTATCAAGCAGCAAATGTTCTAACATTAATACGGCATGTATAAAGTCGCTCTATATCCGGTAACTCGGGGTTCGAACCCAGGCGGGGTATGAACAAGACTTGAAAAAATACAGTGATTGTTGCTTCGCCAAAGCACTCGACATTTAGAAATAAGTTACAGGTCTTCCGAAAGAGATAGCTTGTAACGTCGCGATATAGGTGGAATAATCTTGAGTTTGAAGTACAGTTCCGTTCAATCAATTAATCAGTCATTCAGGTATTTAATCATCACAGTAATTTCGTAAAACAAAATATTTGTTGTCCAAGAATATATGGAGAGTAAATTAATCAAGATACTTTATTTAGAGATTTCAATGAATATTTCGTTTTTTGTTGGTTTTTGACGTTTACCATTTTTCTAGGAAATCAAGAACTGACAACCAATTGGTCAATTTATGGAATGAAAGGTCACACTGTTGGATCTTCAGGTCAACACATCGCCTTAGTAGACACCAACTCGTTAGCAGACTGTGCCGTTAACTGTATTGTATTAGGTTCGCAGTGTTTATCGTTTGTCTATCATCCGGGTTCTAACAGATGCTTCTTAAACTCTGATGTCACCATGATCTTTGACCCCAATGGCTCCTACCAGTACTTCGAAAAGGGTAAAATTAAAATATTTAATTTACTATTTGGTTCAAATAAAGACAAAATGCATCGCTGACTGTGAAATAAAGAAATAGTCAGTATTTTATAGAAATACCACAAAACTGGACAAGGTTCTGTAATTATTTTCGGTTTCCAAGCAAAGTCTGGAGTTATGTGATCAAATGTCTTAAAATGTGTTTATATTGTGTTTATACTTCTTAAAGTTATTGTATTTGTTTTTATTTGGCGTCATGTACTTCGTCTAACAGATTGTTCTTCTGCAAATGTCAATACTTCATTTAAAATCTATGTACATAATTTAGAAGCCTAATTAATTTTAAGTAAATCATAATCATCAGCACTTAATAATAAGTGACTACAATATCAAACAATATAATTATATACGCACCAATCAAAGCACTGAAAATATTATTTGAATGTAATTTGTATAACTGGATAACACTGCATCATATTTTTTTCATTGTCAAATCGAACTTTATGATGACAGAATAAGACATAATATCAGTCAATTAGTTCAAATATTTGGGTCAAAATGGGTTTTAAGTCAATATTTCAGAGGTTTTCCAATTGTATTTTCAAAGAATTACGTCAGCTTTAAAATACGTTGAAAAATGCGATTTTATATCCTTCGGCACAATATTATTGGTGAATTCTAATGTTAAATGCTTACCATTCCCGTTGTTGGGTGATTGTAACATTTAATAAGATGTTTATTTAAATTCCAGTTCAAAAGATCATTCCTGGATGTTCTCAGGTACCAAATTACCAGTCTTTAGGATTAACCTGCTGTCCTTCCGTTTCTACCGTCAATAATCAGTGCGAGAACGAGGCTCAGTGTACCACCATTAGTTCCGGATGCATATTTGATTGTTCTTCAATACCCACGCAGGCGCAATGCGATGGTACCAATCAGTGCACATTTAATGCGTTAATTGGTTCCTGTGTTAACTAACATTTTCTTGATCTAATGGTGAAATAACCATGTGAATAGAGAGGAAGTGTCAGAGGTGGTGCAATCTACTTATGACTTAATATAAAGTGTTATTGCTACCCGTGTTGGGACTTAATGTAATATTTTAGATCACATGACTTATTTGAAAGTTTATGAACTTCGTTGTTTACAATAGACATATTTGTAGTTTAATTTACTCCATATGTACAAACTATGGTTTTAAATTCCGTATGGGAAATTGATTTTGTTTCATTTTTTGGAAATAAACCTCTTAAATACACTCCGGCTATGTTCGTTGTATCTATGCAAAAGGTAGCGTGACAATGATTCACGTATCACTGTAACGGGTAACCCTGTAAAGGTAAACCCGGCTATGCAACGAAAAACTTTAAAAAGGATGGCAAAGCTATGTTTTATGTATTAATATAACAAGTAACATAGCTATCCATCCTTTTACTTTATACACACTTATATGATCAAAGAATAGCTAAATTTCTGTTTGTTATATTAAAATTTTCTATTTTTGCGATTGTTTTGTTTTTCCCCCAAGCAATTATATATGGGTATACTATTTAATTATTTCTTTTGACCAAGGAATGAGTGTGAACGACAAATATGATGTATAAATTGACATTTTGTATAGTTTTAAGCTTGCCATAAACATTCACTAACATGTTCTTCCTGTATGTGCTTTCCATCAGTAGATAAATATCGAGCTGATATAACATAATTACATTACAATAATTGTGCGCAGCGGAAATTCCTGCACTTTGGCCTATACATGTGTTATTATTACTATTCATGTAAATTTCTTTAATAATAATTGCATCAATATTATTTTGGCATATTTTTTATATTGAAATCAATGGGAGCGTGTATTATGCCATCGCATATAACATGGCATATTACACGCACGTGAGTAAGGATGCGGAGCTTCCTATTGTCACGTGATGAAATATGGGTGGAGTCACAACCATATATGGGACACATTATTGCGTTTGAATTGTAAGTATATTCGAACGTTCAAGGAATGCCTGTTAATAACATACATTGTAAACAAACTTGACCACGGCACTTTACACAACCAAGCGGTCCGTGATTCAACTGAAAAAGACAAACATAGATTGTAACAAACTTGACCACGGCTTTTTACACAACCAAGCGGTCCGTGATTCAACTGAAAAAGACAAACATAGATTGTAAACAAACTTTCTTAAGCATTGACCACGGCACTTTACACAACCAGGCGGTCCGTGATTCAACTAAAAAAGACAATCTCCGGACAACACTCAAACACACAAAAAATATCAGTAATTTATTTGGAACCGGTTTGTAATTTGTTTACAAAATTTCAATTTAAACAAAGACATTCATAGTAATAATAATAATAACATTGTTTCTTCCATGTTATATGCCAAAATATTTCCCAAGGTTAGATGGCATAATGCACTCCTCTTTCGGGTCGGTAACATTTGACGACATAATATGAAACAATCCAATGCTCTACCCGTTGCTGTAAAACTTCAATTGGTAACAATCACCGAATTGCTAAGCATACAAGTGAAATGAACAACACATATTCCAACAAATAGAGATGATTTCTTTAAGGTAAGTTAAATAAGCAACACATATTCCAGCAAATAGATATTCAATGTTTCTTTATGATAAGTGTAATGAACAACACATATGTCAGCAAAAAGAGATTCAATGTTTTTTTAAGATAAGTGTAATGAACAACACTGATTTCAGCAAATAGATATTCAATGTTTTTTTAAGATAAATGTAATAAACAACACATATTCCAGCAAATAGATATTCAATGTTTCTTTATGATAAGTGTAATGAACAACACATATTCCAGCAAATAGATTTTCAATGTTTCTTTAAAGTAAGTGTAATAAACAACACACATTCCAGCAAATAGATAGTTAATGTTTCTTTATGATAAGTGTAATGAACAACACATATTCCAGCAAATAGATATTCAATGTTTCTTACGATAAATGTAATGAACAACACATATTCCAGCAAATAGAGATTCAATGTTTTTTTAAGATAAGTGTAATGAACAACACATATTTCAGCAAATAGATATTCAATGTTTTTTAAGATAAGTGTAATGAACAACACTTATTTCAGCAAATAGATATTCAATGTTTTTTAAGATCAGTGTAATGAACAACACATATTTCAGCAAATAGATATTCAATGTTTTTTTAAGATAAGTGTAATGAACAACACATATTCCAGCAAATAGAGATTCAATGGTTTTTTAAGATAAGTGTAATGAACAACACATATTCCAGCAAATATATATTCAATGTTTCTTACGATAAATGTAATGAACAACACATATGTCAGCAAATATAGATTCAATGTCTTTTTAAGATAAGTGTAATGAACAACACATATTTCAGCAAATAGATATTCAATGTTTTTTTAAGATAAGTGTAATGAACAACACTTATTCCAGCAAATAGATATTTAATGTTTCTTTAAGACAAGTGTAATGAACAACACATATGTCAGCAAAAAGAGATTTAATGTTTCTTTAAGATAAGTGTAATAAACAACACTTATTCCAGCAAATAGATATCAAATGTTACTTAAAGATAAGTGTAATGAACAACACATATTTCAGCAAATAGATATTCAATGTTTTTTTAAGATAAGTGTAATGAACAACACATATGTCAGCAAAAAGAGATTTAATGTTTCTTTATCATAAGTGTAATGAACAACACACATTCCAGCAAATAGATATTTAATGTTTCTTTAAGACAAGTGTAATGAACAACACATATGTCAGTAAAAAGAGATTTAATGTTTCTTTAAGATAAGTGTAATAAACAACACTTATTCCAGCAAATAGATATCCAATGTTACTTAAAGATAAGTGTGATGAACAACACTTATTCCAGCAAATAGATATCCAATGTTACTTAAAGATAAGTGTGATGAACAACACTTATTCCAGCAAATAGATATTCAATGTTTCTTTAAGATAAGTGTAATGCACAACACATATTCTAGCAAATAGATTTTCAATGCTTCTTTAAGACAAGTGTAATGAACAACACATATGTCAGTAAAAAGAGATTTAATGTTTCTTTATGATAAGTGTAATGCACAACACATATTCCAGCAAATAGATTTTCAATGTTTCTGTAAGACAAGTGAAATGAACAACACACATTCCAGCAAATAAATATTCAATGTTTCTTTAAGGTAAGTGTAATGGACAACACATGTAATGAACAAGATATATGTCAGCAAAAAGAGATTCAATGTTTTTTTAAGTCAAGTGTAATGAACAACACATATTCTAGCAAATAGATATTCATGTTTCTTAAGGTAACAAGTACCAGAATTTGTTAAAAACACAAGTGAAATGACAATAACTATTAAATAAAAACGGAATTGTTAAAGTGAAAAAGGGAGCATACTTTTACTCTTTCATTAAACATTTTTCCGATATTGAAAGGTAAAATGTCTATAAATAAAAATAAATAAGAATAATGCAGATCAAATACATAAACATTGTTTGTTACATCCACTCATAAAGTCGCGAAATTAAGAAGTCTGACGTTACCATGAGGACACTCTGGGAAGCAACTTAGTGGTATTCCCAGTTCCTCAATTTTTCTTAGTACTAACAACGGTGGTTCCAAGTAAGGCTGTACAAAAGAGAAGAAGAACCAAGTTATTTTGATGCTTTATAAAGTCTGCTATCGAATGGTAACAAGGAAATTAACAACAACAAACGGAAATTAACAAGTGTTACATAAAGACAAACGGATTAAAATAAACAATACAAAAAATGAAACTGGAGTAATGATCTCCAAATCGGAAATATTCCAATTAAATTTCAAAGCGACCAGTTCTAGGATGGTGGAAACCGAAGTATCCAGAAAATAACACCGACTGACGGCAAACGCTTCTTCACAATCTTGTCTACCAAAGAAATTCAAACCTAGTCAGTAATAGGTCCTGTCATCCACAAGCGTCCACTGCTCGGCCACTAAGGCCGTTTCAAAAGATTTTGCGTTAATGACTCCAATAAATGACTCTATCTATTACATCATGTGCTAACGTTTTTAAATATCCATGATATGCATGTAATTAAATAATTAAAAAATTGCGAATGACATATGTTTCCAAGTTTAGCAATGTCTTAACACCAATTAGGCGTGGCTCGGTACCAATATCATATATGCAAAATTTTGAATTTTTATGAAATAAAGATTCAAGATTTCTTGTCAGATGCGAAGTTTTGAATATAAAAATTGATATTTCTGCAAATGACATCAGTATACTATAATGAGTGGTCTGTGATGTTTATCTGTGACAACACTTTACCAACCAAAAAACAGTATAAGACTGCCAGAACAACCAAAATTTAACACAAGAATGTGATTTGTAACATGAAGAGTGTGGTAAAAATAAATGCATTTCTTACCTCGTAGCATCCTAGCTGTTTAAAAGTTCCCCAGTGTATACCGATAAACTTTGGCTCAAATTTCAATCTTTGTACACTTTCTGCCATTGACTGTTGACTCTCCTTCAGTCCGTCCTCAAAAGTACCGGATACTCCAGTTTTCTCTGCATCTTCATTATCACTAACAGCTGAGGTGTTCTTCTCAGTACTTTGATGTTGAGGACGATGTAACTTGTTGATATCGACAAATATATCAACTGCTTGTTCTGGACTTACATGTTGAGGTGACATGAACCACCTAAATTATAAATAATCGGTACATTAACGGTAAAGCTTCTTGTTTTATAAGAGATTTCTGCTCTAAAACTATATATTTTCCCGCGTTTTATCAAATCGCGGGAAAATAATGTATGCACGTTACTTATAACAGGGCCTTGTCGTAAAAAAGACAAACGACAATGTTGTTAGAGGTCACGTGTTTTTTTTTATTGACGGCTAATTGTCAAAGACTGGGCTGTAGGTTTTGGTCATTAATGTGTAATTTGGGTCATCTTTTTGTAACAGACAATCACTGTATGGTTATTTATTAATATAATTACAATAAATCCGTGACTACTGTCTTTGCGACGGGCTAGTATACAAATGAATATTTGCATTTGTGTTTTGATGTAGCAAAGGGTATACAATATCTTTTATGCACCTTGTCGCAAATTCAATAGATATGGTACTTTTTTTATACCAAGCTTTGCCTGGATTTTTAGTAATGCGAAAGAATAATAGTAAAAAATCAGATTCCAAACAACAGTGTTACGGCTTATTATTATTATTACATATTAGATAAAGATGATATGGACATAAGTTGACAGTTCATTTTATCCTTTCCATTAAATATTTAAAGAATTCTTTTGCTCATTTTTTACCTTGGTTCATATGCTCCAATTGGTATAGCAGCTAAATGAAATGGCCCGTGCTGTTCTCCGATCTGTTTAAATGCAGGACAGTAACCTGTGTCTCCAGCAAAGAAAAACTTGTGCCTGGAACTCTTCACAACCCAACTACACCATAGACTCTGAAAAGACAAAAACAGCTTCAGAATATCAACTAGATATTTCATATATTTCGCTTTCAATCCAAATATTTTATGTCGGCTAAACAACAAATATTTGTTATATATATATATATATATATATATATATATATATATATATATATATATATATATATATATATATATATATATTTATATAGTCCACAGTTAGTTTTTGTTGTGTACAGAAAAATATATCAATAAATAAAAATATCACATGACCAGTTCTTAAAAAACAATTTGTATTGTCACTGTTTTTCATTCATAAATTTAAACCAGTTTTAAATGGACATAGTTAACTTAAAAACATTTATTTATTATGGTATTTCAAAAATTTAATCAATTCATTAATTTTTACGTCAACACTGCAGTTAACTACCTCCGATTTGTCCAGTGACGTTTATTATCTCCCCTTTGTATCGAAGAATTCATAGTCACCTGAAGATTGTCGCAAGACATGAAAGCGCTAGTGACAATACAAATTGTTTTTTAAGAACTGGTCATGTGAAATTTTTATTTATTGATATATATATATATATATATATATATATATATATATATATATATATATATATATATATATATATATATATATATATATTATTATTATTATTATTATTATTATTATTATTATTATTAGTTACACAGTGATTTATTGACCTAATACGGAAATATATGGAGTCATTAAAATTTATATTGGGCGACGCGATAGCAGAGCCCAATATAAATTTTAATGACTCCATATAATTATTTCCGTATTAGGTCACTAAATCACTGTGTAACGAATTTATCCCACCGAAGATCTTGATCTTCATGTCAACATTATTTCAACTGCAAAAACAGAAACATTTTCGGCGCTTTGTTGACGACGCCATTATGGCTGCAGAGCGGGTAACAGGGGACGTAATCGTTACTGACCGAATATATTTTCTTATTCAAGGGAGATAATCAAAAGTGACCTACTACAATCCCATATTAGGTTACTAATTGACCAATGGGAATCAAAGATTTTTATATGAGGTGGGATATATATATTGTTTCTGAAACACAAATATCTTTTTCACGAGCAATAAGCGACAAAAAGATGATACTTGGTATACTCGTACCTTAGGGGAACATCTCAGTAACGGAATATTTGAATGTCACGAAATATGAAATAATATGAAAATATATTGATTCTGATTGGTTGGTTTGTTGTACTGTTGATTTACACATCATCAGCAATTTTCAGCTATTCAGGGTATGACAAGCTGATTTAATATCTTAGGATTGATCTTAGAACAAGTTCGTGTATGCTTTAGATGTGCAAGTCTGCCCAATGGTCTGCTTTTCTAGCGCACTCTAAGGGTAACCTTTTCTTATGGTGTAAAAACACCAAGCAAGTATACTCAAAACAAGCTTACCACTACCACGTCACATTATCCTGGCACCGGGCGAACCAGTCGATTCTCTCTTCGTTATCCTGATTGTGAGAAAGCAGATTTAATACGTTTAAATGATCTTACACATTTTTTTTACTGGTTCACAACCAGCCATTTTATTGCGATTCCACATCCGAGAAATATGGACCCTACTTTAGCCCTCATTTTATACATGTTATCATTTATCATATCGACCACTTCGGTGGTATGCCGTCCGCCTCGAGAGCGGAAAGTCGTGAATTCGAACCCCAGCCGGGTCATACATAAGACTTCAAAATTTAAAATAATTTGAGATACTGCATCTTCACCTACACCTCGACACTAGAGTAGAGATAGAGTAACAACTGGTTCACTCGATTCCAGAAAAATTCGACTGTGGGAATGGTATGCTTGTCTACGGCATACTAAATCAGTAAGTATAAATTCGAATACCTTATTGAGATCATACAATTCTCTCAAACCGGTGATAATTTTGGTAACATTTATATGTGAATACTTCAATGAGATTATCAAACCTTTTAATTGAGATATTTCATCCCTTTCCGACATCAATGTTGAGCTGGAGTACATATACATGTGAATACTCCATAGAGTGTGATAAATATGAAAACCTTATTGAGATCATTGAGTCCTCTCTGACACAAGTGTTGAGCTGGAGTACATATACATGTGAATACTCCATAGAATGTGATACATGTGAAAACCTTATTGAGATCATTGAGTCCTCTCTGACACAAGTGTTGAGCTGGAGTACATATACATGTGAATACTCCATAGAGTGTGATAAATGTGAAAACCTTATTGAGATCATTGAGTCCTCTCTGACACAAGTGTTGAGCTGGAGTACATATTCATGTGAATACTCCATAGAGTGTGATAAATGTGAAAACCTTATCGAGTTCATTGAGTCCTCTCTGACACAAGTGTTGAGCTGGAGTACATATTCATGTGAATACTCCATAGAGTGTGATAAATGAGAAAACCTTATTGAGATCACTGAGTCCTCTCTGACACAAGTGTTGAGCTGGAGTACATATACATGTTAGTACTCCATAGAGTGTGATAAATGTGAAAACCTTATTGAGATCATTGAGTCCTCTCTGACAAAAGTGTTGAGCTGGAGTACATATACATGTTTATACCTTATTGAGCTGACATCAATGTTGAACTGGTGTGCATATAAACGTAAATACCTTAGTTAGATCATTGAATCCTCTCCGACACCAGAGTTGAGCTGACATCAATGTTGAACTGGAGTGCATATAAACGTAAATACCTTAGTTAGATCATTGAATCCTCCCTGACACCAGTGTTGAGCTGACATCAATGTTGAACTGGAGTACATATAAACGTAAATACCTTAGTTAGATCATTGAATCCTCCCTGACACCAGTGTTGAGCTGACATCAATGTTGAACTGGAGTGCATATAAACGTAAATACCTCAGTTAGATCATTAAATCCTCTCTGACACCAGTGTTGAGATGACATCAATGTTGAACTGGAGTACATATAAACGTAAATACCTTAGTTAGATCATTGAATCCTCTCTGACACCAGTGTTGAGCTGACATCAATGTTGAACTGGAGTACATATAAACGTAAATACCTTAGTTAGATCATTGAATCCTCTCTGACACCAGTGTTGAGCTGACATCAATGTTGAACTGGAGTGCATATAAACGTAAATACCTTAGTGAAATCATTGAATCCTCTCTGACACCAGTGTTGAGCTGACATCAATGTTGAACTGGAGTACATATAAACGTAAATACCTTAGTGAGATCATTGAATCCTCTCTGATACCAGTGTTGAGCTGACATCAATGTTGAACTAGAGTACATATAAACGTAAATACCATAGTGAGATCATTGAGTCCTCTCTGATATCAGTGTTGAGCTGGATGGTGTACATATTTAAATGTAAATACCTTATTGAGATCATTGAGTCCTCTCTGACACCAGTGTTGAGCTGGAGTACATATAAATGTGAATGTTTCAGTTCTATCATCGGTTTTCGGTTGTACCGTCGTGTATTCCCACCATGTCAACTCGGTAACGTTCTTACAGTCTATACCTCGCAATCCTAAAAGCGATTTACTTTGAAACCATGACTTGAGTCCAATCGGTACAAACCAATGTAAAGTATCACCAAAACGTTTGTTTAATTCCTTTACAGAATCATAATCTAAATGATCGTAATGATCATGACTAATAAGAACTGCGTCTATTTTAGGCAAATCCGTGACTGTACATGGAACTTCTCGGTACCTTGGGCACCCAACCCCTTTCATTTGTACAGGGGAACATCTGTGACTAAATATAGGATCAGTAAGGATTGTAAGTCCATCAAATTGTACTACCATTGAAGCGTGACCGATCCACATTATTTGAATCCCGTCTTTTGGAATGCTTTCAAGTTTTTTAACATCTTCCTTATTTACCGGCAAAGTTTTGTCCAAATCCTGTTAACAAATGTATTGCTAAATTATTTATTTTGTTACAACACACATAATTTAAACAAGTGTTTAAGCAGGGGGTTCGAAATTATATTTCACAATGATAGGTCCAGGATTTTTTGCCTTTATTTTTGGCAGGTCCCTTATTAAGACAGGGAGGTCCCATCGAACAAAATCGAAAAAACTAATGTTGATCAACTTCTTTTATATTCTTGATTATACAAATATATCATATACAACTTACAAACACTCAACTGTACTTTGTCAAAGCACCTGCGTATTATATTTTCAGTATATATACAGGAATCTATCAAAAATCCAGTGAATACGGCCCAGTTATTTTAGAAAAGAAGGTTTAAGATTAAATATCGAATAAACACATTCAAAATTTGACTGTTAAGAATGTTTTTTTTTTCAGATTTTGCCCCCCTCTCTCTCTCTCTCTCTCTCTGTCTCTCTCTCTCTGTGTTCATTTATGTTGTTTATTTAATTATTATGAAATAGCTACCTACATGCTTACAAGGTATATTACTTCTATCTACATCCTTGCCAAGCTTCATCTGTACAAATTCTGATTTATTAGGAATTTTCCATCTTGAATAGCCTTTAGCAACATTATCGTCTGATGACCATTCTTCTGGGTTCTCATAACGACCATTTATGAAACGAGGTCTGTATAATTCCACAGCCATTCTGAAAATCTGTAAAAATTGCCAATAGGCCTTACATTAAATTATTATGTTGCTAAGGAAGCACTTGTTACTAAGGAAATGCTTGCTTTATTATTTTTTCCCTATCCTGAAACGACATGAATTTATTAATAAAACAATAATAATAATAATGTTTTATTGCTTAGAAACTACAAATTATAGTCTGTTGCAATTTACAAAATAGACAAATAAATAAATAAATAAAATAAAATAAAATAAATAAATAAATAATTAAATCTCAGTTTAAATTAATCAAGCCTATCTCCCTCAGCTCTTGTGACTTTCTAATAAATGAGCTTAGTTTGTGTAAAAGAGAATCGGTAGTGAAGATCCTCACTAATTTAGAGGTTGAAAACAACCTGGTCAGACTAAGCAGTATGTATACAGCTAGTATAGTAATATATACGTCCCCGATACAGTAAAACATGTATTTGAGTACTTCGTCAACTGGTGGTAAAATAGTTTCTGTTTGTAGATTATTTTCTCTAACTGATCACTGCGTTTTAAAATATTTATGATTTACCTACGTTTAGCTTGATGTGTCGTGTTCTTGACAATCTTAATCGCATTCTACTTACTCAACTCGGATTGTTCCCCTTTTGTTTACTGTTTTGTTACGATGTTTTCGTTGTTATTTATAGTTTGCCTATTTGTCGCTATATTTAACCCAGTCAAACCAATATCTACAGTATAAACAGTAACACGTAAGCAAAACATACTTCTCCATTTTACACAGTAAACATATGACGACACGGAAAAACAAAATGAAACTGAACATGGGAAATGGGTAAAACGAGTTATGTCCCATTGACCACGTAGCTATATCATGTGATTATTTATAAATGTAATATATAAACATGTTTTTACGTATTAAAAATACTTTTTATGTTATTTTTTAAATACGTTATGCAGAACAAAAATTATGTAACAGCGTAAAAACAATGCTCAGTTTATTTAAATGAATTATTTTAAAAAATTATAAAAATGAAAATAGAAATTAGTTATTGAAAATAACGTGTATAATGAAAATACATTTTTGGTTTTTCCTACACGTCATCTTACTAGGTTATTTCATGAAGAAACATGGAGACGTTCTCTGTGAATTTATGGGCGACCCTAGGTCGCATTATTGGTACTGAAGAACAAGTTTTTATTCGACGAAGAATGGATGAACTAGCATCGAAAGGTATTAATTGCACTGAATCGACATACATCAGTTCGGAAAGAAGCGGAAGTCGAGCCGAGGGACTGGCTTTAGAGGGAAGCGATTTTGACTATATGTAAGTTCGTAATGATATCTCTGTTTCCAAGTCAGGTGCTTTAAGTGAACAAGATAGTGATATAGTTATAGAAACAGATAATATTAAACCAGGATTTGTTAGACTTCGTTGCAAACCGTACATGAGAATAAATAAAAGCATTGAACCATCACTGGTTGAAACAGAAAATGGCTTGTTTCTTTCAAGTTTATTTTTTCGTGATACTATGGTAGAAGCAGTAAAGAAGAAGCATTTAGAAGCCTTTGCTCATGGGCCGTGTGCTTCATCTGTCAATTCTTCAAAACTGTTTAGAATTGAATATGATTTGATGCTATGTTTAGCATGTGACTCTTGGCCATCGATGGAATGGAGATACAGATCAAGGCATCGAAACTGGCCATCAAATGCACTGGTTGAGGAAGTCATTGAAGAAGGTTGCCTTTTAGTTCCAATTGGAAATCCTAATTCTCAGCACAACTTTATGGAATGGAGAATTTCATTTTCATTAGCAGAAAAGAAATTGGTCCATTCATTTAATCACACTCAACTTCTATGTTATGCGCTATTGAAACTATTCCTTAAACACGCAATTAATTCAAACCACGAAGTCAAAGACCTGCTGTGTTCTTACTTCCTTAAAACAAGTGTACTTTACTGTATTGAAGAGGAAAACATCTCCTGGTGTAAAGAAAACATGTTTCATTGTTTCTGGACATGTTTCAGAAGAATACGCAAATGGGTTCAACAAGGATACTGTCCGAACTATTTCATCAAGGAAAACAATATGATAGAGGGTAAAATTAGTGGATCAAGACAAAGAATATTGCTTCAATACTTAAGTGAACTTCATGCAGAAGGAATTGATAGCCTACGAAGAATCCCCTGTTTATTGGGGTTTTTTGAATACGAATATCAGATAGTTGACTCGATTGATATTGGAAAATATGAGAAAGAACTTCTCTGTGACAAAGAGTTAATGAAAACATCTTCCGGGATTTGTATATTAAATAACGGCAATGCTAATCAACTTTTAAAATTGGGAAACTTGATTCAAGAAGCGAGCTTAAATATAGATAAAGCAATGCTTCAAATCGGGTATAATGCTGTGTTAAGTATGATGTTACAATGCTTATTCAAGGAAACACAAAGAAGCATGCCAAACAAAACACGTTACAAGAAGATAAAATGCATAAACCGTTTAATGGCAAATAACGGTGACAGAAGTACCCGTATGTTACTACTGGCCAACATGTGTTATCTAAATGGAGGATATCAAGATGCAATATCAATTATACAGGAAGCTCTGCGAGTCAACGGTAGATTCTTGACTATGATGTTTAACTACCAATTCTACATGGATGAGATCTGTGGTAAAGGATACACATTAAAACAAAAAATTGAATTAGGTTTGTTTTCCAGTCTGTTTTGGTGCGACCTTGAATGTGAATTTTATCCGAAGGAAATCAAACCTGAATTACTTCAGGTGGCTCAAAAAGTAAGTGTATGTATTCCAACTTTAGTTTACTTTAACGTTCTCCTGTTTTTTTCTTATTATAACTTAAAAATGAAACAGGGCATGAACTGTGCTTTGAATCAACTTTACTTAGCTGTCCAAAACGTAAGTTCAATACCAATAGCAATCCCGCTTTTGAACAAATGTTTAGAAGTTATGAAGCAAGACCATCAAAATAATTGATTTTTGTTTTACCTTACAATAGGTATCCTCCTAGAGACCCCTCTCGAGGAAGTCGTGAAGCATATACATGCATATTAAGAAACTTACCAACCCAAAAGGCAAGTCTAGAAAACTGCGATTTGATATCTTCAACAAAAGGTTCATATGCCTTAAAGCTCTACTAATTATTTGTTATTACAACATGCACTCATAACTTGAAATGAATTGTAAAAGTAAGAGCTATTTTGCATGATAAAAATATGTTTCTCAATTATATTAATCAAATTTAAGTACATATATTAAGGCATATATTAAATGTTGAATTTCGTAATACATAAAAAAACGCAAATTGCTTTGCAAGATTTGAATTTTCAATCAACTTTATTTGTAAAATTATGAAAAATTAATTACATCAAAATTAAATAAAGTAATATACATATGTATTGTTTTAAAGTACACGTATTTTACCTAATCACCATCAATGCATGCTTTTTATTATGGTTCACAATTTGTGGATACAAAATTAGACAGATGACTTAATTTCTGGTTTTGTTAAAAATATTTATTGAAAAGTATAATTAATTGGATAAAGTTTATACAGAATACATTTTACTCAAAGTTGTTTTGAAATGGCACATATAATTATTTTAAAATTAGTTTGAATTATTTTTTCTTTCAATTCTGAAAAAGAAAGATTCGTGAATTTATTTACAGCTAAGTAACCAAGGGCAATACAAGTTCCGACTTGACAAAAAATAGAATATTGATAACTGTGGAAATGTCAAATGGTGTGTTCATACAATCGGATGAATCACACCATACCGGCTTTAAGTAATAATGGTCGGTAAGTTAAAAAAAGAAGAAGAAAAAATTTTTTACAAAGGTATCAAAAAAAAAAAAAAAAAAATAATAATAATAATAAAAAAACACTATTTCTATTATTTCCATATAAGTTATCTACAACAACTTGCATTTCTTTGTGTCAAATTAATTAAACTATTTTATCTTTTGAAAAAATATATGCTGGACGTTTCACAACAATGACGTATTATGCTTCAAGGAAGCTAGTTGACAAAACTTGTTTAAACAAGTATATAGGGCAGTTATTACGATGTTATGCCCTTACAAAAAGTTGGGGCAATATGTTTTACCTGTTTGTAATTTCGTCCAATTTAGGGTTTAGTGTATTTTGGATAGCAACCACAGTTAAATTTATACTTTGCTGAAAAATTGCACATAGATTGAAGAAGTTAGAATTATTAATATTTTAAAATTAAATTTGTCATTTCAACGATAATTTGACTTTGTCAATTCATTATTGTGTGCTAAAGAAACTGATATGATGAACATTCAGGAAAACCCTACTTACCGTGTCAGGAAATTTATATATTAAAAATATTATTTGTATTTTTGCGATGTGCACAATGTCTTAGTTTCTGTTTATTTATTTATTTATTTATTTATATTTAAATATTTGTCATTTTTGTTTTTTAATGTGTCAAACAAGAAATTTGGGTGTCATTTCGGTTAAACATCCTACAGTTAAAATGCAAGGAAATTTATACTTGGGTGTATTTGTACATGTACAAAGTAAACCTAGTCAGGAATATTTCACTTGATCACTTGCTGCACCAGCCAAAGGTAAAGTGACAGAAATTTTGACCTTTGCAGTGCGCTTAAAGGCTTAGGTGCTTTGCGAAAGAACAGTCACTACAAATTTTCAAGTCTTTGTCAGACCCCGACCGGGGTTCAATCCTCAACCACTACATACGAAGCGAGCACTTCATTAGCTGAGCTACTGTAGTGGTATAGGTAACAAGAAGAGGCACATTATCAGGTTATTGATTTTAAATGCTTTTTGTTGGTTGTCATTTTTTAAGGATAGCCTAACTTCGTCAATTCAATATATTAATGGATGTTTAAAGGTGACTGTATGATTTCCATTAGTTGAAAAAGTGCACATTTACAGTTTTCTTATTATGAACATTTGCCATTTTGACTGTTTGAATTTTTGAGGTGTACTTGGATGAAAAGTCCATGACTATTTGTTTTCTTTAGTTTAAAAGCTGGGTATGCCTCCCACAATTATGAATTATTGTAGATAGATAAAAGAAGAGCATATTATCAGGGTTTTAATTTTATTGATTTTTGTGCTTTTGAAGACAGACAGACTTTGTCAATCTATTGAAATATGCGTGAATAATCGTGAATGGCTGTTACGGATAAACCCTTCTACGGTCTAAATAATGTTCGATCTAAAAAAAAAAACTTGATTTCTTTAAAATTGTAAGTCATTAGTAAAGATAGCCAATATAATTCGACTGAAAAATATAATTCAAAGGTATATTTATTTTTAAAGATTTTTTTTTCTGTTGAAAATTATTTTAATTATTTTCTTGTGTTAAGTCTGTAAGATGATGTAAAGAACGCCATGAACTTTTTTTTACCGTTACACATGTTATTACAGTTTTTATTACCAGCATTTTACAATAATACAATTATTGGATAAAGCATCGTTGAAAATATTTGACGACATTTGTAAGAATTTATTATTATTGTTCATTATTATTTATCTTTCATATAAAAAATAAAATAATATAGTATACCTCATACATTTTAGTTTCTACTGAAAATCATTGTGACAATTCCGGGCCATATATTCTTATATGGACTGACACCGATCCGTTTTCTCATAAAAATTATCAGCCCTTTGTTTTTTTTAAAGAAAATTTCAATAGGAAATTTGAAAACGTTTTCGTAGTTGTTACACATGTCGGCTGCAACAGTTACCAACACAAATTTTGCTTCGTTAAATGATGAAAATCGTTTCAATTAACTGAATCCAGACACCCAGAAAAAAAAACAAATATGCAACTCAGTATGCAGGAAGCACATTTAGGACATATTTGAGGTAGAAATGTTTACTTAATAAAAGTTATTGTTGATTTTAAAGATTTTGTTTTTGTTTTATTTTTATTCCTAAAGAAAAAAGATAATATTGATGGGAGATTCGGTACATATAACAAATATTTCAGGGTGCTAAGGGCCATATGGCAGTTTAAGCAACGTGTAGTTAGTCAAAATGTGGTATACGGACATCAGCTTCGCATCGGTCAATATTATCACTTTAGGCTGACTACCCGGTCTATAAACTGTAATATGGGTCGGAGCATCCTGACATATTTGTTAAATATAGACTTATCAGTTTTATATAAAAAGGTAACTAGGTTTCATGATGTATCCTGTAAATTTATATAAACATTTGTATTTACAGGGTGTAGGAACTCAGGCTGTTAAATTATCATTTTGATCTCGTTCTTGAAAATTTCAACACGTATTTTATGACAAGTAATTTAAATTTTTACCTTGGTAAAATTTTTGCTTTAAAATTTTTACCTGTCTGAAAGCTGTATACTGAACGTAACGGTTGGTGGTGATGACATATCAATCAATATTTTTCGAATTAAAACATACGAGTATACCTAATGTTTGTGAACATAAGCACGTGTATATATTTCACGATTTTGGAAACAAAACAAATTGAGAAGTTTTTTTTAAAATATTAATAGACAGTAATATTTCCCTGGTGTGGTCTATCAATTTTAACTTTAATCCAGCTAGTGTGTCTACAAAAACTATAAGAAGTCGTATGTCTTCATACTGCTAAGTGGTCTAAATAACAGCGGCTCTGACCGCATAGGTATAAATCCCCCACAAGGGCAGATTTAAGTGCTAGAAAGTTTGTCAGTTCGCTTGCTAAGTTAATTGATTCCTTCCGGTCAAGCCGGTTTTACTCCACTATCTTTAGAATGAGTGTAAAAATCTTAAGTGAAACGTAAAACACCATTAATGTAATCCAATCTACATAAAAAATATTACAAGCATATA
This sequence comes from Tegillarca granosa, assembly GCA_029721355.1. NCBI lineage: Eukaryota > Metazoa > Mollusca > Bivalvia > Arcoida > Arcidae > Tegillarca > Tegillarca granosa. The sequence continues at coordinate 24,149,868 of CM056601.1, forward strand.
ATATAAAGTGTTAGTTTGTAGCAGATTGAAGTTGGTTTTGTCAGGAAGAGAAACTTATATAACTTAGATAATTTTATAAATATAGATGAATTACATATGGGAAATAATTTGTAATCATTTTTACAAAAAAAAATAAATAAAAATAAGTAAATAAATAAATAAATAAAAATGAATAAATAAATATATACACAAATAAAATAAAATGAATAAACCAAAAATTTTAATTGACATGTAAATGCCCTCAAAGATGATTTTACTTATGAAAAATATATTTGTCAAAAGACAATCATTTTCTGCTCACAGATGCTTCGATTTAATAAAAAGGTGAGAAGTTTTAAGAAAATATAATAATTAAATGTTTAGGCAGTCACAAAATATTACTTTCTAAATATACTATAACCGGGCTTAAAACCTCGGTTTTGAAGGATATCAACGATCCAACAACTCAACAAGAAATTAAAAACGTGTAAAGCACAGTGTTTTGTAGCAAATAAGGCGGTTATTATTTAATATTGATGGATATACAACTTACAGTGTAGAACAGAAAAAAGGATCATCATGAAATAGAGTTCAATCTGATAAAGTTTGTTCCTATCATATAAACTCATTTGTTATGATATTATTTCGTTTTGGTAGTGGCCGATCAAAGATTCTCTGTTGCAGGGCACACTGACACCGAATCTGTATAGCAGACCATAACCATTTAAAGTGTGAAAAAGATGTGACATCGTTCAATGGCAAATTTGGGGTCCTAGATTTGCTAAGGTAGGAATTGTTGCAAAGAGGGGATTCCTTCATTTAAAAGAATCATTTTCTGATCTTGATATGACGTGGATCCATTAAAGAAGTGAGACCGGGTGATCAAGAAGTGTAAGCACCTTCTTTTTCGCAAGGCGCACCCGTCACGTGCAAAGTTAAATTTGGGAATGAAAGGAACAAGGATATCAAAAATATCAGGTATAAGTTTGGATACGGCGACTTCATACTTATCAACAATATTGTGATAACAATGAACATCCATAAAACTTTTTAAAGGCTTTGATTAGCCTAAGCGTGCAATATGCCTGAGTCAACAATACAATTGTAATCGACTTGTTTCGTTGTAGAAAGTTCCTGTGGTGGTACAAGCTCTACTATACTGTATGAAATGTGAAACAGATATACCATACGCGAGACAAGCAGGAATATCACTGCAAATAAACGGAAAACAGGGAATAGAAAAATTGAGGTCATCACGTTAATCGTATAGCTTCGGATTAATTAATATAATTTAATCAACTTGATCATATTCAGTAGCATTTGTTTGAGAGATAAATTGTAAGGAGGTACTTGTGTATTACCGGAAATATCAGACAAATTAAGAGCAGAAGCTAAAACAGTTTCTCGTTTGCTTATTTTTTTCTGTAACTGATCACCACGCTTTAAACTGTCTCTGATTTACCAATGTCACCTTGATGTGTCGTGTTCTTGACAATCTTAATTGCATATTCTGACTCTACTCGGATTATTTCTCCTTTTGTTTATTTTTTAACGATGCATTTGTTGTTGTCAATAGTTTGCGTTTTCATAGCCTTTTTGTCTCGAAACACCTTAACTGTTATATCAAAATTTAGAGCGCTAAAATTAACAGGTGCGCTTTAATATTTCTCCATTCTACAAAGTGAATACATTGTAATACGTAAAAAGAAGCAAAATGAAACAAACACAGGGAATTGTTAAAACGAGTTCCTTCCCTTTAACCAGGAGCTAAATTAATTTTTTTTTTAAATACTTATTTTTTCACTTTTCACCAAAAATGCGATAGGCAGAAGAAACATTATGTAACAGTGGAAAAGAAACAATGATTTCATTTCAGACAGTCTTAAAATTAAAAAATAAAAATGAAAGTTCAATTTTTTATTGAATATGTATTTGGTGTATATTGAAAATTGATTATTTTGGGTTTTCCCATACGTCATCGTATCCGGTTCTGGTATGAAGAAATATGGAGACCTTCTCTGTGAATTTATGGATAACCCTAAGTCGCATTATTGGTACTGAAGAACAAGTTCTTATCCGACGACGAATTGAGGAATTATCATCGAAATGTATAAGTAACTCTGTATTTAACAACGTCAGATCGATATCAAGCGGTAGTCGAGCCGAGGGACTGAGTTTTGAGGGCAGCGATTTTGACTATATGTTTGTTCGCAATAATATCCCTGTTTCCATGCTAGGTGCTTCAAGTGAACAGGATAACAAAATTTTTATGGAAACAGATAATATAAAGCCAGGATTTGTTAGACTTTATTGTAGACCGAACATGATGATAGATAAAAGCCTAGTATCATCACTGGTTGAAAACGAAAATGGCTTTTTTCTTTCAAGTTTATTTTTCCGAGATAATGTAGTGAATGTGGTAAAGAAAAGGCATTCTGATGCCTTCCCTCATGGGCCGTGTGCATCAATTGTGGAGTCAGAATTATTTCCGAGGGAATATGATTTAATGGAATGTTTAGCTTGTGACTCTTGGCCATCTTTAGAATGGAGATACAGATCAAGGCATCAAAGCTGGCCACCAAATGCACTGGTTAAGGATATTATCGACGAAGGTTGCCTTTTGGTTCCAATTGGAAATCCTAGTTCCCAGAACAACTTCATAGAATGGAGAATTTCATTTTCATTAGCAGAAAAGAAATTGGTCCATTCATTTAACCACACTCAACTTCTATGTTATGCGCTATTGAAACTATTTCTTAAACACGCAATTAATTCAAACGACGAAGTTAAAGACCTGCTGTGTTCTTATTTCCTGAAAACAAGTTTATTTTACTGTATTGAAGAGGAAAACATCTCCTGGTGTAAAGAAAACATGTTTCATTGTTTCTGGACATGTTTCAGAAGAATACTCAAATGGGTCCAACAAGGTAACTGTCCGAACTATTTCATCAAGGAAAACAATATGACAGAGGGTAAAATTAGTGGATCAAGACAAAGGATATTGCTTCAATACTTAAGTGAACTTTATGCAGAAGGACCTGATAGCCTACGGAGAATCCCCTGTTTATCGGTATTGTTTGGACACGAACACCTGAGAGTTACACCGATCGTCATTGGAAGACACGAGAAAGAACTTATATGTGATACTGAGTTGATGGGAGCATCATTCGCGAACTATCAAGCATGTGAAAGTAAAGAGGGATATATTAAGGAACTTGCAATATTGGGTAACGTGTTCAAAGACGCGGTATTGAATATAGACAAAGCTATACTGTATATCTGGTATAATACTGTGTTGAGTATGATGGGACAATGTTTATATAGAGACACACTGAGAAGCATGCCAAACAAAACGCGTTACAAGAAGATGAAATACCTAAACCGTTTCATCATTAACATCGGTGATGACTGTACCCGAATATTACTACTGGCTACCTTGTCTTATCTGAATGGAAAATATCAAGATGCAGTATCAATTATACAGAAAGTACTGCAAGTTCACGGCAAATTCTTGACAATGATTGATAACGACCGAGTGTACATGGATGAGATCTGTGGTAAAGGATACAAATTGCAACGGAAAATGAAGTTAGGATTGTTTTCAAGCACGTTTCGTTGCAAACCTGATTGTGGATTTTATCCGCAGGAAATCAAAACTGAACTATTTCGGAGGGCTTACATAGGTTTAACAACTGTCCCAACTTTGGTTTACTTTAACGTTCTCTTGGTTTTATCATATTATAACTTAAACATGAAACAAAACATGAACTGTGCTCTAAATGAACTTAATGTAGCTGTCCAAGATGCTAGTGACATACCAATTGCAAACGACCTTTTTAAAAAATGCGAAGAAATTGTAAAGCAAGACCAATTGGATTTTAATTAATTATAGACATGTCATATTAAAGAACTTCCAAAAAGGCAAATCTAGATACCTGCTAGAAGATTTGTTTTCCAACGTGAGGTTCATGTACCTAATTACTTACCTGACCTTTTGATTATTTATATAACATGCACTTATATAATAAAATGAATATATAAAGTCCGAGTTGTTTTTTTGCGTGATGAAAGTATTTCTACGTTATCTTTAACAACTTGCATTTATCATTAAATTAATATAACTATTTTAATATTAGAAAATTATATGCTTTGAGTTACACAACAATGACGTTTTCTGCTTTAAAGAAGTTTAGTGAGAATCGTTGTTTGAACAATTATTACGATTTTATGAACAAACAAAATATAAGGGCAATATGTTTTACCACCGTCCGTGTGTAATTTTGTAATTCCGTCTCATTAAGGGTTTAGCGTATATTGGTTCAGAAATACAGTTTTAATGGTTAAAAGTTTATAATTTGCTGAATAATTCTTCATAGATTAAAGAAGTACAAATAATTAATATTTTTTGAATAGAATTATGTTATTTTAACAATTGTTCGACCTTTTTAATTCATTAGTGTGTGCTTAAGAGAAATAATGAAGATCCCGGATAACCCAACTTACAGTGTTAGGGTGTTTTTATGATATAAAATGATTGTGTGTCCAAGTTTTTAGTTTTTTTTCAAATATTTGTCAATTTTGAGGTGATTTATATTGTAATTTGGATGAGAAATATGTTTTACCACTGTCCGTCTGTATTTCGTTTATTTGGACTCGACTACAGTTTTATGATTAGATGTTTATCCTTTGCTTAATTATTGTACATAGATTAAAGAAGTACAAAGAATAAATGTTTTATAAATAAAATTATGTCATTTTAACAATTGTTAGACCTTTTTCATTCATTAGTGTGTTTTAAGTGACTGACTGAATATTCCGGATAGCCCCACTTACAGTGTCAGGAAGTTTTTATATTATAAAATGATTTTTTTTTTTTTTTTTTTAATTTTTTTTCTCGAAAATTTGTCATTTTACTTGTTTTCAATGTTCTAAACAAGCAATTTGGATGTTTTTTTCGAATATACAAAAATAAAATTCAAAGATATATTAGTTTTGAACATTTCTGTTGAAAATTATTTAATATATTTCCGTGCAATATATTTGTGAGATAATGACCATAAACGCCCTTAATTTTCTGGACTTATTATATTTAATGCTTTATTAAATTTTCATTACCAGCATGTATGTCATAAAGTATTATATAACAAATGTTGAATAAAGGAGGAAAACAATATTTTAAATGTATTTTGTTAGTTTTGTATAAAAAGGTAATCAGATTCCGTGATGTATCCAATAAACACTCCTATGGATATTTATATGTACAGTTATGCAGTTCATGTCAATGTAAGGAATTCCTGTTTATAAATTTTAATTTAGATCTTGACCTTGAAAAAATTTAAAACACGTTACAGTAGCAATATATAATACCTGGTTAAAAATTGCGTTTTATAATCTTTAACTGTACGAAATCTGTAATTACGAAATTACTTAAAGACGAATGCTAGATAACATACTGATTGACACTATACCATACACAGACATGCGAATACGCCAAATATTTGTTAACATTAGCACGTGTACAATGAAACATAAACATTTCGCGACTTTCGATACAAAACAATCTGATTTTGTTTTAAAATAATGATAACATTAACAAGTCTCAGCTGTGGACCATCAGTTTTGATTTAAATCTAGCATGTGCCTCGTAGAAAAACTATTTGAAGTCATATGTATACACATAGATGGGTGGTCTAAAAGCGCGCCCTTATACGGAGCACCGTTAGTATCACAGACAAATAAATATAGTGAAATCGAGCGCACGACTTTTGAATTCGTTTGCACGATTTTGAAATCGAGCGCACGACTTTTGAAAATCGAGCGCACGATTGTGGAAATCGAGCGCACGACTTTTGAAAATCGAGGGCACGATTTTGGAAATCGAGCACACGACTTTGGAAATCGTGCGCACGACTTTGGCAATCGAGCGCACGACTTTTCTTAAAAGTTTTGTTGTTTTCCGTTTAGGTTAAAGTTGCATACTGCGTTAGGTTAATTTAAGTTTAAAAATAAGATTTAAATCACAAAAAAATTCTTTATCTTTAAAAGAAGAGTACCGTTATCAACAAAATAATAGTTGAAAACCATTTTAATTTCCTTTTTAAATGAGTAAGTGATAGAAAGTTCCATGTTCTGTTTGCAAGAACTAATGAATTTCAAGGTATTATAAACCAATTTTGAAAATAATAAAAAAATCAGATGATCTCATGAAACACCCATTGCTTTATAAGAATAAGTCGCCTTATGTATATGTGCTTCCTTTTATACTGGTATAAGTCGTGCGCTCGATTTTTGAAAATCGTGTGGACGATTTTTAAAAGTCATGCGCTCGATTTTCAAAAGTCGTGCGGTCGATTTCCAAAATCGTGCGCTAGATTTCAAAGTCGTTCGCTCGATTTGATTTTTGTCTATGATACTAACGGGACTCCGTACCCCTACTCGCTATGTTTGAATAACAACCTGCATAAATTTACAAATAGTATCCTGTGGTTTTTATCTCTAACGCTGGTAACTTGAAAGTGAGCAAAACCTTGATAGGCTTTTTAGTAACAATAATGAATAATAATAATAATAAATAATAATAAACAATAAAAAACATTTAGTTTGTAATGTTTCAAGTTTTTTGCTACAACTTAGCATTTTGTTGTATAAAATATAGAAATATGACATATAAAAAATTTATGTCCGCACAAATTTCAACGGTGGTATATTGAATTCTACTTAAACTAGATTTTAATCATTTTCAAGCAAACACAAACAAATAATATTGTATACTTAGTGTGTATGCAACTCTAGTGTTTCTGATGATGAACACACACACACACACACACACACACACACACACACACACACACACATAGTGTTTATAGTGATTTGGTTCTTTCCTACCAACGTAGATATGCGTATACGCATATTAAATAGAAAACTGATTAATTCTACAGTACTATTATTTAATATACATGTATTTTGATATCCTGGTTTCGTAGTTTTTCTAATGAAGGTACGGTATCATGCAAATCAATTTTCAGAGAGTTCGGGGATATTTTTTTAATATGGCGACTCAAACTTCTGTAATGTTTTTGAGTTCTACCACGGATTTTTAAGAATTGTCAGAATTATCATATCGCCGCGACATTTGATAATATCTAAACTTTTGTCGAGGATTTCAGTTAATGCTGTTTTATTGTTCTTCTAAAAATTTTAGATACATTTTGCTTTACTACCAACAACCACGGTAGCCAAATGGTCTAATTTGGGCGCTTACGAATCACAGTGTCTCTCGCCACCTAGGTTGTAATTCCACTCGGACATATCCTAGTGTGAGAAGGTTTTTCAGTCAGCTAGTCGAAGGGCGGTGTTTTCATTCGGCACCCGCCTTCCTCAACAGTCCCTGAACTGACGACCTGATATAAGTGAAGGAATTCTGACTTTGGCGTAAAACACCATTAATCCAATACTTAGATTTTGTGTGCGGCATCCATTTAAAAAAGTTCGTACTTTACTTATTATAGAATACTCATGTTGGTTTAAAAACGAAAGCATTTGATTCGATATACCAAGCTTCAAAATATCATGCATTGCATTGCCGGAATGTGAATTGGAATATGAAATTATTCAGAGAAATTAACCAAAATACGAAACACAATTTTAACCATTTACATTTCTTGTTTAAGATCATTCGCTTTGTCTGGAACAATACATATTAAATTAATCTCAAGGAGGACGATAATTTGATTTAAGATTGCTTTAATGGGGTTTTACGTCATAGTCAAGAATATTTCTTTTTTTGGAGATGTTACAGCTATAAGTAAAGCGGTAGAAATTTTGACCTTTGACCTTTGTAGTGCGCTAATGCGGCAATGTGAAGGGAGGGTTTTGTAGCGTTCCACGCCTGCCGCAACACTGAAAATCTGTTTTTAAGGTGTCCTCTGAACGACCCGTGACTTTTATTTCTAAATGCCGATTGCTTGGCGAAAAAACAGTCACTAACATTTTTTAAGTCTTAGTCAGACCCGACAGGGGTTCGAATCCCGACCTCCTACATACGATTCGGGCACTCTACCAACTGAGCTACCGTAGTGGTAGAGAGTACGATTAGAAAATTGAACAACCATTGTTCGATTTGTGCATGTATGATGCCAACATGTAAGTTTCGTTTCCCAAATTGGCCAAAAAATAATACGAAACTTAAATTTTTAAAACAATAAGACATCATTGTATTTTGTCTATTGAGGTGGCTTTTATTTATATCTTACTTGTTCAGACATATTAATGCCACTGAACGAAGATACCCATTCAAATATAACATTTTTCACATTTCCGACCTTGATCCAAACTTCATCACCGACTTTTAATCTTAGTACAGCACTGGTACTGCCACTTTCGAATGTTACCGAATCCGGATCCAGCTTTTCTTTTCCTGATGCAAAAGCTACCAATACAATTGACTTATTCTTGACTATCCAGGCTGACGCAAGTTCGAATTTGAATTGATTATAAGATGAAATATGTATAATCCAGGATTAGTATAGGTGAACTTTCCAGTAGTCGTGCTGTATCTGTTACCATAGTTAGATATTATGTAATTGAACTTGACAATGTCTCCTCTACTAAATACGTTTGTGTTCGTTCTAAATCTGACAGAGAAACCACTGTTTGGTCGTTCTCTTCTCAAGCCTATTTACAGACTGTTTGGTTACATTAAAGTCTTTGGTAAGTTTATAAACCAATTTCTCTGCCAATTTACATCTTTTTAGAATACCTTTTCTTTCATGACCTTGGTTAACTAGAAGATGGACCAATTCTGCCATGAGACCATCTGAACGTTTGTCCAATAAAATTGCTGTTTTATCAGTTTTTCCAAACATTGTCTGTATATCAATTGTCTTGTCACCAAGGCAATGAACAAAAATGCATGACACCAATATTGCAGTGTACATAAGAACAAGCTTGAGCTGACGTAATGTTTAAAACATCCGACAGAAGTGTTTGACTTTGGCTGGTGAAAATGACTTATATACAGATATATGGGTTGTTAAAATGTCAACATCTAAAGATGATATAGCACTGTAACACAATACAGCACAAAATGTAATAATTATGGTTATGTTTTATTCTGTAAGCTTCCTTTTTTGTTTATGATGTATTTAGGCAAGTTCAACTTAATATTTGTTGTTCTTTCTCGGTTAACATTGTAGACTGTTAAAGCGAACCATGTTTTTGATAATCCTCTTTTTCAAATAACCTTAATGAAAATTGTTTTGAGAAAAATCCTGTTTTTGTGGGATTTTCCGTTCGTGTTGGATAGAAATCTTATAGAAAAATTTATAAATGTGGTGGTTTTGAAATTCTTTTCCTAGCGCCGTTAAACAAAAGAATTCGATGAAGAAAACTTTTAAATATTTAAGTTGTTTTGCAGCTAATAATTTGCTCAAACGCCTCAAACATATTAAAATTTCTTAACAGCTTTAAGTTGTTTTCCTTTATAGAAATTTAGAGAACTACAAGAATTTCTACTTTCGTTTTACCATTGGGATATATTGTTAAACGGCATCTAAGCGATGTAAATAAAAACTGATTGAAATACTGGATACGTTCATAGCATCTTTTGAAGACAGAGATAGATAATTTTCTGATCCTATGAATCCAGTAAAATGTATTTGAGTTACACCGCAAGCTTAACAGTAAGAGTATTTGCTGTAACAAATAGTGTCAAATATTGAAGGCTTCCGAAAAGATTGACTCAGAATTCTAAGACTGTTGTATGCATTGTTTTACTAGTGGATAGTAGACGATTTTATTGCACTCTGATAGCTATATAAAAAAGTAAATTATCGTCAAGACAGATAGTTTACTTTTCCCAATTTTAGAAAACTACTTGCAAGTTTAATTTCACTAAAGATAAGCCCAATTTTACTTTTAAATAATCACTTGTAATTTCAATTCACATTCAGAAATGTTTATAATTTTATTTTTATTAATTAAGCAAGTGCTTTGACCAAGCAGTACACATTACATCAGCACTTATTATTTAACACCTCTCACAAATCAAAGTACCGATTCTTGATATCACAGAGTAATTGTCAGATCGTATATATATGAATTTGCAATTATTTGTTTCTGTGTATGTTTAAATTAATATTGTATAAATTGTTATCTTACTACCCACATAAAATTACATTTATATAAAGTATAAAAATGTCACTGGTGCCTCAAATTCGTGTTTCGTACGTAACTCTAACCATTCTTCAGCAAAAATATTAACCCGCTGCCGAGAAAATAAGCTTCAAAAGCATTGAAACAAACCGGAAAGTTCAACTGACAGAACGCGATTTCATAAAAAAATGTATATAAAAAATTTTAAGATAAATATAATGTGTAATTATAAAAGAAAATCGGAAACGGAAATGATTAAATTAAACATTAATTAATTATTTAACAAAAATACATGTTTAATTTTGATGTGCAAGATGTGCACATTTCGGAAATTCATTCCTCATCAGTGAAACTAGGGGCCAAAAGAGTTGATAGATAAAAAAATAAAAGCTAAACATTTGAAAATAAATGAATCCAAAATTAAAAAATTTTATGAATCTAAATCTAGCTGAGGATTGCTTTGCATGAGGTAACAAACCTTAGTTTTAAATAATTTTCGAAAACTAAGACGGCTGAAAATTTAGCTACATGGTTCATTTTCTGACAGCAAAAAGTACTGCCAACTGAGTTAGGGATATCTTCGGGAACTTTTATTCCACCAGCAGCGGTGCACGCTCAGGGGTAGTGATGTTTTAACAAAAGTACTTGTTTAATTTTGATTTATAATTGATTTAAAATTAATTAATTGTATTACATTAAAGTCAGATATATAAAATCGTATTTAGGTTTAGTAAATTGCAATGCAGACAGCATGAGTGCAAATGAAGACACCCATTATTTTCACATCATAAGTAATTTTCTTCATTGTTTTTCTTTTATTCATTAATTATTTATATATTCATTATAATTTATTATTATTATTATTATTAAGAAAATTTTTGTTTATAATCTATATTTGCATTTACAAATGACTTTATAAAAATCACATTATGAAATAACCATGGTGCTTAAATATTCACGATTCGCCATTCATGATGCAGAAGTCTAGAAAATTTTATTATTCAATTTTTGTTTCATCACTGTACAGTAACAAATTACACTTACATTATCTAAAAAAATTATAAAGCATGACATTTCAGAAAAGATAAACATTTTCTGATTTTCCTGTCATCAGTATAGGGAACCAAAAATTCAGATCATATATAAATAATAGAAAATATCTACAATTACATTATTTTTGTTTCAATGAAGTATTTAACGTCAACTATACTTTGCCACTTCATAAAGACAATGCTCCACGTGCAAACAGTGACGTCATAGATTTTTAACCGCGGATTGCGGGAACTCGTTTTCTAAATTGACAAATGGAATTTTCAATGGCATCAATTCGTCCATCTTTTTTTCACAAATTCATCCTTTCATAATTTTTTTTCAATTTTCACTTGAAAGCGTGATTCATGTTTGTGCTGTTTTATCAATTATTCATATCTAAATTGATAAGTGGGTGGGGTCAGATGTCAAATGCTAGTTACTTGTGGGCGGTGTCAGATGTCAAATGTTTTTTATGAATGACTTGGAACGACCAATTTTTCTGAAAAAGTGCACCGGCAGTTTATTTTCAAACCGTTTTCAAAATAACATGAAAATGTAAGTCAGATATTTGAATTATTTTATTAAATATTGTAAATATAAGAAATAAAGTAATATTACAAAGTCTTTATAAACTTGCAAAGAATAATGGGCTGTCTCAAAATTTTGCAATTGAGACAGCCCATTATACTTTGCAAGTTCATAAAGACATTGGAAAAATACTTTATTTCTTAAATAATATTAATTATAACATCAAGTTAAGCAGTTCACTTAGAGTCTGAATTAAGCCAAATGTATATGTATATTAATTTTGTTGTAGTAAAAATTAAGTTCTGATTAAACGCAAACATACTAGTCTATGTTCAAATCACTTTGAGTAAAGACTTTGAACTGGCTAATTCAGATATACACATGAACTTCCACCTGGGGAGTGACACCGGCTGCTCCAGGAGAGTAATCATAACCCACAAGCCACAACCGCCACGTGCGAAACCAAATTTGAGAATGAAAGAAACTTGGTACTGCGGAACTAACCATGACTGAAGGACATGTCTTTTCAGAATTCTGAATGGTTATATGCATATCTATTACGTCTTAATAAGAACCAGTTTGGACTCTTTAAGTATATAACACAAATACGTGTAACATTTTGATGTGATATATATGCACATTTCGGAAAATTATATCAGTGACACTAGTGGAAAATTATATCAGTGACACTAGTGGCCAAAAAGTTTCATAGATAAAAAACACAAGCCAAACAGTTGAAAATTATTGAATTTAAAGTTCCAGAATTATATGAATCCAAATCCAGCTAAGGAATCTTTTGTATGAGGGAACAAACCTTAGTTTTAAATAAATTTAAAAAAATTAGACGTCTGGAAATGTTGCTAAATGGTACAGTTTCCTATAGCACAAAGTTCCAAAATTATATGAATCCAAATCTAGCTAAGGAATGCTTTGCGTGAGCAACAAACCTCAGTTTTCAATAAATTTCAAAAATTGAAATTTATGAGTCTAAAGTTCCAAAGCTTACACTTACTTATTCAGTTATGCATTTTAAAAAAGTATGGATATTCGTAAAAAGTTATTGTATTGACCCAAAATAAATACTACAGCCAAGCAACATGTACTTAATATTGAGGCATTGTATACATTTTGCTACATATGGAGACATTTTGTACATTTTCCATAAATGTTATAAAGCCTGTTATAATTAATATCAGAAATCTATGATCTTCCGACAAGAATTGAATAAATAAGTATCTATGGTAGTTGGTTGTTTTAAGACAATCCAGATAATTCCCTAAAAACCAAAGTGTTATATACTTAATAATTCTATTTGTGAATTCACAGCAAGCTGACTACAGCAGTATTATATATATATATATATATATATATATATATATATATATATATATATATATATATATATATATATATATATATATATATATGTCCGTTTTTGTTTAGTCGTTTCAGTACTTATATTGATGGTTGGAGCCCTCTACTTGTACTATTACCATACCAATAAACATTAACGTGAAGTCCTTTATCGGATTTTGTAATCAGTTATCCCAATATTTGATCTTATTTTCTTGTTTTGATTGGCTTTTCCTTTCATTATTAAGTATTTATTCATGTTCTTGTTTGTCTAGAAGTGTTGGCCGTTGCAAACTGATTCACAGAATGCTAACCAAGTACCTTTCAAGTTTCGAGGTCTTCCACGCCATGTTCTTTAAGAACATGAACTAATGGTTAGGCCTAATGGCATGATATGAAATACAATAATATATGTTTAAGATCTCACAGTTATCGACTAAAATAACAATAACACCTTATATTAAACTAGAGATATCTAGTTGTTGTTAGATATTATTTGCAATGTCCCGTTAAAATTTTTCTAAAACTATTTGCAAATACGAAAGAACAGCAAATTTATTTTTAGTTGTCGACAATTATTGTCAAATTTGTTCGTATAATAATAATTATAACAACAACAACAACAATAATAATAATAATAATAATAATAATAATAATAATAATAATAATAATAATAATTAAAATAATAATAATAATAATTATTATTATGATTATTATTAAAACAGAAGTTTTGAATGGATTTATTTAAGTAATGTTCCTTAACAAGGACCGTCAATTGTTATTCGTCTATGCTGTATATTATGTTTTAATTTTTTTTCAATAATGGGTAACTTAATGCAGCTTACATATCCAATCTTGATTGATCCTGAAGTTATCACACGAGGATGGGTTTAATTCTACTTTTGTTGATCTTGACTTTTCAACTCGTGACCATTAATATATCATATCCGCTGCTGGTGGAGTAAAAACTCCCCGAGGGTATCCATAACTCAGTAGGCAGTACTTTGTGCTGTCAGAAAATATACCATTTAGCAAATTTTTCAGCCGTCCTAATTTTTGAAATTTATTTAAAACTAAGGTCTGTTTCCTCATGCAAAGCATTCCTTAGCTAGATTAGGATTCATATAATTTTGGAACTTTAGATTCATTAATTTTCAACTGTTTGGCGTATGGTTTTTAATCTATCAAACTTTTCGGCTCCTAGTGTCACTGATGAGGAATGATTTTCCGAAATGTGCACATCAGGCACATCAAAATTTAGCAGGTATTTATTATATATTTACTACCCCTGAGCGAGTACCGTTGCTAAAGGAGTAAAACTCCCCGAGGGTATCCATAACTCAGTAGGTCGTACTTTGTGGTGTCAGAAAATATACCATTTAGCAAATTTTTCAGCCGTCCTAATTTTTGAAATTCGTTTAAAACTAAGGTCTGTTCCCTCATGCAAAGCATTCCTTAGCTGGATTTGGATTCATATAATTTTGGAACTTTAGATTCATTAATTTTCAACTGTTTGGCGTATGTTTTTTAATCTATCAAACTTTTCGGCTCCTAGTGTCACTGAAGAGGAATGATTTTCCGAAATGTGCACATCTGGCACATCAAAATTTAGCAGGTCTTTGTTATATATTTACTACACCTGAGCGGGTACCGCTGCTGGTGGAGTAAAACTCCCTGAGGGTATCCATAACTCAGTAGGCAGTACTTTGTGGTGTCAGAAAATATACCATTTAGCAAATTTTTCAGCCGTCCTAATTTTTGAATTTTATTTAAAACTAAGGTCTTTTCCCTCATGCAAAGCATTCCTTAGCTGGATTTGGATTCATATAATTTTGGAACTTTAGATTTACTAATTTTCAACTGTTTGGCGTATGGTTTTTAATCTATCAAACTTTTCGGCTCCTAGTGTCACTGAAGAGGAATGATTTTCCGAAATTTGCACATGTGGCACATCCAAAATTTAGCAGGTGTTTGTTATATATTTACTACCCCTGAGCGGGTACCGCTGCTGGTGGAGTGAAACTCCCTGAGGGTATCCATAACTCAGTAGGCAGTACTTTGTGGTGTCAGAAAATATACCATTTAGCAAATTTTTCAGCCGTCCTAATTTTTGAATTTTATTTAAAACTAAGGTCTGTTCCCTCATGCAAAGCATTCCTTAGCTGGATTTGGATTCATATAATTTTGGAACTTTAGATTCATTAATTTTCAACTGTTTGGCGTATGTTTTTTAATCTATCAAACTTTTCGGCTCCTAGTGTCAATGATTAGGAATAATATTCCGAAATGTGCACATCTGGCACATCAAAATTTAGCAGGTATTTGTTATATTTTTACTACCCCTGAGCGGGTACCGCTGCTGGTGGAGTAAAACTCCCCGAGGGTATCCATAACTCAGTAGGCAGTACTTTGTGGTGTCAGAAAATATACCATTTAGCAAATTTTTCAGCCGTCCTAATTTTTGAATTTTATTTAAAACTAAGGTCTTTTCCCTCATGCAAAGCATTCCTTAGCTGGATTTGGATTCATATAATTTTGGAACTTTAGATTTACTAATTTTCAACTGTTTGGCGTATGGTTTTTAATCTATCAAACTTTTCGGCTCTTGTGTCACTAATGAGGAATGATTTTCCGAAATGTGCACATCTGGCACATCAAAATTTAGCAGGTATTTGTTATATATATATATAACCATGTTGTATACCATGTTTCATTAAAAATCTCAATCTGAAGTAAAGACTAATCAGGGGTCAAATGTTCGTTATATATTTTTTAAAAACATAGGCAGCTAACTTTATCTCCTCTTATAAAGGATTTAGATTTTTTTTATTGTCAATGTTTCTTTAAACAGATGTCGTTGTTTGTTTTTTGATGCTTTAAATAACAACGACATATTGCAAATTTTAATGTATAAATATATCTTAAATTAAACTCTTTGAAAAATATAAAAGATAATAAACATAAACCTTCGTTTTTTTATTTTTCTTATTCAGAAATCAATAAACCATTAAAATTACAATGCCATTCATAGCTTGTGTGGGTACCGGACTTAACCCAAACCTCATCGCCAACTTTTAATGTTAACAAAGCACTTGTACTTCCACTTTCGTATCTTTTCTTGTTGGTGTTGTGTTCTAATGTTGTCAAAGCCAAATTTATCTCATCCTTGTTCTTTACTATGATGGCATACCCCCAGTTTGTATCCGATACAACTGTAAGAAGGAACAGGTACAATCCCGGAGTCCTACATGTAAATTTTCCGGTAGTCGTGCTGTATCCATTGCCTTGGTTGGATATTATATAATCAAACTTTACAACAGCACCTTTGCTAAATGATTTTCTGTCATACGGTGTAAATCTTACAGAAAAACCTATTCCATTATTATAACCAAATAAGCCTGAAATTATAGTTGTATGTTTTATGAAAAATTGACTGCACAATCTGTTGATAGATCTAAAGAACGTATTACGAAAATAAAACTATATAAAATTAAAGCTAATTGAAATCGTTTATAGTCAAACATTTTACTTCGGACGGGCACCTAGAGTATGAACATGTACAATGACAAAAAAGAGTCGGACGGTATTTGAAACAGGTGGGTGTTGATCGCTGAACTTTACCTTCCTTTTCTGTTACAAATTAAGAAAAGGTTCAATGAAAACGATAGATAGGGATTGATATTCCATCGAAACTCCGCCTACATTAAAAGTTTTTAAAGCTGAAAATACGTGAAAATTTCACTGAAAAGGATGTCGGACAAAACAAAACCATGTTTGTCGTGTACATAGAGTTAGGGATTAGAGGCTACTAGGAATTCAAATAAAAGCGACAAGCGTCGGCTCGAAACCCGGTCGGTTTTACATAAGACTTAACCTTCGGCATTAAAAAGACATCGCACCGACTGGTTTACATGCTGCCGGAATAAGTGATTGGGGGAGCTGTATGCTTGCCTTCGAAATACTGAAATTTTGTATATATATAAAGTACAATATAATTACAATTTTTACCTTTTGTTTTCTGTATAGAAGTTATATCTGTCTGCATCATAACAATTCGATTTGAATGTTGTTCTGTACGGTTGTTTAGAATGTTTACTTTTTTTCCTGTAGATATGATTTTATTCCTGGTTTCTGTATGCTGATTTGCCATTTTCAGTCGTAATTGGTCAACAGACTGTTTGGTGACATTCAGGTCCCTGGTCAGTTTCTGTACCATATCCTCTGTCGCTTTACATCTCTTCAAAATATTTTGCCTTTCAACCAGAAGGTGAGCCAATTCTTCCAAAAGTCCAT
This sequence comes from Tegillarca granosa, assembly GCA_029721355.1. Classification (NCBI taxonomy): domain Eukaryota; kingdom Metazoa; phylum Mollusca; class Bivalvia; order Arcoida; family Arcidae; genus Tegillarca; species Tegillarca granosa. Next base: position 24,167,205 of record CM056601.1, read on the forward strand.
CCGATCTTTTGTCTGCTGAAGTGTAAATTTTATCAAGAATTGCCCGTATAGAGACATTACCATGACAATAAGTTACAAAACATAAAAGACAAAGCAGTATTGCGACATTCATTTTTAAACTAGACGTTTTAAATCAACAAATAATCTGATAAATTAGCAATGACTTAGTAAAGTTAACGAAGATGTATAGGTTTTGTACATATTTTTGTTGTTAAAATGTCAATAATGAAAATGATATTAGCTATGTAATAAAACACGTCACTCGATGATCTTAATGATATGATCAAGTTTCTATTCTGATAGCTTTCTCTCTTCCGTTATGAAACAGGTGTTGAACGATTACCAATTTTAGGTCAGGCCATCTGACAACAATCGTTTGTGTTTTTGAGTATGAGTTTGTCCTGATTGAAAATAAATAAATAAATAACACCTTTTTAAATCAGTCGTATGATCTTGGCTATAAGCTACCTTTTTTCTATACTGAATAAACCAATTCACGTTTAACAATTTTCTTAAACTTAATTGTCAGTCATACTGGTTTCACTGATACTGAATATTGGATTTGAAGTCAAATTAACATAAAATTTATCTAATATATAAATGTCGATTGTTTGAACATTTAAATGTGGAGAGTCTTCAAAATCAAATAAACGTAGCCACAACCTATTGGACAACTTTGACTATTGAAGGTATGAACAAAAGTTCTAAAATAAGGCTTTTGTTTTCTGGAGGGAATCAATGACAGCTCTTAAGGTCTTTGTAGACTTGGTTGGTCATTATTTCTAACCTTTTGTGTATTTGTCGGATTTTTGAAAAATGTCCTTTAATTGGCTGATTTTAAAGGCAAACCATCATTGTAATGAATTATTATCTTCTTTATGGATAAGCATATAGAAGTTGTCCATGGGTAAAAAACTTTATGTTTTAGTTTTATGTGTTCTTATTGATTATTTAATGTTGTATATAAGTAAACAGGATCTCGGTACAACAAACACTGTGTATTTGCTCAAGTAACCTTTTAACAAGTACAGGATGTGTTTTAAAATCAGTGGTTTAATTGTTCTTTTTTTTCTTTGTTTAATTTGGCAGTTTCAAGCATTTTGTCATGAGGTACACAATGTTTTATCTTTTTTCTATTGTAGAATTTATTAGTATATTAGTAATAGTGAGTGAGTTATCTTTATATGTTTAACAAAAATACCTTAATTTTGCTGTGCCAAATTTGCACATTTCGGAAAACCATTCCTCATCATTGACACTCAGTAATATGTAATAGATTAAAAAGATAGACCAAACATTTGAAAATGAATAAATCAAAACATCAAAAATAAAATAAATCCAAATCCGGCTAAGGAATGTTTTGTATACGTGAAGCAACCTTAGTTTTAAAAAGTTTAAAAAATCAGACGGCTGAAAATTTGGCTACATTTTACATTTATCATTTTACATTATTCAGCCAAAAATTCCTACTGAATATCCGTTTAGTTAAAAATGAAAAAGATTTAAGGAGAAAATACAGCTATATCATCGATAAAAATGTAAAATTCGCAAAAAGGTAGAAAATCAAATATAGTAAAAAGTTTAAAAAATAAGTAAATAAATAAAATAAATAAATAATTAAATAAATAATTAAATGAATAAATAAATAACAAAAATTGAAATATTTCATTTTATACTTTTCTTTACTATCTGCGTATCTAAATCAGTAAATATTCAGACTAGTGGTATTTTATCAGTAATTATATTGGACTGTAACGTGTTAACTGTACCGGATAGTTATTAATTCAAAGATATATATATATATATATATATATATATATACTGTCAAACTTGATAGTAATGTGTAAACAACAACACTGTGACAAGTTTTTACAGCAGTCAAATTTGTACACGCCTTGGTACTGAATATTCCGTTGCATAGTATTGCAAGAAAAATGTTTACATAGAAAATAGGCTAAAAAACAACATGCACCATTCTACGAATAACAATTAATTAAGTTTTTGGGGACAGATTAAGACTTTGCACTATCGATTAAACTTAAAACCAACATGACAAAATTGTTTACCAGTACTTATATCCAATGGAACTACAAGGAGTTATAATTCCATCAAAGACAATATATGAGCTACAACATGGAAACCGGCTTTTATTCGCGTGTTATTATCTTTTGCGTATTTTGCGAGGACAGGATAATCGCAAAAGTTAATCGTCGCGAGCTCGTTTCCGAAAATGATATTATCCGAAATAAAAAAGGTGAGTGAAATTCAATAGTAGAGAAAAACATTAAAATGTTATACTATCAATATAATTTATATTTGAAAAGACAATAATCAGGTGATATCAATAAGTACATTGTAATTTTTGGGTATTTTATTATTTGATTTAAATCGAAGTCTTTATAAGACCCAGTTGTAGCTTTTGTTCATTTTTATGCCTGCTCTATTCCATCTTTTTGTACCACATTATTGTTTAAATTTACAAGACTCATACTGAAATATTCAATTCGGTTTGAACGCATCTCATATTTGACAGTCTGAAATCAACGTTGACATCGGAAATATCTTTACCATCTTTAAGTAGTCATGACACTTTATCAGCGTACCAATTAAGAAAATTGCATTTTATATATTATTTGAACCGTTGATTTTCAGAAAAATCAAGTAGTTGCAGTTCTCCTGTACAAACTTCTCGAACAAATTTTATACGAATACCAGCATAGGTTCATCCAAAACAGATTCTGCGCGGTGAGCGGCAAACACATCAAATATTGCTAATGCGGGACATCTAAGTTCGAGATCCATTGAATTACGAACTTTATTTACATATGGGATCAAAATATTATCTGCTTATCGTATCATAGTGCTTTTGTTCGACCAAAGATTTTCACTATTCCAAATATCGATTTGTCTATGGGGTGACACTGATCGTTTATTCTTGATATAATAATTATTGTATCAAATCGCCAGGCATGTTAGTAGTGCCAACAATGAACTTAATTTCGAGTGTCCTCGAGCCCAATTACTTCAACTTGTTTAGTTCCTGAAATTGACTGAAATAAATTATTTTACCTATTTGTTAAATATTATTTTTAAACATTACATTACAAGGAGTCGACCACACTCCATGTTATAACGTATTGTCATTGTTATTATTAAGTCAACTGGAGTTGTCTCCCGTCTATTGCTCTAACTAATCACTCAGCAAGATGCAATTTTTTTAAACATTTCCTCAAACATTTCAGTCAAATAAATTTATTTTTTTATCTTTTATTTATTAATTTACCTTCTTGTCCCATGGTCCGATTGTCAGATTGTACTATAGCCCTATTTTGTTTAGTGATCATCTGATAGATATCGTCAATAAATTATATTTATGTCCTTTAAAAATGGTAATTTTCTTGCAGCTTTTGTTCTTTTTCGTTTTCAAACCAAATTCTTCTTAAGAACGATTCATCCCATGACCTGTCCATTTTGAAGTGACCCAATTTTTTTTCCAATAAACGACATGATTTATGTATCAAAATCCCCGTTGATGGAGCTATCACTGTCTGCTCATTTCCTGATTTTCGCACGTTGTTCAGGACTATAATGAGATTATTCTCCCCGCGAAACAACATACTTTCAAACTGTTGAAATAGGAGGAACCCAAGCAGTTACTGCGTTTTTGGTAATACACACAGTTAACATTTATCCTAGGTTCCGTGAAATAAAAAGTAAACAATTAAGAAGTTCGTAAGTTTTATTTAAGATTGCAAATCTTCAAAAGCGTGCTTATGATAAAGGACATTATTCAAATGTAAATATAAGTTTTAAATGAAATTATGTTCATTGTTGGCAAAAATTACAATTGTTTAAATGAACTGAAAAAATTAATCGGTCATGCACAATATCTGATGAGGCAAGACAACCAATTACTTATTTTTTGTTTTTACTGCATTTATCAAAGCAATAAAAATCTAAGTCTAATTTAATCATACAATAAGTATCGAGTTTATTTCTTTGTCAAGAAAATCCTGACCTTCCATTTTAATTGTTTTATCGTCAGTAAACATTTTAAAACAGCCAATGTTCGACATATCTGAACTTTATTAGATGGTCATCCTAAACATCTTTAATAAATTCTACTTATATGTCAGTTAAGCCAGATAATAACAACAGTTTTAAAAAAAGGTTGCTCAATACAATGAGAAAGAAGGACATTACTTTACATTTCACTATTAAACACTATGGTTTAAGAAATAAAGTTACTTTTATTTTTTATAAAATAAATTTATGAGAATTAAAAACCTATAGTCTTTGTAAATTCGAAAAGATTTTTACATTACATTGGTTGCTGGCACTTCCCTACTTTAAATGATGATTATAATACCCCAAGGCCAGATATTTTGGCGCCAATATCATAGGACTTCCTGAACATGCAGCGCAGTTAGTTTCAGCCAAGGAGTTTTCGTTTTTTTGAAACTGTCAAACAAATATGGAATAAAATTTAATGCAACTTGCAGTGTTTAGAGATTGTAATGTTTTAACTTGATTAATACTAGTGGTATGTCATTCACAAAAAATGAAATTTAAAATTGTATCCAAATATTGTCAATAACCTATGAAAATATACAGGCTAAACTAAATGAACTATTTTTGATTTTGTAGCAATATTAGAAGTAACTTACAATCGAAAAGTCATAGAGTTCCGTCTAATGTAAATAGTTAGCATACTCGTTAATTTTAACATCAGTGTTTGATTACAAAAAATTGTCTTGAAAATTATAACAATTAAAATAAAATTGTTGCAAAAAGAAGATAACTTGAATGTTCTACAGAACAATTACCTTGAATTAACTTGGGCTGATAATCCGAATTGGAAACAGTAAAGCATTTGGATTCATTTTTATTAAGTGTAAATAATAAGACGGTTGATTGGTGAAAATTTGAAACAAAATGTTTCCCAGCACTGAACAAGAGGCCCAAGTGCTACCCAAATGGCAGGCCAAAGATGGCAAAAATAAAATAACAATAATAATTAAAGATAATAATAAAAAAAATAGACCACCAAGGGACCTCTCACATCAAATTTGGTTTCATTTGGTGTTTCATTTGCCAAAAACAAGGAAATGAAAAAGTTACGGAAAACCCTGTTAAATATATAAAATGGCCAGAGTTTTAAATTCCATATACCAAAGTTGAACCAAATTGATCAACAAATAAATATGTTATGGTTATTATCAGCTTTCTTGGATTTAGGATCAAATCGAAATCACAAACTTTAATCTACTCTACCTAGAGACCTTACACACCAAATTTAGTTTCATTTGGTCATGTGGTTTCAGAGAAGAAGAGTTTCAAAGAATTGGCTATATTTAGCTGCCAATTTGCACCGCCAATGAAATGCCGATAAAAATATTACGGAAAAACCCGTTAATTAGATTTAATGGTCAGTTCTACATTCAATATACCAAATTTGAACTAAATTGAACAACAAACAAATATGTTATTGTCATTTTCCTGTTTTTTATTTAAAGTAACAGCAGCCATCTTGGATTTAGGATGGGGCTAAAAATCACAAACTTAAATATACTCCTCCTAGGAAACTTCCACACCAAATTTGGTTTCATTTGGTCATGTAGTTTCAGAGAAGAAGATTTTCAAAGAATCTGATATATTTTAGCTACTAATTTGCACATTTCGCCAATAACATACCAATGACAAAAGTAACGAAAAAACCGTTAATTATATTAAATGGCCATAGTTCTACATTCCACATTCCAAAGTTGAACCAAATTAATCAACAAATAAATATGTTATGGCTATTTTCCTGTTGTTTCTATTTATAGTTAATCTTGGAATTAGGATCAAACCAAAATCACAAACATTAATTTACTCCACCTAGGGACCTTCCACATCAAATTTGGTTTCATTTGGTCATGTGGTTTTTAGAGAAGATTGAAGTTCACGCACGCACGCACTACGCACGGACGCACGAATGATTCGCCATGCCATAAAATCAGTTGGCTATAGCCAGTTGAGCAAAAAACTGCAAACACAATGAATACGTTTTAAATAACATTGTTCTAACCATCCGTCAGAAATTAAACACAAAATATCCTGAGATCTCTTTCTCTTCTTCTCCCTACTCTCCAGGTAAATACATACAATAAAAACTGCAAGAAACTTTAAAACTCTCACTCCCTCAAACTCTCAAGAATTCAATATTTTCATTGTTATCGATCCTTAGTAAACATTAATTTCATGTTTTTTTCACGTTTTTTATTGCAGGCAATGAGTTTTTTTGCTTCGATTTTATTATAGGACTTTCCAGTATATCAAAAATTGTGACTTTTTATCGTTGAACGCTAGAAATCATATTTTTCTTATTAGACTATAAATCTCATTTTTTGAAGCCGCGAATAGCTGCAAAATTGCTGATGCGGCTAAAACATCAATTCGTTCACTCATTCCTTTGAGACATGCAGTAGTCTCCCTTATAACATGCAGATGACTCCATATTTTTGTGTTTCTGTAGAAAATCAGGAGGTATGACACTTTTGAGACGTGATATATTTGAAAGAAAAATTATGAATTTAATTCCTCCCACATATATGAATAATTCAAATAGTTACAGATTTTTTCTTTATTACTAAAGAATTGACATTTTGTGTCTGGAAACGTATATACAGCCCGAAGGCCACACATTGAAAAACATGGAAAGGTAGCGCGTTTTCTTCCTAGCTACTGCGTATTTCGATGTCCTTCTTTTCGTACATAATAACCCTCAAGTTTCTGCAAATGTAGAGGTGATGTTTCTTTTCATTTTAAATTGAGTATTGAATCGGTTTTGGCTTCTCTAAGCTGAAGGCAAAATGAAACTGGTATTATTGTTAAATATTCACCATGTTTAGTAGAGTAATTTTTAGCATTTTAATTTACTCCTTTCAAAACAATTTAGTTATAAACTAATTAACAAAATTCTTAACAACTGGCATTCATTAAGTAGGTGCAGAAATTTGTGTCTCAAAATGGGCCTGTTTATACAAATTACAATTCTCTTGTTTCGTAGGGTTAAAACGTGATAAAGGACGAAGAAACGAGAAATGAAATAAATTTCATTTATTTTCTTATTCATTAAATACTGACGTAAAACAGACACACGAAATTATTAGGTAATTTTCTCTTAATTTTTAAATTTAAGCCGGAGTTGAAGCGAATACTCGGAAACCGAAATATTAATAGGTTTTGTGGCCTTGAAAATTGACTAATGACCTTAAAGCTATTTAAAACAAGCTTATATTGTATTTAGGCGCCATTGATAGCATTCCGATAAAACCTAGGGCTGTTTCTTATTTATAATTTGGAAACCAAATGCGGGCTAATATACAGACCAAAATAGTACAAAACAATTTCGATAGTATAATTACATGTTTTTCATAGGTATACTTGCTTTAATCCCCTGGTCAATTACCCACTACATATTCTGGCTACACCACAGTCGTAACACACGTCAATCAAAAGGTTAGTTACATCCTTCATACTTTATTCTTAATTTGCTTTTAATCAAAGTTGCCTACTGGACCAATTAAAAAAACACCAGCTAATTGTGACCGTCAAATTTGTTTTTACAAGAAACAACAAAACATGATTAAGGGTATTACGAATTAAAATTAGTGTTCGAAGAATTGTTGTCAATCAAAAAACAATTCACCTAGCTCACAATAAGGAATGTATCATGGTTTCCGGCTCTGATTAAATATGATTTAACAATAACACTCAATTAGCAGTTTTTTAATGGTTGTTATTGCTAGGAATGATAAAACGAACTTATAAGAGAGTTGTTTAAGATTTTGAATAGAGTCGAGTAATTGACTGAGTGTTTGCCTCGAGAGCCGGAGGTTGTGGGTTTAAACCCTGCCGGGTCTTACATAAGAATTTAAAAATCAAGAAGAATATTGACTGGTCTACCTGCTTCCAGGATAATTGAATGGGAGAGTAGTATACTTGTCTGTGGATACTGACTTGGTTAACTAGCACCTTACCAAGAAGTTGCCCCCAGTACATGGCAGACCATATCATACACATGCACATCACATGCATACATGAACTTGATTTAAGATTAATCCATATAGGTTAACAATCTTGCTCTCTTAACGAAAAGGTGAAAAATTCCTGATGCAATAAAAGACATTACAACAAAAACATGGTATGCTTGTTTGCAGCATACTGACTTAGTTAGCACCTCAACAAAGTTCCCTTTAGTGTGCACAAGACAGACAAAATAGAACTCTCTCACAAATATATGAAATATTCTTTGAATATCCCTAAGTGGCTATAAAACTATCAAATATAGAAACAATATATTAATCAACTAACTAATCTTGCAATGTAAAGGGGGGGGGGGGCTATAAAATGTGGGGAAAAGTGGAAGACGTTAGTCATCAAGCTTGCCACAATTACAATTCTAGTATTTTATTTAACATTGTTCCAGTATAGATGAATTTAGCAATTTTCTTTAAAACCGCGACTTTTTTTCGAAAATGTTAAAAATAATTTTTTCATTAAATATAATACATTTACTGTCTTATTTTTCTATTTAAGAAATTAACACACCACTGAAAATAGAATGCCATTCAAAGTTTGTAGTTTCTGTGTGGCGTCCAGACTTTATCCAAACTTCATCACCAAATCTTAATGTTAAAATGACACTTGTACTTCCACTTTCGTATCTTCTTTTTTTTCTTTCTCCTTCTAGTGTTGATAAAGCCAGATTAATTTCAATCGTATTTTTCACTATAAAGGCATATCCCCAATCTGTATCCGATACAACAGTAAGATGGAAAAGGTACAATCCCGGAGTCGTACAGGTAAATTTTCCGGTTGTTGTGTTGTATCCGTTGCCTTTGTTTGATATTACATGATCAAACTTGACAACAACACCCTTGGTAAATGATTTCGAATTAAAAGGTTTAAATCTAGCAGAAAAACCTATTCTTTTCTTTTTACCAAATTCATCTGAAAATATATTAAAACTATGCTAGAGTTGACTTGACAAACTGTTTTTACTACTTAGAGTACAATTACAACTGTAACACATACTGATTATTCAACGGAGAATAGGATCAAACTCAAACTATTGAATAATAATAAAAACATGTTTTGGCAGACAATTTTCTTTAGGTACTCAATTGTAGAATTGAATGTTTGACTGATATAAAATAATCTTGACTTGTGCGTAAAACACTCAACTACTCACCTTCTTTGTTTATGTTCGTATTCTATAAGCCAAAAAGAAGAAAATTGATTAATCTAATGTTCCAAAATTATTTGAATTTAAATTCCGTCTAATGAATGTTTTGTATGAGGAAACAAACCATATTTTTAAAGAAATTTCAAAAAATTAAGACAGCTGAAAATTTTGTAAGTGTCAAATAGTTAGCAACAGATCTCAAGTTTATTTTAACATCGATCAATTTCGTTACTATCAATGCTCGTAAAATCGTAAGTTTATAGTTTAAGATTTTTCTAATAGAAATAGTTATTTTTACTAAAAGCTTTTTTTACATTTTCGTATAACATACGGTACAAGCGACAAGAAACAGTATGGCATCACAATTTGTATAAAATAATGGATGCAGATAATGATTTCAAACTTCAAGACTTAAGTATAACTTTGAAGAACATTTTGACCATCAGAAACAAGCTGAAAAATAGGTTTAAATATCAACAGAAAAATAACTTTTAAACAAAAACGAAATATGAAAACTGATTTAGAGAACAATAAAATGTATACCTTTTGTTTTCTGTATTTTACTAATCTGCTTTTGCATAATACCAATCTGACTTGATCGTTGATTTGAACGGCTGTAAAGATCTTTTATTGAGTTTGATGTGTAATCAATTCGTCTCTGTGTTTTAATATGCTGTTGTATCGTTTTCTTCCCTAGTTGTTTCACTGACTGTTTGGTGACATTAAGGTCTTTGGTCAGTTTATAAACCATGTCCTCTGCCATTTTACATCTCCTTAACAAACTTCTTCTTTCATGTCTTTGTTCAACCAGAAGATGGACCAATTCTGCCATCAGACCATCTGATCTTTTATCCAATGAAATAGCATTTTTTTCGAGAATGTTATGTATATTTTTTGACTCGTTACTATGACAACAAGTCACAAGAAATAGCAGACTCAGCAATAGTGTAGCCAACATTACTGAGTTTGACGTTTTCAAATTATCAATGCATCTAACAAAGATCAGAAATGTTTGACGTTTGCCGTTTTTAAAATGTTTGGTTTATATATAAAATCATTAAGTCATTAAATGTCAACAAATAAAGATGATATAAGCCGTTAAGCCGTGTAATTAGATACATCACGCAATCTAATAATTTTGTCACAGGTGTTGCAATTCGAAGCTTTTACTTTTGTTATAAAACCGTTGCGTTTTTCTCTGCAAAAATTGTCTTTTTTATGATCCGGTCATTTGAAAATGTTTGTGTTTCTTAAGTATAACCATATTACATGCATTTAAGGATTTTAGCTATAAGAAAACTATTTTTCATGCTTTTAATAAGACATATTTATCAATCCTGTTGGAATCATTGCTTTTTGTAAACTAAAATCAATTCAGGTTTCATTTTATACTTTATAGCATAAATCATGCAATGTATGAAAACACCTAATTAAAGTCTTAATATATTAGTCAGTTTTGAGTATAGGAGGTGTAACACAATTACAATCAAAAGTATTGTGGTGAAAAATAAAATTAATGACGATTTCGTCTTAAGCTTACAAATTGACAACAAAACTAAACTTTAGTCTGACTATAGATGGAAATATTTACAAAATACTTATAAATGTTTCAGATATTCATTAAATTAAAATTACCATTCATGAAAACATTTTGAAAGTTAAAAAATCAGAGAAAGCAAATTTCTAATGATTTCAATCATTTTATTGAACTATAACTTTGGTATATAAGAAATTGTTGGCAAATCCACTGATGTTTAATTCTAGTTGCCGCATTCACAGTGTGTGGTTGACCATACGGACGACAATGTTCTGAAATATCCACGACAGTTTGGACAACATACTCTAAATCCATTGACATAGGAGGAACTCGAACAATTACTGCAGTCTTGGTTGTACAAACAGTTACCAGTTATCTTAGGTTCTGTAAAATAAAAAGTGAACAATTCAAATTGTTAAATGAACTCAAGTTTATTCATACTAATGACATTAATTGTATTAAAAAAAGTCAACATTAAATTTTATTGATGTGCTCAGCATAACAAAACAATGAAACCAATTACTTAATCATTTGGTTTACTAAGTGTATAAAAGTAATTAAGACTGAATGATCCGAATTGTTCATTATACCCATTAACGCCAGATGCCTTCGAATAAAATTATTCTTACATCGCAACATCAGAACAAATTTACAAACAAGATAAAAATTTTATGTTTTTACTGTTTTCTGGTTACATTAAAATATTTAATTATACAAAACAATCAGGTAATAAAAAATTCAAACACAAACATACCAATTCATGTCTAAATCCCAATGCCCCCAAACAAAAAAACAAATCAAAAACTTTGAAAACTGACCAATTTAGCTATACACGCGAACTTCCATAAAGAAAGCCAGTTTAGCCAAATAATAATCATTATACCAGTTCGTAAATACAATAATAGTATCATTTTACATATCACTTTTGTTCTTCTTGGTATAAGAAATGATTTTTTTTTAAATTATAGATAATAATTTCATGTCAATTAAAATCCTATCTTTCCTTTGTAAATTTTAACTGATCCTTACGTTGCATTGGTTGCTGACAGTTACATGTGTGCACTCCGTTAAATGATGATATTGAAACCCCAAGGCTATTACAGTTGGGACAGCATATTTTGACGCCATTTATTATAGAACTTCCTGAACATCCAGTGCAGTTACTTCCGGTCCAGCAGTTTCCGGTTATATTCCAATCTGTCAAAAAATACTCAATCACTTTTATAGAAATATTATAGTGTTATTCAAAAACAGTACTGGTTTTTTCTCTAACAAAAATGAAATTGAACTTAATTCAAATGTCCGTCGCAAAATATACAAATAAATGTAATACAGACTAAACTATATACGATAACGATAGTAGATTTCTTTATAATGAAGCAATATCAGACTTTACTTACAATCATTCAAAAGAAAGTTTGGTCTGATGACGATAGTAAGCAAACTCGTAAACCTAAACACCAGTGCGGAATTGCAAATAAAATATCTTGAAAATTTAACACGTTTAACTAAAACTGTGGTAAAATAGACGTTCTGCAATGTTATACAAAACAATATTTTTGTATGATCCTGGGCGAACGAAACATTCCGGAGAAAGTAAATAATAGGTATACGAGTATATGCCGTTTTCACCAAAGAAAATTGATTGTTATGTTGATAACAGTTTAAAAATGTTTTTATCGAACGCTAATTAAAGTTACTTTTTGTAGAAAATGTTTTTTTCAATAATATTCGAATTACTTTTCAAATTAAACATAAGAAATCACACAAAAAAGAACCAATAAAATCTCTCTCATATGAAATCACGCACAACACAAACTGATATTTCAAAGCTCTCTCATGATGATGTTTTTAACATTGGCATTGTTATTGATCAATATTAAACTTAAATCACAGGTTTGTTTTGCATAAACATGACATTTCATAATCAATTTTAATGAAAATACACAACTTGCATATCTCTCTCTCTCTCTCCCCCCGATTACTCACTGTTAAAGTTTGTTACAAGACTGTTGGCTATAGCTGTTATGTTTTCTGGAATGTTCATGCAGGTACAGAAGCTACTCTTTAGAACGTTGAACTTGAAGAAGTATTTGTTACAGTTGGAACAACACACTTTAAATCTGTTTCCATTACCGGAGTTTTGTTGAGGATTTTGCATCCATTTTATTTTGTTGTCTGGACAGTGGTCACAATTTGTCCCCACAGCACAGTTACCATACACATCTATGATAACAAAAAAATCATAAATACTAGTATATTAACACTAAGCATGCATATTGATGGTTCACTCAAGTAGTTGCAATATGTTGTGTGATCATGTTCGCAAAATCCAGAAGAACTCATATCGAGAACTTGAATACTAATTTTTCACATTTGTCCTCAAAAGTCACTTGTCCGTATAAACAAAATAGTTTTTTCTTGTTTTGTCTCAATCTCGGTTCTATTTGCATTCGTAAAGTAAACAATATTGTATTTTTAGCTGCAGAAAGTAATAAGTTCTAAATTTTTTATTTTATAGCTTTATTTAACATCTGTTATTGTTACATACTTTGAGCTATTTTTTTTTTAATATTTCTAAAGCTGAATACAAATTTGTCTTTTTCAATTATTTTTTTCACACACACACACACACACACACACACACACACACACACGTATATATATATATATATATATATATATATTGTAATATTTTTCCTTACATCCTCTGCTGACTAACATATTGTAACAAATGTTTTAAAAGGTTTGCAGATATTAAACTTAGTTAACCACTTAAACAACAATAATGTTCAGCAGCTCACACCAGTTATCATGTAATATCACTTACGTTGTGTCTTTACATCAACCAGTAAAGACAACACCACAAGACACATTAACAAAGTCGGTCTGATGGCCATCTTCTGACTTCCTTGTATTAAGTAATATCGAAGTAGCTATTACTGAGACAAAGACAGGTGTTTATCTAGAAAACCTTCCATCAGTTTCTATAAATATAAGCTAGTTGAATAATAAATCAAGACCTTTAGTACTGTGGATTTAAAATCAGTGATTTAAACCATATTAGAAGCATTTAATAAAAGCTGGGTTCAGATGGGATTCAATTATCATTCAGTGTGAAGAAATACATTAATCGTTTTTGCTTGTTTCCGTGTAGCAAAAGGCCCTTCAATTAAATGGCATCTTTTTTTATCAATAATATATGAAAGTATATTTTTAGATTTTAAAGTAAATTTTACAACAATACAACCCTATTTTAAAAAGGCGCCCTCCAGTCAAAACAATTTGTGTAAAATTAACAACTGGGAATCAGAATGTTCATTCGTCGAGGGCGACCTGTCAATGAACAGACGATACCACGTTCTACTAAGATGAAACCGAATAAAGTGACGAAATATTCAATTGTCGATTAACGTTTTAATTTTTCGTCACGCAGGTGAAAAGAGGCATGTTTAAGATACCGTTCCTAGATGAAAGAACTTATCGAATTCAAATCTTAATATTTAAATGCCAGCTCACAGTTTGTATAGATGGCTGTCGATGAAATGACAATAATTGAAATGCTATCAGTCAACAAAGAATGTGATTTTTTTCTCATCTGAAAAGAATAAGGAAGAAAGACATCATTTTGTACAAAGGAGTATGCCCAAAATTTTTATCTTCAACTCATTTTGAAGCTCAAACAAATAACAAAAAGATTCATTAAAGTACTTAGAACCGAACCACTAGATGTTTTGTAATTATGACCATTGATCGCCTGTCTATGTCTAAACAAGTCTTGATTTTGAGTTTGTTGATCATTTTGCCAAGTATATGTCAATAAATGCTCCTATATCATGTTTTAAAAATGAAACCGGTCTGTTGCTGTCAATGTGTTTTGTACTTTGTATTTATGTTTCTTACGTGTCTTATATAAGCGAAGGCGCAACCACAATACTAAGGATAACCAAACAACACCAGGTTAGGTAATAAAGAAATCATTAGTTAAAACCACAATCGTTATAAACAAAAAGACTTGCCATCTCCGAAGTAACTTGAAATGTTTATTAACTCTTTCACTTTTAAAGCCCATGTGTCCGTATGGTTCAAAGCAAGCGCTTACGGTGCCTGTCACCTCCCAAGTTTGAATTCTATCCGGGCACGTCGTAGTAAGTAAAAAGTTTTTTTTTTTACTTTGTTTGCCAAAGGTCGGTCCGGTCACTCCGGTTTTCCGCACCATCCTAGAATTTGCCGCCTCAGTATAAGTAGGAGGATCTTGAATTGAGCGTAAAACACTATTTATCTAATCCAATCATTTACTACACAAATATTCAATACACTCCATACACATACTAAGAATAGATTTGCAAATCAAGACGAGTTAAAATATATGTATTCATCTAGTACCCTTTCTAAACGGGCCTAATTCTATCCATATAATCATGCTTGCTAACAATATATAAATTTTATGGACCACATTTATGATTCTCATTGTTGTATCTGCATTGACCGATAACTCTCTTTGTTATTGTCATTTTTGTTGTTTGGTGTGATAGCTTTGATTGTTTCGGACTTTTTCTTGGATTGTTTTGTAAGACTGTTTTGGCATAATAGGTGGGAATAGGATATTGTTTTCTTGATATCCACGAGTTGGCATTGTCACCTTTTTGAAGTAATAAACGACTGATGTTTTCAACTTTCTCTTTACGATCTAATGTTCCTCTTTTCTGTTTCTCTTTCTCGTTAATTGAATAAGTTCATTGTTTTTGGGTTTGTTTCTTATTAACTTTTTGATTATCAAATGAGCCACTTTTTTTTTACACCGAGTGGAAAATATTCATTGATAACTTAGGTCAATATGATCATAAAATGTCTTTTCTATGGACAAGCTGCTTCTTTGATGCCTTTTAATCACGTGACGGATGTTTTACTAAAATTTCGTCCACTTTCTCTTCAGTAGTATGATATGTATTACTTGAAAATGGATGCTTATAATAAATTTCAAGTATTAGTTCTTTAATCTCAAAATATGTTCCAAACTCTGCAAAAAAGGAAAATTTAATTGTTCTATTACGTGAGAAAGTGTAATTATTTGTAATATTTGGGCTCCATTAACTCTTTAAAGCAGTTTCTTTTAAATCTTTTGGTATGACCTTTATGAGTTATTTTTCTTTTCTTTTCATTGCGTTAAGATGGTTATAAATTGTCAATTTTGTAAGGTTTTAGGAATACTGAGGCAGGGAATTATTTGGCTTCCTTACAGAAGTCTGCTATATGCGAAACGATTTTAGTTTTTATCTCTTCGTTGCTTTTCTTTTCTCTGTCTAGTTTTAGTTTTGCTTTCTGTACAATAATGCTGAAATGTTTTTTTTTTTCTCATATTTTGTTTTTGTTTTACATTTTGTTCAATGAGGTTTTTTATATTGAAGATAATCCTGTAATTTAACAAACAAACAAACAACAACAAACAAACAAGCAACCAAAAATTAATAAATAAATATATAAATAAATAATTAAATAAATAAATAAATTAATTAATTAAGAACTAAATAAATAAATTAGTTAATATATATGAATTTAAAAATAAACCGATTGTATATCAAAACGTGAAGCTCTTGTATCGATGTTAGTGTTGCAAACAACTGAAGAAATGCATGCAAACCTGCAATAAATGCTACATTTTCCACTTAAACTCTCCTTAATTAAACGTGGGTGGCTCTATGGTCGAAAAGTCTTAAACTCTGGCTAAATAACGTCGACTCTCATGGTCTTTGCTCGAATTCTCCTTGGGTAGATCCTATTGTAAATTGTTTTTGTCGCTTTGTTTGACGGATGTAGATGGTATTTCTGCACATTCCGGTTTTCTTCGACATACCAGGTATCACAGGGGGTAAGCTGATGACTGTTACTGCAATTACGGTCAACTCAAGATGGCGAACACAGATTTAAGTTATTACAATTTTCCTTGATTTCTCTTTGTTTAGCTGCTGCATTTTTAATTTAACACATCGGTTGCCTCGATATTCATATTAGTGGAATTTGAAGCGTACGGTTTTCACCAATTTCGCTGTATTAAGCGTTCTAGGCGTTTGAAATTTTCGCCAAGATGACCGTAACTACGCAAAATGTTGTCCGTAACGACAGCTATTTTATTTATAAATGATATTCGTAACTTTGACAATTGAAATTAAACTATCATTAATATTGAAACAAATATATTAAACTCAATGGGCTTTTTATGGGTCACGGTATTTGCTACACTCCTCTACGTGTTATGTAAGCGTAGAGCTTGCATGGATTCATCTTTATCTTCGCCCTATGGTGGCTTATTTCTGACATCGACATAAAATTATCTCAACATGTCGACTTATTATCTTGACAAGTCAAGATAATATCATGGAAAGTTGTGATACCAAAATAAAAAGTTGAGATAAGTAATACGACTTGCCGCGATAAAAATTAGTCGAGATATGGAGATAATTATCACGTCTCCGGGTCAACATAAGTATCGCGGCATGCCGTGTTACTTATCTTAACTTTTTAATTGGGTATCACAAATTTCCATGATTATATTTCGACTTATCATGATATTAAGTCGACATGTCGAGATAATTTTATGTCGACTAAAATTATGTCGATGTCAGAAATAAGCCACCATATCGCCCTATTTATTTGGTTGACTGCCGGATGACCTCAGTTCTTTGAAACACTCCGAGTAAAATTTAACTGGATGATTTTTACATGCATTATTTTGGCTGCTTTTAAAGGCATTGACAATTTTTGCTTTACTTTTTCGATCGGTAGATTGTTCCAGTCTTTAATTACACTTCCATCGTCAGCAAACAATTTGATAGTACTATTTACATGTTCTGGCATATAATAGATATATATTATGATTTGCCAGAACATGTAAGTAGTACTATAAAAATGTTTGCTGAAGATGCCAAGCTATTTTCTAGTGCCCACAGTAACCAGATTCAGCAAAGCTTTCAACAAGATTTAAACAAAGTAAGTAAATGGCCTTCAACCTGGCAAAAGGAACTCGACGCCGATGAATGTAAACACATGACACTGGGCCAAGGACAAAATAACAGGGAAATAAAATACAATTTAGTACATAAAGCTGAAACATCTATTTTAGCAACAGATGAGAAAGAAAAAGACTTGGGTGATATTTCCAGAAACATATCAATAAAGCAGTAGCATGGCCAATAGAAATCTGGGTACAATTTGCAGAATATTTACATACCTGGACAAAGGCATCTTTCTAATACTCTACAAATAACGTGTCAGGCCATACCTAGAATGTGGAGCAACAACCTATATATATATACAATATAACATGATATTTTTATGTAAATGATCCGAATCATTTGCGTTTTCTTATTTGGATAAAATTTCATAGATCGGTGGAATTACAAAAAAGTTATTCATACTGGTATCATTATCCGTTTCATTGCTGTTTCTTGAAAGATGTTTATAACACAATTTATAAATCAGTAATATGAACCTTTGATGACATTCAGGAAAATAAAAATTGAACCTTTTCTTGATTTTTCTTGATTTATTAACTTTTTTTTTCTAATTTATTGTTAAAAGTAACAGCTTATAAATCTTTCCATAAATAATTTAAGGATAATTTAAAAACATTTACAATACATCACATGTATTACTTTTTCTAAAATCAAACAATCATGTTTTTAAAAAAATGATTATTAAGAACTTGCTCAATAAAGCAATATTTAATAGAAATGTAAGATAAAACTCTAGAAAGTGGTTGAAATGAATAACACATTGATTCCTTACAAGATAAAGTTAGTTCTTTTGACATTTTCTTTTTGATTTATAGAAAGATAATGTCAAACTATCGCATGAAGAAGTTTTTGATTCATCTTAGTATTTTTGTCTTTGTCATCCCTAATAAAAACAAACAAATAAAAAATTATAATATTTTAAAAAATCTTTATATTTAAATTGTATCATTAGGAAATCAACCAATTATCATTTGTAACGAATAAGAAATTTTCCATGGCAACATCCACTAAAACTACGACCACGGACACGATATTAAAATGAAAAAAACAAAAAAACGGCCAAACAAGACACGTTGTAAACACCATGAGCAATTTAAATGTTGGCACTCTGTTTTTGAAATGCATAGGTCCGATCTCAAATAAGTGAAAAATGATATGCTTATCACCATTATTTCGGGCCTCGTTGGTCGTTTTCGGATAACTTTAGCCTCTCGCCACCAAGTTTTAAATCGCAAAAAAGTAAAGAACCCAGTGCCGAAAAGTTATTTAGTTCGTCTGCGAAATGTCGGTTGACTAATTTTTTTCGGGTGTTCCGGTGTCTCTTGTCATAGAAATCGTTCGCCTATATGTGAACGAAATAATGAAGACTATGAGGTCAAACGTTTGTACTCTACTCCTCTCACTATGAAACTGATGAAAAAATAAAAAAGTAAAAAGTTCATAAAACTTTTCATCAACGTTGTTTTAGTTTTTTCACACTTCCCTACGCCTTTCACAACATATATGTAATTTGTAAAGATCTGTACGTTTGTATATCTGTATACAGTTTATAAACATTGTTTAGTGATCGTCAGTAATAAAGGTCGTCTTCATTATTACTTTACATATTGATGTTTAAGACTATATCTGGTATTCAAATAATTGAAATATAACAGAAATTATTAGATTATGTATGCAATCTATGTAACTATTGGCGATTCGTGGTAATTCTTTTTTAAAAATTTAAAAGAGAAAAAACTCACTTCCCACTAATGAAAGAATATTTTAAAAATAAATAAATAAAAATGAAAAAAATAACCCCCACCTTAAAACGCACTTGTCAACTAATGTTCAGGTGCAAATATTACACATAAATGACATGTGAGAGACGAAGTTTGTGACTTAATCAAGGGTGTCTTTCACGTAGTATAAGAGAGAGAGAGAGAGAGAGAGAGAGAGAGAGAGAGAGAGAGAGAGAGAGAGAGAGAGAGAGAGAGAGAGGTGGGGGTTATGCCGTGTCACATTTTAGGTTTTTTCACACGTGACGGGTGTAGCTAGCTAAACAGGAGGTGCTTACCCTTCCGGAGCACCCGGCCTCACTTCCTTGATGGAAGTTTACGTGTATCACCTATTTTGCCAGTTTGCAAAGTTTTTACTTTGTTTTTGGGATTGTGATATGGACAAGGACTGGTATGTTTGTTTTATTAAGATATTTTAAATGGTTAACTGCATAAATTCTACACAGATTTAACTAATACCTAGATTACAAAATATATGTTTAAATATATCAGTATTTGATTTCTTTTAATTCTAATTCAGATTGTTAAATTAATTTATTCATTCATTTTTCCCTTTCATATATATTTTATTTTATTGTTTATACCTTTTTTGACATTTTCCAAATGAAGACTGCAACTAACTTTAAATTCATGTTTTAAAAAGACCATTAAATGATTCATAGATTTCTTTTTAATATCAATTGATTCAATTGTAAAGGAGCTTAAAATTTCATTGCTATTAAGCCATTTTTCAGTCAGGCTTTAAGATGGCTTAAAGAACACATTGCTTCAATTTACCTTTTAGCTATCTTTGAACATCTTTACGCTCATTTTTAAGCAGCGTTAAGTTCGGCTAAAAGGTGCTTAAAGATGAGAATCGGTCTTGTGTTTTCAAGAAAAGTAACTTAAGAAGGCTTAAAAACAATCATTACTAATAGCATTACTAATAGTATTATACAAAAAACAAAATCTCCCATCAAATCTACAATGGACCTACCGTTTTTTTAAAGTATTTTTTATTGTTTGATATTGTTAATTTACTATTATGAAATCGGTAATGGAACATTAATTTTCGCTAATTTTTAAGGTAATTTTAAGAGTTTGGATTTTTTTTTATGAAATATCGGCATGTATACTAGATATAACCTCCATTTAGTTATATTGTCCTTGTGAAAAAGGCTTATAGTTTTTTTTCTGATTCCACCTGAAATTGTTAGTGCTAGATGTACACATGGCTCTCAAGTCTAATTGTTCCATGATATGGACAAATTTATGACAGTATTTTTAGATTTTATTTGAAACAAAAAGTGCAATTTAAATTCGTTTTATATCCACTTTTGTGTCAAAAAAAAGATTTCAAAACTATAAATGCTTTTTTGTGATGTGATTTATCAATAATAATAAAACTATTGAGTTTTTGAAAGTTGTGTTGGTTAGAACTTTTTATAGCAATTAAAAAAGTAAGTAGAAGGGGAGATTATCTTTCCTATATCTTGAAAGTATAACTCTTAGCATAAACAGTTTCTGCAACGAAGCAAATTACTTACAATTAAATTGTTGACACAAGGAAATTGCAAGTCTAGGCTAATCAAAGTCCTTAAAACCTTTTATGGCCATCATCACAATATTGTTGATATGTAGTCACTGTATTCAAACTTATACTTGATATATTTGACTAACCGTAGTTCTTTGTTCCTTTCATTCTCAAAATTGACTTGCAAATTGCACGTGACGGGTGTAGCTAGCTAGACAGGAGGTGCTTACCCTTCTGGAGCACCCGGCCTTACTTCCTTGATGGAAGTTCACGTATATGACATATTTTGCCAGTTGACGAAGTTTTTATTTTGTTTTTGGGATTGTGATATGGACAAGGACTGATGTTCGTTTTATATTGACAAAGGAACAAAAGAGACTTGTTTTACAGATTTTAGAAATTTGGATTTTTGTGATAAACTGTCAACAAAACTGAATAAAGAAAGACATTTTTTGCATACCCTGTTTCAATAACATATGCATTTATTGCTTAAATGCTATTATTATCATATTTTTTAGAATATTAATTAAAAAATTAACAAGAATTTGTTTTTATTTTAACTGGCCATTAATGAAATAAAAACTAAAATTAGGTTTATATGCAGGAATATTTAGAGATTAGCATTAGATTGTTGAAATCTGGGGTAGGTTTAACACCCCTATTAAACAAACCGAAGCATATGTATTTTTTATTTAATCGAACAAAGGACATGCTAAGGAATTTTAACTTTAACTGTTTTGCGTAGTTAAAGATCCTGTAAAACGCATATTAAAATTGAATATTGGAATATTAAAATAGGGATAAAAGTGACATATCCATTTATGGCATTTAAATATTCATGTAGAAAACATCAATGCAAAAAAAGGTATTATCTATATACTATTGAACTATGTTTTAAAAAGAGTGATATGAAATAAAAAAAAATACATCGTTAAAACAAAATTAAGTTCTTGACTACTGAAAATTAATATTTCCCTGATGATTTATAAACATGTTCTATCAAAATAAACAATAAGTAGAGCAAGTTGCGTAGCTGAAATTAAAAAAAAAAGAAAGAAAGAAAGAAAAAAGGAGAGAAAAGAATAGATGTTTAAATAATGATCTTAGCATAATAGGTAGTATAATTTCTTAAAATCAGTAAGAAAGCCTTCCTCTTTAGTTATTACAATGAATTGTCAAAATACAACTTATCAAGACCCAAAACCTTAAAATAATTTTACCAAAGCTTTTTTTTAAAATAACACATTTTAACTCAATGTAGGACAAAATATAAAAAAAAGTTCTACAAAAAATATTTTTTAATTACTGCAAAACTCGATTACTAAAAGACAAAGCTATTTAAATAAATAACACAAACACCTGTTAAATTTTGATGTGCCATATGTGCACATTTCGGAAGATCATTCTTCATCAATGACACTAGGGGCCAAAAAGTTTGATAGATAAAAACATAAGCCAAACAGTTGAGAATTAATGAATTTAAAGTTCCAAATTCATATGAATCAAAATTCAGCTAAAGAATGTTTTGCATGAGGGAACATACCTTAGTTTAAAATAAATTTTTAAAAATTTCAAAAATGAATTTGGTTGACTGATCTAACAAAATCTATAATGACCTGTTTACACAACATTGTAACAGCTCAAATTCATATAATCGGAGATAAATTGTTTGTTTTACTGTTAAACTGTAGTACAAATATGTATAAAATTATAATCTTAGTTACCGTAGTACTCTTTATTATATACAAAAAATATCGATCGATGAATGAGTGGTCGATAGATAAGATTTTGTGTAAATTACAGTAATTTGTCATTATTCTTTTTAAATAGCATTATATTTTGTTTCTCTAAATCTGATGTCCGGTTTACAAAGGTAAAATTATCTAGGTTTTATGTAATGCGGACGGAAACATTCGTCCGGTTTTCAGAATTTACAGGATCCAGTTTTACAAAGGATTCCCTCATAAGAAATAAAGACGGGATTAATGAGACTGAGGAGGTAGTCCGGTTTTCACAGGAATCCCGGTTGTCTCAGGATCCGGTTTTCACAGTTTCCACTGAAATTCAACATTTTATGAAGTTAGGAAAATATCTTTCAACAGAACAAAACTATATATAGAAAAAAAACGTGTTATATGAAAGAAGCTCCATAGAAATATGTAAACATTTTACTGAAATATATTAAAAATAGGTCTTTAATATGAAATGAAATTAAAACTAAACAACATACGAAAGTCATTTCAAACACATCTCATACAGATAAGATAAAACAGAATTTTTTTTATTTTATCAATACATTCATGAAGAATATTTATATTTGGCTAACTGTTTAAAAGACAGTGGAAAATATTAGAATATATTGTTCGCATTAAAATATTTTCAAATATAGCTAAAATACTTTCTAAAAATAATTGTCAAAAGCTAGGTCCTTATCTTGATTTTTGACTTTCCTACATTTTTGAAATTCAGATTATTTAAACAGCAAAATGTGAAACACGTTGACAGTCATTACATGTGTCAATGATATATTAATCCCAGCAGTAATTTGCGTAATGGGCTAGTTAAAAAATTAAGTAAACCAAAATTATGCTTGCAAAAATGTAATGACATTAATCGCATTCAACGTTGGTTTGAGGAAAACACATTGGTTCCGCCCTTTGTCATCACACCTTACCTTCTAATATTCTTTAGTAGTGGCTTAATCAATTCGATATCACATGCATTGAAACTTCGATGTAAACTATTGGACGATCATTTTATTTCACTGTAAAAATATCAGCAATGTGATTGACAACGAATAACAGTTGTTGTATGAAAACGTAATGCACTGATGATTTTATTATGATTTTATTTAATACACTTGAGAACATGACGTTAGGAAAGGTCAACAAGAGAAAATTGGCAATGTTTATGATAAGCTTTTCGCTGTATGATTGCATCTTTGTCGAGTTAATGTACAAGGCTAAGGACTAGGTTTTTTATTCTCTCTTACCACCACTTCAATTTCTTCGAAAAGTATGACCGAATTTTTCCGCTTAAGAGGTTATTTATACAGTGAAAACGCCTCATTCTGACCGCTGGTGACAGATAACCGCTCTACGGAGAAGACAGCTACCTAAGGTTTTTACTTTGTTTATAATACGTTTACCTTTAATACGGAATATCAGAGGAAATACAAAGAACCGCTGTATTTAAAAAAAAAACTTATGCACAGTTTTGTGTCAAATTGTTTTTTAATAGATACAAAATTGGTTTTAATAAAACAAACACCTCAATCCTTGTCAATATCACCAAAAACAAAGTAAAACTTGAAAACTAGGCAAAATTAATTAAACATGTGAACTTCCATCAAGGAAGTGAGGCCGGGTGCTCCGGAAGGGTAAGCACCTCCTGTCTAGGTAGCTACACCCGTCACGTGCAAGTCACTTTTGAGAATGAGGGGAACAAAGAACTATGGTAAGTCAAATATATCCAGTATAAGTTTGGATGCAGTGACTATAAAACTTTTTAAGGGCCTTGATTAGCCTTGGCTTGCAATATCTTTGCGTCAACAATTTAATTGTTACAATTTGCAGTGTTGCAGAAAGCCCCCATAGTGAGAACAAGTTTACCTACCGTATTAACTGTGAAACATATACAACATACACCTGCTCTCTTGGTAATAAAGGGATTGGAGCGGAAGGGTTGACAAAAGAATAAACGAGAGAAGGACTCTTTGTTAAAGGCCAACAACTTTGTGAGTGGATTAGAAATTTTAATGCCATTATGACACCCACACCTTTTTACACCAGGAATGTTTAAAAAAATATATGACAAGCCAATTTAGTTTGCGGGATAAACCCACTAGTTTGTTCACTTCTACAATATAGCTGTTTTTTTATTTGTATTATTTACATATCACTTTAAAACATTACCCGAAAGATTTTTTTGGAGAACTAACTAATAGCTTAAAACAGTTTGAACAGGCCGTTCTACACAGGTAATAGAGCTCTTGTAGCCATTTAAAAAAGCAAAATGACATGACACTTGCTCTCTTGGTACTAAAGGGATTGGAGCGGAAGGGTTGACGAAAGAATAAACGAGAGGAGGACTCTTTGTTAAAGGCCACATACTTTTTGAGGGGATTAGAAATTTTAATGGTATTATGGCCTTGCAGAGACATTCAGAGATAAGCATTTGATTGTTAAAGAGTGGAGTAGATTTGTTACAA
Organism: Tegillarca granosa; assembly: GCA_029721355.1. NCBI lineage: Eukaryota > Metazoa > Mollusca > Bivalvia > Arcoida > Arcidae > Tegillarca > Tegillarca granosa. The sequence continues at coordinate 24,192,488 of CM056601.1, forward strand.
TCTAGTGAAGACAAAGCATGTCCTCGGGAATGCATGTCCACATTTTCAGAAAATCATATTACGAAGAGATTGGTTGTCTTATAAATAGGAAACTACCTTAAAACATTGACTTAGCAACAAACAGCGAGGAAATCAAACCTTAACATACCAGTCCATTTTCAAATCACAATCGAAAAAAGTAAAATGAAAAAAAAAAAAAATTCCATTACAAAAAGACCAGATGTTTTGGGAGAGTAAGCTAACTTGAAGCTAGTTGCAACCGCGACGTGCGAAATAAAGAAATTAAAATGAAGGAAACACGGAACTATGGAGCGTAAATTATATCCAGTTTACACACACACACACACACACACACACACACACACACACAGCAACTTCGACAATGTTTTAAGACGACAATAAAACTTTTCGAGGAAGACCAAGAACAAAAAAAAAGCGTAATAATAAAATTTCGACTTTGATGTGATTTGGAGCAATCAAGTAGTTAAAATATTGGAAGGTTTCTAACCATCTCTATTATTATTGGTACTGATTTATACATACTACTTTTAACCCGAGCATAACAAGCTAAGCAAAATACTGGGTATTTTAAGTTTTGAATATGGAGTTAGTAAAGCTAATGTGGTGTCAGTACTCGTAAGTCTCTATTCATACAATGTATGTAGTTGTTTTGTAATACAAACATTAAAAAATCATTATAAATCTCAGTTTATCGAATAAATATCTAACAATCCCTGTATGTATATGTTTGATCAATCAATAACATCAAAGGATTGTTTTTTTTTCGTACTTTTGTTTTAATTATACATTTGTCAGATTATATACTTGATAGATGTAACAAAGGTGGAGTTGGTAGTATTTATACGGTCCTTATCACTTCCAAAACTTGGGTGTTTCCTATTTTAGTGATTTAGGATGTACCTTAAAAAGACAAACGTTGTTTGGTTCAACAAGATGTTATCTAGTTTCATGCAATTAATTTAACGTGTATAGAAAATATTCCTCTAAAAATGTTTCACCAATATTAAATTCACAATCTAATCATTCTAAATTATGTTTTATTTTGTATATTTGTAACAAAAGTTTGGTAAATTTTAAAAGAAATTAATCAAAATCGGAAAATCAGTAATACTTTCTGTTTATTACGGTAAACTATTCGTGTAAAGAACAAAATTACATAAAAGAAATCTTTCTATAAACTATAGACTTGTTTTTCAGAAAATGTAATATAGAATCTAAAAAAATAAATTGTTAAAACATTATTAACTGTCTTGACTATCCAACATGAATTGTTGTCGATGATTTATTAAAATGTGGTTTCAAATAAACAATAAGTACAGGTGCTTTATGTCACGTACATGCTGCAATTTATCTTTAAGTCCTTAGAATTAAAAATTGGTATACAGTTTATATTTTAATGATGCAAAACGTTTTTACCTACACCTTTTCTTACCAAGAAAAAGTTATTAGTTTCCGAGAATAATTCTAAAACAATAGTATTATTTGTGTGTTTTGTTTGTGTGAGTATTATTACATGCGCTCTATCAATGAGCCATCGAGTAGTGTGCATTATTATACTTTGTTTTCTGTATTGAACAAAATAAATAAATTGATTCACTATTTAGATATTTTTAATAATAGAGAAACATACACTTGGCAACAGCTAATGCACCAAAATGTGACACAACCGAACAACATACTGTATTCTCTGATAAAAAGTCACGGAATGAAATAGACTTTTCAGTCTCAAAACTATACATGTATGACATATGTACTATATCCTAAATTAAAGTAAACATTTACCAATTTTATTTTTATTTGAATGCTTTATTCATCAACTTAATAGATATGTACTAATGAAGAAAGATAAGATATTTAAGAAAAATGTTTCAGAGAGAGAGAGAGAGAGAGAGAGAGAGAGAGAGAGAGAGAGAGAGAGAGAGAGTCAATAGGTGTCAGTAACCGTAGAACTTAAGGATGAGTATAGATAATTCCCGACAACAGCTAAAACTAAAGGTTGTATTTTCTTCAAACATTACGAAAATAGTGGCAGACTATATGTAGTGTTTTGTTAATTTTCTGACAATAGTAGTATTATTGTTAATTGTTAGTTTCGAGTGTAATAACAGTAACACTATGAAAGGGTGTTTCATTTTCTTTTTGTAAAATTTTATTTAGAAAAGCACTGAACTTTAACTCAGAATTACTATCTTAGTTTATAAACGGATATAAAGACTATCAATTCGTTATATGAGATGGAATATCTTAAAGAACTAGACGATGTCAATTTAACGATGTCTTACGTTACATAACAAAATCAACTTATATCAAGATTTTTTTTTTGGATTAAAAACAAATTAATATTTGATTTGAATAAAATATTTTCAATATATATCATTTAAAACAAAGAGAAATAAAACTTGCGATAAAAATTGTAAATGCAATCACGGCCGCTTTTTCAAAGCATTCTAAAACAAAAAGAAATAGAAATTTATAACCAGATCTCGAATAGAATTTTTAAAAGAGTTTTTAACATTATTATTATAACCTTATGATATCCATACGGAAATAATCACATTTGGAATTGAATATTTTGACCTTTGTTATGTTGTTTTGTTAAGTCCACATATATAACTGAATTGGCCAATTTTCAAAGTCTTAATTATTATTGTTTTTTTGTTTGTTTTGGGGATTATGATTTTGTCAAAGACTGGTGTATTTGTATTTTATTTATATATTAGTATAAAATGAGGGTGTCAGAAAAAAGAATGATGTGTATGGAAAATTGTTTAAATCAACCAACGTTCCAATTTTGATAGTCTAAAAGAATTAATGTGATTAGATGGGTTTCAACAGTATATTCATTAAGATTTAACTCGTTAATAGGATAAGAAGTTAAAGATTATACGGTTTTGTCTAATAGTTATGTTCTCACTCATGACGTAATTCGGTGAAAAGCCGGCTGGATAACGTAGAAATCAAGGCCATGATCGCCTGAGAAATCAGTTAGGAAAGTACAATTCCGTCAGGACAATCGTATTAAGGATAAGAAAAACAAAGTTAATAGCACTAATAAAAGTGTGGTTTAGTTTTATTCCAACTTGCGGATAGTATAAAAGGAGAGATTACAAAGAATTTAAGAGTTTCAGGTTTTTAGCTAAGCAAGCAAGCAAGAAAGTAAATCGTATCCAATTTATTCTATCACCGTGAAGATAATTCTACGAAAGTTTATTTAGATTTTTTAAAAAAAATACTAGACCATTTTAATGATGTTATAAAAAATTGGTCTTAAAATTTGTTTCAATTTATATAAAAATTTCTCATCCAAAAACCTGTTTGTGTGTTACTGGTGATTCACAGCCATTATGGTTAGAAGTAGTGTTGACTGTGTCTTGTAAGACATTGGCTGGTTTCTCGGTTTTACTAGATGTTGTGGAGTGGAAATAATTCATAATATACTGGATATACTTGACCATAGTTCTTTGTTTCTTTCATTCTCAAAATTGACTTGCACGTGACAGGTTTAGCTAGCTAGACAGAAGTGCTTACCCTTCCGGAGCAACCGGCCTCCTCCATTCCTTGATGGAAGTTCACGTGTATAACTAATTTTTTCAGCTTTTAAAGTTTTAACTTTGTTTTTTGGATTGTTATTTGGACAAGGACTGGAATGCTTGTTTTATTCCCCTTCATAATATTTATTTTAGTTAAGATTAAAATATTGGTCCCGTTGCTGAAGTTGTCCCTATTACTCTTCCATTTAAGGATGGATACTTTAACTCGGAAATGATCAAGCTTTTGATAAGATGGTTAAAATTCAGTTGTTTACAGTAAGCCAGTAATTAATGGGGATAAGGTTTCAATATTGTGGACTGAGTGACACGATTATTTGTAGTGGTAACAGTGGGGATACTGGACCCTTTGTAAAACCCACAGTAACTAATAATGAGCAACACTCTTCTTAGCTCTTTATTTCTGTTAAGTTGAAGAAAATCTAATAAGTTGCAAAAGGTTTATATAGGAACACAAATTAGATCCTGGATTTTAGCAACTGTCTAAAAGGGCTTTGTTTATAGTTGAGGTAAAAAAACCAGTTCTAAGGTGATATCATATTACTGATGTTTGAATGAGAAATGTGAGACCTCTAGATGTTATGCTTGGTGAGAACATATGATCGCCAATCATAAAGTAATTCCTCAGTTGCTCTGGCAGGATGTTTTGCTGTGGATCATGATTTGTTGGTTGCCATTATGAGTGAGTAACACTTGCAATAAAATAATTTGTCATTGTTATTGGCCACTTATTCTGCTGATAAATGTGATAACATAACACTTTTCCCTTTTGTATAAAAGTTAGATAATAAAACGATTGTATAATATCTGACAAGAAGTAGTTTTTATCTCAGAAAAATAACATTATTTGTAAACCGTTATATAAGTTCAGACTTACAATATTGTATTTGGGTACAAACGTTTTCTTTTTCGTATTAAATTTGTATAAAAGATGGAAGGTATTTTATATATTAGTGAATATTGTGAGAATTTGATTTTGTTTTATTTGCAAAACCTTCATGTTGATAATGCATGTTTCTAAATTTTTTCTATCCTTGGCTAGAGGTGACAGCCCTGAGAAAAATAATGTTTTGGAAAAGAAATACTGCTGCTTTTTGGACATTTTCAAAATGGTAGAATGTGTAAAAAGGAATTCCAGAAATTTTAGAAACATTATAAATTAAGTCAGAAATCGTAATTTCTTGTAACATACCTTGTGATTTTTTCATTAGATATAAACATCGTTAAAACTATTCAGACTAATAACATATTCAAAGCCAGACCGGAAAAAAAATTTCGACTTGAAAAAAGAATGTCTTACGGAAGTGCAAAAATTGAGAGACAATCTTGTGATGAGAGCAGACACAAATTTGTAACGTAACAGTTTTCTTTTTACCCAGATTTTATACTTTTACCAATCAGAATTATGAAACCATTGAAAAAATCGACATTGAAAGAAATAATAATCTTAGTTCAAAAGTAAAATTTGTAGCAAGTAACTGATATAAAAATTTAAGTTCATGTTAACATTGTGATTTCATTCATCTCGTCTGTAAGTGGTATTGTTAAAACTTATGAAACTGAAACGTGGATTGTGTTAATTGTCAAATTACCATAATTCAAACCTTTAGGTCAAAAGAAAATGATTTGCTAACAAAATAATCAATAGATAGTTTACACGTCATAATTTATTATAACGAGTGCATGGCCTCAAAAAAATTAAATGAAAAACAAAAAACGAGAAAGCAATTACATTAAATTAAACTTAACATGTTACGAATGTTATTTGACAAAAAACATTTCATATGATCACGATAAAGCAACTTTGAGCTTATTTAATCTAAACATTAACTACTCTGACATCTGATTTTAACAAAGTATTTTTACTTAAAAACTTTAGAAATTATGCTTGCGTTAAATCATTACTAATATGGATTGGATACTAGCAACAGCTCAAAGATAAAACAAAGGTCTTGATTTTGTTCTTTGACCTTCCCCCTTTTAAACAGCAAAACTTAAGAAATAAGGCTTTAACAAAATTTAAAATGTGGCCAATGTATATGAGTGTTTAGCCCCGGTTTAACAATCATTCCTTAACTAAGATTTTCCTGAACTTAAATCTTTCAAATATGACATCTTAAAAATTCGATCAATTGTTAAGATTTTCAGAAATTTAAGTTATCATTTTAAAGATCACTCCTAAGCTTAAAACATCCGTATTTGGATCAAGAACAAATGTTTATTTGTAATTTAAAAAAAGAGATTGCCAAAATTTACTAAATTTAAGTTAAGGAAAATCTTAGTTAGGAGTAATTGTGAAACCGATGCTTGATCTTTTAATTATAAGGGCAACACAGTTTTCGAATAGACAAATTAGTGTTGAATCACTTGATGACTCTGGCCTTAAGATGGACTTAATGTAGAACAAAACCTTTTTTTAATTTTCATATCAAAATTATCAGTGGAATTGTGACCAAAATAGAGATAATAGCACTAAACTCAAATCGTCAAGACAAAACAAAACATGAAGTGAGCTAAAACTTTGCTCACAGAAATGTGTAATGATAAAACTTGCAATAAACGATAGTTGGAAAAATACACTATATCTCCGCCCTTTTCCATCATGCCTTCTCTCATAATATTCCTCAAGCTTATGGATATATTATCTGATTTAAGCCAATACACAATCATCATATTTTACTGCAACAAATATCAGCAATGTGATTGACAAATAAAGCTGTTTTCACAACAGTTATCAGCTATATAAATAAAACGGAAAGAAGTGTTTATTTCAAAATTTATTTTCTTGCATTACATTTGAGAAAATGGCAATAGGGAAAAACAACAAGATATTTGGAATTATGATGGCTAGTTTTTTGCTTTATGATTGCTTCGTTGTCAAGTTAATGTACAAGGCTGAGAACCAAGCATATTATTCTCTCTTCTCGCTGCATCAATTTTTTCGGATAGTTGAATCACAAAGGATGGATCCTACACTTTACTCAACGTGATCGGAAGTTGTAAACATAATGAAGAATATTTAATACCTATTTGTTACTGTGACTTACCCTGCAAAGAATATGGTGATTGTTGTTTTGATGCACATTTAACTGATACCTTGACATCTGTAACTAGACTATATGATAAAGAAGACTTCATGACCTGTGAATACAGAATATTTGAAATGAGGCATTACGGTGTATGGATGGTATCAAAATGTCCATTTTTGTACACATTGTCTGATATTTCGGATAAATGTACCGCAAAAGAAATTAAACATCCGGTAACAGCTGACCATGATGGCACCATTTACAGAAACGTGTATTGCGCACTATGTCATAATATCAGTAAGGTTACAGTATGGCAGTTTGAATTTTGGTATGGAAATGAATGTTTAGAGGACTCAATGAAAGAATTAAACACAACTATCTCCAAGAAAATGAGATACTTTATTGAAAACGAATGCAAGTATCAGTTCGTTCCGTCTCCCAACTCCAAGATTCGTAGTTGTTTTAATATATCGGCAAGCAACGACTCGTGTTCAAGTTTTCAAAGTCCTGTAATTGTTGTTGACAAGATATATAAAAACACCGAGTGCGCTAAAAACGACATAATAGCGTGTATTCATCCTTTATTTAAGAATTTTGACATTGAAAATAAAGGACATGGAGACCTTGTTTTGACGGGAATTTTCAACATTTATCCAGTAATAGATTGGTTTGGGTCGAAAAGGTGCTACGATAACAGCTACTTCTATGATGTAAAAACGGTAAAAAGTTTAAAAATATTAATTAATTATTTTTGTCATGTATTTTGCATTATCATATATCTAATATTATATTTAAACCATTATATAAATACTAATCATATATATATATATATATATATATATATATATATATATATATATATATATATATATATATATATATATATATGAAATGATAAAAATAACGATTACCCTTTTAATTTTTTATTTTGACTCATACTTCTTTTAAAGTTAATTAAATATGTACTTTGATTAAGATAAAGAACAAAATATTATCCTATATTTTAGCGGAATATAAAACTATTATTTTCAGGGAAACTCGTGTACAAAATACATTGACATATAACGACGTTGAAAAGGAGGCCATTTAGATGTAAAAAACTGAATGTTTTTTTTTTAAAAAAGAAATCATGTACATAATACAAATTATATAAAAGAGATAGGACATTAATATTTCCAATTTTACATAATTACATAAATTCAAAACTATTTTTTAGAGTGACAAAATAAACAAGATTTATTGGTTAACCAGGTAGTTGAAGAGAAACCCTAGGTTGTGTTAACAGCTTGGGTGTTAGTTATTGCCTTGGCATGTTTGCAGAATTATCTGTTCGAACAGAAAATATTTTAAGAACGTGAACATAATATAACTTATAATGTTAAATGCATTAAGCAACACAATTGAATCAATTAAAATAAATATTGTTACGTCCTCATAACGAAGACATTTTACATACTTTTAACATAGATTGGTAAATTGTGACCGTACTATTTCAAAATTTTACCATTTGGTCATTTGACCAGCATGTTATTTTAATGTTATTTCTATTAATAATCTCGGCAAGGGAAAGGCAAATTATTGATTTCAGAAACGTTGTTATTTTTTTTTCTTTTGTAAATAATACTTAAGATCGCACTATTTTTGTGTTATTATTGCTTTGCATTGTACGTCAAGAAAGTTATATAACTATAAACGCTAATTCTAGACATTTCAATAATAATATCAACGTTTTGTATTCTTGAATTAGTCTTATTTTTACGTTTGATTCCAAAACAAATTTAAAACACGGTTGTTAGGGCTTACAGGGTCAATCTTAGAAAAGCCAATTTATGACGCCAAGGGTTTAAGCATTCTTTTATTCAAAGACATTTTTTTCAAATACAGTAACCCAGAGCAAAATCGTTTAAATTATTTTTATAATAAAATAAGGTTAACAAGTTTGAACTTTAAAAAAAAAAGAACTTGCCTGATTTTAACTATATTAACAAAATTAGAACGAATAAAATTTTGTATGTTATAAACGGCTAGTTATCAGTCGAATTTTAAAAGTTACCGTATAAATTAGGATAAAATTTATTTCAAGACACCGAATATTAAAAACGGACAATGAAATCGCGAGTTATTATTCATGACTTTAAACGGAAACAAAATTAATGTATAAACTTGTGTTGATAACATTCATGTATTGATGTCTCTTTTAATTGTTTTGTAAAATTAATTGAAAATTTTAAATGTTGAAACCACATCTTGCCGTCAATAATCCAAAGTTTTATATCCAGTTGTTTCACTATTTGTTTATGTGCGTTTTTTTTTTTTTTTTTTTTTTTTTTTTTTTTTTTTTTTTTTTTTTTGTAGTTGTTTTTTCTGTTATGTGCTTGTGATGTGAAGTGTTCTCTTGGGAGTTGGCTGCTGGTAACTACATGTTATTAAGTGGCAAACCTTAACTATTTAGTGTGTTTTAATGCTGTCCTTATTTCTATATTTCTTTTAGAAATAAGCCTTAATTCATCTTATTATCTCATTGTAGGATACATGCGTACCACAAACCTGTATAAAAACCAACTCAGAAGCGTGTGATCGTGAATTAATACGAAATTACAAGGTAAATATCAGAGTAGAATTTGTCACCGACGACAGTATCAATAAGAATTTCATTTATCGCCTTCTTACGATTATCTTTTTATCATTGCCAATAGATGCATTCAGTATTGCTCTTGTCCTTCGTCAATGGAGGATATAAGTGTGGAACAAATTTAACAGACAGATTCAAACCATGTTGTATAACGAAATCGGAAATAATGTTAAATAATCCTTTCCCAATGACGGTGGAAAAACATTTAAAATTTGAAGCTGAATTACAAAAAATGACATGGCAATATCGAGAGATTCACAACAAAACAACGGTCACGGCAATCAATGCATTAGCAATTACAAACATCACGGAAATGTGCGTTGGAACAGGCCTAAGTGAAGGAATTCGTGCTCTACCCATTGCCCTTGAAATATTTAAAACTGAATTTGCTAATTTCATCATGAAAAAACAACCAACGTTAATACCAGAGCATATTAAAGGCCGAAGTTGTTTTGTCAGATGAAGTATTAAAATCGGTGAATGGAGATATACCTAAAATAAAATCAGCATATTTCGATTTCCAATACAAGGAAACAAACAAAACAATAAACAAAAATGAAAATTTGGTTGTAGGTAAGAAATGGTCAGTTGGGACAATAATGACCTATGTAACGATAGGATGTTCATGTTTTTGTCTCATACTTACTCTAGGTGTTTATGGATGCACTGGATTATTTGGGTCATCTCAAGGGGTTATCTCAAAACATATGATGGTTAACATGTTGGCTGCACAATTGTTGTTTATTGTAGGTGTAGGGGCTAACTACGTTAAGGCAATATGCACTGTTATAGGAATTGTTTCACATTATCTTTGGTTAAGTTCTTTTACTTGGCTTTCACTGTTTTTGTTTAGTATTTTGAAGATGATGAGACAGTTAAGTAGTTGTCCTGGAAATCTTGTAAAAAGACAAACCTTATCAAAGGTAGTTTACTGTTTCGGATATATGATTCCATTTCTGATTGTCTTACCCTGTGCTTTACTTGAATATTTGACAGAAATCGACATTGGTTATAGCAATCAAGTATGTTTTCTCTCAGGATTTTTGGCTAATCTCTTTTCATTTACTCTTCCAGTAATCATATCTCTATGTTTTAATATTATTGCATTAGTCGTTTCGTCCATTTCACTTGGTCGCTACAACATCACTGCAAGACGTATACATACCGTGCGAACGGCTCGTTCATTTATACCTATCTATATCAGACTTACGATACTCTGCGCATGTCCTTGGTTGCTTGGAATTATTGGAGATATATTACGTATCGAAGTTCTAAATTATATCTTCATTCTTTTGTCTGGTTCCCATGGCCTATTTGTCGGCATCTCTTTTTTGTGTTCCGAAAATGTAAGAAAGTTGATTTGGTGTAAAAACAACGGTAAATCAAGAAACCCAGCTGATATAGAGGTAAAATAAAAAAAAAAAGCACCGAAAGGTTTAGGTATATGAGGTCCAATTAATGTTTAAAATTAACATTCATGATATTTGGCATTCGTTGGTAGCAAAACGTTTAAAATTTATAATATTATGGATCATGAGGTACAAATTTGTAAGAATCCATTCAAAACAATTGCCTTATATCAATGATATATGATCAAGTAAATCACCATCACGATGTTTAAGGTTTAGGATTTTAAGAGTTCAGACAATAATTTTGTTACTTTTTTCATGTCCTTTCGCATACTCACTTTGGTGTTAGTTTCGAGCTTGTAGTTCTTAGAGTTTTACTGTTGGTAGTATTGACTTCTTTTAGGGCTCGACGGTAACTTACATAAAAGTATGAAGGAATAAATTTAGTGTGTTTCTTAACGGTATAAATTAAACCTCATGATCTTTACCTTGTATCTAATCAAATACATGAAGTGTTATGTTGTATTTATAAAAACAAAATGTTTCGTTGTTTTTAATCAAATTCATATAACTACATTGATTAGCTTTTTAATCGTGTTTTAGATTTAATTCTAAGCTTACGGTGTCTTATGACCTAAAAATCAACTGAAAGAAAAATAATAAAACTTATTTCTGAATTTGATGTATGTCGCAACTTAACATCGTTTTTTAATTAGTCCAGTGCAATTATCTAAATGTATTTTGTTATTATTTGAAGATATCAGTCATTTGTCAGAACTAATTAGATTGTGCAGTAAAATCTATATATATATATATATATATATATATATATATAAGTCTATATACGTAACTAGAAGGATAGACTAAAAGTCACCTTTGTTGATTTGTAGACAGTGTCAATTAATTATTTAAAGAACCAACACCCCCTTTCGTTTGTATTTAGTATATAAAATATCTCTTCTTCAAGTGAAACAATAAATAAATAGATACAGAATCCATTTATAAATAACAAAAATTTAAAAGGACAGCTATTTTTATAAGAATTTTTGAACTTTAAACTGTTGTACAAAAAGTTGAACAAATGTAATTTTATAATTTATTATGCATCGGCATATTTTTCCGTAGTATTTTTACATGAAAGGTTAACTATGTGAGCTGGATTATTTATTCATACACTACCTACGATATTAGGCTAATAATCCGCATCTTTCATCTACAGAGGCTGTAATGACAGTTCGGCATGGTTGACAATAAGCTGTAATGACAGTTCAGCATGGTTGACAATCATCATTGAAACAAGGTGGAAACGTCTTTACATATAAATTATAATTAATTGGATACCTTAAACATCAAAACAGTTCAGACTACGATATATGCATACATATAAGTGATTTTATGTATGTATATAAAAAATTGTGCAGTATTCATATAAAATGTCTAATGTGTTAAATATAATTCATATCATATCGTTAAGTTTGTTAAGCTTTTTGAACAGTATTTAGCGGTTGATGCTCATGTTAAGCTCAGTGATGTTTTAAAATTAAAAAATCAACTTAAAAGAAGAATGATAAGACTTAAAGCTCGATTTCGTGCCGGTCGCAATGTAACATGTGTTTTAATTAACCCTTTTCAATTGACACAACGTATTGTGTTATAATTTAAGGATGTCAGTAATTTCTCAGAATTTAATTGGCTAATACAGTAAAACCTGTCTAAAATGTTTACATTAAGGGCAAGCTGAAAGTTACTATTGTTGACAGGTCACCTTCGTAGACAGGGTCAATATACCAAAGAACCATCACTTCTTTTTCGCTTGTATTTTATTAAGGCTATTTCTTCTTCAGTGTAACAGCCATTAATTGAATAAACAATCCAACAATTAAAACAAAAATATTTCGTTTTGTACCTGAAACTTTCGGTCTTACATAGCAAATTAACTATGCGAACTACACAAACCAGTATTAGAATTAGGCATTCTTACACTTCTTAAACTATTGGGCTAATAGTCTGCATCTTCCATCTACAGAAATTGCAGTGACAGTTCAGAAAGGTTGACAACAATCATTTTAACATGGTTGAAACGTCTAACCATATAAATAAATAATCCATTGGATATCTTTAACATCCAAATATTCTGACTCTGACAAACATGTAAATACTAAAAAATAATAATTTAAAAAAATGAATAAAAATTTATGTTGTGCTCTTTATGTAAATAGAAAAAGTCTGTTGCTTTAATATAGTTAATATTATTGTGTTGTTAAGCTATTTAAACATAATTTTCCAGTTAATGCTTATGTTAAGCTTTTTTTTGTTTAAAAATCAAATGAAAAGAAAAAGATAATATTAATAGCTGGCAGTCGTAATGTATCATCTACAGAAGTGGCACTGACAACTTAGAGTTTAGAGTGTGGTTTAAAATAATGAATTAAACACGATAGAAACGTCTTCACATAAAAATCGATGACTAATTACATAACTCAAATATACAAATTGTCCTAACCTTAAAAAATATAATTAAAAGGTTTTAGGGGTCTGATAAAAATTAATAATTAGATTGAAAGCTGAACATTTATAATGTTAGGGTCCTGACTACTAAATGAAATGAAATTGGTTTACATAAAACCAACATTTTTGATTAGAATAGATTTTTTTCTGAATAAATTTGAAGGCAAACTGACGTCCAGTCAAAAGTTGTGTTAGAATTACCGGTAATGAGTTAATAGTACATTTAGGTTTAGAGGAAGAAACATGCTAAATATCTTTCCTTGTATGGAATTCTGTGAAATATTTGAATCCATACCAAATAAGGATGGTCAAGTTCGTCCAGTTTTAGATCGAAACCGAAAGACTCAAGGACTTCCTTATGATTGGAAAGAACTTCATCCTTGGTAAAATTAGTTTTGGTAAAAATAGGATCTGTTATAATATATAAACTAATCTCCTTTTTAAGACATTCAAGCCTAGAATTTCTTACAAACGAAAATCATGTTTTTAGGAAGCCTTATCAGCTGGGATAACAAACATATTTATCATGAACTTATGAATGGTCGTAAGAATTGAAAAAATCTCAGGGTTCCTGCGCACTAAAAGAGTTTATTCCCATAGACCCATTAAGTTTGGCAATTCCTGACTTTTCGAAACATCTAAATGCCCTTATCCACTGCGTAGCTCAGTTGGTAGAGTGCTCGCTCCGTAAGTGGAAGGTCGTGGGTTCGAACCGCGGCCGGGTCTGACCCAAGACTTGAAAGTGGATAGTGACTGTTCTTTTGCCAAGCATTCGGCTATTACGAAATGAAAGTCACGGTTCTTTCGGATAGGGAACTTAAAATAAACGAGGTCCCGTGTCATGGCAGGCATGGCACGATAAAGAACCCTGAACACTGAATCATGCCATCAGCGCAAAACACAGGCAAAATTCCTGCACTTTCGCCTATAGCTGGCGACGTCTCGATATAAGTGAAATATTCTTGACTGGGACGTTAAACACCATTATTCAACTCAACTCAACTCCTTATCCAGTCGGACAAGGTACCAAGCTTCATTCTTCTCATATAGCCCAACGTCAAGCAAAGTCTTCAACAGAATCCATAAGAATTCTGTACCCAAGTAAAAGATCGAGCTTCCCTGTATTTAGGGCCTTTCAAAAAGAAAAAATTCTTCTCAATTACATTGTTATCATCAGTTACAACATGCCCAGCTGGTCTGTGAATACATGGTGACTCTGAGCAAGAGCAGGTAAGTGTAGTTAAGCTATAAAAGTTTAAACATTGCAAATTTTGTTTATAGTAAAAAGAATTTGGATGCTATGGGTAAATTGACGGATAAGGAACTTAAAGGTGGCGAGTTATATTTGAAATAAGTTTGGTCTTTGTTTATTGTTAAATAAGATATTAGAAATATTAATAACATCTAGTCAAAAGTTAGTCATGGCTTTGGAAAGTATGTTATTGTAATTCAAACTGAAACGTGAATTGAGATTGTAAAACTTTTCTAAGATATAAATGTGTATATGAAAAATGCAGATGTGTACGTTCTTTGAAAATATTAATGTATAAATAAAACATTTTATTATCTGTCACATAATCTATTCATATTGTTTTTTGTTTTTGTGATAGCTGTTTTATATTTGTTTTTACAAGTTCACTAATCAAGTGTTATTGAATAAAATTTTATGTTTTCTATACTAGAGGTAAAATAGATAATGTAATTTTTTAACCATGAACAGAAAAAACAAGGTAGTGAAAAATATGAAACACTGTTCATTTTTCAAAAATCCTACTTTGGTTAGGAGCGTAAATGTACCTTGTTGTAATTACGTCGAAAGATGGTTATCGGGTATGAAAACCCAACAGGAAAAGCATATTGATATCATAAAGCTAAATTACATCAACAGTAAAGTTGTGAATAATGAAGAAAGAAGAATCTAAAATGTTTTGGAGGCAGTGACATAGCTTTCAATAAACAAAAAGAATAGCGTGTTATAAGCAAAGAAGCCTATATTTCAAGTTTTATCAGTGATGTTAATTTTGTCAGTCACTATGAAAATGCATTTAATAGTTATACAAGAGCGATCAACAGGACCCTCAAACCTTTGCTTGTTGGAGAGTAATTCCAGCGAAAAACATTCATTACACTTCAAATTACTTTTTGACTCCATCCGTCTGACTTTTTAGCAGTTTCTAAAACAATGATGTTTTGGAATTTAATTTATTTTTTCTATTATTTCCACCAAAATTTAATTGCTTAAGGGCGCCTTGTTCGTTTGTTGTGAAGGACTTTTTAAGAAAATTAAAAAGAAACTTTTCATTATGAAATATAATACGAAAAAAAATAAATACTGCTTTTTGTCACGGTTGGAATTTATTAAGATTAGGTACCACCTGCTTTATCCGATGTCAAAATAAAGTGACAAGAAGAGTGATCTGCTTGTTGTCGGCGCAAAAACAAGTCAAACATTCAAAAACTGACCAATTTAGTTATACAGATGAGCCTCTATCAAAGAACTGAGGCTGGGTAATTCAGAAGGGTATCAGTGTATGAAATTAGCTAAAAAGACATCAACTTTTAAAATCTGGAAGCATAAATTAAAAGTTAATGGCCCTGTAATATGAAAGTTTGCGTGTCTCTTTTATTTTGCCAATTAAATCTTATATTAACTATACTATGTATTGTTGTTCTTTGCTATATTGTCTATTGTACTAGTGTAAAGTATTGCATTAATGTAGATTTCTTAATATTATACTACTACCAATTAAGGCGTCTTGAGGAAACTTCCGCATGCTATAGGGGAACCACTGGTTACAAGAAAGAGCCAACTGGACTTGCAACTCTATTAAGTTGGTGACCCGGGCATCGGGCCAGCAGTAATTTCGCACAATGAAGGGTATGCAACTCCGGTCCAGCTACCGTGCAAAGTCACATTTGAGAATGAAAGGAAAATGAACTATAGATTATTCAAATATATCCAAAATAACCTTTTGGAAAAAGAACCGTTTCACTTGTAATTCTAAAAACATCCCTTTTAAGGATCATATTTCATTAATCAAAATTGTTTATTTTTCGTCACTTGTATTTTAGAATCCTGAATAATGAAATTTTATTTTTTCTATTATCATCTGCGTTTAACATTATTTTCATTATGCTTTTTAAATCGTACATTTTAGACGATTTTCAGCGGTCTTTTTTTATTTCAAATTTGTTGAAAGGTGTCCATTTTACCAGTAGTTTATTTTTATTATATTATTCACTGGAGTGAATGAATATTTTTGTTAGTTTATAACCATTTAAAACTTTCAGACACTGAGGACATGAATTTAATTTAAAAGTTCCCTTTAAGTAAATTGTGATACGCCTACATAAAAATATTATAAATTAAAGATCTTTAAAGATGGAATAGCATTAAGGAGGCTTTAAAGAATCTTTAGGTATTTTAAAGAACATATTTAAGGATCTTTAAAGATTCCTAAAAATCCTTTAAGTAGGGGGTGGACTTCTGTTAGGTAAAAAAGTTTTCTTTTTCGGAAAGGTATTGAAATAAAAACATATTGAAAAATCTTTTGGTTAATTTAATATATTTATTTACAAAGTAAAATTCATCGCCTTATCAGCATACACGAGAATAATTTTGCCTTGATTGTGTTTTCAAAAAATCGCAAAACCTATATCTTTTTTTACTCGAAAACGTTCCGGAAAAATCCAAAAATGAAATCAAACTAAAATTGAACTCGTAGGTGAATAACTTTTCGGTGTTAAATAAAGCTTACAGAGATTATAAAGCTGGATCAAAATCCAGTCCTATTAAACTCTTAAAGGTAGCATAAAGATCTCAAGACACGTTTTAACTATTTTCGAGCCACCTTAAAAGCTGATATTTCTTTTTGTGTTGAAAGATGAAAAACTAAAAAGTCTACGGTATTTTCTAACCATTTAACTGTAGCCTAGATAAAACATTGTAACTATTTAACAACTTGTTTAAATTTTAACGAGTTATCCATGTTCAACCAAGTTTCTCAAAATGTACAAGCTAATGGCTTAAGACCCTAGAATACCCAAACGTTGTCTCCAATAATTATTTCGGAGAAGATTTAAGATTTTTAAACGTTTAATATACAATGATCTATTTGTATTGTTACGAACAAATCAATGTGATTCCTGACAATTTTTATCTTAGTCTGACAATTAGTTTTAAATGGAAGTTCAAACATTAAAACAAAATAACATGTGATCTGATTTTCTACACATTTATATAATTTTTTAACGAACCCATACTCTGCAAATTTGGAATCTTTAAAAAAAAAAAAAACAACAAATTCAACATTTCTGGTTGTGAAGACTAAATCTTGACAAAAATATAAACTTACTGCTTTTTTAACAAAGTTGGTGTTTCAAAAATATATATTTGATACCCAAAATATAAAAAGTTACATTAGCCTTTGGTGACAATTTCCCACGATTGCCTAGAAATAAAAAAAACCTATTTTTTAATTATAAACTTAATACTTTTGATACTGATTTGTTGGAAAGGCAACAACTTTTTAATTTGTTATCGAATCTTTTAAAAGAACGTTGGAAAATGTTATCAAAATCTATTTATATTCCTTTTTATCATCATCGTATTAAAAAAGAACATTAAAATCCAATCTCAATAGATTATAAAAATGTATATCAAACTGAAGTCAAAAGACGTTAGAAACTACAAATAACACATTTGTTAAGATCAAATTAGCATTTTTGACACTTTTACCCGATTTATAGGATGAAACTGTAAAAATAATCACGTTTAGCGTTTTGCGTTTCATGAATAGTTTATTTAAATAATTAAAATTGCCGATTTTTTGTTTGATTTTTTTAAAGTACAAAGACCTTAAAATGTATCACTCACTTAAACTATCCATGCCTTAAAAGATTGAACAGAATATAAATTTATAATAAATTGCAAAACTTACAATAACTATGTTAAACATAACCTATTCAAGTATATGGATCCATCAAAGCCAATTATATTTGGAATCTTTAAAGATTATCCCCAAGATGTAAAAACTGGCACACTTTATGGTTTTCAACGATCTATTGACAATACATCTAAAGTTCCTTCATTCTATTATTCAGGGTCACGTCAAGGTCAATTTCAACATGCTAGACTTAGAATGAAATGTAGTTCTTTAAATAAACACTTATTTGATAAAAATTTGGTTCACAGTTCTCAGTGCTCTTGTGGAGAAGTACAGTCAACATTCCATTTTTGCTGACCTGTCCTAAATACGATATTATTCGCAACAATACCATCTCTTAACTTAGTCAAAGTTATAATATTTGCATTGAATTACTGTTATATGGTGACACAGTTTTACTTTCCGACGCACAAAACAATGAAATTTTTTCAACTGTTCAAAGATATATTGAACTCACCAAACGCTTCTGATACAATAACTTGTTTCTAAACAGTGACTATTTAATATTTTGTGGCACACTGACTTATTGTTTTATGAAATTAAGGTACACTGTCTTATATTATTTATTTACATGTTTAAACTACATATATCAACATCGGTCAAAAATGTAAATTACAGATATGGAGACGGGTTAATATAAGCATCTGTCTTGTTACCGAATCCTATGTAAGAGTCATATATGTTTATTTACTAATTTGTAATTATATATTTATGAATAAAATAATGTTTAAACTAAGCTAGGAATACTTTTTTGTTCACAAAAGATGAAGAAATGTGCATTTCGATCTGTCTTAAATTTGCTCACACCTTGACAATGTCTTTTAAAAGTGTAAGCTCAGCAATTTAGTATACTACACGCGAAAAAAAACCAATTCTTAGGTCACAGTATTTTAAAAGTCAAGATATTTAGTCGACACTGTGTCTCGATAATACCCAGAACAGTATGACCTTCGAACAAGCTATCCTCGCTTATTTTCACTTAGCAATGAAATTGAAATTGACAAATTAAAATACCGAGTTGTTTATCATCTTTTCTTCAAAAGCCGTACGAATATCCATAATACAAACTCTTAATTTTTTTGAGTGCGCGTCAATTTCTTTTAAAATTATCAGATAGTAAACGTGAAAAAAATCCCTTAAAATTAAAAATTTTATTGCTTTTAATGATCTGCTCCTTATATATGCTTCTTAACTACAATCAATGAGATACCTGGGAAATATTAAGGAAAAGTACTGAAAAATGTTTCATAGTGATTACAGCAATCTTAATTCAAAGATATTATTTTTAAAAAATGATTTACCTCAATAGCTACGTACCTAAACTCAGACACGAAAATTGATTTTCGTCCATTTTTATTTCAGAATAAATAAATAAATTTAAAAAATAAATAAATAAATAAATAAATAAATAATAATAATACTAATAGTTAAATAAATAACATTAAAATATTAATAGTAATAATGATAAAGAATTGAATAATTACAATAGAAATATTTATGGTAATAAACAATTGTTTTATAGACTAAATTCTATGATCAAACTAAAAATAATATTCCAATACACGTTCTAAGTCTGGAATTACATTAAATCAATATTTCCGATATATGTTTTTTTGCAGTTTCTAAAATAAACTTTTTAAATTGTGTTTTTCTTTTTGTTTTCATTTGCTGTAGCAAAGCACAACATTCCTATTTAAGATAAAGATTTGTTTAACTATTTTTCAACAACTGGGTATTTCATATGGGCATGTAATTGAAAATGCTACGCCTTCGAACATATAAAGACTTTTACATCAATATTTGATAAGGAGGCATTCATTTAATATTAAAACGTTTTATAACAAACTCTTGCGTTAAAACAATGCAAGATAACCTCTTTTAACAACTGGCTACTCCTATGTGTATAATTCTGTAATTAATTATGTTTTACATATAAAACATATTTCAAGATTTACTAGTAAACACTTCTTTTACCGAAAACATTTTATTGCGACATGAAATATGTTTAAATATCTTCTGAGTAAATGTGCATTTGGGTATGTACAATGTCTAAACTTTGTACGAGATTTTTTGCTTTTAATTTATTGTCCACTGTAGAAAAAGCCGTTATGGACGGTAGATACCATAAATATTAAACACTTACAGAAAATAAAAAATTAAAGCAATGGTGCATTAGCCGACCTGTTGAAAAAGACGCAAAAAGCAATCTTTTGTTCTTTTATACTGTATTAACTGCGAAAAATATACCCAATTTGCAGGAGATGCAGGAATATTGTTGCATTCAAACGGAAAGTTGACAATAGAAAAAAGTAATCACGTTGGTTATATAGCTTTCAATGCAGCATTTTGTGTATGTCATAATAAAGTTTGAGCTTTCAATTTAAAGCAGAACATAATAAATTTTTGCATTTTTTTACATTAAATGGTACAAAAAATGGTATGCATATATTATGCAAATTTGGAATCTTTAAAACATAAAACGAAATTTATATATTTGGTTGTGAAGACAATTTCTTCGACAAAAAAATCAAACTGACTGCTTTTTGAACAAATATAAACTTTTCAATTTGGTGTTTTATAATTACATTTGATACACAATCTCTGAAACAGTACCCCTTTGATGACAATTCTTAACAAGTGTCTTGGACCTTTTTTGATCTATGAACTTAATAATTGTGTCACTGATTCGTAAGTATTAAATCTTTTAATGAATCTCTTGACACCATTGTTGTTACTTTAGAATAAGAACAAATGAACATAAAAGAGATTAAACATGAATGAAACCCATAAATTGCCGATAGAAGAAATTTGATTTCGCACAAGGCGGGTGTAACTAACTAGACAGAAGGTGCTTACCTTTCCGAAGAACTTTATGGACATGGACAAAATTCACGAAGAACCTTAAAAATGAGAAGAAAAGGCAATCGTAAAATAATTAAACTACACATATTAATATATAAAGATGATGTTCATCCTAGTAAGGTTTAAAAAAACTTATCCTTTATGTTCTGTTACATATTTTTGAAATTTAACCTCAATTATGACATCCACGAAATGCTACATTTGATGCATTATGACCAACGTAATTACTTCAATAATAATTATCCTTTTCATTGCAGCAAAATGCCTGCTTCTGATGCGTATAGTTCATGGTTTAATGCACCTAAGTTCACAAGTTGTTTTTACGTAGATTGCTAAGTGTAAAAAAAATCCCGTAGTGGAAACGATCTCTTCTATACAGATTTACTTTTGAAATATAAATGTTCCAAATTTGCAGGAAATATGAATATAAATAAAAAGATTTATCATATTCTGCTTTTAATTTAAAACTCTGCCTTAGTTATAGTTTTCACGAAATGCTGCATTTAATGCTATATAAATACATAACACAAATACCAGTTGAATTTTGATGTGCCAGATGTGCACATTTCGGAAATTCATTCCTCATCAGTGACACTAAGACCGATAAGTTTGATAATAAAAAACATAAGCCAAACAGTTGGAAATTAATGAATGTAAAGTTCCAATATCATATAAATCCAAATCCAGCTAAGGAATGCTTTGCATGAGGGAACAAACCTTAGTTTAAAACAAATTTTACAATTTAAGGCAACTGAAAATTTTGCTAAATGGTACGTTTTCTGACAGCACAAAGTATTGCCTACTGAGTTATGGATACCCTTGGGGAGTTTCACTCCACCAGCAGTGGTACGTACCCGCTCAGGAATAGTAAATATATATAGCACAAATACCAGTTGAATTTTGATGTGCTAGATGTGCACATTTCGGAAATTCTTTTCTCATCAGTGACACTAAGACTGAAAAGTTTTATAACCAACGTGATGACTTTTTTCTATTGTCAACTTTCAACACCCTGTTACAATGTGTGATATCTGAATATAGTGACATTATATTAATGTGAATTATGACCAGATCTAGAGTAAAACATTTAACAAACGTAAAAACAGGACTATTAACAGTAGAAGTAAGAGTGATTACCGATCACAAAAACATAAACATTCTAAGGTAGACACAGTTGACTAAGACAAAAGTTCGTTAGATATATCGGTAAGTAAAGTTTTAAAGCAAACTATCTCTGTTCTTTATAATTCAGACGAAACTAAAGATACAGACGATCTTTAATTCGTTGATTCATATTCAAGGATTTTTTTTAAATAGCTCAAACAAAGAAAGCTTGCAATTCTATTTGGCATCGTCTGCTAAAGCTTCAAACGATCAGATAAATACTTGTATGTCTAATCGTAAAAGTAATACATTGGACAAATTAATCGATGCAGTGAAAGAGTTGAAATCGAGTCAAGATAGTATGAATAGTATGAAAAGAATGTTCAAGTCAAAACTTGATAAGCTCAAGTCAGATTAAATGACAAATGTAAGTGAAAAAGTTCTATTGACATTGGTCGTGAATACTTGTATATTGACGAGTTACTGATATCAGTTCAACCTATGCAATGCCGTTTTAATAACCTCGAGCAACAAAGTAACCAAGGGGAAAATAACGGTTCTGTAAGTAAAACACAGTTGTCAAGCGGTCAAAATCGAAATCCCCTTAAAGAAAAGGATGTTACTATAATAGCCAGTGGAATTCCAATGTCAGATCCAGATAACTTGTTGCAAAAAGCCCAAGACTTGATATCAGCGTTGAGGAACGACGTCTCTTTAAGATTAACATCGTGCCACAAGCAACATTGCCAACACGAGTTAAAAATAGGCATGGACTTGTGAAAATAAGCTTTTAAAGCAGATATGAAATAAAACTTGTTCTAAGAAACAAGTGTAAACTTAAAAAAACAACGAGACATTCAAGAACGTTTACATCAGGAGTAGAATAGAATTCTGTGTTTTGAATGGTCGTTTTCGAAATGTTGAGTCCACCTCTATATCTGCAAAGGAAAATCAGTTGTAGATAATACATGTATACCACAAGATACATTCAATGATATAATGAATTTTAAAGTGTTCTCAGTCTATTGTTTATATGCACTATTTACATGTTTTGGTTGGTAATAAATAAATAATTCCCGATCACTCTTTTATTGTCAATGAATTCAGGGTAATGTTCCATGCATAAACAAGCAATGAAAATAGAAGGTTTGGTGAACACAAAGCACGGTTCAAACTAGATCAAATACCAGAAGATTGTATGACAAGTGAAATAAAGAGAATTGCGTTGTTAAATCTACTAACCCATATAGAACATTGTAGAGAAACACAGAATAACGTTGATGATATCTACAAAAATCTATGTGAAATAATTATATCCGTAATACATGACAAGATCCCCAAATATGGATTTAAATCAAATAGGTAAATTAAACACAAAAAACCGTATTGGAATGATAATTTGAGAGACCTATGGAACGGTATGCGAGTAAAAGAAAAAATAACTGCTTTAGATATGGAATCTATGTGTGCAAATAACCCGAACGAGTTCTGGGAGATAATAGAAAAGCTCGGTCCGAGGAAAGATAAATCTATTCCGATGGACGTTATTGATTGTGACAATAACGTGAAGCATAGTGAAAATGAAGTTCTTGAAAGATGGCGTAAAGATTTCGAAAATCTTTACACTGGCGTAAATGATTCCAATTTTGACGACCGACATTATAATCGAACAAAAATTCATTAACATCTATTGGAACTAGACATGGATGACCCGTTATTTGTGTCCAATGAAGAACTCAATAGTAATATTACGCTAAAAGAAATCGATGACGTTGTAATGCGCGCGCAAATTCTCGATCAGCTACAGAATATGACGAAATGCCATATAATGTGTTAAAGTACAAACTCTGCAAAATACTGTTTCAGTTAATCTTAGACAGTTGTGTGAAACCATCCACTTGGAGAAAATTCATTGTTTGTCCAATATTAAAGGATTCCACAACAGATAAGCGAGTTCCAAAGAATTACAGGGATATAAGTTTATTATCGTGTATAAGTAAACTTCATAGTGTTTTTATTAACAAGCGTATCTCATTGTATCTGGATGAGAATGAAATTCTTGCTGATGAGCAAAATGGTTTCAGGCGGAATAGGTCATGTGAAGACCACATATTTACATTTAACAACCTTGTTCGAAATACTAAGTCATTATTCACCGCATTTATAGATTGACGGAAATGTGTTGACTTTATTGACCGGGATAGGATGTTACATAAACTCCTTCGAAACGGAATAAATGGTAAAGTTTATAAATTTATTAAAAGTATTTATCAGCACACGAAGTGATGTGTTAGAGTTAACGGTACACTTACAGACTTGTTTGACTGTAGAACAGGTGTGAGGCAGGGTGACAACTTGTCACCAACCTTGTTTTCTATCTTTTTACCTTGTTCAAGAAATAAATTATCAAAATGTTGGTGTTGATCTCGGAGATAGAGCAATCATTTTACTGTTATATGCAGATAATATAGTTTTAGTTGCTAATAGTGAATATAATTTACAATGTATGTTGGACCAATTACATTGCTAGTGCAAACGATGCAGGGTGTTGATTAATACAAGTAAATCTAAATGTATGCATTTTAGAAGCGGTAGATGAGGTATTCAAACTGACTGTGAATTTAAAGAAGGATGTAATGTTTTAGAATTAGTAGACAATTATCGATATCTAGAGGCTACTTTTAACTGCAAAGGTAATTTTATGCTTAACGCAGAAGTATTAGCGAAAGGTGCGAGGAGGACACTTGGAAAAATATTATCAAGAGGACATGCAACAAAATACTAAGCATTAAGGGTAAGTATACTTTTATTTATGCCTACAATAAACATTTAAAGTTGAGGCTAAACGTCAAATGACGTTACACGGTCGCCATTTTTATGACTCATTTATGGCCACATACTGTAGTT
Source organism: Tegillarca granosa (assembly GCA_029721355.1). Taxonomy (NCBI): domain Eukaryota; kingdom Metazoa; phylum Mollusca; class Bivalvia; order Arcoida; family Arcidae; genus Tegillarca; species Tegillarca granosa. The sequence continues at coordinate 24,217,394 of CM056601.1, forward strand.
TAAAACATTTCGGATTTAAATCTTTTGAAAAACTTTATCATTCGTGTGTAACACCTATTTTAGATTATGCCTCTGGCGTGTGGGGTTTTCTAAATATCCAGTAGCAGATAATGTCCAACACAGTGCTATTAGATACTTCCTTGGAGTACAAGATTTGCTCCTCTTCTGGCGATTCAGGGCGAAGTTGGCTGGCTCCCATGTTAATATCGTAGATGGATAAATATAGTGAGATATTGGAATAGACTGATGTTAATGGACGACGACCGTATCACCAAATCGGGAAAATGTTCAAATAATTGGTGTTGTGACTTAAAGAATATCTTAACACGAATTAATTATATAATTTAGTGATTACAATCAGAAAACTGTTATTAATATGCAAGATGTTATGTCTTATATATAAAACTACCATCGCGATTTATGGAAAAGTGAAATCCTAAATGTTTCGAAATTGTGTACATATGTGACGTTTAAACATGAATTTTCGTTGGAACAATATGTATTATGACCTGGACAAAAAAAGAACGTTCTAAAGTGGCACAATTCAGATGTGGTATATTACCAGAAACCGGTCGGTACATCGGTGAACCTCCTAAACAGAGAATGTTTTCTTTCTGTGACAAACAGGAAGTTGAAAATGAACTACACTTCTTGCTTCATTGCCACCTATACCGTAATATCAGGAGAAACATTTTTTCCAGAGGCAGTTATCTCTATGGGTTTAATAAACAACATCAGCCTCTACCCTAGAAAGTTAGCAAAATATATTGTTTGTGCTTTACAGAAAAGACACTATGTCATATACCGACCAATCCAAGTAATATTTATTCGGTATAATGTATATATAATTTTAGAACTCTGTTACTATTTCCGTATTAATTTCTATTTATATAATATTCGTTTTGATACATTTAAATTGCACTGTCATAGTGAACTGATGGGCTAGGTGTATATAATTTAGAATTATGTATGTGAAATATATAAATATATATATATATATATATATATATATATATATATATATATATATATATATATATATATATATATATATATATGTTTACGCATGTCACTTTAATAAAAACTTACTGACTATTATATCTCATTAATTGCGGTTTAGAAGCGTATATAAAGATGAGTTCCCAATAACTTTGTTTTTAAAGGCAATACATTTTTTTTATTTTAGGGCTTCTTTTCATATTTACTGTCTGATAATTTTAAGAGAAATTGATGCACACTCAAAAATTTTAAAGAGTTTGTATTATGGATATATGTACGGCTTTTTGCAGAAAAAAAAAGTTAAACAACTCGGTATTTTGTCAATTTCAATTTCATTGCTAAGTGAAAATAAGAGAGGATAGGTTGTTCGAAGGTCATACATTAGACATAAAAATAGAATAATGCAGCCAAACTGGTTCTGGGTATTATCGAGACACTGTGTCGACGAAGTATCCTGACTTTTTAATACTGTGACCTAAGACTTTTCTTTTTCGTGTGTAGCATACTAAATTGCTGAGTTAACACATTAAAAAGACGTTGTCAAGGTAAGATCAAATTCAAGACCGAAGAAATACGAAGATCGAAATAAACGCTTCTTCATCTTAAATTGTGTATAAAAAAAGTATTCCTAGATGAATCAAATCTTAAATAAAAGAGGAGCCACACGTGGTTAGGTAATCCAAAGCGCGAGCTTACTGATTACAATGCTTTGCACCACCTTAGAAGTTTGAAACCAAATCGGGCTGAACAAGTTTATATGAGAAAGTTTGTTCGTTTTTCTCCGGGTATTCCTGTTTTTTCTTCACCATCTCAGAACTGACAGCCTCGATATAGGCGAAGATTATTAATCGGGACGTAAAACACAATTCCTTCACCCCACTCCTAATGGAGTTCATTCATAAATTGCGAAAGGATCGAGGATCAAGTATAGGACCACAACACGGTTTTCCTTTTTTCTTATATTGTTCGATTTTAAATGCGCCAAATATCACATCGGATTTTTTCTTCCATCACCGGTTTCGGAGAAGATTTTTTAAGATTTCTGTCCTAGCCTAGTTTTGGTAGCCATGGCAACACCATGAACAAATCTGAATTGCACTGACCAATACATACTTCTGGCTAAGTTGAAATCTGCCCAGCAGTTTCAAAGGAGATATTCGTTTTATGAATTGACGAACTAACCCACGGACAAGGTGATTACTATAGGGCACAGGTACTCGGGGAAGGGCCCCCCCCCCCCCCCCCCGGATATTTGTTTACTGGACTGAACTTTATAATAAAATTATCTAGTCTTTTTTTTTTTACTTTAAAATATTTCCCTCTGATGTAACAACTATAATACAACACTTTTTACCCGAGTTCAATCCGTTTTAACAAAGTCGAAAAACTGGACCATATCACATTATGATGTCTAGATAATTTTTTATTAAATTGTCCAGTAAACAAATATCCGGTTATAGGGCTCACGCATTAGACGATGTTGGGCCCTAAAAATGTTTTAATTAATCAAACTTAACATTACTCTAGATACATTTATGTGTACAAGGTGGGTATTATCAGTCATTCATTGTTCTTTATAAAGTTTGATTAGCGCCAGTAAGACGTACTAAGTTCATTGGAATTGTATTCATAAGCAATCGCTAGGAAAAGCGGATCCAAAACACACAAACTTCATTAATAATATGAACTTGTGTATAGATAAGGATTTATCCATTTAGATGAGCATTAGCCGCCTAATTATATAGATGTGGCAAACAGTATTTAAACAACAACCTATCCCTTATGTAGAAATCCCATTGCAAGATTCATGGCAATTCTTTTGAATTGTATGTGGAGGGGTTGAGGGGAGACTAGCTGCCCAAGTTGTTCAAACCGCGCTCTTGCGGATCAGACTCTCTCCGCCAAGGTGTGAATCCCGCTCGGTCGGATCTTTTTTTTTCTAATTCTTTATTTTTCCCAGACTTGTAATATTTACATATAACAAACAGGGGTTTTCCCTGTATTTTAGTGTAATATACAAAAAAAGTCGCACAAAGAGTACATATATGTATATATAAACATATGCATATAGTATTTTTATAAATTATACAGGACAAGGCATGATAACAGTCACTTACAAGCCTCCAAAAATTTTAACTGATCCAATCATTAGTTATTTTTAAAAAGAAATTAATTCTCAAGTCTCGCCTATCCTAATAATATCTGTACTATCTTCTCCAATTGACCAGTATTTTCCAATATTTTTGATCTTGGATCAAAACTTATGAAAAATTAAACTATATTGTAAGATGTTTTCACATAATTTGGAATTTTTCCAATATAAGTGGTCTGGAATAACTGTCATCATACCTCTTCCTCCATCAAAAAACTACAAAAGTTAATGTACGTAAACATATCATAGGTCTTTTTGACTTTTTGTATCCATATAAAACCAAGTCTGGTTTTATAGGTGTGTGTGTGTGTGTGTGTGTTAAGAGATTTGCTCGGTCGGATCTGTGTAAAAATGTTATTGAGTTCGCTTGTGGAGGGTCAATAATTTCCTTCACTATCCCAGAAATGATAGCTTGGATATAAGTGAAAGAATCTTGACTATGACATCATTACTCCACTCAACTCTTTGAAGTGTGTGCTTGTATCCAGAACCATGCAACATCAAGCAGTTCCATAAATCAAATAATCAATCATCAGAGATGTTGTTTGACCAGTATCAAACTAGAACGTTCTCACAGAACTGTCTCTCGAGATCCAATTGTCTCGAACATAACATCACCATTTACCTTGTGACTTTGACCTTTGGCCTACATATGTTAACGTCATTTGCATCACATCCTCTCATTTTAGTTAACATTTGTACAAGTCTGGTTAAAATTCATTCATATGTAAAAGTTATTGATTAGGGACAGGCATATCATTCCTTTATACCTTCTTAAACTAAACTTGCATGATGTGTAAAAAATATTCACTATTATATAAATAATGACAAATTTACCTTATTCAAATATATATGATTTATTCTAGTATAAAAATTATTTATAAAATGATATGTATTTGTATTAATTACATATGATATATAAAGATGACACAATATGATCATGTGATTAACATGTACAAAATGAAGCTATACAGTGTTGTAGGAATAATATTGCAATAAATGCTATAGAAAACCCTACTTACACAGTATCTAAACTGTACAAAATTCTGATGTATATGATCATGCATGCACGCATACAAGCACTTTGTTTGTTGTAGTTAATTACTGGTTAATCATACTTTAAAACTTAAATGAATGTAACCACTGATTAGCACAAATTTTAACCATGAATCAAAATTTACAAAGCATTATTCAGTTGAAAGTTTAAAAAACAATGCGTTTCAGCTTGAAGAATTTTTTTTGTTTGTTTGTTACTTTTTTCCATTTAACAAAAATTTCATAAAATATTTGATATTAGTCAATTAACATATTTCTACTAATCAACTGGTTAAATTAATTAAGCAAGTGGGCCTATAAGATTTCAATGAAAAACAACTTTTTGTTACAAAAATGTTTTGGATTTTAAATGACAAATTAAGGTGTTCCAAATGAAAAGCCAAATTTCTAAATACAAAATTAACATTTCCCTGAAAAAATGTATTTGATGTACATGTACTTAAAACTCAACCAGCCCAATGGACATAGAAATGTACATTTCAAAAGACAATGGGTTGCCTAGAGAACATGTAAAACACAACTTAAAATCTTTCTGGAAAATACAAGTTTGATGTACATGTATTTGAAATTTAATTTAGCACATAGAACAGAAATGCACTAATGGCAACAGAATGTCTTAAAACTTATTATAGGTAATGATAATGTTTCAAATTTACATTTTTTCTAAAAATGTAAAAAAGATTCTTGAATTAATAATTATTTTACCAGTGAATAAAAAAAATGAAAACAGAAAGACCAGTAATAGAGAAGGAATATAAATCATGCAATTTCTGCATTAATTTATCTGATATTTCTAAATACTCTAACACAGTTTTTATCCAACAAGCAGTTTTATCAAACAAAAATTGCTGAAATACAAGCACCCAAATTCAATTACATTACTTTTACTTGTACTTGAAACCTAATACCAATAATAAAAAAAAGAATATTGAAATATATGTAAGGAAACTTAATTATGTAACCATTTCATGTGCTTTGTGCCTGTAACACTACTGTTCCTTTATATATTATTCATAAATTTCAATGTCAGTTGTAAAATGTTTTATCATAATTATAATTAAATTGAATTAAATGTTAAACACACTCTGTTACACAATCTAAATACATAAACCAGTTTAACTGATGTTGTCTAGCTAACATATTTTACATTTGATCTGCACCAATGTATGACTATTTACATGATTAATGTGCTAATTACATATGAAATTTACAAGATTACTGAAAATTGCTTTATTTTCAGAAATTAAGACTTTCGTTAATTTTGTTTTCTTTATTTATCAACCTTATGATTAACTGAAAATAAAGCGATTTACAACCATTGTGTATAAAAATTTGCAACAAATGTTGATAGACAATCAAGTTCAAGTATAATCTAAAATCCATCTTATATGTACATGTGATCTAAGGAAAACCGGGTATATATAAGGAATGCATAAAATAAAATGATTCCAACTTGCTTACAACTGACTTTGCCCTTGATTATACATTATTAGTAACCGAACAAACAGACTCTTTCATTTCTAGTGACTTTTCTAGCTTTATTGAAGTAATACAGCCTTTCGTAATAAATGCCATATTATTTATAATACTTATGCATATTAAGCATATTGTCTTTTGCTGTAAATCTTTGATCTCCAATTTAACAAATAAAAATGGAAATTCAGACATGCCCTTTTTCCCAGATACAAAAAAGTCAAACCTTTTTTATTATGTTAAAGGTGGTCATTTCAGAAATAAATGGGGTTAAGAGGGGTAGCTTTGATTTTTCAAAAAATAGAGAATGCCGATATTTCAAACAGAAACTTCTTGTTTTAGAAAAGTCTTATATGGAAGGATTACATTACTATACCCTTTTGGTTTCATAAGGTTTACTAAAAGTACCAGAGTAACAGTCAAAAATTAATTTTAAAACATTCCAAAAATAAATCAATCACCAAAATTTGCTTTATCCAATTTTTTGCCAGTTAATGACCCAAAGATTATTGCTTTACAATTTTAATGACATAATGATCAATAATTACCTAGGAAAAAAATGGTTTTGCTCAGTGAGTGAGTGGGTGAACGGGTGGTAAAATTGGGATTTTATCACTTGATGCATTTTACCAATTAACTGTTTCCACAAATTTAAAATTACTAGTAACCAAATTTCCAAAATTTGTGAAAATATAGTCTTTTTTTCACAAATTTGCTAAAATAGGAATGAATTTCTCAGAAATTAGTAGCCAATGGAGATTTTGGCTACCAGGAATGGAAACATAGAATTGACATTGTATTGAGAATTGGAATGTATACTAATGTATAAAAACATATAAAAAATAATATTTATTGCTCATGATTTTAAGACGAAGAAAATTGATAATAAAATAGTTAAAATAATGAAGGAAATGTTTGGCAGTAATGTGTGTCCACTGTTACAAAAATCAGTATCACACAAACACTCAAAATAAAAACTGGAGGCTCCTTCAACGATACGACAACCATTCCTTCCATCTGGTTTCTTTATACACCAACGAGATACTGTTTCTGTGGCTGTAAAAATGAAATATATATCTTTAGAAACACAATACAGAACAAACAAGTAACAAGTTGTAATAAACCATTTTTCTATGAAAAATCACTTATGATCAATCCATAGATGGCACTGGGTTTGAATGCACAAAACACTGGAACTCTGCTATCACTTGAAGTGGGTATTAGGAAGAGTAAGAACTTGAAGTGGGTATTAAGAAGAGCGAGTTGAGTTGAGTAATGGTTTTTAACATCCCATTCAAGAATATTTCACTTAAATCAAAATGTCACCAGCTATAGGGGAAAGTTCAGAAATTTGCCTCTGTGTTGCACAGATGGCATTATACAGCAGGGTTCTTTATTGTGCCACTCCCAACGTGACACAGGTGACAGGACCTTGTTTATTTTAAGTTCCCATATGAAGGTACAATGACATTCATTTTGTTCTGTTGAGTGTTTGGCAAAAGAACAGTCACTACCCACTTTCAAGTCTTGGGTCAGACCGCCACTGGGTCGGGTTTGAACCCACGACCTCCCACTTACGAAGCAAGCACTCTACCAACTGAACTACAGCAGTGGTATTAGGAATAAATTAAGTTGCAGGATATTCAAATATTTTAGAAAATACTGCAATATATATTGCAAAATATTGCACAGTTACTTTGGCCTTAAAATGCAACTTTTGTGGACTCAACAATTTTTTTTGTTATTTTCACTTGTATTTATGAATTAATTAGAAGAAATGTTCTCGACAACAGAATGAACAACTGTTAAACAGTTGTATGACTTTTATTCAGTCTACATGTTTCAACAGCTAAAATGCCATCATCAGAAATGAAAAACAGTTGTGTTTATGAATAAAAGAGTATATTCTATGTACTGATTTGATTTGTATTTACCAAACAACAAAGAAAAAATAGATTGCCATCTGGACAGTCCACATTCACAAATTACAATTCAAAACTATGAAAACTCTTAAGTTCAGTTGAATATGAAGTTCCACCAGAAAAGTGAGATTGGGAGTTCCAGAAGGGTAAGCATTTCTTTCCAGCTATCTAAACACTTCACATGTGAAATCATAATGACAATGAATGGAACATGGTGCTATGGAACATGCAGGGAAAACATAATAATTATCAGCAATATTGAGATGATGACAATAAAACTTTGAGGGCCTTAATAAGCCAAGACTTGCAAATATTTGACCCAAGTGAAGGTTCTTCTATCTCAAAACATAGATGGTGATGGTGTGTCAGAGGCGGGCAAAAATCTGTCTATATTGATAAGGCCACACCAAATTAATTCTTAGTTCTTCAGATTTTTTGGGCAAACTCCCATCCAAAATAGCAAATAATAATTCAACCAAGAACGGTTTAATAGTAAAAAACTGGACAAATATTGCCCTGATATTGTTAAATTTACACTGAATGCAGCCAAAGATTTTGCAGAAAAATGAATGTGGTATATTAGGACAAATTTTAGACAGGCTAAAAATAATTTGAAAATGAAATTAAATTTATTCAATTCTAAAATTTAGAGGCGAGCAGGTCTGACAAACTACAAATTAATTTGACATGGCCGAAGTCAGAATGGACCATTATATACTTACTTCTAGCATTTCCACTGATAAAACCAGAATCCAGTAAGTATGATACAGTTTTATATTTAATACAGTGTGTTATCTTTTCTCCGCATTCACTGCCGTAATTCTCATCAGCATATGCTTTACCAAATGGATCTTTACAATATGGGTTTTCCGCAGATTCGTCTTTAGATGCACATTCATAGCACTGTAAACTGTAACCTGCCAGGAAAAAAAACCAGACAAGTGTTATTAAAATAGTAATAATTCAATATTTTCTATATACACATGTATTCAGATTCCAGTGGGTCCCATCTCCTTATATGGAATTTGTGTGATGACTGCAATCTTCAGTCAAATTATAATCATTTCATACTATAACCATTTCATACCAAGACCAATTTATACCATCTTTTTTAACCATTTCAAACCATAGAGTACTGCTAACACTTAATGAGTGTGATGTTGTAATGCTGCCATTTATTACCATAGTGTATTGCTAACATTTAATGAGTATGATGTTGTACTGCCGCCAATTGGTGCCATAAATTTTACTATTTTGCACCATCTAATTCTACTAAGTTTCTCCTTGAAAAACATTTCAACCATGAGTAGCGTCAGCATGTAAACACGCTTTTGTTGCATTTCTTTCGAATATTTTGTAAGCTGATAATGAAACTGATTAAAGTTATGTAGAGTACATGCAGGAAAAGGTCTGTCACTTATTTTAATGTTGTGATTCTACTGATCAAAACCTGAAGCCTTCCATCTCCAATGTAATTACAGAGTTACCATCATGGTCATAATTGCAAAATTTTGGTATCTCAAGATTTTCACTATTGTTGATCTAGTTCAAGTTTCATTTCAAACACATACTTACTGAGCATATTGAAAACATTATAAAGGGAAATAACTTTTAAAGAATATGAACCTGCGTCCAGTAACAATTTACAAGTAGAGGTATTTTTGTTTAATTCTTCTTAATTTAGAATTTATAAATTAAGATAGATTAGCGATGAATGTAATTATTTTGGTATATAGACAAAACTAACACAATCAATGTAAATATTATGGTTATGAATCATTCACTTCCGGGCTCTTACTAACATCAAAATTTACCTGTAATTAATGGTAAAACAGGTAAACGGAGGTAGATTTCCACGTGGGTGATTCAAAATTAAAAATTTGCTAACAAAAATGCAAGGAATATTATACTAATCTGATTAGATAAAAATAAACATTGAAAGGTATAAACTACATCGTCGACCGCCGTTTTAGAGTCTCATGGTGGACATGATTTCAAAAGAATCGCCGTGCTAATAAAACGATGGAAGGAAAAATCACAACTTTAGCAATATTAGAAATTTTAACCTACCGTAATCAAGCATAAACAGAATCCCTACAAGGGGTAATAAATATCGTAATTTAGCCATCTTATTTGTTGATTACACCATCGTATTTTGATGTTCAAATGGCTGCTACACCTGTAATTGGCGACATCTACCGGGACATATAGACACACCTGTGTATATGTTGAAGGTAGATAACTCCTTCAGTCATATGGCTTGAATCTTTTCTTTCAGCAGTGATTATTATTTAAAACGTTTTAAATGTTGTTGCTTTCAGCTATGTGATGAAAAAGGATTAAAAGTTATATTATTTTTTTTTAAAAATGCAAACGATACATATTATAATATATATATAGATTTTTGTGATACTAACTTTTATGTGTTCTCCGCATGTGCAAAACATTTTTAACACAAATTCCGGGTATTTTTTTCCGACATTTTACACAAAGAATTACAAACTAGGGAAAATTCACAAAAAGGTTATCTCTTTTTGGTAATATTCTTCAAATTTGCAATAACTTTCCTGAGTTCACTTGGTTGCCTGAATTTCCGCCTTTATTCAACGTTTCCAATTATTAAATCAGTAAGTGAATTCTGATGTTTAAAATAAAGCAAAAACACGTACATGAACAAATATATATATAAAACACTAATTAAATTTCAAAAATTCCGAGCTCAGAAATTCATTGCTATACAACGGTATATATGCACAGAACAATGAAAATGGGTACAGTTAAAAGAGCACAATTAGTTCCCACGACAATTCCAGCGTTACAAAAGTTTGAATAACAGTAGCATCTTCGGACGAACCCAGCAGCAGCCTGTTTTGTATAACACCCCTTTGATAACATCAACTGTCTTGGCTGAACACAATACTTAGATGTTACAATAGAATCTACAATATAGAATTGAACATCAAATTGCAATGAAGATAATTTGTTTCAAGCTGTTTCAAGAATTTTCCTGCAAAGCAACAAAAAGTAAACACCTATACAAAGCATTTCAATTTCATACCGTCTGCGTCCTTGAAATTTACACATGACAATGATTTAAAAACAAGATTATAGCATAGCATTGGATATTGTTCATTTCAAACATAGCGGACGTAGCTAGCTTGATAGGAGATGCTTACCCTTCCGTAGCACCTGGCCTCACTTCCGCGATGTAAGAAAACGTGTTTAACTGAATTTGGCAGTTTCCATAGTATGGATTGGAATTTGAACATAGACTGGTAAGTTTTAATTTGATTGTTTTCAAGATATGTGAATTTATTGAAATATTTACGAAGCATAAGTGATATTTTACACGGTCATGTTATTTAAACATGCATCTCCACGATGTTTCCTTCAGGAAATGCCATTTGTTACAGATCATGTACCATCCGATTGGACATGATTTGTGTCAATTTGAGTTTCACCAAAATACTTTATCCATATAGCAAAGCCGTTAAGAGTCATCATTTTCTGTAACGGCACATATCCATATAGCAAAGCCGCTAAGAGTCATCATTTTCTGTAACGGAACATATCCATATATCAAAGCCGTAAAGAGTCATGATTTTCAGGACTACAAAATACTTAGAACTTCGGCAATAAGTATAGTATGGACAAGAATTTCCTACACTACGGTAATTCTATACAAACATATTTTAATCAGGATCTCTTTCGATAAACATGGAAAATAATGCTATATTTGAACTGGAAGGTTGTTTATACGAAAGGATTGACGAATTAAATAAATAGGGAAAAAAGCAAAGTAGAAGACGTTAAACCAACAACATTTTAGAAAATCAGGTCTTAATTTTTTTCTTTTAAAACAAATATGTCAATATTCAATGATAATTTTGCATCCTGTATTCATAGTCACATCTTGTATATAATAGGGTGATATATATTTGAGAGAGTAGGTGAGTTAATAAGTCGCAACAGCAATATTATGTACAGCTATTCGCTGCTAGACATTGTAATAGATACAAAATTATCAATAGAACATTGAATTAATATATATATATATATATATATATATATATATATATATATATATATATATATATACAAAAAAAAAAAAAAAAAAAAAAAAAAAAAACCCAAAACAACAACAACAACACCGCGAATCAACAGACAATTTTAATACTAGACCGGTTACGTTAGCTACTAGTAACTGGCTCGTAATAGCTGGATACTTAGCTACTACTTGGCAGTAACTAATAGCTAACTTACCGATCTTTTTAAATACTACCTTATACTGATATGTAGAACCACAGATAAGTCAGGAATAAAACACTAGGAAATAATTGTGAAAGCGGTTAGAGTTTCCGTTTCCTTTATTACCGGAATCGGTACGTTATTTTTTAGTGTCTGATTTTAAAGAAAAGTAAACAAAAGCGTTACATTAAACGTCCACCCCTTTTTACACATAAATGAGAAAAATTTGAGAGAGAGAGAGAGAGAGATTTTTATTATCAATTTGTTAAAGATGTTTACTTACATCGATATTGTAGCCATTGTTCATGCATGTAAGTAAGTGTAAAAGTTTTCATACAAGCAGAACAGTTGTACATTTCACGTTCAGAGACGCCGCATTCATCCTGTATGCCTTGGTTATAAATGTTACACTGGTAGCAATCAACACATTCTACAAATTAATTATTTAAAAAATGTCTTGAAAGAAAAACATTTAATTGACGTGAAAAATTTAACAAAATACTTCCCTCTGCTAAGGAGTGGAGTGGAGTAGAGTAATGGTGTTTTACGCCCCAGTCAAGAATCTTTCACTTATTTCGAGGCGGTCAGTTCTGGGATGGTGGAGGAAACCGAAGTGCCCGGAGAAAACCACCGACCTTCTGCAAGCGAACATAAAAACTTCCTCACCCTAAGATCTGTCCTGAGTTGGACTCGAACCCAGGTGGTGAGAGGCACTGTGATCCGTAAGCGCGCGCTTTAGACCACACGGCCACCGAGGCCCTTTCCCTCTGCTAAGGGTCACGGTGGCAAAATGGTCTAAAACACACGCTAATTGATCATTGTGAATCTCGCCGCATAGGTTCGAACCCATTGGGACATATACTAGTATCCCGGTGTGTAAAAGTCTGTCAGTTCGCTTGTCGTAGATAGGTTGTTTTTTTCGGGTACTCCGGTTTTCTCCGCCATCTCAGAAATGATCGTTTCGATAATAATCTTGGCTAGGGGCGTGAAACAACATTACTCCACTCTTTCAAATGTATTAAAATAACACAAAACAAACAGGTGTTCTTTATGCCTTAAAAATAATTAAAACCGAAAGTTTCTAGATCTCAATGTTAAATTATCTTTGTACGTATTTAAAAAATAATTTTGTTGAAGTAAATTCATCGTGATACGGACTATAATGTGTCACTTTGAATTTCTATATAAAATTTTCTCATGTGCTTTTTTAGCGTCTTATTTTATATTGAAATTCAGAACAATACGTGAAAATGAACGCTTCCATTTAACATATTTTCATTTCAATTTATGTATAAAATATTCTCATGTGCTTTTTTTTTTAGCGTCTTATTTTATTTTGAAATTCAGAACAATACGTGAAAAGGAACGCTTCCATTTTAACATATTTTCATTTTCCTCTTAATAATCTTTTTGGTCAGATTCGCACACTTTTCTTGATACACGTTTCGGTTACGATGCAATACTTTGGCAAGCAGTTACAAGCTAAGATAAAATTAACTTTTGACTTCTAACTAAAAGAGTTTCGGCCTTCGATGACAGAACACAGAATACAACTCTGAAAAGCATGAGTTTTTGTCCAATGTAAAAAAAAAAAAAACACACACCGTTTAGTAATTAACTGCAATTAATACAAACATGTTAAAAATTGGACTTACCAACTATTTGGATTAGATTAAGACAAACAACAAACACCAAAACGAAATAAATTTCAAATTTCACCATGTTCGTTTTCATTTAAATTTTTCCCATGTTTCAGTCTCCGTCCATTTATCACGTGATAAAAAACTCGATATTGATTGGCTATAAACGAAGTCAGGTGACACTCCCTTATCTCAAAAGATCCTTGATCCAAATTTTACAGTTTGTAAGAGTCTCATAAAACGGTTTAAATTATGACACTTACTATTTTAAAACAGTGAAATAGAATTATAAATATTTTCAGCTTTTCATTATTTATTGAGCAATCGAAACATTACTCGCCCTACTTACATTTAACCAACCCGGACATTAGCAAACTTTTGTAAAATATATCAAATCCTTCTGGTTAGTTTTCTATAGCATGGCGTCGCTGGATTTTCTTGTTGCACTTTAACAGCAAAAAATCTGAGGTTTTAATTATACTAATTAATCTTAACACCCGTTGTGGGTTGAGTGATTGAGTGGAGTTTTATGCCCTAGTCAAGAATATTTCACTTTTATCAAGACGTCACCAGCTATAGGTGGAGTGGCAGAAGTTCTTACCTTTACAGTTTGCTTAGGGAAATGTGCAGGTAGAGGGGTTTTTTTTAACATGTTACGCCTGCCGTGAAACGGAGCATCGGTTTTTAAAATCTTGTCCGAAGGACCCACACACGTTGTGGACACAAGAAAGCCGTAGGTTGGTTATGTAATTCTTGTTTTTTGTCAATGTTACAACTTAAACGAGCTCGGTCCCAGATTAAGAAGTATTTAATTAACTACAACAGTAAATAAATAAATAAATAAATAAATAAATAAATAAATAATAAATAAATAAATGATAGTATTAAAATGAAGTTAGTACGTGATAACAATCGGTGGAAAGAAAACTTGCTTGCCTAATAAAGTAAATCAGTTGTTTCTTTTTTAGCCAGAAATAAGACTGTGCTTCATAATTCTTTTTTTTTCTTGGTAGGTCACAGCGTCTTGAGCTTGCATATTTCAGGATAAACACCTGCATGAATTTCATTAATAATCTTAGACAGATTACAATTTGTCGTTTGTGGATGCTTTTGTGCTCTCGATCATTCAGTGAGTCTTTTTGACCACAGACACCTAGGGTCCCATTAAATATAATCATTATTACATCTTATTTGATAACTTTCAAAAATAAATATGTCAGAAATAAATTCATCGCGTTATTTTTTATATAGAGAAATTGAAGAAAAGGCGCATTCAGTGGTTTTCACAGGACATTCCTTGCGCAATGTATTAAGAAGAAAGTGTGCCTCGTTGCTGACTCGTTGAGCTAGCACCTTAACAAAAAGTCGCCCTGACTACAGGCTAGTAGACTAGTAGTACAAGGTACATCCGACACATACACGAACTTGTTCTTAAATTAAACCTTAGAGATTAATTACTTTGCCCTCGTCACGAATAGCTTAAAAATCGCTGATGCGATGTAAAACATTGCAACCAAACACTTAAATAAACCCCATAACTATAGTCAGCGTTAGAGTAGTTAAGCGTGCCTTAGTGTTGTCATCGTGTCAACCGGTGTTCATAAAAGCTTCACCACTCGCTTAATGATCTTTTCCACTAAATTGTGCTGTTTTACCTTGAAGGTCGGTAACTGTTTGAATGCCCTCTGAGAAATACATTTTGTTCTATTTTAGCTATCATAACAGTAATTTGGTGGTAAGCTTTAGGCAAGTTTACTGTTAACAACCATTTGAGACACCGCTTTCATATTTTTAAGAGGTAGTCTGTGAAGACTTCAATGTTGCTAGCAACACATAAAGTAGCATTACGGTCTTTATAGAAAAGGCATTATTTACCCGTTATGAAAATCCATAATCTTAAGCTTGTTTTTTATATTCTTATGGGGTGTTAAATCCAATTTTCTGTTATACGACTCTGTACTTTTGTACTAAGACATTGTGTACATCAAAGTTCATGTCAATAGCTGTAATATTTGTTCCATTGAAGCTTTAGAATAAAAAGTAGAGGATAAAATAGATGCGCTGATTTTTAAGGAGGAAAAGATGAAAAACTGCCTAATTAAACCTTTCACTTTAAAGAGGCGTTCCTCAAACAAATTAATTCTTCACACATACACTCTCTCTCTTTCTCTCTCTATATATAACACTACATAATAAATATATAACAAAGACTTGTTAATTTTATATAAAAATTTATTATTTAAAAATCAAATATAAATTTCTCAATTTATTATTATTTTACATTTGTTAAAAAACACTGACACAAAAAGCACTTGCAGTATGAACTATAATGAGTAATGTCACATGATGAAAACTGATGCTACTATACTTAGATGTACATTATATTTCATGATTACAAATATGTCTTTTTTTTTGAAGATTTTACAATAGCTACAAAATGGATATCCCTGAATATCATAATGACAAATTGATGTTAATTAACAGAATCTTCTTAGTTTTATTTTTATCTTGTCCATGCTTATAAATAATTGACTTGTTGGTAAAAACATTAAATTTAACAAAAAAAAAAAAAAAAAAAAAAAAAAAAAAAAAAAAAAAAAAAAAAAAAAAAAAATTTGTGGGTTTGATTCCGAAAGATTGTTATAATGCATTACTCAATTTAGCTGAACCAGTAGATATGTCATAAAGTTTCTTTTGAATGTATTTTTTTTTTAAAAATTAAGAAATGCTTTATGACAGATATTTTGAGGTTATGACAACTTTGCAATGAGTATAGTATCTTCATGAAGTTTGCTTTCTTTTCGGAAAAATAGTATTTGGAATAATTAAGAAAATGGAACTGAATAAAAATCTATGATAATGAATGATATATAACGATCAATGAATGAAAACAATTCCTTTGTTATAATAAGTTAGATAGAACGCAAGTATACACTTCATAAGTCAGTCTACCAAATAAAACAACAAATATAAAAAAAACCTTGATTAAACTTACTTGTTTTGAAATCCAATTAATTACCAACTTGATATTATGAGAATAGATTATATAAGAATGAGTAATGTAAGCTTCTGTATCTTAAAACGTGCCAATGATAGATAAAAGAAATCTTAACAAATGCAAACATATTTATTTTATTTATTTAGTTTGGAAATGGAAGACATCAAATAGAGCTTGAAATATCAGCTGTGTTAAAACTTCCAAATGGCTTTTGTTTTCAACCAACTTCCATCTAATTAATATTTCTAATTATGAACTAACTTTTTGTTGTTTTTTTTTTAATTTTGAATTAGAAGTTAAAAAATTATTTTGATTTTTAAAGTCCTGAAAATAAAATGGATGATATCCAGCGGACTTGTATACCAATAATGTTTTTAAAGCATATGAGGACAGGTCAAAGGTTAAATACATTTTCAAAGGCTACTGATGATGTTTTCAAGAGATGCATTCCCCAACAAGTGATAAAAGAGTGGGTAAATACATGTAATACAACTTCAATTTGGTAATTTAAGGTTTTTTTTGTAGAATTTCTATTGTTGAAAAGATATAAAATAATTTAAGATTGGAAAGTTGTCCAAAATATGGGCATTATACTGTAAAAAAAATATGCAAAAAACATTTAACAGGTTTTCATGCATAGGAAAATGAGTGAAATTTTATTGAAACATGACAAGTTATACACTAAGCAATACAAATACACTTGCATAAAAATTTACCGGTATATGTACAAATATACACTTTTTGAGTTCATCTACAGAATATATACATGTACAAATATTTACATTATCTATCTCCTTTTCAGTAGTAAACTATATGTTCATTGTAAATTTTTGAAAGGATTTAGAATGAATTCTTTTACAACCGATTTATTCCAAATCCCTTCAGATTTTCATAACTTATCAATTGTATTCTTCTACGTTTACCTTAGTTTTTCAAATTTTACCTTATTTGCATTCCAAGAAATATTAGTACTGTTATTTACCTCTTAAATCTCCAAACTTAACCTGTTAATTAGGGTTTGAGATATTGTCAATTAATGCCAAAAAAAATTTTTTTTCTTACCAATTAGTCTCTAAAGTTCTTACATCATAAGTACAAAAAATTGATGCTGAAATTCTATCAAATCATAATTTTGAAATTTCAATAGTTTTGCTGTTATTTTTGGTAATTTTATAAGAATCTTGAGATGACGGCACACACTAACAATGACAAGAATGTTAAGGGAGCTATTCTTGTAAATAGTCCATTTGCAGAATTACAACCATTCCAGTCATTGCAGAAACAGTAGGTCACTTTGGGATCCTCAACAGTTAAGGGACTTGTAGGATCATTTTTCCTTCCAGGTGAGCAGTATCCATGACGACGTAAAACCGGCATAGATAATCTATCTCGAGTTGACTTTAGGAGAGTAGTCTCACATTCTCTTATAATTGTGTATTCTCCAGCTGCAAAGATAACAAACACAACAGGTTTCAATTTTCCTTTAACAAGGATTAGAATGAAAAAATTTTGTTTAATGTCCCAGTCCAGTTTCTTTCACTTATATAGAGGCATTCTGTTCTGAAATTGGAGAGAAAACCACAGTTCCTACAGAAAAACAACTTAAACAACGACATTTTATGTCTGATGATTTATAGCTGCATTAAGTTTTTCTAGAAAAAAAAAAAAAAAAAAACATCCCTTTTGTTTTTTCTTAATAATGCCTCTCATGAAAAATGTAAAACTTAGTTTCATGATAAATTGTTTACTTATGATAAAATTAACTGGGAAACCAACAGCTAGTTTGATCTACCAATATGAATGATCTTATTTTATAACACATGATTCTTTATCAAAATGAAACATCAACAAACACAGCAATTTATGAACTTTAAAAAATTACTTGTGCATATTGTAATAACGACCAATTAAATTGATAAAAAATATTTTTAGAAATATTTTTTTTCGCTAATGGGTAAACTCAATGCGGCTTCAAATACCAGTAAATATCATTTTTTGTGAAATGTGCAAGCTCAACAAGTCGAAAGAATTTTTCTCTGACCTAACACATATTATGCCTGACAGCTGTGTGAAGGGGCAGAACAATTCTTCTAACAAAAAACTTAGTTTTTTTTTAAATACCTAAAAGCCACCACTCTTCAGATTGAAAATATTGTTAGAATTTTAGAAAGGTAATTAGCTCAATAAATAGGTCAATGATTTACCTTCCAAAATATTGAAATATTTCAAGATGTTATCTCTGCTGATTTGAGATTCAAATCTGTTTACCTTTGATGTTGATGTTGGCCGACATTGTCTGCTTCAAAACAAAACTTCTTGGCCTCACGAAACTATTACATTCAAATTTTTTGGAAGATAAATTACTCTCCTGTCAATCAAGGTTGGGAATTGTTTTTATGCTTCTACTAATATTTTAGTCTAAAGCAAAATGAAGTGATGCTCCTTCAAACACCAGTTGGTATCGGGAAATCTTGGGTTTTTGAAGTAAAATTTGTTCTGACCCATCACACAGCCATCTGGCATAATCTGTGTTAGGGTCAGAGGAAATTCAGACTACTAGTCAGTATGTCACAGATAAATATACCAGCCCGGAAGTCACATTATCCGGACACCAGCTGAACCAATTAATAGAACAAAATCTCTTGACACGGGTCCGACCCTCCCCACTTGAAACTCCTGCTCATAGACCTGTTCTGGTTAGCTCAGGAAGTACCAGTTTAATGGAATGGGAGATAAGATAACACAATGATAAATCATAATAAAAGTTTAAACACTCACTCAAGGCATCCTTTTTGATGATTTTTATACAAAATTTTGAGTCTTTGCAATCTCTCCATGGAAACATCCTCCAGTCAACCTCTTCACCACACCCACCCATAGCACTGTTACATTGGTGGCACATAATGGCTTCAGCTAGTAAAAAAAAAACAAAAAACAAAGGTTATCTATTGTTTAGTAATGACTAAATATTCTGATTTTAGCAGTCAGCATTGCATAATAACACAATTTCTTTCTGTTGGCAATATAGCAGACTGGGCTTGATAGGTGGCCTGTAAAGTCCTGCTAGAATGTCCAGGGTTCGAGTCCCAGCTAGACACTGCATTTTACCTGTTACATTTGGGGGACTCACCCAACCTTGAGAGGTGGCCGACCAGCTAGTTTGGTACCATGGTGTAGGTAGTTAAATCAATAAAAAAGGAAGGAAGAATGTAGTGGACTGGGTAGCTCAGTTGGTAGAGCATCACTCTAGTATTTGGAAGGTCCCAGGTTTAAGTCCCAGTTTGGCTTCTGCAATTTTTTCCCTTTTCTGTTACAACCATGCCAAATTTGTAATGTAACAGTTTTTTTTTAAATTTTAGATGAAAAAGTTCTCTCAGAATTGAAATGTTTTAATTCATAAATGCCAATTGCAAGGGGACAACATTTCAATTAAGCTATTCAATATCTAGTGGAAACAAACTAAATAATCACTACCTATATCTTATACAGTAGTTGCATCTAAATTCAACAGAAGATTTATATTTGAAAAAAAAAAAAAAAAAACTGTTTTCTTCTAATCTGTGTTTAGATCACCTTAACAAAATCTGGTGTACAAGTTACCATCTCATAATTTTCTTTTTTTTTCTTTGCAATGTATTATGATCAAGAAATGACAAACAGGTTTTCAAATTTACAAAGAAATAAAAATACAAGCCTCCTCCAAATATACATGTGGATCAGGTAAAACGTGTGTTTGTTTACAAAATTCAAACTATTCACATTTTGCACGTTTGGTGTGATGATCTCTCGTAATATTTTCGGTTTGTAAATACGTTTACATAATACAACCTGTTAATTATTTTCGCGAATTTTGACTACTTCTTGTCGAAAGTGAATATTTTGAAAAGTTTCTGATCAATTCTGAAATATCCACAGGTAGCTATCAGAGATATTTAATGATAATCAAAGAGAATTTTATTATTTCAAAATGTTTTCATTTCCTGATCGCAGCCGCCATTTTGGGCTCAGTTTGTCGATTTTGAAAGAAATTAAAGAATTTACCGTTTGTGATCGTTTACCTGAATTTTTTTTAAATAAATTACTCACCTCCATAATAAAATGAAACCAAAAATAGCAAAACTAAACACAAATTTCGCTCCATCGCAGCTTATAGACTCAAATTTACATTCCTTTCCGGTCAAGGTTGAAGCGTCGTTTTTGTTCCAACAGTTATCCTACCTGCGCAGGTGAGTCACACAGGTGTCACGTTTGAAATTTATCATGATTAAAGGGAAATAACTCGTAGATATTTTTGTCTAACTAAGGTAAGTGTCATGCTAGTATTATCTCCCTTTGATAATATTAAACACAGCAAATGCCAGAAATATTGGAAATGCCTTAATCTTTTAAAGATTAATTTAATGAATTACAACATATAATCAAATTATTATAAAATTGGTAATTATTGAATTGATAAATTACTCAATTTTAAATGATTAAATAAAAGTTTTTATCCTTCCCATACTTCTAGAAATATTACTGATTGTTATCTTGGACTTAGTAACAATAATTATACTAAAAGATGTTATACTGAATGTAAATACTATCTATATAGCCTTGAAATATAAAAGTGAAAAAATAAATTCATATAATCTTGAAATATTTCATCATTTAAATATGAATTAATGATCTTGAAATGTCAGAATGTATATCAACTTAAAAAATAAAATTGAAAATATAAATTTATTTACATTTTTGAAAAATCCATTCTACTCTATTTAGAATGACAGAAGTCCTAGTGGATTTATAAACACTAGTAACAGTGATCTGTTGGACTACTTGTGGTCCTCACTGTTACTTTGGTACATGATTGGTTAAAAATTTGATAATTATGATTGGATAAAAAATTTGATAAATATGATTATTAAGAAATTTTTTTTTCTTGAACATCAGCATTTTACAAGTCATTTAAACATTTTAATAATCTCAAAAATTATTCTAAATTTGTGATGCACAATTTACCCATGGAACTCTTTTTGTACAAAGGATATTACACTAACGGGGATATTTTGAGGGTTAATTAATTGCTGATATGTTACTTTATAAGTAAATTAAAATGTACACACACACTGGTTTAACTTAAAAATATTTTTTCGAAAACTGTAGTGATTCTAAAACTTCTCTATGGCTATCTAGGGCTATTCAAAATTATTCGAAACCACACAACAGGATACAGATTTGTTATTATATTCAGAGCTTTTCTAAAAATGAGGGTTCCTCTAAAGCCAAGTGGCTTATGGATCAGAGTACCTCTCACTGCCTAGGTACCAATCCCACACTAACAGACCCTAATGTAAGAAAGCCTGCCAGTTTACTTGCCAAAGGTTGGTGGTTTTCTCTGGGCATTTTTGTTTCCTCTTACATCCCCCACCTTGACTATAAGTGAAACAATCTTAAATGTTTTCATAAACTCTTTTCTTATTAATTATATATCTTCACCAGCAGTATATATGTATGTTTAACTTGATCATATGTCATTTTGTTTCTGGTGGCCTGTTTTTGATTGCTGTGGATATTGCTTAGAACATGTTATTCAGCTATCTTTACTCTGAAGGCAAAATTAAAACACACTGTCAGATTTCCAGAAAAACATTTATGTAAAATGGAAAAAAAATGTAGTAATGACACTTGCAAATAAAACAACTTCATGTAAAATAAGAAACTAGTACAGCAGTGTAATATTTTATTTCTTTTCAGGCAAATAAAATTATATTCAATTTGCATAATAAACAAAAAATACATCAATTATGTTATAAATATAACAGTACAATAATAATTTAATTAGTGCACCAACCACAATATATATGTAATTTATTTATTTTCATAAATAAACAACCAGTGAATGCAGACATTTCTTTTATTACAAGTATTAGCTTAAAAGGATACTGGTATTCCATTTGAATGGATAATGTAAAGATCAGCTAAAATATGCTGGGAAGTACCGCAAAATTGTTTAGCTTTAATTCAGTTAAGTATTTTACTGAAAAAAGTTCTCTTCTTTTCAGAGAAACATTTTGGGCATGCTTGTTATTTATATTCATTTATTATTGTTCAACGTAGAGATTGTCAATATTTTTTCTCGTTTAGGATTAAACATTACACAGTTTACAAGAGTACAAAAAGAAAATAATCCCATTACATATAGGTTTTCTTTAAAGCTATTTCTGTTTCATTTAAGAAATTAATGTAACACAAACATATGACCATAGATACACATAAGCCTGTAACATTATTTAGATGATCCAAACATATGAAAGGACTGTCTGACATTTTGGAGACAAGAAATGGACCTTATTCCCAATTCAAAAAACTTGTTTTTTTTTTCCTGAAATACAAAACAGAGTCATATATCTGTATTTAATAAAATACATGCATGTGCACATTTCCGAAATTCATTCCTTATCAGTGACAGTAGAAGCCAAAAAAGTTGGTAGAACAAAAAAGGTAATCTAAACATTTAAAAATTAATGAATACAAAGTTCTAAAATTATATGAAACCAAATCCAGCTAAGGAATGATTTGCATGAGGGAACAAACATTAGTTTTAAATAAATTTCAAAAATTAAGACAGCTGAAAATTTAGCCACATAATAATAATATTAAAAATAAAAAAGAAAAAAAAATGTAACAAAAAACAGGAAATAAATAATTGTCACAATGTATAAATAAATCACATTAACTCTGGAATGTTTTGTATAAAATAGTTAACTGGACGGAATACAATTAACCAATCAAATATTTACAGTATATAGTAACCTTCCCCTTTACACACCACAAATATCACCACTGAATCACTCTTATGTTTAATAAATAGTTTCTTACCGTTTGTTTGAAATTAATTAAAATATATTAAGACAACAGTTCAGCAAACCTTATAAAACAAGTTAAATTTTAAAAGTAAGTATGGTCAACTTATATATAAATCTATATTTACAGCTGACACTGTTCTAAAGTCTACATATATTATATACCAGTACTGGTATAAACAACTGTGTTTACAGGCATGGAAAGAAGTGGAGCAATGGTATATAACAACCCAGTGAAGATTAATTCACTTATACCCAGGAGAAAAGGTCTGGGATGGTAGAGGAAAATGAAAAGAACGTAGAGAAAACTTCTGACCCCGGTTTCACAAGCATTTACTCTCAAATTAGGGAAAATTTCAATGTCATTTTTTAAGACATTACACAGTTAAAATTGAATATCTAATGTTATATTTATATTGTTTAGTTTAGGTTTTTTAAACTAAACAAAACATTATCTCATAAAACTTAATATATTTAAAATATTCATTGATGAGAGAAAAATTGGAATATTTGAGCTGTGTACACTCAATTGAGTGAATGATTGTGAAACTGGGGGCCTGATCTTTGGCAAGCAAACTTTCTCACACTAGGATCTGTGAGAGTTGGATTCTAACCTAAGTGGTGAGTGTTCATCTGATCGGTAAACATGCACTTTGTACCACTCCAACATTGTTTTCTGTTTTAACCTGTATACAATGTACATGTCATGTGAAGATAATGTCTCAGGTTTTGGTATCCTCGTAAGATCTGTCTGCACACTGCACAGGAAAAACTTGTTTTAATGCCCTTTTATGACTCCGTATCCTCACTCATTGCCATTACGGTATATTTTGAAGTCCTTAAGCTAATTTCTTTTTGTTTTTTTTTGTTTATATATATAACTCTCCCTTAGTTTTTTAACAAACCTTTTTAAAATGCCAAATTGTTACCTGAACAAATAGTGGCAACGAATTGAGTTTTCACTGTATACAAATGAGAAAATTTATGCATTTTGGGTAATTCTAAATTGCTCAGAATTGACATGAAATTGACAAAAAATTAACTAAATATGAATCAAGTAATACATATACAATAGCACCAGGGACACAATATTGTGATTTTAGGTAAGTGAATAATGTAAAAATACACACACAATGAACCAATATCATTAAAAAAATACAAAAAATATAAATTAGGAATTAATATGCTTTAGTTACAAGTACATGTTACAAATAGATTGATTAAATATAGAATGATAATACTGTTGAACATAAAACATTAGGAAAGCAGATAATATTTTAAATCAAACTTAGGATTTTTTCAAAAACACTTTACAATACAATACTGTAATTTCTAAAAAAAATATTGTTAAATAAATAAACTTAACATACATTGAGCAAAATTAACTGCAGAATTTAGAACACATACTAGGCTTTAGTACTTTTATAAAACAATGGTCATATACAAACTACTAAATACAGAGAACATTATTTTGACAAAAACATGAGAGAGAGAGAGAGAGAGAGAGAGAGAGAGAGAGAGAGAAATACAGGCGAGTATCATACAAATAAATATGTATCGTGATTTTCAAATGTTTCTGTGACAAAAATTGATGAACTGACAAATATTGATGAACTGACAAATATTGATGAACAGTAAATTACAATTATTGTAGTAACTTCATTGAACCATGCATAAAGTCTTATACTGAAGTACTGTTAGAGTAACACACATCTCCTTTGGCCAGTTGTTCAAAGCTCTGTTAGCTAATCCAGATGATTATAGTGAAAATTTAAATCTTGTGTACAAGTCAGTATCTTTTAATTTCACATTCAACAATCAATGCAAACAATTGTTATTCTGAAACAGAAAGAATTCAAGTTAAAGCTGTTTGTCCATAATCAATGTATTTGATTGTGATAACATTTTGAATTTTCACTAACCATTTGGTGCAACTAACAGAGCTTTAAAATAATGGGTCCTGATAACTTAATGCAAGGCAATTATCCATACATATGTACATGCATGATGCTAGACCAAGGTTTCATAAAATATCTATAAATGTTTATTCCAGCATTTCAATGTTGACTTTTATGATACCCAAAAAAAAAAAAAATGTGATAAACTTCATCTCTCTATATTTCAATGATTTCCCTCAAGTTCAATCAGCAAATGTGTGAGATACTGTAACTTCTATAAGCAGAAGAAGCCTCACAGGTACTCTGATATATAAATGTGAGTAATAACATGTACTGAAAACACATTATGAGTCCCTTTATAGACTAGGAATTAGTATTTAAAAGTGACAGGCAGCAGTCTATAATATTAATGATCATATTTAGGAGATATTTCAACAAACATATATATGTAACTGGTTTTGTATCTCTTGCATCAATTCCATTTCAAATCTTTTAAGAAAATTATAAGAATATTTTTGTAATTAGTTATCTCCCTTTTGTGATGATTTTATCTCTTTAAAGTCCTCTTTTTCCCTCCTCCCCATCCAACACTCTGGTCTACATTTGGTGACCTCCATGACATTTTTTCTTTTGGTCTGATTGATGGAGCTGAACTAGGCCTGTATCGGTAGGAAGTGTGTATGAACCTGAAACAAAAGAAACAATTTTGCTAATTGTTTTTATCAGGCACATTAAAATGTATTAATTATTTTTTATCATCTGACTTAAATACTATTTATACATTATTTATGTTTTCACGAGGGGCCCAGAAAAAATAGTACCATGCTGTCAAGGCACAATTTTCATTGTCAAGAAATGCCAGAAACTTCAAAATAGAACTCATGTAGGCGACCAATCAGTTTTGTGCAAATTTTCAGTGGGATGAAATGTTCATAAAATGTTATATTAGATATTGTATAACTGATTTAAAACAACATTATTGTCAAAACGAGTGTGACTTAATAATGGTATTATCTTACCTTCTGTTCCAGCAGACATTCTCCTTGACCTTATTCTGTCACCATGGATACTGGCACTATCAACTGACTGCAGGTCCATAGATACAGGGCTATTCTGTAACATAAAAAATTTGTATAGTAAGTTGCTGACCATGGTAAGACATCTACATACACACCGTGGTTTATTCATCTTGTACATGTAAAAGATATACATGTACATGTACATTGTATGTATAAAATATGGAAGAAACTTCCTCTTACATAGCTACTCAGAATTACACACATTAGACAAGACAATTCGCATCTTTTTTCTTCTATACTTTTTAAGTTAAATCAACTTTTAAAAAACCCTGATTTGATTTGATTCTTGAACTGATTTTGATGAAGATTTCACTAATAAGAACAGGATTATTTGCATTATTTCCTCATATTCTGAGTTTCCCCAGCTTAATATATAAATTTAATCTTTGTACTGTTAAAACATCTTGCATATAAAAGTTCATTATTATAGACATTCTGATGACTTTACACTTATCTTGTAAGCTATTTATTACTTGATTAATTACATGTACTTTTGTTAGATAATTATAAATACATTGTACATGTACTTACAACAAGTCTTACTGGTTTTCCAGCTGTTATATCGGGATTCAGTTTTGGAAGATTACCATCACTACCATATACCCTCTTCAATGTAGTTCTACAAAAAAATAATGTTATTATATAAGAAAATTTTGCAAAACACTTTATAGTAACTCTACACTGTAAAAAAGAATTACTAATTAGTTATTCAGAAATAGGTGTCTATCCATAAATGCAATTACATGTATTTGATTGTAAATAAAATTGATTACTGTGGATGTTTTATACAGGCCTGTACTTACTGTAGATGTTGTATGTAGGCCTGTGCTTACTGTGGATGTTGTATACAGGCATGTACTTACTGTGGATGTTTTATACAGGCCTGTTCTTACTGTGAATGTTGTATACAGAACTGTACTTATTGTGGATGTTTTATACAGGCCTGTACTTACTGTGGATGTTGTATATAGACCTGTATTTACTGTGGATGTTGTATACGGGCCTGTACTTACTGTGGATGTTTTATATAGGCCTGTACTTACTGTGGATGTTGTATGTAGGAGTCAGACACATCATAATTGCCAACTTGTGTATGGATCCACTCAAACGTTCTATTGACTTTTGTACTCTTTTCCACTCTCTTCTCAAGATCCTGTCTCTCAATTTCTTCTTGACGAGCTACATAGAGGGAAATTAAAAATGTTGTAATAAAATTTTGTTTCATGAAAAACATAATACATTATAGAACATGTAAGTTGTAAATACCAAGATTGGTTGATTAAAACCAGCATTAAATGACATCAGAAAATATTTGATCTTCTAACAAGACCTTTTCTTTTCTGCGGTCAATATATATGGTGGATGGATTTCATATCCAGTTTAAGTGTAAAATAATCACATTTAAATCTTTAGAAAAGCCAAATATTACCCAATATATGAAATACATGTACATATAAAAGTAATTCTAAAAGTGAAAATTTCAAGAATACTGTTTTTGCTTCATGAATCTATTCAAGTAATCAAAACATTTTTCTTAATCCATTTTTTGTTAATTTGTCAATTTCATAGCGGAAAAGGTGTTAGTTTTACTCATTAAAATATGTTTATACATGACCCAAAGGATGTGCAATTTTAAAAAATAAAACATTTTGGAAAAAAAAATATTCATCTAACTCTCATATTGATGTTTTTTCTTTTGTAAATAAACATATGAATTGTTTTTTCACACAAGTATGGCTTTTGAATAAAATATCAAATTTAATCTTATACATAGCAAAATAACATATATAAAAGACAATGAAAATCTTCACAAAACAATACTGTAGCTTAAATACATTGCACATCGATCAGGGTAATTCTATTAACCTGCTGAAGTATTTAAATAAATTGATACTCTTACTCTAGGGGCTTACAGATCACAGTGCCATCCACCACCAAGGTATGCCACTGTGGTAGCTCAGTTGGTAGAGTGCTCGCTCTGTAAGTGGAAGGCCGTGGGTTCGAGCCCCGGCCGGGATCCTGACCCAAGACTTGAAAGTGGGAAGTGACTGATTCTTTCACCAAGCATTCAGGCATTACGAAATGAAAGTTCACGGTTCTTTCGGATGGGAACTTAAAATAAACGAAGGTCCCGTGTCATGGCAAGCATGGCACGATAAAGAACCCTGCTGTATAATGTCTTCAGTGCAACGCACAGGCAAAATTTCTGCAATTTTGCCTATAGCTGGCGACGTCTCGATATAAGTGAAATATTCTTAGACTGGGACTGTTAAGCACCATTACTCAACTCAACTCATCCACCAAGGTTTGAATCTTACTTAGGTATGATTTCTTCACTTCATTTGCTTGCTGTATGATGGATGGTTTTCTCTACGTTCTTAAGTGCCCTCCTCCCTTCCATCAATGACTTCGATTCCTTAATATAAGTGAAAGAATCTTGACTGGTACATAAAACATTACTTTACTCCAATTCTTACCTTGGAAGTATTCTTTTCTTGGTAATGTTTTCCTGGATTGCTGATAAACTGTCCTAGGTTGTGTTCCTTCCTCAAGTTTTCTAAACAAAGCTAATCTCTGTTTTGGATCTAAAATAAGTAACCAATTTATCATTGAAAAAAGACATGTATATAGCTGTAGTATATTTGAAAAGCTTTAACAATGAAAATGTTGATTAACCAAGCACACAATAGTGAAACAACAACAGTGACACTCACCAACAAAGACAATTCTACAGAGAGAGAGAGAGAGAGAGAGAGAGAGAGAGAGAGAGAGAGAGAGAGAGAGAGAGAGAGAGAGAGAGAGTTTAAAATTTAAATTACCACTGGACATTTTACATAGCTTTACACTATCTGAAACTTTGATGGAAATCTTTTCTCAAAGAAAATTTGTTGTTTACACCATCAAAATCTTTGATAAAAATTTTTGAATTAAGTTATAAAGAGCCTTGATTTAATATGACACAAACCTATGATAAAGTTTGTTAAATTTAAAAAAATTATAATTAAATTTATATAATGTTTACCTAATTTACTTAGTTTTTTCCTTCTTGCAGCATTATATTTTAATTTTTTTGCTCTCTGCAACATAAGATGCGCTGTCTGACTATCTTTAAATCCCCTATATAAGAAAAACAAAACTTCATATCATATCCAGAAGAGATGATAGTTCAATTCATGTCAGCTTATCTCAAAAGTGTAAAAATTAACAAGAATTCGACAGAATTAAAGGTCTCGGCTGGTTAGATTTTGATCGAGTTAGACAATATATTACCTTAACATAAACTTTCACATTTTGACATGCTGCTGCCACCTACGACGACACCGGAAAAGTAACACCTAAGACTTGCCTTATCGCAAGCCAGGCTCGACAATGAAACTATTGTAAAATTATAAGGTCTCATGCATACCATTCCTCTGTAATCTTTTCTTCTTTCTTTGACAACACAGATCTATTCGTGTCTGATCCGTTGACTAGAGATGACTGGTGGTCGTGGAACTCTCCTATTTGGAGGATGTACATCAGACAATGGAGAGTCCATCCCTCGCCAAGCTTTCCTTGGTAAATTTGGTGGCTGTGGGGTCTCGATCAGATTAAGGCCTGGCACTTTGATTGGTGGAGATCTTTGCTTACCAGATGGAGGTTTACCAAGTACTGCATGATGACTGTAAGTGATAGAGATATTTTTACAAAACATAACCAAAAAATATACTAGTATTTTGCATGATTTTTGCCACCTTAATAAGTGTTAAGTGAAAATACATTTCAATCTAATACATGTATTTAAAAAATAATGATTAAAAAATATATTTAAAGTTTTAAGACACTAAATTGTGATACTGTTGATGCCTTCTAATGCCAAGAGATGAAAGCTGAAAAATTGCTAATGTGAGGTTGCACAACACTACAACCAACATACCATTGATTCAAATTTTTGAAAATAATTTTCACTTTATCTCTACACTTTCCTGTAAACTTTAAACATGAACAAAGCATATTTTAAAATAAGCATTAAAAATAAAATTTGAAACAAGAAATAACTATGTTCAACTGAAAATTGTCAAAATTCTTACCAAATGAAAAAAAATAACTTTTTATGAAAATAATTCTTTGAACTTAATGTGTAAAGTTAAAATAACACTAATGATACATGTATACTTTTCTGATCTTTGTATACTGCATAGCCTTTTTTTAGTTGGGGGCTAAATTTTGGTGATTTAGACAGGAAAAGGTCAATTGAAAATTTTGACGTATTTATTTTGACGATCTAAAACAACTCAATGAAAGTTCACTGGTACACAAATATTTTCACGGTTTTTATTTTGGCGATTTTAAATCAATACATTGTACTACGGCAAAAATATGCCAAAACTTGCAAATATAACCCGCTATACAGTATATATGACTAGTTTACCTAGATGGTAACTGGGGCGTATCTGGTGGTCTCCAATCTTCCAACATACTCTAAAATAATAATAAATTATAATATTTTTATATAAAACACATAATTTTCTATAAAATTGTAATTTTTTTTTGAAAAATGTGCAGTTCACCTACACACCAAGTATACCGGTAAAAACAAAAACTTTGACAATTTTGCCTCTGAATTTCATTTTTTTAAAATATACATTCTGTGTAACTGAAACATACACAAATACTTTTAAAATACAACATTTACGCACTGTTTACTCATTCTTTTTGTTGTTTGTCAGTTGCAAGTAGCTTAAAGTTGTCTAAACATGTGAAAATAAAAATTCTTTTCCTTTCTATTAACATTGTTTTGGCATGTTTTAATGGGTAATTTGAAAGTACATATAATTAAATTGCCTCAAACGAAAATGTTAAAATGAATTGACAGTAGTAATAAGAACAGGGAACTCATGGTTTGTCTCAAAAAAAAAAAATAAATAAATAAAAAAAAAAATATAATAATAATAATAAAAAAAGGTAAGCATCTGTTTGTAAACTCATATTGCAAATTGCAAAAATGGTGATGTACCATGTACCATCTTTACAAAGTTGACAAGAATTAGAAATGCTGTTATTCAGCTGACTTGGTGTAGTTGCTATGATTGGAATTCGTATTAAAAGAAATTGAACTACTACAGTCCATTCATACAGATTGGAAATTAAGTAAAAAAAAATGTCCTAACAATCAAAATAATTAGGTAAATTCTATAAGCTAACTGTAACTTGATCAAAAAATGTATAAATAAAAGCTGTAAACATAAAAAAAGAGCAGTACTCAGAAACGGGTTAGTACTTTAATTTGATTGGTTTTCGTTAATGTTGTCTGGATTTTAGAATGTTTACAGCATTCCTTTATTTACATATATTAACACCTGCTCACAAAGCACATGGCTGTGGTCACATGGTAGGATTTATTTGATTCATTGTCCAACCGTTTTTTCCAACCTGAGTGAATGGACTATAATGACAGTAGAATGATTTATGATGTTCCACTGGATACATGTAAACATGAAATGAGTGGGGTAAATGATCCAATGTAACCACAGAAGCAAAAAGTCACAGACTTAATTTACCAACATAAACAAAAAGCAGTAATCTTGAAATGGAATACATGAACATGGATAAACATATACTATACATTACTTAAATGATCTTTTTTCTTTTTTTTTCCTTTTTTTTTTAAAAAAAAAAAATCAATTTTATAAAGGTACGTATAGAATTAAAAACTTGCCTCATCAAAATTAAATTCACCCATGTCCACATCTTCAAACTCAAAATCATCATCGTCATCATCAAATTTAGCCAATTCCAGTGCCTGCATCAATCTGTTACGGAAACTATAACCTCGCCAGTGTGACTAAAAACAAAAATATTAATTTGTTATATTTTGTAGATAACTTGTATATAAATATATATATAAAGTTTAAGATTAAAGAGAATTTTTGTTTGGAGTTTCTTTGAAGGATACCATAACTTTCATTTCTAAATGCTGAGTGCATGGTGAAAGACAGTCACTACCAATTTTCAAGTCTTGGTCAGAACTAGCGAAGTGTTCGAACCCTGACCTTCCACATATGAAGCAAGCACTTTACCAACTGAGCTAGTGATGTACAAATTGCAGTTGGTCAAAGATCCAACAATTTTGTACATTTTTTATTTCTTTGTAGATAGTTAATTTTTACAGTTAAATCAAGTTAGAATAAACTAATAAAATTCAATGCTACCTGAATGACAACTGCAGCACGATGTAATTCTTGTAGTACTTCCATATCAAAGTCATTATCGTCGTCCTTATTATCAGTGATATTGTGCGCTTTATTTATATGATTACGGAAAATATTTTCGAGCACTATAACCTCTCCATTGGGCTTGAATTCTTATAGCTGCCTCCTCTTCAGCACTAAGAAATTAAAAAAAGATCAAAGTAATGAAAACCATGCTTTTAACTATTATTTCTCTATCATTTATTAAGTTTTTCCATTATCAATGTTTTGCAGACAGAACTGAATCTTGTACTACTTATTTTCATAAATATTGGATATTTGTAGTTATTTCATCCCTTCTTCCAGTATAATATAAAGTTAAGGTATATTTGTTTACATCATTCAACAAATCATACATATTTTACAGAGATGTAAAAAGTGAAATGAAATTATGGCATGAAAATGGATTGCCTGGAGAACACCACCAATCTTCAGTTAACAGACTGACATCTCAAATCTATGTGGTTAAAATCACTGTGATCTGTAAGGGTGCTCCTTAAACCACTTGGCCACTGTGGCCCCTACAGAGATAAGGGGTTCCTACAGCTATAAGGTGACTCTATGGAGAAAAGTGATTTCTACAGAGACAAGAGGTCCCAACAGAGATAAGGGGTTTCTACAGAGATGAAGTGGCCCTACAGAGATAAGTGGTTTCAACAGAGACAAGATGTTCCTACAGAGATATGGGGTTTCTACAGAGATGAAAAGGCCCTACAGAGAAAAGTGATTTCTACAGAGACAAGAGGTCCCTACAGAGATATGTGGTTTCTACAAAGACAAGATGTTCCTACAGAGATAAGGGGTTTCTAAAGAGATGAAGTGGCCCTACAGAGATAAGGGGTTTCTACAGAGATAAGGGGTTCCTACAGAGACAAGGGGTTTCTACAGAGATGAAGTGGCCCTACAAAGATAAGTGATTTCTACAGAGACAAGATGTTCCTACAGAGATAAGGGGTTTCTAGAGAGATGAAGTGGCCCTACAGAGATAAGTGGTTTCTACAGAGATAAGGGGTTCCACAGAGATAAGGGGTTTCTACAGACATAAAGTGACCCTACAAAGATAAGTGGTTTCTATGGAGACAAGAGGATCCCTACAGAGATAAGTGGTTTCTACACAGACAAGTTGTTCCTACAGAGATAAGGGGTTTCTATAGAGATGAAGTGGCCCTACAGAGATAAGTGGTTTCTACAGAGACAAGAGGTTTCTACAGAGATAAGGGGTTCCTGCAGAGATAAGAGATGAAGTGGTCCCTACAGAGACAAGGGGTCCTTACAGAGATAAAGGTTTCTTACAGAGATAAGGGGTTTCTACAGCGACAAGAGATTTATGTTGTAATAATGTTAACAATTTCTATCATAGCTATTTCATTATAATTTATCTAAAATTCTTATTTTGGTGTTTTTAACAAATTGTTTTTACCTCAATACATATAAATTTGTCATATTTTCTTGCAGTGCATTCTTGAGGCTTTCAATAATGCCAAGTACGAAATGAAATAAACTTGACTTTCCCTTGAAATAATATGTTACATTTTTTTCTGGAACCCTTAGTTATCTCCTCTTGTAATAATTTTACCTTGTATATTTGTTGCCATTTTGTAACATTTTCCCAACTAAATCTGCAGTAATCTTCTTCCTTGGTGATTTCATCTCAGACTCATTTTTACTCATAACAGAATGGACATCAGATTGTCTAGAAGAGTTACCTCCCTTGTCTCCTCCCCCTTGTAGAGCCTTCTCAAACATTTCCTTTGGACTCATATATTGTTGTTCATCTTTTTGTATAGTTCTTGCCCTTGATGATTTTGGTCTATTTGTTTTTGGTGTAGAGGGTGCACTTGGCATTGCCATGGATATTTCTCCATATTCATGGGCATATCGATGTTCAACAGCAAGTTTATGAGTTTTATCACAGAATTTGAAATGAATGTCGCAGAGATTTTGTAGATCTAACAGTTGTTTATTCTCAGCATTTCTAAAAAAATTATGAAATACTAAAGCAATAATAATAATAATAATTATAATAATAATAATAAATACAAATAACAAAAGTTGTCATCAGGACAGTGTAGCTTGACTAAATACACATGAATCAAATTCAGCAAAAAACTTGAAAATTTGTACATCAAAGTTCTTTAAAACTGAATGCCTATATGAAGATACTAGTAATTATGCTATGTTTCCATTCTTTGTAACCAATATCGCCATTGGCTACTAATTTCTTTGAAATTCTTTCAAAAAGTAACATATTTTAGCAAATTTGTGAGAAAATACTTTAAAAAAGGACTACTATTTTCACAAATTTTGAAATTTGGCTACTAGTAATTTTAAATTTATGGAAACATAGAATTATGCTCAGGTAGGGGGTTAGATTTTCCTCAAACATTGGATAACATAAGAGGCCTGGGTTAACTGTATATTAAGTACCTTCTAAGTTAAAGTTAAGAGGCTAGGGTTAACTGTATATTAAGTACCTTCTAAGTTAAAGTTAAGAGGCTTGGGTTAACTGTATATTAAGTACCTTCTAAGTTAAAGTTAAGAGGCCTGGGTTAACTGTATATTAAGTACCTTCTAAGTTAAAGTTAAGAGGCCTGGGTTAACTGTATATTAAGTACCTTCTAAGTTAAAGTTAAGAGGCCTGGGTTTACTGTATATTAAGTACCTTCTAAGTTAAAGTTAAGAGGCCTGGGTTAACTGTATATTAAGTACCTTCTAAGTTAAAGTTAAGAGGCCTGGGTTAACTGTATATTAAGTACCTTCTAAGTTAAAGTTAAGAGGCTTGGGTTAACTGTTTATTAAGTACCTTCTAAATTAAAGTTAAGAGGCTTGGGTTAACTGTATATTAAGTACCTTCTATGTTAAAGTTAAGAGGCCTGGGTTAACTGTATATTAAGTACCTTCTAAGTTAAAGTTAAGAGGCCTGGGTTAACTGTATATTAAGTACCTTCTAAGTTAAAGTTAAGAGGCCTGGGTTTACTGTATATTAAGTACCTTCTAAGTTAAAGTTAAAAGGCTTGGGTTAACTGTATATTAAGTACCTTCTAAGTTAAAGTTAAGAGGCTTGGGTTAACTGTATATAAAGTACCTTCTAAGTTAAAGTTAAGAGGCCTGGGTTAACTGTATATTAAGTACCTTCTAAGTTAAAGTTAAGAGGCCTGGGTTAACTGTATATTAAGTACCTTCTAAGTTAAAGTTAAGAGGCCTGGGTTAACTGTATATTAAGTACCTTCTAAGTTAAAGTTAAGAGGCTTGGGTTAACTGTATATTAAGTACCTTCTAAGTTAAAGTTAAGAGGCCTGGGTTAACTGTATATTAAGTACCTTCTAAGTTAAAGTTAAGAGGCTTGGGTTAACTGTATATTAAGTACCTTCTAAGTTAAAGTTAAGAGGCCTGGG
Organism: Tegillarca granosa; assembly: GCA_029721355.1. Taxonomy (NCBI): domain Eukaryota; kingdom Metazoa; phylum Mollusca; class Bivalvia; order Arcoida; family Arcidae; genus Tegillarca; species Tegillarca granosa. The sequence continues at coordinate 24,253,329 of CM056601.1, forward strand.
TTAACTGTATATTAAGTACCTTCTAAGTTAAAGTTAAGAGGCTTGGGTTAACTGTATATTAAGTACCTTCTAAGTTAAAGTTAAGAGGCCTGGGTTAACTGTATATTAAGTACCTTCTAAGTTAAAGTTAAGAGGCTAGGGTTAACTGTATATTAAGTACCTTCTAAGTTAAAGTTAAGAGGCTTGGGTTAACTGTATATTAAGTACCTTCTAAGTTAAAGTTAAGAGGCTTGGGTTAACTGTATATTAAGTACCTTCTAAGTTAAAGTTAAGAGGCCTGGGTTAACTGTATATTAAGTACCTTCTAAGTTAAAGTTAAGAGGCTAGGGTTAACTGTATATTAAGTACCTTCTAAGTTAAAGTTAAGAGGCTAGGGTTAACTGTATATTAAGTACCTTCTAAGTTAAAGTTAAGAGGCTTGGGTTAACTGTATATTAAGTACCTTCTAAGTTAAAGTTAAGAGGCCTGGGTTAACTGTATATTAAGTACCTTCTAAGTTAAAGTTAAGAGGCCTGGGTTTACTGTATATTAAGTACCTTCTAAGTTAAAGTTAAGAGGCCTGGGTTAACTGTATATTAAGTACCTTCTAAGTTAAAGTTAAGAGGCTTGGGTTAACTGTATATTAAGTACCTTCTAAGTTAAAGTTAAGAGGCCTGGGTTAACTGTATATTAAGTACCTTCTAAGTTAAAGTTAAGAGGCCTGGGTTAACTGTATATTAAGTACCTTCTAAGTTAAAGTTAAGAGGCTTGGGTTAACTGTATATTAAGTACCTTCTAAGTTAAAGTTAAGAGGCTTGGGTTAACTGTATATTAAGTACCTTCTAAGTTAAAGTTAAGAGGCTTGGGTTAACTGTATATTAAGTACCTTCTAAGTTAAAGTTAAGAGGCCTGGGTTAACTGTATATTAAGTACCTTCTAAGTTAAAGTTAAGAGGCTAGGGTTAACTGTATATTAAGTACCTTCTAAGTTAAAGTTAAGAGGCTTGGGTTAACTGTATATTAAGTACCTTCTAAGTTAAAGTTAAGAGGCTTGGGTTAACTGTATATTAAGTACCTTCTAAGTTAAAGTTAAGAGGCCTGGGTTAACTGTATATTAAGTACCTTCTAAGTTAAAGTTAAGAGGCCTGGGTTAACTGTATATTAAGTACCTTCTAAGTTAGAGTTAAGAGGCCTGGGTTAACTGTATATTAAGTACCTTCTAAGTTAAAGTTAAGAGGCCTGGGTTAACTGTATATTAAGTACCTTCTAAATTAAAGTTAAGAGGCCTGGGTTAACTGTATATTAAGTACCTTCTAAATTAAAGTTAAGAGGCCTGGGTTAACTGTATATTAAGTACCTTCTAAATTAAAGTTAAGAGGCCTGGGTTAACTGTATATTAAGTACCTTCTAAGTTAAAGTTAAGAGGCTTGGGTTAACTGTATATTAAGTACCTTCTAAGTTAAAGTTAAGAGGCTTGGGTTAACTGTATATTAAGTACCTTCTAAGTTAAAGTTAAGAGGCTCGGGTTAACTGTATATTAAGTACCTTCTAAGTTAAAGTTAAGAGGCCTGGGTTAACTGTATATTAAGTACCCTCTAAGTTAAAGTTAATCTTATTTTTATAAATATGGTAAAACCCGCATATAAGGACCACCCATGGGGCCTAAAAATATGATTTTATTAACTTTATAGACAGATGTTTTTTATAAAGGTTTTTCATGTTGGAAGATGAAGCAAAATATCTTTTAAACACTAGTTTTAATGATCAGTTGGTCTTGTAAACATTTGACTGCCAAAGCAGGTTTTAACTGCATTTATAGGTGTTATAAAATAGAATGTATGTTATCAATTCCTTATACAAATAAATGAATGAATAAATGAATGAACGAACGATCGAACGAACGAACGAACGAACGAATGAAAGAATGGTTGTTTTAAGCCACAACAGCAATTTTACAACTATTTGCAGTTAGAAAATGTTAAAGTTACAATAGTATCAATAAGACTCTAAATAAATGTAAAATCTATTAATATAATATTACAGAAAAGATAATCCTTATATAAGGACATTGTATTAAACTTGTCTTAAACATAATCACACTTTTTTCAAGTTTCACTGTTTCTGTAAGAACAATTAACTTAAGGTTATAAGTGTCTTGATCAGTTTAAACAAGCTGCAACATATTTGATTTAAACAATATTTTATTCTATATTAAACATCAAATATAATTACAATTTGTACATAGGATTCTGGAACAAGAGCAATAACAAAGCTCTTATGTTAACCAGTCTCCCTATACATGTATCTTTAAATTACAATAGAAGCATGACCAATGACACATTAGGTATATAAATTAACAGAAGGCATTTAAGTTGTAGCAATGAAGAGAGAAAAAGAACAGAAATGATATAAGAAAAAATTAAATTTAAAATGATGGCATGTTGGTAAAATAAATTATGATGACATATTAGCTGAACAATGAAAAATATGAAAATTATGTTTATCCTTACGATAAAAAACGTTTGCTTCTTAAAATAAAATTTTGGACTTGAATAACAATTTGACAACTTTCTTCGAAGGATAAGGCAATGTCACCAAATAAAAGGATTTTTGTGTTTATTTCAAAAGGTAAAGTGTTAATAGTGTTTTCCAGGGTATTTTGGTAACGATTACAACATAAAAGGAAATGATCTGCACTCTCAATTTACCCACATTTGCAGTAAGGGTTGTCTACTAAATTCTTTTAAAGCTGTAATTTGAGTGAACTAGATTCTAATCTTAGTTTAGCATGAAGAGTTTGTTCTAACCTTGGGCCCACATTATACCATTTTGGAACTTTTGTTTTAGTTTCTAAACAACATATTTACCCCTCCCCCTTCACACACACACACACACACACACACACACACACACACACACACACACACACACACACACACACACACACCTTTATTTATATATAAATTTGTTTCCAAAAAACAAACCTTAAATCCTGATCAAATCTTTGCTGACAATTTTTAAAGATTTGCATCTGTGTTAAACACATGGCTTCAAAACTATTCCTTGTTTTCAGTGGTTGAATGATATCATGTGATTTGATCACCTCACCATCCAAATTCTGAAGTCTTGTAAATGTTTTAAGAAGACTGGAGCTGCAAAAGAGACACATTCCAAGGTTAAATAGAGACATCTAGCACTAAAATTTTTTTCTAACAATTAATGCTATGTCAAAGCCCCTGCCCCCAAGTCATTAAAAAGCCCATCAAAAATTCTGAAACAGTCTAAATCAGACAGCAATGAGTGTGAGCATGCTTATCAACCACTAGTATAATGAACAACATACAAATAAATTTACAGTAAAACCTTGTATAATTTCCCAAGTAACTATGCCAACTCACTTTTTTGCAGCAGTATTTTGAAGTCCCAAAATACATTTATTGTAGCAAATCTAATTTGATGTAACCCTTCTCCTCATCACTATACTTATCATTATGGCTGCTCAGTTGGTGAAGTGCTCGCTTCATATGTGGGAGAACAGGGTTTCAAACCCCGGCCGGGTCTGACTAAGACTTGAAAGTCGGTAGTGGCTGTTCTTTCACCAAACACTCAACATTTAGAAATGGTGTCATAAGGTCCTTCGGAGGAAACCTAAAACACTGATACCTCCTGTCATGCAGCACAGGCATGGCATGTTAAAGAATCCTCCCTGCACACTGCCTTAAGTGCACTGGAAAGGTCAAAATTTCTGCCAATTCACCTATAGCTGGTAATGTCTCAATACAAGTGAAATATTCTTGACTGGGACATAAAACCCCATTTAATCAAATCATCAACATACTGTCATTTAATAAAAAACTACTAGCAATTTGCTAGTTTACAAAGAGCACTTAGATGTAGAAATTGTTGATATAAAAAACCATACTCCTCAATATTTACTTTCAATGTTCAGATTATGTAAATGAGATGTAGGCACATAAAAAAATGCAAAAAGTGACATGAAGCAGATGTAGAAAAAATTCATACCATTGTACAATGTAATTATAAATAATAAAAATCATATATACATGTATCTGTCTTATTATGAAAGGAAACGAGTGAGTTATTGCTTGAAGCCACATCAGGATTATTGCAGCTAATCAGGGCTACCATTTTTTCTTATGGATAATATTATTATATATATCATATTATATACATTGTAATAGTATTTAACAAATAGTTCATGGCATTGCAGGAAGACCATCCCAAAGTAGTATATGGACAGAAGCCGAGCTAATTAATTCCAATATTAAGTACTTTGAGAAACAACAAAAGCTATATTAAGAATAACAGAAGAAAAATCGATGTAAATTCTAACATGGACAATTATATGGAAATAAAATACTGGGTTGGCCTGGAACATCAGTCTGTATACAGTTTTCTCGCATGTGTGATAGATTTATCTCAATGGTGGTACAATATTTATTCCATATTGCACCATGTGTGCGAACATGTAGCCTATCTGAATTGAACAGGGACTGCTTTTTTTCAATTGGAAAGGGTCATAATTTAGTGGAAAAAATAAAAAGATTTTTTATGATGAATTATATTATTTTTATTAAAAGATGCATATTTGTATATAAAAAGAAAACTTGTTGTTTTGTTGTGTCATGTAGGTTCACATTCTGCTGTGATTGAAATGTTGTTTGTTATAGTAGCATGTCTTGAATGCATCTGCTAGCAAAATCTTGCATCTTAATAGTAGGGATTCCTTTATTTTTTCTAAATTATATGTGAGAAAAATAATTAATTACTCAACTGAGGTCAAGATAAGGAAAATTCTGACCTTATGGCAGATTTTTTCATCTCAAACTTGGCAGTGCCTCGTTTGAGATGGAAAATCTGACCACTCAATCGAAATTTCCCCCATCTCGACCTCAGACTCAAAGAAAGTCTCTTTATATTACATATTACAATATGAATTCCTGCAGTGTATGTGAAACATTCTCATGTAAAAAAAACTCCGGTCTCATATAAAACAGTTCAGTCTAAATGACATAAAGATTATAGAGTGGAGTGAAGTAATGGAGTTTTACGCCCCAGGCAAGATTCTTTCACTGATTTCGAGGTGGTCAGTTCTGGGATGGTGGAGAAAACCGGAATGCCCGGAGAAAACCACCGACCTTCGGCAAGCGAACTGATGAACTTTCTCACATTAAGATTTGTCCAGAGTGGGATTTGAACCAAGGCAGTGAGAGACACTGTGATCCGTAAGCATGCGCTTACATCAAGATTATAGAACAAAATATATGTATCAGATATATACCTGAGTCCTGAATCTTCTAGAGGGTTCCCTGCTACATTTATTGTCTCCAAGTAAATACAGTTACACAGACAATCTAGTAAATGATCAGATTCTGGAAAAAATAAGGCAGATGTAATATTAATTTTCTATTTATTATTTGTTTGATTTTTACATGTATTTTTCTATTATTTTACACCAACTATAAAAATATTAATACTGTAAAATCACAAATATTTGTGGGGGATTAAATTTCTTTATTTTCTTGGGTTACTGAAAACCACGAAATTTAATGTCATCGAAAAATTTTAATTACCAATGCCCTCAATGGGATTTATTTTCACATTACTCAATTCCGCGAAAATTTCTACCGAAAAAATTGTTTAAAATGGCAAAAACCACGAAATTTCAAACCAACGAATATTAATGATTCTACAGTATTCCAATGAATTAGCTCTACTTTTTTACAACTGCTCTATACTGCTTAAATATTAATTTACAATGTACCTTGTAAACATAAATTATCAGTATAAAGGGCCTATAATCAAGATTATAGAAGGAATTTAAATCACATCTCTACTTAGTGTTTGTTCTAGACCTGTGTTAATACTACAAAATTCCTAATGCAGTAAATATGTGAATTATTTTTTAAAGATGCATCATTTTTGCAACTATTCAGTAAATGAGTGGATCATTTTTTAAAGACAACATTTTTGTAACTGTCAAAGACTGGAATAAGTAAATGATAAAATAGTATCAACTGAACTCAACGAAGCTTTAAATGATATCAGTAGATTGGTCACATAATAAACTTGTGAATTAAAATAAAAAATGACATAAAAACTACAATGCATTGCAACATTTCTTCCTGCATTCTTTAACTCTAAGTTTAATTAAATACTTTTGCATGTTAAACAATGGATTTTTATGAACTTCAACTGACAAATAAAATTTGGTAAGCAATGATAAATTAAATCAGTTCAGATAGATATGTAACTGAGCAGTTTTAAGCTCAGACTCATAAATATAGGGTTGAGGGTTTCAAGCCCTAAAATGCATTATATGTATGTCTTTGTGACGGCATTTACATTTAATTTTACATTTGACCAGTTTAGTGCTCTGGTATTTGAACTGCTTTTACATCATATTCCTTAAAAATAAACTGAAAATCCATATATCTTCTACCAAGGGAGGTAACTCTAGTGTTCTCAAACATAGGTCGCCAGGGCAGTGAGTTATCTGAGAAGACAAAAAACAATTTCTAACCATGGTTCTAAACCGTTTGAAGTCAGCAGAGAATGCCAGAATTCTAGACATACACCCATCTACAATTTCCAAAGTTTTGAAGCAGTATTGCGATGCCAGAGCAATAACACAAAGTAGCTTTACCTGTTATCTGATTATTACTGATGTTAAACTCCTGTAATACATGGAAATCTTCAAATGAAACTAATTCTTCCAGGCTGACAAAGTGTAAAAAATACAAAAAGTACAGAATTAAACACAGTACAGTACATTTAATTTCTCTAATTATATTTTTTTATGTTTTCCCTCAAGACCTGTGCTCCTATAGTATTGCCTTAGAATTAAAGTCTGAGCCGAGACTATAGGTTATAGTACAAAAACCGTTTTCGACAAATGAAAAAAAAAGACAAACTATTCCCATGGAAATAAAAATTCTATATATATATCAATATAGCAAAATCTTGATCTATCGTATTTTTATATTCATATCTGCAAAACAAGATGTCATGTTGTTTACAAATGACAGAGTCTTCAAGGGAGAGATAAATGTTTCTAAGGTGATATGTGCCAGAGTATAGAATGTGTCTGGAAAAACATATAGTATCATGCTGTTAAGGGCACTACTGTCATTGTCAAGAAATGCTAAGACTATATGAAATAGAACTCATGTAGGTGACCAATCAGTATTGTGCAAATTATCATGTGATGTACTAAATATTTGTAATGCCTGTAAACAAGTCCAGATACACAAATGTTTAAAGTGATCTTATTGTCTATTACATGTCTTATCATACTTATATAATTGCAATACTCGAATTTCACATGTAGCATTTTTAGTCAAAAGCTGAAAATCATTTTTTTTCCTTCTCATTGCTTTTTTGCATCATAACTGTGATATGACTAGCCTCCCCCACTTCTCTCTTAGAAATAAGATTTATGAGGGATTTCAGCAAATTTCACATCTTTATCATAATTTGATTAGCAATCTTCCAATCTTGTTCAATGGTTGGAGTATAGTTATTAAGTTTTATGACAAAAGCAAGATATTTCACTTATATCAAGACAGTCAGTTGTGGAATAGTAGAGAAAATCTGAGTGCCTGAAGGAATCTACTGACTTTTGACAGCTGACAAAACTTCCCGAGTGAAACTTGATCCCTGGGGATGAAAGGAGCTGTGATCTGCAAGAGAGCACTTTAGATCACTCAATCAAGATCAAAGAAATACATTTCTGACTAACTTTATATACATGTACATCAGAGATATATATGTGAAGCATTTACCCGTTTTGTCCTAGATTAAGTGTATAGAGCAAGGGAAGCCATAGCTTTGTCGCTTCCTCTATTGAAGATATACTATTATCTTCTAGTAGTAAGCTGCACAATAACACCTGGTTGACTAGATTTGGTACCTGTAACAATAAAAAAATTATGTAATTATCTATATGCATCCAGTGAAAAAAAGTAAAAGATAAATGGGTAATTGTGAAAAAAAAATCACACATAAAAATATGAAGTTGCATTCACTCAAATAATGACCATTTTACTCATAAAAAATATGTTCCATTCACTCATAAAAAATATGTTCCATTCACTCATAAAAAATAAGTTCCATTCACTCATTTTCATTCACTCATAACACATATGTTCCATTCATTCATAACAAATATGTTCCATTCATTCATAACAAATAATGGTCCATTTTTAAATGAAAATTATGAGTTGCTTTAAGTCCAAAATGATCACTGTATGTTATGTATTAAAAATGAAATATTAGACTAAATTCAGTGATAACCAGAACTATCCAAGGGATTATTTGTATACCTTCCTTTTCCTTTCAAATCTGTATAAACAATCACCCATAGACAGAACATAAGAAAATAAGGGTACATATTTTATTTTATCTTTTATTTTGATGGTGTTAAGTTTCAATAAGACAGATACCAGTAATAAAAAACTTAAACCCCATTACTCTAATGTTCCTGAATAATTTTTTGAAAGAATTTTGCAGTCCTAAAATCTATTTTTTTTTATATTTTAATTAAAAGCCCCCCCCCCCCCCTCCTCAATTTATTGTCAAACTTTTTATAACACTTAAAATCTGATTGAACAATTGAACAATTAATAGCAATAATTTTGAGGTTTTACTTAAATATTGACCTTTAACAAATTGTTTGATGTGACATCTAACTGTTGTAATAAACATAATTTATCTATGTCTTCTAGTTCCTGAAGATGATTCTGGGACAGATTTAACACCTGTAAAGTGGGTGTGGCACTTATACCATTAGTACTTATCAGCTGATTATGTGATAAATCTAAGGTATGGAGTCTTCTTAATTCTTCTAAACCACCTGAAAATAAATATATAATGTATGTGTGTGTAAGGTATTTTTATGTTTTAGGCCACTGTTGTTTGGGTCCCTATTATAATTGTGACTTTTTGTACTAACAATCATTTTAACACAGGTAAGCCCTTTACACATTCTTTGTATTAATTTCAAACAGATTTGAAACACTTGCATAAACATCCACAACATAAGTACTTGCACATTTACATGTACATGTATTAATTCTTGAGATTCACAACATTGTGTCTGATTGCTAATACCTAAAAAGGCTGTCACACACAATACAAAACAATATGAAACAGAATTAAAAACACAGAATGATGATTGCAAAACGTCCATTATATACATGCAGTAATGAACTTTTGGATTTATGTAGATGATTTTGAACATATACATGTACATGTAGTATAACAAGATGAATTGCAAAATTTCTGATTAAACTGTATATTATTTTCTCCAGAAGTACAACAGAAATAAATTCATTTCAAGGTACTAAATAAGCAAAAATTGTTCAGCATGAACAGCGCCAAATAATAAACATATCATATCAATAAAAGAACCAAATATATGTTCTTTTTTATTTATTTGATTCACAAAATTATCTAAATAAAATACAAATTAAAATTGCCATAGGTAAGTAAAATATCTTTAATTTTTTTTGAAGAAAACTAAATGAAAAAAAAAATATAAATTTGATACAATTACACCTACCTAATCTAGTGATTCTGTTGTGTGATAGATTAAGCCATCTTACATTGGTACAACCATCCAGGCCGTGTACACTACTGATTTTGTTCTTTGACAGATTTATGTACACCAGGTTACCTAAATCTTTAAGGTCTATATACTCTAAATAATTATCCTGAAAACAAAAGTGGAAACTTATGCCAATGATTAAATTTTTACAGTTAAACCTTGATTCATTCAACACAAGTCAAAACTCATCAAAAATGGTTAATTTTCTTTTAAAATAAAGCCTTGATTAATAGCAAACCCTTATTCAGTCAAAATTTGGCATTATAAAGGTGTATGATGAAAAGGTTAGAGAGTGGAGTGGAGTAATGGTGTTTTAAGTCCCAAACAAGAATCTTTCACTTATTTCGAGGCGGTCAGTTCTTGGATGGTGGAGGACACCAGAGTTCCCAGAGAAAACCATCAACCTTCGGCAAGCGAACTGACAAACTTTCTCACACTAGGATCTGTACCAAGTTGGATTCGAACCCAGGCAGTGAAAAGGTTAGAGAGGATTACATTATAAAAAGAAAAGTGAAAACAAAAGGATTTTGAGACTTTAAAATATTGCGGTGATTAGAAAAGTAGCAAGAAAGGAGCAGTTTTACAATTTGGTTTCACTGACCAACAATCTAGAAATGATGATGAATATATACAACACAAAAATACTCAAAAATTATGAATTATTAAAAAGTTACATTTTACAAATAAAATGTATACCAAAAAAAAATATTTAAAGTCTAAAAACATTTAAACTGATTCAAATAAAAAAATTATGTATAATTTTATGTAAAATTGTATACATTTTCTGAAGTGTACTTCATATTAATATTATCATACACAGATACATGTCCGTTTTGCTATTTAAAACAAAATCTGTTTTAAAAAATCGAAATTTCTATCAAGAAAATGGAAATCAAATGCTTCTATATGTTGAAGCCCCCTCCCCCTTCAAATTGAAATATGAAGTCACCAGCAAAGTTCTGTGCACTTTGAGTTATAAAAGTTCTACTGCAAAGGTATGTCAGTTCAGTTAAGAAAAAGGAAAGAAGATGAAGAGTTTTTTGCCAGTTTCCACAGTATCAGAAATCTTACCTTAAAATCAACAAACTGCAGCTGTTTACATTGTTGTAAGCCCTCGACTGCTACCAGATTACAGTTGGTCATTTTTAGATATTTAAGTCCCCAACACTGACCCAAAGTAGATATATTACAACCAGGCAGATCCTGTAACTGCACTGTAGTCACCTAAAACAATCAAAAGATACATGAAATGTAGATAAACCTTGGTTAATTACCACCATTTCTATTAGGTTTTGGCATTCTGAGTTTTACAATAAATCAAAGAGAATTATAGATAAAATAAAGAAGAAACAGACTTTGTTATTCTAAATATTTGTGTCAATGAGAGAGGTGGCAAATGATCAAGTTTTAATATATATATCTTGTTTGAAAATCAACTTCTGGTCATAAGAAAAGTTGATAACTACTGCAATCAAAATAGAGTTTGTAACTCCTCAATTCACCCATGAATTCTTTACATGGTTCACATTTTTAGGCAAAGAAATAAAATGATGATTATGAAAACTTTTTACAAGCATGAAAAGCACTAAAATTTTGATTAAAATTTTTAAAAGGGACAAAAAAAAAAAAATGACAAGATTTAATGTCCAATTTGAGAATTGCAGGTGCTTGTACTCTTGGGGAAACATTAAGACTTTAAATAACTAAAAACTAAATGAGTTATATTGGATAATACTAACCTGCCTAAGTGTTTCTACTTTAGCTGCTGTAGTAATGATGACTTCCTCTAAAAGTTGTAATTTCTTTGCTGATGAGGGACGTCTCACTGATCTTTTGTTCTTATTTGCCAATTTCATTTTCCATGGCTCATTACTAATTTTGCTAAAGTAATTAAAAAGTTGTCTTATCTACAAATGCTTACACTTACACAAACAAAACTAGAGAAACTTGATTAACCCTTGCACCCCTCTAAGTCCTTGCGAGTGGCTCAGTTTAGAGCATCTGACCTGACAGTGGAAGGTCAGGAGTTTGAACCCCAGCCTTGTCATTCATAAGACATTAAAATTTAAAAAATTGCTTCCTCACCTGGTGCTCAGCATTAAGAAAACAGAGTACTGACTTATGCCAGGATAATTTGGCTTGGGATGTGAATGCTTCTTTGTGACATACTGACTCAGTGAGCTAGCACCTTAACAAAAAGTAGCCCAGACAATACAGAACAAGACAGACCATATTATATAATAAACACCTGCACACTTCACACATACATGAACTTGTTCTTAGATTAATCCTAAGAAATTAATAAACTTGCTCTCATCCTGAATAGCTGAAATACCGCTGATATGACAACAAAGAACATTTCAATCTACCTGTCTCTAAGCTTATTATGTCTGCAAAACCCTGCTTTTTGTCTTGAATCTGGTTTTAATTTGAGTCTCCAATTTACAAACTTCCTTTCTAAATGTGATCAGATTCAATCTTAAAATCAAATTCCTTTTAAGCAACAGACATGATAGAACAGCTTTTTATATCATTTTGATCATCTTTTTTTAATATTAAAAACAAGAAAATGTGGTATGACAATAAACAAAGCAAACATCAGCAATAATTTCTTAAACATTTCATGCCTATTTATACTTAAGTAGAAATAGTGAATTTATGTTTGGATTTTAGATTAAACCAAACGTTTTCCCATCCTATATTCAACTAATGAAATCATAAAAAATCAAATTAAACTAGAGATTGTAACTGGGATACCAGTTACGTATGATTCCCACCATCCATAATCTATATATTGTCTAAAATATACACCTGTTGATGGACTGATCTCGAGATGGATCGATAGTATCCATTACTAGCAATCGAAAGCTGACTAAGAGAAAGGGCGGAAGACAAGTAAATTTAAAGTTAACATCGAATTGTACAATTATAATTCGAGTAGTATTCATTTTAATATATATTTTCATTCCCTCATACCCCCTTGTTGCAACAACGTTTTTTGTTAAAAGAAACCAATTGGATCTGCATGTTTAAATTTATAATTCGAAATGTATGTAAATTTTACAAGTTCAATAGATCAGAATCATGCGTTCTGTCTTCTAACATAGACCCTATCCATTAATTTGGCAATTACAATTAGCTGGTGTATTTTGATTGGACAAGTATTCAACTTTGATTGATAGCAAATCTATTTCACGAACTGTGACCAACAAATTTGATTGACGTGTGTCATGTCTGTGAAGTAGCCATAACCTACATACATTGTATTTAATTTAATGGATAATTGACAAAGAGATTGAAGCAATTATACATATCAAAACATGTAATAATGCTATTGAATTTGTTTACAATTCTTTGAATAGGAATTTAATCCTGTAAAATTGCCTTAAGAAATGAAATCAAGTTTACCATAAGATAGTGTTTCTTGACTGAGGGTGGGTGTTAAGAATTCTGGTTTCCCACCCCTAACCTCTCTTGAAAAGGATTTCCTGGAGGTTTTTATCACTCTTTTCAAAAGTCCATAATGAACAAGAAAATATACAGATGAGTGGAAGGGATTTTAACTATTTAAAAGCTATACATGTACATAGCACTACCCACAGTGGGAAATGACCTTAGATGCCCTTTATTAATATCACTCAATTCAAGAAACCAGAAAATACATAAATTAGGGGTGGGGATTTCAATTGTTTAAAATTAACTTAGCACCACCCAGCCCTACCCTTCAGTGGGAAAGGACCTTAGGGGTCTTTGATTAGTGTCATTCTTTTCATTTTATCATTAGGAACCAGAAAATATATACTTTAGGGGTGGGGATCTCAACAGTTTAAAAGTTATGACAAAGCCCTATACAGTCTAACTTGTGTTAGCGGCCACTTGTATAAAGCTGCCACTTGTCTATAATGGCCATATCTTATTCCCCCCGATGGATTTTGTTCTTTATTTCACCTCTATATAGCGGTCACTGTCATATGCGGCCAACGGCCACCATTTTTCCGACCCAAACCTTTATTAACAGAACTGTGTATAGCGGCCATTTGCTATGTTTACGAATCTTCGTCAGTTTCCGGAAATTTCCGGAACCAGGCGGCATAAAACAAAAAATCCCATAATGCAATTCTGTTTATATGTATCTAAGCGGCCATATTGAGTAAAGCTTACATTGCGATAATACATTGACTTTTTTTTTCACATACAATAATATTTGATGTTTTTTTTTTTTTCATTTGGCCATAGTAAATGGAATGCATTGACTTTAGAACAGCGAGTAGAATTGTTAAATAAATCTGAAAAGGGGAAATTAAGTACTAGGAAACTTGCGGAAGTTATGGTGTTGAACAAACCCAAATCAATTCAATCAAAACTGTGTTATCCGACTATGAAGCAAATATATCTTGAGAAATAAACCCTGTGTGCCGTTCTACTGCTAACGGACATTTATTTCGTTAGTCTGGAAATCGTGCCAAGATGCGATATCAAGTCATTTCGGCACCAGTGTAAAAAGTCATTTCGGCAATGATATTTTGGCACCGATTTAAATTCAATTCCACACCAACTACGATTGAAAAAAAAAATTAATTATTTTTAATAACGATATGTAAACAGTAAATTTGACAGTTACATATGACACAGATAATCATAGCTCTGATCACTAAACCATGTAATTCATTATGTAACAACTTCCTTTGAAGTCTGAATTAGCAAGAATGTGACGTGTGTCTGAAGTGACCCAATTATGTTGGTACAGGTGTAAGCATTCTAAGAATAAAACTTTACTATGCAACACCCCTATACATAGCAAAAAAAAGAGAGAGAGAGAGAATAGAACAATCAACCATTTAGACATATTTATGTTACGAGGCCAGCGTGGTGTAAAGGATTTGTAAATTCCTTAAGATGTTGAATAAATTATTTAAAAAAATATTTATTTTTTTTTTTGGTTAATCCCAAGTTTCAGAAGGAACAATTTTATTAATTTGGGTACAGTTTCATTTGGGTACTAAAATGAATAAGAAAGAACGATTCAGATAACAATTTTAATGATCCTTGATATAACTTGTCTATAAAGGTCACCTGTCTATAAAGGCCACTTTGGCCGTATCCCTTGAGTGGCCTTTATAGACAGGTTTCACTGTATATGGTTTTATAGCACACTGTAAAGTGTTTAAGGAAAAATTGGTGATTTTTGTTTTTAATACCCCATCTTCCTGTCCCTCCCCCAATAAATACACATGGATGTAAAAACTTTAATGGTGCAGGAACCTATCCTTAAATTTTGAACGAGATTGAATGATGCGTTTAACTTGTTTGGCAGTGCTGATAAAAATTGATATATTTTTAACAATTTAATAAATAGTAACTGAGAATTTATTAAGAACAAATTCTGTATGTGAGAAAGAGGTTAGTCACTTAATTAACATGTAGTTCATT
The DNA here is from genome assembly GCA_029721355.1 of Tegillarca granosa. Lineage (NCBI taxonomy): Eukaryota > Metazoa > Mollusca > Bivalvia > Arcoida > Arcidae > Tegillarca > Tegillarca granosa. The sequence continues at coordinate 24,268,365 of CM056601.1, forward strand.
AACATTCAATCATTTTTGTTTAGTGCTTAACTTTATACATTAATTCAGATTACCCATTTTTATCGGGCGATCATATATCTGAGAAACTGAATAAGAAAGAAGAAGATTCTGTAATAGTTATCTCTCTTTGAACGTATTGGACAGAAAGATGTTTGGTATTAAATTACGCAATTTACACGCACCGACCGCTGAGCCGTCGAGATAGAAAAAAATTTGATCATTTATCCATATCTACCAAGATAGCAGATTGTTGGTACCAAATTTCATCGAAACCCATCATACCGTTTCCGAGTTCTGCACCGGACAATTTTAAGGAAAAAAAAAAAGAATAATAATAATAATAAGAAGAAGAAGAAGAAGAAGAAACAGAATGAAAACAATATGATTCCCCACCTTTGGGTGGGGAATCATAATAATTTTGAATAAGTTACTTTAGAATACTTGCTTTCCATAAAACAAAAGAGATATCAGAAGAAATATCAAATTTAACAACATTATTTTTTCACACTTTTGTGTCTTTAAATGAAAATGAACTGTAACAATAAAGTTTATCAAGCATTAGCCATTCTGTCTATGCCACCATTTTTCAACCTGACATAGATCAGAAATACTTTTATCTTAAACTACTGCCATTCAAAAAATAATGGTTTGGTAAATATATATATGATACTGTTAAAAAAAAAACTAAAATAAGCAAGAATTTTAATTTCATTACACGTATAATTATTTTTTAGATTTACAGTACCTCCATGGTAGACAATCTTTGATCCACTGTATCCTCTTTTTATCCATGTTCTCAGGTAATCCATCTATAACATTGTGTGAAGACAATACCTTCCTGTATGTATATATAAAATAAAACGTGAAGTACTTTACAACACGAAATGACTACAAACAAATAACAGTACAAAACAAGGAATACTAGTACATTGAAAATAAAACAAAAATAAACTAAAATAATGGCCCACTGAACTTTTATTTTAAAACAAGTGTATTGTTGGTCATTCAAATACTGTCAATTTTATTTGTTGAGTAAAAAATTTTTGATTTCGTAATTTTCAAAAAACTTTGATGGTAGAAAATTGTGAAAATGTTGTGTTTTGTGGACATAATTAAGGGACTTTGGTAAATAAATATTTCCACAGATATTAAATTTCCACTGTATTTCAGTTCCCCACAAATACTTGTGATGTTACATTTACCCTGGCCATTGAGAGCTTGCTAAGATGATGATGATAGTAATCCAGGAAGACTCGATTGTACTCATAATCAAACATAATTTTATTAAACTATATACATATATATCCATTCTTTGTATCACTTATACTGATAACTTAACAAAGATATTGCTCAGAATCCAAGGAACTGGCAGAAAAACCATAAGATTAAAAATATATCTCCTATATGGATCCAAGGCTATGTCTTGTTAACATTTAAACTCTCTCTCTCTCTCTCTCTCTCATAACTCTTGGATTTATGAAATCAAAATAATGCAAAGTTATAAATAAAAAACCTTTTTGTTAAAGTAAATGCACATAATGGAACTCGCCAGCATACCATGTGATCAATACCTCAACGTTTGTGCGGAATGAAATGGATAATGTTTCAAAGAATATTCCCAAAAAGAAAATCGTTATTACGAGAAAGTGTCACTTTATGCCATTCCATTGCCAATAGAAATAATAATTTCGCACAAACACTATGAGGTATAACATTGAGCTCTGGGGAATTCCATTGTTCTCTCAAAACCATACATTCAGTAAATACACATTAATGTGTGTACTAACCTATCCGTGTCTTTTTCCTCTGCTCCAAACAATAAGTCATCTAGATCATCCTCTGCTGTGTTATTTTCAGATATTTTGTCTTTTCCAGATTTACCATGTGGTTCTTTTTCTACACTTTTCTTAATTTCTGAGCTTTTTCTTAAACCAAGTTTATCTAATTTTCTAAGTGCTATACTTTCATTACTTTTTCTCAAATCAGCTTTGTTCATTGTTTCTAGTTCATGTTTCATAGATTCTCTATTGTTCATGAATTCAACTGACTTTTCTTTATTTTCCTCCTGCAGTTTTTCAGTCTCCTTTTCTTTTCTTTTTCTTTCTTCTTCTTTTTGAAGTTCTAGCTTTCTTTTCTCTTCTTCCCTTTTTTGTTCTTCTTCTATTCTTTGCTCTTCCTCTTTTTTCTTTCTCTCCTCTTCTTCCTTAAGCTTTCTCTCTTTTTCTTCTCTTTGTCTCCTCTCTTCTTCTTCTCTTTTCCTTTTCTCTTCTTCCCTCTGCTTCTTTTCCTCTTCAATCCTTTTTTCTTCTTCCTTCTTTTTTCTCTCTTCTTCTAGCCTAAGTCTTTCTTGTTCCTTTTTCTTTTCTTCCATTTCTTTCTTAAGTCTCTCTTGTTCTTCTCTTTTTCTTAATTCTTCTTGTTCTTTCCTGTTCCTTTTTTCTTCTTCTTCTTGTCTGATTTTTTCCTGCTCTTCCCTCTTCTTCTTTTCTTCAGCCTCTAACTTAGCCTTTTTTTCTTGTTCTTTTTTAATTCTAGAAGCAAAATTATACAGAAAAACATTTACATGTAATTGCATACTGTTACCTTTATATAACATTATAATTACATTATCTTTTATTAGCTTTTATTACTGTTTGAGTAACTATTTCTATGATTACAATTGAATTAAGCTCTGTTTTTTTTTTTTTTTTTCAAGTATTCAAGTCTAGTCGTAACTAAATATTGCTATGCACATACAAGGTTATTGTAAAATATTTCTTTAAAAAGGAAACTGTTGCTGCTATGGGGATTTGAAATGTCAAAAATGATGACATTAACACCAGAAGTGATATTTTTGGTGATGCATTAAGTTGTATGCGAAAAAGAATCCACCATTTGCCAAATATCCATAGCCACAACTTTTACTGTGTGCAGATTTATTCCATGGTAATTAGGGATGTGCCTATCAATTTCCCATTACAACTTGACTCAAGTAAGTGATAAATACCAAACTAAATTCAGGTGTCTTTTAATTTTTATGATAATTAAGCATAATTCACTGTCATAAACACAGTGACTCAAACAGTAGATGTCATTTCTCTATACATTATTATAAAAACAACAAATCCCATATTTATTTTTGTTGCTACATGTAGTTTTTTTTTTTTTTTTTTTTTTTTTTTAGAAAATTACCTTAGCACATTTAAAATACTTATTTAAATTACAATTAAAATATTTAAGTGGAATAAAAAATTTTCTATAATTTATTGTAAATTTAAGAAATAAAAAGACAGTGGGATAGATTTTTCTTGTTCATGTAAAAGTGTGTTTGTTCTTCTCTTTGCTAACTGAACTTAAAAATCACATTATTTTTTATACTTTATTATTTTTTTTATATTTTATACCTTTCTACTTCAGCCTCTCGTTTAATTCTTTTCCTTTCTTGTTCTACTTCTTTTATTCTGGCTTCCTCTTTCCTTCTCTTTCTTTCAATTCTTTTCTCATCCAACATGTTTTTATACTCCCTTCTCACACTGAAGAAAAAACAAATCATTCTCATGATATAACTATAGTAAAACCTGTATATAAAAGCCACCCTTAGGGACCTAAGAAACACTGTTTATGAATAACATGTCAGCATGTTATAACTGGTTAGCTTTATATGGCAATAGAAGTTATAGCACTATAAATTTTTTTTCTAGACAGTTCAATGACTATAATTACATTTCGACTTTATAAAAGATCTATATTTTAACACTAAAAAAAAAAATCATTGCAGAAAATGACATGGTGGGTGATAGTAGTTCATTCAAACAGCCAAAAAATGTCACACATACATGTACCCACACATACCCACTAGCAAAAAAAAAAAAAAAAAAAAAAAAAAAAAAAAAAAAAAAAAAAAAAAAAAAAAAAACTGCAAGTCAAGTGATCAATGATAATTATAGCTTATATATTAAATACATTTCATCTCTGACATAGATTTATAGAAGAAAATCATTGAAAGTGTAAATATACAGTAAGTACTGCAAAATTGAAATTAGTCATAGTCAGATGCATACATGTAAGATCTGTATCTGGATTGGATTTTGATGGCTGCTTCTTGTTGTTTGTGTTCATTTTTCTCTTCTTCATTCTTAATTATTGCTGTTAATTCTTCCTTTTCATGCTGTATTTCTTCCTCCATTTTATGAATATTCTCCTAAAAATACATTAAAATTACAACAAACTATTATTATTGATGATTATTATTTTTACATGTAGTATTCAACTATAAACAGATATTTTCAGAATTCCTAAATTTAGAGTCAAAATATTGAAAAGTTAACTGTATGGTTTGTTAAAATTTGATTTAAAAACATCTTTAAAATAGGCAAATTTGGCAGGTTTAATTCCGGTGTGAACCCTCTAACAAGGATTTTTGAGAAAATACTTTAAGAGTGAAGCACAAACCAAAATATGCAATTACCTGATACCTACGAATAAGTGGAATCTTAGTATGAACTCAATAACAAATTATGACAGTTTTAATCAATACTATTTAGACAAAAATGACAACTAAATACTTTAAGAGTGAAGCACAAACCAAAATATGCAATTACCTGATACCTACGAATAAGTGGAATCTTAGTATGAACTCAATAACAAATTATGACAGTTTTAATCAATACTATTTAGACAGAAATGACAACTAAATACTTTAAGAGTGAAGCACAAACCAAAATATGCAATTACCTGATACCTACGAATAAGTGGAATCTTAGTATGAACTCAATAACAAATTATGACAGTTTTAATCAATACTATTTAGACAGAAATGACAACTAAATAATCTAAGCAGATTGATTCAACTGAACCAAAATATGACTCAATAAATCAGAGAAACAAAATCCATTAAAATCTCACAAAAATATCAACAAAAAAACATTGTATCTGTACACATAGAAATACTACCTCAAAACATTGTATCTCTACACATAGAAATACTACCTCAAAACTTTGTATCTCTACATATAGAAATATTACCTCAAAACTTTGTATCTCTACATATAGAAATATTACCTCAAAACTTTGTATCTCTACACATAGAAATATTACCTCAAAACTTTGTATCTGTACACATAGAAATATTACCTCAAAACTTTGTATCTCTACACATAGAAATACTACCTCAAAACTTTGTATCTCTACACATAGAAATATTACCTCAAAACTTTGTATCTCTACACATAGAAATACTACCTCAAAACTTTGTATCTCTACACATAGAAATATTACCTCAAAACTTTGTATCTCTACACATAGAAATATTACCTCAAAACTTTGTATCTCTACACATAGAAATATAACCTCAAAACTTTGTATCTCTACACATAGAAATATTACCTCAAAACTTTATATCTCTACACATAGAAATATTACCTCAAATTTTTGTATCTCTACACATAGAAATACTACCTCAAAACTTTGTATCTCTACACATAGAAATATTACCTCAAATTTTTGTATCTCTACACATAGAAATATTACCTCGAAATTTTTTATCTCTACACATAGAAATATTACCTCGAAATTTTATATCTCTACACATAGAAATATTACCTCAAATTTTTGTATCTCTACACATAGAAATATTACCTCGAAATTTTGTATCTCTACACATAGAAATATTACCTCAAAATTTTGTATCTCTTTTTCTATCTCTTCTTTCTTTATCTTTTCTTCTTGTTCTAGTTTCTCTTTCTGTACCTGTTTTTATCATAAAAAAATGATATGAATTATTAATTAACTTATTAACTCATAATTATTCTTTTAGAAATTGAAAACATAATGTAAGTCTTGTGAATGTAATTGTTTGTCATCAGTAAGCATAAATGTTAACACATGAAAATATAACCGTGTATATCTTTTATCATATTTAATACAAATGTAGTTTGAAGTGTCCCGGAAGTCTTTTAAGGCTGGATGTAATATGTTTCATACTACCCGGTAATTGTAAACATTGTATTTATTTGATATTTATATGACTTTTGACACTATTTAAGCATTGCCTTTAATTTTTGTTGGGCCTATGGAGAAATAACTAGAATGCACTTTGCATAAATCCTGTGTAGCATGTTTATCTATCCCCTTGTTTAACCATTTAATTGATCGCCTGATCATATGGAAGCATTTCGAAGCTGTAGCTCTAACATAAATCATCTAATACTTTGATTGCAAAAACATAAAAGAAAAAAAAACATGTTGATGTTTATCATTGAATACATGTACATACAGGTTAAGCAAAATTAAAAAAAAAAATAAAAACCAAACACACAAAAAACCTACTAGCTGTTTTTGAGCTAGTCCCATCTTTTCCTTTTCAATTTCATGATGTATTTTTAGACGTTTTTCTTCAGACTGCCTTTCTTCTTTTTCTTCTATAATTTTCTTTTCCAGCAATTCCTTTTAAAGAAAACATTAAACAATTATCTATTATTGTGTGACCTATAAGATGGTTATCTTTTGTAATTAACTTTGAATAAACTTGCAAAACAGTTGAATTTTAAAAGCTTTTACATCATTTTTGGAAAACCTGTTAAACCGTTAAATCACAAATGTTGGGGGAGTGGGGGGGGGGGGGGGGGGTTAAATTTTGCTATTTCTGTGAATTAATGTAAACTGCGAAAATTAATGTCAATGGATTTTTTAATAAAGGCCCCAAATTCCACAAAATTTTCTACCAACAATTTTTTTAAATTGCAAAACCATGTTAAATTTTGCTATTTCCGTGGATTAATGAAAACCATGAAAATTAATGTCAATGAATTTTTTAATAAAGGCCCCAAATTTCACAAAATTTTCTACCAACAATTATTTTAAATTGCAAAACCATGAAATTTTAATCCAACAAATATTAATGATTATACAGAATATGTACATATATATATGGCTCTATATCTTTATACTAAACTGGAACTAATTCTTTCCAATAACATAAAACAGCTACTTTTATTGTTTTACAGAAATGGCAGGTGTCTTCAATAAAGGATAATGTCTCACCCAAAATTTAGTTAAATTCTGATCAGTCGGTTATGGAAAAGAAGAATAAAGTTTAGGCAATGACGGATGGACAAATGCATGCTTCACCATTCCATAAGCTGAGCTTGTTGGTTAGTTGAACTTAAGAGCCAATCTAAAATACCTTAACATTTGTTAATTGAATATTCAGAAACTGATATATATACAATGCTCAATTAAAGGAAAATGACACATTTTCTGTACTATAATTTATATACATTATGTATTCATAATATCATTAAAATTGCTTTTATGCAGATCCTACCTAGCATGAGGAAGTTTGTCAGTTCTCTTACTAAAGGTCAATGGCACTGCAGTTACCTCTTCTATTCCAGAACTGACTACCTCAATATCAGTATAAGAATCCTAATTGTGGTGATAAACACCATTACTCCACTCCACTTCTGATACTTACTTTTTCTAGTCTTTCTTCTCTCTCCTTCCTTTGCTTTTCCATATATTCTATTTCTCGTTTCATCATCTGCTGGAAAAATAGCTGGTTTTCGCTGACAAGAACCAATGCCTTTTGATCTTCTAAAAAAGATTAAATTTTGATAATTTCAAATTAAAAAATGAAAACATAATTCAACTGAATATCATTAATTTTCAATTTCACTGTTAAGGAATTTTTTTCTGTAAGGAAACACAGTTTCTACTTCAACTCTTTGAAACAAGACAGGGAGCATACTTGAATTTTGCCTATAAAAAATAACTGTATCCAATTTTTCATATTTATCTTCTTTTACATATTAAATTAACTGTTTTTCTTATTTTCCTTAAAAATTTAAATCTTATCTAATTTTACATGTAAAATTAACTATTAATCTTATTGTTCTTTTAAACCAATAGCTTTTCTAATTTAACAAGTATATTAAACCATTATTGTACATATTCTACATTTTTTAATTTTTCGAAATTGTTTACTAAATCTTTTAGTTGATTTATTTGAAATTTGACTTACCAGGATCACTGGTTATTTCCCCATTTTGTACTTCTTCCCCCGATTCATCCAAGATAGGAACTAAATCCTTAGTGTCTGTATTAGTCATTAATTCGTCATCATTGTCAGAGTCACCATCTTCATCTTTCTTTGAATCTTCCAAAAGCTTTAACACAATTAACAATAATTAAGTCATAATTTATGTATCATTCATCATGTGCACTGGACACAAGTTTTGTCCTTTTACATGTACTGGTACTTCCTAAGTCATTATTTTTATAATTACCGGTACATCTCATTTTGTGTTTCTTAAATGTGAAGTTTGTTGTTTCATTCATTATGGTTGCTCTATAAATTGTCACATACCAGTACTTGTTGTTCAGGAGCTATACATATCATTCAGAAAGAATGTACAATAAAACATATAATGGTAACAAACCCTATATACGGACCACCTGTTCATTATGATCAGTGTTTATGGCCCACTGCTTCATCTTTTTCCACCAGAAATAAATTAATTAGTCCATGTTTTTGTTTAAGTATCATAGTGGTCTAAGATACAGGTTTCACAGCAATTTCACATTTTTCCAGTTTGTCAAATCACTCAATGAGTGCCTACAGAAATTCTTGGAGCTAATCCTTTCTTTTTAAGAAGTCTTGATTTCTCTAAGTATGAAAATATTGCCAGACTGCAGATTGAAAATGGGTGGTTAGCAGGAATGTGTATGAAAAAAAAAAAATAAAAAGTGACCCATTCTGAAACCAGTGTTTCTATCAAAATAACATGTACCAAACTGTTAAATTACAAATTTCCAAGAGGGATTTCAATGTCCCTAATTTTTGTGAGTAGGATAATGCCAATGAAAATAATTACTTACCATGCCCACATAGCGATTTATTTTCACAGAACACAATTCCATCAAACTTTCTTCTATCAATTTTTTTTTTTTGTTTTTTTTTTTTTTTTGTTTTTGAATTACAAAATCACTAAATTTTAACTTCACAAACACTAATGATTTCACAGTATAGGATATCACTGGGATAAATACAATATAATAAAATTACCCTTTTTCTGAACTCTTCTGGGTCTTCTCCTGCTATTTCTGCAGCTTCTTCTAAAAGTTTTCTGTTAATGTTGCTGTAAGGCTCTTTACTGGAATCTAAAATGATTAAAACATAATATAAATTGTGAAATTAAAGGAACATGAGGAAATACTATATTAAATCACGTACACAACATAATATGAAGAGAGAAAGCAAAAAAAAAAAAAAAAAAAAAAAAAAAAAAAAAAAAAAAAAATGGAAAGAGAATAAAAAGGATTCATACAATAGAATTTTCAATATAAATGGAAATCTTAGATGTTGAAATGTTCAAACTGAATAAACAAAACTATGCATACTGGTATGTTGAAAGAAGAAATGAAGAGGTTAATGGTGTTTTGAATACAAATACATGTAGTATTTTTGATAAATGATGTTATTACTAATAGGATACATGATTCATAAGTTACTTGATATCTTACATCACATCAGCAATGAATATGAAGTGATCTTATAGAGAAACTGGTACACTGACATAAAATGTCACTGATAAACCTAAGTTACTTTGAATACCATAATTACTATCACATTATACTGATACTAAGTTTATAAGCTAACCAGTGACAATCGAAATGCAAGACATCTTTAGTGATTTGTTACTGACACCAGAAAGTGATCCTTGTGTTTTTGAGTTAGGTTATCCGTTCAAGTATATGTCCTCCATTTTCTCAACCAATCAGAATAATATTCATGAGTTATGCTCTGTAGAATTGTAAGGAAGTATTATCAAAATTTCAAGATAAAAAGTTTCAAAAATACTTAAGACAAATTACTATTTTTAACAGAATGGTTTTACTCAGATTAATTGATTGATTGATTTAATGGGGTTTTATGTCCCAGTCAAGAATATTTCACTTCTTTCAAAATTTCACCACTTATAGGCGGGTTTGCAGAAAGTTTGGCTTTTGCAATCACTTAGGGCAATGTGCAGGGAAGATTGTTTAGTGTGCCAAATCTTCCGTGACACAGGACATTGATTTTTGTGGTCTCCTGTGAAGGACCCTGTGACTTTCATTTCTAAATCCTGAGTGCTTGGCAAAGAAACAATCACTACCAATTTTCAAGTCTTGGTCAGACCAGGCAGGGTTTGAACCCCTGACCTTCCACATACAAAGTGAGCACTCTACCAAATTAGCCACTATAGTGGTGTTTTACTCAGAGCCATAGCAGACATTGGCTCTACAGACCTGAGCCAAAAACATCTTGTCATTTAAATTTGATGTGGTAAAGTAAAATGTAAACATAAAAACGGGCTGTTATAACTTACTTAATAAAAGGTCAGAATGATGTAATAGGTCATCCACTTCCTCTAATTCACGTTCAAATTTCTGAGTTTGTTTCTGGATTGTCTGAACATATTCTACTAATTCTGGAGGGATATACTAAAAATAAGAGATATAATATCAAATGACAATAAAATTTTATGTAATCCACAAATTTAACTCAGGAAGGTTGCCAATGAATCTTCTAATTCTGGAGGGATATACGGTACTAAAATAACAGATATAATATCACCCAATAATCAAGTTCAATTTAATCCATATATTTTACTCATGGGTGCCGCTAGTTTACTTGTTTGAAACAATTATTTTATTCCAATGGATATGCATTATGTTGAAAATTTTTATTACAAACCATGAAATTCTGCTAACTTAGTTCTGGAGAATAATTATGTATACTGAAATCAAAATCAAGTGACATATTGAAAAAAAACATTCTTTTTTTAAAATGTTTTTTATAATATGTCCTTTAATGGTAAATATTAGTACAATGTCCACAAGATTGCAGACAGACACTGTAAATCATGTTATAAATCCTTACATTTACTACCACAAGGTGAGCCAATAAGTATTTCAAATATAGTCCAATAAAAAGACAATCATGTATCCCCCTCCATGTAAAGTAAACATGGTTGATCTTATATCAGTGATGCTTTAGGTTTGAACACATTAACCATTCATATGCAGATCAGTTTGGCGATAGAAGTATCATGACATAATGAAATATAAAATAACTAATGTAAACTATAGAGATAATAACAGAACTAATTTCAAAATTAAATAAAATTCTTCTTTTTTCAAATATGAAAAATATATTTGATATCAATTACTGATTGACATGTGCTTATAAAATTAGATCTCAATCACTCTAGATCTGTGTCAAATTTGTGAAAAGTTCCATCTATTCAAGAAATACTGGATAGATTAAAGTAACAAAAGGTAACAGAAAAACCTTTTTATGTATTAAAGGCTTCAAAAATCTAATTAGGAAGTTAATAATTCACTCTGAGCACAGAAATTCATGAAAACAATTATTGTAACAATTACCTCTTCATCATCTAACACTGGATTGTCTCCCCCAAGTTGGTCATCCTCTTCAACATCAATTTCTTCATTTAGATCAGCTAAATCGTCTACTTCCACATCTATCTGTTCTAACTGCTGAGCTATTTCAGCTTCTATTATAGCATCTTCATCCATTTTCCCAACAACACCAGATGGTGGCATGCTAACAGCTATCTGGAATAAACAATACTTTAGCTGCAGAGTGCAAAATCCTGCCAGAGTTTTGAGGAACTATCATTCTGAATAATTCCAAATCTGCTTAAATGCTTTAAATATGCCTGTATTTTATCAATTCATTTGTTGTATATAAAAGTAAGAAATCAATTATAAATAAAAGCTCTTTCCGTCAATAAAATAACTGAAAGTAATTGTTTGATTAATAGTTATTACAGGCTCCTACAGGGTAAAATGTAGACTTGCTTCTTTCTATCAATAAAATATTAAAATTTATACATATACCTGTAGTTTACCATTACCGGTAGTATCCTATTGAAATGCTGAATACTGTTTTACACCTGAATTTTTTCTGTCTTTTGGGATAAGAGACAATTTTAAAGATATATATTTCTTGTCTTATATCACTGGTTTTTTACCTGTATATTGATATACATGTATTTTGTGATATTTAAATTACAGCAGGGCGCTCTACAAACTGAGCTACCCTAACAAACTCAGTCCATTACATTCAATCCCTCCTTTTTTCTATTCAACTAATTTTAATCAAAACTACCAGGTTCCATTCTGTGACCAACCCACTGGCTGGCCACATCCCAGGGTCAAAAAATCCCTCAAATGTAACAGGAAAGGGAAAAATACAGTGGCCAAACTCAGATTCAAACATGAGACTTTCCCAATACTAGCGGGACTACTCAGCCACCTATGAACCCTGGTCTACAACAAATTGTTATATGATATTGTTTCTCTTGTCTCATATCACACTGCTTGTTTTTTATGAAAATTGTCACTTCAGTGTGGTCACTTAACAAGACATACAGACCTAATGATGATTAGATTTATCAATCAACTTTTAGTATCACAAACTTTGTAAATGCCTGGCATTTCATGAAATTATCAACCAGTTATTTTTTTTTTTTTCAATTTGTCTTGATTTTGGGTTGGCGTCACAGTGTTAGAAATTAAAAGCAAAACATTACAAAGCAATGCTAAGCTGGGATTTATGGTAATGCAAAAGAAAGACAGTTTGAATGAGATTCAAACAAAAGAGTTTAATAGCTAAAATTTTTTCTCTGTATTTTGCATGTGCTACTATCAAAATAAAGTCTGATTACATCAACATTTTAAACTTTTCTGTTTTTCTGCAAAAAAAGAAACAAATAATACAACAAAATAAAGACTCTGTTCCACAAATGCACATCATGTAATTTAAAACATTAAATGCATTTTGTATACTGATAGAAGAAAGAACAGAATGTAGTATAACTGATTTTTGGTAACAGGTTTTCATCCTCATTTTAAATCCAAAATTTTCCCAACTCAGTGGGAAGTACCATATGTCTATGTAACACAAGTTATGATGGTTTATTACACATATGCAATATGTACTGAAAAGAAATTTGCACATACAAAGCTAAAGCTTCAAATACATGATAGATTTATTCAATTACTTGTGCCATTTTCATTTTGTCTCTATGTAAAATAATTCATAACACATCTTTTGTCTTTTATTGACTTATCTTCTGTGAAAAAATAGGAACTTTTAAACTATGTGTAAAGTTAATATTACAAAGAAAATGATGTATTAGAAACTGATGCCAGATACTGGTCTTCATTATCAAAGACATATAAACAAAAAGACAATACAAACACATAGAACTAATAATGATTATAAAACATTTAAATACATTAGTGATATCCAGTTAACTATAATAAAATGTGCTCCTGGAATCAAAACTGATGACTTTTGGTTTGGCACAAATATCAAAAAAGCACAGGTGGGTACAAGATTTCAGTAAGGGACATATAAGAAGCAGACGGAAACTCAAAAAGAAAAGGATCTGAGAAAATGTTGGAAAGAAACTCACAAAATCACCCATTCTTTAAAAATCTGAGCTGCATTAGAAAAAAATCTGTATGATGGAAAAAAACACAGCAATGTTAAACCTGCGACACAAATTAAACGAAATCCCACATCAGACCGCAAAATTACGGGATAATCGATGTTAAACTTTGGATTAATAACCAAAGATCCACATTGAGTAAACCATAATTTTACCGTCATTAGTCAAGATCTGGCCAAACGAAATTCTTTCATTATCGAGACGTCAATTATATTGTGAAGGATAAACTGTTACCTAATTTTAAACTTCAAACATTTCCAGTCGTTCTATATGTGAAGTAATTCGAATATTTATATGAAAAGATAACATAATTTTAGATGAAAATTGTTTACGTCCGCCATGTCGTTGGCATGTGTCCTTTGTCTGCAAAACGCTTGTAAGTAAGGCAACTTAAGGTTGTTCAAACTTTTCAATTACAATGAGTAATATTCTGTATTTTGACGTATCTTCTAGATGTTTGAGCGCACCGATAAAGTGCATATAATTCGAATATTAAGAATAGAAAAAGGGGCTTTAAAAGAGAGGAAAAGACTGACAGAGATAATGATAAAAACATGCAATGAGCGAATGTTGTTCTTGTTTTAATGTTGTTTAACGTTTCATCAGCAATTTTCAACTATTTGACGACAATAACGTAATTAATTTCAAGGATTAATATAAGAACAGTGTTCATTTATGGTGACTTGTTTCGGTTAGGTGCTAGTTCACAGAGTCAATATGTCACAGTCGAGTATATCACTCCTCTAGTCACATTAAGTGATTGGGTCCATCTCCACCGACCGAGGCCGTCTGCAATGCTTATATTATCTGAATAAAGAATCCACTCAAGACAACAAGTTCTTTATTCTCATAAATTGTACATCTACAATACAGAGAACTTATAATACATACTAGTAATATACAAAAAGCATACGTGAGTTGTACATATAATTTGACCAGGAAGATTGACTCTTAAAAACATTTAAACATGACCAATGTTAATTATTTTACGTGTATCACCGGCGACATTAAAACGTTTTTAATGTCGCTGGTATCACAAAATGCTTAAAAATTAGAAACATGTTTGCTATACTTGCCATATTATAATGGTTAAAATGTATGTCTGGCATGTTTATATGAATGGTTGCTTTCTACAAAAGTTTGGATCACTAATAAATGATAAAAGACTTAGAGATTTATGAAAAAGCCAAAATATGCTGTAATGATGTTTATCTATCTATCTATCTATCTATCTATCTATCTATCTATCTATCTATGTCTCAGATTTGCAACTTATTGTGTCAGTTTGACAAATATATTATTGCTTTTAACAGAACATCGACATTAAAAACAGATACAATGTTGCTGATAATGATAATGAAATCTTCAGATCATGCCTAACTTAATTTGTTTTTCAGTTAATAATGATAATAATAATAATTATTATAATAAAATATTGATAAAAATAATAATAGTACTTCTGTTTTTATTATTCTTGTTATTTAAAATTGTCTACCTGAGTATAGCGGCATTCACGAGGGAACTTCAAAAAGTTTTGAGACTAACAGAGGAAAAATAACAAAAACCATTATTTTGCTTGTAATTTTTATTTATTTTAATCTTCCATCCGAGAAATCCACGATTTGAAAGCAGCAGAGTAGTCGGACTTGGGTATCCTCTTTAGACACTGATGCACAGCACTACCAAGCTGACTTCGAGAGTTATACCGACGGCCTGCGAGCATCTTTTTCAACGTAGAAAATAGGAAAAAGTCACATGGGCCTAGATCTGGTGAATATGGGGGATGTTGAAGTTGTATTACTCTTTCATCGTGAAGAAACTGCTGCACTACACTACTCTTGTGGGAGGATGTATTATCATGGATGATGTGTATGCCTCTTAAACCAGTTCTAAGGCGGAAATTATTATAGTGTTTTTTAACAGACTTTAACACCTTGTCCCTATAAAATATCCCAGTAACAGATTTACCTGGCGGAGAAGGAATCTGAACAACAGGGCAATTCGAATTGAAGAAGACTGTGTACAGAACCTTTTTTGAACTTTGAAGTCTTTTTTGCTATTACAGGTCTAGATTGTCCTTTTTTCAACCACTGCTTATTATTTATCCTTCTTTGGGGCTCAAAACAATGTATCCGAGTTTTATCTCTTGTAAGTAACTCACTTAATCGCCTAACACCAATATTTTTGTATTTTTTCAATATTTGTTTGCAACTTTTGTCTCGTTGTGCTTTTTGTTCTTTTGTTAAAAGATGGGGTACCCAACGTGCGCATACTTTTTTCAATTTCAGGTGCTTTGTTAAAATTTGATATGTACTCCCCGTTGAAATACCGAGACACGAAGCTATATCAGAAACTGTATACCCAGCGTCTTCGTTCACCATTGCTTCAACAGCAGCAATGTTTCTTTCAGACGATGACGATTTTGGACGTCCTGAACGGGGTTGTCTTTAACAGTTCCTTTCCCTTCTGTAAACACTTTGACCAATCTATAAACAGTTGCTTTAGACACAGACGATTCTCCATAAATTATTTTAAGTTCACTCAATATCTGTTTACTTGCTATTGACAAAGCACAACGGTTTTTGATATAGCTTCTCATTTCAGACTTCTCGTCAGGCTTCATTTTACATCAAAATATCATTAGTGTATATGACTAACCTTTGTTTAAGTCCAAATATCTCTGTAATTACTAAATATTTTTTAAAGAAATTTCATACGTATATCACTCGTAATTTTACCTATATAATCACGGGTATCTTGTACATACGTGTCACTACAATTTTATGGAAGGCAATAAGTCTCAAAACTTTTTGAAGAGCCCTCGTATTAACTGTGGCTCTAATCAATTACAATCATATTGACAATTTAGTTGTTCTGACATTAGGTTTGTCATGTCGTTTTTTTTCGAATGAAAATCTGTTGGTTCCTAGAAAATTGGAAAAAATTGTCCGTCGCCGACAGGATTCGAACCTGTGCGGGGAGACCCCAATGGATTTCTAGTCCATCGCCTTAACCACTCGGCCACGACGACTTCCATATCTACACAGGTGCAAATATTGTAGCTTATTTTTATTAATCGTAATACCGCTTTCTTCTAATACATGCGCTCTCAAATGTCATTTTTGCAAAACATTTATCGGATTTATCGAGAAAAAATTATCATATATTTACCAATTTTGCGTAATTATAGTCGTAAAACAACGGTGATTTTCTTTTGTTATCTAAGAGAGATAACTCTCGCTCAAATCAACGAACGGACAAGGAAGCACAATACACATCTATGAATCACTCATGTATTACACTCAACTCTAATATTCCCATTTTTCTGGCATCATTATTTAAAAAAAAAATTGAGTTTTATGAGACAATATTTTGTTTTGTTCAACAAGCCTATACCAAACGATTTCAAATATAACATAAAATATTAAATTTGAACTGTAAACATAATATATTAAAATTAACATTAAAATAGTCCCTAATTTGAGTTGAGTGTAGATCTACACTCATTTGAGTGAATTACTGAAATTTAGGCCGGGGACACAAGACAAACTTTGTTTTTGAAAAGCGAATGTTCATGAAATTTAGAGTGATATTGAGTATGTTTGTTATATGTTTCCAGTCGCCTGAGACTTTAATGTGAAATATGTCAACTTGCATTGAAGTAGACAGAGTTTCATCAAACTAGAACACACTGTATGTTATCGATAAAACCATTGACATGATAGGGAGTTTGTGTGTCTGTGTGCGTGTGTGTGTTGATGTTTTGAATTTGCGTTAGGTTTAACCATTGATGAGGCTGTTCAAGCTTCAAACAAATGTGTCCAAAATTATCGCTCAACTAGATCAATTAAAACGTATATCTTTTAATATCTTTTTAATATAGTAAAACGTGTTTTAAAAACGTTAACCAACCACAAGACCTTAGGAATATGGACTATATTCAATATAGTATAGTAACAAAAGCATTTATATAGATGTTTTTGGTGAAAAAACTTAGACATTTCGTGAACAGGCGGTGATCATTCCGAGACAGCAGGTTTTACTCTGTATAATCCAAACGTTTATGATATTAATAATAATAACTGTAATAGAAGGGAGTTTGTATACAAAGAGATATATGCAGGGCATACAAATCGTCACCGTTACACAACAACAACAACAACAACAATAATAATAATAATAATAATAATAATAATAAACCACACGTTTTCTTAACATGTACATGCATTTTTAAGGTGTAAATGTAGCCTCGTGGGTTAAAAAAATTATATAAATTATTAAATAAAAATTTTAAACTTGAAATTACAATCTTAACACTATATTTCATAGCTGGTCGTGGGACCTGGTTAGTTCTAAGGTCACATTCACACTGAAGATAAAAAAAATACTTAAACGTTAAAATCACTTTGACAGCAGATTTTAAGTAAATGGTTAATTAAACAAAAATAGCTTAATTGCAATTAATGTCCGTCTTCAGTGTTGGTCAATGTCGACTTTTCTCTGAGTCTGTGACACATCTGACTTGTTTACGCAGTTCCTTGGATAATCCACGGATAAAGCTTAAAGGTACAATAAGTCCATTACTCCATTTTTTCCATCCTTTTTCATTAATGTGACTTAATTAAGACTGAATGAAATAATTCGAAAGAAAGAAAAGATAGAAAGAAAAATTCAAACACTGAACCTAAGAAATTATAGGTACTTGATATTACAGTAGATCACTGTTCTTCCGTTTACCAAAATTAAAATTTAAAATTAATAAATATGATATATTAAAGATTTTATTTCAAAGGTGATATTTTTTATCACTTTGAAAAATAGCATTTTTTGCGCTGTTACAGGCTGACCCATCACTTTTATCAATTTTTCCGGATTGGTAAATCTTTAACGTGTGATATCACCGAATTGGTACATTTTAACGCGCAACACTGTTTCGTAGGTATATTTTTAACTAGAAGCATTGCTTTCTGCTATATCATTATAGCAAAAAATTCCGTTGAATCAGTTTCTTTATATTTTCCGTCCGTTTTTCCGTCTGAGCGGTACATTTACATCGAATTGTTACAAATAAACACGCTGTATCGAAATATTTTGTAATTCACGAAGTCTGCGATGGGATTCTGTCTACAATATAAATCCCTCCATTTAAAGTAATTCTTGAGAGCGAGAGGTCGTAAAGAATACTCTTAAATTTGAAATACTACTTCCATACCTGGTGCTCGACATTAGGAAGACAGAATATCGACTGGCATTGTTAAGTATGTTAAGTATATACAAGTTTCAGTAAGTTCGTAATTTCATCTTCTTTGCATATCGTCACCATTCTTCTTCTTCTTTACTCCCAATAACTTGTATCGCCTACTAATTTTTCATACTTAATCATTGCTTTGATTTATCCTTTCTGTAAATTTTTTGTCTGTTAAATTATTACAGTTATTTTATAAACATTACATTTACATAAGAGAATACTTCTCTTGTTTCAGAATCCTTATTATTGTGATGTAAAATAATTGTATGAAATGAAGAGACAATAAAATATTGTTTAAACTAAACTAAACATTACATATTGTCATATAATTATATTTGTGATATTTTAATAACCGTCATGTCAATATGTGTGTGAGCGAGTGTAGGGAGCGCACCACCTAATGTTGTGATAACTTTTGTCCAATCCAATTGTAAATATTTGACAATAAAATAAGTTTAAACTAAGTATATATGTCGGAGGTTGAAAAAATGGCTCTGATTATAAATGCATTGTTTTACCCAGGTATTG
Source organism: Tegillarca granosa (assembly GCA_029721355.1). NCBI lineage: Eukaryota > Metazoa > Mollusca > Bivalvia > Arcoida > Arcidae > Tegillarca > Tegillarca granosa. Next base: position 24,287,643 of record CM056601.1, read on the forward strand.
TCAAAAATTGGTGAATGTGGCTATTGTCAAGTACATATCATTGGTGGATCTGGCTATTGTCCAAAACATGTCATGTGTGGATGTGGCTATTGACAAGTATATGTAATTTGTGGATATGACGATTGTCAAATTCATGTCATTGGTGGATCTGGCTATTGTCCAATACATGTATATGTAAGTTTTGGATCTTGCTTTGTCAAAAACATGTTATTGGTGGATCTGGCTATTGTCAAATATATGTTATTTGTGGATCTGGTTATTGTCAAATACATGTAATTTGTTCATCTGGCTTTTGTCAAATATATGTAATTTGTGGATCTGGCTATTGTCAAATACATGTTATTTGTGCATCTGGCTATTGTCAAATATATGTAATTTGTAGATCTGGTTATTGTCAAATACATGTTGTTGGTGTATCTGGCTATTTTCAAATACTTTGTGTAATAGGTGGATCTTTTTTTATTAAGGATATGTAATTGATGGCTACTTTGTGTAATAGGTGGATCTTTTTTATTAAGGATATGTAATTGATGGCTATTGTCAAGTACGTGATGTTATTTGTGGATCTTGCTTTTTTTAAGTACGTCAAGTTATTTGTGGATTTTAGTTTTGTCAAGTACATGTAATTTATATAATTGTTGACTTGGCTATTGTCAAATACATGTAATTGGTGGATATGGCAATTATTAAGTACATGTAACGGGTGGATCTGGTTTATGACAAGTACCTGTATTTGGTGTATCTGGCTTTTGTCAAGTACCTGTATTTGGTGAATTTGGCTGTTGAGTACCTGTATTTGGTGTATCTTGCTATTGTCAAATACTTCATGTTATTGGTGGATCTGGCTATTGGCAAGTATTTCATGTTATTGGTAGATCTGGCTATTGTCAAGTACTTCATGTTATTGGTGGACCTGACTATTGTCAAGTATTTCATGTTATTGGTGGATCTTGCTATTGTCAAGTACTTCTTGTTATTGGTGGATCTGGCTATTGTCAAGTACTTTATGTTACTGGTGGATCTGGCTATTGTCAAGTACTTCATGTTATTGATGGACCTGGCTATTGTCAAGTATTTCATGTTATTGGTGGATCTCACTATTGTCAAGTACTTCTTGATATTGGTGGATCTGGCTATTGTCAAGTACTTTATGTTACTGATGGATCTGGCTATTGTCAAGTATTTCATGTTATTGGTGGATCTGACTATTGTCAAGTACTTCATGTTATTGATGGATCTGTCTATTGTCAAGTACTTCATGTTATTGATGGATCTGTCTATTGTCAAGTACTTCATATTATTGGAGGATCTGGCTATTGTCAAGTACTTCATGTTATTGGTGTATCTGTCTATTGTCAAGTATCTTGCTATTGCCAAGTACTTCACACATGTTATTAATGGATCTGTCTATTGTCAAGAACTTCATGTTATTGGAGGATCTGGCTATTGTCAAGTACTTCATGTTATTGGTGTATCTGGTTATTGTCAAGTATCTGGCTAGTGCCAAGTACTTCACACATGTTATTGATGGATCTGTCTATTGTCAAGTACTTCATGTTATTGGTGGATCTCGCTATTGTCAAGTACTTCATTGATATTGGTGGATCTCTCTATTGTCAAGTACTTCATTGTTATTGGTGGATCTCGCTACTGTCAAGTACTTCATTAAATATTGTTATTGGTGGATCTCGCTATTTTCAAGGACATGTCATTTCTTTTTAATAAGACGTAAATGCCATAAGGACGCATTTGTCATAGGCTGGCTCATATAATATAATAACGTGTATAGCAACAAATAACGCAGTGTCAATTCTATAATAACCATTTATTGAATTTGTAGCAATAAGGACATGCTCTTAAGTGTATACTGTTGTTTTTTATTACCAACAAATAGATTTGACAATGCTAAAACATGTTACTGGATAATAATTACACCTATCGATCATTGTTTAGTAGCACCAAGTTCACGTTTAAGAACAATCATGTCATTTTTTGAAAGATGATAGATTTTTTGGAAATTATAAAAAATTACAAATATTTCAGGATCAGACCAAGTTCTTCGCCTGTTTAAAACTTTTTGTTGCTTTTGTCCATGGATTTCATTTCGCACATGGTTAGCAATGTGTGTCCTTAACTTTGAAACATTGTTAAACACGCGACCACAAAACCCGCACTTATGACACTGACTATTACTTTTATGCATCTGTGAATTTACATTCATTTCGCTACGTGTATTACTTTCGCTACATTTTCTCTGGTCTTCTCGTACATTTCTATTTGTAGAACTTTGAGATTTAGAACAATAAAGAATATTGATGAAGGCACAGATTTGGTCTTTGTCTCAAAAATCGATTCATGTGCTATAAATATATGTTTACGAAGTTCGTCTTGTTTCATCATCACGCCACAATACGTGCATTTATACATTCCATCATGTGTTCTATCTTCAGAATTCAAGCCTGGACTGAGAGAGTTTTGGATATTCGGTTCGTGTTTCTCTTCGACAAGAAAGTCTCTTTCACGTTCAATGTCATCTTCGATATATGTTTGCGTACAAAGTCTGTTATCATTGTTGCATTCATTTTGGAATTTGATGTAGGGTCTGAAGGACAAAAAGTCTTCGTTTGTACATTGCAAACCTAGATCGTTTAATTTCATTCGTTTTTCGTTAGGATGATTTTCACGCTCAAGGATATCATGATTCATAGGTCTTTTATAAACGTTTCTATTGTCTGCTAGGCGAACATCTTGGTTGCATATTCCATGTTGCATATAAATATTTGGTACAGATAGATCCTCTCGTTGGTTACCGATTGCTAATGATTCTGTTTGTTTGCAGACCTTTATACACATAACATTCAGTATTTTCAGGTTTGTTACCCACCAACCACCGTTTTCTATAATGTCCGTCATTGTTCTTTGTAATTAGGCCCTCGGATTGCTTAGCTGTATTTGATAAAACTAGTTTTTTAGATGAATTAACTATGTCTTTGCCTTTACAACAATTACTGTCTGCTGTTACTGCTCTTGTCTGCACAGTCGTCATATCAACAAAAGATACTCTCCTGTCGTCTGGACTTAACGGACGTGTTGGAATATAATCATTCTTCATGACATTTATTTTGTCAGATAATGTCTGATTGCTTTTTGTGGGTTCTCTTAGAGAACTTTTCGTATTAGAACTTATAACTCGCCGTGAGAGAAAGTTACCCTCGAGTCCTTCAACATCCGCAGACGGTCCGTATTTAAAAGAAAACTCGTCATCGACATCATGAATAATCTGGTGCATCTTCAACATGTTTTGTTTAGGAAATGTCATACAGCACAGATGACATCTGAATGACTCGTTGGAATGTGTTGAATGGTTGTTCAAGATTTCCATGGCTAAAAATTACGTCAACCTGAAAATAGAAATCGGTTTCAATTAATAATGAAATTGATATTAAAAATATCGACTGAATAACATGCTTATGACTATTAACAAAATGTTGTACACCACATATATATGTATATATATTTGTGTGTGTGTGTGTGTGTGTGTGTGTGTTGTGTGTGTGTGTGTGTGTGTGTAATACAAAAAATGAAATATACTTAGAATATTGATTATAAATTAGATGGGTCCCAGTCATGCTTACGCAATTGTAACTGAAAAGTATGCAGTTATGTATGTGAATCATTACACACTTTTTTATGATTATTTTATCACATAGTCGATTTTCGGTGAGAATTTTAAAGGTCTTGGTGTCAACCAGAGCAACTGAATACACTGGCGTCACAACGTTAACAATACTGATGTTATTGGGACGTTTTTTAATTACTTTTCTCAGCCAAATCAATAAAGTTCTTTCATATGGTTGTCAAACTGATATTGGAAAAGAGCCTTTTGTAAATTATCTTAGAAATGCTAGACCTTATACATTTTTATGACACTTCCATTGACCAGCAATAATAAAAACCAATAAAGACAGAAAGACAATAGACATCAATTCATCATACTGATAAATAAATAAATTATTTTCTTTATTTAAAATTACACATTCGGTCATAGTATTAGAATAATATTGGTAAAGTGTGTTTATTTAACTTTACTAAAGGCATTGTATGTCACAATTGTTGTCAGGTGTGTCACAATTGTTGTCCGGTGTGTCAAAACTGTCAGGTACTACTTGATATTGTCTTTACACAAGACAATAGTAAAGCATTGATGATTTTATTACAAATCCATCAGTATGTGAGCATAGATTTACATATGCAATATGCACCGAATTAGAGTTTTTTTCAGATTTCTACTTCCAAATTTACAATAAATCTACACAAAATTACAATATCTACAAATCATTAAAAACATGATAAGAGTTGGATGATCAAAAGTATATTTAATATTAGATATGTTTTTGTATTAATTTTAAGAAGAACAAAGTAAATCTATATTTTTCTATAAGATTAAGAACAGCAGCATAAAAAGACAAACTGTTTATGACAAAATTAATTATTTTTCAGTTTCCTTCTGTTCACCAAAACGGCATTTTATTTTGTTTTTATAAATTTCAAAAGCAATGAAAGAAATAACATTGTAATGAGAAATTGTTTTTAAAATAGAGTTGTTGAACCAAGAATTGAATTAAACCAAGATTAAATTTTTAAAGAATACGTCCTTGAACGAACATCGGAACAAAAAAAGATATTCTGCATTTGACATAACTCAATTAAACACACGATTTACTTAATGTGTATGTTGTAATTAAAATGTTGATGATTGTGTTAAATTTCTTAAATTAAAATTGCATAGTTATTCTTTGCCGTTGTAAGATTTTCGTACTACTTGATTCAAAACATGATTTTGAGTCCCTCCGGGACTTTCTGATACAATCTGATTTATACCATGGTAATTGCTAAGGGCAAACCGTTTCGACATGACACTTGATGATCTTCTAATTAATTTTAACATGTTTATTCATTTCATTCAGGGTTCGAAATTACGGGTAAGGGGATAGGCCTGTGGCAATCATATTTTAAACTCGTACGTAAATTATTTAAACTTGAGTCAGTTTGACAAAATTTTCCTTGATATTATCATTATCATCATATCGGCTCAGTAAAAAATAAGCAGCGTAATTACTTTCAAAATTGGTTACTGATGTGATTTTCGACATTTTTGGAATAAACGGGCTCTATATGCACACTTTGTTAAACCTACGTTTCCGTTTTGTATTAAAATTGTCAACCGCTAGCTATATTTCAGTGGTTGTTTTAGAAAATGAAAGGCATTTTATTTTAACTACAAATACGAAATCTTTCTCTCTCTCTCACACACACACACACGTAGAGAGAGAGATTTCGTATTTACAAAAATAATAACGAAAACAAAATTTCTATTTACAGATAAAGTCATAGTTTTCGGATTTTCTCTCAGTTTTTAAAGGTAAAATAAAAATTTAAATAAAAAAACATACATAATACTAACATCTCAAGTCTAACCCCCGGTTTCACAATCATTTCAAACTTAAATTTAGCCATTTTTGTAACCTAGTAGTGTATTAGAAATATAACTTTAAATGAATTCAGAATTTAGAAGGAGAAGTTCAAAATGACACATTGAATTTCTGAATATTTAACAATTAACAAAATAATGAAGATTTTAGAATTTCCCTGATCAATTTAAGGGGATGTTTATAAGGAAATAAAGCCGGAGTACCTAAACGTTTTTAAGATTGTTTGATATGAGGGCTTAATTATATGATTATGAGACTGATTATTTTGCGGCGATGATAATATTTGTCATATAATATATATATTTTTTTTCTGAATGATATATAAGTTTATAAGTTGTCATATTAAAAATTTGAAAAATACAAAAAATTATAATATGATAATATTACTTAATAACTGGGAATCCCGATGAAGATATTATCGTTTTAAAATTACAGTAACTTTTAAACTAAGAAACTCAACATACCGAGTAGTTAATGACTTTTGTTACGAATTCATTTAAATAATAAAATAAAGTTACTTACAATATATTCATACGTATTTTCAGTCTTGTCTGTTCAGTATCTATGTGTGACTACTAAAACTGATATATCTGATAAGTTTGTTACCTTGGATGCAGTCCCGGGATATTAATTGTTTCTCTATGGAATTAATTAAGACTAATAGAAAGTCTATTTAAGAAGCCATCACCGGGAGGGACTCCCCTCTATTAGCCGCCACGGGGAACACCTGGGTCAATTAACGGATTAATTATATCCGACCCCTTTTGATTAGATAAGGAGATATTGTTTTCAGGTTTCTGATACGCCACAGGTGTACATGTCGGATGATATGAAAGGAATGTCGGGACTTCAAATATTAACCACCCGTTAGTTCAAGCATAGTAAATTGTGTAAGAAAACAAAAAGCGTTGTAACTGAAACGGTCGATGGTTGGTAAAAACAACTAAAGATAAGCGATACAAATGTTCATTCAATACCTACGCTTGTACATGTGTGTATTTACATATGTGTGAAATATAAACACAAGATATTTTATTCAAGTACCGCGTGAACTAATGAGCGTATTTAACGGAATTTAACTGGTATAATTAATAAAGAGAATACAATACAGAAGCATAGCTTAGAAATACATTGAAAAACGTATTTTATTGCTGTTCTAAATAATAATAATAATATGTTTTGTAATTTTCTTAGCAAAACGTATGAAGCTGAAAGAAAAAAATATTTTGATATTACTGTGTTTAATAGTGTCTCATGAGTCTTCAAAGACCGATAACAAAATCGAATTTATGTGCTCACTACGATGTATAATGATGCAACACAGATATAAATTATTCACTTACTTATGATAGTATTGACTAGCAATAAGCTGATAAGAGGAAAGTCTATCAACTGCTCCACCTGGCGTCAGAATGATGAGACGGGAGGTGGTTTTCTCTTTTATAAAAGAGAGAACCGACTCTGATCTTATACGTTATAGACGCCTATATTGGGCGTAAGTACGCAGCAAACCATTACTTTCGCAATTTTACACATGAAAGAACTTGTTCTTCCATATCTGCTCATGTGAGATAGGGTTTTCCCCTATGTGAGAAATATGTTTCTCAAAATTATTCCTGAGAGATAAATGGACTTGATCCCGTCTCGAAAAACTGAAATGATGACGTTGAAAATATTATAACTAATAAGAATTAACAAGTCGGCCAACACACGAGAGAAAATTTTTTATCTTTAATATACAGAAGCTACGGAAAACACGTACCAAGAACTATAAATAAATTTATTGAAATGTACCGATTTTTAAAAAGAATTAAAAGAATGTGTTTACTTTTATATATGCTTAAGGAAAAAGGTGCCAAATTTTGTCATGAATTTATATTGATAAAAAAAACCCCGTTAAATTCATACATCATGGTGATATTGCGCGGTGCACGGCGTTTCGTCGAATGAACTTTCCGTCGAACTGACACTTGATAGAATGCGATAATTTTTCGAAAAATCACTTGTTGTACGACTTTTCGTCGAATTTTTTTCAATCACCTGAATTGTCATATTTTTATACAATAGGTCTAGAATTTTTCCGAGTATGAACATATTATAAAAAATGGTTCGACTTTCAAATAAAATTTTACGGTACCCTGTATAGTAATCAGGAATACTACTTATTATTAAATACTTAAACCCGGGAACTGAACAAATGTGAGTTTATGATATCAGTATAATTTTCAATTACATTTGCTACAAAATGGCCGAATCAATCGGAACTATCTTTTATTCAAGTAACAGGGGAAAAAGAAAGGCTTATTGACAATTTACATTTTTGCAGCCGAAGACATTTATGTTTATTTTTTTGTACTTCCTGTTACTGATAAAAGAAAAATATTGTACAATGAAGTCGTTTTATTGTCTAAGCTTGCTTTCGACAAATTTTCGACAAAAATGGATTTTTCGACGAATTTTCTATCAATTATCGTATTCGAAGAATAGTTATCAGTCAACGATTTTTTCATTCGACCATGTGTCCATTCGACGAAATGTCCATTCGATGCAATGAATGTCTTTCGACGAAATGTCGTGTAAACGAAATTGCGTCGTGCCTGTTGCGTAATCTTAATTTTTTTATACGAAATCGCAAGGCTGACGGACACTTGTGACTTATAAAATGTAAGATGGTCGCTATAAAAACAACATCTCAATTTGAAATCCTAAGTAGTTTCCTAAAAACAGTACATCATGATCAATTGCCTTGTTAAATGAAAACGAGTTGATTAATTGCCAAAAATAAATCGTAATTGACTCGAGTCGTATCAACCGTAATTCAAACTGCACTGTTCTTGTTATTTGTATGTTGTCTCGTGATGTTCAAAGTTATATTCGATCAGAAAAGTAACAATGTAATTAATACTAATTATGTACACGCCATTTGATGTTCAAATGGTTAAATCTTCTGGAAAAAGGTCACAAAATGCATTTATTACGAACTGTATTATTTGATTCTTTTTTACGAATAATGTCGATTTTTTGTTCATTTGTGACAATGATCAATGACGGTTTTTTTAATCCTATTGTTGAAGTAAAGACAATAAACATTCTCATCTCCCTAGCTATTTACTCTATCAGGTTGTTCATTTCATTTTGTTCAAAGGTCAACTATCACAGATCCCTGCAGTGTCTCATAATACAGTGTTCAAAACCTTTTAATATTGTTTTCATTCATGTTTCAACTTTTCCATGAAATTTGAACAGTATTTAACTAGATACCTTGCTGATCGATGCAAGCAAAATAACAGGGTTTCAGTACATCACAAGAACATGTGTCCAGTACATACCAAGAACATGTGTCCAGTACATAACAATAATATGTGTCCAGTACATAACCAGACCATGTGTCCGGTACATAACAAGAACACATAACCAGTACATAACAAGAACATGTGTCCAGTACATTACAAGAACATATGTCCAGTACATAACAAGACCATGTGTCTAGTACATAACAAGAACACATAACCATTACATAACACGACCATGTGTCCAGTACATAACAAGAACACATAACCAGTACATAATAAGAATATGTATTCAGTACATAACAAAAACATGTGTCCAGTACATAACAAGAAGACATAACAAGAACATGTGTCCAGTACATAACAAGAACATAACCAGTACATTACAAGAACATGTGTCCAGTACATAACAAGAACATAACCAGTACATAACAAGAACATGTGTCCAGTACATAACAAGAAGACATATCAAGTACAAAACAAGAACACGTGTCCAGTACATAACAAGAACACATAACCAGTACATAACAAGAACATGTGTCCAGTACATAACAAGAAGATGTGTCCAGTACATAACAAGAACATGTGTCCAGTACATAACAAGAAGACATATCAAGTACAAAACAAGAACATGTGTCCAGTACATAACAAGAACATGTGTCCAGTATATAACAAGAACATGTGTCCAGTACATAACAAGAACATGTGTCCAGTACATAACAAGAACATGTGTCCAGTACATAACAAGAAGACATATCAAGTGCATAACAAGAACATGTGTCCAGTACATAACAAGAACACATAACCAGTACATTACAAGAACATGTGTCCAGTACATAACAAGAAGACATATCAAGTACAAAACAAGAACATGTGTCCAGTACATAACAAGAACATGTGTCCAGTACATAACAAGAAGACATATCAAGTACAAAACAAGAACATGTGTCCAGTACATAACAAGAACATGTGTCCAGTACATAACAAGAACATGTGTCCAGTACATAACAAGAAGACGTATCAAGTGCAAAACAAGAACATGTGTCCAGTACATAACAAGAACATGTGTCCAGTACATAACAAGAAGACATATCAAGTACAAAACAAGAACATGTGTCCAGTACATAACAAGAACATGTGTCCAGTACATAACAAGAACATGTGTCCAGTACATAACAAGAAGACATATCAAGTGCATAACAAGAACATGTGTCCAGTACATAACAAGAACACATAACCAGTACATTACAAGAACATGTGTCCAGTACATAACAAGAAGACATATCAAGTACAAAACAAGAACATGTGTCCAGTACATAACAAGAACATGTGTCCAGTACATAACAAGAACATGTGTCCAGTACATAACAAGAAGACATATCAAGTACAAAACAAGAACATGTGTCCAGTACATAACAAGAACATAACCAGTACATTACAAGATCATGTGTCCAGTACATAACAAGAAGTCATATCAAGTACAAAACAAGAACATGTATCCAGTACATAACAAGAACACATAACCAGTACATGACAAGAACATGTGTCCAGTACATTACAAGAAGACATATCAAGTACATAACAAGAACATGTGTCCAGTACATAACAAGAACATAACCAGTACATAACAAGAACATGAATCCAGTACATAACAAGAAGATATATCAAGTACAAATCAAGAACACGTGTCCAGTACATAACAAGAACACATAACCAGTACATTACAAGAACATGTGTCCAGTACATAACAAGAACATAACCAGTACATAACAAGAAGTCATATCAAGTACATAACAAGAACATGTGTCTAGTACATTACAAGAACACATAACCAGTACGTAATAAGGACATGTATTCAGTACAAACTAAGAACGCGTGTAAAACTAGTTCTAATTCGTACATGATTGTACGTTGATATTAACTTCAAAGATTTTAATTAGAAATCCAAAAATGACAGAAATATACTAAGTCATGTCGTTTCAATTTCCTGAGTTTTCAAGAATAAAAACGTACCTATCGGCTTTGAATACATATTGAGTGAATTATAATCCATAAAATATTTAATACATATTGAGTGAATTATAATCCATAAAATATTTCGTTACATCTCAAAATGACCTATTAATTTATAATACTAAAATAAAATGTCAATGCGATTTTGTGAAATAGTATGAAAACAGAGATTAAGCTAAGACTGAGTATCTAACATAAAGATTTGATAAAATGACGTAAAGATAACTGTAAAACTAAATACAAAAGATTTTGAAACAAAAGCTAAATTGTTAAGAACCAATTCTATTACAATATTACAGACAAGTTTAAAAAAAAATAAAACATTGGATGATATACATGTATGATAAAATATTACATTTTATGATTTTATTGAACAGGTTTATTTCTCGATGGAAAAAAATTGACGTCCACTGACACTGCATTAAAGCCCTTGCATCAACGATGCTTTATAAAAAAAATGTATCCCTTGTAGGTGCAAAATCAGCACAACCGAAAAAAATGTGATGGATAGATTGTTGACTTTGATAAGGGACACATCAGGAGTGTTGAATTTGTGAAGGGACACATCAAGAGTGTTGCCTTTGACAAGGGGCAAGTCAGGAGTATTGCCTTTTATAAGGTACACACCGGAAGTGTTGATTTTGACAAGGGACACATCAGGAACATGTTTTTCCATTAAAATAAAAGAATGATAAAACAACTGTGTCCGGTTCTACAGCGTCTTAAGAACATGCCTTCAAGTCTGCTGTACTGTGACAAAGATGTATATCCTAGACAAGGCTAAACTGAGTATAACTTATTATGTTCCTTGTTGTTCCTATTATTTACTATTGATAATTGGTATCATGATTTATCAATGGTTTGGAATTGGTGAGAGGAATTAAACAGGAAGTAATTGATTAAGATAACGATAGTTTAGCGTCAACAGTAAACATGGAACTTTCATTTTGAAGAAGCATATTTATTGCTTTGTCCTCAACGATGATATCCAAGGATACCCGCCCACCATCTTTTGAAAGATCGGTATATATAGAGTTCATCTCTAATTACGGTTATAATTATCTCAAAGAAAAATAATTCATGCTGGTTAACTTCTTGACTTGTTTCCGACTTTTTATATTTTGTGATATCCAGATCGATTTTTGGTTTATCAAGAAGCCAAGGAGTATAATCTGTTAATTAATCTTTTTTTAAGGAGATAAGATTAAGCTTCCCCTATTTGGTTTTAACGAATACTTAAGAATACACTGGCGTTTTATGTAGAAATCTTTATAATGAGGATTAAAAGACACAATACAACACAATAAAATTCCGAATTTGCTGGATTTAAAATAATTTTTATAGCATATTGTAAAGATAGTTTACTAAGCTTAAAAGAAATGAAGGCTCATTAATCTCAAACTAACAACTTTCAATTGGATACGTTTTATTAGCCCTTAAACAGATACTTAGACCTTGATGATGAATTGTATCAAGGTCTTTTAAATATGATTTACGGGCAGATGTATAAATAATTGATCAATTTTGGACTTGATAAATGATCTTTACAAATAAAGAGTATAGCCCGATTGTTAATAGATTAAACTTTTAAATGGTTTAAGATGTTTAGACTTGAGGCTTTTAATATGAAGAATAAAAATTAATTTTGGAATCTATAAGAATCCTTTAATACCTAGCTTCTTCACATCTTTAATGTGACTGTCAATAATGTACAGCTCTGGCCGATTTTGTATTTTGGGTTAGTTGCATGAAAGCATGCAACAAGGTTTGTGTTTTCTTTGACTAGAACAGTTTTCAAATGACATTTTTTGTATTTTTTAAAGACAAAACTGAAGTTGTCTTTTACTAACAATAGATATTTCATTTGCTCGAAAAAAACAAATAATGTTAAATAATTAGGCAATAGTTTTTATCTCTCTGCAAACTATTTGAAGTTAATTCCTGTTCGTGGGCTAGCGTTTTGGTTGAACGTCTGTCAAAAGTATGCTCGAATAAGTACATAAATTGACTTTATGCCGTATCCACGAAAAAAAAAATAGACCACAAAGCCAAGAGTCATGGCAGCAGTGTGTGTGTGTGTGTGTGTGTGTGTGTGTGTGTGTGTGTGTGTGTGTGTGTGAGCGTCAGCACCTGTATCAATCTTTCTTCCAAATCACTGGGCAACTTTTAAGCAAGACGTTTCAAAAGCATATTTAGGCTAGTTTAGTTCAAATATGTTGACAACTTTGTCCTATCAATTATAAGTAATCCACAGTGACTGAAAAATCTAAAATAAATCTCCAGATGTGTTAATTTGATGCAAAATCTTATGTGACATTTGGATTCTGAAGGGCCTTAAGCCAAAAATATCTTTCCTTAATAGACCATTTTCCAATTAAATGTTCCAAGTCATCGTGAATCATTTTCCTATTTAGATATTACAATGACGGGGGACAAAATCTCTGAATTTTCGGGTTTTTTTCGTACAAAAGCACTGTTTTTACCAAATGTAATTTCTTTGTTGTCATTTTATTTAAAAAGTTTACCAGACAAGCCTAAATACATTTGAGACATTATATGCAAAATAAAATGGTTTAAAAGATGAAAATCTTATTTCTAGCTTTTTGTTTGCCAAGAGAAGTCATGTTTTATGTAACGAAAAACCCAGAGAACTGTCCGGTCAAGTTGTAAAATCTTAATAGAAAATCGAGTCATATTTCGGTCGGCTTTTTAATTGGCAAATCCTTTATTACTACTATTTTGCTACAAGATTTAACAGTCATTTTGTTAAGAACTAGTTGATTTGACAATATTTTGAAAAGTGAAAGCATCAGTTATTTATTCCATAATATTGCATCAAATTGTTGAGTATATGTGACAAACCTGTCCCATCATGATATTTGAAATAATTGTTTTGGATAGGACATTGTTTTAAAATTAAGTGTGAATATGAACACTTTTTTTTCGCTTTTGAAAAAGCAGGGACTTGGAGTATAAATCGAACACATCATGGAGGCAATATTGCATGTAAATTATCATGAATGATTATTTTAACGTTTAATTAAGTATGTTTTCTCTGTAGCATCTATGATTATTACCTGGAGATGTATGACGAGATAAATTTTATTTTTACCAGTTTATTTTAATTTTTGAAAATTAAATGTCTAAATATGTTTGTAAATTAATGAAAAAGAATAAATAATTGAAATTTTACAATTTATTCAAAACGTTTTTATTATTGTTGTTTTTCTTTGCAAGCAAATATTTTTTTTTTTGTTTTCCAAAGGTAAACTTTGAAAAATAAATTTTCATTGTTCACCTCTGGGAAGCAACTTTAAGGTTACTATTTCTGAAAATAATTTCAAAATACAGTTGTAACGTGTTCTACTCTAAAGGAAAAAAATGTCAAATCTTGTGAATTCCAAAAATCTCAAATTGACCACTGATCATATAATTCATGTTACATTTTAACATCATTAAAACAAATAATGTGAGCCCAGTCCGCAGCGAGTAAATAAAAATGCAATTACAAAATAAAATAAGCTTTTTCTATTTTATGTTTTAAAATATCCCAACTGTGTTTGACTGTTGCCTTTTCTTTAAATCAAAACTCTGCGGTATTAATTTTTCTTTAAAACATGGTAATATAGCTATTTTGACACACAAAATTACACATACCACGGTGATAATTCCCAATACGTGATTTCTAACTAAGTAAAACGTGATGCTTTCAATTTAAAAAAAAACTTTTTATATATCATGCAAAGATAAAATTGGAAATACCGGATGTAAAAATTTGATTAATTTCCTCTATTCTCCAATAAAAGTAAATGTACTGACAAAGAACAGATATACAAATCGCTTAGCGTTCAAATAACTGGTCTAAATTTAGAATTCTGCAGGTGTTTTAAAATACATAGTTACGTGATGCATCGGTTTTACTGTTTGGCTTATGTTTTTATCTATCAATAATTTTGGTCCCTAGTGTCACTGTAAAAAATTAATTTGCACATAAAGCACATCCAAATTAACACAGGTTTTTCTGTTTAACATTTAAGAAGGTCGTAATTAAATACATGTATGTCATTCCTGCTTGCTCTTGTGATAATTGGTTGTCAGGAAAGTACAAGACAAGGTCAAGTTGTTTGGTAACATGATCGTTTTGAAGTTTTTCCTGACAGGGACAATAAACAAATTGTTATCGAGAATTTTAGGAAATGACACCAACAATATCAACAAAGAACCTGTTTCATTGCGTGGCAAAGTGTGCTTTCGTCTGTCCGTGCATACTGCTGTAAATTTATGTCTTTTTTTATGAAGCTACAAGGACATTTCAACCAAATATGATTCAAATGTCCTTTTTGTGAAGTACATAAATAAAATTGACACAAATTTACTTTCTGTGGTATACAAGATAAACGCCGTTACAAAAATAGCAAAACACAATAACACCGATAACACAGCTTCATAAACCGATTTTGTTCAAATTGGATTTATAGAAAGTAGTGATAAAGCCATTCAATATATGAAACAATATATCTTAAAAACAATTTCCATTCACGCGATAACCGCGGAATGTGTAAACAAGGTGCAGTTCTATGAAAATTTATTCTGAAACTATAAAGGAACAATTCAAAATTAGAAATGAAAGGAATAAAATGTTTGCACAAATCAACTTTATGTAGCATTGACTTGTATGATTCATGATAGCTGTTTGCACTATTTGATGCAAAAGTCCGTACAGATTTTGTTTTATCATTATCAACCAAATAAAAAACAAATTAGATCCTACTTATACCAAAACTAATTTTACCAAAGATGAAGTTCTTTCCAATCATAGGTGAGTCCTTGAGTCTTTTGGTATCAATTTAAAACAGGAAGAACTTGACGTGCCTTACTTGTATTGGATTCAAAAACTTCACAAAAATCCTTACAAGGAAAGATATATAGCAGGTTCCTCTAAATGTACTACTAAATCATTATCAGTAATTCTTACACAAATTTTGTCAGTCGTCAAAGATGGCCTTTAGACTTATTCAGATAAAGTCTATTCTACATCTGGCATCAACCAAATGTGGATTCTCAAAAATTCTAAAGAACTACTTGACAATTTTGTTTCTAATACTCTATCTTCGGTAAAAAGTATAAAAACTTTTGATTTTTCTACCCTTTACACCACTATCCCTCATGCTAAATTGAAAGAACGTCTAAAACAAATCATTCACTTTTCATTCTTTTACAAAAACGGTAAACCAAGATATAAATATCTAGTGCTCAACAGGGATTCTGGTTATTTTGTAAAACACCATACAGGCTGCAAGGAAAATATACTCAAGATACTATCAACAAAGTGTTAGAGTTTTTGATAGACAACATATTTGTTGTGTTTGGCAATATTATCTTTCAACAAACAATCGGTATACCAATGGGCACAAACTGTGCACCTTTGCTTGCTGATTTGTTTCTTTATTCATATGAATCAGAATTTTTACAGAACCTTGTCAAATCTGGAGAAAAGACTGTCGCTAATAAAACAAACATACCAGTCCTTGTCCATATCACAATCCCAAAAACAAAGTAAAAACCTTGCAAACTGGCAAAATAGGTGATACACGTGAACTTCCATCAAGGAAGTGAGGCCGGGTGCTCCGGAAGGGTAAGCACCTCCTGTTTAGCTAGCTACACCCGTCACGTGTAAGTCAATTTTGAGAATGAAAGGAACAAAGACCTATGGTAAGTCAAATATATCCAGTATAAGTTGGGATACAGTGACTACATACTTATCAACAATATTGTGATGACGGCCATAAAACTTTTTAAGGGCCCTGATTAGCCTAGGCTTGCAATATCCTTGTGTCAACAATTTAATTGTAAGTAATTTGCTTCGTTGCAGAAAGTTCCCATAGTGGGAACAAGCTCTACCGTACCGTATTAACTGTGAAACATATACACCATACGCAGGAGAAGCAGGGATATTACTGCAAAGAAACGGAAAGTTGACAATAGAAAAATTGAAGTCATCACGTTTGTCGTATAGCTTCAGATGTAACCTTTCATGGGTGTCATAATTGAGGTATAAGTCCAAATATGAAGCAGAACGTGGAGAATCTGTCGTGTCTTTTATTTCAAGCTCACTTGGATAGATGACATTCACATATTCTCCAAATTTGTGATTATTTAGAGAAAGAACGTCATCTATATATCTTTATGTGTAGTTGAATGATATCATTCAACTACACATACAGATATATAGATGACGTTCTTTCTCTAAATAATCACAAATTTGGAGAATATGTGAATGTCATCTATCCAAGTGAGCTTGAAATAAAAGACACGACAGATTCTCCATGTTCTGCTTCATATTTGGACTTAAACCTCAATAATGACAACCATGAAAGGTTACATCTGAAGCTATACGACGAACGTGATGACTTTAATTTTTCTATTGTCAAGTTTCCGTTTCTTTGCAGTAATATCCCTGCTTCTCCTGCGTATGGTGTATATGTTTCACAGTTAATACGGTACGGTAGAGCTTGTTCGCACTATAGGGACTTTCTGCAACGAAGCAAATTACTTACAATTAAATTGTTGACACAAGGATATTGCAAGCCTAGGCTAATCAGGGCCCTTAAAAGGTTTTATGGCCGTCATCACACTATTTTTGATAAGTATGTAGTCACTGTATCCCAACTTATACTGGATATATTAGACTTACCATAGTTCTTTGTTCTTTTATCGAAATTGACTTGCACGTGACGGGTGTAGCTAGCTAGACAGGAGTTACTTACCCTTCCGGAGCACCCGGCTTCACTTCCTTGATGGAAGTTCACGTGTATAACATATTTTGCCAGTTTGCAAAGTTTTTACTTTGTTTTTGGGATTGTGATGTGGACACGGACTGGTATGTTTGTTTTATTAGTATGCATACAATTTAAACATACATAATATAATGCGTTTGCCAAACCATGTTAACTGCCTCGAAAAAACTATACTTTAAAGTTTTTGAAAATCTTTTCATTGCATTTAAATTAAATTTAAATTCAAACTTTTATCTCTACCTCTTTTTGAAACAAAAATAATATCTTACAGCACATTACCATTTGAATCCAATATATTTTACTAGGGAAATTTAATTGCAATTCAATGTTCATTATATAATATTTAAGGAATTGTTATTTTTATAACATTGAGTAACACATTGGAAGATAGTAAAACACCCTACTTCATTTGAATTCAGTACCGTAGGTAATGCCGCATAATGTTCTATTTAACGGTAATCCACCTTCTACATTGATATGACAAAACACGTGAACACTGAGTAACGAAACATATTAAGGTCGACATCGTGCTTAATCATTCAATTTAACAAACATTTCAGTTCAATGAATAATAAACTTCCTAAAAATTGAATTGTGATCAATTATTTGAAAAACGACCGGTTGTTGATGAAAGAAAATCCATTTTCAATTAAACCACTTATGATTAATTTCATAGCATGGGAGAACCTTTTATAGGGTGTACATTGCAAACAGTTGTTTTTGTAATCATTTTCTTTCTTAATGGTGCCATTATTAATAGACCTTTTTCTTTCTTCTCAATTTTATCATATTTTTGAAGTCATCTACACTTACATGGTAAAAGAACAAGCAATGAATATTTTATTCTATGGTTCATAATTCAATATACGTTTTTGGTTTCTCAAATACTAGTACTTTGAATAAAGTGCATTGGATATAAATTTTTGTCTAAGTTATTAATTTATGTCGAGATTAAAAGAGTCATCAAAGACGCATTACCACCTTGAATTATCGAAACTAAATGAGAATTACATTATCCCTTTTTTTAAAAAGTCAAATTATGTCTTTATTATGTACTAAATGTTATATTCATTCGTAAAGAAAGCTAAAACAATTGATTAATAAGAAAAAACGAAAAAAATATATATATAAAACTTGTAAAAAGGTTGTTATTTTACATCACAATAACCAATTTTCATCTTTTCGCGCGAAGATACTAGTTTAGTAAGGGACCACTCTGAGACAAGTACGCGTATAAGCAGTTTTAATTTATGGTTTGCATACTCGAAGTGACATTAAGGTGCTAGCTGACCGAGTCAGTGCGCCGCAAACAAACATACTTACACCGGGTGTCGGTACTCTGTTCAAGCGCCTGGCGAGGAAGCAGTAATTCAAATTTTAATTTTTTTTAAAATCGGATTCAATCCCACGGCATGATCCATTGCTCTTGAGCGGACCCTTTATAACATTGAAGCGGTTGTTATGATAGGGACTTTACAACAATTTTATTGCAGCAGAAAGCTTATACAAATGAAAAAAGTAGCAGTTCAAATATAAAAATTACAAAAAAACATAATTTATATTTATATGAATAACTCTTCTATAACGACCTTTTTAATTTCACTCGTTAATGACACCAGCGGATATTACGTTTTGATACTGATCGAATTGCCTATTTGAAAATAAAAAATAAAGTGTTATGTAAGGATGTCATACGTCAGATGACAGAAAGTTAAGATTTTACAGTCTCAGATTGGAGCTAAGATGTACAAAATATATGCCCCCACAGGCTCTTTTTCAAACGAGTCGTTTGGACATAAAAGAAACAATAACATTTTTCCAAAACACGTGCACAAACTGATCTGTATTTGAGATTTTCAGTAAAGCCATTACATATAGCGAATTTGTTGCAATAAGATTTGTTCTTTATGCCGTAATAAAGAGATCTTTTTGGTCTCATTATGTATATGGCATTTGGACACACTGTGTAATATAAAATCTTTTTACATGTATTTTATTGTAACATGTTATGTATTAAACCATGTTAAAATTTTTGCCAATATACAAAATGATCTTTAAAGCCAGATATTTGTTCTAATAAAGATTTGTCATTCCAGTTTCAACATGCCTTTGGCAACAAGTAAGGAAAAATAGGAAATAAAATTAAAGTCATTGGTATTGTTTTTTTTTAAATTCAGAATTAATGTCTCTGTGACTTTATTTTTGACAGTGAATTTTGGGAATAATTCACACAAATCGCACAAAATTCAATAATCTTACATGATGATTGATATTTTTTATCTGGTTCTTAACTGACATTATAAAGAGCTGCCTATAAAATGGCAGAATATCAATGTAAAGGCAACATATTTAACATCTAGTAAATTATTTCGAACAAATAAAAGAACCTTTTACCAGCAGCATTACAAAGGCAAACTGCAGCAATAGATTTAATAGTATATTTATTTTCGTATTATTTGTGATCTTCTTTTGTGACTCACAATTCATATACAGGCATTGTTCACATGACAATCAATGAAATATTTGTACACGACATTCTACCAAATACCATTAGTACTAATTCGTCTGGATTATATTTATACATAAAAAGACATACTCAATGGAAGACAGATAAAGGTTTTCGTAGACCACAGCTAATAAAGCTCACAACTTTCCTGATCGTATTCCAATGCACTATGTCTGCAAACATAATGACATTCATTTGGAGAAGAGGAAAATATTGACTTCCATAAAATATTTTGTTAAAGTTTATGAGTAACTATTGAAGTGTTTGACTTATTCTCTCTTGTGCATATGCTTCCATTATCGCTTAAACCTAATGTCGCCCCAGTTTAGAAAAAATGCATTTTTTGATTAAACATCAGCCGTTTTTATCTACTGAGGTTATTCTTGAACCCATAATGTAGGTTTTGTTCTAAATTATTTGTTTAAAACTTATAATTGCAATGTATCAATTATGTTTTTTTTACAACACTGAATATTAATATTAGAGTATATCCATTATATATATATATATATATATATATATATATATATATATATATATATATAGTCTTTTACCTTGGGAATAAGAATCTTGTTCAATTATAAAAAAAGATTTCCTTCCTGCTTGTACATCAGGTAGACTTAATGAGAGATAGCCAGTCTTCAGGCAATTACAATGTATCACAGGATACATCTTATTTTGATATTTTGTATTACTGGTGGTAGTTTATGGCTAAAAAGTGTTTCAAGTCAAAGCAATGGTAAAATTTTGAGGTAAGACAAAAATATTTTCTATGATTTTTTTCCGATTTGCATTATGAGCAAAATTTTACTGGAAGACATGTTGACTTGAGAATAGTGTTTTCACACACCCGGTCATATTTTTTCCACATTCATCGAGACGGTATGTTCTGGGATGGTGGAGGAATCTGTATTATCTGGAGAAAACCATCGATCTTTGGCAAGTGCACCAACAAGGTTTCTCACAGTCGTATCTGCTAAAGACAATGTGAAGGATGAGTTCACGCTTGAAGCTACTTGGCAACTATTGACCCTCACTAGAAAGATATAGATATTTAAAAAAAATACCTGTTTAATTTTGCGCTGCCATTTGGCACATTTTGGAAATTCATTCCTTAAATAACCAAAGTCAATTTTACTCGTTAATGACACCAGAGGAAAACACGTTTTTATTAAAAAAAATCATTCCAAACTCTGGCATATACATGTCTATGCTTGAGATTTGCAGTAAAACCATTACATATAATCATTTTTTGAAATAAATATAGTTTTTTATGCTGTAATGATATCGTTGTGAAGGTAATAGCTTTCCGCTAAAATGTCTAGCATCTAGAAAATTATTTCGAACAAACAAAAGAACCTTTTGCATTACAAAGACAAAATGCATAAAGATATTTAATAGTATATACATGTATATATTGTTTCGTATCACTAATTTTTTTTATATGATTCACAATTCATATAAAGGCAATGTTCACATGACAATGAAAGAAATATTCAAAATTTGCACACGACAGTCTACAAAATATCATTACGACTAATTTGTCTCGATTATATTTATACATAAACAGAAATACTCAATGGAAGACAGTTAAAGGTTTTTGTAGACAACAGCTAATAAAGCTTACAACTTTCCTGGTGGTATTTCATTGCATTACGTCTGCAAAATAATAACATCCTTTAATGTGAATAGCTAAAATTCATTTGGAGAAAAAGGAAAATATTGACTTCCATAAAATATTTTGTTTAAGGTTATGAGTAACTATCGAAGTGTTTATCTTAGTCTCTCTTGTGCATATGCTTCCATTATCGCTGAAACCAAATATCGCTATATGTTAAAAAATTCATTTTCCGTAATGTATTTGATAAAACAAAAACTGTTTTTGCTTAATGGGGTAATTCTAAAACCTCTAATTTAGGTTTTGTTGTAAATTATCTGTTTAAACTTATTATTGCAATGAATCAATTAAGTTTTTTAAACAATAATGAACATTAATATTAGAATATATCCATCATATGTACTTTAAGTACTAAAAAAGACTTTTACCTAAGGGATAAAAATTTGCAAAAACAAAATAAAAGATTCCCTTCTTCATCGTACATTAGGAAGATTTAATGAGAGATATCCAGTCTTCAGGCAATCATTTTGTATCACAGGATGCATCTTGTTTTGATATTTTGTTTTACTGGCATTAGTTTATGTCTGAAAAGTGTTTCAAGTCAGCGTAATGTTAAAATTCTAAGGTAAGACAAAAAAAAATTGTATGATTATTTACCAATTTGCAATATAAGCAAAATTTTACTAGAAGACATGTTGACTTGTTTTTTTTTTTCACCCGGTCATATTTTTTCCATCTTCATCAGGGGTTTGTTCTTGGATGGTGGAGGAATCTGTGTTGTCTGGAGAAAACCACAGGCCTTTGTCATTCGCACCGACAAGGTGTCTCACATTAAGAACTTCTCAAGAAACTGTGAATGGTTAGTTTTCGCTTTTAACAACATGGCAACCAATAAATCTCACTAAAAAGTATAAATATTTAACAACAAAAAAAAAAAACCTGTTTAATTTTGCTGTGCCATATGATGACATTTCGGAGATTAATTTCTTGAATAAATAAACTCTAAAATATGGACTTGTTGGTAGAAGTAGTAATGTTTTACTGTGACCTTAATACCGCGTAGTAATTATTATAAGACATTTAAAACTTATTAAGCCTTAATTGATGATGTATAATGTATGAGTTTTTAAAACTTAAAATGTCTAGTCAGAAGTCCATTAAGGTTTGGTTAATAGACGGTAATGCCTTTAAAACAAATAATTTGCACAAAAGATACCATAAATCTAACATAATTTCGATTATTTTGTCTCAGAATCAATTCTTTAACATGTCGTATGATTCTCTTTATATTGCTTTAAACAGTATGAGAGAATTCAAGATTTGCATTGACTTTATTGCAGCAAAAAACTAGAACAGATCTCAACTGTAATAATGTTAATAACATACTGAGAGAGAGAGAGAGAGAGAGAGAGAGAGAGAGAGAGAGAGAGAGAGAGAGAGTCCTCTTATGTTATTGGAGTATACGCTTATTGCTGTGGTTACCAGTCCACCATAAATTTCGCATTAGAAAATATTAACGTAACAAACAAATTAAGGAAAAGTTCACATTGTAGTATATATATATATATATATATATATATATATATATAATGGTCTCAGAAATAGCACAGCTAAACGTGCCAGAGAAATAATTTACAATATTGAAAAAATTATAAATAAAAAAACCGTTTTTTTAAAAAAAAATATTTTAGGATGTTTCATACAAAGCGAGCCATGTTCTTACAAAGAACTTTTATCTAAACTTGCTTAAAATAAATTGAAGCTTTTGTTTATACAAGTCAACTAACTTGTAATTAAAAAAAATTATATGGAATTTCTATGGAATTTAATCTACATGATCCTTTCGTGTAATATTGTCGAAAAAGATTGGACAACGCGTTTTGGCAAAAAAATCTAAAAACAATTGTTCAATTATTTGCAAAATGATTAACACAAGGTCTAACTAGCCGAGAAGTTTGTAATTTATTAAAATCTATGACGAATTCATGTTCCTTGAAATATATATTTTGTAAATTTATATACCTTTGACAAGCAGCGTAAAGAACATCACTAACAATACTTACATAATCAAACAAAATGTGCATGGTGACCATTTAATAAACAAATTAGGAAATTGTGATTAATAACTTCTCATTCAGATCACGTTCAAATTTTCAGATGTCTACATTTGTTTAAAGTTTTCGATTTTGCAAACAAATCAATTGTCTTTAATACGTCACATGCAAAACTTTATATTTCGGTGAAATGTTAAAAACTAAAAGGATGAAGATACTTTTTTATTAACAAAAAATTAAAAAGTAACCACGTGATCATGACAGAAAAAACGTCACAAAATTCCGAATATTCTGCTAGATACTCCTATTTTTATGGCAATCGTCGAAGAAATATATCATAAAAAGTCGCGAAACTTTTTTGCCACTTATTTTTCTGACAGTTTCTATGGATTTCAAAACGGTGGTAGTCTTTCATTTTTTTTTTAATTTCAAGATAACACTACACATAATCAAAATTAATAAATGCTATTAAACTATTAATTTTCAGATACAAAATCTTCACAAAGACTGGTGCACGACATTTTATTTTTTAAAAAGTAGTTGTTAATACAACTACCATGAATATATATCAAAGAAACTAACAAGTAAATATAACTTAATATGAATTAACAAGAAAAAAATCTTGTGAAAGAATGATGCTTTAATTGCAGAAAGCTTAAAAATCTTTACATTTTAGAATTAAAATTGTTTAACATAGATGGTTTTTCAGCAATGGATTTTCTATTTCGATGTTTAGTGTAATGTTTAATTTGGTTTGCTAAAGATTTCATATTATAGAAGCTATTTGAACCAAATTTCTGTTATGCATGAATAAGGCTTTTTTGTATAGCATTGGACATAAATAATGATTGCTTTGTATGCATTTTATCTTATTTTTTATTTTGAGAACATGTACAAAAATACCAAACATTTCATACAAAAAACAAACACATACGCATACATAAATAAATGTTAAATTTAATTTTAAAAAGAAATAATATTTTATTTTGTTGAAAAGGAATAATATCTGGCTAAAAAAAATTCAATAAGAAATTAATTTTTTAAAGAAAATGTTGATTGATTTTAGTAGTTTACACATGAATCATATTATTTTAATATGAATGATTTTAATCATATCGTGTGTGTATTGACTTGAGTAAAATTGATTGTTTCTTGTAGAATAATAATCATACTTAAGTCTTTTGAAAAGCCTACTTCTTTGTCATTTATAAGGTGGAGTATAGGCCAGAGGTATTCAAACAATAATTATGTATTATAGGAAATACTTAATCGTTATTTTGTATTTTACTGGCGGTACATTTTTGCTTGTTGCTTTTTCAAGCCAAGGCGATGATAAAATTTTGAGGTAAGTTAAAACCTTTACCTAAATATACAGATTGTTTCAGAATAATTTGCAATAAGCGGATCTAGTTTCGCAATCATTTACTAAACTAAGTGCACACAACTCATATTTGGGGATATTTCAATGTCAGTTATAAAGATATTACACACTTATAATTAAATATCTAATGTAATATTTGAATTGATTAGTGTAGGTTTGTTGAACAACACAAAACGTCTCATAAAATCATTATTTTAAATTTTTAAAAATATTGATAAGAGAAAATGGAACAATTTGAGTTGAGTGTACAGTCAGTAGAGTAAATGGTTGTGTAACTGGAGCAAGGACTACAGTTTAAGTGAGAACCGAAAAGCTTACACCCTAGTTTTAGATAGTTATCCTTTAGATCGCAGTAAATTTTTTATTTTACTTAAGATCATTCAAAAGCAATAAACTTTATTGTGAAGCTGCTGGGACTGTAACATTTAACATTTCACTCGATATACGTTAAACAATTCCAAATATTGAAATTTATTGGAATGAAATTTGTTTAACATAAGACCATACACCAGAATAAAGAAACAGCTAGAGAAGTCTTTTCATTCAATTTAATTGGAATAAAAAGCATGCATGACATTATGATACCCATAAATGTACACAATTATACCAGACATATAGGCACAAGTTGCATTAAAGATTAAAATCATACAACATTTTATGTAATAAGGAAAACTCTTTATTATTTCCAATAACAATCTCTGGTCTTGAAATTTTCATATTAAGTTCTTTTTCAAGCTTTTGTTTAACGAAACAACACTTACTTGTACAAAAATATAAAAAATAAATTGATTGTTTTGTAAAAGGGAATTTAGTACTTACTTTTGACTATTATACATTTCAATTAAAATTTGAATTTAATTTAACTTCATAATTATGTGTTTTCTTCTTTCATTTTCGGTAACAGTTTCATTTACAGTTTTGTTTATCAAGGAAGTTGAAGATAGAAATGAAATTAGAATTCAAACAATATATGCTATTTTTCCAATGCCAGAGTGGTAAATGGTAAATAGTGATACTAATGTGTGTTCGCCAGGAGGCGGTTTGTGTGCATGTAAAATAAAATACTCATTTATTTGTTATGATAAGTCATAAGAATTTTTTAGTTTGAGATTGCTTGGGGGTTTTATGTCATTTTTAAGATGAGCACTTAAACGTAACAAAAAATTAAAGACAGATGTCTCTGTCCCTATTTCACTTATGTTTAAAATGACTGCTTAACGATGAAAGATTTCACAGATAACTTTTCCCCCAGTTGATAGTTCTGCATTCGACATGTGAATTGGCTTCGTTAGATAGAGTTTGGGCTAAAGAGAAGTAATAACCTGGAAAAATAAGAACTTTAAACTATTTAAATCATAAAAAATCAAATTAAAATTTCTGTATAACCATTTACAAATTTTTATTTTTGCTGAAAAAGGCTTTTAAAACGAAAGATTTGTTTTGTGCTGTAAACAAAATATTTAATACAACTCAATCATACAGGTCCAAGTCCAAAACAAAAAGAAGCAAAGTAACAATTTTGAAAACTGGCTATTACCGTTAAACACGTTAGCTCTTACTAAGTAAGAGAGCCTGTTGCTTCGGAAAAGAAAGCACCTATTGTTTAGCTAGCTACACCCGGTACGTACAAAATCAAATTTGAGGTTGAGCATAAAGTATAAGCAGATGATTAACATTAATTAATTTACTAAAAATCAAACTTGAAACTTATTCAAATGTTTTTATTATTTTAAAACAATAAATATTTTATATTCAATCCAATTGTCACACTGAAAGAAAAATAATAAAATTTAAGAAAAACATGACATGTATTTATTTATCAATTAAAAAACTAATAGGGATAAATCTTATCCATTTTTTTCTTTGCAGCTGCGTGGCTTCGTTTTATAATTTCCTTGGGCTTGGGTTTTTTTTATTAATCCCGATATATATCTACTGGCGTTATGTTAAGAATATAATAAATCATGAAACTGATAACGTATTATCACGACAATGTGAACTGCAGTGATTGATATAACAGCATAAATAGATAATTAGAAAATTATAATTTACTATTATAATCATCAGTAAAAGCATATACATCAATCATGATGAAATCGCTAACTAATAAGACCTCTTTTACATGCCCCGACTGGCTTGTTGTGAAGACCAAAATCTATTTCTTCTACGTAGTCTCAGGCCGATTTATCACAAACTCTTTTTATAACAACAACATTTGACTCAAACAAAAAGTAGCAATGAAAATTGTTTTACTGTATATTTTTCATATTGTAATTTTTCAACATGACAAATACAATACTATTGAAAAAATACTTTATTTTAAATCATACAATAATAAATGATTGATGATAAAAAGATGGCCTTGTCAAACTATCCAACGTCATTTTGCAGTTGCACACAGATCGGTAAATAAAAACGGTTTCACTGAGTCAATTGCTTAAAGCTTGCTTAAAAATTCTTCTTGTTGTTGTTTTTTTTTTTTTTTTTTTTTTTTTTTTTTAAATAATTGATCAATTAATTTTATGTTATTTATTTATCATAAATATAAATTCTTCAAAAGATTACCGGTATATTATTTTATCTAAACTTTCCATTATCGCATAGTTTTTGGTTTACAAAGAAGAATAACAACTAGATTCCTACGTTTGAAAAATGTATCAACATTGACAATTTAAAATGTAAACAATAATAAAATTTAAAAAATACATAAAAAATTGGTATACAATTTTTATCAATAGTAAATATTCATATCTCAAAACGATCTAAAAGTAAATTGACTACATTATAGTAAGCCATTTTTACCAGATAAACATCTAGGCCCCTTAACAAGCAAAATTACCAACATTTCTTGGAAATTTAATCTATTTGGAATTATACATTATATAAACATTACATTTCCGATAGGGTGACATTATGGACTGTAACCTTATCAAAAATGTAATATTTATTCTATTATACCGATGGTTGGCTTTTATTAAACTGCGCAACCAAAGTACATAACCTGGTACATCCGTCTGTAAACAACTCATCTACTGCTTGTAACAGTAATCTTAGTTAACATTAGTCAAGAGAAAAGCGTTGTACTAACTTAAAACACGCGGACGTAAGCGTTTGAACCGTATACGTAACATTTTTGCGCATGTGACATTTTTCATAATGTCAACCGTTCCGTAAACGCATGCTTTCATAATGTCAGCCGTTACTAAGCGTTGTCAGGTACTGTCATACTATGACGTAGACTTTCTTCTTATCTTATGTTAAAACCACAGGGTGACATTAAACTAACCCACATTCGTAATAGCCAATTAGAATTCCAGAAATTGAATAATTATAAAATTTTAGAACCATATTTTCGTATTTGTGGCCTACTTTTGTCACATAATAAGATCAGTTATTGCGACGTTAAACAATCTGATGTGTTGAAATCTTGTCCACCGAAATTTCTTGAATTTGCTGAAATCTGACAGATTTTCCATGGCAAAAAACTCGTATAACGCACTTAAAGGGGTCAACACCATACGCCATCAGGAGAAGGACATTGTGTAAACCTTTAAAATAGTAAAAGTGTTTGTTTAAATCATTTGTGACCTAATTTCCTTATAGTATTTTGGTTTTAACCTTTGTTTTTTGAATACTAATTTGAAAACTCTACAATGTTTCTAAAAATTAAATAGAGTAAAAGTCAGATACTGTAGATCTATGAATATGTATTTAAGCTCTATGGGGGTATGCTGTATTCCAAATATAGAAAAACTGCATGTGTTTCAGATATAACATTTAAGACTTTAAGGATATAATTTTCACAAATTGCGACTGTTTGCTTTAAAAAGTAAATTGTTGATAGTGACATATAATTTATATAAAATCACATCTGACTTATGTTCGCTTTCTTGTTGCACCATTTCAGTCTAGACGGTCTTAGTTGCTGCGTTAATCAGCAAATAACGGGGCACAATTAGCCTCTACAGTTTTTCATGCACTAAATGCTACAACTAAATCGTGAATTACTTGGTATTTGTGTTAAATATTTACTATGCAACTCAAAAATAAAACTTAAAGATTAATTATAGTTACCATAAAATATACCTTTTTACAGCAATACATTTTTATCAGGGGATATTCCCTAGTTACTTGAAGAAAGATAAAACATTAAAATAAATATTTCCCCAATTTAGAGAAAAAACAGTAACGTGCAATACTCAAATTATGCAACTGTCTAACATCTATATATATATATATATATATATATATATATATATATATATATATATATATATATATATATATATATATATATACAGAAAAGATAATAAATTGTAATGATAAAAATTGTTTTTAAGTCAAGTGTTAGTCAACGGAGCAAATAATTTTTACTTTTAGATTAAATCCTATTATTTAAACGAGATTTTAGAACATAAGATCAGACAAAATGTTTTTTAAAAAAATTATTATTATTATTATTATTATTATTATTATCATAATTATAAGGTTATTCAAGTAATTTCATTTTAAAACTATTTGAAGTGAGAAAAAATTGTCATTATTATTAGAAAAATTAAACAAAGTCAAACACTGCATTTTAACATTTGTTAAACAATAAGTCTTTAATAAATTATTTATTTATCGGGGCTACCGATTCTATCTCTGACGATTAGCCAGACATTTATTCAAGCTACGGTTACTATCACTTTTTTTCAAAACCGTTTTATCATACTGAAGACTTAACACTATTTAAAGTGTTGTTTTACCAAACACGATGCCTCAAAGAGTGTACGTGTCAATAGCGATATAACATTTAGGATTAAATTATGAAGCAATTAACAATAACTCCTGGTATTATCTATAATAACTTTCCATTCTTAATTAATTTTTTTCGAGCACTCTTACAAGACTTATTTATTTATTTTATTCCATTCTCAGTACGACCACGAATTAAACAAGTAATTTTACTTGATTATTCTAACAAGATAAAAAAGCATTACCTGTGTGTGATGTCTCTACAAGCTAAATTTTGTTACGGAAATTAAAGCACATACATGTAATCCCAAATGATAAAGTAGGTCAGATTGATGCTGTAATATGATTATAATCCAAAGAAAACTATTTTGTAATTGAATAAAGGTAATAGAAATTTTCTGTTAGAACAAGACGCCTGTTTGTATTTTTTTCTACAACATATTTTGACTTAATGCATTTAGATTTAAAACCGAAAATTACAAAAAAAAAAAAAATAATAATAATAAATAAATCAATAATAAAAAAAGGCAAATTAAAATAATAACCATCAAAGCTATAAGAAAATTTGGGAAATGAAGAATAAAGTTTGGGATGGAATTCTTTATTACAGTAATTTAACGACATTTTTTCAACTTAAGTAAAAACAGCGATTGAGGCGATAAAGAACCCAAAAGCAAGTTATTGCTTTTCAAAGATGAATGGTTTATAAAATTCTAAACAATAAAAGATTAGCAAGTACTTTCAAATATCCAACTAAAGGGTTGAAAAATTCGAAAAGAATTCTGATAAAGATAATTTTGATCAAAAATAATGAGTTTACACTATCGTCTTACGGAGTCTTTTTTTATAGTTTGCATTCACTCTCTAAAATAAAGATTTTTTTTACCTTGAAACAGTACTGCTTTTGTTTTAGCAGTTTATCCAACAAATCTGAAACTTAATGTTTTTGACAGTAGGTCAAGCAAGAGTTTACAGAAAAAAATATTATGGAGCTCTATTTTATTTGTGTCTCAAAATTTTGATGAAAGGTTTTAAAAAATATGAGGTAAACACATCGATATACAGTAAACCTACCACTTTTCAACAGCCGTGAAAGTTAATATGAACGGCTCCAAAAGACTTATTTAACAATCAGCACAAAAATTACTAAAATAAATATAAATATCAAAGACTTAATGGATTTTTTTCTTTGTTGCAATGTCAGTTACTCAAAGACAATCATCTTAGATTGTGACTATCAATTCTATTACCTTTAAGCTCATTAAATTGATTAGTGTTTATAAATAACTACAATAAAACGTCTGCAAAATATTCTACTGTCTGCCTGATGGTGAGAACGTATTATGTCAGAGAACAATTGTATATTGAAAATTGGTAACTAACTAACATAACAATAAAATATTAATTGTGATAGTTGATCAAATTAAAGTAAACTGCTGAATATAAAAGTAAATTGAAAGCAAAGGTTCGTGAGAAAATACTGAAAAACATCAGGAAGTTTGCATTAAATTAAGCAATGAAATTTTTTGGGTGACGTTTTGGATATAAAAGATCAAGAAATATATGTTTTTTGAATTGCTGCGGTGTTGATATAATTAAGAGAAGTGTGATAACAAACAGAAAAGTCAGACATACAGAGGGGCATTTTCTTATACTCTGATGCAATTCTGTAGGTAAAACTAATGCTACAAATATATTAATAATATAACACTTAAAATATTCTATCCGGTAAATTCACACACGCGCACACATACAGAGAGAGAGAGAGAGAGAGAGAGAGAGAGAGAGAGGAGAGAGAGAGAGAGAGAGAGAGAGTATGTTAATAGCTTTTGTGACATTTGTTTACTAGCAAAATATAGTAACATTTTAGCGCACTACTTAGGTTTTGCTAGGCCCTGCTAGTGAAATAAAATCTGTTCAGGTCCAAGGAAAAACGCAAAAAATCTTTTCTTTTCTATGAAAAAATATTGGAACAGCTTTATTTTTTAATGACTTGTTTGTTTTTTGGTCAATAAGTTGTTTTTTTTATATAAAAGACAGGGTTGCTTCTTCGACCATTTTGTTTCCGGATTTAATCAAATTAAAAAAAAGTCTTTGCATAAAAATTATTTAATCTATTTTATAAATGTAAAATAGCATATACGAAAATACAATGGGACTCATTCACATACCACGTGATACCCCATGACGTTTGTGCGTAACTTTTATTTCCATTGGATATGGAATCGTGTAAGTTGGCGTTTTCCTGTAAAAACGACGTTATTTCGGGAATTTGTGACGGGAATATTTTCTAAAGTGCTCCGCACAAACGTTATGGGGTACAAATCACGTGGTATATGAATGAGCCCCATTACCTTTCTTTATTGACCGTGATAATTCTTTACAAGTAGTCGGTCGACATACCTATTTTATTATGTTAAATGTATATTTATTGTATTCTTCTTTAAAAAGATTACTAAATTATTATATACATGAATTTATAGATTAATTTTAAATACTTAAAGCAATGATCGTTATTTATATAAGATACTTGTTATCTAAGCCAAATATTTTTCTGATTTATCAAGGATCTTCGCTTCACTAACATGGCCAAGGCATTCTATTTGAGAAATATTTCTTTTTAGAAATATGTTTAATTCTAATGTACATTCATTTTCTTCTGATAAATATCTTTTTAATGGTTTGATGGTCTGATATCTCTTTGGTTTAGAGTAAAACTTTGTCGTTCAAAATAAGAAAAGAACCAAATACCTTATTATTTATTTTAGTGTCGAAAAAAAAAACAGATAAGAATTAAATTTACACAAATTGACTAGAAACATAATTTTAAAGAAAACTGAGAAATCGGCATTTTCCACATAGCAGACATTTAACAATCACATTGAGACCAATCGATTGTAAACAACCTTCAACGAGAACTTAATGAAAGTTTACGGAGCCGAGACACTGGGTATGAACCATTTATGCAAAATATATCCTAATTTGGAATCAAACACAAACATACCAGCCTATGTCCGAATTATAATCCCTGAAGCAAGTAAAAAAAAAATGAAAACTGTTTAATTTAGTTAAACATGTAAAGTTACACCAGGAAAGTGAGGCCGGGTGCTCCGGAAGCATAAGCATCCATTGTCTAGATAAATAATTGAAGACAAAAATATATCCAGTATAAGTTTTGATACAGTGACTTCATACTTATGAACAGTATTATGATAGTGGTCATAAAACCTTTCAAGGGCCTAAATTAGCCTTGGATTTCAATATTCCTGAGCCAACAATTTATTTGTTAACAGCTTGTGTAATTGCAGAAAGTCTCCGTAGTATTACAAACTCTATCATATCTCTTACCGCCACTCGGGACAGATCCTAGTGTGAGAAAATTTGTCAGTTCTCTTGCCCGTTTCCTCCACCATCCCAGAACTGACCGCCTCGGAATAAGTGAAAGAGTCTTTACTGGGGCGTTAAACACCATTACTCCACTCCACTACTCCACTCTTCTATTATACCGCATTAACTGTGAAACAAAATTAAAAAAAAAAAAAAAAAAAAAAAAAAAAAAAAACCCACACGGGGATGAAGCAGGAGTAATACTGCAAAGAAACGACAAGATGACAATAGAAAATTGAAGTCATCTTGTATGTCATATAGCTTTATATGCAGCCTTTCATGGGTGTCATATAAAGGTATAAGTCGAAATATGAATCAGAACTTATACAATCAGTAGTTTCTTTTTTCAAGCTCACCAGGATACATGACATTCACTTACCTAAAAATTTAGAATTATTTAGATAGAGCATCATTTATATATCTGAATTAAACGTGACTTTATTTTTCTAAACGATAAACACCTTTTAATGGTTTTAGATATGTATGATTTATAGTACCAAAAAAACCACACCACGTACCTCATTATTTATCATTTTGAAAGTCCAAGAAAATAGTTTTTCTTGAACAGACATTTTTGTCAACTTGAAACCATTCGCATAAAAGTTTCAGAGAAGTTTCCTTTGCATGCGGATTGGTGTCAATGTAGCTGTAATCTGATTGTTCAACAAGTTTACATGAAGATATTACCGAGACGAGACATTCTGGCTGAAGTAGTGATAATGCATTGCCGTTTTTTCTCTCCAAACTGCTAAGTGCTAAAGAAAGAGAAAATGAAATAAGATGTACGTACAGAATGATTCACTAAAAGAAATTCCATTCGATATATTGAACAGCAGGTACTGAGGTGAGAAATTCTTTAAGGACAAATTTCTTTGCTTCATGTATAGATTAATTTTATCATTGATAGTCAATTTTCAATTGCGTTAGGGAATATAAATATGTATTAGTTGTACAACATATGATAATATATAAATATAATCTGTCCATTAATAAGTTGTCAAAAAGCTTTTACAACAACGCATTAATGTTATTTGTATATTGCGTTTTGTCACAGATAAAAAATATCTCCGTGTCAAAACAATAAATCATGTTAATAAACACTTATATGATAGTAACCTTTATATTGTATAGATTTTTATTTACTGACAATGAACTTGTGAATTATTACATATACATTTGAAAGTATATGTATGTCAAGGACTTGATAAAACACAAATATATTAGTCCAAGTCCAAATCACAATCCAAACATAAAAGATAAAAACTTTGTTAATTGCTCAATATAGTTATATACTTGGAAGTAAGGCCGGGTGCTTCGGAAGGGTAGGCAACTCCTGTCCATCTAGCTACAACCCGTCACATACAAAGTTAAATTTGAGAATGAAAGGAACATGTAAGTATGCTTAGTCAAATATATTCAGGAGAAGTTTGGATACAGTGACTTCATACTATCAACAATATTGTGATGACGGCCATAAACCTTTAAAGGGCCTTGATTAGTCTAGGCTTGCAACAAAATGAGACAAAATTTTGCTTCGTTATAGAAAGTCCAGATAATGGGAACAAGCTCTATTATACCGTATTAATTGTGAAACAAATATAAATTATCAAGCAGAGGTGTACAATTTGTGTCCATATGTTGTCTATCGAAAAATATATTTTGTTGATTGTATCTTTAGTATTTTTGTATGCAGTCTGTATGGTGTTTTACAAAATAACCAGAATCCCTGTTTAGATCATGGTTTACCGTTTTTGTAAAAGAATGACAAGTGAATGATTTGTTTTAGATGTTCTTTCACTTTAGACTGAGGGATAGTGGTGTAAAGTGTTGAAATATAAAATAGAGTTTTTATACTTTTTACCAAAGATAATGTATGAGAAACAAGATGTTTAAGTATTTCTTTAGAATTTTGAGAGTCCACATTTTGTTGATGCCAGATGCAAATTAGACTTTTTTGAATAAGTTTAAAGGCCATCTTTGATGACTGTCAAAATTTGTGTAAGAATTATTGATTAAGTAGTACATTAAGAGGAACCTGCTATATATTTTAACTTCTATGGATTTTTGTGAAGTATTGGAACTCAATACAAGGAAGGAAAGTAAAGTTATTCCTGTTTTAAATTGATACCGAAAGACTTCAGAACTCTCCTATGATTCAAAAGAACTTCACCTTTGGTAAACTTAGTTTCGGTTTAAGTAGGATTAATAAGTAAAATGCTTTTTTATTTTTAATATAACACTTTCTTAACTCGATATTTCTCGTTTGGAAAAGAATACAAAGAAATTCGTACTTTGAAAAACAATATGGTAAAATAAAAAGCCCATTTTTGCATTTTTTGTGAATTAATGAACTTTGAATTCCATAATTCACATTGTTTTTTATGTTATTAGGTTTGTCATAATTATGTAAATAAGTGTGTATTTATGTATCCAAAATTATCGTAGATTATCATCCTGAGCACCCGGTCCGGCTCTCAGGTGGAAGTTCTCAGTGTGTAACTTTATTTACCAGTTTTCGTAGTTTTATTTTTCTTTTGGGGCTATGATTTGAAGTAGTGCCATCTGTTACTGTTACGGGTAATCAATACACGTTCAGGTAGCAGAGTATAACATCCCTAGTAAAAGGAACACGTGTTTTACTAAAATAGCCAAGATTGTGATTTGGACATTGACCTTTATGTTCTGTGATTTGACTGCTTACTGTTGACTGAGCACTTCTGTAACTTAGTATTTAGTTAATTTAACTTTGTTCTTTAACTAATTTATGATTTTGTTTCAGTTTGCTGTAAAAGTAATATGATATTTATAAAGAAAAGGAAAGACAATTTAATAACTAATAAATGAATAAATAAATAAATAAATAAATAAATAAATAAATTTTATATTCAATATAAATTTTTTCTATTAGTTACAGTTGTCTGTATGACTTTGTCAAAATGGTTATGTCATAAAAACCGGGTCATTTTAACACAACTTAAAAACGCTGAAATATGATAAATTAAATACAGAACTTCATGAAATATGTCATTTGTGACTTTGTAAGGGATAAAAAACACCATTTCGAATATAATTTGATATTATCGACGGACAATTAATGTAACTTGTCAGGTATTCCCTTTGAGTCATCCGAGTTTTTGTACATCAGTGCGCATGTTCCAAGCTTATTATAATCATCGTTAAATAGTTTACCAACCCGTAAGAGGATTCCGATTATTTACAGCTTATACGAATGGAATTTTAGAAAATGAATCTCACGGATCTTGATAAAATAGTTAAGAAAATTAAAAAAAATTCAGGAAATTGGAAAACTTAAGGCAGCTTTAAGAAAATAAAATCAAAATTATTCAATTTAAGAACAATAATTTTTTAGCTGATTGTACAATTAAAGATATATCAGTACATATAAAGGGCAATTTATTAACACATACAAAATCAAACATTAAATTGTCTTTGCAAAGAGTTGTCTTTGGAGAATTAATAGTGGTAAAATCATTTATCAATTTCTTCTTGAGCAAAAGAAATACAGTTGAATTAAGTTAATTTCAGCGATATTGTTTTACTCAAGTGTTAATTTATCACTAAAAGCTGCTAAGACTCAATCACATTCATCAAGCTCTCTCCCTAGAGCAAAAATGTCAAATCTAATATCAATTATATTTTATCAGGTAGATATATTTTTCTGAAGCCTATATGCACTCTGGCTCACTTGTTATAGAAAAATTACCTAAAATGTAGCCACAAATTCAACAATGTTTAGTAAATCAAAATGTATAATGTTAAACAATTAGAAGTCATAAAAATAAAATAAATGAATAAATAATAAAAACCGGACGATATTATATAGTTCAGGGCCATGGTAAAATACAAAGTTGATGTGGCCCTTCCTTTCCAAAATGTTATAAGCATCTGGTACTAGTGCCGGAAGGGTTTTGGGCATAAAATTAGTATGCATGATAATGGGGCATTATGAAGAAAAGCTTTGGGCATGCATCTTGGGCTATTATCGGAGGAGTTTTATGACATAAAATAGGTAGCTTAAATGCATTAACCCGAGATAATGAGAGACTTCGTAATACGTTCTTGATATCTTAAACTAGAATCGGAGGCAAGTTTGGCATAAAATTGGTAGCTTAAATGCATTTTCTTTGCAGTAACCCGACATGATGAGGCACTTTAAAAAAAAGATTTAAAGCATCTTGAACTAGTATCGGAATGGTTTATGACATAATTATTTATTAGTAGCTTAAATGCATGGTCTTTGTAAAAACTTGAGATAATGAGGCAATGATAAAAATGTATAAGCACCTTGTTTTCTTTCTTTTCTTTTTTTTTTTTTTTTTTTTTGGAGGGGGGGGGGCATAAAATTAGTAGCTTTACATGCATTTTTCTTTGCAGTAACCTGAGATGATGATGCACTTTGAAAAAAGGTTATTAGCATTTTGTATCATTGCTGTAGCTAAAATGTTTGGCCCTTGCAAAAACCGAAGAATGTATAAACCCATTCAAATAAGAAACAAAACATATACAAATGTATACGAAAACCTTAGAAAAAATTATTGTAATAAAACGCGGTCTGAAAATCAGTCACTTGCAGCAACATTAAATTCTTGTTTCCATTAGTAAAATTGTTTAGGAGAGATTAAATAAATAAATAAATTGTACGTGCCTGATTTTGGAATTCTATTTACAAGTATGTGTTATACACGAGCTTACCAGGGGAAATGCCAAACAAGATAGCGTATTCATACATTTAACAAGTTTGCATGTGCAGTCGGGGCAAAAAGTTAGATCCAAAATAGAAACACTGGAGGGGATTAAATAATGAAAATTTTTTCCCAATTATTTTTGTTGCAAATATGTCTTTTTTATATTTCCAGTCAATTGATATTTAACAAAGTCGAATGGAAGTCGATTGAAATAAACTACGATTAAATATTGGAATACTTGCTTCAAATCAAAATTAAAGATTCGTAAAGTATGTTATCGCTCATTAATTGCTTATGCATCCGATACTTTCGATACGATTGGAAAGAATTTTTTCATTGTTTGTTTTGATGTTGTTTTTGTCCAAAAAATTTCGGGTGCAAAAAAATAACGTTTAAAGCATTTCAGACGGCTCACTAATCTTACAAATTATGCTCTGACTATTTCGTTACTGTTTACATTTTGTTTGTAAAATACCAAATTGTTTCGATTTAGTGGTTTTTTTTTCCATTTCGAAATAATAATTTCACCCAACTTAAAGGCGATTTTCTGATTTTTAGCCTTATTCCTGAAAACGGTCATCTTTTATTAAAAAGTGCCGTTACACCTTCAAAGTTAAACGTTATTTTTGACATTCACCAATGACCTAGTTACATTTTGTAATCGAAAGTCATGAAGGTTAGTTATTATAACTCTTTAACAGTAAAAAGCTGCATTTAAATAGGTGCCATTTCATGTAAATAATATGTAAATATGGGCTCGGACATTCTCCAGACTGATACTGTTAAAACGGATCATGAATTGATTTTACGTGAAATGGGTACGAAGGTTGAACCAAGATGCCTGTCTGTTGACACGTACAGCTTTCTTGTATTTTAAGAACTTTATTTCACTTTTTTATCCCCATGTCATTCTTACTTGTTTTGCATTAATTAATGAACAACAAAATTGATTTTTTAAGTTAAGAATATTTTCTTTAACATAAAAAATGCATGTAGCAGAAACTAAATTCCTATTAAGTAATGCAGGTTCTATTAAGGTAAAATCATTTCAGTTTCATTTGTGTTATAGTGAAACTGAAATCACCGGTGTTACAGTGAAACTGAAATAACAATTGTTACAGTGAAACTGAAATCACCGGTGTTACAGTTAAACTGAAATAACCAGTGTTACAGTGAAACTGAAATAACAATTGTTACAGTGAAACTGAAATCAACGGTGTTACAGTGAAACTGAAATAACAATTGTTACAGTGAAACTGAAATCACCAGTGTTACGGTGAAACTGAAATAACAATTGGTGTTACAGTGAAACTGAAATCACCGGTGTTACAGTGAATCTGAAATAACAACTGTTACAGTGACACTGAAATCACCGGTGTTACAGTGAAACTGAAATCACCGGTGTTACAGTGAAACTGAAATAACAATTGTTACAGTGAAACTGAAATCACCGGTGTTACAGTGAAACTGAAATCACCGGTGTTACAGTGAAACTGAAATAACAATTGTTACAGTGAAACTGAAATCACCGTTGTTACAGTGAAATTGAAAAAAAACAACTGTTACAGTGAAGCTGAAATAACAACTGTTACAGTGAAACTGAAATCACCGGTGTTACAGTGAAACTGAAATCACCGGTGCTACAATGAAACTGAAATTATTAGTAATCTATTAGAGTTTTAAATGCAATACCCTTGTTTCATATTTAATTCGTGTTGGCTTGATAAGTTACTATTAAATGATATTGTTTAGTACATGACTTAACCGGAGGAATCAAGAGTGTAAAATTTCATACCATGCTTCACACACACACACACACACACACACACACACACACACACACACACACACACTGGAAGTGTGATAAAGTACTTCTCTAATATATATAGACAACTTTAATTTATTTGACCATTCTGATTTAAGTGAAGGTCAGCACGTATGTGTTTTAACGCGGCAAAGAAGTCGTTGAAATGTAAATATAATGGATAGCTAAAGGTGTATGTAAGAAAGACAAATCAATAATAGCATACAACAGACATGTTATGAAGAGAAACACGTTGTTTACGTCACTACGTCGGATCAATGTGTATAGAAATATCAAAGGTCACGGCTATATTTGTTTTATTGACGATGTATGAAGGCTTTAAACTCTTTCTTAACATTTACACTTCATGAACAAGATATGATTCTGTCCTGGTAAAAAATTACAATGAAATTGTATACTTTGTATTATGCCAAAATTTCTAAATGATGTCAGTAATGTTTTACGATCCAATCAAGATACTTTCACTTTTAAAGAGGTGATCCGTTCTGGAATAGTAGGAGGAAACAGGAGTGCCCTTGGAAAACCAAAATACCCTCGACAAAAGAACCGACAAACTTTTTCACACTAGGATCTGCCCGATTGAAATTCAACCCTAGGCTGTAAGAGACACTGCTCGTGCTTTAGACCACTTGGTCATCGAGGCTTCAAGATGTATTTGAGATTGACAATTGACAATTTAAACATCTCCGATCGAAATACAGTTGATTGCTTTTTTGGTTAATTTTTAACTGTTGTCCTAGTTACTTTTTTGATTAATCTTACTTTATTTTTCATTCTTGTGGTTTGGATGGTAACTGTTTGATGTTTCTACGAATAGTTTATATATATATATATATATATATATATATATATATATATATATATATATATATATATATATATATATATATATATATATATATATATATATATATATATATATATATATATATATATTTCTATATGCGTAAAAGCACATATTCTTGTTTAGGTTATATAGATAAAAGACAAGTTAATTTAAAACATCGATTATTTATGGTAGGAACGTAAAGTAGTTAATTGTCTGAAATTAATGCTATACGGAAACCATCAACGCATTACAACCTAAGGTTATCATTATTTTACTGCCATCCACTTGTCCACCGAGGCAACCTTTTAGAAAGAAATATTCATGGATCTATTAAAAATATATATAAATAAATAAATAAATAAATAAATAAACAAAATAAAAAAATCAAAACCAAAAAAACAATTCAGGCTTCGATTACACTCCATCATAGAATGTGATTCATTCCATCAAATTTTTTTCTATATTATTTAAAATTAATACTTTTTCCCAATATTTTTACGTTTGACAACCAAAGGAATAAACCGACAAATAGTGATATATCTGAAAAATATCACATATATATCATTACAGCCAAATGGTATTATACAATATCCAATTTACAAAGCATAGAATGACATCGTTCTAAACATATACAAGCCACTAGTATCAGGATGGTCGTACTGATTAACAACAAGCCAATAATATCGCTTGGATAATTTTACTCTTCTTCGATAATCTATTTATAACAAACCTAACCTAAGCGATCTTTGACAATTTCCAGCATTCCATCAACACATATCAAATAGTAAAACTATACTACAATTGTATACATATTATGATTGTCAGTTAAGAATTCTGCGATTTACCAAATTTGTTCAGAGTTTACTGACTGAATATAAAAACGGTCGTGGATAAAATTCATCATTCCATTGACAAATATTTACCATACTAGCATTGTGAATTGGGCTTCTTATCAAGTTTCTTCTAAAGCTGCTGGTACCATTTTGTGTTAATCATGAAACACGGAAGAAGAGTATTACTACTAATAGTGTGTATAAACATATGCACTGCAGCTAACAAGTCAAATATCATATCAAGGTAATGTATAATAATAATAATAATAATAATAATAATAATAATAATAATACATTTTCGAAAACTGCAGAAATTTTTAATTCACTTCTCATGTGTTATATGGTTTGAAATTATTTTCATGCATTAAGGTATTTTGAAAAGTGGAACATGACAATTAAAATGTCGGTTTGTTGAAAAAGGTTAATCGTTTTACGCATATATTTATTCGACTTTGGTGATTTTTGAGACACAAATTAAAAACAACAGTGCTTATATTAATTGTTCTGAATGAAATAAACTTTAAACTAATATTTTTAGCATAGATTGATATTTCTTAAATATTAGTAAATCATTTATTTAAAAAAAATAACAATGACCAATATATAAATATGTATAATGTGTGTGAATGTGTGTGTGTGTGTGTGTTTTGTATAACATAAGATGATAGATATTTGCCAGTTGAATGATAAACAAGAATTACATAAAGTTAACAAATGTATGTATATTTTGATAATTGGTTATAACGTAAAACAAAACATCCATAGATGACAAAATACAAATTTCATACTACCAGTCATTCTTTCAAAGTTATGTTCTCTGATATAAGTATATACATGTATAATGTATGTATATACTGTAAACTTATTAATGCTGTTGTGCAGGAATTTTATCTATTTTCGCATGACCCTAATGCAGATGGTAATCCATGCCATTTTCAACAATTTGAGTTCACAGAAAAATAATGGATAACCCAACGTGGTCAATACCCCAACTTGCTCTATAAATCATACACGCCCAAATCAAATTGCTTACAGTAGTTTTTACAGTGAACACACTGTAGCCATTAAAAA
This sequence comes from Tegillarca granosa, assembly GCA_029721355.1. Classification (NCBI taxonomy): domain Eukaryota; kingdom Metazoa; phylum Mollusca; class Bivalvia; order Arcoida; family Arcidae; genus Tegillarca; species Tegillarca granosa. Next base: position 24,330,182 of record CM056601.1, read on the forward strand.
AAAGTAGGTTGTAATTTTTTAAACATCGTTTCAGCAATTTTTCAGGTATTCCCGAAAAAATAAGTTAATTCATCTCTTAAAATTAATCTAAAAACAGGTTCGTGTATGCCTGAGGTGTATAAGTGTGTTTTATTGTCTGCCATGGTCATATACTAGCGCTCATCCAAGAGGGACTAATATAGTTAGCTCACAGCAGTTCAGTATACTATTTTCGGTTGAGCCAGTTGATATTCTGAGCCCAGTTTCACAACTTAAATTGGAGAATATTTTAATACCATTAATTAAGATATTTAAGTTTTGAAATGAAATATCTAATGTTACATTTAATTTGTTTAGTGTAGGTTTATTGAACAAAACAAAACATTGTCTTATAAAACTTACTTTGTTTAAAATTGGTGAGAGAAAAATGGGAATATTTGAGTTGACTGTACACTGATTTGAGTAAATGATTTTGAAACTGGAGCCTGGCCCCTAAATTTCGAGCGTCAAGCCAGGAAGCAGTATCTCAAATGTTAATGTCTTATAAACCTAGCCAGAGTTTGAACTAACGACCTCCCGCTCTGCCTCTGAGGCTTTCAGGAAGAAGATAATCGATTTTAGTATAAACATGCAATTGTTACATCAAACAAATTCTTTATTTATTTAATTAGAAAATAACTCCGGGAATTTATCACCGATGGTCTCTTGAATTTAAAGGTTTTTGTTGTTCGTTACCATAGTTATTCATTTTATTGTCAAACAAGTGTTTAAACTACAAATTAAACTTTTAATTACAGTAAATTTATAACATTACAAACATTGTGATTATATCTTTGAGAACAAAATTCAATTGGAAAATTGGAAAAAAGAAATGAGTTTTAGGTAACAATACTAATAAAATATATAAAATACCAATGGTCTCATTAATGAACGTGTGTAGTTTGTAAATCTTCCATGAAAAGATTAATAAACAATTTTATTATGGTTTACATTTAAGAAGCTTTTACATGGTAGTTCTTAAAATTGGTGTTTTGATTAAAATTTTTAAGGAAAAATATTAGAGTCCAATTTACAAGAAGTAATTGTCAATTTCAAATATTACATGCTTCAGTATGATATGAATATTGTATTTCGCTCCAATAAGCAATAACAAATAAACTCTCAAAATTGTGCAGTGTCCTTTAAATATTAATTTCAAGATTGATGCGATAACCACAACATACTATTAGTTGCGTAACTGTTTTTCAAATCATGTTTCAAGTTTTAACTTCTATCGCCATAGCCTTGTTGTAATGACAACTAGACGCTTGTAGTATACTTCCGTCATTTTTTTTTTCTCTCTCTCTCTCTCTCTCTCTCTTTCGGTTTGCTTACAGGACTACTTTTATATCTGAAAGGATTTAATTATTGAATAATTGTTTATGGCCAAGTAGATCCATATAACAATCATTGAACATTGTCCTGTCCAAATATATTATTGAATTGAATCTTACCTGACAATAATATCTAAAGTAAATTCATAAAATTGTTGAAAAAATTTAAGCATTTAAGTAAATCTTCAGTATGGTGGTAAACAGTCATTGACCCCTGTATTGAATAAAGACAATGCCAGGTAGTAGCCAATTGTGAAAAAATATTTTGATTTCTTTTACAAGCGAGGAATTGAATATTTCGCACAAAGAACAATCTATTTGTTTTTGCAAGCATCGCGAACTTAAGACATCAAAATTTAATAATTAAAAAAAACTCTTTAACGGTTTCAGACTTCCTGGTTTCCTGTAAAGACGCTGATAACATAAGCAGTTGGGTTGGCTATTTGATTCTTTTTCAGTATTGTCCACGATCCGGCCTCACTTTTTTTATGCAAGTTCACATGTATAACTAAATTGCCACTTTTCAAAGTTTTTTTTTTCTTGGGTGGGGGGGGGGGGGGGGTTGTGATTTGGACATGGATTGATATGTTTGTGTTTTATTTGATTTTAATTTTCTATGTAGACTATACAAACAACATAAAGGTATTACAATCTTCCGATTTGGGCGATAAAAGCCTTGGCTTCAGTCATGATACAATAAAGAATCGTTTACTATACGCGGATACAATAAAGGATACATTTACTAATCGCGCATTGAACATGTTCTTGTATTGCAGTAGCAATATCGATATTAATTAAAAATAAAATGTTGATATTTGTCGATTTTTTTTTAGAGATCTCAAGTCTGCGACCAACTACAAATATTATTATAACCACTGAAAATTTTTAAAAATATAATTATTCCATTTAATGTTATTTTAAGCCCATTGAAGTCATATCCATAACCATCAATTTGGAGATCCATAAATTTGGAGATAATAATGTCCTTGGTTTTGGAATAAATCAGTTCTAATTATGTATTTCACTCCATACAAATATGATTTATTTGAAAAATAAACTGCAGTCTTAGTACTTTTCATAAGATAAATGTGATTGCATTTAGTAACCAGTTTTCTAAAACCATTCAAGTATTTTAGAACCGTTTATACAAAACTATTAAGTTTTCAGACGGTTATTATTATTACTTTTTTGGGGGATTCTGAAGAGCTTTAAAGTTCATCAAGATGGCTTGGGCTATAAAAGTACTTCACCGCATTGCTTGTTGTTTGTTGTAATGAAAGATCGTTAAATATTGAAAATTTTATTCAGTATCAACAATATGTTTGTGTAATATTTTTACTTTATTTATTTATTTTTTGTTAAGTTGACGTTGTTTGTGGGGAATTTAAGGTAGTATCTGCTCGAGAGACAAAAATATGTCGTTGTTGAATTCTTATTTTGTATTTCGCTAAACAGACATTTCCTCAATCATATGTCAAAAAATAAAACGTTCGTTTAAGGAGAAATGAGAGTCTTTGTTTGCAGAAGTTGTCTGCCCTTTTAAAATATTTAAGAAATTCAACCATTAGTAACTTTCTTTAAATTCTTTTTTATATGATGAATTTGGAAACGGGATTTTTCCGATATTTAGTGTACAAATGTCATTAAAGGGACGTGTCTACTTGATGGCCCGCATGTCTGCAAAACTAAAAGTACTCTGAAGAGTAAACGATGTCACACTTACTTTTTGTCTTGTGACAGCTGTAAGATACTACCAAAACATGATTGACTAGATGAAGATTTTATACTAAATCTGAGATGAAAAGGTTGTTTATTTTTATTTCTGTGACACGTCATGCTAAGCTATTATTGGTTTTCTTTTTTTTTTTCTTTCTTGACTATGGCAGTTTTAAATTCCACATTTCTCACTTTAATGTATCTTAGTCTCGAGTTATTCACTAATGCCGATCAAGATGCATGTATAGTAAGTCACACAGTTTTATTTTTATAATCCATTATGATCAACTTTATGCAAATATCTAGAATAACCCTGGAGAAAACAGGAAATGCTATACAAAACTGTTTGCAATGTTTAGTTTTTGGCCAATCAGACATTCTCACGGAGATTTTGTTTAAGTTCCAATTTTGTCTTTTTTACCAGCTGCCGCATATTTGTCTGTTGTTAAGGGCATTTTTTTCAGTTGCCATTATTGTTGTTAAAGATTGATGACATATTTTATATTCTGAAACGGTATTATACTTTACAAGTATGTGTAATAGATGATCTTTTAAACGCTGCAATACGTTTTTGATAACAATCGAACAACCATAAGAGTTAGTAATTCTTGAGGAAGACGCGATGCATGTATATCAATTGTATTATTAATATTGTTGTTGATAAAGATTGATGACAGATTTTATATACTGAACCCCTATTATACTTTACAAATAAGAGTAATAGAAGTTTTTTAAGCGCTCCGTACACGTTTGATAACAATGAAAACCGACTGTTGGTAATTTGTGAGGAAAACGCAGCATATGGATTATATAAAAAAGGACGAAAGAAATTGTAAACGGCCAATAAATCTTCCATCTTTTGTAAAGGTTGCCATTTACGCAATATATTTACCGCTTTGAAAGTTGAAGAATATTTGTATATTAGTATTCTAAAAAAAAAATCTTTGCGCAAATTAAAAAAATTGGTATATTCACACCGATTAATCAAATTGACAATTCAAAAGAAGACTGTAGAGTTCTGAAATAGGATTGTTTTGATTTGGGTTTTTGTGATTCTTTTTCTTGTATATTCAATATTTTATTCTAGTTTTCTAGGCTTTCAGTCTTTAGACATTGGTTTAATACAAGCTCGGTAAGCTAGTCAACAAGCTTGTAAATAAGGTCGCTCTGAGTGGCCGCTTGTACCCGGCACACCATCATACATATTCGCGATTTTCACTTACACACAAGCTTGTCCTTCTAACAATCATTAAAGATAAAAAAAAACAAGTGTTAATCGTCGCATAAAATATTGCTGGATCGAGTGCCCTAAGTAAACTCCTGACCTTCAGTTACACTAGCATCTACTCGAGTGGAATTCAAACTAGGCATGGAGAGGGACTGTGATCCGAAAGCTCGCTTTAAACTATTCGGGCACCGAGGTTCAAAATTTCAATATAATTTTTTGCATGCCAAATTATAGTTTGACGGTGGTAGAACGAGGAGTTTAGTGTATCTATGTACTTGTGTCCAGCAGCAACATAAACATAATCGAACATAGACGTTGATAGGCATTGTGATCTATAGCGCGCTTTAAAGTATTCGGCCATCGATGCCCAAAATATCAATATAAGTTTTGTACGTGTCAAATTATAAGTTGACCGTTTGGTAGAACGAGGAGTTTAGTCTATTTATGAATTTGTGTCCAGCAACAGCAAAGGTATTTATAATCAGTTACCCCAGCAATTTTTGATGTTGTGTCTTGTTTCTATCATGGTGTGATCTTGGTTGTAATAGTTAATGTAAAAAATCAACTTCAATTGTTTTTACAGTAAAGCTTATTTACATAAGTGTTGAAGAAATGAACCCATTTTTTTTTTTTTTTTTTTGCGCATCAGTGTTTTTGTGTTCACACCGAGTCACTTATACTTTTAAGAGCACTTATACTTATTTCATTTTTTAACGAGAAAAGACCATGATAAGCGCTTAATCTGTCTTTTAAATTCCGTGATTTACGATGTTATATTTTAAATTTTTTTTTTTTTTGTATTTGAAATAAAAAAAAAAATAAAACGGGTTTAAAACGCTGGCTCATTAAGATATCTTAGATGGCGTTCAACAAATATTCCTTAGACTTATGTGGCAAGCAGTATTACAGTTCGATAATACAAAACTGATATATGGCAACAATAATTGTCGTAATTTGTTAGTTAATGTTAAGCCCTTACATAGTAAATCTTCAAATGATTGCCTTTTTCAAAACCTCCATGGGATTCTTCTATAGACAGACATGAAAAAAATCTTTTGACTGTCCCATGATTCTCATATTTTTTTGCTGAATGTAAGATAAAGATTTTTTATCCATGCGATTAGGTATTTATTATATATCTGAACATTTATTATATGCGTTTGTTTTTTCTTGTTCATTTGATGCCTGTAATACTATAGTATTTGGATATTTTTTATACTGGTTTTTTACAACTATAAATACTCCAGGAAAAGGATGTGGAGTCGTCAAGATAATAATTAACTATTGTAAATGTCGATATGGTTTTCAAAGATTGGATGTATCAATGCATTTACGCTTAAGTAATGTTAACGTTGATATTTTTAATATAAATAAAACCAATACTTCAACCAAATAAATAAATAAAAAAAGAATAGATTAAGAAAAAAAGTTATAAGATAAGACGTTATCAGCCGTTTATCAAACTCTTGTCATTTGACAAGCACTTGATTTAATGACAAAATAAGGATTTTCTTAGCTAAGTGGTGTAAAGCACACATACAGATAACAGTGCCTTTAAAATAGTTTTCCCGGGCACTCCGGATTTTCCAACTGCCCCGGAACTGACCACCTCGACATAAGTTGAAAAATCTTGACTTTGGAATAAAACAACATTACCCCCAATCTTAACAAATGGTCCATTGATGTGGTTATGATAACACATGATATAAAAATAAATTATTATAAAATCTGAAATATCATTTGCGTCAAAATAAATGGTTTTTGTCATGTATGCAGGTACGAATTCTGCGTACCTGAAAAGAATGTTATTTCCATGTAAACTAACAGACTCAATGCAGCAAATAAAACTATACGTATTAAACATACACACATGCAAGACTTTGCTATTGATTATGTGTGTGTGTGTGTGTGTGTGTGTGTGTGTGTATGTGTGTGTGTGTGATATCGATCTCTTACTACAGGGTAGAATATTGCACTATTTGTTAAAGGGTACCTGTAACCAAATTTTTTTTTATCACAATTGTTTTATAATTATTTAAATATAACAATATTGAAAACCGCATCAAAATTGTTGCAAAATAAAAAAAGTTATAGCGGTTTGAAATCCGCATTTTTTAACTTTCTCTTTATCGCAAAGTGAAACGCCTCGTTTTGAGTTATAAACGTGTGACGTCATTGCAGTATTAGAAGTAGTGTCTAACATAATAGACGGTAGTAACAGTGAATTGACGTATGTAGAAGAAAGTAACGACTCTGACATGTACCTATAATTCTTCATTATTTGGGGAAGCAGTAGACAATCTTATAAAAGATGAATTTGGTGTATGGCCGTTATTTATTCGAACCAGAAACGGACGAATCTGATGAACATATTGAGTCGAGTCCCGACCTACTCGAAAATTGTGACTGCATTTCTAAAGATGCATAGCTGTTGAAAAATACGTGACGAGTGTTAACTTGTCAATAACACGAAAATTGATTATATATCTTTGACTTTTTTTTCTTTTTTTTTTAATAATTATTTTATTAAGTCGGACTGGACAGACTCGAGAACAAAGAAATCTAACAATAAAGAATCTAAAAATATCACAGCTAAATGTATCCCTAAGGAAAAGTGAAAACTAAAATCTAATAAAATAAAATGTCGTACGTAGATCAGTAAACATGTTTTAAATAGATTATTCTGGTCGTCAATTTTGAATTTTCAATCTTGCCTGAAAGTTAGTTAGTTAGTTAGTTATTATTATTATTATTATTATTATTATTATTATTATTATTATTGACATGAAAACTAAGGAAAAATTTCTTTTTCCTACTTTTTAAAATTTAAAAATGAAATATCCATTTTTCCGGAGTGAAATCTTTATACTGTATATGACAAATAACGTTTACCAAATAAAATTATTTTACTTTACTCGAACTGTAAATATATTATTGTATATTACAGGTCGTAAGATAACTTTATCAACCCGCAAATCAATTTTTCAAATTATAGGTGACATCCTGTTAATTACAGGTGTGGGTCTATATCTAAGGAACGTGTCTAATAAACTAAAGGATTATTAATAATCTTAATTATCGGTACATGTCAAACGGATATTAATTCCACTTCATTAAATAGTTTTCCCGTAAAATAATCATAGAAAGTTAAACTACGAGTTCGTATTTGACTTATTGTAGTAGTTGGTAAATAATATTATGTGGAGATATGTTACTGGTATGACGTCACCACACGGGAGCCTCGATATCGACCTTTTTGATTTGGATTTCTAGAGATGTATTAGAAAATCACCAATATCTACCTTATTATGGAACAGGAATTTTATGGAATTTTCGCTACAGTCATATTTAAGTACGACGAATAAAATATGTCAAAACTGAAAATCGTTACAGGTACCCTTTAATGTCAGTCCCCCAAAAAAAATACATTGACAGACTAGACTATTCCACTAGCAATAAACACCTTAATCAAAGACATATCTTGAGAAAAGAAAAAATTAGTATAAAATTGTTTGACATACATAAATAACGCATTTACTTTTTGACACACACACACACACACACACACACACACACACACACATATACGACGTGATTTCAGAAGTCATCTGTACATCTAGTAGTTGTTGACTTTAACACTTTAAATTCAAAAGTAAAGTTATCTGATTTTAAATTATTCTTTGATTAATTGAAAATAAAATTATTGATTAATGGTTTAAAAGGATTTTAACGCGATTTAACATCATTATGTAGGTAGTGGTTTTCCTATTAAATAAGAATTTATCTTTTGAGATTAAAAAATACTTCACGCCTTCAACAACATAAACGAAGAAACAGTCTTGTATAGCTTACATAGAAGCTTTATATTTTTAAACATAAACCAAACCCTATGTGTGTTGTAAGAATGTTCAAGCATTATATAATACCTTTCCCTTATGCATTGTTGTACGAAAACAACACCCAGTTAATATCCTAACATGTTAGCAATGCGTGACTGCAGATTTGACTGTTTATTTAGTAAGTATATATAAGAATTACCCTATCAGTAAGTCTATGTTTCTGTCTCTATGCCCTCCACACCTTCCACACCTACGAATAGATTGTATAAATGTTAACTATTACTACAAAATGTGTTGTAAACAAAACTTTGGCGTGTAGGACAACAGTCAAGGTTATGAGGTAAAATTTTTAGATTTTAACCCCATGATCACATCAGATGACGGGGATAATTTCTCCTAAAGGTTGATTAATTGATTTAATAAAGGTTTACGTTTTCTGCCAAGAATATTTCACTTATATCTAGATTTCAGCAGCAACAGGTGAAGTGGCAGAAATTTCAGTGACCTTGTCAGTGCGCTTAGAGCAATGTGCAGGAAGGTTCTTTAACGTGCCACACCTGTCGTGACACGGGGCATCGGGTTTTAAGGTCTCATCCGAAGGATCCCTTGACTTAAACATCTACATGCGGATTGCTTGGCGAAAGGACGGGCACTACCTATTTTCAAATCTTGGTCAGACCCGGCCGGTATTTGATCCTTCGACCTGCGACATACGAAGCAAGTACTCTACCAATTGAGCTAAGAAGTGGTTTCTCATTAATAGTGATTGCTTAGGTTTTGTCTAATTCCATCATTTTCAAATAAATGTGTCCAGATATAAGATAAAATCAGTATTGTGCAATACTAGAAATCGTCATACAGAAGGGATAGAAATTAATGACTTAAATAATGTACTTGACATTCCAGAGAATGTAAAAATAATATAATCATACAGCATCACAAGGCAAAATATACACTTTCCCCAGGATGTGTTTGACAAAATTATGTCTTTATATCTGAATTTGTTAAGTGGATGACTTTTGAGATAATCTCCGTCTAGACAAGTCCAACACAAATCCAAAACTTTTGTTGGAAGGAAGTATTAATCGACAAAGCCGAATTAAAAAAATTATCAATTATCTTTTAACATATGCTATATAAAATTGTGATATAAATCAGAAAAACATACCAGTCCATGTCTAAATCACAAAAAAGTAAAAACTTTGAAAACTGGCCGATTGAGTTATACACGTGAACTTCCATCAATGGAGTGAGGCTTGGTTCGGAGTTATGGCATTCTCCAAAATTAAGTAGAGTATATCAACTAAGCTGTTTTTTCGTGCGTAATATATAAAATACAAATAAAACCAACAAAAGACTTTTTTTAACTGCAAGAGTACTTTCATAAAGTTCATAAAGAAAAATAACAAAATGTTTTCGATATACCAATCCTGTTTTCAGTGTATCGGGATCAAAAATGCGAACCTTGTAACTTGCCTTTACGAGAACACTCCTCAGCCTTACCTTTTGGTTTCTTTATCCTGTTACAGTTTGATGGCCTTTGAAGTCTTAGAATTGCAATCTTGGTTAAATAATAGCCCAGTTCATCCAATATTTAAGTTTGCGGTTTTTTTTATTTTCTAGAACTGTGTGGAAAATTAAGAGGGTAGAACTATTTTTTGAAGTTAATTAAGTAGAGTGTGGAGTGGAGTGGAGTAATGGTGTTTTACGCCCCAGTCAAGAATCTTTCACTTATTTCGAGGCGGTCAGTTCTGGGATGGTAGAAGAAACCGGAGTGCCCGAAGAAAACCACCTACCTTCGGCAAGCGAACTAATAAACTTTCTCACACTAGTATTTGTCCCGAGTGGGATTCACGGTGAGAGGCACTGTGATCTGTAAGCGCGCGCTTTAGACCACTCGGCCACCTAGGCCCCTAAGTTAGTAGAGCAATGGCCTATGAATGCCAGAAATCCCTGGTTTGAGACTTGACCGAATACTGAAACTTTTTACTAGTTTGTTATTCATATGTGTTTGTAAAGCTGTTTAGTTTGCATTGTTATATTTTATTGCTTTTATTTTTATCAAAGTCATATCTTGAAAAATTGACGGTTATGATAGACAAGTAAAAACTTGTTTCCAAACCGTAAAACACTGGAAGATAATTATGATTAATTCCCTCTAGTGTTTGCAGTGAATGTGCAATGAAGGAAGGCACTAAGATTAAAGGATGCACTCTTAGTTCCTCCATCCATTAGTCGAGTTTGTGTTATAATGTTTTATTGTTTTCTGTAAAACAAAAATTATGGTAATTTAATGTAGTTTAAAAGCACTATCACAGTCAAGTTTTTGGTGGTAAAGTAGTTCGGTAAAAAGAAACTTCATCAAATTTTAATATCTTAACAGGATATCTTTGAATTTTTACTCATTGTGATAACATTATCATGTAATCCTGTTTATAAAGTTTATTTTTATTGGTATGTTCATATAGCTTATTACCCCCAAGGGTTTTAGTGCAGTTTGAAGAGTGTGTCGCTGTTACAAGAAAAGTGTTACTTCTAGAAAGATCAATATACACGAACAATGTCGAAATTGAAACTTAATCGATACAAACTAATAAATGTCACTTTTGTGTGAAATAAGATATTATCTTTGGGAAGATTTACTGTCAAAATCAAGAGAACAGAAGAAACACTGCTATATATCAAGTAAAATAAAGCCAATTTTGTATATTGGAAAATCTTAACTGGACTTGGGTTTTGAACCTTAACTTTGACCGAGGACTTCGAAATTTAAACTTCGGTTTCAAATCAATATTGATAAATGCCTAACTGTCCACAGCATTCATCACTGTATACATTTCTTAATAAAAAGACCTGCATTATATCCATTTTGTGCTATACGAATGTTTTCTTTTGGCAAACTGCCTTACAAGTTTGTCAATGAGGAATCTTTCTGAAGTTTGTCAAATTTACAAACTTCTTGGTTTGCAGAACATAGTTGCAAGCATTTTTGAGACAATTTAAGAATAACAATGTAAAATATCTTTTGAATTTTGAAGAATTTTTTTTTTCTTTTTTAAAAATGTAATTTTAAAAATTATTTGTAAGTTTTTCCATAATCTTAAAATGTAGTAATTCTTATTTTCTTTCTAAGAGTTTTGTAGTTTGTCGAAATTTAAAACTTATTTAATGAGACTTTTATTTTTTATGTAAATTTGGATAATTGAATAAAGATTCAGAATTTTTTTAGATGCACCATATCGTAAGAAATATAACGTAACAAAATTTTAAACAAATGGAAAAAAAGCTTTGGAAACTGAAATAATCAAAACATCTTTTATCAGTTGACTGAACTGAATAATAATAATAATAATAATAATAATAATAATCATAATAATAATAATAATAATCATGGTTGTCTATTACATTCTTTTAGGAAAGGCTCTTTCATTTCATTTAATTTGAAACCAATGATTGACTTTGTCAATATACAACATGCGATTACTTTGAAAGGCATGTGGCACTACTCTGACACACGGTTTTCATTAAGAACTTCATGGTTTGTGTCTCGAAGAGTATACTCAAACTTTAATGAGATACATTCTCGAAATTCGTGATTTAAATTCCTTTTTTAATCCACCCTATCTTATGTTTTCCATTAAGTGTTAGCCTCACAAGGTGCTATATAATTAATTATGTTTAAGTAATAAAATTAATAGCTTAACTAAAATACATTGCTTTGTCTTTGTTGATGATTTTTTGTCGTCTGTAGAGTTACCAATCTTTGCCTTATTATAATAAAAAATAAACGCTTTTAGGATTTTGCTCACCTGATCAAAAGGTCATGTGAGCTTATCGCATGGCGCGGCGTGTGTATGTGGGTGCGCGTGTGTGTGTATACGTGCGTGCGTGCGTGTGTGTGCGTCGTTATCACCTATTTTCGACTTCTCCGACGAAACTGCTGGACAGATTTCAATGATACTTGGTCAGATGCATATATGAGCCGATGCAATTCAGATTTGTTCATGGCGTTGCCATAGGCTACCAAAACTAGGTCAGGTGACCTAGGGGTCCAAATTTTTTTAAAAAATCTTCATCTCCGAAACCGATGATGGCAGAAAAATCTGATATTTATCGTCTCTAGAGTCTTAAGCCTATAGTTTGTTCATTTCGTGAAAATTGGTCGAAAAATGGGTTACGCGTTTTTGCGTTTAAATAAAAAAAATTCGTAAAATGGCTTCAAATTGTCATAACTTGACTATTTAAACAGATAATGACATGGGGTTTTCAGTTTTGACTTTTTCTTTAATTGACCCCTAAAATGTGGTCAAGGTCATGACCTAATTTGTGATTTGTGCATTTTAAGACAATTTTCATGCAAATATTAAGACATATATGAAATCAAAAACATTGTTAAAATGTTCAGCATGACAAAATACAACAAAGTACCAAGCTTTGTAACTATATGATAAATCAAGTAGGAGTTTTTGCCCCTGAAATGTTATTGTTGGTTGATAAATACTAAAATTGTGCATTAGCTTGAAAACTATAAACTTTTTGTATAAGCATGTATATTTGAATATTGTAAGTATCGATATGACCATCATTTTGATATATGGTTCAAGGTCATATGTTAAAAGTCAAGGTCATAGCTACAGAAGCAGATTGAAATTGTTAGTATCTAGTAAACTATAAACTTTTTGTATAGGCATGTATATTAGAATATTGTAAGTATTGATATGATGGTGATTTTGATATATTGTTCAAAGTCTGAAATTGTATCTTGAAAACTATAAATTTTTGTTCAGGTATGTATATTAGAATATTATAGGTATTGATATGACAGTCATTTTTATATATGGTTTAAGATCATAGCTGCAGAAGGCAGATTGAAAATGTAATTATCTAGAAAACTATAAAACTTTTCGTATAAACATGTAAATTAGAATATTTTAAGTATGGATATGATGGTGATTTTGATATATGTTTCAAGGTCAAATGTTTCAATGTCAAGGCCATAGCTGCAGACGAAGACTAAATGGTGTATTATCTTGATAACTATTAACTTTTGTATAGGCATGTATATTAGAATATTATAGGTATTGATATGACGGCCATTTTGATATATGGTTTAAGGACATAGTTACAGAAGAAGACTGAAATTGTGAATTATCTAAAAAACTATTATCTTTTTGTATAGGCATGTATATTAGAATATTGTAAGTATTGATATTTAAATATATGGTTCAAGGTCATATGTTCAAACGTCAAGGTCAAAGCTGTAGAAGAAGACTAAAATTGTGAATTATCACGCAAACTATTATCTTTTTGCATTGTCATGTATATTAGAATATTGTAGGCATTGATATTATGGCCACTTTGATATTGGGTTCAAGGTCATATGTTAAAAGGTCATGGCAGCATACTGAAATGGTTAATAATTTGAAAATTATCTATTGTACTATAGTTAAATCATGCATATTAGGTATTTATAAATGAAATGTGACTAGATATTTCTGATTAATTTTTTTTGCATTTCCAAACTCGATGAATTTTTTAAAGTTTTTTGTAAATAGAGCTGCATTTAGTTTTCCAAGGAAAAAATTAAATGGTGCTATTCTTATTAACGATGTTCCGAATGAACAATGTTACATTTGTTTCAACGATAAAAGCTCGAATAAATACAGAAATAACAGTAATTTCCCAGCGAGATGTAGCATGTGTGATCTAATACATGTATTAGAATATGGTTACGTCATAAAAAAACCGGGTCTTTTAAACACACCCTTAAAAACGATGAAATACAATAATTTAAACACAGAACTTCGTTGAATTTGTCATTTGTGACTTAGTAAGGGATACATAACACCATTTCTAATACATCTGGATATTAATGACAGCCAATTAATGCAATTTGTCAGGTTTCACCTTCGATTCGTTGGGTTTTCCGTACATCCGTGCGCATGCTCCAAGCTTATAATAACCATCGTTAATCATTGACCAACTGATGAGAAGATTCCTTTTATTACAGCTAAAAGAAATGAAATTTTAGAAAATGAATCTTACGGATCTTGGTTAGAGGATATCTATTTTTAAAAAATATATTTATTAATAATAATAATAATAATAATAATAGTAATAAAAAAAATCAGAAAATTGAAAAACTTAATGCAGCTTTAAGTTCTTTGCAAGTTTTTGGACATTTCTTCAGGTGAGCGTTAAGACCCATTGGCATCTTGTTTTCAAATTATTTGCTAAACGCACTTCTGCAACAAACGTAATGTGCAAAATGATCAGAAACTGTACATCAGTGACAGCCTAATAAAAGCCGTAAAACAAACTACGACTATAAAACTACTTTTGATTCCAAATTAACTTTTATCCCATAATTTAACAGTCTCACACATAAATGTCTTAAAGCATGGGATATTTTTAAAGTTTAATCAACTACAAGTAGAGGTGGTAATCAATCAACATTACTGCATTTGTACAGATTGCTAATCAGATCTAAACGTGATTATGGTCCAGCTCGCAAATAATAATTAAAGGGCCTTGTTATAATAAGTCACCAAGTTCTACGTAGTTTTATGAGCTAATAAGACGTCTATAATCGATAGTTTTATCTAATGAAACTCTACTACATTAAAGCTTCATAACTTTCGCAGTATAGTACTGAATTATTTCTTATCCAAGAAATCCGGCATTTATTTGTTTTTTTTAATTCTCGTTATAAAAATCGTCTACAATAAAAAAGTAACCGCTATACATCTTTAGCCGTTCTTTTTAACTATAAATGGGTTTATGGGTTTATTAAAAACACTTTGAAATACATCTAAAGCGGAAGTTAATTATTTGAATTTAAAAAAGTCAAACCTTAATTAAATGTTTTTGAAAAAAGGAATTTGGGTTACTTTATGTATTATTAAATGAAAGGTTTTCCATTTGACTTAATGAATAAATTGTGCCCTTGGTTGAGGGAAATATGGAGGATTGTCTCCCCGAGGAAACATTATCTCCCGAGTGAGAGAGATAAAGATCCCAAGGGGAGAGAATCCTGCATATTTCCCTCAACGTAAGGCACAATTTACTTTAATAATCCGAACAAAAAACTTATTTTAGTTTTTTTTAAACAAATCCTGTTTAAAATGCATACAATTGCATCCAATAAAGATCAGTAGAAGTTACTGGTTTATAGCTTACGCTTGAGTAGTATTCCTCGGTTGTTTCCGTGATAGACAGTCGTAAATTTTCATACCGAGCGGTGAACATTGCGATAGCACATTGCAATGTTGACCGCTGCTTCAAACATTGTGAATTGTTCATACCACGTGATGAGAAATTGACCATTAAAAGTTTAAGAATTTTCCATAAACTATAGTAATTAATTGTTTAAAATACATTTGCTATATATGTTTTTTTTTCTCATAAAATAACGTTATTCATCGAAATTTTCGTCACTTCAAGACTGCTTTGACTTCAAGAAACTTATTAAAATAGCTGTAATATGCTGTATTGTATTTACCGTTTTAAATATAATTGGTTTATTATATAACTTTAGGCAAAAGATTTTATTTATAATGGAATTAAAGTGTAAACAAAACCGTCTCAAGGAAACGCAACTGAAATTCTTTACTGATTAGTTAAACTATGGCGTGACTTTTACGTAGAATGTTTCATCTAGAACTTTTTAAATGAATTAAAAAAAAAGAAAAATATCAAAGTAAAACATATTTATGATTGTACAGCATGCACAAAATAAATAAAAATGTCACAGAAAACATGATTAAGTTTATTTTCGTTCATTTAAATATATCAAGCATGACGTGCAATTTAAAAGAATCGGAACAAATGCATAAAATTCAAAGATTCAATCCAAACTATTTAAAATAATGGATTTATGTAACAATAAATGTGTTTATCAATATTAGATAAATAATTGTGATTGTGGAATGCCCAGTAAATCAAAACTAAATCACGAATATAATAGAGAGGTTTTGCTTTTATTAGATTTATAAAAATTATAATTTTAATTTATTTTTCATTTTTTGAGATTTTGTTTGCTTGAAACAATATTCAGAAGATTTTTTTACCAAAGATAAGCTCTAGTCATCTATTGTATTAACCGGTGAGTTGAGTTGAGTAATGGTGTTTAACGTCCCAGTCAAGAATATTTCACTTATATCGAGACGTCGCCAGCTGTAGGCGAAGGTACAGAAATTTTGCCTGTGCGTTGCGCTGATGGCATTATACTTCAGGGTTCTTTATCGTGCCAAGCCTAATGTGACAAGGGACCTCGATTATTTTAAGTTCCCATCCGAAAGAACCGTGACTTTCATTTCGTAATGCCGAGTGCTTGGCGAAAGAACATCACTGATCAATTTCAAGTCTTGGGTCAGACCCGGTCGGGGTTCGTACCCACGACCTTCCACTTACAGAGCGAGCTGAGCAGTGGACTGTATTTACCGGTGGATGGTATTTTATATTCTAGTGAATGAGTTATGCTAATATTAAACCAGACTACAAAATAGGAAGATATAAGGATTAATGCTAGAAGCTAAAAGAACAAAAGAAAAATCAATAATATAGATATCTATATTTGTTAGAGTAATCTTGCAACGACGAAAATAAATGAGCCGAGATTCCTTGCGAGTCTGAAAATGACATCCGTAGACAGTTGCAAAAGAGTGCAAAAGTTATTTTAAGCCTTCATTAATTCTAAAACATAAAATAAACAGATCCCCCCCCCCCCAAAAAAAAAAAAAAATTAATTCAAATATTAAATAGACTAATAGCGCAAATTTGGAATATAAAGTCTTTACTTAAGCAGTAACTTGTGATTTTAACAAGTTTATTGTTTCCTAACATGAAAAACGGTGTGCACACTTTACAATGCGCGTAGCGCGTAATGAAAAAGTGTGTACACCGTTTTTCATGTTATGACTCAATAAACTTGTTAAAAACACAAGTTATTCCTTTAATTTGAAACACTTAACATGAATTATAAAACAATGTTTTGTTTTATTTTTTCTTGATTTTTTATAATTGAAAAAAATTCTCCGCGTTGGAACTATTATCAACAAACAATGGAAAGAGTCATACGTCACACCATTCACTTAAAGCGTTGCTATGGTTGCGTAGTTTTTTGGAGTATAACACGAAAAACGAGCACGTGCATTTACATTTTGTTTGTATTGCACTATGATATAACAGAATTTAGAAATTAGATTATTTTGAACTTACCCTAAATATTTAACAAAAATATCTGTTTAAGTTTGATGTACATTATATGCATATTTCGGAAATTCATTTCTCATCAGTGACAATAGAAGCCAAAAAGGTTAACAGATGAAAAAAGCCAAAATTTGGAAAATTGACTGAGTTAAAAAAGACGTTACTGATAAATAATTAAGAGAAGGGAATAGGAGAAAATCTTCACCTTCCTTACATTCAAGTTTAGACAAATGCAATATGTTCTACACAAGAAAAATGAGTGACATCAAGTTAATCTAAATATTGTGCAACAAATGTTCATCTACGAGCAGTTGTACATAAAACAACTTTTTAAACTGTTTAAAATAAATTGATCAAACTGTTTAAATATCATAAATTATCAAATAATTCTATCAAATAAGCAGTTAAAACAATGTTTTGTATTTCTTTGTGAAAAAAAAACCTATATTTATATTGTCAACTTCCCGTTCTTTGAAGTAATATTCCTGCCTTTTCTTCATTTCACAGTCAATATGGTATCGTAGAGCTTGTTTCCACTACGTGGATGTTCTTCAGCAAATCTATCAATTAAATTGTTTTTTCAAGAATATTGCAACAACAAGGCACTTTAAAGTTTTATGGCCGTATTCACAATATTGTTGATAAGTATGTAGTCACCGTATCCAAACTTATACTGGATATATTTGACTCTCAAAAAGTCGATTTGATTTGCATGTGGCGCCTACAGCTTGCTAAAAAAAGAGGTACGGCTTTACTTCTTCGATGGAAGTTAAGTGTATTACTGAATTGGCTAGTTTTCAAAGTCACACAAGTAACATAAAGAAAACACTACAATTGATAAAAGAAATATATCGTAATTCAGCCGTAATCGGTTATATTGAAGTTGTTATCTTGTCAGTCAAAATTAACAAAACGTATAGTAAATACACTCACAAGTCACAAGTTCAAAGACTTGTCCAAGTGGTGAATTAAAGTTTACAGAGAATATACGAAAATTATTTGGTATAATGAAAATAATTTTTGGTCAAAATTGTTTTTCGATAGAAAATGAAACCACCTAAATAAGATAATTTGGCCATAGTTTATTATTATAAAACAACCAATAATGTAATAAAAGAGATACACATTGTTGTTCATCAGCAAAAAACTTTCGAGTTAATTTCATTTCTTTTATACTAATCATAAGAATGCATTTCTGTTATAAACATAAATATAGTTAAAATGGAAAACCTATTTTGGCGTTGGATTTTAATACAGTGTGTGACTAAACTAATTTTCGGATTAAAAGTAAAAAAAAAAATAATAAAAAATTAAAAAAAAAAACTTATTATTTTCTAAATTTCGTTTGCCATTTTGTTTTAAAATCTGATCATTTTTAAAGTGATAAAATATTATCTTTTATCCTAAGTTACATCAGTGGTATACATTGACGTGTTTTTCTGATATTTAAGATTGCCAAGTCTACCATTGACGATCTAGGGCAAGTTTTGTAGTCTTTAACAATATACAACTTTTTAATAAAACTATGTATTTTCACTGAAAGTAATATTTATGCTTGATCAATGAAATGTTGTTTTTCAATGTTCTCCGCGAAAGAAGTGGTAATCACAAAATAAATAATCATTCGAATGGTTTTGGAAAATCACTGAATATCGTTTTATAATGGATCCAAATGAATAAATATGAGGTTTGTAATAAGCAATACAAATATGTGTTGTTTTCGTCTTTATTTTATTTGATGCTTTGTTTTGTGGTTGCATTGTAGTAAATTTTTTTTCCAGTGTATAAAATTGCACTTACACGCTTTCGTAGCATTGGTTATAATTTATTACACGTTTCTTAAAAAAGCTACATGTTAAAAATAGTTGCAACACATTATATTATTAGTGCAGACGGTAGATAAAGAAAAAACTGCCTTGTTTTCCACAATTAAAAATGTATTTAAAACTTTTTCTAATGAACACAATTGTTGGTCTTAGAAATTTAATTCAAGTACTATTATGCTTTCTAATTCTTGACATTTATAGCATCTGTTTTATTTCATTTATTTTATAACAAAAAAGCTTATTTGTGTTTAATTTTATTTTGTCAGGAGTTTTATAATTTCCTCTTAGTAAAGAAAATAAGAAAATTAGAGGGGTGTACAAAATATCTTTAAATTTTATAAACGGTATTTACATTTCCGGAAGCTTGTTTTTAAATCAGTGATTACTAATTTCCCGAAATATCGCTTCTTTGATAAATGGGAATTGCACAATCTTCATTAATTCTGGTTTATTTATAAATGTAAGTTGCTTTTTTTAAAAAGATTAAAAAGTGCTTATAGTTTTTGCGTTGTGGAAAGCTTATAAATTTAGAAAATGTCGATACTGTAAAAAGCTTATACATCCAGAAAATTTCTATGTAGACAATGTTGTGACATTTAAATAAAGCAGTATGTATAGAAATTTAATAAATGTTACCTAAAGATAAAACTAAGGCATTGTCATTTTCGTTACCAAATAGATATGGGATAAATATGTTCTATAACGAGATTATGAAACAGATTATGAGGAAATAATTAAATAGAATGACAAGACTTGACGAGTGTTCAAATTCTTTATCTTCCGTTTTCTGTCTAGTCCTTCTTGGTAAAATCGTCAATAATGTCATGTTCTTTTTTAACCAGATATGACTGAACGAACCGTGTACTGTAAGTTGCAAAATATAAAGAATTATTCATATTATTGTTTTCTAAAAAATCCAATATATTAGACTATTTATGTAGAATCGGTCCGCTGATGAACAGCTGGCAGAAATAATCGTCAGATAACGTCATAAAAAATTATATGATGATAAAAAATTAAAAAGCGCATTTACGAGATTTTACAAGAACGGTTTATTAACATCATATATTTTTAGAAAATAAGATATAAAATAATAACAATAATAGTTTGAATATTTGAAAAATAAATGCGTTGTTATATGTGGACTATATTTCGGTCGAAAATCGTGTTCTTGGTCTTAAACGCACGTGCACGTTCTTAATGACTTTTGTGTCTACTAGACTCCACCCAGTGTGCATGTTATATAAATGGGGATTTCTGAGTCTTAAAATCACTGAATGATTTTTTTAAATATTTAACGAAAATATAACAATTGAACTGTTTTGAAATAATGTTCATTGTCAATATGAATGCAAAAACTTTGCAAGACAAGCTCAATTGTTATGTATTTGAATGCTTAATGTTCATCTTAAAATTTTATCACAGTGCAGGAAAACAAATACTAGAAACATATACAGTATAATTAATAATAAGTCCAAACCAAGAATATTTCTCTTAAATCGATAGGTCACCAGTTATAGATGAAGTAGCAGAAATTTTACCTTTACAGTGCACTTTGGGAAATGTGCAGGGAGGGTTCTTAAACGTGTCACGACTGCCATGACACTAGACATCGTTGTTTAAGGTCTCATCCGAAGGACGCCATGTGCCGAGTGCTAGGCAACAGAACAGTCAATACCTATTTTCAAGTCTTTGTCAGACCCCGGGCTCCCACATACGAAGCTAGCATTTTACCAACTGAGCTACCATAGGGTCTAGAAACATATAAAAGCCTCAGATATTATAATTTGCAAGAGTACAGTCCCGTGGTAATAGATGAAATTTAATGGCGTGATTCAATAGTTTAAGATTTGTCATTATTTACTGAACAAACTGGCAGTAATTCAGCAATTTTTAAAAAGAACTTCTTGTAAAAAAATTATTCTTTTTGTAATTTTTGTATGTTTCTACGAAACAACATAGCATGAATGTTACAAATATGTCAATAATAAAAAGCGTTTAAATCCATTTTTCTAAATCGGGTTTGATTTAATACCATGAAAAACTTCTAAAATTTCGAGGGATGATTGGCGTTATAGTCATATTCAATCATTAAGGCATGTCACAACAAAGTCATAGGATTTAAACATAATTGCCAAAATTACCAAGGATCTTAACATTAAACAAGTTTATCAGATACTAAATGCATATGAGTCACTTTGTTATACAATATATTCAACATAAAAACTTTAAGACTTACTATATTTTAAACATATTAAAGTTTGTTTTGCATTTATATTTAAAAAGTAAAAATATCAATCTTTGTGATACTTAAAACTGATTATGTATAATACGGACAAAAATAATATAAGAGTTGTTTTCTCAAAATGTATAATGTAAAATAAGAGATTTTGACGTTTTTAAGTGCATCATTTAATTTAATTATTATGTTCATCAAATGTGATTTTAAATTACACTTCAGATCAAGTTATCTATTCCTTTGGGAGAAATTTGTCATTAATTCTCGACTATTTCCAGGATTTTCTAAAAGTAAATCCATTTTCTTGCATAAAAATTCTAAAATCAGTTAAGATTCTATTTTTGTAAATCCTTAATACTTTTGGTTCTCAAACAAAAGTGAAATTATAACTTAACACATTCATTTTATGAAACAAAAAAAGTTTTTCAACAGCGAAGGCACCCTAAAAAAGGAAACGGGTCAAATAAATGATGAAATGTCAATAAACAGGTCATAAAAACTACCAATCATTTAAATCTCTATTTTAAACGTGTACTAGAGTGGTGTAACTAGAGTAATTTTTCAGAACTCAAACCGTTTTCCTGTTTTACTTTTTTTATTTAAAACCAAGAATATATATATATATATATATATATATATATATATATATATATATATATATATATATATATGTTTAAAACTACAAGGTTTCCATAAAACACTGGCTTTTTAAATAAACCTAATTTACTTAATTTATAATTTTATAAATAATATTCTTAAAATATTTTTCCAGAACCATTTACTAGGTGATTAACCACAAACCTTTTTTAGAACGAAAACAACACTGTTTTAGTAATGACAGAGAAAGTGAAAACAAATTTTAAATTTTAAAAAATGCTGATTATGTAACAATCTTATTTAAACTTGATTAAGCCTGTTATCAATCACGGTGAATTTTTTCATGATAATAAATTGAAATAAAAACACTATTCACATTACTTGATTGAAATGCCTGTAATGAGGAGATTCGCGTATCTGATAAATTACTATCATTGGAATAAATAAGAAGACAGCTGAACTTGCTACAGAGTTATTAACATTTCACAGAGGGTTTCGTTTAACATGATTTTATTTTCATTAACGGACTTAATGTCGAATAAAATAAATGATTCAAAATGTTTCAAGAATTTTTTATAACCCCGATATTTTGCCTGTAATAAGATAATTACTAATTATATTACAAGCTTTATTTGCTGTTGGGTATTTTATATTATTTTACATTATTGGTAATGCAGGCAACACATATTTTCAATTTTAAATACATAAAACCTATTCTGGAGCACAATAAAACACATTTTTTCGACATTTTACTACAGATTTAAGCATTATTTTCCCATCGTATTTTAAAGTTGTATTTTTAAATTTGTTTTTATTGCATATTTTATTTTTTAAATAAAGAAAAAAGAAAGTTGCAATTCAAAACATACATTTAGCAGCAACTAGTCAATACGGAACACGATACGATATCGAACTATTATTAAAACAGCTAATTAGGCAAAAAAGGCAAAATAAATTGAAACGCACATAAATAATGAACAGCAAATAACATAATAAAAATATTTAAGGAATAATTGTAATTTTTTTTTGGTCTTTGAGGTCATAGACCGAAAAAAATACAATTAAACCTTATAATTAAATTCAAAAATAAATACAATATTTATAACATGATCCTTATCTTTTCATACAACTTCACACATGAAAGAGAGTACGAACTGCGCATTAATCTCAATGCAATGCAGCTGGATGCCCATAACTACCGCCGGTTCTTTTGCACGCTAGTTTCAACGCCATTTCTTAATCGTTCGGTGTGCATGTATGTAATATGTACATGTATCACTTGCATATATTTAAATTAATTTCAAACGGAGCTTGCAAACATGCAAACACATCGGAGCGGTACAACTCACACTAATTGGCCGCGACTGTGCTTTAAAATATAAATGACGATGGCTTCAAGCTGAGGGAGGGGCAAGATATGTTTGGACAAAAATGAGGCATCCGAGTTCAAAGCGGAAATGTTAACTAGTACCAAAATATCAATCAATAACACGTTGTTAGCATTATCAACAATACATCAACTTACAGAAGCAAAAATAAAGTGGTTCCAGCTGGTAGCAAACTATTGATGTTCTTGTACTTGAGTGGGGACAGTTCTTTATGGAACATCAAGTTTTGAAAAAAGAATGTAATACAAAGCTTGTTAGCTTCAACTGATTTCCTAATCTACACATTGAATTCCTGAATAACTTTATAATAAACAATATTATAAAGATACAAGGTTTAGACGGAACATTTTAGTTTAGGAATGATCTGGGTGCCAAATTCCTCTCATTTCATCTGGTCCCAATAATCTGTTTTTCTTTTTGTTATTTCACTGCATTGTTATGAAATATTCTAATAAATATCACATTACCGTTTAGAGCAACGCAACAATGCTTCAGGTAAAGTCGAGATACATGTAACATGAAAATGAACCCTTTATAATGGGCTTAAAAATAAGCTATGGTATTGCAGTTTTATTTCCTGATGAAGATTCCAATATTGTGTATGTAAAAAATTGAGAATGGAAGACGAATAACAAGACATCCTAGATTTTTTCAGAATATTTGTACGGCATTCTTATGAAATATGAATATCAACGCAAATTGAAAAAAAAATTGTTTATGAGTTTTGTTTCAGTTTTCAATTTTGAACGAAGAAAAGGTATTGTATAACATAAAATATATTAAAATTTATATTCTGTTAAATTAAACAGATATTTATGTTATATTGCTACATTCAAGAGATACTTATTGTGCATTCTAATTTATACTAAGAAATTTATTTTCATAAAATTTATAATATAATAATAATTTGTAATATATTCCAAAAGAAAAGAATATGAGTTGAGTGTCAATAATGTTTCAAAGCTGAACTCAAATAGATATAAATATATATCACAAATACTTTTAAATTTTGAAATGCCATACATGCACATTTCGGAAAATCATTCCTCATCAGTGACACTACAGGCCAAAAAAATTGATAAAAAAAAGAATAAGCCAAAAAGTTGAATATTAATGGATCTTAAGTTCCAAAATTATATGAATCCAAAATAACTGGTTATATCAATTTGCACATGATAATTTGTTGCAATAGCATGTAAAATACACAACAAATAAAAAAATAAAAAAACTAAGTGAAGCTAGCAAGAAGGGAGATGCTTTCCCTTCCAGAACACCGACCTTTTTCCCTTGATGCAAGTTTACATGTTTAATTGATTTCGCTAGTTTTCAAAGTTTAAACTTTGATTTTTTATTTTAATTTTGTTTGGACATATGTATTTGTGTTTTATTTATAGCCAATGTTAAAATACGCAATTATTAAGCTTTATTGAACTCTGCGCAATTTTTGTTCAGTTAATTTTATTTGTTTGCAATATCATAAAAGGCTACGTGATATATATATATATATATATATATATATATATATATATATATATATATATATATATATATATACCTAGTTAAAGGTTTGCAATAGCATTTTAAATTAGCATCACAATTGGATTACCGCAAATAATTTATCAGTTATTTTTAAAGCGACGATAAGACAAAAAATCTATAATCTTACAAATTACATTAACAGAATTATAGCCGAGAAAACATTTAAGTAACCAAACATTACATCTTCTTTTATACAAAGTTTTTGTTATTATCACAAGAGAGCAGAATTGCCTTAATGCTTAAAGATTTATTTTTGATACATCGACTGATATTAATAAGTATGAAAAATAAAACGCGCCAACCAACGGGTAATAAAAAAAGTTACAAGATTTTAGATTTACTTAGGGCCTTAGTATTAAACACAGTAATTGTGATTAATTTGCTAATTTAAGTGTTATTTTTACCCCGAAACTTAAAAATAAATGATGTGCCCAGGAAACAGAAAGTGCAAAGTAACGGATCTAGAGAAGTAAAGAAAAGGTCAAATTACTTTCATCCGGATCTAGAGAAAGGAAACAGTGGTAATGTATAACCTATTATAACAGGAAATGTGGATTAAACAAGAAACTTGAAGCCGGTCAAATTGACTTAATTTGTTTTATTTGTAATCTAATTTATTTTGTAAAAGAAAACAAGAAATCTTACACGATGCGTTAACATGGGGTTTCTCTTCTTAATTTAATTTGTCTATAGCACAGGGTATTTAATAAAATGACTTGGATAAAAAACCGCTGTGTTCGAAAGGGAAATTATTTTATAATCAATTTCGGATTTAAAATTTGATACATATCATGCGCATGTGATGCTATTTTGTTTGAATGGGTTCTTGAAAGTGTTAGGATAATTATTGTTTGATGTTTTATATTTAAAGACATAAGTTCACTTAAGATTACATAAAATCTTAAAAATCAATTTAAATATTATTGGTAAAGTTTAATTGAAATATGAAGATTTAAGAGTAATTTGTCATTTAAATTGATATTGCTAATTAAGACAATAAAACTGCATGCAGTACTAGGTATGCAAATAGTTTGAAACAATAAAAAATACAATTAGTATATGAGTATAGCTAATTTTCAAGCATTGGTGACTTTTTGTTGAAACTCGCATTTAAAAAAAGGTTTATTGTATTCAATAATAGTAAAACCAGAATAAGAGTTTCTTTCCAAACTGAAACTTGACATAGTTCCATGTTCCTTTTCATTTTTAAATTTGATTTTGAACGCGACTGGTGTAGTTAGTTAGGCAGGAGGAGCATTCTGCCTCAGTTCTTTGATTGGAGTTCATGTGTGTAACTAAATAGGTCGGTTTTTAAAGTTTTTACCCTGTTTTTTGGGGTTGTAATTTAGAGATGAACTGGTATGTTTGTGTTTTATTATTACTATTATTACTAAGAAATCTGGTGAAGGGGAGAGTATACTTTTGTAATACATTCTATTTTTTTAGTATTGATTGATTGCATTTCTTATTCAAAACTGTGATTTTTCGATATGGCGTCATTTTATTAATAATTACAAAATGCATTAAAAGATATACAAATCATGAATGAGTTTATGCTATGTTTTGATTTGGTATCTGTGCATTAAAGAAAACGGGTTTAATGTATAATAACTGAATTAACAATAGGTTAAGTTTCGTTCTGTAATTATTTGATCGATTTTGAATATTTTAATCACATTCTACATTGTACCATGAAATTACAACATTGAAGCATACAGAATTGCAAATAAATAAATGACAGTTTAATTTTATGTATTTTGCGTTTAATGGTTTTCTAAACTAACCATTTACCACATTATTTAAAAAAAAATGACAAACAGAGATATCTACAAAACTACGACATGCAAATGGATGGCAATGGATCATTATTTTGTTTATGTAAAATACATTTGCCAGATATGAACATTTATCTGTACTATCATCTTTTACATGTGACAATTTTATCTTTGAATATTAAAAAAATATGTACCATTTAAAAAAATTCAATCGCCTCAATTTCTGAAACATTTGAAAAAAGTAAGGTTTGTTCCTTCATGCAAAGCATCCCATTTTTTAGCTTAAATTCGATTTACATGT
Source organism: Tegillarca granosa (assembly GCA_029721355.1). Taxonomy (NCBI): domain Eukaryota; kingdom Metazoa; phylum Mollusca; class Bivalvia; order Arcoida; family Arcidae; genus Tegillarca; species Tegillarca granosa. The sequence goes on from CM056601.1 coordinate 24,357,192, forward strand.
ACCATTTAACAAAATTTTCATTCATCTCAATTTTTGAAACAGTTGACGGTTGAGTCCCATGCAAAGCAATTCGTTGGTCGATTTGGAATCATAATTTTGGAAACATTATTTTCAACTTTTTTACTTCTGTATTTTGTGCCTTCAACTTCTTCGGCTCTAGTGTGACGGATGAGGTGTAATAATCTGTGGGGAAATGCAGATTGTTAACTAAATAACACCAATATAATAATTTAAGTTCTTTAAAAGTTTATTGCCGAAATTTAATAATAATTTTTTCAAATAGTCACTGGTAACAAATGTATTTTCAAACATAGAATTATATAACACTCATAATATCACTAATTAATAAACAATGACTATAAAATCAGGATTTTAGGTTTTATAAAAGTATCTGTAAATACGAAAAGACGGATGTTACTTTTGTTGATTTTGGTTGTTTCAAGACATATTCTAGATTTTAGTATTTTAATATCAGAAAATTTTATAAATTATTTAAATATAATAATAAGGCCTACTTTCCCATTAACGATTTCTCCTTGTTCTTTCACATTTGTCACAGATAAGAGTAAATAATGGATTTAAAATGTCCAAAAGTTATGTCCGAAACATTGATCGAAAAAATTATCCACGCACTGACTTTATCTTTCATGAGAATTAAATTTAAACATAATGTTTACATAACCTAAAACATCTGGTAATACCGCACAAACACAAAGACATTTACATTTAGCTTCATTGACCGTAACTTTTATCTTTCTGCAGATTAAATCCTAACTATATTGGAAGTAACGAAATAACACACACACACACACACACACACACACACACTTTTAGTTTATTATCCATTAATAATATGCTATTTCAAGATCAATATCTACCTGAGAAAATGACAGAGGAATGACTTTTCAAAAATGTGCACCTTTGGCACATCAAAATAAACTAGTATTTTTTGTTATAGAAATATTCAGTTTTTAACGTTTCGTTTGACAAAACAATATGTATAGTTTTAGTCAAATGTAACGTTAAAAACTGATACAATTCGTAATATGTGAGCTGTACTTATATTATGACGCTGTTTATACTCAATGCATTTACTGATTCTCGATATCGTGCATTTGTTCTTTGTGATATTATTCTCCCACAGATTTAGTTGGGAAGATAATTAAGGTAATTAGAAATAACCATGCTTATTTGTCTGTGTAAAAGTGTGTCCACTACATGACTTTCACATCTATAGATAGATTTTGAACTTGGTACAAATGTATAAGAACGTGATATGATTTTTTTTGGTAACAATATTTTAGTGCTTTGGTTAAATGTCAGGGTCACGGATGCTCAAATGGAGATTCTGGAATGGGATGTATTTGGCTTTAAAGTTTTGGTTCATTAAGAACTATTAATCATAAACCGTCAAATTATCTGTATTCTCGAGAGATTGTAAATTCACCAAATGTTTTTTTTCCGAAAAAGGGTGACTTTGATTGAAAAGTTGTCATAAAAATATAAATTCTATAAATGATGTTTAATATATGAACAGTGAAAAAAACTATGTAGTGCCTCCGTATTAAAAAAATGCACATTTTCGATACAACTTTCATACATTTTCCTAATTAATGCAACTGAGAACAACTATATTAAAAATAAATAATCCATTTTCAATTCCTACCTTTAAATCCAAGTTAATTTATAATGTCAATTATTTTTCTGTTTTGTTTTTATGGTTTGCATTAAAGATTAAGAAGGGTGGTATTTATAGAACACAAATACCTGTTAAATTTTGATGCATAATATATATGCACATTATATAGTTTGTAAAAGAGAAAAAGATACATGCATAAAAAGACATTTGGTTTTTACTTTACTCGGATCTAAGGTAAGGATGAAAGCAAGGGTATTATAGAAGACGTTTTAAAGTATTTAAAAAATTATTAATGATTATATAAAAATCCAAATTTCAGATATTTATACATAGCTTTATTTTGGTGCAGTATTTTTAAGCTGCAAAATTCTTAGCTTTTGGACCGCAAAACTGTATAGTATATTTTTTCAAATATAAAAAAAACTTTTTTAATGCATACAATGTCTAACCCTTAGATATTTGTAGCAATAACATGGTCTTTGGGAACCTATAAGAGATCATCTGAGTTTGTCCTCTCAATTCATAAAAACTGTCTATTTAATGCTGCAAGAGATTTTTAACATCAATTTCTGATGAACGATAGAGTTTAAACGTTTCGTGTGTGGCTAAATATGTATCTATTCAGATATTGTTGATTAATCAGGCTTGGGTTTATAGCGTGTTAGTGGGTCATTAGCTGTTATAAAACGGGATTGTTGAGGTTCCGTTTGATTGAATTATGGTATCGTTTTGTTTTTACATCGAATGCTTTTCGTTAGTTTTAATTATCAGTGATCCGAATATGGGTTAATCTTAACTTGCATTAGCTGCATATTTTTGGTAATTTTTCTTGCTTCATTTTTGTAGGAGAAAATAGTTTGAATTTATTACATGTACAATGACTATAGATTTGTTTAGAGTGACTACATTTGTTTACCTTGACTACAGATTTATTTACAGTGACTACAGATTTGTTAACAGTGACTACATTTGTTTACCTTGACCACAGATTTGTTAACAGTGACTGAAGATTGGTTTACTGTTTTAAATCTGCAGTTGGCTGTTGTCTCATATCAACAAAAAAACCTTTTAAATTTAAGAGACAAATGCCTTTAGCTTCCAGGGAAATCTGGCAGACTGACACTGTCTAAAATCAATAAATATTTATATACGGATATATTATTACATACATATAAATCCATGATTAAAAACAATGTTTCGATGTTATATGGAAACTGTAAAAGCTTTTTACAATCAATTACAAATTCTCTGTAGACTCTTCATGATTAAATGGATATATCAGTTCAATACGTGTTTAAATAACACGTATAGCATATCAAAAAGAAAGCATATTTCTATGCATTGACTATGGTTATTCAATGCTCTCATAATGGGATTTAAGAAAACTGAATTAATATAACATACACGAAAAAGACTTGTGACAGAATAATTCAATTTATCAAATAAAATTAATTCATTACTGAAAAACGCGATCTATTGATGAACATATTTTTGAGAAATAAGTATGAAACTCTGCTGACAACATCAGTGCAGGTGGTTTTTTGACATTTATTTTTATTTGTTTTAAGTTTTGTTGTGGACATACTGTGACAGTTTCCCATTATTTTTCATCTCATATGTTGTTCCCATTTTAACAATAGAGTCCAAGGCCAAATAAAATGATGATAAAAACAGAATATACGCCTGAAACAACACACATCAATTGTGTGACCTTACTAATCTAAATATGTTGTTAAAATTATTTCGAAATTCTATAAAATTCTAATCTGTAAGATTTTTAAGTTTCTGTAAAAGTATCCATACATATTTCTCTTGTTACGATGCATAACTATCAACTTTTAATAACTGGTGCTTTCGACAGTTTCGGTTCAAAGTAAGTCAGTGATCGACACGTATAACGTCTTTGGCAGTTAATTCCTTTTAAATAACATGGGAATGATGAGATTATGACAAGATTATAACTAGATTGCCTTTAATTATTCATAGGGAAGTTTTAAGATTATTAATGCATTTAGATTTATGCCCGTAGAGAACACCAAAATTAAAATCCCTTTCTTTATAGAGTGATGGGTTTTTGAAATAAAAACTCTGTAACATGGATTGAAGCGTGCTACAAGTGCAAATCTCGTTGTAATTAACTCGCTTATTAAAGCTGTCGTTTTCTAATGGTTTATATACGGTTCACATCCAAATGTCTTTCATTGGTTAGCCCTAGAACAGAAAAAAGGCGAAACAACTGTAAATGATCTTAACAGTAAATACTACTTGATGGTATCCAATGGTAATCTTAAAAACGAACTGACAAATAAGTGACAACATTTGATTGACGGGACCAGTAAATACTACATGACGGTCTCTAATACTTAGTATTAAGACTGAGAGGTTATCTTAGAGAAAAACAAATAGGTGACACCATTGGTATGACGAAACTAAGTAATATGGTATGAAAGTCTCTTTTGGTAAGAAATTAGACGGACATGCTCTCCTAGGATAGACCAGTTAATTAATACAGTGTGATTGTTTCCAAAAGTTAGAATAAAGAAGGATTGGATCAATTTATACTACATATTTATCTTAAATAGTTAATGTAAATACGGACAACATTTCCTACAACAGACAAACAAGTGACACCACTGGATTGTTTTGACGAATTTACAAAGCATGATGGTCTCCAAAAATTAGCATTAAGAAAGTAGCATCCTTTCCTATAACTTACAAATAGGTGGCACCACTGGAATGATGGTACCAACTTACACTAAACGAATTTTTCTAATATACGGACATTCTCATTTTGGAGAAGACAAATATTGAGCAACAACACTATTCTGTATGAGCTCCAATATTTTGTATTAAGGTGGACAATGTAGCCTAGAAAAGACAAATACGTGACACAAGTGATATATATATATATATATATATATATATATATATATATATATATATATATATATATATATATATATATATATATATATATACCAATTTATACTTCATAATTGTCTTCAATAGTTATTATAAAGAATAATTACGACAGTCTAGCCTAGAACAGACAAAAATGTGACACCCCTACATTAGGATGGAGTGACAAATTTATACTGCATAAGAATCTCCAATGGTTACTATTAAGACGGACAACCTTTCCTAGAACAGACAAATAGGCGACATAAAAGAATGCCGATCCCAAATTATATTGCAAAGTGGCGTTCAAAAGTTAGTATAAGGATGGTCAGACTATCCTAGAACAGAGAAATAGGTGATTATTTAGAAAGACGAGACCAAATTATACTGCATGGTGGTGTCCGATAAGGAAGGACAGACTATTCTAGAACACACAAATAAGTTTTCCAATTAATACTACATGGTGGTCTCCAATGGTAAGCATTAACACAAACAGGTTATCCGAGCACAGACAAATAGGTGACGCCACTGGAATGGCGAGAGCAAGATATACTGCATGATGCTAACCACGATGGACAATAAATTAGATAATTGACATTATTTAGCTTAAAGAAGGTGTGTTCTATTGGCCAGTATGCCTGACGTGTGTCTGAGATGACACTTTAATTTAGATATAAGACTATTGAAGAAATTTGATAAAATACTGAAGTCAGAGTTCAAGAAGAATATTACCTAGTAAACAATAATAGATATAATAAGCAAGACAGGTTATATATCATAACATGCGAAATTGTTTCTTAGCAGACACTGAAAATGATATAAATATTATTATACCAATAATTTGGTTGTCTAGAAAACTACCATAAGCAATTTGGAAAAAGAATTTGTGTTCTTGAAATGCAGGTGTCAGCATTTGCAAGCAACCATTATCTAGCCTATAACCTAAAACACAATTACATAATAATTAAGTCCTGCAAAAGGGAAGAAAAAAAGAGATGCATACACATTGAAGCTATGAAAAGTTTTGAAGTCTGAATGCATTTCTTGCCATACATCACAAAATTTAAAGGAAAGTGGAAGTGAAGAAACATAAATAAGACAATTAGGTAATGTCTGCGATACGAAGTTCCTGATATTTTTATTGTCTTTAGGAAAGACTATTAAATAAGTTTTCTTAAAGACTGCAATGACAATCAACCATTTAAAACATGCTTGTTAGTAAATTGCACTAGTTCGGCAAGTACGGGCTGTTCTAAACAAGATAAATAACAAGAGTATGAACGTCAATGGAGATTTAAGCATTATACAGGGTGGGTATATACAGTACCAAATAAGAAGATATAAGTGAATAAAAACATATAAGGTTATTGGTTTGCCCTTGAATATTTGTATTTCTATCATAAAAATGATAAAAATCTGATTTAATATTTGAAATAAAGTCTCAAAAGTTTAGTGCCAAACTATGTTGTGATATTATCATCAGGTATAGTTGTATTTATATACTTTGTGATTATGAAAAAAGCGTATTTTTATGTCGATACATAACTTGAGTACGTATGCAATAGCTACGACCACGTGTAATCTTTTGATATATTATTATAACTATTAATTCAAACTTATCGATTTAACAATAGGTTATAAGAATCCATTTTAATAATTCACTTCTTCGTGGTAAAGGAACATTAATTCACTGATATATGATCTTGTTTGTAAATACTGCTTTTGGACCAAAATGACAGCATTTGGGTTTATATGACGCTAGAGATACATTATTTTCATGATATTTTGCCTTTTTATAACTTAATGATTTCAAAAGCATTTTATTTGCCATTTTTATACAATTTATCTTTGTATATGTTTAATGATGTTCATGGACACCGCAACATAATGCAAGAGATATTGTGTATCAAGAGCAACTGTCTATAATGCTTCATTATGTTTTATGCATCCAAGGGTAAAACGTTATGTACTTTAATTAAAACAAGGGTAAAAAAACTGAATGTAATAATGGAATTAGAATTAAATAGAGAGAAAAGAAATAAAATTACTCATCTATTCCTGTAAATAATAATAAAAATAATAATAATAATAATAATAATGATAAAAATAAAAATAAAAAAATAAAAAAGAGGGGTTGAAATGATAAGTTGTTAATAAGGTAACTTAATTTGTTGCGTTCAAAATAACATTGACAATTGAAATAAAAGGTATAAGGTGAAGGCAAGAAAATAACAACAACGACGACGACGACAACAACAATAATAATAATAATAATAATAAAGTAAATAAATACTGTGAATACATTTAAATTCGTGGGCTCCAATTTTCGTTGATGTCAGAAAAAATACCATTTCGTGGGATTTTGCTGTTATGAATTCGTGGGTTAAGCACCTGTAAACTTCTTGTTTTGAATGTAACTGCTTGTGATGTTTGGAGAACCATTTTCCCCACTGGTAACCTCGCAATTTATTTTCAGGTTGAGTATAAATTAGGTAATAAAGTCAATTGTGGCAATAGAAATTATGTTAATTATGTATATTTAAAGCAATCCAAATCAATGTTATTATGAATGAAGGCAATGAGTTTGTAATCACGCCTCAAGGGGTAAATTTATCCATATTCAGAAATTTCAGATATTTGCAAATATATTCGTTGACATGTAAATTCGTGGGTCATGATGTCCACGAAAACAACGAAAATTGGAACACCACAAAAATTAATGATTTCACAGTATATATTTATACATGTCAATTTAATTACATCAGAGCATATTGTGTAACATAAAATTTCTGTTTTCAAGAAACTTTTAAAACCTTCAGGGAAAAGTCTTAACTTTAATTTGCACATTTGCAGTCTATAGTTTTTTTTCTATTTTCCATTTTCAGGGCAGAATTTTTAGATGCATTGCTTGGCGAATATGATAATGACATCCCACCGAATTATGAGCATGGTAAGTAAATAATTAAAAAATGGCAGTGTCTAACAGAGGAAGTACAGTGATTTGAGGTGACTAGTCACCTTTCCCCTATTAACTCAAAGCAAACCGGTTTCTTTTTGTTTGTTTTGTTTTGTTTTTGAGGCACGTTCTACTAAGCCCATTTTGAACACAATTTTTTTTTCATTCAGCAACTACAAATTACATTATTAAATCTAAAACTACATCTCTGATGTGAGTGGTGTGAATGCAGATTCAACAGATTGGTATTGTTTGTGAAAGACAATTGATGCAAGATATTTCCTTATAGTTTCTTAATAATTATCAATAGATATAGTTATTTCAATTCATGCCATTAAAAATAAGAATTGCAAGTCCACATTGAATGAGTAACTTTTTATGCAAATTTGATTATGATTAAGAATTTTTGCCAAAGATGAAAAAATAATGCTGAGCGCATTTTCTTGCTATGGCAGCGCAAATTAAATTTTATCACACGTGTTCCATTAGAAAAAAAAGCCATTGGTGCATGTATTTGTGCAGATAAAACACATTGACATTTTGGAAATTAAATAAAGATAAAATGAAATTATAATAATGTTTAAACAATTTTTTAAAAAACCAAGCCTGCTATACAGTAAAAAAAAATCAGTCATTCCAAGTTAGCTAAATTCAGAAAAATTGTTTAGGATATTTTATGGTCTGGTAGAAGGTATAAACAGATCGACAAACAATTCATGATAAGTGTTCCTTCGGGAAATTTTTGTTTTCTTTTTCTTGCCTCTACATATCAAATGCTCAAGTCAGACATAAAAATACGTATATTGTGACAAAAATAGCCGATATATTTGAAATAAAAAGCTTAATTAATACTTCGTGATTTTCACGGAACTCCCCGGTGTGTCAATTAAGTGCAATGTGATGGAAGGCTGTTTCATCCACTTATTTCAATTAAAATAATTTCAGAAGTAGTCAACGTATTTGGGAATCTTTTTAAAATGTCCTTTTAAAGAAGAATAATATTTTCTTCCTGTTTTTGTCACAAGGCATTCTATTAATTTTGAAGTTAGTGTATATTGTTGTACAATGATAATAAATCTAAAGACATGGAAGATTAACATCACAAACCAAACCGTAGATGGTAAGTTTACATACAACAAAATTAGCTGTTAACTTTCGATGTGACATATGTGCACATTTCGGAAAATCATTCCTCATCAATGGCACTAGAGGCCACAAAGTTTGATAAAAAGTTTTCCTTTTTGTTCACATCATCAGCCGTTAGTTAAAGACTGTTAGACATTCATCTGAACATTTTTTGCGTCATTTGACCAGAGATACCAATTTTCTTGACATAATTTGTTATTCCTCGCATTTTTTTACCTGTTTTCTAAGTGGCTTGACATTTTTATTTTATTTTTCTTTAATTTCCATAGGTAGTCACGTTATAAAAGAAATATGTCATGGCATAATATGTGACGTCACTGTGGTGATTCAAAATTCATACGTGTTCGATTAAAATTGTATTTTTTATAATCATATGAAAAAAAGTCAAATATTAGGTCATGTGCGTTTGCTCCCATTTATTATGGTTGGGTTGTGGCAAGATGTGGCAGTCAAATTCAAATTATGACCATTCTATGCTTTTATTGGTGAGAATCATTCGAAATGAGACTTTACAAATAAATTTGAGGTTGAATACATTTATATATACATCTATATTCAACTGAAGATAAGATAACTCGGATAATCTTGTTACATAGATATATGCAATTTGAATTAACTACTGTGCTTTTGATTCTATATATGAAAAACAGGACATTCAAATTAACATATTGATAACAAATCAATGCAACTAAATTGTTTAATATTTTCAATATTCATATAAAAACATTTCGCGTAAAGGAATGGACTTTCCTGAAAACGCAAATGATTTCAAATGTTATAAGCGAGACATATTCCAGAACGGTTTACACACTGACCTACAGACTACAAGAACTAGTGCAATATCTTCTGCCATGATTCAGAAAACAGTGCCACGCTAACACCTCGGAATTTATCGTTTAATTTGTTTTTACATGAAACATATATTGCTATAATAATATAATAAAACAAACATATTGCATTGTGGTTTTCTATTGATTTCATTGTATTCGGCATACTGACTCGGTGAGCTAGCACTTTACCAAAAAGCCAATTTGAGTGTATGCTAGCAGATGACAGATCGTACTACACACCTGCACATCTCATGCGTACAGAAATTTGTTCTGAGGTAAATGAGAAGAGCTAAAAAAAACCCGTTCCGTCTTAAATAGCTGAATAATTGCTGATGCGACGTTAGACAACATTTTAACATTGCATGCAATGTCAAAACGATTAATATAATTGTCAAAGTTAAAAAATAGCTGGTGCGACGTTAAACAGCATATTAACACTGTATTTTTATGTAGTGTCAAAATAGTAAATATAATTCTTCGAAATAAGCAAAACTGACACACATATAGATGCTTCAATGACCTTGACTTGAACTGACAGAATGATTTATTATATATGGAACAAACATAGACTTAAGATGATGATTATGACAATTGTAACAATTTAATATATAACAAGACGAATCGCGATGGGATATCCGAGAATTATCTTTATTATCTAAAAATATGTCATGAATAAAATGTGGTCAGACCGAGGAGATCGGCTTTCGTATCTATTTTCATTAACTTAAAAAAACAACATAAATATGCTACAAAAATATAATGTTTTATCAAAAAACGGTAATATTTTGTGCATAAACAAAACAAAAAGCATTGCTTAAGAATAAAGTGCACGTTTTGTAGGTTTTTCTAGCATTTTCAACCATAATCTTGCATATATATAGCAAATTGAATGTCACATCGACTTTATATTCGATTTCTCAATGACTAACTAGATAAAAAAAATTTAGGTCAAAAGTTCAGCAATAATTTTTTGTTTTACTTTACAAAACAGGGTAAACATCAATACAGTTATTAATATTTATAATAATTTCACAATTTTATTCACACTTAAAGAATAAGTGGAGTGGAGTAATGGTGTTTTACGCCCCAGTCAAGATTCTTTCACTTATTTCGAGACGGTCAGTTCTGGAATGATGGAGGAAACAAGAGTACCCAGAGAAAACCACCGACCTACGGCAAGCGAACTGACAAACTTTCTTGCACTGAGATCTGTCCCGAGTGGGATTCGAACCCAGGCGGTGAGAGGCACTGTGATCCGTAAGTGCGCTTTAGACCACTCGGCAACCGAGGCCCCAGTACACTTAAAGACTTATAACTATTGTATATTAGGTTCCTAGCAATTTTTGGAAAAAAAATATATAAAGATTGATGAATGAAAAAAAAATGAATAAATAAAATGAACCTTATTTTACCGTTTTTAAAGAATTACAACATCCATTATTTGATTTGATAACAATGTTTTTGAATGTAAGACTTGATGCCATTTTCAGTCTCATGTGAACGTTTTAATTTTACACTAAATACTTAAACCTAGTCTGTACCAAGAGAGTGTTTGACAGCCAAACTATTCGGTCCTGTATATCTTTAAATTTTTCACGTTAATTTTATGATATTTTCATCGTGTGAAATTTCATTTTCCTAAGCTTGAGAGCCGTTGCGTTCTATTGACTTTAAATCACGAAACCACGTGACTCCGTAGATGAATACATATAAAATGCAATACAATATCCGGAACTACAATCTCACGGCTGACATGGCTAAAAGCGAATTTTCGAGATTTTACAAGAACGGTTTATTAACATTATAATTTATTTTTGAGAATATAAGATAATAATAATAATAACAATAATAATATCAATAAAATAAAATGTGCTGTTATGTGTGGACTGAATTTGGTCGAAAATCATGTTTTTGGTCTAAAATGCACGTGCACATTCATTGTTATTAGTTTGCTTACAAAATTTTGGCATTCATTTTGACAATGATCATCATTTTAAAACAGTTCAATTGTAATATATTCCGATTTTTCATAGTTATTTTTTCGATATATAATATACATAGTTCATAAGATCTGAGTTTCATTTATTTACGTATTTCAGATAAGCCATGTGAAGTGACTGTCCAATTGTATATTAATAATTTTGATTCTATTAATGAAGCTGGAATGGTGAGTACAAATCAAAACGTGTTTGAATGTCAAAACAATTCTAAATCTTATTAACTCCATTTTAGTTGCAAAATTACATCTACTGCTGGTATGAAGTACAACAGAGCTTTATACGCCCCTTTCACTAGAGCTGGATCGAATGTCAAAGTTCCCTGATTGATAAAAAGTAAAGTTGTTTGTAAAGGTTTTTGGATTACATTACATTTGCAAATAATGATAATAGAAGAAATAGTAATAACAATAATGAAACATTTGAGAAAATAAAGTTCAGACATTCACTTCATGCTGTTTTCTAAACACTTTCTGTGCACCGAAACTGGCTGTATTTTATTCTTAAAAATATATATATTTTCACACAGCAGTTTACAAGTGCATAAAGATATTAATGTTGTTTTATGTCTTAGCAGTCGAGTTGCCTCATTTATTTCGAGGCGATCACTATATAATTTTTTATCATGTCAACTGACTCTTTAAAACAGAAAGTTAATAAGAAAATATCAAACTGGTTAATTTATTTTTATTGGATATGAATGTTTTAATTGACTTTAAAAGGAATATATATATATATATATATATATATATATATATATATATATATATATATATATATATATATATATATATATATATATGATAAATAATTATAATTAATGTCAAATTCGGTATTAAATATATAAACAAAAATTTTATTGAAAAGTTATAATACATTTGTGCATCTTCTCTTTTATCTCGAGTCTTTTAAGTTTTTAAAAGCTAGGGCATAAAATCTCTCTCTCTCTCTCTCTCTCTCTCTCTCTCTCTCTCTCTCTCTCTCTCATTGACCTCTTATAGCCTTTTTGTATCCAAATCATATAAAATCTGATAAAATATCAAAATTGTGCCATATAGGAATATAGGATTAAGGAAAGACAAGAAGCATTAATCGTGATTTCTATGATAAAATAAATTAAACTCTCTCGAGTCCCGTCCTCAGACCGAGTGTAAGACAGTCGTATTGTATGGGCTTTCTTAATTGTGTTTACTTAGCAGTTATAATAGCTATTAGTCTGTACAGTATGTAGACAATTACACCATAAAAGCAATAAATCAAGAAACTCCCTTAATTTCAAAAATGATAAAGTATGAATTTTGGCATCGACATACCAATAGGATGCAATATCGATAGATAAGAAGCAACATTATGATCATTTCTTAGACTTAATGCTGTTATTATCATTTTTAAGCTTTCCCGGCGTAGTCGTTTTGACACCCTTGATTTTGCAAAGTTAGTTTTATTTATTTATCTGTTTATTAAATTATTTGTTCGTTTTTTTCGTTTTTATTTATATTTGCTTTTTAGTAACTGTTCATTAGTCATGTAAACTAGTAACATTTCTTTTGCGAAAAAAATAGTTTGACTTTTATTCGGTAATGAATGTGGTTGGTCAAAATATCCAAAACAATAAAGAAATTCATCACTACAAATGTTATGAGGTAATAATAAGCATAATGAGCTAATGGCAAAATCAGCCATTAAAATCTCTGGTCATAAATAACACTTGATTACACATGCGCAGTCAATATTTTTACATCATTGTAACCAAAAATCTAGTCCTTAACAGCAATAAGGCGCTGTCTGTCCAGATTTTTATGAAGATGTCATCTCTCTTTTATTAAAAAAGCAATTTACAGTTATTGCTTTTAAAGGTTTTGCTTTGCTAGTCGACTTTTAGTATACTGTATCAATGAATAAATATGCATTGAGTAGATATTTTGCTGTAACCAACAAGTAATGCATTTAAAAATGAAACTAGATGTAAAGTTGTAGACGCACAGATTAATTGTTTGGCTTTTGTGCTTTGACAGTAACTGTTAAACAAAGTAAAAGAATTAGTATTTCAAAACCATTTTTTGGAGAATTCAACCTTATTTATTATCTTGCCTGCCTTATCAATAGTAACCTACGTCGAACACATATCAAGTAATGTCTAAGCCCGAAGCAATTCGAGTAGCACGAAAGTCAAAATCACTTCCAATAATCAACGTTTCACTGTAATTATAGTTTTCTACATTTTATCCTAATGGAAGTGTTTATTTCAGGATTTCACAATGGGGTTAATAATAACACAATCTTGGAAAGACACAAGGCTCGAATTCTTCCGACTTATAGAAGATAGAGTCCTGGAACTGGACACCAAAATGATTAACAAAGTTTGGGTTCCGGATTTGTTTGTAGCCAATGAAAAGAAGGCTTATTTCCATGAGATTACAGTCCCTAATAAAATGATGCATTTATATAGTAACGGGCTTGTAGAGTACAAATCAAGGTAAGTAAAAACTCATAACACCGATAAGAATTTAACCGAAGTCAAACCCCAAATTCGTAAGAAAACCTTAGTTTGATCGCTTTAAGTATTTTGATACTGTTATCCTCCAACGGAGACAACGAACAGTGTCAATTGGATATTTGAACTTAAAGCGTACCGGTTAAGATAGTTTGCTTTATATGTTTCAAAACGTAACAGAAACCTACGTTTTGTGAATGTCGGTGCTTTTCCTTTGAAGCTTTATGAATTTCTTTTATGTTTATGACATTAACTATTGTAACTCTTTTGTCTTCTTTCTCTTTTGTAAAAAGTAAGGTCTGACACACTTTTCTGTAAAGAAAACTTTTAATTATAAAAAATATGGTACGTCTTGAACAAACAATATGTCTTTTATTCGCAAGCTGTTATGCATAACACCGACAACTTTTGTAATAAAACAAAATATTTCTATTCTACAGGATATCATTGACTGCATTCTGTCCTATGAATTTACAACATTATCCTCTAGATTCACAAAAATGTTCGCTGATTATAAAAAGCTGTAAGTATATTTTTTATAAAATATTACTCGTGTTATAAATCGTGTCATTTTCTTTTTTTAGTCTGTATTAAACTAGTCACAAACAGCACTTACTCTACTCTACTCGCTCATTCATTACACGGTTGTCGATTTGAATGAAATATAGTATGAATTCTTGACATGAAAATAATGAAAAATTCATGGTTGAAGGTTAATAAAACACTAGATGTGTCAATGATATGCAACAAAAGGATTATGTAGATAGCTCTTTGGAAAATAAACTACAGTGAACACGTTTAATTGATCAATCCAACGTTTAAATACACCATAGGCCAAATAACGGGATAAAACGATCAAATACCTTCATTACAAATATTCGCTAATGTATGCAATCCAAAGTTATAACAAAAGTCACGTTTTAAGCATACTCACACCCACAAGGTAGTTAGTATTATATCTATCCTCAGCCCTATCAAGTCGTTGTTATATAATCGTCAGTCAATTATTGATTACGTTGTTAAACGTAACATCATCATTTAAAGCTATTTGTAAGGAGAGCAAGTTATTATTTATCTCTGAACATTAATCAAAGAACAAGTTAACATATGTATAAGATGTGAGAGGGGGTATTATGGACTACATTGTACTATCGCACTTTTGATGCGACTCTTTTTAAGGTGCTTGCTCACTGAATCAGTATTCTGCAGACAAGCATACTTCTCTTTCAATCGAATTATCCTGTCACCGGGTGAAATAGTAGATATTTTGTCTTCCTTATGCTGAGCGCTTGTCAAGGAAGCAAATCTCCCAGTCTTACAATTCGCCCGGCAAGTGTTCAAACCCACAACCTTCTTCTCTTGAGACGGGCCTTGCACTGCTGAGTCTGCCTCTGAAACGTTTTTATTTTTACTCTAATATAAATATTTATCATTAATTTAAATATTTCATATTTTTATCCAGTCTCTTACAGTGTAAGTAATGTCGTGTTTAAATGGAATGTTGTGGGTGTGGAGATCAATCCAGATATTACACTTCCTCAGTTTACACTTCAATCTAAAGACCTATCAGACTGTACAGAAAATTCTGGTAACAGTAAGTATCAAACTATGCATGTTAAACCCCTGATTAGATCTACTGTTTACTTTGTTGTCTTTTTAAAAAATGCTATAGTTAAATACGCACACGCGCGCGAAAGTTTCTACATGTTAAACAAAAATTATCACTTTTGCATGCGCACGCAATAACTTTTGCGTAAGCAGGTAAAACGTTTACCTTAGCACGCAAAACTTTTTACGTCAGCATGAAAAACTTTTTGCATGAGTACGCAAGACCTTTTAAACTTACAAATGAACACGTGTTAATTTTTAGCGTTCAGACGCAATGATTTTCGCTTACTCGGTATGAAAATATTTTTTCGTGTCACCTCTGTACCGCTGTATTAAATAAAGATCAACTGTATGGATATAGTTTTAAACATACTACAATGTCAGAAGAAAACGCTATACAACATATGTATTGTTAAAAGATTATTTTAAAAAGTAATATTCTTATTTTTCAAAGCCGTGCTAAAGCATCGTAGTTTTTACCTCTATAACCGTGACAACGAATAATAAATGAAAACGCTTGAACTTTGTGTTTAGCATTTAATTGGTGCCTTATCTAAATGTTATTAGTACAGGCTATGACTGCGGTGGCCGAGTGGTAAAAGCGTCTGTTCGACAACATTCGACCGCAATTGTAAAAAGAATATTTTGTTTTAAGGGTCTAACTTGTTGGCTTGAAACCTATATAAAGGAATTGATTTCTCCAATGTTTATCTGCGCCATGCCAATGGCTGGCAAGTGTTGTTAGTGCGCACTAGCACATATTATATTTGAAACACTTGTACAAATCTCAAGAATATGTTCTGTATTAATAACAAAAATGTTAATATGATGACTCATGACTGATAAAGTTAGTTAAAATTTTCATTTCTATTGCAGCAAACTTTACTTGTCTTCGTGTGGATTTTAATCTTCGTCGAATGCTGGGATTTTATATTCTTCAAATATATATTCCAACAACATTGATAGTGTTTGCATCATGGATATCGTTTTGGTTAAGTTGTGACGCAGTTCCAGCAAGAACATCGTTAGGTATCGTAACCGTACTCACCATGACAACACAAGGGTCGTCTGCTGTGTCATCATTACCAAAAGTGTCATACATCAAGGCTGTTGATATATGGATAGCCGTTTGTTTAACATTTGTATTTTCTGCGTTAATCGAGTTTGCTTTTGTAAATGTTTTCACTAGAAGAGCAGTGCTTAGACCTTGTGAAGATAGAACGGCATTGCAACAACGTCCGAAAGTAAGAATTGTTATATCATCCATTATTTTCGGTTTACAGAGAAGGTAAACTGTCAAATGGTAATGAAAAAATAAAAATTTGTAGTTGGGAAAACATTCACCAAACACAAGAAACAGCGAACTAAAGATTTATTGGGGTAAAGAAGTTTTACGTACCGGTCAAGATTCTTATACCTTTAGGAAGGCGATGGATGGTGAAGAAAATCCGGGGGGGGGGGGGGGGGGGGGGGGTCGGAAAAATAATAACTACAAATCGGAAAGCGAATTTAAAACTTTCTTACACTAAGTTCTGTCCCTAGTTGGATTCGAACCTAAGCAGTTAGAGGCACTGTTATAAGTAAGCGAACCTAAAGAGATAATAATAAGAATAAGGCAAGGTTGAAAATTTTTTAAAAGAGCCAAAGTTTTAGAACTTAAATAATTAAAAGAAAAATTATAATTAATCATTAACATCAATCATTAGTGTCAGTTATCCATATTTTTCAGACAAAAAGTAAAGGCTGTGGTTCCATGGGAATTCCTCTATATTACAGAGATCCTCTTGGTAGAATTAAAGCTGATAAACTTGACGAAATTGCCAGACTGTTGTTCCCTGTTGCATTTACTATGTTTTCTTTGATATACTGGCTACACTATGCACTTTGAATTTCATGAATCAGGAATATATTTTAAGTGCCTTTGCACCTAGAAATCGGTTGGATGTCAGGTTGTTGCACGTTTTATCGATAGTCGTCGATAAAACGAGAAATTAAGGGACAAAATTTCAGGTATTTTGAGAAATAAAGGTTACCAAAATCACGAAGCGGTGAAACGGCAGCCTGCTACCCGAAAGTTAACTGATTACTCATCAATGTACATTTTGTAAAAAACGGAAAACACTCTTTAGGAGGCACACTATGTTTGTGACAGAGTAATCACAAAATTTTTATCTTAATGATTTGAATACAGTTTGGTATTGTTTACTTACTTAAACCTAGTCGTACCTGAAAATCACTTTGAGCTTTCCAGAATGCTATAGAATATATATAAGCAAACGAAAATCATTGGAATGTAACATATTGAACACAGTGGTGTTTATATCGTAATTCCATTGTTGAATACATTTAGTCGTCTGCTTTCTATTGCAGACCATACCGGCATACATAGCGGTATCCAGAAAAAAATGTGTAGTTATCAAGGATGCACAAGGAATTTTTCAGTTATAACAATTAGCTTAAGTAAGTGATAAATACCAAATGAATAGTGCTTCAGACAATGATAAAATTTTACTCATAAAAAAGACAAAAACTGCCACCGTTAGTGTTCAGACTTTGAAAATTACATCGACTATAATAATGTAAATAGATCATTGCTGAGAAAAGAAAATAATCATTTGTTTTGTGAGAAAAAGTGATTTGTCTTCGATTGTTTAAATGTTGTTAAACATTGCAAAATTTTTTAGCTATTCGAGACATAGATTTGTCTTGGAATTTTTTTATTTATTTTTTTTTTGTTTCATTTCATGTTTTAATCTGAAATAATGTATAGTTTTACCGCCCTTTATGTAATAAACTGTTTTGGTTTTCATTTCACAATTACTAAGAGTGTCCGTCCTAATTCACATGTTACTTTTAATTCGGAAGTGAGTCATATATAATAATATTGTTGTGTAACTAACATGGTATCGCCTACTATTTATGATTCATACGAGTAATTGAATGAACGTTGTTTTAAAGACGTATAATTCAGATTTTTTTAATAAATGACTTGCCAGTTAGGCTGATTGAAGCAGGAGAGAGAGAGAGAGAGAGAGAGAGAGAGAGAGAGAGAGATTTTTAAAAATAAGAAATGAATTTGATCAAGTATTTAGAAAGATTAATTATTTCACGTATATGAAAGATTTACGTTAACGGCAAAAGTTAGACTGAAAAGTATATTTCCTTACATAGAAAGATTACTTTATGAAGCCAGCCAGTTTTAGATACATTTCACTTTTCAAATGATACGACAATCTGTTTAAAGAAAACTATCTGTTTCGTGTTAATATACACCAATAAACAAATTGATATAACATAAAAAATGCACAAGTTTTTGCCATATCGTCTCACACTTAATTGATTACTTGTTATAAAATCTCGGTTATCGCAGTTTATTGGGGCGTGAGACGATCTACGTTACAAAATCGAAAAGTTCAATAAGAGAGACACGATGTATAATTAACAAAAATTACTACAACGGATGGAAAGCACAAAATTGATTGAAGTCATCGGTAATGAAGTTTATTTTTGTTGGATTTTTTTTTATCTCTTTAAGGTAATATTCATATAAATTCACAACTAGTCATTCACTTTATGGCCTTTCGACGGAAATAATTAGCATTGGTGATCCAATAAATAAGTGTTTTTTTTTATCATTTTCCTGTTTCGGTTTTTATATTTATTTAAATTTATTCATTTTCTCATTATTTTATTATAATTATTTTTTTCTTTATTTCATTTTCTTTATTTATTCATTTTTCCTTATTTCATTTTATTTATTTATTTATTTTTCTTGATTTCATTTTATTTATTTATTTTTCTTGATTTCATTTTATTTATTTATTTTTTTTACGTTATTGGTTGAGCTAGCTCTTGCTGTTTTGTTGTTGCCGAGTAAATGTTTTTTCTGTCGAAAATTTTTCTTAGAAATTTATTTTTACTTGATATCGAAAGTTTTTTGCCGTTCTTTTCTGTTTTTGGAAAATTTTCAACTGTAAAAACTGAACATAGTTGAAAATTGCGTTAAAGCTTTCGTCTTCAAAATTCAAGGCGTCTTGTTGTGGGTTCGACCCCGGTCAAATGCAAGTAAAAACGGTTTTTTCCTTGCCGTAGGCCTTAACTGGTTGTTTCGGTACCATTACTAATTTACTAAGTTATCATTGGTATTGTAGGTAATTGTTTCAGAAAAGGTCTCCATATGTGTGCACTATTACAAAGAGAACTGATTGAACTTATGACTAATTCTCGAGGTTTATAAAAAATATTTATCAACCCGCGAATAGCTGAAAAATTTCTGATGCGACGAAAATCATCAATTAAACAACTAAATGTATAGGTTTTGTCACGTTCACATTATATGAATACATTTATAGATTTAATTTCAGTATATGTAAAACTATGATTTGATTTTTGTATTAAGCAATACTTGTTCTGTAATTGTAAGTCATATTGTACATAGTCTTATAAAAAAGTCAAACAACATATTGGAGACTATTTATTGACTTGTTGAGAGTTTGCATTATGGCAAAACGGTGGTACAAGACATACTGTTATAAAACATTGAAATTAGAAAAAAAAACGAATAAACAGCAAAAATACAATTAAAACGACAATAGAGTGAACAGCATTTATACGACAATAGAATGAACAGCATGTATACAACTAAAACGACAATAGAGTGAACAGCATATATACAACTAAAACGACAATAGAATGAACAGCATATATACAACTAAAACGACAACAGAATGAACAGCATATATACAACTAAAACGACAACAGAATGAACAGCATATATACAACTAAAACGACAATAGAATGAACAGCATATATACAAATAAAACGACAATAGAATGAACAGCATATATACAAATAAAACGACAATAGAATGAACAGCATATATACAAATAAAACGACAATATAGTGAAAAGCATATATACAACTAAAACGACAACAGAATGAACAGCATGTATACAACCAAAACGACAACAGAGTGAACAGCATTTATACAAATAAAACGGCAATAGAGTGAACAGCATATATACAACTGAAACGACAACAGAATAAACAGCATGTATACAAATAAAACGTCAACAGAATGAACAGCATGTATACAAATAAAACGACAATAGAGTGAACAGCATATATACAACTAAAACGACAACAGAATAAACAGCATTTATATAAATAAAACGGCAATAGAGTGAACGGCATATATACAGCTGAAACGACAACAGAATAAACAGCATATATACAACTAAAATGACAACAGAATGAACAGCATTTTTATACATAAAACGACAATAGAATGAACAACATATATACAAATAAAACAACAATAGAATCATCAGCATTTATACAAGTAATACGGACAAGAGAATGAACAGCCAAAACTAAATCTTAAACAACAAAATCAAAAAAAAAAAAAAAAAAAAAAAAAAAAAAAAAAAAAAAAAAAAAAAAAAAAAAAAAATACTAAAACGATAACAAAATGGAGGGCATTTATACAACTAAAACGGCAATAAAATATATAGAAACCAAAAAACGACAACAGAACGAAAAGACTTTATACACTTAAAACGACAATAACCATACTTCACTAATTTCAATATACTAAGTTAGATTTTGAAAAAAAAAGTTTTTTATTAGTAAATGTGTTGAACAATTAAGGTTATAATCTATAATATGTACATTTTATTTGTCATTTATGTCAAATAGATATATGTTAAAATTTTTTAACTTTCGCTGTTTTTACGCAACATGCACCGAAAATCTTTATTTACTCTATCCTTGATTCGCTTTACATACTTTTAAAATCTTTGTACATTTCGTACAAATCAATGCCTGAATGAAGGCGGTAAAACATCGAAACTGGAAGGATGATAATTGCGACAGCATGCCAGTAATTAAGCCCATAAAATTTTTTTGCTATATAAAAACCACCTACATAGAAGTGCTCATAAGAGTATCTTCCAAAGTTATCCACAATCCACAAACCAAAATTCATAATCATCAGTATGAGACAAACACTTTCAAGCGGTAAAATACCAGATGATTTAACTTTTTTGAATTTTTGAGCATGTAAAATAAAATTGTTTGAAAATGATTTATAATTATTTTGTTCAGTGGTAAAAAGATTGCAATAATTGCTATTTTACGCATCTCTGAAAGCAGAAAAATACCAGCAATCATATTGAAAGCACGAAGGCCTGTATCAAAAGCTGAGCAAACTATTAACACATATCCGTTCTTTCTTTTGCGGCTTTGATCAGGTCTACAGGAAACGTGTAGCTTGTAAAACAGTATGAAACAACAAATTAACATAAGGAGGCTGTAAAACAATTGATAACCGTACCACAACAAGTAACTCTGGCTACTAGATACTGTAAAATATGGTAGGAGTGTTCCAATTACCTGAGGGATAAAAACAACACCAGCGACAAGCACCGAGATTGTCTTCGCTACTGACATGTCAGAATTGTTGTTGCCTTGCCTGCTTGTTGTTTTTACCTTGCGATGTTATTAATGGAGTCGATTCCATGGGTTCGTTTTCCGAAGTTGTAAAATTATCAGACATTTGGATAATCGTTTCGGGTTTGGGCTCATGTTTAGCTTTTGAAATGACTTCTAAAAGCAAGATGAACACCATTATGTAAAACTCAGCAGTAGAGGAAGAAATTGGCGATTTAATTGCTTTAACAAATTTGTGCAAAGCATAAGATTCATTGCAGTAATGGTACTCTGATGATAAATCATCACTCGATGTGTAATTACGAATTTTGTACATAGTTTGATAATTTCTTGGTTTATGATTTTGTGTGTCAAATGAATGATCAAGGAAAGAGTAACACCATGACAGCATAACTGCTATAATAATTGTAGTTATTCCCCAATGTAACAGCAATGTGTATCGATATTTTTTACATACAAAATGCGTCATGAACACGGTCAGAAAAAATATCCACAATAGATCTGCTATACGAAAAAATATCTCTGTTCCTATATCGTCTGCGAAGTCGCCGTCAATTAGACAAGCGACATAAACTATAATTTTATCTAATATCATCGTTGTAAACAACATGCCGAAGAACCACAAAAATTTGATCTTGATCTTGACAGCTGTGCATAGAATCAAATCAACGTTGGTGTGTCTGTTTTTAAACATATTAATGCTAAATAAAATCATTGCAATAATTCCAAGAACCCTCGATACAAATATGCTAATGGATATTAAGTCTTTATGTTCTGGTACTGCAACGTTACTGATACAAGCATTGTAACAAAAACTATTGCTACAACCACTGCTATAGTCACCAAAGACGAAATGGAGCCATCGAATCTGGGACAAGTGTCTAACTCATTACTGCTTTATGAGATCCCCCGCAGTAAAAACATTAATGACTAAACCTTTGGATCAATTGCTTGCAAAAATCTTTTTACCGCCATTTTTAAAAATCTGTAAAAATAACACATTTTAATCAATTATAATTCTTCTTACTCTTACAATTTTTTTAAAAAATATTTGAAAAAAAAATAAACAAATAAAATAAAATAAATTAATAAAAGACTAATAAATTAATAAATAGACTAATAAAATAATTAATCAATCAGATAAGCAAGACAAAACCCTAACAGTAAATGCAAATTGGAAATATTAAATATTATACAAATGTCGTTTGTATATAAGTTTGTTTCTAAATATATTCCCTAATGTTAGATAAGATTAAACTAGAAAAATAATATCCATATGGAGCACTTCCATGTTAATAACACGAAATTAATTAATTAATTTATGAAGTATAAGAACAAAAATATAATATTATTCAATGCAGTAATGAAATAATTTAAGCTTACCCTTTGTAGTTATATTAAAATACTGCTGTGGAAAATTATGTTAAAATTTGATTATCTGAATAATTTCCTTGTTATCTCATTATCAACTGAATATATTATAAACACTAACAATATATAGAAAAAGGTATTGAAAGGTCATGCTCCTCAGGAAATGTAAGCTTTTGGGATATACACAAGGGGAAGTTAAATAAATATGTTAGTTCTGTATGTTATCTGGCTCAAAACAATATATAAAATATTAATTTAAATGGTTTTAAATTTTTCGGAAATATTTTAGTACGCTGAAGTCTATTTTTTGTTTAAAAATGGTTGTTCTAACAAAAAATTATTTTCATTCAAGATTAATTATTATACAAGAACTAGTTTTCCAAAAAAAGCCTGACTAATCACTTTTAAAACGGTATTTCATGCACGAGTTCTAGCAATATTCTAGCAATGTTTACTTTACTTTTCTTTCAATCGATCATTTTTCGCAAGATTACGAAGGGTCAAACACAATCAAAGTACTGAAAGTACTGAAATTCGCGAAAGACAAAAGACAAATGAATGTTTTATTGAATGTAAATTTTGCGCCTTGTTCAAGATTATGTCATGTACAGTTGACAGCTTTTGTAGGTGTCGTGGCATATATGTTTACTTCACAGTGCAATGAAATACAGCAGTGAGGCATGTTGCGTGCAATGTCTATTGGCTATAATACTAATCTCCTCACTAAATGACCAAATACAAGTCTGCATTTTGAGTAACAAAAATTATTTAAATAATCAAAAACGATGCATCTCCAAATGATCATATCATAAACAGTGTAGTATTATATGGGCATATCATAATCCATGTTACAATAAATAGTCATATCATTTCATAAACCAAGTGGCATAAATATACCATTCCATAAACTGTGTGTTTAAAAAGACTATATTAGGAACAATGTGGCATTAAATGACCATTTAAAAAAGCATGTGTCACCTAATGACCATATCATAAACCTTTGGGTATTAATTGACAATATCATAAACCATGCGACACTAAATGACCATATCATAAACCACGTGACACTAAATGACCATTTCATAAACCATGAAAACTAAATGACCATATCATATAACACAGTGTGACACATTATGGCCATATTATAAAAATCATATAAACCATGTGACTCAAAACCACTATATCATTATCAATGTAACTCAAATTAATCACATAATATAAGATAATTAACAATTTCAGTCTTTTTATGCACCTATGACCTTGACCTTTGAACTTATGACCTTGAGTCATATATCAAAATGATCGCCATGTCAATACCTACAATATTCAAATATATGTATGCCTATGCAAAAAGTTAAAAGTTTTCAAGCTAATGCACAATTTTAGTTTTTATAAGAAAAAAAAATTTGGGGCAACAACTCCTACATGCATTATCATATAGTTACGAAACTTTGTTTCCTTTTAAATTTTTTCATGCTTAACATTTTAACAACGTTGTGATATTATATATCTTGAAAAATTTTGAAGAAAATGATCTAAAACTGCAAAATTACAAACTAGGTCATGACCTTGACCTTTGACCTTGATCCCATTTTGAAGGTTATTTCAAGAAAAAGTAAAAACTGAAAACCCCATGTCAATAACTGTTCAAATAGTCAAGTTATTACAATTTGAAGCCATTTTATGAAATTTTTGAAATTAAACGCAAAAACTCGTAACCACCGAATTTTACGAAATGAACAAACTATAGGCTAAAGACCTTAGAAAAGCCAAATATCACATCAGATTTTTTCTCCCATCACTGGTTTCGGAGAAGAAGATTTTTAAAGATTTTTGAACCCTATGTCACCATGACCTAGTATTGGTAGCCATGGTAACGCCATGAACAAATCTGAATTGCACCGACCCAGACATGCCTCTGGCCAAGTCTCATTGAAATCTGTCCAGTACTTTCAGAGAAGAAGTCTAAAATGTGTGTTAACGACGCGCACACGCACTCACACATGCACGCACGCACACACGCACATACAAACGCTGCGCTATGCCATTAGCTTACATGGCCTTTGGTCAGGTGAGCTAAAAACTATGTGATATACCATGGCCATATAATTCACCACGTGACTCAAAATTACTAAATCATAAGCCATATGACCCAAAATTATCATATTAAAACAATGCGACTAAAATTAACAGATAAAAACCATGTGTGACAAAAAAAGCCATATCATAAAATATGTAACTTAACCTGACCATATCATAAACTGTGTCTCAAAATGACCATAAAATAAACCATGTGACTCATAACAACCATATCATTTTATATGTGAGTAAAAATGACCACATCATAAACTGAGTGACTCAAAATGGTTTTATCATGAAACATGTCACACAAAATGGTCATATCATCAACCATGTAGCACTAAATGACCATAACATAAAGCATGTAGCACTAACGACCATATCGTAATCTTTGTGACTCAAATATGTCATATAATAAAACATGTGGAACTAAATGACCATATTTAAAACCACATGACACTAGATGACAAAAATATAAACCATGTTGCACTTAATGACCATAGCATAAACCATGTGACACTCAATGACCAAATAATAACCATTTGCACAAAAAAGACTGAAAACGATAATTGATATTCATACCAAATAACATAGATAAAGTGGTTGTATTCAACAAAATAAGGAAAAAGGGTGCCCAAAACTTGAGGGATAAAAAGGACCCATGAATACAGAAGAGTAAAGTCATTGTTAAGGAAATGTTTCCCTTACGCTCGTTCTCGGTGATACTTGGTACAGATAGGGCGGATTGTGTCAGTGTTTCCTGATGTTCTATTGTTTGTCTCTGAATTTCTTCTGAAAGCACTACTGATGATCTATTCCTACAGACTCCATTTGTTCCCTGACTTTCTCGAATTGTTGGTTGTTTTTTATACTCGATACTGACACAAGGTTTTGATAGAACTTCAATTAAAATAATTACAATGATTAAGTAGAATTCAATAACTGAACAAGAAATTGTAGCTCCTATTTTTTGAATCACCGTAGGTAGTGAATGAATTACCATGACATTTAGAGGCAACGGTTATTGTCTCACCGAAGTCTAAATAACGATACATATCGTGATCTTGATCTTGGTGCATATCTTGGAACAAATCTTGATATATATTTTTGGAATTTTTCTGGATATTTGTCTTCATTTTGGTAATATTTGTAAAATTTGTTTTCAGTTTCCATTGCTTAAGTTTAGTTTATAGCAGTTGCGTTCTTTATCCATAAAAATGATATATACAGAAAGGGGTAAGGACAGGATGCCAACACAGCCAAGGTTATAATCGATATCCCCCAATTGAACCACAGTGTACGTTGATGTTTCCTGCGAACAAAATGAGTCAAAAATCCAGTTAAGAATAAAATCCAAAATAATTCAGTTAAATGTTGGAATAAATCTATACCCGAGTTTTCTGTAGCAGATTCGTTAAGTAGACAAAGAATATCCTCTGTTATTTTTCCTACAACAAATGTTGAAAATAGGAATCCAAAGAACCACAAAAACTTTACTTTAATCTGTATGGAGGAACTGATAAATCTGGGATGATTTTTGTGTCTACTTTTATAAAAATACACACAAAAGACAATGACAGCAACAACTCCACAGAATCGTAAAGAGTATACTATAAAGTGAGCAAATCTCTCAGAGGAGTAATGGTCTATTGTCACTGAAACACACATTACAACAAAAACAACAGAAATAGTTGTTACCGACGTCATTAGACTTGAAATACAGCCATCGTATCGGAAAACTATTCTCTGTTTCGGCTACAACATTTCCAGCTGTTAGTGGACTCAAGTTACATTGCCTTCAGTACTTATAAATATGCATTATCCCACTTTCTCCAAAAATCAAAACTGAAAAAAGAGAAGATATATTACAATCAAATGATGGTTAAAACACTGTTATACTTGATACATATATGTGGTAACATAGTGTAACTTTCAATTTGATACCCCCTTCATGATTTTGACTGGGGCCATGATTTAAAAAAAAAAAAAAACCCGAGTAATTTACAATAAAAAAGTAAGGTTTCAAATTTCTTACTGTTACTTTAATTTCTTTTGGCGGTGATAATCTAAAATAAGTTCTCCAAACAATGGCATATAGTTTTTTCAACTTTTTCCTGTTTGTTTAAAAGCTGATAATTTTCATTCCGGAAATATATAAAAGTTAGAGTTTTTTTCAATGAAATTAATGCTATTCAACACTTACCATAAATTTGAAATTTTATATAATTTAATTGTTTTAATAAAAATTAGTTTCATCGGAGAAGTATATTAGTTCTATAATATCAGTTTATTTCTAGACCTTAAATCCTTTTCTTTTTTTCAAAGAGTTGATGTTAGTTTTCGTTAAAAATGAGAAATCGTTTCAATAATATAACTATGACGTTAAGTGTCGGTTAAAAGAGGTTTAAAGTAATGAAATGCAAAAATGGAGTAGTGCTTTACGCCTCAGTATTGTATTTACGTGTATTTACGACCAGTTTTCGGCAGCTGGAAGAGAAGCCGGAAAAAATAAACCAACAACCTTCAAACCATTGTAAACAAAAATTGGATACAGTTTAATTTGAACTTGGGTGGTAATATTCGAAATGATATGTAAGCGCGGTTTTGAATTATCATCGTCTGTTTCAATACGTATACATTTTTTGTCTTTTTCCATACTGAGACCCCAATTAATTGCTGCCCGCTTATATACGTAGGCTATGTACTATGTATTATTCACATAATTAATTTCATTTCTATTGTCATGATGTTTAAAATGTTGACTGTAAGCTTCATATCTTCATTGCATTCTTGTTTTTAAACATTGAATCACTAGTTACATTACATCTATTTACACTACAGTTTAAATGAAAGAGATAAAAAACACTTAAGTATTTGACTTGTATAAATTAATTAATTCAGATTAAAATGTAAGCTGTAATTATTTCAAAATCTGAAAAAAACCTGTTAAAATGGTATACCAATCACTGAATTTCATCAGTTTTGACAGAGTTTTAGAGGATATGATTAAAATGTAAAAAGTTAATGAACAAAGTTAGCTCAACTAAGCTTAAAATATACAAGAAAATACATTCAGACTATATAAAATATCTGATAAGGAGGATATGATTTGTTGGTGATATAATGCTAGATCCACATTCCTTTTTTCTAGAATCAGAAAGTCAGATTTTATCTGAAATAGAAAATCGTTGTTTAATGATGTACAATTATTGATAAGTCCTTAGAAATATATTTTACCAAATAAAAACCATTTAAGTATAATTTACATACCCCTGTATCCAAAAACGTATCCTATCTTATATAGGT
Organism: Tegillarca granosa; assembly: GCA_029721355.1. NCBI lineage: Eukaryota > Metazoa > Mollusca > Bivalvia > Arcoida > Arcidae > Tegillarca > Tegillarca granosa. Next base: position 24,385,966 of record CM056601.1, read on the forward strand.
ATGATTAATTTAGCTTTAAAATTTAAGACACTGCTTCCTCACCAAGGCTTTAAAATGACAGAATATTAACTGAGTCAAGCGGTTCCAGAATAATATGACTAGAGAGATGCATTATGTTTTATAACTTTCGATGAGGAACTTGAAATATGAAAGTGTCTGATTATGCCATTAGGCCTTATTGATAAAGTTTTGAATAAATAAGCAAATAAAGATATAAATAAATGAAATTAAAATAAATAAATAAATAAATAAATAAATAAATAAATAAATAAATAAATAAATAATAAAGTTAAAACAAAGTCAGTCCGGGTTCTTTAAATGAATCAAGAGAGAGAGACAATATTTGGTAAAAAGGGAGAGACTAAATCGATTTTGGTTAAACCCTTCTGTGTTAGGTAATTCTAATTATGTTCATTTACAAGCTTATTTGTTGTTATTAGTGTTGTAATAATAATTTTTAACGTCGTGTCAGCAATTGTAAACTATTTGGGACGAGAGCAAGGTTAATAATATTTGTTAATATATATCAGAACTAGTTTCCGTATGCGTGTGTATAATGATTTGCCTCGTACTAGCGCGCACTAAGAGCGACTTTTGGTAAAATGCAACCTTATCGAGTCAGTATGCAATAAAGAAGCATACCACTCCCTTAATAAGTTATCCTGACACTTGCTGAACCATCGATACCCTGTCTTCATGATGCCCAACGCTATGCAAAAAAACAATATTTCCAACTTGTTACATGCAATTTAAAATGTATTTTAATTTAATTTGTATCAAAATTTTAGTAGAACATTAAACACTCAAGCTATTGTCAGATACTTGAGCGTGTTACTTTTTTAAATACATCAGCTCTAAGTGTTATTTAAAACTAGATTGCTTTATTTAGTTCGAACCTCCTGTATTACAAAATTTTATTTACTATCGATAGATCCTATTTCAAGAAAGATTATCAACTGGCTCGTTAAAGTTGTATACTTTCCCCAGCATTCAGGTTTCCTTAATAATCCTTGAACTGGCGGCTTCGATTCTAACGAAATAATCTTAATTGGACGTGCTAGTGGTATTATTAAGAAAAAAGCAAGAGCATTGAAAGGGAAGTAACTTTTACATATTTTGTAAAAACAGAAGATATACAACAAATCTTTATGCCAATTATTTAATCAGCTTCGTTTAAAAGCTATTTTCTCTTGTTATCCGAACGAATAAGACAATAATGCACCTGTCATTCAAAAGACTGCAAATTGCCTCGACTTTTATCTTGATGTTATTAAATTCAGTAAATGTTTGTTTGGAAATTTATCTCAAAAATATTTATATCATTGAATTTTCCGATATAACCACAATAAAGTCTATTGTGAAAGGCAGCTAATTTTGATAGCATTCTTATGATTAACTAGGTCTTAAATTCAACATAAAGACCCCTTTACTGCAGAAATGGAATTTATTATTTTGATTAAAAAGTCATAAAATAATTATTTTAATCAGTATCCATATATTAACAAAACTGAGAAAAATTATCAATGTATGGAATACAATTATCTTAATATTTGGTGATGTAGCCACGGGCTCTGCGTACCCTGGCTTAACGTTCCAGCAAGGTGTGATATAAACTTTGAATATATTCAGCTGTGAATGATGTTCATATATTGAAAATGTAATTTTAAAGGTCATCATTGGGATAAATAAGATGAGACAAAGTCTAATATTGTTCTTAATTTCAAACGTTTTCAATTGGATTAATGTCTGGTGATTGTTCCGGCATACAAAGAACTGTATATTATTTTCTTCTTTGTAAGCATTTGTTATACGAGAACGATGGACGGGGGAATTGTCATCCATAAATAAAAAATCTGTGTTTGGAAAGTGTCAAGTAATAACAGGCTATAAATGTTCTTATATATATATATATATATATATATATATATATATATATATATATATATATATATATATATATAACTTGATGACTTCAATTTTTCTGTTGTCAACTTTCCGTTTCTTTGCAAAAATATCCCTGCTTCTCCTGCGTATGGTGTATATGTTTCACAGTTAATACGCTATGCTAGAGCTTGTTCCAACTATGGGGACTTTCTACAACGAAGCAAACTGCTTACAACTAAATTGTTGACGCAAGAATATTGCAAGCCTAGGCTAATCAAGGCCATTAAAAAATTATGGCCGTCATCACTTGTTGATAAGTATGTAGTCACTGTATCCAAACTTTTACTGGATATATTTGACTTACCATAGTTCTTTGCTCCTTTCATTCTCAAAATTGACTGTGACGGGTGTAGCTAGCTAGCGAGAGGTGCTTACCCTTCCGGAGCAAACGGCCTCACTTCCTTCATGGAAGTTCACGTGTATAACCAATTGTGTCAGCTTTCAAAGTTTTTACTATGTTTTTTGGATTGTGGTTTTAACAAGAACTCGTATGTTTGTTTTATTATGACACGGCCATTTTGCTTTGATGGTATCACGTGGTAATTGTCACATGACTTTGTAATGCTGTTTATGATACTAGGTTCAGCTGATTGCTTAGTCGTATCGCACTTTTCGAGTCGATTTATAAGTAAAAACAATAAAATTATTTGAGAAGTATTCACTTTTTCTTATTTAATGAACATTAAGCATTTAAACACTTAAAGAAAAAAAAGATGTTATTAAAAAAGCAAATTCCGGATTTTCATCCCGCAAATAAGCGAACGAATTTAATATCGGAAGAATGCAAATTTTTAATATTACACAGAAAAAAACCGAATTTATTGAGGATTTTGAAAGTAATATAAGTCAATACAAAAACGGAGAAGGCACTTAAGCGGTAATGAAGAAATTAATGATTTATGCAGGAAGTGGTTTGAAGATGCTTCAGCAAAACGTATCAAAATAACTGGTTCATTAATTATTTAAGTCTTTGCGATTTACAAACAATTTGAATGAAACTAATTTCATAGCTTCTTAAAGTTAAACATTCCATTAAGGTAAAATTGTTTTTATTTAGTGATTACACCATACATTAAGACGGACAGTGACAGGTAATCCTTCTTTTGTTATCTAAAACCTCTTATATAAATAATAATAGATTGTATATATATATATATGAGACTGTATATATATATATATATATATATATATATATATATATATATATATTTATATATGAGATATGGAATGAAACCTTATTTATTATAGATAAATGATTAAATTCGGTCGTTTTTTCCTTCAAAGATATCTTCTGGGAAAACAACCTTATTTTTAAGGTCACCTGTCTTAAGCGGCCACTTTTGTCCTGTCCCATTAGTGGCCTGTTAAAATAGGTTTTACTGTATATATACGCACGTATGGGTGTGCGTGGTTAATTCCGTTTGGTTATTGACAATAACAAGTTTTAAAACAGTTTTGTAACTGAAAATGACGTAATATTTTACAGCTAAAGCAATTTGACTTGTTATTCTTAGATACATTAATTTAAGTATGTATTTATGTTTTTGAAGTGACCTGCTTGTATTGTTATGGAGTAATGAAGTTATACTTCCCGGTCAGGATTCTTATAGCTTTATCGGGGCGGTCGACCCGGTGATAGTGATGAAAGCAGGGGTCCAGGAAAAATAATTATAATTTAGCAAGCGATTGGGTCGAACTAAGCAATAAGAGGCACTGTTATACGTAAGCGAAGTAACATGAAATTAAGGAAAGTTTGGAAAATTGTTTCAAGAGTTAATTTTCTAGAACTTTATAAAAGAAAATTATAATCAATAAATATAATCAATTGTTATAATCAATAATTTATATTTTTCAGACAAAAAGTAAAGGCTGTGGTTCCATGGGAATTCCTCTATATTACAGAGATCCTCTTGGTGGAATTAAGCTTTAATCTTGACGAAATTGCCAGACTGTTGTTCCCTGTTGCATTTACTATGTTTTCTTAGATATATTGGCTACAATATGCACTTCGAATATCATAATTCAGGTGTATATTTTAAGTGCCTTTGCACCCACAAATCGATAGAAGGTCAGGTAGCTTTACGTTTAATCGACCGTTATCGATAAAACGAGAAGATTAAGACAAAATTTCAGGTATTTTGAGAAATACAGTTTACCAAAATCACGAAGCGGTGAACTGGCAGCCTGTTAACCGGTTACTCATTAATGTGCATTGTGTAAAAACAGAAAACATCCTTTACGATGCACTGTGTTTTTTACAAAATAATCACCAAATTTTCATCTTAATAATTTAATTAAATTGTGGTATTGTTCACTTATTTAAACCTAGTCGTAACTGAAAATCACTTTGGGCTTTTTAAATGCTATAGGACATAGATGAACAAACAAAAATAGTTAGTAATTCCCTTATATACACATTACGCTTAATTAAGTTTCCCTGATCTACTTAATTATGTTTCTAATGAACAATAATGGTTTAACGATAAAATTTGGAATAGAGAGATGACGATATGTGAGATCTAATCTAATTTTAGAACATGGTTACGTCATAAAAAACCGGGTGGTGTAAACAGATCTTACACGACGGTGAAATACGATTAGTAAACATCAAATGTGATCAAATTTGTCATATGTGATTTTGTAAGGGATAAATAACACATTGCGTATAGTTTTGGATGTTAATGATGACTATTAATGCAATTTGTCAGGTTCCCTTTTTGATTAATTCCAGTCTCCGCGAATCAGTGCGCATGCTCCAAGCTAATAATAATCATCGTTAAATACGTGACCAACACGTCAGCGGATTCCGTATATTTACAGCCAATTGGAATGGAATTCTAAAAAATGACTATGAGGGATCGTGATTAGAATTGTTCTATTTTAAAAAAAGAAAACTAAAAATGGTATAACTTTATACAGCTTTAAGCCTTATTCCCTACCGTCAATCTATTAAAATACATGTTTAAAATCATTATAGAGGTATCCAGAAGAATGTTTAGTAATCAATGAAGCATACAGAATTTTTTTGGTTGCCACTATTGGCTCAAGTAAGTGAAAAGTACCAAATGCACTGTGCTACAGACAATGAAAATTTTTACGACTCATAAAAAGACACAGATTGCCACCGTTAGTGTTCAGACTTATAAAATGACATCGACCATAATACTGTAATAAATCATGGTAATTTATAAAAAATCTAATTTTTCATTTGCTCTATACGAAAATACAGTGATTTGTCTTAGGTTGGTAAAATATTGTTTAACGTCGCATAAGCAATTTTCAGCCTTCGTAAACGATTTATATGACATATATCATATCTGTTATTATACGCCAATAAAAAAGAAAAGTTAATATAACATGAAAAATGTACAAGTTTTTGCCATCTTCGTAATCGCAATTTTTATTGGGTAGGTGAGACTACACTTAAGTAACAAATCTAACGTTTCTTGCCTAAAATTGAAGAAGAAAAACACGATGTGAAAACTACAACAACAAAATCCTTCGGATAGAAAGCACGCAATAAGATTAAAAGTCTGATAATAAGGTTTGTTTTTGTTGAACTATTATTGAGCACTTTTATAATTATATGCTTATAACTTTACAACTGGACAGTTTCTTCTTGGCCTTTCGACGGAAATAATTATCATTGGTGATACAATAAATAAGTGATTTCTTGTCTTTTTTCCTGTTTTGTTCTTTAAGCACTTCCCTGATTCGGTTTTTTTTATTAACTTTCTCTTACAAATTTAATTAATTTGTTTTATTTTATTTTATTTTATTTTTATTTATTTGTTTAATTATTTATTTGTTTATTTATTTATTTATTTATTCATTCATTAATTGATTTATTTATTTAACTGGTTGTTTTGGTACCATTATAATTGCAAATTTTGTATTTATTTGTTTTTTATTTTTGTTTTATTTCATTTTTATTATTATCTTTGGTATATAAGGAATTTAACTTTAAAGGTAGAAATAGTACTTTGCACTAGTACAAAGAGAACTGCTTACACTTTTGATTAATTTAATTCTTGAAGGCTTATGAAAATAGCTGAAAATTTCTGTTGCAACGACAAACAGCAATTTAATAACCAAATGTATAGGTTTTTGTCACGTTCACATTATACGAATGTATTTTATAGATTTAATTTCAATATATTTTCATTTGCCTTGTGAAATTCCCATAGCTGCAAGCTTGAGAGCCGTTGTAATTATTACTGACAATGAATGCCAAAAAATTTTGTCACTCCGTGTATGAATACATATAAAATGCAATACACAATCCGGAACTACATTATCGAAGGTAAACAAACATGACTGTCACGTCACATTTGTCTACATTCGAGATGAGACTGAAAAATACATTTACGAGATATAACAAAGTAAAATCAGAGAAATTAATAGAATAATATTTTGATAACATATATAGGCACCTGGCTGATATTCAACGTAATATTGACATTGTGAGAGACAGAGTGGTGTTTTTGATGGCCTGTTGAAAGAACAGACAACAACAGATCAATCAAAACCATCAAACCACAAACAAATTTTGAACAATCGGATCTTTAAAAATTTCTTACTACCTTGACAAAGCTGTATACACCCTTTAATTTTGAGACAATATGTAATGGTACAACTTGTCAATCAATTTTGTGTCTCGCGGGATGTAAATTTCAAGTGATGTAAATTTCAAATGGAATTAGATTCACGCATGTATGGCACATCCAGTGAAAATTGTCCGTTTCACATGCTGTGTTTGTTGATAGGAAAAACTGAAAAATCATCTACATGCTTTTAATTAATTTACAAGGGATACAATAGGAACTCCTCAAAACGGTACAATACATGGTTGAAGTACTACACAACTCCATGCTAACCTTAAAACGATAATTTTCTAAACTTTGAGATATATTTGCACCACACCAGGCGTAAAGAATAAGTACACTTCTCACTGCTTTGCTGTCTACATTTGAATGATACTGAGTATGAAGCTCGGCACATTATGTAAGAGTGAATCTCAACCTAACAATGTCGACATTCCAGAACAAATCTCTCGGTAAATTCCCTGTCTACTCACATATCACAGATTCGAAACCCACATGCTTGGCCATTGAAAATTATCCTCAGCTACAGTACCCCCTTCCCGTTTCAGATTCACAAATTTCACTTCCGACATTTAGCGAACAATCTTTTACTCCAAACTTCTTTGCAAATTGAATTGGGGCCACACAGGTGCACCTGATTTTCGACTGAAATATAGTCCACAAATAACAACAAATTTATCGTTGATATTCAATTTTTATACATATTATTTATATCCAATATTCTAAAGAAATACATTATGTTAATGAAAAATCGAGAAAATACCATCACAATACCTGATAACACTATAATTTTTCAAACCAAAACTCCCCGTTGTTACCCCATATTAAATATTGCGGATGAATAATGTGTCGTTCTCGGTCTTAAATTCAGCTGTTGTGTCTTTTGGACTCCCCCGATGTGCATGTGTTATAGATGGGAATTTTTTTTCTTAAAATAAATGAATATTTTTTTAAAAAAAAAAAAAATATTTAACGAAAATATAACAATTTAACTGTTTTAAAAAAGTATTCATTGTCAGTATGAAGGCAAACAACTTTGCAAGCAAATGTAGTTTAACGCGCTTACGCGCGTTATTCCGTTTGCTTGCAAAGTTGTTGCCTTCATACTGACAATGAATACCATTTTAAAACAGTTATATTCTTAAATATGTACAACTATGTTTTGATTTCTGTATAAAGCAACACTTGTCCTGTTATTGTAATTCATACTTTGTATAGTCCAACAAAAAAGTCAAACAACATATTAAAGATTATTAATTTAATAGTTGTTGAGAGTTTACATTACGTCGACAAGGCATAAACATTACAAAAGAATAAATCGATAATAGAAAAAATATGAAATATAAAACTAAAGCAACTATACAATGAGCAACATATGTACAACTTAAACGACTATAGAAAGAACCGCATATATACATCTAAAACGACTACAGAATGAACAGAATCAAAAGAATTTATCACTTCTTGTGGTATCAGATAGAGAAATCTCAACCAGATTTCAAAATACATCTGGTCCAGAACGAGGCAAGCCTCGTTCTGGACCAGATATATAAGAACTGAGGGTTGAAATTTCCCTATCTGACACCATAAGTAGTGATTGATTCAATTTATTGCACCACAAAAAATACAAGTTCTTTTAAAAATCAATATTCATCATATGATGGAAGTGGCGTGTAAATAAACAAGACAGGAACAAGCGTGACGTAATAAGATATATTAACATTACGTCATATAAAAATATATGAAATAAACTAGTCATTGATTAAGAAAAAGGTTTAAAATTACATTTCAAATTTGAACTATAGTATAACCTGTTCCGTTAATTAGTTTGTGCGAAGGTTTACCAGATTCTTGGGTTCAAAACGGTTCTCAAAGTATCCATACACCTCTGATTTCATTGATAAATCGTCGCGGGAAAAAGAGCGTGTAAGGTATCTTGTACAGTGGGTGCAAGATTGACATATCTTGCATCGCTCTTTATATGGAAATGTCTTTCTGGGGTGCAAGAAATATACATCTAGACAATAGAAATGAACAGAATAAATACATCTAAAACGACAGTAGAATGAACTGCATATATACATATAAAACGAAAACAGAGTGAACAGCATCTATACAAAAAAAACAGCAATAGAATGAACAGCATATATACAAATAAAACGACAATATAATGAACAGCATATATACAAATATAACGACAATAGAATGAACAACATACATCCAACTAAAACGGCAAAAGTATCAACGGTATATATACAACCAAATCGACAATAGAATCAACAGCAAAAATACAAGTAATACGGACAAGAGAATGTATATACAACTAAAACGACAGTAGAATAAACTGCATCTATAGAAACCAAAAAACAACAAGAGAATGAAAGGCATTTATAAAACTAAAGCGACAATAAGCATTTATACAACTAAAACGACAATAAGCATACAACACTGATGAAAATATAAATCAATTTTTTAAAACAATAGTTTTATCAATAAATGTGTTGAACAATTAACGTTGTAATCTATGATATGTACATTTAATCTGACATTTGTGTCAATAGATATATGTTAAAAGTGTTTAACTTTCGCTATTTTTACGGTTATTTACAACATGCACCGAAAATCTTTATTTATTGTATTCTTCATAGTGAAACGGCGAAACCTTGATTCGCTTTACATACTTTTGAAATCTTTGTACATCTCGTACAAATCAATGCCTGAATGAAGACGGTAAAATATCGAAACTGGAAGGATGATAATTGCAACAGCATGCCAGTAATTGAGCCCATAATTATTTTTTTTGCTATATAAAAACAACCTACATCGAAGTGCTCATAGGAGTATTTCCCAAAGTTATCCACAACCCAAAAACCAAAATTCGTAATCATTAGTATAAGACAAACACTTTCAAGTGGTAAAATACCAGATGATTTAACTTTATTTGAATTTTTGAGCATGTAAAATGAAAATTGTTTGAAAATAAGTTATAATTATTTTGTTCAGTTGTAAAAAGATTGCGATAATTGCTATTTTACGCATCTCTGTAAGCAGGAAAATAGCAGCAATCATATTGAAAGCACAAAGGCTTGTATCAAAAGCTGAGCAAAGCAAACTACTAACACATATCCGTTCTGTCTTTTACGATTTTGATCAGGTCTACAGGAAATGTGTAGCTTGTAAAACAGTATGAAACAACAAATTGACATAAGGAGGCTGTAGAACAATTGATAACCGTACCACAACAAATAACTCTGGGTACTAGGTACTGTAAAATACGGTAGGAGTGTTCCAATTACCTGAGGGATAAAAACAACACCAGCGACAAGCAGCGAGATTGTCTTCGCTACTGACATGTAAGAACTGTTGTTTATTTGCCTGCTTATTTATCTTACTTGCGATGTTATTAATGGAGTCGATTCCGAGGGTCCGTTTTCCAAAGTTGTAAAATTATCAGACATTTGGATAATTGTTTCGGGTTTGGGCTTACGTTTAGCTTTTAAGATGACCTTTAAAACTAAGATGAACACCATTATGTAAAACTCAGCAGCAGAGGAAGAAATTGGCGATTTAATTGCTTTTACAAATTTGTGCAACGCATAAGATTCATTGCAGTAATAGTCTTCTCATGATCAATCTTGATCCGATGTGTAATTATGAATTTTGTACATAGTTTGATTATTTCTTGGTTTATGATTTTGTGTGTCAAATGAATGATCAACGAACGAGTAACACAATGACAGCATAACTGCTGTTATAATAATAGCTATTCCCCAATGTAACAGCAAAGTGTTTCGATATTTTTTGCATACAAAATGCGTCATGAACACGGTCGGAAAAAAATATCCACAATAGATCTGCTATACGAAAAAACATCTCTGTTCCTATATCGTCTGTGAAGTCGCCGTCAATTAGACAAGCCACATAAACTATAATTTTATCTAATATCATCGTTGTAAACAACATACCGAAAAACCACATAAATTTGATCGTGATCTTGACAGCCGTGGTTAGAATCAAAACAACGTTGTTAAGGCTGTTTTTAAACATATTAATGCTAAATAAAATCATTGCAATAATTCCAAGAACCCTCGATACAAATATGCTAATGGATATTAAGTTTTTTTATGTTGTGGTACTGCAACGTTACGGCTACAAGCATTGTTACAAAAACTATTGCTACAACCCATGCTTTAGTCACCAGAGGCGAAATTGAGCCATCGAATCTGGGACAAGTGTCTAACTCATACGGCTTTATGAGATCCCCCGCAGTAAAAACATTTATGACTAAACCTTCGATCAATTGTTGCAAAACTTGTTTTACTGCCATTTTTAAAAATCTGTAAAATAATACATTTTTAATCAATTAAAATTCTTCTTTCTCTGACAGTTTTTTTTTTTTAAATTATAAACCGTTAAAATTTGAAAAAAATTAAATAAAGAAAATGTATAAATAAATAGACCAATAAATTAATAAATGAATCAAATAAGCAAAAATGTGATATTCAAGACACAACCCTAACAGAAAATGCAAATTTGAAATATTACATTTTATACAAATTTCGTTTGTGTATTACTTTTTTTATAATATATTGCGTCATGTTAGATAACATAAAAATAGAAAAGGGATATTAATATGGGGCACCTTCATGTTAATAAAATTTTAATTAATTACTTAATTAATTTTTGAAGTATAAGAGCAAAAATATAATATTATTAAATGCATTTATGAAATAAATTAAGCTTACCTTTAGTAGTAATATTAAAATACTGCTGTGGAGAATTATGTTTAAATTTGATCATCCTCGTTATCTCATTATCAACTGAATATATTATAAACACTTACAATATATAGAAAAAGGTATTGAAAGGTCTTGCTCCTTAGGAAATATTAGCTTTTGTGATATAAACAAGGAAAAGCTAAATAAATTAGTTCTGTACTTTATCTGACTTAAAACAAAATATAAACTATAAATATAAATGAATTTAAATTTTTCGGAAATATTTTCGAACGCTGAAGTGTATTTCCTAGTTTTAAAATGGTTGTTTTAACAAAAATATGATTTTCATTCAAGATTAATTATTTGACAAGAACTAGCTGTCCAAAAAAGATTTCCTGACTAATCACTTACTACTTTGAAAACGGTATTTCAAGCACGATAAAAGGTGTCAGCAATGTTTGAGCAATGTTATCTTTACTTTTAAATACATTACATACAAGAAAATGTACCAAATCCATGAAATAATTTGCAACATACTTTAAAAAAGTTTGACAAAATAAATATACATATGTCAATGATCGTAATAAGATATTTTTAAATGTTGATATATAAGATAAATGGCATCATGTTTAACAAGTAAAGAAAAACTTATTAAATCGTTGAATGCCACTGTTCTAAAAAATCCATAGATATAAGAAGATTCGACGTTTCTATACTTCATTAGAAGATATGCACATACATCTGCGTACCTGGAATTTTACTCAGGTCAAAAAGGTTTCCAATTGGTTTAAAATTTCTTCATAAAGCATTTAGGAAGACAATGCCAACATTTCTTAAAATGCTTTAAGTCAAAATTGGATCTTGTTGTGCATATTTGGTAACATATCAAGTAGATTTTATCAAGTTTAAATTCATAAAAAGTCATTAGCTAGTGTTAAGCATTAAATTTTTTAGGATCATTTATGGCCTGGCAACAGCCATAGTTATTATAGGCATACTGAATACCACGTGTTAGTTCTAGCGAAATTATTACGTGAGCAAGCATAACTGTTACGTGAATATACAAATACCACAACGTTAATACGTAAAAATCTTTCACGAGAACACGCAAACCTTTTGCATTAGCACTGAAAAAACGTTAACGTGACTACGCCGTAGCTATTTTCGTGATCACATGATTGCTTCCGCGTTTGCACATCATAACTTTTACGTAAGCACTCAATAATTTTACTTGAGCACGCGGTAACTTTTTCACGGTATGGAAAATATTTTTCGTGTAACTCCCTTCATTCCTTTCTATCAATTACATTTTTACTACCAAAACTTCCATATTTTATCTCCTGTTTTGCAAATTTTTTTTGACGGAGAGAGATGTTTTGGCATTAAAAGTTTTTGGATACAGATTAAATACACTACAACTCGATCCACACATTATAATACTTTATATTAGCTAGCATACGAGCTTAACATCGTCTACGCTAGCTCTGTGATAAGGCACGTAAAACATGAAAACCTTGCCACTGCATTATAGGTTCTGTATTAGTTCAAAGACGAAAATCTGTATTCATTTCACTTTTAAATGTACAGAAAATGATAGTGAGGAAATGAACGATGAACCATTGTCAGATTTAGTTTTTCCTTCCTATTAACAATTTTAATATGTCTTTCCTTATGTTTTAACAGCCTTACTGCCATAAATCTAATGAAATCTAAATAAAAAATTTAAATACAAACAACAAATTATTTTTTTATAAAACGCTTTTACAAGTTTGCAAGGTATATAAATAGGTACAATAAGCAATAATTCAATTTGCCTCTAGTCGATTTTACATATAGAGGTCCTAAAAGATTTTACCTTCGTACTTGATAGTTTTCAAATAGTCGGGCTTATAGACACAAGATATATACATCGCTCTGTAAAAAGCAAACTTGTATATACACATCCATGGTGACACATGAGGTAAAGTGTCCGTTGCAAGAGTTGGGAGGTAGTCACAGGTTTCTAACCAGCCGAGTGATAAATAAGATTATTAAATTTTGTGTTTCCGCGGTTGGGACTCGAATTTACCAACAGATCATACAACACGTGCACATAAACTAATGTGATTTAGAGTTCTGTTGTCGATTAGAGCTAAAAATTGCCAATGCGACCATTTAACAAAATTACAACAAATCATCATCTGTGAATAAATTACGTGGATATAATGTAAAAGTTATTTAAGCTACTTAAAAGAATGGCCAATTATTGACTAAAACAAATGTCCTTTTTCGTTCGCCAATATCAAACATTAAAAAAAACAACATTTGAACAGAGTAACATTTTTCTTTCTTATTTGAAACACAGCTGTTTTCTTACTTAAACTTCATCCTATCGTAATGACCTGCAATTCACTGTATTTATAGATTCTGCCTTTTAAGAAACCAAGTTACAAGATTTGAATATACGTGAGTATTAATTTTATTGATGTTATGAAAATACTTTTGTCGTAATGTTTCCCTGTGACCTATTTCTTATGTCAAAATTATTATTTTATCCATTACGTTACAGCACTTTTAAGTGTACCGCTTTACTGCTTTACCGCGACGGGTCGAATAGCGAAGAAATACATTTTCTTAAAATTGTTCATGATTTTTGTTCTTTTCATATCCTTTTTCTCTTCAAATAAAAGGGCTCACTCGGTTTATTTTTATTTTAGTGCCTATGCATTGTGTACAAGAATGTAAACTTCATCGCTGATATGCGAAAGCTGTTATACACAGAAACTTGTCTTTACTTCTACAACCAAAAGTTGTCTCGAAATTAGATGTAATGCCTGACGCAATAAAAATGTAACAGTGAATATTATTAGAAGTACTTTTTCTTTTTGTGAAAACTGAGAGGTTAAACAAACATAGTTGGGTAATTTGGTTGTTAAAAAAGAAATGCTAATGTGTATTTTATTTCTCAAAACGCATATGGCACGTAGTGATCATTAATGAGATCAAAGCTTTTGAGCATCTATTTATCGTATCGCTTTCAAAACATTTTATCAAAATCAATGCTGTGTTTAAAAAGAATTTGATTGAAATAATAATGGCGTTTTTACGCCCAAGTTATTTACATTTTACTTTTATCGCCCAGTTATAAGCTGGAGTGCTCAGAAATACAATAGACCTTTGAAATGCAAACTGTCAAACTTTCTCATGTTAGGATCCAGTGATCTGAAACTTAAAAATAAAAGGACTTGTGATCTGTAAGCGGAAGGTAAGGGTTTATAAGGAGATACAAACTTTCGATTTCAAAATTTTAAGATGGTTGCCAGTAGCCATAGTAGAGTGGAGTGGAGTAATGGTGTTTAAAGCCCCAGTCAAGAATCTTTCACTTATTTAGGCGGTCAGTTCTGGGGTAGTGGAGGAAACCGGAGTACCCGGAGAAAACCACCGACCTTCGGCAAGCGAACTGACAAATTTTTTCACACTAGGATCTGTCCCGAGTAGGATTCGAACTCAGGCGGTGGGAGACACTGTGATCCGCTCGGCAATCCGAGGCCCTTATTGTAGAGCTTGTATTGTGAGATGCATAACTTGAGCAACAACTAAATTTGTCCACCAAGTTGCAGAAAATGTTTAGAAGTTGAAGATAAAATAAGAGACAGATATACTGATACTTATTTTAGTAAAATCCACGAGTGGTTCGAGAGGAAATAGGCATAGTTATTATATGAACAACTCTTTAGGCTACATGTTCACAAAGAATTTTAAGTCATATTATCAATTTTTCAGCTATTCGCGAAGACAATAACTTTATTTTTCTCTAATGATTAGTCTGAAACAAGTATCTGTATGTGTAAGATGTGAAGGCTTTTATTATGATAGGTATTGTTTTAGCGTGTGCTCAGTGTTACTTTTATTTATATGCTTGCCCGCTGAGTCACTACGCCGTAGAGAAGCATACCACTCCTAAGATACATTATCCCGACATTATTTGCAAGCGGTCGATACTTTGTATTCTTCAATCCCGAGAGTCAGGTGAGAATGCGTTAAACGTTAAAAATCCATGGCCTTCTGCTCCCGGGGCGGACGCTCTCTCAATGAGTTGTCGAGATTGTATGTTTAAAAGATCATTTAATATTTAACACATTTCTAACGCATATATAAAATGATACACGCTTATAAATCCAATTAGTTGTATCAATGAATTTAAAAAAAAAATCATTGCGACGTGACTCAAATCAGTTTTAATTGATTTTATGCTGATATTACAAAAATCCATAAACAATTAAAAAGAAAGTGAAAAGTTTCAGTTTTGATAGAAAACACTCCATGTATGGTATGTTTTAGTTTTAAGACAAGTCTGTTAACTGGTATTGGTAATATGTTATACGGGTTATACAGTTTCAGGCACTATTAGGAACATTTAGAAACAAAATCATTTTAATAAACATTTAATGGTTACCATCAAATAAAAGAAATAAGAAAATGAAAACGTACTTCTAAAACAACAAGAAACAAAAAAAAAAAAAAAAAAAAAAAAAAAAAAAAAAAAAAAAAAAAAAAAAAAAAAAAAAACGCAATCAAATTACTGAACAAGTATTGTTTGAGTCACTGTATGTAAAAGTGAATTATTCAAAATTTTCATAGAAATTCCAATTAACTTGATTCGAGTAACCAAAAATATTTCTGTAAAATGTAAATCGTTTCACATACGAAAATTTTACAAGCAAATTGTGGATTCTTTTGCGTATACAACGTAAAGCGTTGACAAAAACAACACTTCCGCTGTTAACATCGCCATTTTTTACATGCTAAATTGCAAACTTTATTCAAGTTAATTGGATTATTTATGAATGTTAAGCATTTTTCAAATGAAAAACAAACCGATTATATAAGTAAATGGCAAAATCAAAGGCAGATAATTGTTAGATAACTCGTGTTTATATTTAGTGATAATGAAGAAAACATTTTTTCATTAATTATTAATATTTTTTCTTGTTCTTTTACTTTCAAAATCCAGCATGTTAACCAATGCTAAAAATCTATATATTTCTATTAGCTTAACGTGATAAATCTCCAACATCATTTTAAAGACTTTTCTTAAAAGCGCTTAGGAGTACTTCATGGCTTTAAACTTCAAATAAAACAAGTACAAATCTATAAACGAATGTAGTCTGTAAAACATGGACACTGGCAAAGCAAGAAAGGCAAAATAATGCCAGTAGTGTAAGCCATAGAAAACCTTCGCAATGTAATATCCACTTATGTTGCTAAAGGCAGTCCTATGCTTGCCAAAGTTATCTTGAAACCACCAACCAAGATTCATTGATGCCAATACAAAACAGACATTTTCAAACGGAAAACCACTAGAGGAACGATTCTTTTTATACTTTTGAACGTGTAAAATAAATATTGTTTGAAGCAAATCTGTTAAAATTTCAAAGATTAAGGATATGCATGCAAGCATTCCTAATTTAGAATTAACATGCAATGAGTAAAAAATACTGGCAATAAGACTAAGTGTAGAAAATGCAACATCAACCGAGGAACAGAGAATAAAAACATAACCCTGACTACCAACTGTGTTATATTGACTCTTGCATTCACAGGAACTTTGTAATTTGTAAAATGCAAACAAGTAAGAAACAAAAAATAGAACTGAAAACAATAATTGATATCCATACCACATAACATAGATAAAGTGGTTGCATTCAACAAAATAAGGATAAAGTGTGCCCATTACTTGAGGGATAAAAAGGACACATGAATAAAGAAGAGTTAAAGTCATTGTTAAAGAAATGTTTTCCTCACGCTCGTTCTCGTTGTTACTTGGTACAGCTACAGCGTATTGTGTCAGTGTTTCCTGATGTTCTATTGTTTGTCTCTGAATTTCTTCTGAAAGCAATACTGATGATCTATTCCTACAGACTCCATTTGTTCCCTGACCCTCGCGAACTGTTGGTTCTTTTTTATACTCGATACTGACACAAGGTTTTGATAGAACTTCAATTAGAAGAATTATAATGATTAAGTAGAATTCAATTACTGAACAAGAAATTGTAGCTCCTATTTTTTGAATCACTGTAGGTAGAGATGAATTACCATGACATTTAGAGGCAACAGTTATTGTCTCATCGAAGTCTGAATAACGATACACATCGTGATCTTGATCTTGGTGCATATCTTGGAACAAATCTTGATATATATTTTTGGATTTTTCTAGATATTTGCCTTTATTTTGGTAATAGATGTAAAATTTGTTTTCAGTTTCCATTGATAAAGTTTGGTTCATAGCAGTAGCGTTCTTTATCCATAAAAATGAAATATGTAGAAAGGGGTAAGACCAGGATGCCAACACAGCCAGGGTTAAAATCGATATCCCCCAATTGAACCACAGTGTACGTTGATGTTTCCTGCGAACAAAATGAGTCAAAAATCCAGTTAAGAATAAAATCCAAAATAATTCAGTTAAATATTGAAATAAACCTATACCCGAGTTTTCTGTAGCAGATTTGTTAAGTAGACAAAGAATATCCCCTGTTATTTTTCCTACAACAAATGTTGAAAATAAGAATCCAAAGAACCACAAAAATTTTACTTTAATCTGTATGGAGGAACTCATAAATCTGGGATGATTTTTATGTCTATTTTTATATAAATACACACAAAAGACAATGACAGCAACAACTCCACAGAATCGTAAAGAGTATACTATTAAGTGAGCAAATTTCTCAAAGGAATGATGGTCTTTTGTCACTGCAACACACATTACAACAAATACAATAGATATAGTTGTTACCGACGTCATCAGAGTTGAAATACAGCCATCGTATCGGAAACTATTCTCTGTTTCGCCTACAACATTTCCAGCTGTTAGTGACTCAAGTAACATTGCCTTCAGTACTCTGTAAATATGCATTATCCCACTTTCTCCAAAAATCGAAACTGAAAAAAGAGAAGATATATATTACAATCAAAACTGGTTAAAACACTGTTATACTTGAGATATATATGTGGTAACATAATGTAACTTTCAATTTGATACCCCCTATATGATTTTGACTCGGGCCATAATTTAAAAAAAAAAAAGAAAACCCGAGTAATTTACAATAAAAAATTAAGATTTTAAATTTAAAATGTTACTTTAATTTTGGCGGTGATAATCTAAATTACGTTCTCTCAACAATGGCATATAGTTTTTTTCAACTTCTTCCTGTTTGTTTAAAAGCTGATAATTTTCATTCCGGAAATATATGAAAGTTAGAGTTTTTTCCATGAAGTTAATGCAATTCCACACTTACCATAAATTTGAAATTTAGTATAATTTAATTGTTTTAATAAAAATCAGTTTCATCGGAGAAGTATATTAGTTCTTATATCAGTTATTTCCTCGACTTTAAATCCTTTTCTTTTTTTTTCAAAGAAAAAAAGTTGATGTTAGTTTTCGTTAAAAATGAGAAATCGTTTGACGTTTAGTTCGGTCAAAAGAGGTTTAAAGTAATGAAATGCAATAATGGAGTAGTGCTTTACGCCTCAGTATTGTATTTACATCTATTTACGATCAGTTTTCGGAAGCTGCAGGAGAAGCGGAAAAAAATAAACCAACAACCTTCAAACCATTGTTGGATATAGTTTAATGTTAACTTGGGTGGTAATATTCGAAATGATATGTAAGCGCGGCTTTGAATTCTCATCGTCTGTTTTAATACGTATACATTTTTTTCTTTTGCCATACTGAGACCCCAATTAATTGCTGCCCGCTTATTTACGTAACCTTTGTACCATTTATTATTCATATATTAATTTCATTTCTATTGTCATGATGTTTGAAATGTTGACTGTAAGCTTCATATCTTCATTGCGTTCTTGTTTTTTTTAATATTGAATCACTAGTTACATTACATCCATTTACTCCACTACAGTTTAAATGAAATAGTTAAAAAAACTTAAGTATTTAAATTGTATAAATTAATTGATTCGGATTAAAAGTAAAAGCTGTAATTTGAATGATTTCAAAATCTGAAAAAACTGTTAAATTGGTATATCAATCACTGGATTTCATCAGTTTTAACAGAGTTTTAGAGGATATGATTAAAATGTAAAAAATTAACGAACAAGGTTAGCTCAAGTAAGCTTAAAATATACAAGAAAATACATTCAGACTATATAAAATATCTGATAAGGAGGATATGATTAATTGGTGATATTATTCTAGATCCACGTTCTTATTCTCTAGAATCAGAAAGTCAGATTTTATCTGAAACAGAAAATCGTTGTTTATAGCTGTACAATATTGATAGGTCCTTAGAAATATTTTTTACCAAATAAAAAACATTTTATTATAATTTACATACCTCTGTATCCAAAAAAGTATCCAAACTTATATAGATATGATTTATTTAGCTTTAAAATTTAAGCAACTGCTTCCTCACCAAGGCTTTAAAATGACAGAATATCAACTGAGACAACCGGTTTCAGAATAATATGACTAGAGAAATGCATTATGTTTTATAACTTTCGACGAGGAACTTGAATTATGAAAGTGTCTGATTAACGACATTAGGTCTTATTGATAACGTTTTGAATAAATAAGCAAATAAAGTTATAAATATGTAACAGCGCAAAATTTTCTATTTTTTTTAAAAGTGATAACAAAGTACCATGTTTAGAACAAATTCTATAATATATTATATTCATTATTTTTAGATTTTAATTTTTGATAAATGGAGAACAATTCAAGTCAGACTTTCATCTACAATAATATCAATTATGTAATTTTTATGTTCAGTACTTGTAATTTATCTTTCTATCTTTTCTTACTTTCGGAATGATTTCATTCAGCCTTAATAAAGTCACTAATTAAACAAGACGTAAATGGACTAATCACACCTTAATCTTTATCCATGGATTATCCCAGGAATGTGTAAACAAGTGAGATGTGTCACAGACTAAAAAGTGTTGACAATGATTAGCCAAACGGACATTTACTGCAATTAAGCTACTTTTGTTTAATTACGCATTATTTACATTCTGTTGCCATAGTGCTTTTAATGTGATAGTTTTTTATAATCTTCAGTTTGGATGTGGCCTTGGAACTGACCAGGTCGCACTCCCAACTATGAAATAAAGTGTTAAGATAGTAAATTCAAGTTTCAAATTCTTATTTTATAACTTTAATTTAAATTGCATGTAAACTACACGTTTACAAATAAATGAATAAAAATAATAAATTAATTAATTAGTAAATAAATAAATAAATAAAGTAAAAACAAAGTCAGTCAGAAGTCAGTCCGGGTTCTTTAAATGAATCAAGAGAGAGACAATGTTGGGTAAAAAGGTAGAAACTAAATCGATTTTGGTTAAACCCCTTCTGTGTTAGGTTATTCCAATTATGTTCATGTCGACCTTATTTGTTGTTATTGTAGTTGATGTAATAATATTTTTTAACGTCGTGTCAACATTGGGCCGATAACACCATCGAGTTACGGCCCCTGATCCGCTAGAGGGATACTACTTAAGGGGAGCTCACGGTTGTAAACAACTTGGTTGCTACTATCTTTTATCTTTTAAAAGTCTGGTGTTTCAGTTAAAATACATCGATTGTTTTATGTAAAATGGTCATATATATGAACTTTGAAGTTTTTTTGCTATTAAAAGTATATTATTTTTATTATATCTACTTGTCATTTAAATCAAACAGTGGAAAAAAAAACCGATTTTTGCAATCGGAGTTGATGTCTATGTTGACTTAATTTCGACACTTGATCAGGTAATAGGGGAGGTCTTGACCTATGGAATTAAACATATATTGCATGCTTAAAACTTTTCAATACAAGATTGTCTCTTGGAGCAGGATACGACCATTAATCTTTAATTAACATGTATATCGACGGGTGAATATACACAGGTATTAGATGCTACCTGTGTATATCCACACCTTGACATGGTCTAATATACACACTTATCCCGACTTTCTATACATCAGAGGTTTTTATTTTCCCAAAATACATTGAAATTTTTTGACACTTGTATATTTGGTAGAAGGAAATTGTTTACAGTTAACAACCATAGTTGGTATTCAATTAGAGATAATCTGAACACATTTCACAGTTACTAAGAGCCCGTTTTGACAAACTTTATTATTACACAAGCCATGTAAAAATATTGTTAATATAAAAATTCAAACGTAATTAAAAACCACTAATTATTTATCTTTGTATCAGTCATAATCACTACGAGACCTTTTCTCTCTATCAGCCTTAAACAATACGAGTCCTTTTCTCTCTATCACTTATAATTACTGTGTTTTCTCTCTATCACTCATAATTACTACAGGTCCTTTTCTCTCTATCAGTCATAATTGCTACGAGTCTTTTCTCTCTATCACTTCTAATCACTACGTGCCTTTTCTCTCTATCACTCATAATTACTACGAGCATTTTCTCTTTATCACTCATAATTACTTCGAACTTCTTTTTTTCTAATATCACTTATATTCACTATCTTCGAATATTTCCCACAGAAATTAAGCTTTCATTTTAAATCCCTCTCTCTCTCTCTCTCTCTCTCTCTCTCTCTCTCTCTCTCTCCAGAGAGCAAAAACATTTGCCGATAGTAATAAATTGGCTTGTTTATAATTTGTTTGCTTCTGTTTGTTTTAGTTGGAACGTTTCCACTTTGTTTTGAATACCAATCGTTGTGATTATAATAATATTGCATGTCGTGTTAGACATATCGCTTGTGCTGACAAGGGTTTACATAAATTTATAATAATAATAATAATAATAATAATAATAATAATAATAATAATAATACGAAAGATAAATAAACCAAACCATAATACAACAATTAATTTTATGTAGTCGTTACCTTTTAATTTTTATTAAATTAAGTAATATTTCCCTTTATTGGTAAATAAATACTGTGGATCGTGTTAATAAATAGGACACAGATGTTTGTTTTTTTTTTTTTTTTTTTTTTTTTTTTTGTTTTTTTTTTTTTTTAATTTACAATTTTTACTGTTGTCATGTTTAATGTTAAATATTGTGTCTTTCTGTGCTGTTACAGCACATATCAATATAGCAAAGCCGTTAAGAGTCATGATTTTCAGGACTAAATCCAAGTCAACCATATATTACTTATATACAGGTTACGCGTGTATGAGACCGATTACTAAGTATAAATTCACTATTTACAATAAAAATTGCAACATATGATGATTTTTTCCCATTATATTACGGATAAATTCTATGGGCTAACCCTCCCCATTAACTCAGCACGTGTCCAGATAAGGTTAACATTCGCATCGTCAAATCGTATAAAATCGATATTTAACACTGTAAAATTTCAATGACAACTAAAGATAAATATTTTTATTAAAAGATGTATTTAAAACAACAGTCAAGTATATGTATAACTTTTTACCTAAAAGAATCGATGCATTTAAACTAATACACCGGGCATTTAATAGATACATAATAGTTGCAACCATTTGTTTACAACTGTGAACTCCCCGGAAGTAGTAGCCCTCTACCGGATCAGGGGGCGACAACTCGATAGTGTAATCGGCCCATTGCAAGCTATTTGGGACGAGAGCAAGGTTATTAATATTTGTTAATACATATCAAAACTAGTCTCCATATGCGTGTGTTTATAATGTTTTGCCTCGTATATGCGCGCACTAAGAACGGCTTTTGGTAAAATGCAACCTCATTGAGTCAGTATGCCATAAATAAGCATACCATTCTCTTAATAAGTTTTACTGATACTTGGTGAACCAGCCGATACCCTGTCTTCATGATGCCCAACACTATGCAAAAAAGCAATATTTCTAACTTGTTACATGCAGTTTAAAATGTATTTTAATTTAATTTGTGTCATAATTTTTGTAGAGAATTAAACACTCAAGCTATTGTTAATTTGTTAATTACATGAGCAGATCGTAACAGCATGTTACTTTTTTAAATACAGCAGCTTTTCTTTTTTTATTTCTTTTATTTCTATGTCTAGAAAGATTATCAATCGGCTCGTTAAAGTTGTAAACTTTCTCAAGCACCCAGGTTTCATGGATAATCCTTGAACTGGCGGCCTCGAATCTTATGAAATAATCTTAATTAGGACGTGCAAGTGATATGATTAAGAAAAAAGCAAGAGCATTGAAAGGGAAGTAACTTTTACATATTTTGTAAAAAGAGAAGAAATACAACAAATCTTTATGCCAATTATTTAATCAGCTTCAGTAAATTTCTCTTGTTATCCAAACGAATATGATAACAATGCACCTGTCATTCAAAAGACTACAACTTGCCTCGACTTTTATCTAGATTTTATTAACTTCAGTAAATGTTTGTCCTGAAATTTATCTCAAAAGTATTTTTGATCATTGAATATTCCTTTACAACCACAATTAAATCAAGCTTATATATATATACAGTTGACTCTCGTTAATTCAAAATTGAAGGGGTCAGATGAAAAATTTCGATTTATCCGAATTTCGAATTAACCGTTTTGATCACTGACGATCAGAAACGGGAGTTAACTCTAAAAGTAAAGCCTTCCTTTATTGACGTTACGTATATGCTATTGCGTATTATAATGCTTACAATTGACACTGAAAATTTACGATTAAGATTAAATTAAACATTAAAAATAATTTTTTGCACATTAAAATAAGAAAATCGGAAACTTCACCGGAAGCTACAAGGTTCCATTGAAATTTGTTAAACACTGACTATCATCGGGCAGGCTCATTTAAACTTTCATTTATTCATACTCATAACTTTCTTCATCTGTAATCCTTAGCGTCCGACCTTTGTGATTATTGAAATCATGGCTTGCAATGTCACAGTAGCTGAATGGTGTATACCATTTGGCTCGACAGATTAATTAAGTTTAAGTGTGGCTATTAACGTTTTGTATTCTTGTGATCAATGACTGTGGAAAAATAGACCGCTCACTTTTTAATTTTACACAAATGAAATTTTTCTTTTACTGACAGACGGTTTACCATGACCTGACCGGAAGAGAAAATCGTGAAAATAGCATGGGATACCGACTTCCTTTTTCATGTGTATTTTGAGTGGGATATAAATCTTCAAAGTAAACCGATACTTCTTAAACAAGAGACGGATTAATTATTTTTGTGTACATGTAATTGATTTTTTTTATTTTGCCGCTTAGTTTCAACTTGTTGTTTAAACAAATCCAAACTACGATAAACAAGGAAAGTATATTTCGATTTAAACGTAGGAATTTTCATTATATTTTGTTATCTGGACTGAAAATTTACTTCGATTTAAGCCAAAATTTCGAATTTCCGTATTTCGATTTAAACACACAAATTTGCATAGAAATACATAGCGATCTGACGGGACCGTTTATATCATTTCGATTTAAGCGAAATTTCGATTTAACCGATTTCGAAACGCGGTCAGCGGCCACTAATTTTGTGAGCAACACAAGAAAGAACCTGGCATCAAACTTGATGACTTCAATATTTCTATTGCCAACTTTCCTTTTCTTTGCAGTAATATCCCTGCTTCTCCTGTGTATGGTGTATATGTTTCACAGTTAATACGTTATGCTAGAGCTTGTTCCCACTTTGGAGACTTTTACAACGAAGCAAACTGCTTACAATTAAATTGTTGACGCAAGAATATTGCAAGCCTAGGCTAATCAAGGCCATTGAAAATTATGGCTGTCATCACTTGTTGATAAGTATGTAGTCACTGTATCCAAACTTATACT
Source organism: Tegillarca granosa (assembly GCA_029721355.1). NCBI lineage: Eukaryota > Metazoa > Mollusca > Bivalvia > Arcoida > Arcidae > Tegillarca > Tegillarca granosa. The sequence goes on from CM056601.1 coordinate 24,410,951, forward strand.
GCTTGTGACGGGTGTAGCTAGCTAGCGAGAGGTGCTTACCCTTCCGGAGGAAACCTCACTTCCTTAAGTTCACGTGTATAACTAATTTTGCCAGCTTTCAAAGTTTTTACTTTGTTTTTTTTTTTTAACTTTTGGTTTGGACAAGGACTGGTATGTTTGTTTTATTATTACACGGCCATTTTGCTTTGATGGTATCACGTGGTAATTGTCACATGACTTGGTAACGTTGTTTTTGATACTATGCTAAGCTCATTGCACAGCCGTATCGCACTTGTCGAGTCGATTTATTAGTAAAAAACAATAAAATCATTTGAGAAGCATTTACTTTTTCTTTGTCTTATTTAATGAACATTAAGCATTTAAGCAATTAAAGAAAAAAAAATGTTATCAAAAAAGCGAATCCCGATTTTCATCCCGCAAATAAGCGGACGAATTCAATGTCGGACGAATGCAAATTTTGAATATTATACAGAAAAAATCCGAATTTTGTGAGGATTTCGAAAATAATATAAGTCAATACAAAAAACGGTGAAGGCACTTTAGCGGTAATGAAGAAATGAATGTTTTATGCAGCGAGGGGTTTAAAGATGCTTCAGCAAAACGTATTAAAATAACCGGTTAATTAATTATCTAAGTCTTTGCGATATACAAACAATTTGAATGAATTGTTTTTATTTAGTATTAACACCTTACATTAAGACGGACAGTGACAGGTAATCCTTGTTTTGTTATCTAAAACCTCTAATATAAATAATAATAGACTGTATACATTTGTTTATTGACATTATCAACTATATAGATGGCTTCGCCCGATAAATCACTTAATTTTCACCTGATCTCTCTCTCTCTCTCTCTCTCTCTCTCTCTCTCTCTCTCTCTCTCTCTCTAAAATGTAGTTAAATCAATAAAACATAAAACAATCACTGATTTTTTTGCATGAGAACGTTATTTATATTATCTTGACAAACATTTCATTTTATTTCTCATATATATATATATATATATATATATATATATATATATATATATATATATATATATAAGATATGGAATGAAACCTTATTTATTATAGATAAATGATTAAATTCAGTCGTTTTTTCCTTCAAAGATATCTTCTGGAAAACAACCTGGTTTTAAAGGTCACCTGTCTTAAGCGGTCACTTTTGTCCTGTCCTTTTAACTGTATATATACGCACGTATGGGTGTGCGTGGTTAATTCCGTTTGCTTATTGACAATTATATGTTTTAAAACAAACGTAATATTTTACTGCTAAAAGCAATTTGTTATTCTTAACTACATTATTTTACGTATGTATCTATTTTGTTGAAGTGACCTGCTTGTATTCTATTGGAGTAATGGAGTTATATGTACCGGTCATTGTTATTGTTATACCTTTATCGGGGCGGTCGATCCGACGATGGTGATGAAAGCCGAGGTCCCGGAAAAATAACTACAATTTGGCAAGCGATTGTTGGACTCGAATTTAAGCAATTAGAGGCACTGTTATACGTAAGTGAAGTGACATGAAATTAAGGACAGTTTGAAAAATTGTTTTAAGAGTTAATTTTTAGAACTTTAATAAGAGAAAATTATAATCAATAATTAAAATCAATTGTTATAATCAATTGTTATAATCAATAATTTATATTTTTCAGACAAAAAGTAAAGGCTGTGGTTCCATGGGAATTCCTCTATATTACAGAGATCCTCTTGGTAAAATTGAAGCTGATAAACTTGACAAAATTGCCAGACTGTTATTCCCTGTTGCATTTACTATATTTTCTTCGATATATTGGCTACACTATGCGCTTTGAATATCATAATTCAGGTGTCTATTTTGCACCTTTGCACCTAGAAATTGATAGAAGGTCAGGTAGTTGCACGTTTAATCGACAGCTGTGGATAATACGTGAAAATTAAGGGACAAAATACGACGTATTTTGAGAAATAAAGTTTAACAAAATCACGAAGCGGGGAACCAGCAGCCTGTTTACCGGTTACTTATTAATGTGCATTGTGTAAAAACAGAAGACATCCTTTAAGGAGGCACTGTGTGATAGAGTAATCACAAAATTTTCATCTTAATAATATAATTACATTGTGGTATTGTTCACTTATTTAAACCTAGTCGTAACTGAAAATTACTTTGGGCTCTTTGAATACTATAGGATATATATGAACAAACAAAAATAATGAGAAACAGAGTGTTGTTTATTCGAAAGTAGTTCCCTTATATACACATTACGCTGCATTAAGTTTCCCTGGGAAAAAATAAAAAATGTGCTGATCTACATAATTATGTTACCAATAAACAATGTTGGTTAAACGATAAAAGTTAGAATAGAGAGACGAAGATATGTGAGATTATATCAAATTTTATAAATTTGTTACGTCATGTAAAACGGGATGGTGTAAACAGAGCCTACAAAACGGTGAAATACGATAATTAAACATCGAATTTAATCAAATTTGTCATATGTGACTTTGTAAGGGATAAATTACACATTGCGTATAGTTTTGGATATTAATGAATGACTATTAATGCAATTTGTCAGGTTTACCCTTTCATTAATTCGAGTCTCCGTACATCAGTGTGCATGGTCCAAGCTAATAATAATCATCGTTAAATACGTGACCAACAAGTTAGCGGATTCCATATATTTACAGCCAAATGGAATGGAATTCTAAAAAATGAATCTGAGGGATCGTGATAAGAATTGTTCTATTTTAAAAAAAGAAAAAAAAATAGTATAACTTAATGCAGCTTTAAGCCTTGTTTTCTACCGTCAATCTATTAAAATACATGCAGGAAATCATTATAGAGGTATCCAGAAAAATGTGTTGTAATCACAGATGCATAAAGAATTTTTTGGTTGCCACTATTGGCTCAAGTAAGTGACAAGTACCAAATGCACTGTGCTACAGACAATGAACAAACTTTTACGTCTCATAAAAAGACACAGATTGCCAGCGTTAGTGTTTAGACTTATAAAATGACATCGACCATTTTACTGCAATTAAATCATGGCTAATTTATCATTTGCTCTAAACGAAAATACAGTGATTTGTCTCATGTTTGTAAAATATTGTTTAACGTCGCATAAGCAATTTTTTAGACATTTGCGACATAGATTTGTCTTGGAATTTTTTTCTATTTGATTTTATGTTTAAATCTGAAAGTATGCATTTTTAAATCCATATGTACTGAATTGTTTTAGTTTAAAATGCAAAACTGCTAGGAGTTCCCTTCATAATTCATATATTCCTTTTAATTGTGAAGTGGATATATAATAATATTGAAATATTCTTACAAATAAGAAAAAAATTTGATCACGTATTTAGAAAAATTAAATATTTCACATATATGAAAAATGATTTTTGCAACTCTCACTTTTAGATCGCTTTAGAACAAAAGTAAGACTGTAAGGTAAATGTAAGGAAAGATGACTTAATAAAGTCACGCCTATTTTAGATTTTTTACTTTTATTTCTTTTTACATTTCACGTAAACGAATTATATGACATATATCATATCTGTTATTATACGCCAATAAAAAAGTTAATATAACATGAAAAATGTACATGTTTTTGCCATCTCGGTGGTTTCTTGTCTTTTTTCCTGTTTGATTGTTTAAGAACTTCCCTGTTTCGGTTTTTTTGATATACTTACTCTTAACAAATTTAATTTATTTGTTTTATTTTATTTTATTTTTATTTATTATATTTATTTATTTATTTATTTATTTATTTATTTATTTATTTAACTGGTTGTTTTGGTATCATTATAATTGACTAAGTTATCTTTGGTATTAAAGCATCTAAACTCCAAAGGTAGCAATAAATGTGCACTAGAGAACTGCTTACACTTATGATTCATTTTATTCTTGAGGTCTATGAAAAAATATTTGTCTACCCGCGAATACCTGAAAATTTCTGTTGCGACGACAAACAGCAATTAAACAACAAAATGTATAGGTTTTTTCACCTTCACATTATATAAATATATTTTTAGATTTTATTCAATATATGTAAAACTATGTTTTGAATTCTGTATTAAGCAACACTTGTCCTGTATATGTAATTCATACTGTGCAAAGTATAACAAAAAAGTCAAACAACATATATAGATTATTAATTTACTAGTTGTTGAGAGTTTACATTATGGTGACACGGCGATACAAGACTTAAAACATTAAAAAAGGATCAATCGATAATAGAAAAAATAGAAAATATAAAACTAAAGCAACTATAAAACGAACAACATATGTACAACTTAAACGACTATAGAAAGAACAGCATATATACATCTACAACGACTATAGAGTGAACAGAATCAAAAGCATCTATCACTACTTGTGGTGCCAGATAGGGAAACCTTAACCAGAGTTCTTATATATCTGGTCCAGAACGAGGCTTGCTTGTACAAAGGGGTGCAAGATTGACATATCTTGCACCGCTCTTTATTTGGAAATTTCTATCTGGGGTGCAAGAAATATACCTTCTCTGAAACAACAATTGAATGAACAAAATATAAAACTAAGGTTTGTTCCCTCATGCAAAGCATTCCTTAGCTGGATTTGGATTTATATAATTTTGGAACTTTAGATTCCTTATTTTCAACTGTTTGGCTTATGTTTTACATCTATCAAACTTTTCGGTCTTAGTGTCACTGATGAGAAATGTATTTCCGAAATGTGCACATCTGGCACATCAAAATTTAACTTGTATTTGTTTTATATATTTACTACCCCTGAGCGGGTACCGATGCTGGTGGAGTAAAACTCCCCGAGGGTATCCATAACTCAGTAGGCAGTACTTTGTGCTTTCAGAAAATGTACCATTATGCAAATTTTCAGCCGTCTAAAATTTGAAATTTATTTAAAACTAAGGTTTGTTCCCTCATGCAAAGCATTCCTTAGCTGGATTTGGATTTATATAATTTTGGAACTTTAGATTCATTATTTTCAACTGTTTGGCTCATGTTTTTCATCTATCAAACTTTTCGGTCTTAGTGTCACTGATGAGGAATGAATTTCCGAAATGTGCACATCTGGCACATCAAAATTTAACTGGTATTTATTTTATATATACATCTAAAATGGCAATGGAAAAAACAGCATATATACATCTAAAATGACAATACAATGAACAGCATATATCTATAACTCAACGGACAATAAGTATATAACACTAATGTCAATATATTAACATATTTTTTAAAAATGTTTTTATCAGTATATTTGTAAGATAATAAACGTTGTAATCTATAATATGTACATTTAATCGTTCATTTATGTCTATAGATATATGTTTCAAGTTTTTAACTTTCGCTGTTTTTACGGGTATTTACAACATGCACCGAAGATCTTTATTTACTCTATCTTTCAAGGTAAAACCTTGATTCGCTTTACATGGTTTTGAAATCTATGTACATCTCGTACAAATCTATGCCTGAATGAAGGCGGTAAAACATCGAAACTGGAAGAATAATTATTGCGACAGCATGCCAGTAATTAAGCCCATAGAATTTTTTTGCTATATAAAAACCACCTTTATCGAAGTGCTCATAAGAGTATTTTCCAAAGTTATCCACGATCCACAAACCAAAATTCATAATCATCAGAATGAGACAAACATTTTCAAGTGGTAAAATACCAGATGATTTAACTTTTTTGAACTTTTGAGCATGTAAAATGAAAATTGTTTGAAAATAATTGATAATTATTTTGTTCAGTGGTAAAAAGATTCCAATAATTGCTATTTTACGCATCTCTGTAAGCAGTAAAATAGCAGCAATCATATTGAATGCACGAAGGCCTGTATCAAAAGCCGAGCAAACTATTAACACATATCCGTTCTTTCTTTTACGGCTTGGATCAGGCCTACAGGAAATGTGTAGCTTGTAAAACAGTATGAAACAACAAATTAACATTAGGAGGCTGTAGAACAATTGATAACCGTACCACAACAAGTAACTCTGGCTACTAGGTACTGTAAAATACGGTAGGAGTGATCCAATTACCTGAGGGATAAAAACAACACCGGCGGCAAGCAGCGAGATTGTCTTCGCTACTGACATGTCAGAACTCTTGTTTATTTGCCTGCCTCTTGTTCTTACTTGCGATGTAATTAATGGAGTCAATTCTGAGGGTTCGTTTTCCGAAGTTGTAAAATTATCAGACATTTCGATATTCATTTCGGTTTTTGGCTTATCTTTAGCTTTTGAAATGACGTCTAATAGCAAAATGAACACCATTATGTAAAACTCAACAGCGGAGGAAGAAATTGGCGATTTGATTGCTTCAACAAACTTGTGCAAAGCAAACGATTCATTGCAGTAATGGTCCTCTGATGGTGAATCTTGATCCGATGTGTAATTACGAATTCCGTACATACTTTGATTATATCTTGGTTTATGATTTTGTGTGTCAAATGAATGATCAAGGAAAGAGTAACACCATGACAGCATAACTGCTATTATAATTGTAGTTATTCCCCAATGTAACAGCAACGTGTATCGATATTTTTTACATACAAAATGGGTCATGAACACAGTCAGAAAAAATATCCACAATAGATCTGCTATACGAAGAAATATTTGTGTTCGTATATTGTCTGTGAAGTCTCCTTCAATTAGACAAGCGACATAAACTATAATTTTATCTAATATCATCGTTGTAAACAACATACCGAAAAACCACAAAAATTTTATCTTGATCTTGACAGCTGTGCTGAGAATCAAATCAACGTTGGTGTGTCTGTTTTTAAACACATCAATGCTAAATAAAATCATTGCAATAATTCCAAGAACCCTCAATACAAATATGCCAATGGTTATTAAGTCTTTCATATTCTTGTACTGTAACGTTACGGCTACAAGCATTGTAACAAAAACTATTGCTACAACCCATGCTATAGTCACCAAAGACGAAATGGAGCCATCGAATCTGGGACAACTGTCTAACTCATTCGGCTTTATGAGATCTCCCGCAGTAAAAACATTAATGACTAAACCTTTGATCAATCGTTGAAAAAATCGTTTTACTGGCATTTTTAAAATCTGGAAAAATAACACATTTTTATTCAATTATAATATCACTTTTTCTTACAAATTTTTAAATTATAAACCATGAAACTTTAAAAAGTTTGAAAGATTTGAAAAAAAAAATAACGCAGGGAATGTGATATTTAAAGCAAAACCCAATCAGTAAATGCATATAGGAAATAATAAATTTTATATAAATGGCATTTGTGAATTAGTTTTAAAAAATTTTATATGTTTACAAAAAAACTAGAAAAGTGATATTAATATGGAACACCTGTATATAAATAGGAGGTTAAAATATAATTTAAAAAGCAAATGATGCGTTGAACTTAATGTTAGTGTTTACTCTCCGTCAAGATCTTTCTCGGCTCCTCAATATTGGAGAAAACTGGAGTTCCCAGAGGAAACCACGACTTTTGACAAGCCAAACGATAATTGTTTTCACACGAAGATTTGCCCGAGTTGGATTTGAACCTCGGCGATAAAAGGCACTGTGATCCGTAAGCGAGCATTTTACGTCACTCGACCACTAAAGTCTCCAGATCAAAGAAATAGAAACATATCATTTATTTAAATAAATAAATTAATTAATAGATAAATAAATAAGATAAATAGTAAATAAATATAAATAGATTATAAGTTATTGATTAATTAAATTATTTATTTATGAAGTATAAGAACAAAAATATAATATTGTTACATGCATAGATGAAATAAAATAATCTTACCCTTAATAGTAATATTTAAAATACTGCTGTGGATAATTATGTTTAAATTTGATCTTAGTTAGAAATCATCTGAATAATTTCCTTATTATTGTCTTATCAACTGAATATATAACCAATATATATAATATCAGGAAAAAGATATTGAAAAGTCATGTTCCTCAAAAAATGTTAGTTTTTGTGATAGACACATGGGGAAGTTAAATGGCTTAAAACAAGGTATAAAATATTAAATAGAAATGATTTAAAAATTTTCGGAAATATTTTAGTACTGTGAAAGCCATTTAGTTTAAACATATTTTATTACCAATTGTTCAATACGATGCAATGGGACAGGACGCAAGTTAAAAAACTTATATTTTCATTTTCCTTGTGAAAATTCCCATAGTTACAAGCTTGAGAGTCGTTGCGTTCATGATTGACAATGAACGACAAAAACCTTGTCACTCCGTGTTTGAATATATACAAAATGCAATACACAATCTGAAACTACATTACCATAGGTAAACAAACATGCCTATAACATCACTTTTGTTTTTATTCGAGAAAAGCTTGAAAACGCATTTTTACAAGAACGGTTCCATGATTAAAATGAACAAATAAAATCCAAGAAATTAATCAAATAAACTTTTAATAACATAAATAAGCACCTTGCTGATATTCACCGTAATACTGACATTGTGAGAAACAGAGTTTCAAAAAACCAAATGGTGCTTTTGAAAAAACAGAGAAGAACTGGTCTGTCTAAACCATCAAACCACAAAAAAATTCTTAACAATCGTATTTTATTTATTCTATCTTGGCAAAGCTGTTATGTCCCCTATTATTTTTAGGGCAATGTGTAATAGTAATAGTACAACTTGTCAATTATTTTTGTCTAGCGTGATGTAAATTTCAATTGGAATTAGATTCACACATATATGCCACATCTAGTGAAAGTTGTCCGTTTTTACATGCTGTGTTTGTTGATAGGAAAAACTGAAAAATCAGCTATATGCTTTGTATTCAGTTTACTAGGGATGCAACAGCAACTCAAGAGTACTACAAAACTCCTTCCTAAACTTTGAGAGATATTTTCACCGCATCAAGCATAGGGAAATAAGCATACTTCTCACTTTTTTGCTATCTACCCAGTATGAAGCTCGTCACATAATATTGGAGTGAATCTCACTTCCGACATGTAGCCAGCAATCTTTTACTCCAAACTTCTTTGCAAATTCTTCCATAATTAAAATGGGGCCACACAGGTGCACCTGATTTTCAACCGAAAAATAGTCCACATATAACAACACATTTATCGTTGATATTCAATTTTTTATATACACTATTTTCTATCCAATATTCTCAAAAATACAATATGTTAATGAAAAATCGAGAAAATACCATCAAAATACCTGATAACCCTATAATTTAACAAACAAAACCCCCACATCCGTTGTTTCCCCACATCAAAAATAGTGCGGTTTAATAATATGTCAATCTCGGTCTAAAATTCAGCTGTTGCGTCTAATTACCTCCCCCGATGTGCGTGTGTTATAGATGGAAATTTCTTATTCTTAAAATCAATGAATAATTTTTTTTAAATATTTAACAAAAATATAACAATTGAACCGTTTCAAAATGGTGTTCATTGCCAGTATGAAGGCAACAACTTTGCAAGCAAATTTAGCATTACGTGTTAACGCGCGTTATTCCGTTTGCTTACAAAGTTGTAGCATTCAAACTGACAATGGGCATCATTTTACAACAATTCAATTGTTAAATAATTGTATTATATATAGTTATCAAGGCTTTCCGAATAGTGACGTAAAAGCAGTAACCAACCTCCCCACAAAAGAATATTTCATATCAACTTGTAAAATAAAAAAATCCGAACTGTTAGTTTAACATTCTTTGATTTTTTGTTACGATAAAAATATTAGGTGAAGTGGAATTTGCACTCGATTGACATCCATACCTATAATTATGATAATTATTTATCTATTTGATTATTAGACACATAACCTAGATTCAGGACCGCACCTGAAATCAACAGGATGTAACATGCAATGGGCAAAATTGATTTATAGGTTTATAGAGTTATTTTATGACTCTTACGATAATATAACTTTCAGTGGTTCAACTTAAATAAATAATTTCATTCCGAAAACGTTATTTGTCACAAATAAGGATTTAACTTAAAAACGGATTTATGAAAGTAATCGGGACATCAACAGACTTTTCAAAGTAAGAAATTAATTTATTGATTTCTCTTAGATTATCCTTGAAAATATTATATAATAATAATTATAATAATAATAATAATAATAATAATAATAATAATAATAAATATATTGGGTGGTGAAATTGTCTTTTTTATTTGAAGCTTGTGACATAGTTATTTCCATAGTATGCAGCTGGTAGTCTATCTAGGCCAACTTTATTCTTTATTCATTTTAAAATGTCGACAATATAACCAAATGTCATGCATTTAAGAAATTGACAAGTTACTTCTCGTCGCATATGTTGCATAATAGCTATGGGTAAGAAACCAATCAAAATTTCGTTGGGAACGACTTAAATTGCTGATCAAGTTCGTTCTTTTCTGGTTCAAATAAATACAGTTATATGGAAAATGTGTCAATTATGAAATTGTTTACTGCTTCCCTAAATGAATGACGAACGATCTGACATATTTAGAAACATATCCTTATCGTTACTTTCTTCTCCATGCGTCGCTATATCATCATTATTATCACTTTCCATAATGTCAGATACTAGGTACTCATTAACAAAAATATGGTTTTATTCAAGATTATTTATTCAACATATATATGAACTTACAAATAATGACCTCTACTTTACCATCTGCGTCTGTAGTCAGAAAATCTGACTTTTGCTTTCTCTGTAATGTGTGCTTGAAATCTGATGATATCTAACAGTCTTCAGATGTTTTGACCCTTTACGTTCATGACATCCTCTACTAGACTGGTCAGCAGTGGTGGTTAAATCACTGCTCGTCATTTCCGATATCCCAGCTTACATATTCATGACTGCTCGACAAACATGATGCCTTTTCTACAGCTTCTCCAAAACGTCTCACGGCTCTTCTTACTTTCTTTCCAACCACACCCAGCGCTGTTAACATCTTCCATACTGAATGCGCTGGAAACCCTCGACACTTTTCCTCTACAGGGAATAACCAAATTACCAACCCTCTGCACATTTCAACTAGTCTGCATATTTTGAACTTTCCTCTCATGGGCTTTTTTACTTGTATTTTCCAAAGGTACTCTTTATGATGATAATCTTCTTACTCTCTGCTGACCATATAACTACATCTGGTCTTAATTAAGTCTGGACAACATCAGGAATCACCAGTTTCTTTTTCATATCTACTCTCATTTCCCATGATTTTGCACCACTTAGTACACATGATCTTCCTGTTATGTGGTTCTTACTACCTGCTTCTTTTTTTAAAAAGCCGATATAAGATGGTTTGGATGCAGGAACTGGTCTTGTCTTCCTTCTTTTAACTCATAGAATGTCTGCAAAGCATCTATATCTTCCTTGGAGATTTCTAGCTATAATCCTTACGGAATATGACCCATAGTCCGTCGCTGTTTACATAATTTGCTCTTCGGATATTCTACTAATCCCCAAAGATACAGGTTTGTTGGCAATGGTAACACATCATAAACGGACCACATTATGAAGGAAATTGAGTATGGTTCTAGCCTCCATAACTCTGACAATGTGACTATCTTCTCAAGAAGTTCCAATTTGTCTATGCACCTTGTTTGCCTAGTTCTACTTCCTTGGATAATTAGAAGGATAAGCATCTAAAAACATTACATGTTACATTACGTATCTGGAAATTTTCTTCGCGTCATAAAGTTTTCCTAGAGGTTTTTAAAATCCCTTTATGATGCATATCAGAAGATAATGCTAACGTTTTTTAAAATGCTTTACGCCGAAAGTGAATATTGTTGTGCATATTTTGGTACCATATCCAGTATATTTTGGCAAGTGCAGATTCATAGAAAGTTATTAAATGGTGTTAAGCATTAAATTTTTTAGATTATTTATGGTCCGACAACAGCCATAGTTAGTACAGGCATACTAAATAAGTACGTGTTGGTTCTCATGAAATTATTGCGTGGGCACGCAAAAGTGATAATTTCATGTGAGCATGCAATAGCCTTTACGTTATTATGCAAAATAATTTCATGTTAACAGACAAACATTTTCCATTAGCACAGAAAACATTTACGTGTCTACACGATAGCTTTTCAGTGATTACACCGTTAGCTTCCGCGTTGGCACGCAATAACTTTCACGTGAGCAATCAATGACCTTTACCTGAGCACTCACAGGCTTTTGGGTGAGCAGACAGTATGGAAAATATTTTTCGTGTTACTTTTGTGGCACCTCACATTCCTTTCTAACATTTTACTACCAAAACTTCCATCTTTTATCTCCTATTTTGATGGAGAGGGATGTTTTTGGAATTAAATTTTTGAGATTTAAGTGCACATTTAAGTGTAACGCTTTACCGCGATAGGTCGAGTAGTGGATTAATACATTTTTTAAAATCCATGCGTGGTTAGAGAAGAAATAGGCATAGTTAATACATGAACGACTCGTGAGGCCACATGTCCACAAGGATTTTTAAGTCGCATTAGGCATTTTTCAGCTTTTCGCGAAGATTGTAACTACTTTTTTTTCTAAGGATTAGTACCAATTAGCAAAATTTTCAGTCGTCTAAAATTTGAAATTAATTTAAAACTAAGGTTTGTTCCCTCATGCACAGCATTCCTTAGCTGGATTTGGATTTATATAATTTTGGAACTTTAGATTCATTATTTCCAACGGTTTGGCTTATATTTTTCATGTATCAAACTTTTCGGTCTTAGTGTCACTGATGAGGAATGAATTTCCGAAATGTGCACATCTGGCACATCAAAATTTTACTGGTATTTGTATTATATATTTACTACCCCTGAGCGGGTACCGCTGCTGGTGGAGTAAAACTCCCCGAGGGTATCCATAACTCAGTAGGCAGTACTTTGTGCTGTCAGAAAATGTACCATTTAGCAAAATTTTCAGTCGTCTAAAATTTGAAATTAATTTAAAACTAAGGTTTGTTCCCTCATGCACAGCATTCCTTAGCTGGATTTGGATTTATATAATTTTGGAACTTTAGATTCATTATTTCCAACGGTTTGGCTTATATTTTTCATGTATCAAACTTTTCGGTCTTAGTGTCACTGATGAGGAATGAATTTCCGAAATGTGCACATCTGGCACATCAAAATTTTACTGGTATTTGTATTATATATATCTAAAACAAGTTAGTGTATGCGTAAGATAAAAATGTTTATATTATGGTCGGTATTGTTCTAGAGTGCACTCAGTGTTATTTTTTTTAATTCTTGCCCACTGCCAAGTTTCATTATCCAGACATTATTTGCAGCGGTCGATACTCTGTCTTCTCAATGCCGAGAGCAAGGTGAGAAAACAGTATCTCAAATGTTGAAATTTAAACCACCTTGGGTAAAAACCCAAGCATCCTGCGTTTCAGGCGGACGCTCTCTAAATGAGCTGCCGAGATGGTTTGTTAAAAGGTCTTTTCATTCTATTTCATACATATCTAATGCATATATAAAATCATGCACGTTTAAAAAAGCAAGTAATTGTATCACTGAATTTTAAAAAAATTATTGTTGCGAAGTGACTCAAAACAGTCTCTATTGATTTTGTACTGAAACTATGAAAAGCAATTATAATAAAACTTTTAGTTTCAGCCCTAAGAAGTTTTCTAAACGTTCCATAAATAATTAAAAGGAAAGTCAAAAGTTTCTACTTTCATAGGAAGACACTTGATGTTTGGTATGTTTTAGTTTGAAGACAAGTCAATAAACTGGTATTTGTAATAGGTTATATAGTATCGGGTTCTTATAAGAACATTTGATAACAAATTAATTTCATAAACATTTTATAGTTATTATCATATAATAGGAAGTTTGCAAATAAAAAACATACTTATGAAACAACAAAACGCAAGCAAAACATTGAACAAGTATTGTTTGAGCCATTGTGTTTGTTAGAGTGAATTATGCATAGAAAATCCAAATAACTTGATTTACGTAACCAAAATATTTCTGTCAAATGTGTTAAATCGCCATTTTTACATGATAAATTGCAAACTTTATTCTGATAATTGAATTTTCAATGAATGTATAGCCTTATTCACATAACAAACACAGATTATATAAGTAAATGGCAAATTTAAAGGCAACTTAGAACAACATCAAAGGCAGCAAAACAACGTACAATAATAATAATAATAATAATAATAATAATATATAATACAAATTAATATTATTTGTTAAATTTAAATTAAGTAAAAGTTAAGTAATGTGGTAAAAATAACACTGAAGCTTATTTTTTGTAACTTCAGAACTAAGTCCAATTTTTATTCAACTTTTTAATCACTGATAAGTATTTAAGTACACTGAAGCGTCATTTTTAATTACAAAATTACTATAATATGTCATTGTCATAAAATGTAAGGACAAGAATAAAGACAAGAAAATCAAGAAAAACGGTTTAAAATAAAATTGTTTTATCTTTCAAAAATAACTGAAATTACATTTTGTTTTAAAATTGTTAGATAACTCGTCTTAATATTTATTGATAATGCAATCAAGAATTCAGATTATGTAGTGTTATGTTTTATTTAGAGTTTCTCATTAACTTATTGTATTTTTTCTTAAATTTGAAAATTCAGCATGTTCACCATTGCTAAAAACTTAATAAGTGTTTGCTTAACGCTAAAAATATTTAACATAAATTTAAATCTATTTCTAGAAATGCGTTTTTAGGAGTACCTAATTGCTTTAAACTTCAAATAAAACAAGTACAAATCTATAAACGATTGTAGTCTGTAGAACATGGTCACCGGCAAAGCAAGAAAGGCAAAATAATGCCAGTACTGTAAGCCATAGAAAGCCTTCGCAATGTAATAGCCACTAATGTCGTTAAAAGCAGTTCTATGCTTGCCAAAGTTATCTTGAAACCACCAACCAAAATTCATTGAAGCCAGTACCAAACAGACATTTTCAAACGGAAAGCCACTAGAGAAGCGTTTCTTTTCAAATTTTCGAACGTGTAAAATAAATATTGTCTGAAGCAAATCTATTAAGATTTCAAATATAAGGCATATGCATTCAAGTATTCCTAAAATAGAATCAATATGTAATGTGTAAAAAATACTGGCAATAAGACTTAGTGTAGAAAATGCAACATCAACCGAGGAACAGAGAATAAAAACATAACCCTGCCTACCAACTGGGTAATATTGACCATTGCATTCACATGAACTTTGTAATTTGTAAAATGCAAACAAGTAAGAAGCAAAAAATAGAAATGAAAACAATAATTGATATCCATACCACATAACATACATAAGGTGGTTGACTTCAACAAAATATGGAAGAAACGTGCCCGTAACTTGAGGAATAAAAAGGACACATGAATACATAAGAGTAAGAGTCATTGTTAATGAAATATTTCCCTCATGCTCGTTCTTGTTGTTTCTTGATACAAATACAGCGGATTGTGACAGTGTTTCCTGTAGTCCTATTGTCTGCCTCTGAATTTCTTCTGAAAGCACTACTGATGATCTATTCCTACAGACTCCATTTGTTCCCTGAACTATTGGTTCTTTTTTAAACTCGATACCGAAACAAGGTTCAAATAGAACTTCAATTAAAATAATTACAATGATTAAGTAGAATTCAATTACTGAACAAGAAATTGTAGCTTCTATTTTCTGGAACACGGTAGGGAAAGATGAATTACCATGACAATTAGAGGCAACGGTTCTTGTCTCATCGAAGTCTGAATGACGAAACATATCGTGGTATTGATCTTGGTGCATATTATGGAATAAACCTTGATATATATTTTTCGATTTTTCTGGATATTTGCCTTCATTTTGGTAATATTTGTAAAATTTGTTTACAGTTTCGATTGTAAAAGTTTGATCCATAGTAGTAGCGTTCTTTATCCATAAAAATGACATATGCATAAAGGGGTAAGACCAGGATGCCAACACAGCTAATGTTATAATCGATATCCCCCAATTGAACAACAGTGTACGTTGATGTTTCCTGCGAACAAAATGAGTCAAAAATCCAATTAAGAATAAAATCCAAAACAACTCAGTTAAACAATAGAATAAATCTATACCCTTGTTTTCTGAATCCGATTCGTTAAGTATACACAGAATATACTCTGTTATTTTTCCTACAACATATGTTAAAAATAAGAATCCAAAGAACCACAAAAATTTTACTTTAATTTTTATGGAGGAAATGATAAATCTAAGATGATTTTTGTGTCTAGTTCTAAATAAATACACACAAAAGGCAATGACAGCAACAAGTCCGCAGAATCGTAAAGAATATACAATAAAGTGAGCAAATCTGTCAAAGGAGTAATGGTCTTTTGTCACTGCAACACACATTACAACAAATACAACAGATATAGTTGTTACCGATGTCATCAGAGTTGAAATACAGCCATCGTATCGGATACTATTCCCTGTTTCGGCTACAACATTTCCAGCTGTTAGTGGCTCAAGTAAGAGTGCCTTGAGTACTGTATAGATATTCATTATCCCGCTTTCTCCATAAATTAAAGCTGAAAGAGAAAGCGATATTAGATAAAAGCCAAAAAGTGTTATTTTTGAGAAATGTTAGTCGTAATATAATGTATTTTACAATTTGATTTTACCCCCTTTATGATTTTGACTGATGATTAAAAAACCAGAAATTTACGATAAAAAGAAGGCTTTAAATGTCTTACTGTTACTTTCTTTTGATGGTTATAATCAAAATGCTCCCGGCTATGGCGGTAACATTTTTAAACTAGTTCGAGTCTGTTTAAAAGTTGATAATTTTCTTTCCGGAAATGTATAAAAAAGTAAGGTTTTCCGATTTAATGAATGTGATTCCACACGTACCTTAATCAATAACAAATTTTATAACTTCAAGTGTTTTTAATATAAATCATTTTCATGTGATAAGTATATCAGTATTAGATAAATTTTCTGTAAGAAGGAATTTTAACAGATATGGTAGTATATAGAAATCTATATAGATAATACAAACTTGTCGAATTGTTTGCATTTTGATAGAACATGTTTTTTCCTTATTTTTTAAGTGATAATAGGAGTATGATTGTATCTAAATAGGTAGAATAAAAATGCTTTTGTTTACAAAAAATGACGTTTAGTGTAAGTTTAAAGAGATTAAAAGTAATGAAATGCAATAATGAAGTAGTGCCTTACGCCTCAGTGTTGTATTTACATGCGACGGTTAATTTATTGATTATGGTACGTGTTGAATAACATTTATCTTAAGGGAAAAACATACCTTTTATACATCTCCTGAATGAAAATTTTAAACTTTTAAACAGACAGAAACTAGTTTAAAAATGTTATTGCCATAGCCGGGAGCATTTTTATTATAACCATAAAAAGAAAGTAACAGTAAGGCATTTAAAGCCTTCTTTTTTATCGTAAATTACTGGTTTTTTAATCATCAGTCAAAATCATAAAGGGGGTAATATCAAATTGTGAAATATCAGTTATTATTAGTTATTAGTTAATTTCTCAACTCTAATCTTATTTTTGATTTTGTTGTCAGACTCGTTATGAATATTAGATAAATTTTCCTGTAGGAAGCAAATTTAACAGATATGGAAGTATATAGAATTCTTTATAGATGATATAAACAAGTTGAGATGTTTGCATTTTGATAATTTTTTTTTTCCTTATTATTTCAATGATACATGTGATAAAAGGAGTTTGTTTGTATCTAAATAGATAAATCTGTTTCGGTCTTAAAAACTTAAGAAATGCTTTTGTTTACAAAAAAAAAAATGGTTTCACTAATATCACTATGACGTTTAGTGTCAGTTAAAAAGAGGTTAAAAGTAATGCAATAATGGAGTAGTGCTTTACGCCTAAGTGTAGTATTTACATGAGACGATTATTTCTTCGAAGCTGAAGAAGTACCCGGAAATATAAACCAACAACCTTCAAACCATTTAACACACACACACACACACACACACACACACACACACACACACACACACACACGAGCGCGAATATAATTTGATTTGATGATTCGAACTAGGGAGTTAATATTCGATATGATCCGTATTACCTCCCTTTACACTAAATAGTTAAAAATCATAAAAAACTTTTAGTAATTGAAATGCATAAATAAAGCAATAGAGATTTAAAATAAAAGCTGTGATTGAAAAATCAGAAAAGAAATTTACCAATCACTGAATTCACTGAAACATTACTTATACGTCCTAAGAAATATACAACAAACTAAAAACAAATTCAAAGAATTAAGAAATATGTACAAAAAAAGCATAATAAAACATCATTTAGTTTCAGGAGATAATTTACTTACTTCTCTGTCCAGAAACCTATCCAAACATATATAGTTATTAGTTTGGCTTTAAAATATTAGTTACTGCTTCCTCGTCATTAGCCATTAAGAGGACAGGACATCGAATGAATCAACCAGATAATATGACCGAAGAATGCATTTATTTATTATTTTTGCATTAATTTAGAAGAGGAACTTGAAAACTATAGATATTTAATCAATGTTTTTTAATAAATCGAGAGAGGGTCATTTTTTATTAATCTTAAGTCCTGTGGTAAACAGGTAGAAATTAAATGGATTTTGATTAAGCACCCTTTTTGTTAGGTTATTCTAATTATATCCTTTAACAAGCTCAGTTGTTGTAGTTGTTGTTTTTGTAATGTTAAACGTCGTGTAGGCAATTTTAAGTTATTTGCAAATAATGCAATTGTCTTTTGTTTTAAGCATTTTGATTGATCAGATCTTTTTTGTTATTTTTGCATGAAAGAATTGGCTCTGTTACCGGAACTACTTTTCGACCTAATTCTATGTATACATACACATATCACCGAAAAAACAAAACAAAATAGTAAATGTTATTGTTTTCCCAGAATAATTTTTTTGGTATTGAAATATAACAAAATTAAAAGTTTCTTTATATTATTCATTCATTTTTTTTCTCAAATTATTAATAAAATCAACAAAATATCATCTGTGATTTAACCTGCTATATACAGTTTCAATAGCTGATCAATTGGCTATAAACATGGCTTCCAGTGATGATTGTACTAATTATCCTATAACTGGTTATTTTTGCGGGTGCAAATTTTCGCGTTTTCATATTAAAAGTGATGCTTTTTATTTTTGCGTTTTTAATTTTTGTGGATCAAAGCTTGAAAGGGGCCCTCATAATCATAACACATCTAAAAACTCAATGGAAATAGACATTTAATTTCACCACCACCATCAGAAAACTATATACTATAAACATATGTATTGTACAAAAGTTTCATTTCAAAAGATGCCAGATCCTTTTAACACAACTCATGAACAACACACGGACATCCTTTTTGTACAATACCCCGGTATCAATTGTCTAGTCCATCATAATGATATTTTCTAAAATTTCAGAAATTCCAGCCTTTTCAAATCCTTTGTACACCAGAGATTTGTGATTACAATGAATATCTTTATGCACTTCAACAATCCATTGTGCACCTAAAGATTTCAGAACCGACAGTCTAAGATCTACTGTTTCTAAACTTTCAATGTCTTTTCCTTTTTGTTTGAGTTGAGTACATATACGAGCAGCATACCATTTCTAAAATTTTGATTTCAGTTTGTCCTTAACCACTTTCTGAATGGAAAGATCCATTGGCTGGAGTGTATCTGTTGTATTGGGGGGGACATTATGAAACAAACATACCAGCCCTTGTCCATATCACAATCCCAAAAAACAAAGTAAACACTTTGCAAACTGGCAAAATATGTTATACACGTGAACTTCTATCAACGAAGTGAGGCCGGGTGCTCCGGAAATGTAAGCACCTCCTGTCTAGCTAGCTACACACGTCACGTGCAAGTCAATTTTGAGAATGAAAGGAACAAAGAACTATGGTAAGTCAAATATATCCAGTATAAATTGGGATACAGTGACATGCTTATCAACGATATTGTGATGACGACCATAAAACTTTTTAAGGGCCCAGATTAGCCTAGGCTTGCATTATCTTGCGTCAACAATTTAATTGTAAGTAATTTGCTTCGTTGCAGAAAGTCCCAATAGTGGGAACAAGCCCTACCGTACCGTATTAACTGTGAAACATATACACCATACGCAGGAGAAGCAGGGATATTACTGCAAAGAAACGAAATGTTGACAATAGAAAAATTGAAGTCATCACGTTTATCGTATAGCTTCAGATGTAACCTTTCATGGGTGTCATAATTGAGGTATAAGTCCAAATATGAAGCAGAACATGCAGAATCTGTCGTGTCTTCAAGCTCACTTGGATAGATGACATTCACATATTCTCCAAATTTGTGATTATTTAGAGATAGAACGTCATCTATATATCTCTATGTGTAGTTGAATGATTTGGCGACAGTCTTTTCTCAAGATTTGACAATCCTTCACTTGACAAAATTTCTAATTGTCCTTATCCAGTCGGATAAAGTATCAAGCTATACGTCTTCTAATTTAGCCCAACATCTAGCATACTCTTCAACAGAATCCATAATAATTTCGAAATTACCGATTTCAATATTTCTACGTTTAAGATCCTCAATGAAATCGGCTTTCATTTGTTTCCCAAATACATAAAAAATACACAGTGATTTCTGATCCTCAGAAAGGCCAAGTGTCTCTTTAACACGTTTTATATGCGGCACTAATATTTTACTTGTGTACTCCAGTTGTGTATCTTCATTAGCCCAATGGATTGGACTATGGGTGATGTTCCATGACAATGGGAAGTCGAACTCCGGGTGACATGCTGCAGTTTTTCCCTAATAAATGACTTGTGGGGCTAAAATTCACTTGACATAGTTCCTGAAATATATGAAATTATAATATGGATTTTATTATAATACTTATTTCCATTAGTATTTATGTACTTAATTATCAGTATTAATATAACATTGATTATTAAAAATATTTATTTATTATTTATCTATTTATTTATTTATTTATTTATTTATTTATGTTATTCATTTTTAATGTTCGTTTTATATTATTAATTTTTAATACCAGTATTCATTTATGTTGTTAATACAATGTATTACCTGCAAATACAACAGTAATCTAACGTTTGTCATCTAATCCAACTATCGGAACTCTTTGGGTACCCTCTACCTCCATAGTCCACGAACTCACAGGCACATAATTTATCTAGTATTGTCCCAGTTATACACAAGTTGTAGTGGTATATTGTGATCAGCCACACGCTTCTTGATTCTATTTAATAAATTAGTCTTTACTTTATCGAAGTCATCATCATTTATGATCGTTTTGGCTGTACAGCTGCCGCTACGCTTAACCATATTGAGCCGACTTAACAGAGATTGTGCCAAACTTTTTTTTCAATAATATAGGTCAACCATAATTTGCTAAGAGCTGTCTATCGTGAGCTAAAACTATACCCTCTGCAACAGCGATGCAAATAGCAGAGTTAATCACGACACCAGAACGTCTAAGAGATTTGATGTACGTTTGCACCTTTAAATTGATTCGTCGCCAAGCAGACATTTTCTACATCGTTTTTTTTTTTTTTTTTTTTTTTTTTTTTTTTTTTTTTTTTTTTTTTTTGCGTTAATTAAATATCCGTGTCAAGTTTACTAACATCATCATCATCAAAAATTAACTTTCTCTTTTTTGATTTAGTTTCCTTCACATATAAATCCCGATAATGTCTCACAGTGCTTTCTTTAAGACCCGGGAATTGACTGGTAAAGTGCCTCATTGTAGCGACCGGGCCATAAATTGAGTTTTCATATTTTCCTCTCTCTTTCGGTGTCTTTGGGGAATTTAAACATTCCGAAACTTTTTCATTGCACTCTGTCATTTCCAATGGTGACAAACTTTTACTTAAAGGTCCAGAAGGATCGTGGTAATCGCCGGGTTTTTTTTTTACTAAATATTTCAGTAAAGCCATCCTTTCTCAAATATGGCTTTAACTAAATTAAAATGTGATATATATTCATTAATTAGAGCACAATTCACATGGTTAAATCGTGCTGATATTATTACAGGTAACAAAAAGGTTAGAGTATGTCTATAAATAGATAAGTAGGTATTTCAAGTAAGTTACCGATCGATACAGAGGTACGCTATGGGGAATACTGTTACGATTAAAACGTGTTTTGTATTTGGAAGAAGTTAACTTCCAAATAATTGATTTTAACGAGTTTCTGCAATACGAAGATTCAACAGAACTGGAAATTATGTTATAACTCATTTAAGATGATGATAAAGAAGGTGGACTAGAGGCAAATAGTAAAAATATTGACCCACCAGAGGATGCACTTTATGAGCCACTGGCCAATGAACCCATTGTTAGCATTGGCGCATCAAAGTCAGCATATGATGCAAGCAAAGAGATGAAAATTTCATAACAACAAGACAACAAAATTGTAATTCGTAACAACAATGCACCCCAAAAAGAGTTTAGTCTGTTTCAGAAAAACAGCACCAATTATATCAAGATTGTAAGCATTCTACAAAAACACAAAACATGTTATGTATATTTCCAAGCCTATATTATTTTTAGCTTTAATTTTTTTTAACATTGATAAACTTCAACTGGTCAACTAAGTCAAAATTAGGAAAATCACATTTTGTACAAAATCATTTGAAAAAAAAATTTGTCAAAAATTAATGTAAATATATATATTTATAATTTCAAAATTAAAACGAATAGGCCTATATTACAGACAAACTGGATCTGATTAGAACATCTGAAGATTCTTACTAAAAAACAGCATTTGTTTTTTGTTTTAATTGCAAATTAATAATAAATTTGGAAAAGTTTTAATGTTGAATTTGGAACATAAAAAAATCAGGGTTTTTACTTTTTCTTTTTGAAAATTATTTTAATTTATACATGTATTATTATTATTTTAAATTGCATGCCATTTGGTACAAAAATGAGCCCATGTAAAAATTACAGGTTCACTCGTTTCATACATGACATATCTAAAAAATGTTAGATGCCAGTATAGTTACATTGCGTATTGCATCAGAGCAACCTGTTTACAGGCCATGAATGACTCCGGGTATGAACTGCGGCATATCATGATTTTTTTCTGGACATCGCAGTGAAAGTCCTGTCCGCTCGTACAGCAGGAGATGTTCAAGACAACAGGTATAAGAAATCAGCAACACTCTGTCGTCACTGTCTGCCAGCAGCATGGAGCCCGCGAAACAAGCACTTTGTCCTCAATTAAATCTTCAGTCTCGTCCATCTGCAACCGTTAAAAATCCATTAATATTCAAAACCAATTACCGTGTAAGTTAAACTCACATGTGACATTGCATTAGGCAGTTAATTTGGTTAATGGCTGACACTGTGGCGTTTCGGCGTTTCATGGACGACACAACAAACAATCTGTATTCTTGCTTTTTGGTTATTTAATTTTTCTTGCGCATTGGTGATGTTATTTTATTTAACTTATTACTAATTAAAGTTGTAAAAGTTTTGATTACTTTTTTACTCTATCAATTGAATTATAAGAAATGAATTTAATTTTTCTTTTTTTTAAGGAAAAATGAAATAATTGGACATTTTGCACATTGCATAATTCGTTAATTGTGCAAAATGTCGAATTATTTTATTTTTCTATAACAAAAAAAATTAATTTTTATTCCATTACTAGAGCAAGGTTATCATTATTTGTCGATTTATCTCATAACAAGTTCGCTTGTGCGAGTGTGTATTATGGTCTGTGTTGTTCTAGCGCTCACTTAGCGCGACTTCTTGGTCCAATGCAACCTCATCGAGTCAGTATGCCAGAAATAAGCATACCACTCCCTCAGTAAGTAAATCTAGAACTTGGTGAACCAGTCGATACCCTGTCTTCATGATGGCGAGCACAAGGCAAAAGAGCAATATTACATTAATAATATTATATAAATAACTTGTTACATGCAATTTAAAATGTGTTTTGATTTAATTTGTATCATAATTTTAGTACAACATTAGACACTCAAGCTAGTCTCAATTACATGAGCAGGTAGTAACAGCATGTAACTTTTTTAAATACAGCAGCTTTGAGTTTTATTTAAAACTGGATTGCTTTATTTAGTTCAAACCTCCAATATTAAAAAATTTGACTCACTTTCGATAGAACCTCTTTTCAAGAAATATTATCAATTAGCTCGTAAAAGTTGTATATTTTCTCCGGCACTACAGTTTCTTTGAACATCAATGAACCGGCAGCCACATTTTAATAAAATATTCTTAACTGGGACGTAAAATACGATTTCCCCTGCACACTCAAACTTCCTGTGGGTGATATTATTTATGAAAAAAATAAGAGCATTGAAAGGGAAGTAAAATTATACCTTTTTGTAAAACAGTGTATATACATAAATTATGTATGCCGATTATTTATCAGCTTCGTTTTAACTTTTAATAGTTATTTTCTATTGTTATCCGAACAAAAAAGACAAAATGTACCTGCCATTCAAAAGACTACAACTAGCGTTGACTTCTATCCCAATTTTATTAACTTCATCAAATGTTTGTTTGAAAATTTACTTTAATTTTTTTTATTGAATACTAAGATCCCTTTAATACTGAAAAAGTATTCATTATGAAAAACAGCTAATTTTGATAGCATCTTGGTCTAACTCTTAAAATGAACATAAAGACCCTTTTACTGCAGAAATGTTATTCTGATTAAAAAAATCATGAAATAATTATTTCAACCATATATATATATATATATATATATATATATATATATATATATATATATATATATATATATATATATATATATATATATATATATAAACGCACGCACTCACGCACACCCATAAGCAACCTTTGACATGTTAAACTTGAATATACTACTTTAAGTATGTGCATATTTAAGTGGTCTGCTTTGCTAAGCAAGGTCAAATTTTAACATAAAATTGTTAGATACTTCAAAAGGGGTTAATAATTTGATTGATAAAAAAGATCTCTGTTAAATGTATTTTAGTTGTTTTTAAAGATGAAATCCAAATTTATTAAGTGTTTTAGTATTGCTCAATATACGTATCTACACTTTAAGTTGAAAACACATTGTTATGAATAATCAAGATACTTCCTTGTTGCATTGACCCGTATCGTATCTATTCGAAATACACTATTTAAAACATTATTTGTATATCGGCAATGTACTAAAGATTACGGAATTATAATTGCACGTTTATGTCAACTAAAGTCTGAATTTTTAGAAGACTTTGCAAGACGGTCAGGTCAAATTTGTTGTCTTCAATTGATTGGGTATACAAGATATATCAAGGACATTCGGTATAGACAAAATGGCAGGTATTTAACGATAGTTAATGCTACACCATGTAAATTATCTGTTACATTCAATTCGACAGGGGCCAGGTTTCATACATGTAAGTATTTTAATTAATTCTTATCTTCAATAAACTTTGATTGTTCTCTAGTTACATATATCGTTAAGACAATGATAATACAAAAGATAAGAACAACGTTACATTATGTTTATAAAAACAATACGTAAGAGATATAGTATAGGCATTTTAAAACTGATATCATAGGCGGGGTTGAAAAGAAATAAAAATTCTTTTAAATTGTCCTAATTACTAACCTCAAATAAAAAAGAGACAATAAAAGGTATTTAAATTTATGTGTTATGACACGAAAACTAATAAAATTAAACGCACATAAATATGAATGCATAAAGTTATTTAGAAGTTATCACAATTATCATATATATACCCGTTTAATTTTGTTTACAGGGGACTCGGTGGCCGAGTGGTCTAAAGCGTGCGCTTACGGATCACAGCCCCTTACCCCCCCCCCCGGTACGAATCCCTTTCGGGACAGATCCTAATGTGAGAAAGTATGTCAGTTCGCTTGCCGAAGGTCGATGGGTTTTTCCGGGCGCTCCGGTTTTCTGTACCATCCCAGAACTGACCTCAATATAAGTGAAAGAATCTTGACTGATGTTTAATACCATTACTATTAATCCACTATTAATTTTGTTACGAGTGTTATCTAGCAGTTCATTTTCATTAGAACTGTTCTTCTTCCTGTTATGTCTTTACTTTAACTTTTCAACCATTCTGTTCAGTCCAGTTGCAAGTCTATTTGAGTTGTGACACGAAAACTACTAAAATTCGACAAACAAATACTGTATACCGTGAAAATTAGGCGGCAATTTTATTTTAGCACAACTGGTGAAAGAATTCAACCGCTAAAATTTTACAACACTAATGGACAAATACTAATGGTCCCCCGAAACGGTCTGTGACGATGTTTAACTGTTATTATTGTTGAATATTATACTTCTTTCTGTCATATAATCATATTGATATTAAAGAAAATTGTTTTTTAAATCACATTTAATCAATGAAAAGCTGTATTGATCTACACATACATAAAATCAACAATAGGTTTTATCAATCAGTCCAAAGAGTCCGTTTCAGCTGAAAGAGGATGATATCCGTACGCACATCAAATTAAAATGAAATAAAATTCAAATTTTATCACGTTAAATCCTAAAAATCCACAACTAACGGTTTGAAAAAACACTACAAATCCTCAAAATTTTAAAAATCGGCATTTTTGGACATCGAAAAAACGGGGACTTTCAACAAACCGCCACATTTTTATAAATATGTCTACATGTATAGAAAAACAAAGAGTGTTGTGTAAAAAGTTTAAAGGTATTTAGAATTTATCACAATTATCACAAACATGCATATAGCAGCTTTATTTAGTCTCATCCACGAAAGGTGAAAATGATTTATTGTTTTTATACTGTTTTCGTTTGTTTCTTCCGCCCACATTTTGTCCGACACTTTTTCTTAGGAATGGAAAGTCATATCAACTTGAAACTTTCTGCAGATAACTAACATCATATAGAGATGTGTTAACAATACTTTTTTCGCAATTCGCAAACAAGAGGGACATTATTCAGAGTTTAATGCACCCTCCAACAACATAGTTTTTATTAAACAGTTATTTTTTCCTTAAATTTCTACTGTGGAAGACTTGTTCATCAATGGGCAGGCACACTGAAAATGTCTAGTTTCAATAATGGTGTTTATCTAGCTGTTGAATTTAAGTGAAACTGTTCTTCTTGTTATACTTTAACTATTTAACTAGCCATTCAGTCAAGTTGCAAGTGTTCATCTAATCGTTCAGTTTAATTAATAAGTGTTCACTTAACTTCAGTTAAGTGGGAAGTGTTGATCCCGTCGTTCAATTTAGTTGGAAGCGTTTAGTAAACAGTTTTTAGATAAAAGGTGAACATCTAATGTGTACAGGCAATTCAATTGTTAGTAGAGGTGCTCATATAGCCATTCACTTAAGTTAAAAAGTGTTTACCAGTTAATACGGTACGGTAGAGCTTGTTCCCACTTTGGGGACTTTCTGCAACGAAGCAAATTACTTACAATTAAATTGTTGACACAAGGATATTGCAAGCCTAGGCTCATCAGGGCCCTTAAAAAGTTTAATGGCCGTCATCACAATATTGTTGATAAGTATGTAGTCACTGTATCCCAACTTATACTGGATATATTTGACTTACCATAGTTCTTTGTTCCTTTCATTCTCAAAATTGACTTGCACGTGACGGGTGTAGCTAGCTAGACAGGAGGTGCTTACCCTTCCAGAGCACCCGGCCTCACTTCCTTGATGGAAGTTCACGTGTATAACATATTTTGCCAGTTTGATTTTTACTTTGTTTTTTCGGATTGTGATATGGAAAGGACTGGTATGTTTGTTTTATCTTATTAGCTTAATTCAGCAAAATGAGTACCATCACTTTTTGACCGAATTAATTATGTCAAATGCACTTTACAGATGTTTTAAATAAAAATATAACATTTGGACCCGTCATTATATATCAGCTGAGCATTTGTCTAAGCTTGTTTTGGATTGCTTTTTCTTTAAACAGTTACGTTACGTGAAGCTAGATATTTGATTTATACCCAGCCATCGATTTAAGAGACAAAAATCGAAATCGCCTGTCAAATTTTTTTTTTTTTTTTTTTTTTTTTTTTTTTTTTTTTTTTGTTATTATGTAAGACAACTTTTATTTAAAGTTTTAAGTCCTGCTTTTGTTAAAATTAAATTAAAATTGCTACTATAGATAAAAAAAATTATTTTCAACCTCATATATATATTTACGCCGTAAAACCTGATTTTGCGATTGCAAAACCCATTTGTATGGTCATAAACCAGGTTTTGCACCTTAAAATTTTTCTTTTGAGATCACAAAACAAAGTTTTAACTTCCGTCATTTTTTAGTATTTTCTATGGTAAACATAGGTCTTCAAGTTGAATTGTACTCGCATCTGTTAATGGATTTGAGAGATTTCGGCAAATCTTATAAGCACTCAAATTTATTAAAACTTCTTATAAATTTGGCTTGACTGTATTCAATTGAATACCATAAAGATTTCACCTACTGTTATTTCTTTTTATCTGTTAAAGCAATCAATAACTATTGATCAATGAGATAACGTAAATTTTCACATTGAAAATGTAAACAAATAAATTTCATGAGTATTCAGTAAAACTATCATTTACAGAGTTGAACCTGGTTTTGCGAATGTTAAAAAAAATTACCATTGTAAAATTGGGTTTAACAGGGTTATTATCATGGTAACGTAAAACTTGGTTTAACGACGCAAATTGCACAAAAAATCAAAGATGTGCATTTGCAATCAAAGAACTTACTTTTACCCACTTTTACGATCAAGAGAGTCTAAAATAACCTAGTTTAATGACGCAAATTACATGAGATATCGTAAAACCTGGTTTTGCGATCGATAAAGTATGTTTAACGGTGTAAAACCTGGTTTTGCGACCGTAAAATAGGTGTTGCGATCACAAAACCAGGTTTTACACCGTAAATATAGGATCTGCGAATTATTGTTTATCTTTCTTGTAATAGTGGGCGATCACCGATTTCTATCGTTTAAACCTTTAAATTTTTATCGTTTTTGGGATTGTGATATGGACAAGGACTGGTATGTTTGTTTTATTAATACACTAGAGTCGAAGGAATTACACAGCATGTAACAAATACATGTACTTTGTCATTTGTGTAGATATTTTTTTTTATTAAATTCGAATACATTTATTATTATATTACATATTTGATGAGTCTCTGATTTTTATATTAAGTTTTTGACGAGCCGTTTAAACCACGTACTCGTTATGACATCGTATTGTGTAGTTTTTGCAGTACTCATGTTAATTTGTTTGATTTTAAATTCAACTTCAGTGTTTGTTTTTGTCCATAAAACATTTCAACTGCGAATATTTGTATTCTTTCAAAATAAAGTCTTGAACTTATATGTGTTATTTTAGAACTAAAGAAAGTGTCACCTATATATTTTAAGTTTAAGAAACAATGGTGGAGTAAATATCATTTTAACAAATATTTATGACGTCACTTACTGTAACTCAGTATTATATAACTCGAGTGATAACAATATTTTTACACTATTCAAGGTAAATCAGTTTTTAAAATACATTACGTTAGACTTTTATTATTATGAGTGTTATATAAATTGTCATTAAGCATTTGGCACCCATCTTACTTTGGGGCTACAAATGTCGAATGGTCAAAAGTGGTACGGATAACATCGCCTCTTGGCTCTTAGCTATTAGGGCAGGTCAAAAAGTAAGAAAATTCGTCTGTACACTCGCCGGTTAGATAGGTTGGTAGGTTTACTCCTCTCCCATTTCAGAATTAGTCGACTTGATTGAAGTCAAAGAACCTTTTGTGTAAAACATTATAACCCGGCACTCTCGCTTTAGTTCCTCTCTCATAGGACCATTTATTTATTTATTATTATTATTATCATTATTATTTCAGGATTTCTAATGAGGTTATTGGTGTAAACTAGTCATGAGTGACAGCAGCGGTAGTTTAAATGTTCCTCCAAGGGTATTGACTACTATTGGTGAGTTCTATATGAATGAAATATTCCAGGAAGTTGTATTTATCTTTTTGTCTCTATTTTCTTATCGTGATCACCTAGCACGTTCGAGTCCTACTGGGGCAGATCTTAAATTAACAAGCAGTCGCATTTAGCCTCTTTTTTTTTCTTGTCGTGTTTTACACTCTTGAACCGAATTCTAAAGTGGCATATACATGTATAACAAGCAGTTGCATTTAGCTTTTTAATCCCCTTTCTCAGTCGCTTTTAATCACCAAGATTCGAATCCAACCCGGGTAGATCCTAGTGAAAGGAGCCTTGTCAGTTCGCTTGCAAAAAGTCGTTTGTTTTTCTGCTTGTACTTCGGTTTCTTTCAGTATTCTTGAACTGATCGCCTTTATATAAGTAAAAGAATTATGACTAAAGCGTTAACCAGCATTAACTTCTTTATTTTTAGTCTGTACATGCATTTTCTAAGTAAGTTGTATCAACAATATAGAAGGTTTTTTTGGATCCCGTATTGACCGAAAAGATAAACTTCTAGTATGATATCTGGTATCTGTAACTACGTAGTTATTGTTATTTCGTTTGCATTATGAACCTGTTGTTCCTGTCAGTCAAACTTTATAAAACCTTTTTTCTCAATAATATAATAACAAAGTTAGGTTTGACATCGGGAATTGGTCAATAGTTCATAGAGCTTGTGATAAAATTGAAGGATATGTTTGAAAAAAAAAAAAAACTAATGAAGAAACACAAACAATATTATCCTTAAATGAAATCCGAAAAAAAACGGACCCAAATATACAAAGTCATAGTGCCAGACGTATTTAGCCTTATATATTAATCCATTTATCTTGTAAGAATAGTATAATGATATTGCAAGCAAAGATTTAGCTGATTTCTTTAATTACTGGCATTAGCAAATTTTAAATTGTAGTGGTGTTTGCAAGAGAACTAGGTGATCAAAACCAAACACTTTAAGTGTGGAAAGGGTTGGGAGACACTTGTGTAGTTAATGTTTTGCACAGAACGTATTTTTATCAGTAAATTAGCTATAGACAGCTGAAACAATGGCTTAATGGTGAAGTGAGTGCCCGTCTACCTGCCCGTACGTAAACTTAAATATATTTCTCTAAAACCTGTGAGCCAATTGGAACCCCAAAATGTATTGACCTTGTTTTCACGAAATATGCATATGAAATAACTTTGATTCAATTCCTCAGTCTTCTTATTCCTTAAAATCGTTAGACCAGTTAAAACCGAATTTATAATGGAAGATCTTTAGGTCGGTTTAATAAAGGTTTGTTCCAGGCGACACTGTATATTAGGTAAAATAGCAACCGTTATTAGTAAAGCTCAAAAATAGTCATTATAAATAGTTTACGGGTTTTTCTGTTTGAATTTGAAATATCGAAAGAAGTTGGCCTGCCAAGTACCATATTATATTGCGGTTTTTCAAATAATTTTTTGTTGACCCTGTTTTCCTGTTTTATGCAAGTAAGGTGTAATATTTAGCCACCGAATCAACTGGACCATTCAAAATCATAAAAGGTATTAGAATTGAGATGAGTAATGGTGTTTAACGTCCAAGTTAAGAATATTTCACTTATATCGAGCAGCTATAGGCGAAATTACAGAAATTGTGCCTGTGCATTGGGCTGATGGCATTATACAGCAGGGTTCTTTATCGAGACACGCCGTGACACAGGACCTCGTTTATTTTAAGTTCCCATCCGAAAGAACCGTGACTTTCATTTCGTAATGCCGAGTGCATGGCGAAAGAACAATTACTACCAACTTTCAAGTCTTAGGTCAGACCCGACCGGGGTTCGAACCCACGACCTCCCACTTACGGAGCTATAAGGTATTAAAGATCTCTAGGTAGGAAAAATTGAAATTTCTACGAAACGACCCTGACTGACATTTAAAATGACCGTCATGTCTATAAAAAGCAAAGACGCAAAAATAGCAATTGTCAATTCAATTTTCAACTTAACGTTTTTTTTCAAATTTAAATTAAAAGGGTATATAAGCAATTTTTTGTTAAAGGTATTCAAAGATGTTTTTCTTGACTCAATTTTTGCCAATTATCATCATACAAAATGATTTTTTTATCAATACTCGAACTTTTTTCTTAAAATGCTTTTTAAGATGCTTCAATATTACATAACACTCGTCTGTTATAGATAAAATAATTTAGTACCAGATGAGCGATACAGGCCCTTTCCGGTCTCTGGTTACAAACTACTTCAATATTTAGTAACACACTGAATACTTTTTTGAACATTCTAGGAGCTCGCGATTTGTATCAGTTAGGCACAAGAAAGAGCGGATTTCTACGAAAACAAGGAAATATAGAAAGGCGATTGTCGCAGTTAGGAAAAGTTGCAGAGCAGTTCAAATGTAAGATTTAATTTTTCAATCACATGTACATTTTAAAAAATAAAGTTTTTCGGCAAAGGTTTATAAAACCTTATAATACAAATACATATGATGTTTTTTTCCGAATCTTTTTTTCCATCTTTCCCACTTTCGTCACACTGTCGTCTGAATCGTGGCTGAAAAGGACATTTTTTCCAAAATGACTTTGCAGTTTTAATATCAATATATAAGAACTAGTACAATATTTGTGTATTTTGAGACAAATGTTTTTTTTAGATGAAACAAAGTGGGAAGCAAATGAAATTTATTTTGTTATATTATAAAAGGGTTATTGAACTCGTGATGGGAAATATTGTCCATAGTTGACTCAACATTTATACGCAGGCTCATGCAAATGTCGAATAAACTAGGGACAATATCTCACAATATCAGTTCAATAACCTTATATTATTACGGTATGGTTTAAACAATATCAGTTGTTTTCACAAGACCAACCCCCTCCTTTAAGGATCTGTAAGGATCCTTAAAGATCCTTAAATATGTCCTTAAAGATCCTTAAAGGGGCCTTAAAGCCTCCTTAAAGCCATTCCATCTTTAAGGATCTTTAAGGGACCTTAAAAGACTCCTTAAGGACATATTTAAGGATCTTTAAGGATCCTTAAAGATCCTTAATGGAACTGAAATTTTAAGGATCTTTAAGGAGGCTTTAAGGATCCTTAAAGATGTCTCATCATGAAAAACTCATTTTTTTAATTATTAATGTAACGATGGCTATCACATCCATACAGTTAAAAAGTATGATTTGTTTTTAGTATATTTTGAATTTTTATAGTTTATACAACATAGGAGACATAGATAACGCCTGTCTTAATTCTAGTTTCTACATTAAGTTTTTGTAGAGGAGCTGTATGTCTTTTCCTTCTTAATTCATAAATGAATTAGATAAAAATGTGCAGTTTTCACAGTACAGGTAAACAACCCGTGTTTTAATCAGAACGGCAGTAAGCATTAGTATTTAACGGTATTTGTTAATTGAATACAGCGGTACTTGTTTGATTATCGATCCCAGGTGATTTCAAGCGCGGCTTTTGACTTTGATGTGCAGTTTCTTATCTAGGTAGGAGATCACTATGAAGTCAAATAACATGTTGAAAATGATAACCTAACCCTGAACTCTGGGTGTTGAAAATAAAAGGTGTATTTTTGGAAGTGATTTTAAGAGACAATTTTAATATTAAAATATTAAAACATACATTAACTAAAGAAATAAAAGTAATCGCAAAATAATCTAAGCATGTCTTACATTTTATATTTTTTTTTTTTTATTTTATTTTATTTTATTTTATTTTATTTTTTTTATTTTTTTTTTTTTGGGTGGGGGGTAGTGTTATGCATATATGCAAATAAAGCATGAGAGAGAGAGAAAGAGAGAGAGCGAGCACATTTTAGTGTCTTTGAATTGACATTTGGAACTCATTACTGACACATGATGATATCGGATTTCGAATAATTTCAATTCCTAATGAAAAAGAGTTGGTAAAGTAAATATTTAAAACAAAGTAAGAACATTAGGGAAAAGGTTATTCTTTTAAACATGAACAAGATATGAAGTGAACATATTGAAGT
Organism: Tegillarca granosa; assembly: GCA_029721355.1. Classification (NCBI taxonomy): domain Eukaryota; kingdom Metazoa; phylum Mollusca; class Bivalvia; order Arcoida; family Arcidae; genus Tegillarca; species Tegillarca granosa. Next base: position 24,444,812 of record CM056601.1, read on the forward strand.
AAGAAACCAGTCACAGAAGATAACCATTAACTGACAAACTTTACCCAGTTGGATGTGAATTTCTGCAGTCAAGATGGAGTGCAGTCGAATAACTGCGATAACCTCTCTCTCTCTCTCTCTCTCTCTCTCTCTCTCTCTCTCTCTCTTTAAAATATTCAGCCTCCGCTGATCTTCCTCTATCTCTCTTTCCCTCAATGTATTCAGTTCCCGATCTCACTTTAAAATATTAAGTTTCCACTGATGACCCTTATCTGTCTCTCCCTCAATGTAATCATCTCTCTCTCTCTCTCTCTCTCTCTCTCTCTCTCTCTCTCTCTCTCTCTCTCGTACATTGAATTCTTGACTTGCCCGTAAATGAATTTAAAAAAAACAGCTCTCCCTTTCTATATATTCAATTTCTGACTATTATCTCTTTCTGTATTTAATTCGCAACTCGACGGTGAAAATAGGTAATCCCTCCACCCACCCACCCACCCACACACACACACACACACACACACACACCGGGAATTTCTGAATGATATTACCAGTATTTTAGTATATTATGTGTAATGCAGATTCCAGAAAAAAAAAATACTGTTAATTTTTTTTGGTTGAAAAATAGACTCGGAAAGACCATATTTATTTATTTATTTATTTATTAATTTATTTTATTTTTATTTATTCATTTATTTATTCATTTATTTATTCATTTATTATTCATTTATTTATTTATTTATCTTTTTTTTTTTTGACATTATGGCCAATTATTTAATTAAAAAGCTGTTTGTACAGTTAACATACTGTTTCTTCTGTATCAATTACATCTCTAATTATTACATATAAATAATAACAATTTTCAAGTAAAAGGAGTTAGGAACACTTCAACATCAAACACCATCTTGCTGATTGATGTTAGATATACTAGTATATTACAGGTAAATTTTGGAATGCATTCCTATGAACACATATGTTATCTAATGCAATTAAAATTCTATATATAGATAAAAATTATGACTGCAGCAAATTATATATGAAATTTTTATATAAATAGATAAATAAAATTAATTTGATCCTTTTGTTGTAAGAGATATTTTTAAAAAAATATAATTTTTTTTTCACAAATAAATGAAAAATGTCCACTTGCTTTCTTTCAGTCACGTGATCTCATTTGCATATTGTTAATGACATATTTTATAATTATCAAGATAAGGAACATTTCTTCCATAGCCACATAGGTAAGGTGATGCACTCCTAACATGAAGGACCAGGGTTCAATTCCCAGAACTTATAAAATTTCTTGTAATTTCTATATTATTAATTAAAATCCAATTAGACTACAGAATGTAATAAATAAATAAAAATAAAATTAAAGAAATAAATTTAAAAACTTGAGATATAAAAATAATATAAAGAAAATTAATTTATTATCGCTTTATTTTTTCAAAATTAATAAATGCAATAGTTTTTTTAAAATAAAATTTTAAAAAAGATAATGATAAAAATAATATTTCATTGCTTTCTTTTTTTTAAAAAAAGGAAAAATATAAATTTTTCCTTAAAGATCCTTAAAGCCTCCTTAAAGATCCTTAAAGATCCTTTCAGTTCCATTAAAGACTCCTTAAAGGCATTTTTAAGGATCCTTTAAGCCCCCTTAAAGGTCCTTAAAGGGACATTTAAGGCAGCTTTAAGGAGGCTTTAAGGATCCTTAAAGATGCCTTTTCATCATGTGTTGACAATCTGTATATAATGTAGGAAAAATTTTTCTCCCATCCCCCTAAGTTTGAGATAATAATTTTCAATGGAAGAAACGGTGGTAGAAATTTCTATCTTCACCTCCTCGTGCTGTTTATCTTCACCTCCTCGTGCCGCCGGAACTATTTTTTAACTTGTCGCAACTTCCTCCACTGACAGGAGCAAGTTTAATCACAATTTATTTCAATAACATTATTAAAATGTTTTTCTGTTATAATTTTTCCTGTTTTCATGTTGTGGCCAAGCTAATTTTCACGTTATTTATGCACTACATACTATTTGCGGAATAAGATGTACTTTTAAGTATAGCTATATCTTATATAGGTCAAGCTGCGGAGTAATACATTTTCTAAAAATACTCCGCGACAGCTGATCATTACATGTAGATTTCACGATTGTTATTTCCCTTTTAAAGTGATTATGTAATAATTCCCGTTTTTTTCAGCATACCACAGGTATGCTAGGATTCGAAGCCGGTCTTTTTAATGGTGGTATTGTTTTTCTGATTTAGACGGTCATTTAAGAGATAGGAATTTCTGTCAGCCATTCGTGTTTTGGGTTAAATTTGCCCAAAATTGTTAATGGGATGGAAGAAAAGAATCAATCATATGTGCCAGTGGTAGATAGAGGTATCCCACCCCTGTGGGCAGATTTTTTGTGTCTGGAACTCGGCATAGCCTCGTTCCAGACACAAAATCTGCCCACTCGGGTGGGATACCTCTATCTACCGCTGACGCATATGATAGATTCTATTAATCTTAAACATTCGTTGCCATATTGCGCTGTCGCTCCACGCTTTTTATAATATTGTCTCCCGCTAACTTGGCAGAATAAATATTTGCGCTAACCGATCCAAATAGGTAAATTTGCGTAAAAAGTTAAAAAAAAAAAAAAAAAAAAGTACAAATTATATTCTTTTTTGCCTTCAATCCGGCTTTTAATACTATCTGTAATAATTTGATTCTTCTTTGCTCAATAGCATTGATTGGACAATATTCTTTTATAATTCATCTGTGTAACTTTTACTTTTATAAACAAGGCTTTCCAGCTTTCAAAGCCGCATCAGCAATTTGCAACTTGTTGCGGTGAAAAAGGTTATATCTTTGAAAATTTGGCTACAACAGCTTTAATATCATATCAGATGTTCGCTGATAACACTTTATTCGGTATATCTTTACAGCTTATTTGTACTTAAATCTTGACCAAGAAACGCATATTTATGAAGATACAAGATTTCTGTATTAAAATGGCGTAAACAAATGTTAAAAGTCAGTTCTGCCTTTCTAATTAGTGCAGAGTACAACAGTCATGCGCTTTTTGCCGAGAATGGTCTATTGTCGTTGTCTTGAATGTTATTATTACATGTATTATTATTATTTCTTTTTTATACATGTTTTCCACAAAGAGGAGTTTTCATGCTCAGTCATTTTCGACTAAGTTTAATCTCTGATTATATATTCTGTTTTTGGCAGGGCGACAGAAGTTTGTGATTGTAGCTAAGGGTTGTATATATGTATATGATAACGAAGATTCCACATCGCCAAAGACTGCATTTTCGTTACTAGGATACAATAGGTAAAAACATTAGCACTTATTTAAATTTAAATATCTATTCAGTTACATTGAAACATATATCCATATTTTCTCTTATATCCTTTTCCACAACAACTTGGAAATGAATTATCAATTTGTTAAAGCAAGAACAAGTTTATAAAATATTAAATTGAGTTTTTCATTGTAAAGTCTTGGTTATTATATTAATTTACATAGTTAGCAATTGTCATTTTATTTCACCACTGTGGTACCTCAGTTGGTAGAGTGCTGGCTCCGTAACTGAGAGGTCGAGGGTTCTAATCCCGACCAGATCTGACCCAAGAAAATGGGTAGGGACTGTTCTTTCGTCAAGCACTCGGCATAAGAAAATGAAAGTCACGGTTCTTTTGGATGGGAGATAAACGAGGTCCCGTTTCACGGTAAGCGTAGCACGATAAAAGAAAAAAAAACCCTGCTGTCGCACAGGCAAAATTTCTGCACCTTCGCCTATAGCCGGCGTTGTTCGATATAAGTGAAATGTTTTTTACTTGGACGTTAAACACCATTACGCAACTCAACTCATTTGATTTGATTTAAATACATATTTGCTTATTCTTTAAAAATAACCAGTCCATCGTACAAAATGGTTGTTCTTTTATTTTACAATAATGTAATATTTGATTGTTTTAAATGAAATATTTTAAAAAAAATATATAATATGACAATGCAATATGGAAAGTTCTAAAATGTATTATATGACGTTAGGGTAATTTTATATAAAAATATCAAATATAAGAATATGATAAATATATTTCAACAGTGTACTAAAATCTTCTTTATGTTCTAATAAAAATGTTTTGAACTACAAATCATAGATTGTGTGGCAAAAATTATCTCGAAAAGAGAGATTTAACAAAATTGAAACCTACCAAATTGTAATACGTAAGAAATGTGTTAAAAGATAAATATAAATACTTTGTTTAAATTATGAAATTTTAACATAGTATTGTTTTCACTTTTTATAGAATATTGCGGTTTGAGACTTCAAAGACATTTGCCAAAAATGCATTTCGTATAGAGATGCCACTAACAGAATCCGTGAGGTATAGAACATTTTCTGCTCATTCTGACGAAGAACGGAAGGTAAAGTTTTCGTTTGATTTGATTGTTTATCTTCTGACCTTTTAAAAGTTTTAAGATAATGCCTTAATGCATCAAGCTGTTTTTTCTAACCCGTTATTAGTATTTCCTCAAAAATAAATAAATAAATAAAATAAAATTTAAAAAAAAAATCGTCACTGTCGTTTTTTCAAATAAAATTGATTAATACTTCTTTTGAAAAATACTATTTTCATAAATGTGATGGCACAGATAAGGTCTCCATTTTAAACTTCTGTTCCTTTTCAGGAATGGATGTGTGCAATATATGAAGAGATGATGCATGCAAACAAAAGAGTGTGTCCAAGGTAAATAACGATTTCTAGTTACGGATTTTATTGTGAAAACATTATGGACGACTTTATACGTAGATCACACACACACACACACACACACACACATACACACACACACCAGGAATTTTCCAACCCATGCTTTACTAGTTGTATCAACATCATTTATCGGTATGGAATATTTCATAACTCCTGTCCACTATTATTATTTTCTTTTATTGAAACATCTGCCAACGCATTTTCCTAACTATATTTATGAACATTTTTGCATTTAAAGGAATAAACAAATAAGATTAGCTTCATCACTGGTAAAACGAGATATACAAGTTTTTTAAAAAAATAATTTGTGTTCTGATGTGTTTTTTTTTTCTCAAACTTATACCCAAATATTCATCTATTTAGAGCGCATATCTATGCTCCAAAACATGAAAGTTTGACTGGTCCGGTCATTAATAAAAGAAAATCATTAAAACAACAAAAATCATGCAAACACATTTAAGAATGAGAAGGATAGTTGATGAAATAGAAACATCAAATTTCGCGAATTTAAGTAAAGAATTTTTATTGTATTTCATTTATTCATTTCCTCGTTAAAGAATTTCTTCTTTGGAGAAATTGCATAACATTATACCCCAAAAAGAACGTTTGAGGATGATATCTCTAAACAAAAGATTTTCTTCAACTGCAAATATCGCTTATTAATGTTCTATCATTTTAAAGTTAAAAACAGAATTATTCATCATGAAATTACCTGGCTTTAAGTATCTTTTTGTCACTCACAACAAAACTCCAATCCGCAACTACCTTTTGTATCAGTTGCTTAACATATTTTGTTTACTATGACTCAATAGTTCTTGTTTGTCATATACACATTTGAAGAGCAAAACTCAACGATTAAATAAAATCATTCAAAAATTAAAAAACAAATCTGTGTAAAATTTACAGACCTAATGGAAAAAATAACCAAACTTATTTAAAAAAAAAAACAACTTTTATTTTGTGCAAATAACAAAATATATTTTAATGTTTTCAACAAGAAAACAAATTAACTATGTCCAAAAATATCCTTTATGCACCTTAAGCGAGGACCAATTGGGTCATTGAAGTCATTAATTTTCAAAATATGTTGCATGTACAGAACAATATGGATTTTTTTTTTTTTTTTTTTTTTTTTTTTTTTTTTTTTTTTTTTTTTTTTTTTTTTTTTGTTTTGGTTAGTTTATTGGTTTTTTTTAATTTAATCTTACTGTTATTTGTACGAGAAAAATTGAATAAAAGAAAATATTTGAAAAAAAAAAAATTGACAAACAATTAAGGACCAATAGTAAGTAAGATTTTTCACTGTCTCTCCGATTTGTCTTTGCCCAATTTGATAAATAAAATATGAGGTGCGGTCAGGAGTAAAAATAAGTTTTTATCAAGGAATTCGAAACTGATTGCATTACAAATTTATTTAAGAGTATTAGTAACGAAAAGTTTAAGTATAACTGTCTTATAATCATTTAAATATTACACTATCGAAAATGTATCAAAATTGATGACAGAATAAAATTAAAATTATAGCTTTTTAAAATTCACTTTTTTATCCTTCTCATGGTCGCTAAGTGCAACGACCCTTTTGGAGTTATATTACTTATGTTTGATGTCAGTAATAGAAGTAGTTTCTAACACAATAAGCACAAAAAATGATAATACAGTATATATTGAATAATGGAGAAAAAATAGGATAGCAACGTGGACATGCATCAGTTTATGTGAGAAAGTTAAACGTCATTTTTAATGCCGCTCACAACTTTGCAAGTGATAATAAAACACAAACGTACCAGTCCATGTACAAATCACAACCCTAAAAAAACAAAATTAAAAAACTTTGAAAACTTATCAATTCAGCTCTACACGTGAACTTTCATTAAAAAAGTGAGGCCATCACATGCAAAGTCAATTTTGATTATGAAAGGAACAAGGAACATAATCGTATTAATGGAACCAAAAACAAACAAATCATATAAACAAATTGGGTCGAGATTTGAGTAACTCGCTAATTCCGAGCAGTAGCCCAGGTCTTTCAAAACAAACGTCGTAAGTATCAACTTGTTAAATACAAAAATGACCTGTTTGAATAAAATTAAATAAAAAATTTGAATGCATCGGCTACCGGCTGCACATCAATAAAAAATTTCTCACATTGGATTTTAACACTTTCTATAAGTAAAAGAAAATTGCCACCAACTTTAAGTGTGGTCCTTATCGTGCAGTTTAATGAATATGTTTTCTCACATGTAGATTATATTTAATGTAACCTGGAGATACAATATTTCATCGCCAGTTCTCAGCTTTTACTCAATCAAAGTTTAATACTAAGTTCTTTTGAACCGTCCAAAGTTAAATGCTGATTTTATAAAAAAAAAAAAAAAATGAAAAAGAAAAAGAAAAGAAAGAAAACTGAAACTATACAAGGGCATTCCATTTACAATATTTCACAAAATTTTACTAAGATGTAATGTTAAGATATTAAAAGTAAAGCCATTTGTAACAGTTTAAAACAAGTTATAATTGGCACAAAAATACTTCTTAAGGAAATGTAAACGGTGACGTATGCTGCAGTCTATTTATTTTTACACATTTTATGCAACTACAATTTGCACAGTTTTTAATCATTAGATGTGAAATTTTAGATTATTTACAAATTACTTTTGTTTAATAAAAGCCATCAATATGCAACTCCAACCATTCAATATTGTATTGTATTATTTTGCTTAGGGCAATTTAATCACTCTTTTATTACCTGTAAATCAATTTTGTAAATTGTTCTTTTGAGCATCCTGTTGATTACATGCAAGTGGCTAAATAATAATAAATATAATACAAATAAACTAGTCTATGTCCAAATCACAACCCCCCCCCCCCCCAAAGTAAAACTTTGAAAAACTGGTCAAATATGTTAAAGTCGTGAACTTCTATCAAGGAATGTCTCTCATAACAGTTGCAATGGATTGATGGAAGTCACTGAATCATAAACTTGTGTCAATCGGATGAAAATATATTCATAAAATAAAATTACATGTAATTGTCTTATATAATTCAAATTGTTTTACTGTTATGATGTCATAATAAAATGCCAATCTTTTGATTTTGATTACACAAATTTACCAATCGATTTTAATAAATTTTAGTCATTTTCAGTATTACAAATAGAAAAAACCTAAAACGTTGCAGGTACTTTTCAAAATACTCATTTTAAATTGAATAACAAATTCTTGTTAGATATTTACGCTATTTACGCGGAAGGATTGGATAGGAATTCAAAAAAGTGGAATATAATATGGATATAACCTCGTACCAATTATAAAAGTTTTAAGCAAGAACCGCGTTGGAAGAAAAATCAACGGATAGAATATGGAGTGTTTATTGCTAGAAAAAATATCTCGGGAATTTACAAAAGCGCTATCAGAAACTAGTTTTAATTAGATATAACTAAATTAATTTGCACCTTTTTACGAAATTAGGTTTTATGGTATTGTTGAAATGGTGTCCTATAATCAGTTCACAAATTCTGATCAGTGACATTCCGGTCGCAAATGAAAAATGACAACCACATGAGTTATTATTATATGACTATGATTCTTTCTTTTCGTCTATCGGTCGTCATACTGTCACGTGTCATTAAATATTTCGTGTATTGCTTGTCTAAATGCAAGCGCGGTCAATAATATGAGGTCCGGACTGGTTCAGACCGCTCAATGACGTCACAACAAATTTATCCAATTATTTTCTTTATTTACTCCGTTGAGTTGCTCAGTCATGATGGAGGAGACGGCATTTTGTGTATTGTTTGTATTGCACTTGAAATAGGCAAATAGTTATTTGTCATATAATAAAACAATTATTCGGCCTCGGTGAATATTGGTTGCATCAAGTCCATAGAACCATGTATTGACCTCATTCAAAGACAATAATTGTATAATATCAACTTTCAATTCGTGACAATTTTGCTTGAAGTTTAGAAGTATCAAAAATACCATGGTGTATCATAGTTGAAATGTCTTTTTTCAGTGCTTTACAATCCTATGAATACCACGAACTAGAGGTCCCTATATTTACAGTAAGTGACGTTAAACGGTCCATAAAAGCGATTGATTCCGAAATTGTCGATGATAGCGATGATTATGATAATGGTGACTATGACACAATTGACGAAATAAAAGTAGTGTACCCAAAATTTACAGAATCCCAATGTAAGTTTGAATTTTTTTTAAATATTTTTGAATATATATATATATATATATATATATATATATATATATATATATATATATATATATATATATATATATATATATATATATTCCAAACGGTAAAGTCAGCTTTAGCTGCCATCTTCCACACATTGTTATTACCTATGTTTACTTGAGATTGTATAGATAACGATTAGCAGGGTCTGTTAACATTAACAAATTATTTTTTGTTATTTTGTTATGTTTGATGCTTTGGTCTAGCCAACCGACATTTTCAGTTTCATTTATTTCTAAATTTTTTTAAAGTTTGTTTTCTAGTGTCTTACCTGTAAAGGATAAGAGTTTATTTACCATTCTTTATAATCAAGTATTTATTTTTTAAATTTTAAATTAAGGAAATTTTGATGTTATACGCTAAGTTTGTCCTCGGTTTTATAGTTTATAAGGGCACTCTAAAAAGTTTTAAAGCGTTTAAGAGCTGTATATATTTAAGATCTAAGTTTCATATCATATTCGTTATGTTGTTAACTATAACCCAGCGTATTACATACAGATTGCACCACTTTTTCAGGGGCCTCGGTGGCCGAGTGGTCTAAAGCGCGCGCTTACGGATCACAGCGCCTCTCACCGCCTGGGTTCGAATCCCAATCGGGACAGATCCTAGTGTGAGTTAGTTTGTCATTTCGCTTGCCGAAGGTTGGTGATTTTCTCCAGGCACTCCGGTTTCGTCCACCTCCCAGAACTGACCGCCTCGAAATAAGTGAAAGAATCTTGACTGGGGCGTAAAACACCATTACTCCACTCCACTCTACTCCACTACTTTTTCATGTAAAGGCAGAATACAATTATATTGTAAAAAGAAATTCTTAGAAAAATTAAATTCAATCCTTAAATGTTAGCCTTTGTTTATGGAGGCAAACCATCATAACTGTTTTTTTTTTAATTTTTAAGACGTACATAGGTTTTTTGCTATTTGCGAAAAAGACATATATGCGAAAATGCTTTAAACATCAATAAAACGAGAGCGATAAAACCTCATTTTCCTTACAAAACACTAGGGCAAAAGTTAAATATGTTCTATGATCTTATTATTATTATTATTTATGGACAGTTCATATTTGATGCGCTTGCAAAAATAATTCTTAATTAAAAAATTGAGATAATTGTTGCAGAAACTTATACTTAGAAAACGACTGATTTTGGTATAAAAACTTAAAAAGTATAAAAAAAAAATTAAGCACATTATTTTTTACGGGATTTCAGAAAAAAACTCAAGTATAAGCTTTTACCTTATCATTTGTTAATGAAAAATAATTGAATTTTATTTTAAAGGTTAAATTGATATGTTGTTTTTCAAAATGTAGCTCAGTAGTAAAAAGTTTGAAAAGCAAACTTGATATCAAAATTGGCCAATTTTCGGAGGGTTGCTTTCCGAAATTCTGATAACAGACAAGCAACTAACGAAACAGAAGCAAATTTTTATTGATATATTATTGTAAATGTTATGCGGATTTTACCATTTTATAGGCTCATTTAAAGTTGTTCCCCATTTTCTAGTGTAAGATGAACTAGATGTCGTGACAAAAATAAAGGATTGTTTAAATTAACCAAAAACACGTGTCTTGTTTTCATGCTTACCTTTTAAAGTGATAAATCAAAAAAAAAAAAAAAATAAAAAAATAAAAAAAATAAAAAAATAATAAAAAAAAAAACACCGTTACTTGTTGTTACCTTTTTTTTATACATATTGTATTGTTGATTTTAAATTGCACTAACTGCACAATGTATATGTATACGGTGTGCATATTGTAGTCACCTTAGCCCTCTTAAGATGATATATTGTTCAACGATTAATCTAATTTTTAATTGATACGATTCATTTTTTATTTTCTTAGTAAAAAGGAAAGAACTTCCTCCGATTCCAAAAGAACTGCCATGGTCAAAGAATGACGAAGAGCCTCTTAAGAAATCACAATCGTTGCCATCCCCCGTGTCTCCAATTTATCAAAAAACAGAAATACCACCTTCGTATCTCAACGAAAATAGTAATAAAAAACCCCCAGTTGCACCAAAACCTAAAAAACAAAATATATTGACCAGTGAATTGGAGGATTATGAAGACGCAGCACCCTTATCAAAGGTTATATAATTATAGGACGGACAAAAATTTGGATATTCTTGTTTTGAACTAGCATATAATGACACAATTTTAAATAGTTTTTAACTGTCTTGGTTACATAAGGAAAAGAACCATATGTGATTTCTAGTTTATTGAAATATATTAAAATATATTAAATATTTAAATATGTTATTTATAAAGCCTACAGTATTGTTTCAGTAATAAACGTTTCTGCTTTACTTGTAAGTCAACATTTTTTATGCAATAGTGAATTTATAACATCCGTCTTATTAATCTATATGTTATGTGTTTCATGATGTTACACTTAATGACATTTTACAGTGAACTTAACATTTTCATGCTAGGTTTTGTGAAGCTGAATACAATGTTTTGGCTTGTATTTAAAAAGAAAAAAACCTAAAAATATATTGCGAAGCACAACTTCACTGCTTATTTTTGGAAACAGGGAAAAGTTACATGATTATTTTAACGTAACAATTTAGCAGAAATGGCATTGCTTGAAGTCTTATGATGGTTCTTACAATTTATATACATTGAGCAGTCCTTTTCTCAGTTTTCCGACAATATTAAAATTAATGATTTTTATTGGTTTTTTTTCTATATAACAGAAAAAGATTTTCTCACCTGGTGATTATGAATTTGACAGCACAGATACAGCGTCAGCAATAAGGTATTAGTGTATTCATATAAACTTTTCTGTAACGAACAATATTCAAAAAGTATACTTATATAACATTATTAAATTCGGAAGTGTTCGGAAATTCGGAAATCTGTTCCCATGTTTTTTTACTTAAAAGCCACTGTTATTTTATTATTTATTCTTTTATTTTAAGAACCTAAATCATGAAGCTACAAATTAATGCAACTTTATAATTGATTTGCATTTCATATATAATATTATTTTTTTTGTAAAACCTATCAAATTTTTAAAGTTAACCTTATCCTGGAAACACTTATTTCATTTCTTGTTTTATTTTAAAACTACTAAGGCATGAACTATTCAAAGACCAGTGAATGGATTTAAAATATCATCAACAGTAAATGTTAGTCTGTTTCAGTAATTTTAAATTGCATTATAGCAGATTTTAGCAGTTAAGATTTTAGTTAATCATTTTCTTATATTTTCAGTTACCTTAAAGGACAGCCAAAAGGAACATTTTTAGTAAGACCATCAAAGACAGATAAAAACTAAGGTACAACATATGAACTATTCAATATGATATTGTACACAAATAATATCTGTAGTGGCGACATTAATGATCTTTTTATAATCTTTTTATTTTTTATACTGTTTACGTGAATAAAATATTTTGGGTTATTAGCTCACCTGAGCGTCGTGCGTCGTGCGTAAACTTTTTACATTTTAATCTCCTCCTCCAAAACCAATGAGCCAAATTTAATGAAACTTGGTAGCCATCACGCCTGGGTGAAGCCCTTTCAGATTTACACAAATGAAGGAGCTATGTCGCCTTGGGGCCCCAAAAGGGGGCAAAATGAAAAACTTTAAAAATCTTCTCCTCTGAATCTATAGAAGATATACCTTAGTCATCTGTTTTCAAATGGTAGCCATGGGGCTCAAAATGGGAAAATTGTAAGGCACTGAGTGGGAAAATTGCTAAAAATTATATATTTGTCACTTTATCTTGGAAACTATTAACTTTTTGTATAGGCATGTATATTAGAATATTATAGGTATTGACATGACGATCATTTTGATATTGGATCAAGGTCATATATTGAAAGGTCAAGGTCATAGCTGCAAAAGAAGACTTAAATTGCCAATTATTTTGAAATCTATTAACTTTTTGTATAGGCATGTAAATAAGAATATTGTAGGTATTGCGACAAAGATCATTTTGATATATGGTACAAGGTAATATGTTGAAAAGTCAAGAACACAGCTACAAAAGAAGACAAATTGCGAATTATCTTTGAAAACTAGTAACTTTTTGAATTGGCTTGTATATTAGAATATTGTAGGTATTGACATGACGATCATTCATATATATATATTTCAAGGTCATATGTTGAAAGGTCAAGGTCACAGCTGAAAGACAACTAAAATTGCTTATTATCTTACAAACATTTTGTGTATGCATGTATAAAACAAACATACCAGTCCTTGTCCAAACCACAATCCAAAAAAAACAAAGTAAAAACTTTGAAAGCTGGCAAAATTAGTTATACACGTGAACTTCCATCAAGGAAGTGACGCCAGGTGAATATTAGAATATTTTAGGTATTGACATGACGATCATTTTGATATATGGGTCAAAATCGTATGTTGAAAGGTCAAGATCACAGTGGCAGAAGATGACAAATTGCTAATTATCTTGAAAACTATTAACTTTTTGTATAGGCATGTATATTAGAATATTGTAGGTATTGACATGACGATTATATGTTCCAAGGTCAAGGTTGTATCAACATGGGAATACTAAAATTATTAATTATCTTGAAAGCTATTAATTTCATGCATAAGCATGTTCATTAGAATATTGTAGGTATTGACATGACAATCATATATGATTCGAGGTCATATATGTTCAAAGGTCAAGGACATAGCTGCTTAAGTATACTTAAATTGATTAATGATTTGGAAATTATTCATTGCACTACAGTTTCTTCATGCATATTATATAAGCTGCTTATAAATGAAATGTGAGTTGATATATTTCTGATAAAGTTTTGTGGGAGTTCTTATTTTGAGAAAACTTTTAAAGTTTCTGTACTTAATATATTGTCTATCGAACTTTGCAAACAATATTGGACATATCTTCAGGTAGCGTTAAGGCCCATGGACTTCTTGTTTTTTTTTAATCTATCAACTTTTTCGGACGCTAGTGTCAATGATGAGAAACGAATTTCTGAAACGAGATATAAATTTTAAATTTTTACTGAACATGTAAAATTCAATTTCTCGAATATTTTATAATGGTATGTTTTTGATAATTTATGTATTTGTTTTAGGAATAGCACCCGTTGAAGCTGAGCAATATGTTTATTTCTTTTCTGTTCAAATAACTAACAAAATACTTGTTAAATGTTGATGTGCCATATGTGCACATTTTGGAAAACTAATTCCTCATCAGTGACAATAGAGGCCGAAAAAGCAGACAGATATAAACATTAGCCAAATGTCATCAATCAAAAGATTGACCTTTCATAAAAGAACAATGAGTAACAAACAAAACCAATAAAAAGACATTACTTGTTAAGAGGAAGTTAAGACGAACAAATGAATTAATTAAATCAATGAAAATAAATACCTTTTTTCTTAATAAATATAGGTTCTTATGGTTGTTGATGACAAAGAAGAAATAAAACAGTATAAAATTCATCAGATTGTAAGTGAAATATTTATATATAACTTGTTATTATGAATTTGACTTTTTATAAATAAAAGTAAATAAACTAAAAAAAAAGAAATAAAAGAAAATGAAATGAAATGAAATAAAAATTATATATATCATAAATATGATTTAATTTACAATGTCTTTTTTGATATTGACGAACAGTCTACATAAAAACAATCAAATTGTATATATATATATATATATATATAATATGAAATAAATAAATAAGTACAACACGATTTTGTACTTATGCTTTAGAAAATCGTGTTGTACTTATTTATTAATTTTTTTATATTCCACTGGACACTGAGAAACTAATTTTTGTCTTTATATATATATATATATATATATATATATATATATATATATATATATATATATATATATATATATATGTAAAATACATTTGTAGCAAATAAGATGGGTTATACTGCATATTGTAACTATTGTCAAAATTATTTTTACAGGAGAGCAAATTTACACTGGACCAAAAGATGATGTTTCTATCAATTAGTGAAGTAATGGAATACTACAGAACATGCAATGTACCTAATACAACAACTAAATTAACGGAAGGTTATGGTTACAAGTAAAACGGAGGATAGAATATTGATTCGTCATTGACGTTAACATGGTTAACTAACGAAAAGCAAAAGACAAAAACAAAGCAAAAAAATATACAATTCGGAAGTTATATTATGCCAAAATTGCATAATAAACACACCATTATCAAAAGATTTTTTCGAACTAATGGAACTCTTGATGTAGAAATGTGGAAACATTTAGGATCCTTTAGAAAGGCTACAGCTAGACATCTTGACATTGAACACAGTACCTGTCCAAAATTAAAAGTTCTATGATATTGGCCAAATACCATGTCTTGTTAGGCTGTTTGCATACACCTGTATTGTGTCGTGTTCTTTGTCGAGTAAGCTGTCGCTAAGATTATGTTAATCAGTTATAGTTTTTTTAAAACCTTTGTTTTTAAAATACTCGACATGTGTTTATTAATTCATGTTTCATGTCATCAAGATGGCATGTCAAATACATTTCAATTTTAGTAATTAATGTACAATTATAAAGATCGAACAAAAATATTTCGTACATATCAAGCAAAAAACTGATTTTTTGCAACGACTACGAAAAAGTGCATGAATAAATAATTTTGTCGTGTTTAAACAAAAATATTTAAATTTCTAACGTCCAACAGTAAAATAACCGTTGACAAATCTGATAAAAATTAATAGCAATATGTATACTAGTATGTCATTAACACTCAGGTTTGTTTGTAATGCTGCTTTTTTTACGTAACTTAGCATATTATTTTACTCGCTCTGATTTTTGTAACAGTAAAACAAATATACCTTTACATCAAATTACAATTAAAATGTTGTATGTTGAGTCCCATGTATAGCTGTTGAATTACAGAAATGATATAACTGTCAACTAAAATTAAAATTTACAGAGGAATACTTATACTGTAAACGTGGTTATTTTCGCGAAAATTACCCCCTCGTGAAAATTTCAACAAACCAACCATGTTATCCATATAGCGACAACACAAGATCAGAATTAGCAAGATCGCAAAAATTACCCCCACGCGATATGTCAAGAATCCGATTTCGCAATAATTTCCACTCGCAAAAATAACCACGTTTACTGTAATAGATATATATCAATGACGACGTAGATGTTTTTGAAGATATATAATTTTGTAAATATTCTGTCATCTTCCGTCTATATCATTTGTTATTCATACGAATATTATTTCATTACTAAGGTTCTTTATTGAGGACTGGCCTTTTTATCATGTTTATCATGTAATAAAGCTTTGAAGTTATATACTCTTAGCTATGGTTATAGAAAATAAGTTTAAATCAAAGGGAAAAAATCAGAAGTTTATTTTGGTCGAATTCTTTCTGAAAATGAGACAGGTGTATAAGTTTTATATGGGTAAATTAGCTAGTTTTACAACGCAAGGGAAAGTTTAGTTTCTTTTATTTTTTATGAAGCTTTAGCAGGCAGAAAAATTACTATGGCCAATATAATGATAATATATACCTGTATTAAGGTCAAACATCAGGGTAAAACTTGTTTCGATTAAATTTTTCCCCATTACTGCTAATCATTTTTTAAAAGATTTACTTATTTAATTGGTTTTGATCGTTTACTATAAGTTTGTTTGGTTTATAAATGAACTCGAGCTGAGAAACATCCAGATTACTTTCATCGATTGATATAATTTTTTTCAATCTGGTTTTCGTACAAAGTTTATATAATATGATTTAATCAGTGGTACAATTCAGTATTTGCCTTTTCTTGTAATTTTGACTTTATTCTGTTGCAAAAGTACACGTTTTCAGTAACAATTTTCCTTTTTAATGTAACAGTTATATAAATGACTATCACATAGGCTATCTGTATTTTTCACACCTACGTTTAAAACAAATTATATAATATGGGCGTTTTTATCTATAATTTACAGTGATTATTTCTCTGAAAATAATTTTGTATTCAGTTAATCAGTTTTTAACACCACCTGCGGATAAAAAAACTGTTATATATTAATACAAATTAAAAAAACACATCTTACTTTGTAATCGTTACTTGCTTATATTATTAATCTGGTTACTTAATTTATTCTTATTTTTATAGCTGATTTCGAAATTTTACATTTTTATATAAAAGTAGAAAATTTTTAAATGTTTAAATTAAATGTGTTTATAACGAAACAAAACGATTGATTGTTAAATAAGTGGGTAAGTCGATCTGTTAAAAATAATTATCTATGCCAATTTTAACAACTTTTCATTTACATTCTGTATTTATCTATGTTCACAATAATACTCGTCATTATATCTTACATTATTCATTTACTTACATTGTTTCGTACGTTTGTTCAATAATTACTTTTAAGGTAGGAAACTTTCTTTTTGATTTATGAAAAAAGATCTGTTAATTTTTAATTAAAAGATTGTTGTTATTCGACCATTTGTAATTGTTCATGTGTTATATCAGCAATGTAGTTCAGAAGTTCTAAATATAAAATTAAAGTTATGAAAAAGAGTATACCAAAACATGACATAGAAATATAGAACAACAAGTTTATGGTATACGGATTCGTTGAAAATGTGTATGTAGTCAAACATTATAGAGTCTTCAGTATGGCTTAACATTCCCTAAACCAAAGAGACTTTTCGCTCCTTGAAAGTGAAGGTAATTTACAAATAAAAATGTAAATGCTTTTAAAAACATATTATTCAAAAGTGATGACAATTTTTAACCTTGATAGGAAAAAATTGATACTTTTACATGTAACTTACAGAAGGCTGTAAATTAACCCGCAAAAAGACAAAGATAAAGCATCAATGAAAAAATCAAATTTAGATTAAAAAGGCTTTTCATTTTTAACTTAAAAATTATGTTTGAAATTTCAGGTCACAGTCTTGTAAATCCATTTTAGGAAATGTAAATGCACGGAAAACAGTTTAACCCTCTTAACTCTCTTTAACTGAAAAAAACAATGAAATTGTTAATCTTAATGAAAAAGCAATGTCAATTTAAGCAAGTTTAGTTTTGATGGGGAATTTTTGGTACTTTGTTTAAATTGCAGATGTATATCTTGTCGATTAATAGATTAGTGAATAAAATTGTCAGTAACTAGTGTGTGTGTATATATAAATAAAATTACAATTCTTTTTATACATAAGCAAACTCTCGGCCACTATATAAATAAAATTACAATTCTTTTTATACATTTAATTTCGATTTAACAAATTGTCACATTCCAGTTAGTACTTACTTTTATCTTTTTTGAGATATTAACGTGGTATCAACGTTTAATCTATTGTTATACGAGCTATGCTTCTAGATATATAGCACACATACCGCTCTTTTCGTAATTGGTTGAGAGAAGTCATTAGAAATCATCAATCCCGAGATAATGATCTTCCAGTTGAGGGGCCTTGGTTGCCGAGAGTTTGCTTATGGGTCCTAAAACTGTTAACCTTTAAATCCACTTTAGGCATATAATATATATAAAATATTCTCACCTGCTTCGGTTCACTACCTAGATTCTTTAGATAATCCCGCATAAATGTCTTACACAATTTCTTATTTTCAAGAGTCAACGCTTTTTCGAAGTGTAGTTATCAATTGAAAAACCGTAAAAATATGAAAATTTACATAACTTAGAAAATATCAATAAATGGACTATGCAGAAATGTGATTTTCTTGGGTGATATTCCAATTCAGTATTTCAAAATATCAAAAATGATAACAAATTAATGATTTGAAACGACGCTAAAATTAATAGAGTAACACAATATTAAGAGAAACGACTTCACACACTTCCAGGCAACACAAAATTTATCATTGTAACTATCTTAATTAATTAGTTTAAAATATGGTTGCAAAAAAGGGAACGCATGGCCGAAGCAAATAACATGAATGGTCCTTGTCTGTATTCAGTCTGCAGTTGAATGACATTTTATATATTATTGTATCATATTATTTATATAAAATACATTTTGAAAATAAATCAAGATGAGTACATACATCAAAATATAAAACTGAAGCGGAAATTATGATGTGTCTTTAATATTTTGATTTTAATTCAAGTAAAAAAAGTTTAATAAACATTATCTAAAAACCAAAGGGGAATACAACTTTATAATATCAGATAACTACTTTTATTTTGTTTAACCAAAATAAAATTAAGCATGAATGACATAAAGTTTGTAATGCTCAAAGCTAAAATAACTTTGAATAACCAAATGTAAATAATATTTACAATATTAGGAGTTTCTAAAAAATAAACTAATTACAACTGTGTTTTATCACTTGTATAGCAATAATGAAAATTATACTTTGAAAGTGAAATACATAAATAAATAAGCGACAAAACCGTTAATTATATTGATGGGTTTCATTTAACATTGTAGGCGTTGTTAATTACACATTAATTGAAATTATTGATTTTATAGTAATTTCAGCTTGAGAATTTGCACTTTTATCCTATTCAATGGATTATAATTTGCTCTCTTAAGCGCCTATGGTGACTAAATAATTAGGGATTCCATAATAATAATAATAATAATAAATAATAATGATGATGATGATAATAATAATAATAGTATGAGTAGAAATAGTAGTAGTTATAGTAGCCTTTCAATGGATTATAATTTGCTTTTACTAGTTCATTGGTAATCGTATGTAACTTTAGCTTGTGAATATGTACTCTAATCTAGAATAGATGTTTCTCTTACAAAAATACAACAATATTCTTCAATAAATGGTTTGCTCTCTGGTGTCTTTTAAAATCTTTTGGTTAACTAAGCTTGCTTTTTCATATATATGGAGGCAATCAATTAAGGGATGATGGTGGAAACCAGAGAACTTGAAAAGAGGCGCAATCGGGTATTTACTTACAAGAAATCGATCCCCTTCAATTGGTCATGTTTTGCACTCTATAGTGCTTTTATTGAATTTATGAAGATATATAACTCTTTTTTTTTAATTTTATCTAGAACGATTGATTTTCTTAAAAACAAATTTTTAAATGCAGTATTATAAGTTACATGGTTTGTAAGTGTCCGGTATGGAATGACCCTGTATTATTCCGTACCGGACACTTACAAACCATATAACTTTTTCACCCTACCGATGACCCAATGCTAGATCTATTTTTTTATAAATAGAAATATTGCTGATGAAAGAAATTAAAAATTAAAAATAAATATTACAACAAGGAACAGGGTCAAATTTCTTAAAATCTTCATCCATTTGCTTTTCCTTTAAATACTGCCGCAGCAGTCTAGCAGCTTTTTCATTTGCTTTTAGCGTCTTATCTGATGAAACTTTCATCCGTTACAAATCTATCTCTACAGCAGAATGTTCGGCGAAGCGTTTGTTGACGTTTGCCATTTTTGTTGACGTTTACGTTACCGACAGGGGACGTAACTCTTATCCACCCGGTATCAGCCTTGCTGACCCAGTGTTTTTGCGCGTGCGGCTATGTACGGAATGATACTGGGTTGGTCATGTGATTCAATTTAGCCAATCACTCATAGAATTTAGGCAGAGGTAGGGTAATATTTGTTCTCTGTCGTTCCTTTGCGGCCATATGAGAATTTTGTCATCACTGTTGTTTTATCCAATTTTATTTTGTTTTATGTTAATACTACACAATATATTTAGCGCGTTATGATAAGTTTGCTTGCAAAGTTGTTGCCTTCATACCGACAATGAACATCATTTTTAAACAGTTCAATTGTTATATTTTTGTTAAATATTTGTTAAAAAATTATTCATCGATTTTAAGAATAAGAAAGTCCCATCTATAACACATGCACAGCGGGAAAGTCCACTAGACGCAACAGCTGTATTTAAACCAAGAACAAAACATTATTATTCCGCAATATTTTTGATGAGGGGTAACAACGGGGAGTTTTGGTTTGAAAAATTATAGTGTTATCAGGTATTTTGATGGTATTTTCTCTATCTGACATGAACATAATGTATTTTTGAGAATATAAGATATAAACTAATATATATAAATAAATGAATTTCAACATAAATGTGTTGTTATTTGTGGACTTTATTTCGGTCGAAAATCAGGTACCCCTGCGTGGCACCATTTCATTGCAAAAAGTTTGGGGTAAAAGATTGCTGGCTATATGTCGGAAGTGGAATATGGGGGAAACTGTAGCGGGGGGGGGGGTAATTTTCAATGGCCAAGCATGTGGGTTTCGAATCTTCGCCAGAATACAAGTATGTGAGCGTAGACAGGGGTATACCCAGATATTTTTTCTGGAATGTCGACATTGTTAGGTTGAGATTCACTCTAACATTATGTGCCGAGCTTCATACTCGGTATCATTCAAATGTAGACAGCAAAGCAGTGAGAAGTATACTTATTCTCTACGCCTGCTGCGTTACAAATATCTCTCAGTTCAGAAAATGATCGTTTTAAGTAAAACAAGGAGTTTTGTAGTACTAAAACCATGTATTGTAGTTTTAATGAGTTCCTATTGTATCTCTAGTAAACTGATTAAAAGCATGTGGCTGATTTTTCAGTTTTTCTGATCAACAAACACTGCATACGAAGCAAACAATTTTCACTGTATGGGTCATACATGCATGAATCTAATTCCAATTGAAATTTACATCACTTGATATATATCTACAGGCCTCGGGCAAAAACCAGATTTTTTATTGATAATTTCCATGCATGTATTTGTTTTTTCATTGAGGATTTAGCAGCTTTGCAAAGGTAGGAAGAACTTTTAGTTCTGATTGTGGTTTGATGATTTTGACAGATCTGTTGTTCTTTCAATGGGCCATCAAAAGCTCTATTTGATTTTTGTTTCTCACAATGTCAATATTACGGTGAATATCAGCCAGGTGCCTTTATATGTTATCAAAATATTATTTGATAAATTCTTTGCTTTCGTAACTGCTTTTTCCAAGCTTGTCTCGAATATAAACAAAAGTGACTTGATAGCCATGTTTTTTTACCTATGGTAATGTAGTTCCGGGTTGTATACTGCATTTTATATGTATTCTTACGCGGAGTGACAAAATCTTCGGCGCTCATTGTCAGTAATAAAGGCAACGGCTCTCATGCTTGCAGCTATGGGAATTTCACAAGGCAAATAAAAAAAATATAGTATATTAAAACAAGTTTTTCTTTATAAATTCAGACACAATTAAACCGGTCCATGTTTCTAACCACAATCCATAAAGTAAAAAGTTTGAAAACTGACAATTTAAGTTCCTTAAGTAAAATTCCTGGTGGAGGTGAGGCCGGGTCGTCCGGAAAGGTAAACCATCTTCTGTCAATCAAATTTTTTTTTCCTGAGCTCTAAGTATCATTGTAAACTTAAGCTCTGCTTTTCATCAATTTATCAAAAATAGACTTGAAACAACAGTAAATTATTACTGACTAGCATAACTCTGATTTGGACTTATCTAAATTTGTAATAAATAACAAAGAAAAAAGGAGAGGCTATGTTGGCTATGTCGTACTTTTAAATAATGTATAAGAGTGAACTAAACTATCTTATATCTTGGAATAAAGACGAAGATGTGGAAAAACCAATTGAACAAATACTCTTTAATGATTTATTACCATCGCCAAGACATATAAGATAATCGATAATATAAAAATATGTGGATATTTTTTTGCCATTTACGTGATTTTTCTTAAAGCTTTTTTAATCTGGTGCCTTTACTGCTGCTTCACATGTCCTGTTTCTTTTATTCGTGTTCTTATAGCATAATTTTAGTTGAAAGAAATGACAAATACAGAAATTTATAGAGTATATTAAGCTTTAGCTAAGAAAACGTCAAGGGAACTTATAGTTATTGAAAATTCATATTCATACAGTTAATTTCTCTTTTCTTAAAGTACTTATGAACTAACTCTTACTTTCTATCTCAACTCCAAATTGTTAGGGCTAATTAAAGCCACATGAATTTTGAATAAATTTTTGGAAAATTTGGAGGTTCTTTTTCTGTCTTTAAATGGTGAGAGCAAAAAGTAAAAATTACTAATTTCAACAAAGCAATCAAATCAATTCACTAAAATTCTTTGCAAAATACTAATTTTAATACACCAAACATTTATGCATTGAAAACATTGACATCAGTATAAGTAATTGAAATGATTATCCCCTGTGCTTCTGCCATAAATAAAAACAAGTCATTCAATCATATAATATCTTAATGACATCAAACTATATATAATTGCAAAAGCACAAACACATATAACAAACCTTAATAATACCAAAGTATCTTTCGAAATCGCAAAGCTGATAAAATTCTATATGCTTTGAAAGGGTATTACTTTTCGTTTTTCAACATAAGAACACTTCAAAATCAAATATTATGAAGCTTAATGGATTTTTACATACATAAAAGAAAATGTGCTAACATTAAACATAAAAGATAAAATCGGTTAATTGTCCTTCTCAAAGGTGTGACTAATTCTTGAAATCTCTTTGTAAATAAAGTAGATATCCCATAGCACCCAGTTTTTTATTAATCTTTTTTAGTGTAGTTTAATCCTTTCACACAAAATCATGTCCAAGAATAATTATTTTTGTGACATCAAGGTATGCATTTTTTTATCCAAATCTTTTGAACTGGTATAAACTTACACTGTCCAAAGCTTTAAATTAATCAAAATGTTTTTATGAAAGGTAACTCAATATTACTTTGTTGATGAATCGCATTGTTCTTCGCTTTTTATGTAAATTTTGTTTCTGATAGTAAATAACTTTGCGTTGTAAATTCTTGTTTTTGCGTTATGAAATGTTTAACAGCCCGAACGTATGTCACAAATATGTCACAATTCGATTTGGATTTATATAATTTTGAAATTTTAGATTCATTATTTCCAACTGTTTGGCTTGTATTTTTTATGTATCAAACTTTTCGGTCTTAGTGTCACTGATGAGGAATTAATTTCCGAAATGTGCACATCTGACACATCAAAATTTAACTGGTATTTGTATTATATATTATAACATAAATAATAACAACTGAATTATCTGTAAATTATCATTAAAATTTTTAAGTAGAAAAAGTAAGAAAGTTTTTTTGTAGAAAAAGGCAAATGCAGATAAAATGTAAAGGGATTTTCCTCGACTTTTTTTAATAATTTCAAATGAATCTAAAAACGCAGCCACTGTAAATTTCTAAATTCTCGAATTCTTAAAACATAAATGATCGGATTCATGATTCCATTTAACAACATAAACATTCCGGAATAATGAACAGGTCTTCTTCCTATGTAAGGCACGTTTAACGAAAATAAAAATGTAAGTACAATAAAAGGTACACTGCATAGAGTTACAACCAAAAGAATCAGTCCGATCGTTATTGATGATCGACGATGCCATGTCATGTTTTTAAAACCCACATTTCTTCGTTTTACCACAGCACCTACTTTTTGTGACCCCCTTTCATTTTTTTCCGTGTGAGATGTTGAGCTTGAGCCTTGTGACCCTTCAGGTTTATCATATTCTATTTTATTTGTATTTGTGTTTATTGCCTTTTTTTCACTGTTGAATGATTTTTCAATACTTATAATGGATATACTTCTGTCTTCAGAAGATTTTTCTCGGTTGGAAGTGCCAGCTTTAATTGTTTGTTGATTTGTTTGATGTGAGGTACAATATATTTGATAAGATTTTTGTTTTGTCAAAGTAACACTATCTGTACTACAGACTGCCTGGTCCCCAAGAAAAAGGTTGTTTTGTCTTGCGTTTCTCTGTTTAAAACGTGGTTCAGATTGTATAAATGCAGACGGCCTTTCCCTGATGCATATACTCCTTACTTGGTCTCGATTTAGTTCTGCCGTTTCAACTTTAATACCATCATCAACAGTGTCCGATTTATCAGCAGAACGACAATATACTTTAAGTTTACTTCGTGATTGTAGTTTCTTCACATCATCTCGCTTCACATTTATTTTTCTCTTGGATAATCTGATTTTGTGCAATGTTTTTAAATAAAATAAAACTGTAAGCACATAAACAAGCGAAAAAGAAACACAAACAACAGATGAAACAAAACCAGCATTTACGCCAGAAATAGAGAAATATAAGATAGAAAAGTAGAGTAAATTGATTAACCAAATAACTGATATCACTATATATTTTCGATTACCACCCAATAACTTTTCTTTGTAGACCATTGAAGCACACACGCTTAAGTAAGCCTCGATGCACAAGAGAAATATTTGCGATAGCGAAACAAACATTGAATACAATATTAGGAAAAACGACCAACCAGCAAAACGAAATAAAAGTAGATCAAAACCATAGAGAATGGCTCCAATACCGGACAAAAAATCGCTAAAACTAAGACTGAGTACGAGTACTTTGTGTGTGTTTTCACGCAAAATGTTAGCTTTAATTAATGCAAATATAACAATAATGTTCATTAGGCAAGTAATTGACCCTATGCTCCACAGTAACAAAACGCCTGTCTTGTTCACTATATTGGTTGTATTGTTAAAAAGAAGCGTTTCATTCAGCACTGTCGACTGATTTGTTGAATTCATTGTAGCCAAGTATGATAAATATTTTTGGAAAAACTGGATAAAAGATATTACGGAAATGTTTTGGAAAAACAAGGCTTATCCGATGATTACGACGAAGATTCCAAATTATTTTTCCTAAAATATAAAATAAATATTATTAAACTATAGTATTCATTTTAATAACACCGTTTTTCAAGGACAGAAGCCACATTGTACGTAATTTTACATATACAATTTTTTCTATTGACAATTTCTTGGAGGTGACCTTATGTACAATGTAAGTCGCTTCTGAAAAGTCTGCACACTCTGCAAAATTTTCAATTAAAAACTAAAAACTTTCTATGCCCAACAACTATACCTGTTCATTTTTATAAGGTTTGATTAATAAATGGTAATGTGGATCACAAATGATATAACCAAGTTATTATAACAACTGAAAATAGAGTTGAACATTTTTGATTTTAAAGCATGTGACCATTCCATTTGAGAAACATGGACAAAGCATTTTAAGAGTCAAATTAGAAATAAGAAATTCTATATTGCTTGCTTGAAAAAAATTACTTAATCTTAAAAACATTATATCCTTACTGAAATTGTGAAAACTGGGTAAAGACAAAATTTCAACAACTAAAATGTTTTCCTTCTTTCATTCACTTACAAGTCAAAGTTTAAGACAAACCCCCTGAAGACAGAAAATGTTACAGGAATTATATGCATTTAAAAACACACTAGTTGCACTACAAAAATTAAAAAATGTAATTGCTTTAATTGTACAAAAAATCAAAAGTTGAAATTATATAACACCGAGTTCATAATTATGCAAATTTTACCGATCTCACAATAGTCAATAAATAAATAAACATTTCATGTGTTATACTGGTAAAACAGAAGAGTTGAGTTGAGTTGAGTAATGGTTTTAAACGTTCCAGTCAAGAATATTTCACTTATATCGAGACGTCGCCAGCTATAGGCGAAAGTGCAGAAATTTTGCCTGTGTGTTGCGCTGATGGCATTATACAGCAGGGTTCTCTATCGTGCCATGCCTACCATGACACGGTACCTCGTTTATTTTAAGTTCCCATCCGAAAGAACCGTGACTCTCATTTCGTAATGCCGAGTGCTTGGCGAAAGAACAGTCACTACCCACTTTGAAGTCTTGGGTCAGACCCGGCCGGGGTTCGAACCCACGACCTTCCACTTACGGAGCGAGCACTCTACCAACTGAGCTTCTGTAGTGGTCGGTAAAACAGTAGAGTTGTTGTATATAAAAAACTTTCAGTTTTAAGTAAACTTTCACGAAGTGTGCAGATTTTTTAAAATAGATTTTTAGGAGATATATAGTGACATTTTACATTAGGTCATCTCCGGGGTTTTCGTCAGAATGGATGTGGTTTAGTAACTTAATACACGAAACACTGAATGCAGCTTTAATATATTATACATTCAAATTTCCTGAATAATGCAGTTTTCAGAAAAATTGATAGCAATATTTTCTTTACAGAGAGAGAGAGAGAGAGAGAGAGAGAGAGAGAGAGAGAGAGAGAGAGAGAGAGTAACAAAATCAGTCATTTTAGTAAATATGAAAACACTTTTATTCGTTGGTGTTCGTGTTTTCATCCGTGTTGAAATTATGTAAAATTGATTAATAAAGCAAGCAGGATTACTAATTAATGAAGTGACATATAAAGGACTATCTTGCAGTCTTTCAGAATTTTTTTTTTCTTTTTTTTTTTTTTTTTTTTTTTTTTTTTTTTTTTTGTATATCTATATTAAATTTTACATTAAAATTTAAGTATTTAATTATGTCATGTGCTATTTTTGAATGTTCGTAAAACAAAAGTAAATCGAGAGAGATAAAGAAAACATAAAAATGTTTTATATAACTGAAAAACCGTGATTTTCGGCGTTAAACAATAATAACACCAAACACGCCAATCAACTTTTTTTTTTAGAAATTTTATCTAAAAATTTGCTAGGTACATTTGACAAAAATTAATGAACTTCTCCAGGGCTGAAGTTTATATCGCATCGACCGAAATAAACCCTAGACTAGAAATACAAACGCAGTGAATTTCAGTTACATCATGATAGTATAATGCATGTACCAGTTTTCTGGACTGGATTTCATTGTTTTATTTGGCAAAAACCAGAGACCGAGAGACTAATTAAAGGTGTACAAACTTTAGTATCTATATCATATATAATTTTACAAGTTCGAAAGAACTTTAAATCATCTTCGTCGACGTGCAGATAATTAATTTTACTCAATAGATTATTATGCAGAGAATTCGATCGGTTAAATTTTTTGCTTTATCTATGTCATTTGACGTTAAAAAAAAATCGAGTTTCTTGATTCTAATTTGCAATATATTGTAATCTAATGCATTAACAGTCACAACTTTTCTACTTGAAAAATTGCGTTATCGCCGTTGTTATGGCAACTGAATAGTATGTTTTTTTAGAAAATGATATTAAGTTTAAAGTAATAAAGCAAAAATTGATTTAAAAACAAATTTACTAGTTTGCATGATATCGATTTATTTTTTTTTTCTTTCTTTCTTTTTTTTTTTTTTTTTTTTTTTCTTTTTTTTTTTTTTTTTTTTTTTTTTTGTTATGTTCGTCTTATAAGCCTATTGAAACCAGTCATGTATAAAAGCACATGAGTTACTTGTAATAAAACAAAAATAAAATTACAGTGTTGCTTTAGAGCATACACCATTATTCTCGTTGTAATGTAACGAATTCATACATATTGTTTAAAAATTATTTTTATTTTTATTTAATTAATTTTTATCTTTTTACTTTTAAAAATACCTTTTTACTGTGCTAAGGTTACAGCACTAATTAATCAATGTTGAAAAAAGCTGTATTCAAAGCACACTCACACAAATGCAGTGCTAATCCAAAATCTTATTCCGCATTTAGTTAGAGTGAATAGGCTTACATTAAGATCACGTCTTCGTATTATATCCGACCGTGGGTGTTACGAGTACCTTTTTGTAGAATTCATAATAAAGGTTATTTTAGAATTATCTTGTATCATGTTTATTGGAAGACTATATGAAAATGGTGTAACAATTTCTAAATTGTTTTCGTACATTAAATATTGCAGTTTTTGATCATGTGCAATATTCAAGAACAAGTTTATCCAAAAAGAGAAAAAAGTTATTACATTGGCTTCTTAAATTTTTTTTTTTTTTTTTTTTTTTTTTTTTTTTTTTTTTTTTTTTTTTTTTTTTTTTTTTTTTTTTTTGACTTCTTGACTTGTCGCCTAAAATGGCTTAGTTCTACTACGATGGATAGTAAGTCTTCACTGCTAGTCATTTTAGAGCCATTTAAAAGCGGAAATATTTTTAAAAAATCATAACAAAAATTAAATAATACGATATAATGACGAAAAAATAGTTGCTTGACGGCAAAGACCCATTACATTCTAGTAAAACAAAAAATTTAAAACAACCAATTCTCATTTAAAAATTTTCTTCGAGGTAGCACGTTTCAGATAACATACATATCATGTATATAAATAGTTCAATTTTCGATTTGTTAATCAAATATTTCTAACAAACCTCTTTAAAAAAAGTATTGAACATGCATCCGGTTGTATTTTTTTCCAAACATTTTGTAGAAACTACTCGTCTTTTTAGACATAAAAAATTTTGAAGTATGCTGTTTGAATAAATCTTGGGTCTTAACAAATACGGAAGAGGTAGTTATCAGTTTTAAAAAAATTATTTTGAATACCAAAATATTCACGTGCTCTTAACCCACCGCATCGTTTACTTAGGAGAGCTTTTGCAACGAGAGTGAGAGATCGGGGATTCAAACCCCGGCTAGGTCATACGCGAGACTTTTAATTTTAAGGAACTTCTGCCGCGGCTGTTTATGGACATTAGGGAGGAGAGTATTGAACAGATTAATCTGGTGCCTGGATAATGTGGCTGGTTAAGTGTTAAGAGTATCTGCAATTGTTCTTGCAGATTATAATTTATCACGCTAACAAGATTCTTTTATCGTATATATCAATCATCAAAGCATTAAAAGAGATTTATAAACGCCAAATTAAATATTTTTTATCTGAAACATCGTCATACAATAATTAAAAAACATTTTACACTGTAAAAAGGAGATCAGATTGCACACAATTAGGGACGTTTAAAAAAATAGATTGTTTGTAAGTAACATTTCAATTTTTTCTTTGCTGCTTAACAAAAATGATAAGAATAATTAGGTTAAATTGATATTCTTATTGACGATGGTCACGAAATCAAGTTTATTTCTCGGTCACAAGCACGTGTACCAGGGATGATATGTATTTATTATCAGTGAAGCTTATAACTGGATAAAAGCACGTATCTGTTCGTTGCTAAAATAGCAAATTCGTTGCTTATCATTTATTGGATAAGAGGCTACAAAAACATTTTGGCATATGAAAACTAAAATTCGTAGATCTCGAAAATGAGGAAAATGCAAACAAAAAAAAATGCTAACAAAATTACAATTAAATAAAATATAATAAAAAGATGATGGTTTTCTGTCTATCGGCCTACGTTTCTTTTAATTTGACAGCATTAAATCTAAACCAGGCATAGATGGACGACTATCGCGGCCATTAACAAATATTGTCTTTCCTCTCAGAAATACTAAAATGAAACTTTCGTGAACATCGAATATGAACGAAACGTTTCAAAATTTAATCTTAACATCACAAAAGTGTTCATATTCTCCTTGTCATGATATGTACATTTCGGTAGTTATGTCGTTTTTTTTTACGTCACACTTTTGCCTAATTTTTTTTTAAATAAAAATATTTTTTTTATGTTTTCGATTTCCGACATTGTTAAGTTTTTAAAAAAAAAAAACACTTAAAACATGCAATATATTTACAATTACCGTTGAGTGAAGGAAAATGAATTATGCATACTGTACTGGAAATCAATACGTATTTGAGACAGAAAGAAATACGTTTCTGCTAAATTATCTTGAAATTAATTTACAGGCCTGCCCATATATTCAAATGAGGTATGCTTGACCCCAATCACTTCTTTACACGGATGTATTCGAATAGTCACACTGTGCATTTTTTGCTTTCAAATATATTTTTTTAATAAAATACTTTAAAAGACAATTGTCCGTAAGCGAGCGAAGTTTTTCAACGACCAAAGCAGAGGGTGGGGTTTCTCCCTGTTTGTTTCGTTGTCAAGTTCCAATATTAAGCTCTTTTTTTCCTGTATCATTTTTTTCACAGAATATCAGACTTTATCGTGTAACCCGCGGCTTTGGCTATCGTAGTGCTATTACGTCATCATAACTTGTGTTATCTCTGATTATAATTGAGTACGGAAACCCGTTACCAATATGCAGTTTTAGATTCACGAAAGCATTGTGTTTGTGACAGTGAATTTTGATTTATTTTCTTAGTGCTTAGGTTTCATAGATATGTTGAAAAACAAAGCACAGGTTTCATTCATTTGCGCATTCGACGCATAATTCGTGACCAAAAACGTGTAAAATTACCGTAGCAGCAATTTCTACAGAAATATTTTACGGCTAAAGCAGATGCGCATAGAAATTTTAACTTATGACTAAACTTGAGTAAGCGAAAAATGCCGAACTAACTTCAAGATACATGTATTTGATTTCATGATAATTAATAAAAATCCACTGTCACAAACACAGTGACACAAACAATAGTCCATTCTTTATTCTCTCATATAAAATTAAAAAGTTGTCGTAATCGCACGTTATTTCTGCTTTGGCAAACACAAAACACAGGCAATTAATTATTAGCTGTTGTTTGGAAGCTATTTTACAGTATCTATTTCGCATTAATTAAATTTATGCGGCTCCGCGCTTCGGTCTGTATTGACATTATCACATGTTGATCATGTTTAATGTTATTTTAATGGACACCTTGTATATAAACTGTTGTTTATCTGAGATTGCAATGGGTTTCCGTTCCTGTTAAAATCCAAGGTAATCACACAGCTCATCGGGAACCTTGTCTTCGGAACACGAGTTATAATGATGTAAATCAATTGTGCGCTATGTGATTAAAGCTAATATGCACCACCTAAGCCACGCGAAACGTGATGAAGGTGTCATAATATAAATTTTTGAATATTATTTAATGCAATATTAAAAAAATTATAATATAACAATTGGTTTAATAGGTTAATTTCGCCATTTGTCTAATTTCTATATGTAAAGCGCGTCAAAAGTTCCTCAAAAAAAAAAAAAAAAAAAAAAAAAAAAAAAAAAAAAAAAAAAAAGACATTAAAAAACACTTCCCAGTGTTATAATTTTAACATATAACAAAATCTTTTAATTCAAATGTGTACATTAATGTTGTATATGAGTAATGGTAAAAGACATCATACTGATATGGATCCAAATAATTTACAGTCGCGAATTATACCTAAAACTTGCTTAAAGCTGCATTAAGTTTTTCAATTTTCTGAATTTTTTGATTTCCTGAAAAATATATATTTTTTTAAAAAAAATAGATAACTTCTAATCACGATCCATGAGATTTATTTTCTAAAATTTCATTCCTATTAGCTGTAAATAAACGGAATCCTATAACGTGTTGGTCAATGTTTAACGATGATAATTATTTGCTTGGAGCATGCGCACGAATGTACGGGAATTCCAATGAATCGAAGGTGAAACCTGACAAATTGTATTAATTGTCCGTTATTAATATCCAAATGTATTTGCAATGGTGTTATGTATCCCTTACAAAGTCACAAATGGCAATTTAATGAAATTCTGTGTTCAATTTATCGTATTTTACCGTTTTGTAAGCTATGTTTAAATTATCGTTGAACTAAATGTAATATTGCTCATTAAGAACATCATTAATTAGATCAGCACCGTTTTATTTTTTTCTAGGAAAACTTAATGCAGCTTTAAATAATTGTAAATATTACGTGAAAGAATTTTCATATTCCATGTCTAAATTTATGGTTCATGGTATTTTGGAAACCCCGATCTCGGTCTCCCTGTTTACTAAGCCAGCAAATTTCTATTTTTTTCTATGACCCTGGTAAATCGTCCTAGCCATTTATGATCCAGAAACAAATTTGACGCACGAATCAGTGAATATGGGTTTGCACATATGTGTTGATAAAAAGCAGAGGCGAGTGCGCTGACAAATTTTCGCTCGGTTAAAGGCAATGGCTTAATTCATATCAAACCCGATCAGTAAAGGCAAAACAAAAAAATAAATAATAAAATAAAATAAAATAAAATAATAATAATAATTGGAAAATATAATAGTAATCATAAAAAAACTCAAAATATAGAAAACGTTACGATGCAAAAATTATTGTCGTGCGATAATTTTTTATTTAAAGAAGTTAACACAAAATTTAATTAGATCAGCACCGTTTTATTTTTTTCTAGGAAAACTTAATGCAGCTTTAAATAATTATAAATATTTCATTTTTCATGTTTAAGTTTATGGTTGATGGTATTTTGGAAACCATCTTGTATTGTAAGATATTTTTGTTAAGAGAAAAACAAAAGCATGTAAGAACATTAAATCATTTTGTATGTTTTTTGTTTGGAAATCCGAAAGTGAGAATCAGATCAGCGATAAAACTTGATAATAAACTGTATCATTTCATTTGAAGATTATAAATTTTGCAATACTCAATTTCAGAAAGAAATCAAAAGATTTTTTACAATTTTTAATGTGTGTGTGTGTGTGTGTGTGAGAGAGAGAGAGAGAGAGAGAGAGAGAGAGAGAGAGAGAGAGAGAGAGAGAGAGAGAGAGATATTTTCAAGCATCAAGGTTCAAGCATCAACACATCTTGAAATATCAATAAAGCAATTAAGCATAAGAAATTGAATAATCACAAAAAAATTCATAATTTCATAAAAATCTTATGAATAAAAAAATAACCCCGGACACCTGAAGTAATTTCTTAAAACATAAGTACATGAAAACAACTCACCTTGAAAAATGTCCACAATTTCAAAAACTTAAGAAGTAACTGTAAAAATGCATCTGTCTCTTAACTTGGCAAATATACAAGTGTATTGATTGCAAACTATCAGCACATATCAAATATCGAACACACATACATATCTAATTAATTATTATAAACTGCTTACCACCAGTTGAATAACAATGATTTGTTTTTCATAACGACCGTGGAACTGACAATGGATTATTTCTATCCGTCTTTTGGTAATTCTCAGCATGCGACACATCAAAATTTTCAGGAGGGGAGTTTTTCCACAAATTAATCTCCTTATCCGTTGATTATTTTTTAAAATAAATAATTACAAAAGTGTGGCTACTTTGTACTTGAAATAGTAACAGTATTAGTAATACTAGTAATATTTTTTCGCACATCTATTGGGTGACATATTGTCATGAGCTTTTTGTAAAGCCCTCTATTCTTTTTATTTAAATCAGTTCCACTGTAACAAGTTATTAGCTATATGAAGATACGCAAGTTCTGTTTAAGCAAACAGATTGGTAATAAGGTTCAGTGATACAAAGTTGGTGGAGAAAAATGCAAATCGGTTTAAGATATCTAAGATATCACTTTAAGGTTATCTAAGATAAAAGTTTTTTTTCCAAAACCCCAGAAAAATACAGGGAAAATATAATTATATGGGTCAACAACACAGACCATAATTTGAATAAATCGATACATGTAAATATGTTGAAAGGATCTGTAAAATTAAGTACTAAAATAAAAACAGAAAATATTTACATTATAAATATAATTTAAACTAGGCAAATAAAGAAAACGAAACGAGTCACAGTGGCCTGCATTTTATTTAGGTCAGACGTCATTGACGGACGAACCTATTGGCAAATAATACACGTACATCTTTGACAAAACTAGATTTGTACAAAATTTAGATGTTAAAGATTTTGCTAAAAGTGTTTTGTCAAACGTACTGCTCATTTTAAAAACATTTTTATCACGTTTAAAATTCCAGTATAACACCAGTATTAAAATCTCATCACATTTTAAAACAAAACTGTTAAACTTTAACCGTAGTGAAAAGTTTTGCAATGAGTTTAAAACACGTGAACTTCCATCAAAGAAGTTAGACCTGGTGCTCCGGAAGGATAATTACCTCCTGTCAATTCAATTCACTTTATTCCGTAAGTTATTAATACAACTTATTGGATACATAAATCTACAAACAAATAGACAGTAAGCAATAAATAATACATACAAGTGTATACCAGGAGAGATAATAAATACTATATGAGACACTCAAACATTATTACGAATTTTTAAGGCTTTACATAAATATTTACCAAGATTACGTAATTGTTTTATATTGTTAACACTAATTGAATAAGTTTGTACATGCTAGGTTTTACCCAATAATATGGTTTTATGAACTGCTTCCTAAGGTGTAAATATGTTTTACATTCCAAAATAAAATGATATTTGTCTTCAATAGAACCATTACAAAAACTACAACATCTTTCATTTCGTTTTTTGTTATTGTAACGACCTGTTTCAATAGATAAACAATGTGATGATAATATAAATTTTGACAACAACTTTTTATAAGGATTAGGAATTGGTTTACGTAGATAATATAGTAAGGTAATATTATCAATTAAAAATTTATATATTGTACATTTGGGTGCATATTCAATTGATGAGTATAAAACATGTTTACATACATCTTCCAGCCTCTGTTTAATTTCACAGACAATAGGTATTTTGATTAAACCATATATGACCAAGACCAAGAGACTCTAGTTCTTTCTTTATAAAATTAGGCCATATAAATTTATTTGAGGGATATTTTTGGCCTAAAAGTAGTAAAAATTGATAAACATTATATAAAATACAATTTTTTTAATTTAACAAATTAAACCAATATTTAAACATACGTAATTTTCTTATTACAGACAATGGCAATCTACCCGATATAAAGTATACCATGGCATTATTTGTTGAACTTTTAACACCCAAAACTGTTTTACAAAAATCAAGATGGACTTGTTCTAAAGCTTTGCCTTCATGCATTGCATACACTTCACAGGAGTATAATAATACACTGGACACATAAGTATCAAATAACGACAACATTGTTTCTGTATTTAAAAATAATTTTCTAATTTTACTTTTGATAGCATACATTGCCTTTCTACCTTGTAATGCAAAATGTTGTTGAGTTACATGAAATCTAGCATTATAATTTAACAGAAAAACCCAAATAATTGAACTGATCCACTATTTCTATTTCATTATCACAATATAACCATTTCTCAGAATCTTTTACATGACCACCATAACGAAAAACTATAATTTTTGTTTTATTAATATTAACTTCTGAATTCCATTCTAAAGTATAATTATGTAATATATAAAGCATACTCTGTAGACCTGATTGTGATTCAGAAAACAACACTAAATCGTCACCATACATTAATAAAAATAATGACAGCTCTTGTAATTCATAACAACAATCCGTTTTTTTGTTAAAAAGTTAATTTCAAAGTCATTTACATACAAAGAAAAAAGCATAGGGGAAATTACCTCCCCTTGCATTAAGCCCATATTGTCTGCAAAATGTTGT